>JADMNL010000027.1:122782500-124032500 GCA_016271365.2 Neoceratodus forsteri | reverse complement strand
CCACCTTTCCAAATCCTGAATGAGCTATACACAACTCCCTCAATACTGTCCTAACAAACGTCAGCATCCCCCCCATACACACACACCCGAGGGTAATCTCCCTTCACTGAATTCAAGTAACAGTTTAGGTGCAGCCCTGCCACTCTGAGTATTTGTCATCACTGGCTACTCTCATCCACAGTCAGGTAGTGATCACGATGCTGTCAGCCCCACATTTCAGATCTCACAGTGATCTGCTCAACGTCCTCCTTCCTGTCTTCAACTAACCTGAATATAGCTGTACCCTGCTGGAATGGCCTCTTCAGTCCCTCTCTGGCATTCATTCTTCTCACCTGCTCCCCACACCAAAAACTGGTGAGTTCACTACCCTTCCGCATCATGAATGTGGTTAGTACAGTCTCCCGTGTTATTTTTACATATACAATAATGGATGGGGAAGTATGCTTAATGAGAAATTAATGGTTGCCCGAGGTGTGGGATGCTACATAAACCCCGAGGGAGAAGCCAGAGGGGTTTATTAAAGCATCCCACACCAAGGGCAACCATTAATTTTGAATTTAAGCATACTTCCCCATCTTTTATTATTTATGATTGCTGGTCAGCAATTTTTCCCCAACATTGACTTTGGTACTGTCACACACACATACACAGTGTCTGTCACAGACACACACACACACACACAGGTCTCTGTGAGAGAGACTACTCTTTTTACAGTTGGTCTTTTCTTTTTTTTTTTTTGTCAAAAAATTGTACATTTCCTTTTTGTGGAGCATTGTTTTTTCTGTATTTAGGTCACGGTGGCTATCGGAATTGATTCTTACCTTCGTTCGAGACTTTTTGGCCGTTCTTCCTGGGAGTTGTGCTGCGCAGTTTCAGAATGGTAGGATCAGCTGGATATTTGTTAAAATTGCACAAATCTGGTTTTGTTTTGTAGGGGAAAAAAACAACAAACCGAGTAGGTGTCCCGGTGTGGCGCCTCGTCGCTTCACGGGACGAGAAGATTGTTGTACTGTTTTGCCTACCTACAAGGAGTGCAGAGCCAATTGGGATGCGGCTCTTATTTGATTGATCTGACGTGTGTTTGCCGTTATAACCTGCGGGTTATAACGGCAAATTATAACTCAGTCAGGCAATGGGAAAAATTGCTGACCAGTTATTACAGTATATATTAATAAACATGATCTTCTGGATAGCAGCATGGCACAAGTGTAAAAATAGGCTTTTCTATCCGTATAAGATCTAACCACCTAAGGTTAGGCACTATTAAATGACGTGCATAATGATGTGCACACCCATCATTTAGCAGTGCCTAATCAAAGGTAGCCTAGATCTTTTAAGGATAGGAAAGCCCATCATTCCCCTTGTTACCTGCTGCTATCAGCCTGACTTACTGGAAAGATATGTTTATATTTGATATGTCAAAACAAAATGGGAACTGTACTACTTGCATGCATGATGCAGAAGGGTACGAGGAGGAGTAGTGAAGAATGAATACCAGAAGGGGGACTGAGAAGGTCACTCTTGCAAGGTATTGCTATAGTCAGGGAAGGAGGAAGACAGAAGGAGAGAAATATGAGCAGATTACTGTGAGAAATAAGATGTGGGGCTGCCAGCACCATGATCACTACCTGACCCCATTGTCCTGGCCAACATTCCCCTTCCCACAAAACCAGTTCATGCAATTGTCCAAGGCTGTGTGTGGATATTAATGTGTGAAATGGCTGCCGCTATACATTCAGTCACTTCACTACCAGTCTAGTGTTGCTTGTAAAGCACTTTGGGATACAATGTGTATGAAAACCACTATATAAATGCTGATTTTTCTTATTATTATTATTTCCCTCTGGGTTAAGATAAGTCCGCCTCGAGCAGCTAAGATCAACCTGGGTGTGCTTTATAGGCCCCCATCCACTAAGATAAAAGAAGACGATGATATGGTAGCTTTTATTAATCATTTGTCCCTAGCTGGGAATGTTATATTGGCAGGGGATTTCAACCTCCCCAGTATCAGATGGGATGTATTAAAAGCAAGTTCAAGTATAGAATCCAATATCTGGAAACTTTTAGTCTTGCTGGGATGGACCAATATGTTGCTTCAAATACCAGGGGAAACCATATCCTGGATCTGGTGTTAAGTGACCTCGGTGCAAATATTATTAATTGTAATGTAAATCCCCCACTGGGGTCTAGCGACCATTCTACAATTACCTTCCAGTACGTAGGTACATTGGGAACAAGTGAGGGCAGAACAGCACTTCAAAGGTATAATCAAGCAAATTTTGATGTAATGAGACACGAATTTGCTGCTTGGGACTGGAAAACAGATTTTGGAAATCAGGCTGTTGCTGGAATGTAGGATAAACTAACAAATAAATTAACCAACTTGGTCCAGAGACATGTACTGGTTACAAATAAATATGATGGGGCAAAAAAATGTCCTTCCACCATGGATGACCCACTCTGTTGAAACATTAATTAATGAGAAATATATAACATACCACCATGCGAAATGGGTAAACACTGAAGAGAGTTGGGAGACCTACAAAAAAAGTTTGAAGTTGGCAAAAAGGGGCATCTTTTGGGCAAAAAGGAATTATGAGTATACCCTAGCTACTAAAGTACAGGATAATTATAAATTTTTATATACATATATTAATAGTAAAAAAGGGAAAAACAAAACTGTCGAACCCCTAAAAGTCAGGAATGGGGAGCTCATAACAGAGAATATTGTATTGGCTGAGGAATTTAATACCTATTTTTCCACAGTATTTAATGTAAGTCCACAGACTAGTCATCATTCAATAGTTACAATGCAAATAAAATCTAGTTATAAGACAGATCAAGCTGACGTACTTAAAAGATTTAAGCAAGTAAACCAGAACAAGACACAGGAACCCGATAATATCCATCCAAGAATGATTAAGGGAATGGCAGATGTACTGGTAGATCCAGTAACATGGTTATTCCAAAAATCCATTGAAACTGGGGACGTTCCTGAGGTATGGAGACAAGCTGTGGTTGTCCCCATATACAAGAAAGGATCAAGACAGGAGGTGTCAAACTATAGGCCCATTAGCCTAACCTCTGTGCTAGGCAAGATACTAGAAGGCATAATAAAGGATTATATCACTGACTTCCTTATAAACTCAGATAAGATGGATAAAACAGCATGGGTTTACCAGAGGGAGGTCATGTCAGACTAACCTTTTAGAATTCTATAATAAGGTCATCAAGTCTATTGATATGGGAAATCCAGTTGCTGTTATCTATTTGGATTTTGCGAAGACTTTTGATAAAGTCTCCCATGAGAAGCTTGTAAAAGTCATACTGGAATTAGACATCCCTAGCTGGATCGCACTATGGGTTAGGGCATGGTTGGAGAATTGAAACCAGAAGGTATGTGTGAGGGGAGAATTCTCTGGCCAGGCTAGAGTGACTAATGGTATCCCCCAGGGATCCATGTTAGGACCTTGCCTATTTAATTTATATATATCAACAATGCAGGTTGATGAAGGGGTTTGGCTCTCAAAATTCGCAGACGATACTAGGTTAGGGTGTACAGTAAGCAGTATAAATGATCACACCACATTGCAAGTTGCCCTAAATAACCTGGAAGTTTGGGCCTCCCGAAAACAATTTATATTTAATACTGACGAATGCTCTGTTATGCATTTTGGTAAAAATAACAAACAGTTTAAATATATATTGAGTGGCACTGCATTAAAGGTTTCACAGGAAGAGAGGGATTTGGGGATCAATATTAGCAGTAATTTTGATTTCAGTATGCAATGTAACAAAACCATGAAAAGGGCTAGTAGTACAGCACATTGTATACAGAGACATATTAAATGTAAGGATAGTCGAGTGGTGATCCCATTGTACACTGCCCTGGTGAGGCCCCATATGGAGTATTGTGTGCAGTTTTGGGCACCCTACAATAAGGGGGATGTGGGAGTAATGGAGAGGGTGCAGAGGAGGGTTACAAAGACAGTCAAGGGGATGGAAGGTCAGTGCTATGAGCAGAGGCTGCAGTCACTGGGGCTGTATTCATTGGAATATCGAAGAATGAGAGGGGATATGTGTCTGATGTATAGAGCACATACTGACACCTATCTTTGGGATAGCATGGGATTAGTGCATAGGGACCAAATGCATAATACTAGAGCACATTGTCACTAATTGGCTAAAGAAAGATCAGAACAATTAAAGGAGATACTGGATTAACAACAGGGTAACACAGATATGGAATGCACTGCCTTGTGAGGTGGTTGAAAGTAAAACTATATTGGAATTTAAAAAAAGTTTGACAAGTATCGTATGAATAAAGGTATTAAGGGTTATTTATAAGTACATAGCGGTGAGCTCATGGACCCTTGTCTTCTAATGCTCTGTAATATCAATGAAATCAATGAAATCATCAAATTCCCCTGTACTGCTGCAGGCCTCCAGCTCTGGGCTCAGTGCCAATGGATACTGTGTCCCTGGACTGGATAGAAAGGTTCCTGTATGCCTTCCCTCCATTTCCTCTGATTCTCAGGGTCCTTCTCAAACTCAGAAGCCAGCCTGCAACCATGATTCTGGTGGCTCCGGACTGGGCGAGGCAGCCATGGTACTCCCTGCTTCTCGCCCTCTCAGTCAACCAGCCCATTCACCTGCCCTCGACTCATAGCCTCTTGACCCTGCCTCAGACAAGGATAACACAGCCCAGCATGGAGTTTCTTCACCTCAAAGCTTGGTACTTGAGGAGCTGGAGTTCCCAGACTCTCAGTATTCAGAACAAGTCCTCAGAATCCATCGACTGACCAAAAAGCCAAGTACCAAAAAGTCTTATGCTTCCAAATGGAAGAGATTTCTTTCTGGTGTAAAGACAGGCAGATGGACCCACTGCAGGCTAGCCTGTCCCCTATACTAGACTATTTAGTACACTTACAAGCATCAGGCCTTTAGAGTCTTATCTCTGAAAGTTCACCTGGAAGCCGTTTCCACTTTTATTTCTGATGATAAAGAGAAATCTGTAATTGCTCATTCCATCTTCAAGAAATTCTTTAAAGGTCTGCTGCACCTTCAACCCCCACTTAGGGAATCTGTTCTCCCCTGGGACTTGAACCTGTGTATAGCAAAGCTGATGGAGTCCCCATTCAAGCCTATGGCTACTGCAGATTTAAAGTATGTTACTTGGAAAACTGTTTTCCTAGTGGCCAGAAGGATTTCGGAGCTGCAAGCTCTATGCACTGAACATAACTATATTATTTCCCATAGGGACAAAGTAGTTCTCAGGACCAACAGGGCATTTCTTCCCAAGGTGGTGTCTGAATTTCACCTGAATCAATCTATAACACTTCCTGTCTTTTTCACAGACTAAGAAAATGCCTCACCATATTATCTGTCTATATTCCTCCTAAAAAACAGTCTATAGGTTTCAAACATACACTTGACTACCCATCGACCTCTGGAAAACCTCCAAGGTTCTAGTGCTGGGGGACTTCAGTATCAATTGGCTATCCCCTGAGGCAGCGCCATATAAAGACACCCTCACAGCCATTCATTTGTCCCAAATGATGGAATCCCCAAACCCGAGCAAACTATTGTACGGACACTTGCACACTGGATAACTACCAACAGGCCATATAGAATATCCAGAACCACTGTGCTACCCGACACCATCAGCAACCACTCCCGTCATATGCATCTGGTCCAATAAGGCTCCTAACCCCTCCCCATAACAATTACGTCATGGGTGCTGAGAAAGGGTCAACTTGCCTCACTCAAAACCCACCTTAGCTCACAAGACTGGTACAATACAACTGATGCTGACATAGCGCTCGAGTGCTTTACCAACAACTTTAACAATTCTTGCAACTTATTTGCACCAGTCAGAAAAATAAAAAATTAAGGGGTCTAGTGAGTCCTGGGTCACACCCCCTCTCCTTGAACAAATGAATGCTAGGGACTACCTATGGCACAAGGCCAAAAGTACTGGGTCCCCCACTGACCTTCAAAATTATAAAACCACCTGGAACAAATGTACCAATGCCATCCGCTTGGCCAAGAGTGCGCACTTTAAAAATAAATTGAACAACTCCTGGGGTGACAGTCGAATGTTCTGGGAAAGCCAGCAAAGCTCCTCCCACAGTAATCGACTCCAATGGAACTTCCACCCAAGACCCTAAAGACATTGCTAACACCTTTAACAAGGCCTTTACCAACCTCAGCAATGTATTTCACCCTGATTTCAGGGAGCCCATTTCAGGAACAAACAATGACGATAACACCCACTCTCCTACTAACATGTCCCCACCCCCATCTACCTCAACTGAAGCTTGCAAATACCTAAAACAAGTCCTCAAAAAAAAAAAACAGCTTCAGTAATAATATTCTCAACCTCAAACTAGTTGCCCAAACCCTTGATGTCCTACTCTCCCCACTAACCTAGATCCTTAATGTATCACTCCTCACTGGCAAATTCCCACTTCGTTGGAAAGCGGCAACTGTCACCCCATATTCAAAAGCAGTGACTGAACAAATCTCTCTAACTACAGGCCCATATCGATCCTCCCACCCCTACCAAAGGCCTTGAAAGAATAGTTTATGACCAGCTAGTGGATTACCTCACCAAACACAAGCTCCAGTGTCAGCAGTAACACGGTTTCTGCAAGGCGAATAGTACAACTACTGCCCTTGTGGAGTACACCAGCTACATTCATCAGTCACTGGACCAGGGGTCCTTGGTGGGGGCCATCTACATTGACCTCACCAAGGCCTTTGATACTATTAATCGTGATCTACTGCTTAGTCAGCTTGCCCGCACAAGAATTTACACTATGTCCGTAGGTTGATTCAGGAGTTACCGCTCCATGAGTACTCAGCAGGTCAAAATACAAGGTACTCTATCCGACCATCAAATTGTTTCTACAGGGGTGCCCCAAGGCTCAATCCTGGGCCCCCTGCTTTTCAGTATATTCCTAAACAACCTCCCCAAAACTTGCCAATACAATGTACTCTTATATGCATACAATGCTGTACTGTACACATGTCACTCTGCACCTGATCTGCTCGAAAAACAGCTGCCAGCTGACTTTACTGCAGTTGAGGCTTCGTTCCTAAATGCCAGGCTTCTACTAAACTACAAGAAAACTAAGGTGATGTTGTTCCCCTCCCCCCATAACCGTCATAAGGCTTAAGCCCTCAATATAAATAACTGCAGTAATGACCTTCTTGAAACTGTAAGCAATTTCAAATACCTCGGGGTCACTCTCGACTGCTCCCTTTCTTATAGTCTACATATTGACCTCATTGCCAAAGCAGCTAATGCCAGACTTGGCCAACTCTACTGCCACAAGCACTGTCTCACTGATAGCGCCATCAAACTGGCAGTAACTAGCGCAGTCTTGTCAATTATATACTACGGTCTAGTAGTTTATGAAGCTGCTTCTAACATTGTGCTTAAGAGAATAAAAGTAGCCCTCAATAAAGCTTGCAGGCTCATTCTTGGGGCCCATGGCTCAACTTACACATGTACGCACTACTCCAGCACAGGCTGGCTCAATCTTAAGAATAGGATCCAAGTCCATGTATGCCTACTTGAGAAAAAGCCACCCTTGGCCTTGCACTCCCAGGGCTACAGTGCTTCCATCAACCTGAGACTCACCAGAGGCTCTTTGCAAAGCTGCCTTCTAAGTCCCTTTTTGTTACACAACACAAGGGCAGTGGTCCTTTGGGTATAGAGCCCTCCTTTGGCTAAATTCCCTTAGTGTTGCACTCATTTGGAACCTAAGCTTGGCCCTTTCAAGCATCATCTTCATGCATATCTTACCTCCAGCAGTGAGTGCAACTGTGATCCCACCTCCTAAGGCTATTTCATGGGTATATTAAAGCTCCTCATGCCTTACCCTAAGCCTGGGTGGATAACCCCTCTGCCTAGTCCCTCCTCTGCACCCTCCCCCTACAAGCCTGTCACACCTCCATATTCATCTCTCTTACTGCAGGAATCTCCTCCTCTTCTTACTGCACTGACAACACCCTCTGGGTTGCTTCTGCCACAACATCATGAAGCCCTTGCACCTGCACTGTTTCCCCCCTTTTCTCCCACGAACCCCCTTCCTTCCTCAGCCTCTTCCCTACCCCCCACTTCCCCATCTAGCCTCCCCCTCCCACAGTCCCTGCACGACCTATTCCTCCATCTCCCACATACCCCTGCCTCCTACTGTTTTCCTCTCCCCCACACTGTCCCCTTTAGCCTCCCCCAACTCCCCTTCCCTTCCTTCTTATCACTTTGAATCTCCTGGTCTGGGTAATCTCCTCAAATCCTAGATACCAACAAAATCTTCATGTTTAATTCTTGTAACTCTGAATTTTTTGTGCCATTGTAAATTTATTATTTAACTTACATGCCTTCTCTTTTAACTCCCTGTAAAACTGATATTTAAGACTTCTCTCCTGTTTGTAAAGCACCCTGAGAGTGTGTGTGTATATATATATATATATATATTGCCTAATTGACTGTAATTTTGTTATGCTTGCAAACCTCTATTCTCTTGTAATGTACCTGTGTTTCCTCTGCCTAATAACCTGTAATCATATGACATGGAACCTTTGTAAAGAAGCAGTTATGCTCAAAGTTTATTAATCCAAGATTCAATAAATAAAAAAATAAATTAAATAAATTCACTCGTCCGGCCCAGTGGCGCTGAGGGCTGAGGTGCTGGATGCCACACCTCGCGCCACGCCGGCGAGCTGGGTTCGGGACCGGACTCAGGACGCCGGAGGTCATCAGGGGAAGGAGAGGATTGAGTGTCTGGAGGACTGCTCGCCTCTCCTGGGGAGGGTTGGTGAGCTTGCCTCGCTCTGTAGCGGCCCCTGGTGGAGACCAGGAGCACTGCAGAGCGGCACTGTATAGGGGCTAAGAAAACCAGGGAAAATGGTGTCTCGGCCAACTGGATGACGGCCACCCGTACCCTCGATGCCACGGAGCCCCCTGGACAGCCAGGACCAACCTCAGCAGTACCCAGGGCCAAGAAAGGTAAGTCGCACGGCACGTTCTCTCCGGAAAGAGAGGTCCCGTCTGATGAAGGGATATGTCGGGTTACCCTGAGAGTGGCTGCTATGTGAGGCGAGAGTTGGTGATGGGGGTTCCCAGGGGGAGGTGAGAGTGTCCCTGGTGGCCCGAAGGAGAGGCTGGTTGAGATGAGGAGGAGGCGGATAAACAGATAATGCAAAAAAAAAAAAAATAATAATAAATCCACTCTTGGTGAGCGCAGGCTTCATAGCCTGGATGTGAAAAGGGCTCTGACCTACTACCTGAAGTACACCAAGCAGCTCAGGTCCTCTCACACCCAACTCTTCCTCACTTATGGAGAGGTGGGTGAGGGCAGGCCAGTCTCTAAGAGGACTGTCTCCCGCTGGATAGTCTTTTGTATCCAGTTCTGTTACAGTAAGGCTGGCAAACAGTCACCCCAAGGCCTCAGGGTCCACTCTACGAGGGGCACCACTGCCTCAGTGGCAGCAGCAAGGAACATACCTTTGCTCAACATCTGCAAAGCAACTACCTGGAAGAGTGCACACACCTTCACAAAACACTACTGCTAAGATGTACAGTCCAGGTCAGATGCCAAATTTTGGCACTGCAGTCCTGCAGAAACTGTTTCCTCAGTAGGCTCTGTTTCCTCCTCCCAACTGCACTGCTGTGTAGTCTGCATTAGTCAAGCATACTGAGGGATTTCTGGGGTGAGAAGAAAAAATTACTTACCATATTAATATTGTTTCTTCCAGGGCATCCCTCAGTATGCTTGACCTCTCACACAGCCTCCCCTCACATAACCTGGCTGAACATAGTTCCGCAGTCCTTGCCTTTGCCCACATTTCTGACTGTAGAACTTTAACATGTGTAATGTTCCACAGTGAAGCATGGTGTACATAGTTTGCCAACAGGCGAGTTCTTTGTTTCCTTGTTCCTTTTTCTATTTTTATTCGTTTTTTCTATAGTTCTAGGATATTTCTAGAGTTTGGGGCCTTTTGCCCCTCAGGCTTCAAAATGAATCTGACTGACTTTCAGCAGCACCAGCACACAGCACTCTTTTATTTCAATCTGATTGGCTAATTCCCCTGGGGCAGCTGGACCCAGCTGGCATACTGCATTAGTCAAGCATACTGAAGGATCCCCTGAAAGAAACAATATTACTATGGTAAGTATTTTTTTCTTTTTGGAACTGGAATGAAAATAAGCACCTCCCTGTCCAAAGCTAGGGTGTCCTCTGAGACTGTGCTTCTTGCTGGTGGCCTGCAACAAAAATGTGGGAGCTAATTGTTCTCTCAAGAGGCAAACACATCTATTTCCAGAGTGCCCATCTTCTGAAGATTGAGGCCAGTGCTTGCTGGTTCAAGGTCCACTCATGGTTTCCCTGACTGATTCTGCGTAGGGAGTCTTCCAGCACATTGTCCTTGCCTGGCAGATCCTGTAGGAAGTGGAGGTCTTTTCTTTCTCATTGCTATTTTTAAAAATGGGCTTACATTTGTCCACTTTTTCATGAGTGCCTCTATTTTTCTTCTCCAGCTAGAGAGTTCCCTTCATGGGGAAATCAATGGTTTTAGCCTCAGTGTCCTGGGTAAGGATGGTAGCCTTTAGCCAGGCTACAGAGGCTGATTCTACTTGTCTGTTTTCTTCTAGGAGCAGAGCGGAGAGATTGGAGAATCGCAACTGGAGGGTAGCCACCAACTTAGTCTGTTTTTTTTTCTAGGAGAGGAGAGATTTGGGAACTGCCCCCGGAGGGTAGTTAGTGGCATAAGAATGGAGCAGCAATGAAAGGGCTATTTTTTTGCAGTTTTGAACATCGCTGAGGAGCCGAGGGGCTGCTGCAGAGGGAAAATCAGTTAAGGGATAAGTAGCCTTTGTATTTTTTCCATGGTCATACCTTGCTCTCACTTCTTTCTTCAGCCTGGTAATGCTGTTGTTTGTGGTTAAGGGGCCAGCATATAGAAAAGGGGCACTGGGATAAAGGCAGTGTATTTTCTGTGTCAGTAGGAGTGGCTGATTGTTTCCTCCTCCACAGCACAGCCCAGAAGTTGGGCCACCCTCTCCTCCCCATCCCACCCACCCCAGGCCAGTACACCTTTATAGGTGGGCGATCAGGATTCAGGTTACTACTTCCTGATTCCAGTCAGGGCAGGAGGGATTACAGCCACACGTAATACCTAAAGTGTCAAGTTAGTGATTGCAATCTTGCATAGCAGCAGAGTACAAGTGAGGTGGAGAGTAAAGCAACAGGCTAAAGGAGGGAGAGAGGGAGGGAGAGAGAGAGAGAGAGAGAGAGGAGGAAAAATAAAAGAAAAGCCTAAAGGGAGCCAAAATAAAATAAAGGATACAAAGGGAACAGAAGAATGTAGTTAACACAGACAAGGAAGATACAGGAAGTGGTGCAGTGTAGTGGGTGCTAGGCCATAGTGTACAGGAGAACATTCTGGATCATGTGGTGCTGTCCTATCTGCATGCACCTCTCTGGGTTGAGGGAGGAGGTTGCCTATTTCCGAGCCGAGTTGGCCAGGATTCAGGGGACCTCTGCCTCCACCCAAAGGCCACTGAGTCTGTAACCAAAACCTCGAAGGATGCTCAAGAGGAGGAGTGGTTGGACCATTTTGGGATCAGGGATGGTGCAGAAGGTGGGTCCAAAGCACATCCCCAAGCCAGTCCAGCTAAGTAACTCCTACGCTGTCTTGGAGGAGCAGGAAAGCCCCACAAGGGCACCCAAGGCTGAGACCAAGGAGGGTGTACGGGTCCTCCATGATGAAGCCCCACGAGAGGAAGGCAGAGGACCCCAGAGGAACAAGAAGCTACTCCTGGAGGGGGACTCAACAGTCCAGGGAGTGGAGTTGGGGGCAGCTAGCGGGGGGGGGTCAAGTGCCTTCCAGAAGGCATAGCACGGAGGGATGGAAAGCAGATCCATAGGATCGCAATGGCAGTGGTAAGGACCTGGGGACTAATGAATTGGCAGGGGACAAGGTGGAGACTGCCAGAATTCAGGAGGATTTCAGGAGGTTGGAGGGAGGCCTAAAGCAGATAGCACGCTCCGTCCCATTCTCGGAGGTACTACCTGTCCATGGCAAGGAGGACGCAAGGACACTCCGCATCCAGAAATTCAACTCCTGGTTGAAGGAATGGTGTGAAAAGGAGGGTTTTGGCTTCATAGGAGACTGCTCACCAACTCAGGTGTTTTCTGTAATGACCTTAGCGATCACTGTACTATTGCGTGCATTAGGTCCCAATCTCAACCTCCAGATATATTTTTAAAAGGAGTCACCGCAATCTCAACCTTCATGCCTTTTTATCCGATTTGCAATACTCCTGTTCGCAAGACTTTTATCTTGCACCCACCGTCAACTAAGCTTATGATGTGTTCCACAACATACTCCTAGATCCTATAAATTGGCATGCACCTCTTGTGAAAATACAAACCAAGAATAAATCGTGCCCTTGGTTCTCTTCCAGCCCTAAGACTGAACTTCTCCATAGGGATGCCCTATGGAAAAACGCAAGGAAGACTAAACTCCCCGTTGATTGCACAGCCTTCAGAGTGGCTAGAAATTGGTGCACATAGCTCACAAGGGCCGTAAAAACGAGTTATTACAACAATGAACTGGACACATCTACCAATTGCTCCGCCCAGTTCTGGAAAACGTTAAGCGAGGTAGAGGGTCACAGATCATCCAATTCCCTCCCTACAGAAATCACGTCCGGAAGCTCTACCCACACAGACAAACATAAGATTCTATACTTACTTAATAACCACTTCATTACAGCAAGGCTGGCCTTTGACACATCCCCAGCCAACAACCTACGATACCAGTTATGTGATCAGAACATGGCCTCCACTACTTCTGCCATCCCTGGGGCTAAGTCAGTATTCTCCTTCAGCCCAATTTCCCTAAGACAAATGGAGGACTTGCTCCTTAAGCTAGATACTAGGAAAAGTGCTGCAGCGGATCTCATAGACCCAAGCTTCCTAAAAGTAAGCTACCATATCCTGGCTGTTCCCATTACCCACCTGTTTAATTTGTCTCTTACCCAAGGAACCCTTCCCCCAATTTGGAAAACTGCCCACATCATTCATCTCTTCAAATCAGGCAATCCTAGTGATCTCAACAATTACAGGCCTATCTCCTAATTTGCAGCACTCTCCAAGTTGATAGAAAAACTTGTAAATCAACAGATCAGGAACTACCTAGATTCTTGAAACTTACTTACACCAGTACAATCTGGATTTAGACCATGCCATAGCACAATCTCAGCGCTTGCCAAAGTATCGAATGACTGGCTAAATGCATTAGATAATAAATACTATGTGTGTCCCTTGTTTTTGGATTTAATCAAGGCTTTCGCACGGTGGACCATGCCCTGCTTCTGGACATCCTTCATAACTCTGGCCTAGATAACACGGCCCTTCAATGGTTTAATATTTATTTATTTTATTTTTTTTTTTTTATTTATTTGTTCTAGGATTACAAATACCTTTGAGCCAAGGCTCTTTTACAAAGGTTCCACATCATTGGTACAATTGAGACAATCATAAGCAAAGATAACAGTTTATAAAATTAAAAAAAAAAAGACACATAGTCTTGTAGATGAAAAAAGAACAATAAGGAGAAACTTTGGGGAAGGGAAAGGGAAAGGAGGGTGAAATCAGGGAGACTAAGTGGATGGGAGAAAAGGGGAGGTAGGTTGGGGGGGAGAGAGAGTGGAGAGGTGGAAGGCGGATAAGAACAGAGGTAGTGCAGCCAGGTGGCATTTATCATGGGCCAGCAGGGGAGGTGAAGATAGGAGGGGGTGTGCTGGAAAAGTGCAGGAGTAGATGTGGATCCAAAAGGGCATCTTCAGCTATGGAACCAAAAGACATGTTTAGCCACAACAGTCACAGAGGTTGGAGGCAGTCAGTGTTAGGCGGAGATGAGTCTTAAAAGTGCTGAGCGATAGTGAGGATGAGATGTCGCTGGGAAGACCGTTGTACCAACTAGTGGCCCGGTAAGCAGAGGATCTTTGGCCTTGTGCTGTGCAGCAATGCGGGACTTGCAGAAGCTGAGGTTTCAATCCCCTAGTATGTCGGGTGTGGATTCTCGGTTGTATGAGGGCACAGACCCCGGGGAGGGAAGGCCCAGCAAGATTTTCTTAGTAGTAATACAAGTTTGGTGTTTTATTCGATTGGCAAGATTCAACCATCCAGTTTGAGAATAGAGGGTCACAGGTGTCAATTGGGCGTTGGGAGCCAGTGACAAGTCGACAGGCCTTGTTGAGGGCAGTGGATACATGTTTGAGTGCGGTGGTTGTAGCAGAGCCGTAAATGATAATGCCATAATCAATGATGGATATGATGGAGCTCTGGACAGCGACAGCGAGGGCTTCGGGTGACAGGTGTTTCCTATGACGGAATAGCAGGCCTAGTCGGGAGTTAGCGGCTTTGGCGACATGGTCGATGTGGGCAGTGTAGGAGAGGTGAGGGTCAAGGGTGATCCAGAGGTATTTAAAGTTTTTGACCTGTTCCAGTGCGGCACCTTGTCTGGTGATATCGGAGAGTTGGAAGTGCTTATGCTTATTATGGGAGCTGCTGAAGATCATGGCCTTTGTTTTTTTTTTTGATTAAGGATCAGTTTGTGCTTTGTGAGCCAATTCTCAACCGAGGAGAAGCCAAGTTGGAGATTTTCTTGCAATTTCTTCAGGTCCTGGTGTGTGGCAAGGATTACTGCATCATCGGCATACAGGGTGATGTGTTCAGTGCAGGAGTCCGGTAGGGTGTTAAGGAACAGGCTGAAGAGTAGGGGGCCCAGTATTGAACCCTGGGGGACTTCAGAGAGGACAGGTTTGGAATCAGAGTGCACATCTCCAATTTTTACACGCTGGGTGCGGTTTTCAATATAGCTTTTGAACCAAGAGATTGAATCATTGGAGAAACCAGGATTTTTTAGTTGGCTCAGCAGGAGGGAGTGGTGGACAGTATTGAAGGCTTTGGTCAGGTCGATGAAAATAGCACCAGTTAGTTTTCCATTGTCAAGGGAGCTGTGAATGGAGCTTGTGAAGTCAAGTAAGGCAGAGGACGTACTATGACCTTTTCTAAAGCCATGTTGCTGTTTACAGAGAATATTATATACTATATTATAATATTATAATATTATATATTATATTAATAGCTACCTGGATGGTCTTTCTCAGCATGTTAAAGCAGAAGGAGACCTCTCCCCTCTAAAAACCCTTCTGAGAGGTGTCCCACAGGGCTCTATTTTGGGACCCCTTCTGTTTGCCGTGTATATTAATAATATTCATACAGGAATAAAGTCTGCTAATATACACTTATTTGCTGACGACACTGTATTGTACATTTCCAGGCCATCTCTTGAAAAAACCTGCCTAGACCTGCAACTGAAGTTCAACTGTCTCAAGAAGAACTTGTTCCAACTAAAGCTACTACTAAATACAAAAATAACTAAGGCTATGCTCTTTTCACCATATACCAAGACCTGTCATACCACTTACCTGGGTGCCTCGCCCCAAATCACCACCTTCCTTAGTGAACCTCTAGAATTCGTGGCCAAATTTAAATATTTGGGGGTCTGGATTGACAACAAACTGTCATTCACCGATCATATAGAGGAACTCACCAAAAAACTCAAACAGAGACTCTGCATATCTTTTTGAATAAAGTACCTACTCACAGTGAAAGAAAAAACTAGACTGGTCCAAACAACTTTTCTCCCCCTACTGGATTACACGGACTTCCTATATGGACAAGGTACTACTACTGCCTTAAAAACCTCGACATCCTATTCTTATAAGATTCATCACCGGAGCTCTTTATTCTATTCATCATTGCTCCTTATATGGACTAGTAGGTTGGACGTCTCTCAACTACAGACGACAAAAAAATGCAGCCCTTTGGACATTCCGAGCCATCACTAAGAAGCTCCCCCAATATATCATTGACTGCCTCCCTACTGTTTCCCATGGAAGCCACGCATTAAGAAGTATTTCGTACATATCTCTTGTCATTCCCAAAGTCAGAACCTGTTTGAGCAAATCTGTCATAAGTCACTCCCTACCTTCTCTATGAACAAACTGCAGAAAACCCTTAAAATAGCCACACCTGTTAAACTGTCCACCTTTAAAACCTTGTTTTCTCGGGCCATTACTGAATCCTGTAACTTTAGGACCTGAGGCACCATCTCCGGTATCATGATACGTTTCACTTCCTGTCACTCCATCCTGTATATAGCTGTCCACCTGCTTCTTCTCCCCTTTCTTACCTACCCTTCCCCACAGCCACTACAACATACAACAGGACCATTACTTTTATGTTTTGTAATGCAGTGTTATCAGATTGTTACATATCGTCTTATGTACTATTATGCTATGAGAAATGATGTATTGAATCTTGTTAGACCGTTTCTCCCTGTTGTTCTTTTCTGTTGATATTGTTTTTCTACATGTCCAGGTCCATCTTGTAAATTAGTTCATCTCAATTACGTTTTGCCTGGTTAAATAAAGATTGATTGATTGATTGGGGCCCCACCTGGAGGGATGTGAGCCTGTATAAGGATGACGGCCTACATCCAACCGGAAAGGGGACCTTAGTCCTAAGTGAAAAGTTTGAATGCTTCAGTGGAAAGCATTTAAACTGGCCAAGTGGGGGGGTCTAGGAAGATTGTGAAACTTAGTATCCCCCCAGTGAGCACATGCTCTACAGGGGTACTCAAGGAGAAGACAGACCAGAAGAGGGCACAGTTCAGCATAAGGGAGGGGAACAGGGAGGACCAGGGAGGAAGTGTGCTCAAGTAAGGGAAAGACGCATGACAACAAAGCAAGGGAAGGAAGCCACATCCTGGAGAGCCATGTGCGCTAATGCCTGAAGTCTGAGTAACAAGATGGAGGACCTCGAGATAGGCATGGCGGAGTCAGACCTAGATGTTGTGCCCATCACTGAGACTTGGTGTAACATAAACCATAGCTGGGAAATGGCCGTACCAGGGTATAATCTATTCAGGAGGGACAGGGCAGGTAGGAAGGGGGGGGAGGAGTGGCACTTTATGTAAAGGACATTATAAAGGCCTCAGAGATTCAACGGGGACAGGGAGCGGGGGAGATACTGTGGGTTAAACTAGAAAGAAGAATGGGGTCAGCCATCCGCACAGGGATGCACTGTTTGTTTGTAGTAATCGTACTTGTATTGCTATGAGTTTGCTTGTTCTCCCAACTCTTGTAACACCCCCCCCCCCGGACGCTTCTGGAAACGAGCTGTTTACAGCTCATGTTGTCTTTCTTGGTGAAACATTTTCCAAATAAAATAAAAAAATATATATATAGACCACCAGCCCAAGGGAAGGATATAGACAGGGAGATGATGCTAGATATTCAAAGGATGGCACACAGCTGGGGGAAGGTACTGCTGGTTGGCAACTTCAATATGCCAGACATGGAGTGGAGCCTCCCCGGAGCAGCAACAACCAGGAGCAGGTTTATCCTAGACTCCCAACAGGGAGCTTTCCAGAAGCAGCTGGTAGTGGAACCCACATGTGAGACAGTGATGCTGGATCTGGTGCTCACAAATGGGGACAATGTGACAGGAGTCACAGTAGTGGAGCACCTGGGAAACAGTGATCATGAGTTACTGGGGTTTGAGATAACTGATGAGGCAGAATCCAGCCACACAAGAACAAAAATCCTTGACTTTAGGAGGGGCAGATTTTACAAGAATGGGAAATGCTTGGAAGAGGCATTGGCTGGAATGGAGGAGAAAATAAGGGTGGAGGAACAGTGGGTGATGATAAAATCCAGGACAGTGAGGGTGACACAACTTTGTGTGAGACAGATTAGCAAGAGGAAGAGACCATTATGGTTTGCAAAGGGAGAAAGGGTAGGAAGGGCACAGAAATGGATACAAGTCCATTCCCAAGGGATAGAGTCATAAGGGAACTGGAAGCAATAAGAGTCGATAAGGCTATGAGGCCAGATGGGGTACACTCCAAGGTGCTGAAGGAGCTAAAGGAGGTAGTGGCAGAACCTCTGACCCTGTTCAGCCTGTCATTGGAAACGGGGGAGATGCCCTAAAACTGGAGGTGAGCTGATGTTGTCCCTCTATACAAAAGCGGAAACAAACAGGTCAGCCTGACCTCAGTAGTGGGTAAGACGTAGTAGTAGCAGTAGTAAATACCTTTATTTTTATACAGGACTTAAAATGACATCTCATTTTATAACACCATTAGGATAAGAATCCTATTTTACAAGGTGTTCCTGTCTTAGACCTTAAGAAGAGAACAAATCATACAGTTACATAAAAATATAAATACAGTACAAGTGCAATACATACAGTCTTACTTATTCATAAAACATTCGGTTTCTAGTCGAAACACTACTGAAAGAAAGACTAGGGAACACCAGATTACCAACAGTCTACAGGACCCAAAGCAACATGGTTTAACTGGGGAGTTTTGCCAGACTAACCCCGTTGAGTTCTTTGACTGGGTGACAAGAGAGGTGGATCGGGGGCAGTGGTTGTGGCCTACCTGGACTTCAGCAAGGCCTCTGACACTGTGCCACACAGAAGGCTATTAAACAAGCTGGGGAACATGGGTGTGGGTAATGTGGTGGTAAATTGGGTGGGGAATTGGCCAGATAACAGGACACAGAGGGTGGTGGTAAATGGCAGCCACTCCACAGAGGGAAAAGTGACTAGTGGGGTACCACAGGAATCAGTGCTGGGTCCAGTTCTTCTCAATATCTTTATCAGCGATATCACAGAGGACCTGGAAGGGAAAATTTGCCTGTTTTCTGATAACACAAAGCTCTGCAGCAGGGTGGACGCACCACAGGATGTGAAAAGAATGAGGAAAGATCTGCAGAAGCTGGAGGACTGGTCAAGGGACTGACAGTTGAGATTTAGCACAAAGAAGTGTAAGATAATGCACATGGGGCACAAAATCCCAGAAACAACTTATCAGCTGGGGGGGGGGGGAGATACAGACTGTTCCAAGCAGGAAAGAGACCTAGGGGTTATCATCTCTGAGGACCTCAAGGTAGGAAGTCAGTGCAACAAGGCAGTAGGAAAAGCAAACAGGATGCTAGGATGCATAGGCAGAGGTATCACCAGCAGGAACAGGGAGGTAATAATTCCACTGCACAGGACATTAGTGAGGCCGCACCTCGAGTACAGTGTCCAGTTCTGGAGGCCTTACATACATAAGGACATATACAGGGTGGAGGCTGTTCAGAGGACCAAGATGGTGCAGGGATTACATCACAAATCCTATGAGGATAGGCTGAAGGACTTAAATATGTATTCCCTGGAGGAGAGGTGGGAGAGAGGGAATATGACTGAGACACAAATGGAACAGCCTGCCAGAAGAGGTGGTGGGGCAGAAACAATCACAGGATTTAAGAATGCATGGGATAGACATAAGGGGATCCTGATAGTCTGGGGAAGGGGACAAACTAAATCCTGGGAAGCTTGAAGAAGCACAGTAACTAGCGTTTATGGACAGACTAGGTGGGCCAAAGGCCCTTATCAGCTGACAACATCTATGTATCTATGTAAACCTCCTCAATGCCATTGCATGGGCTAAGACTCATGAAGCACAGTCATTAGAGTCAACAAGCATGTGGAGCTGGTATTTAGTGGTATCCAGAGCTGATTTTACTGTGGCAGCCAGGTCATGTGCCACTTCACCATCTACCTTATCACTCAGTGCCAGCACTGCATTCCACAATGCTTTCTGGCACTGGGCTATGTATGCCAAATAAGCTGCCTGCCTCAGGAGCAGGTAAACTGTTGTGTATACATTTTTGGCCATAGTATCTCGTTTCCTGAAATCCTTTTTAGGAAGCTGTAAGGAGAGAGGCACGTTGGACTTCACACAAACAGCTTCCCGTACCACTCCATCATGCTTAGGGTGGGCATACAGGTATTCCACCCCGTCTGTTCACCTGATACTTCTTTTCAACTTTTTCATCAGTGCCAGCAGCCGAATTGCGTGCTGACATGATTTTTGATGTAGCATTTTGGAATGACTTGTGGATGGGGACTAGTAGACTCCTTGTGGGGGCTAGCCTCATCATATCCATAAACTCCATTTCCTCCTCATCCTCCTGTTTCATGAGAGGGGATGTTGAGGATGTTCACCATCTGTTTTTTTTTTTGAACTCAGCTTTTTTCTTTCAAATAATACAGCATATTCAAAGAAACATTGTTACAAAAAGTTCAACCAGGTTGCGATATCATACATCTAAAATTCAATTCCAGCTTTTGCTGGATCTTACATTAACATAGATAATAAACCATTTATTATAGGCTATACCTGGTTGTTGTTTCATCTCAAATGAATACTTAATAATAGGGTGTTTCTCTAAATCTTAGATCATATAAAGCTCAGAAAAAAACTTAAACTGATTACCAATTTAATAAATTCACCTAGAATTAGGGCTAAACTAACAAGGCCCTTGATTGGATCACATTAAATTCCCCCTTTCACCCCTCCACATTTTCCTGTTATTCATTAGTGCTCATTTGGATGTACCAGTCTCAGGAATATGATTTGTTGAACCTAACGCAACCTAACCCCCAGCCATATTCTCTGCCCATCAAATCTCAGCTAACCATCATTCATTGCTTTCAGCCCTGGCCCAGTACCCAAGTCTCCCAACTCCGCCATCTCTCTTCATGTTTTTCGAAACACAGCCTGAGTTTAGCCATCACTGCCTCCATGACAAGCACAACTTTGACCCTTCTTACCCAGTCCCCCAGGGTAGGTGGTTCACCATCTGTTTGATGGATGTGGAGTAAGAGGAATAATGCTCTATGGGCCTAGAAGAGGAACCAAACTCTTGGTCAGATGAACCGTTGGGTTCTATGGGTTCACCTTCCATCTCCTCCTACTCCTTGCAATATATATCCTCCTCCTCCTCCTCCATGGGCAAATGGTCTGTAACTAGAGGCTGGGAAGAGGGGGCAGGCATATTAAGGACGTTTCCTATAGCCTGGAAGCCTTGGAAAAACCGCCATACCTTAGTCATATCCTCTGTTGAGGGCATCGTTTCTGATCCAGAGCCTGGTCCTTTTTTAGGGCTGCAGTGGGCATAGCCCTGCAGACCTCTTGCTATGAGAAAAAGACTCCCGAAATCCTTCCAACCAAATAATATGTTGGAGTTGCAACACAGTCGCCTCCGCATCCATGAAGCATTCCACTTGTTGTCTCCACTGGCAGTTGCACTGCACAATTTTTAGTCTGTTGGCGGTCAAGATGGAACACAGCACACTCTGCCATGTCTAAGATGGCCACCAAACTAATGTACATGTGTGACCACTAGCGCATGCGCAGTACAGTGTGGTGGCCATCTTGGTCACAGCAGACTGTGCTGTATTCCACCATGACTGCCGATTTTTTTTTTTCTTTAATTATAGATATCCCCACACCCAACCTTCCCTCTCAGCACCCACCACCTCACCCCAAAAACATAAGAGTGACATTGGGGGTGCCCAATCCTGCAGTATTATGATCAGGACTCCTCGGTGGGTTGCTTTTTCTAAGATTCCCCCCTCATCCGACCCTCGCTCTCAGCACCACCCCGAAACATAACAGTGACACTGGAGGTGCCCAATCCCCCAGTGTCGCCATCACAAATCCTCTGTTCTGACCCCCCCCCAATCCACTACCACGTATGTGTGGCTATTTCTGTGTTTTTTTTTTTGTTTGTTTTAAATATATTCCTCTTGTCCACATGACCCTCCCTCCCAGCACCCCTCCAGAAACATAACACTGACACTGGGGGTACCCAATCCCCCAGTGTCACGATCAGGAATCCTCTGTCCATTTTTTTTTTTCTCTTAAATCTGAAAAAAGAAAACCGTTCATCGATGTCTTTTGTAGCAGTTAGTGACCCCCACCCAACCATCCCACTCAGCACCCCCCCCATCAAGCCCTTACGTACCCACCGGGGGGGGTCCAGATCCATAATCTTCTGTGGAACGCAGACATGTCTTCACCCTTCAAAGCCAGACCACAAACTGAGGAAACAGGTATGCGGTCAAATGTATTTCAATGGAGTTTTGAACTTAGTGCCATAGTTTGAGCATTTCGGCATATTTTTGCTCCATATTTTCAAATCACCTTCTGTGGGACTCTACCCCATGAGCAATTGCATTGTCATTAAGTAGAGTTGTCCTGAAAAGTGATTTTGTGGTCCCTGCGCAAAATCGCCTTACGGGCAGGAGCTGAAAATTTTCTCTGCCCTTGTTCATGACATGGGGTCATAAGAAGACTATGTTGAAAATTTGGTGTGAAAATATTAAAAAACAACAACGTTAAGAGCCTACATTGAATTTTGCGAACGCAGGTTCGTAACTTTGCTAATTTTCAATATTTTTCCCCCAGATTCACAACATAGCCATATCTTTACAGCACCTCATGAGTGTGACAGCTGTAATTTTTAAAATCCTGGCCAAAATGTTTTTTTATATAACAAAAGGCGATTTTGCGGTCCCTATGAGAAATCACCTTTCGGGTAGGAGTTAAAAATTTCCTATGTCATTGTTCATGAGGTGGGGTCATAAGAAGGCTACATTGAAAATTTGGTGTAAAACTATTAAAAAAACAACCGAGTTATGAGCCTACATTGACTTTTGTAAATGCAGGCTCGTAACTTTAGTAATTTTCAATATTTTTACCCCAAATTCCTTGGCTGCAGCCCTATCAGCTCTGGCCAGAGTTTGCCTTTGCAGGAGTGGCAGCACGGACATGTTTTTCTTCTTGTTTTTTCTTAGCAGGCACTGGTTCCAGTACCTGCTCTGAGGCTGTTTTATTTGTATTTTGCCATCACTGGACTCAGAGTTCCTCCTTTTGGACACCCTGGTATTTTTACAATTGTTACAGTGCTTACTTGATGGCTGAGCAGCTTTATCTTTCTTATCTGCCCCCTTTGACAGGGATGCTGCTTATGAGAAGAACCCTCCGATGCATGAATTCCACCAACATTAGAAGCTCCCTCTGAGCCTTTATTGTGCTTTGGTGACAGAGGCAGACTGAGAAGCCATACGTTCTTTTTTTTTTATATTATTTTTTCCTTTTTCTTCCCTGTACACCCCTTCCCCCTTGCAGCGTGAACATGCAGCGTAGAGGCATGTGCACGTGCGTAATCAAGACTTCTATGTCTCCCGACCTCAGCTGCCCTCTAGACTCCACTAGGGGGCAGCCAAGGAGCGGGACGACAACCCTCCCCTCCCCGGGAGAGGAGAGCAGTCCTATGAATGCTCGATTCTCTTCCTCCCCTGCCAACCCCCGGCAACCCGAGGTCACCGGCATGGCACAATGTGTGGCGTCCAGTGCCTCAACCTTCGGCATCACTGGGCTGGCCCAGACGCCATACGTTCTTGAACATAAACATGGAAACCTAGACTCTGTTGACAGATAAGGACCAAACAGCCCACCTAGTCTGCCCATTTCCCTACTCACTGCTGCAGCCTCATATCTTATTTGATCTGCGGCTCTCCTGCTCTGCACATCTCCAGGGTATCCTTATGTCTATCCCATGCACTCTTGAACCCCCATATTATTTTTGCACCCACCACTTCTGCTGCAGGCTGTTCCACGGCTCCTCCACCCTCTCAGTGAAAAAGTACTTCCTAATATAGACGTTCGCGTAGAGTTATAGACAAGGGGGAGTATGATGAACTCATCAGGAAGGTTACCAGGGTGGTGAGGTTGGCCAAAGCAAGGATGGAGCGGAGACTGGCTCAGGGGATTACCAGGGGTGAAAAAGGGTTCTTCAGGTATATTGGGGAAAGAAGAAAAAGGAAGAGGTAGATTGGTAGATTGAGGTCGGGGAGCGGGTGGGTGGAGGAGGCAATAGAGCAGGCAGAGGTACTAAATGATTACTTTGTCTTGGTCTTTACTAGGGAGGATGGTGGGGCAGCACTGCATGAGGTGAGGTGGTGTGGTCCTGATGATGGGGGGGGGAGACCTTGAAAGATGAAATCCCTGTTGATAGAGTGTGGGAAGCCCTCAAGGCCCTAAGAGTGGAAATGGCTCCGGGGTCCTGATGGCCTTCATCCCAAGGTGCTGAGGGAACTGGCGGACGTCCTGGCCACACTTCTGGCAAACCTCTTTAACTCCTCCCTCCAGATGGGATGGGTGCCCCAGGATTGGAATATGGCCCGTATCGTGCCTGTCCACAAAGGCAGCTCGTGAGAGGAGCTGGGAAACTACAGGCCGGTAAGCCATGACGTCAGTGGTAGGCAAAGTAATGGAGGTCATCTTAAAGGAGAAGCTGGCGGAGGTCCTGGAGGCAGGGGCTAGCTGGATGATCGTCAGCATGGCTTTGTCCAGGGCAGATTACATCAGACAAACCTTGTGGAGTTCTATGATAGAGTAATGAGAGCACTGGACCAGAGCAAGCCAGTGGATGTCCTTTCTAGACTTCAGCAAGGCGTTTGACTCAGTGCCACATCCTAGACTGCTGGAGAAGTTGAGGAGCATGGGAGTGGGGGAGCGGACGGTCAGGTGGATTGGAAACTGGCTTGGGGGCATTCTCAGAGGGCAGTAGTTTGGGGGGAGGTTTCATCTTCCAGGGGATCATTAGCGGGTTCCCACAGGGATCGGTGCCGGGGCCCCTCCTGTTTAACGCTTATATCTCAGATATCAGTGATGGTCTCAAGAGCGAGATGAGCCTCTTTGCTGATGACTCCAAACTGGGGACAGTGGTAGACATGGAGGAGGGTAGGTTAGCCCTACAGGGGGACCAGGAGGCCCTTGAGGGGTGGTCACATACATGGAAGCTGAGGTTCAATGCTGAAAAGTGCAGGGTCCTTCACCTGGGGGCAAGGAACCCAGCTCATGTGTACACCTTGGGAGGGGTGGCACTGCAGGCCTCGGGGGGGGACAGGGACCTCGGGATAGTAGTGGATGCCAAGTTGGACAACTCGGAGCAGTGAAGGGCTGCGGCAAGAGCAAACAAAGTGCTGGGGTGCATAGCCAGGGGGATAACCTCAAGAGGCCGGGAAGTACTTCTGCTGCTATACAATTGCCTGGTTAGACCACACCTGGAATACTGCATGCAGTTTTGGGATCCATACTTAAAAAGGGATATTGCACTCCTGGAGAGGTTCCAGAGGAAGACAACCAGGATTATGCAGGGGCTGGGGGAGAAGTCCTATGGTGGGAGACTCGAGGAACTCAACCTGTACTCACTGGAGAAGAGGAGGGATAGGAGGGACATGATTGAAGTATTCAAGTATCTCAAGGAGATCAATAGGGTAAGCCAGGATAGGGTGTTCCAGCTGAAGAAGGAGGGGCCCACCAGGTGGCACCAAATGAGGCTGGTGGGTGGGAGGCTCAAGGGGAAGATGAGGAGATGCTACTTCACTGAAAGGGTGGTGGAACCCTGGAATGCCCTGCGGCGGAGCTGGTGGTGATGGACACTGTAGAGGGGTTTAAGAAGGGCTGGGCTAGGTATAATGGGAGGGTACATCACAACAGGGTCGGCACTGTGGGGGGGGACCAGCCAGGGGAAGGGGGGCATTGGGGAGGTGGGAGGAGGCAGCAGACGGTGCCCCGAAAGGGCACTGACCTCAAGCAGACTTGATAGACCACACGGCCTTCTCTGCTGGCTTCTTAGTATGTCAGTATGTTAGTATGTTAACATTACCCCTGAGTTTTCCACTCCTCACCCTCACATCATGCCCCCTTATTCTTGTGCAGAGATTTCGCTGAAATATGCTTTCCACTTGTACCCTGTTTATTCCCCATAGGTACTTTAAAGTCTCTATAATATCTTCTCTCTCCCTTCTTTTCTCCCAGTGAATAGAAATTAAGGTCCTTAAGTCTTTCCTCGTAGGGCTTCTGGTGCAGTCCATGTACCATCTTCACTGTCCTTCTCTGGACTGCCTCTATTTTGTCAATGTCCTTCCGGAGATGTGGTCTCCAGAACTGGACGCAGCACGCCAGATGAGGCCTCAACAGTGATCTGTACAGTGGCACCACCACCTCTTTCCTCCTGTTTGTTATGCCCCTCCCTATGCACCCCAACATTCTGTTTGCTCTCCCCACCGCTTTTTCAAAGTGTTTAGTCACCTTCAGGTCGTCAGATATGATAACCCCCAGGTCTCTCTCCAGACTTGTGGTGGCCAGAATTTCCCCACCCATCCTGCACTCCTCCCTTGGATTCCTGTGACCCAGGTGCATAATCTTGCACTTTTTAGCATTGAAACTCAACTGCCAGACACCCATACACTCCTCTAATAGGCTTAGGTCCTTTCTCATTTTTTCCACCCTCTCCGGTGTGTCCACTCTGTTGCAGATCTTGGTGTCATCTGCGAAGAGGCACACCTTTCCCTCAAGACATTCTGCATTGTCGCTAATGAAGACATTGACTAGGACTGGCACCAGCACCAGCACAAGAGAAGTTCTTCTCTTTTTAAAGTCCTTTTCTTTTGAGTTTTAGGGCAAAACTTAAAAACAAAGTTCACAATTAATAAAATCGTGAGCTGGACCAGGCACTTTAAAGATCTAGTGGAACCAAAACAGACAGACAGGATAATGATACAAACTTTAAGAAGTAGTCAGTTGTAACTTTATTTCTGAAGTATTTTCCTTTTTTCCTTTTGCTCATTAGAAAGTCTTCTATGTGATATTATAGATCGAGCGAGCACTCCTGGCCAATTGGAATGCTCCTTTCCTCTGAACGTGAGACACGCTTATCCTGTGAAGAGTGTCTCACATGCAACTGCCATGGAAAGGTGGTGATCGTGCCTCCGCTGGGAACTACTGCCCCATTTCTATTCTAACCCACCCCCAAGGCCCTGAAAAGAATTGTATCAGACCAACTCACTGATCATCTCTCTAAGTACAACCTTCTATGTCAGGAACAACAGATGTCAGTGTGGCTCAGTTGGTAGCACATCCACCTCTGGACCAGAAGGTCATGGGTTCCCATCCCACACCAGGACTGGACTTACATCTAAAAAATCGCTGGCATCCGAGTGCAATATTGGGGGGGTGCTGTACTGCTGGGGTGTGCCGTCCTTTGGATGAGACATTAAACCGAGGTCCCTTCTGCCCGTCCTGGTGGGTGTCCAGGTGGAAGTAAAAGAACCCAGGGCACTCTTTGCAAAGAGTAGGGAACATTCCCCGTGTCCTGGCCAACATTCCCCTTCCCATAAACCGGTTCATGCAATTATCCAGGCTGAGTGTGAGTGATGATGTGCGACCACACATTCAGTCACTTCACTACCAGTCTAGCATTGCTTGTAAAGCGCTTCGGGATACACTGTGTATGAAAAGCGCTATATAAATGCTGATTCTCCTTCTTCTTCCTTTCTACTCTCACCTACATAGGCCTCTCACTAGACGCCACAAATTGGTTTGCCGACTATCTGTCCGGAAGATCACAGCAAGTCAAGTTAGGGACAGCCCTCTCATCCTACCTCCCAGTCAAGTCAGGGTTCCCGCAGACCTCCATCCTTGGACCCCTCCTCTTCAGCCTATTCCTCAACTCCCTCCCAAAAGCATGCTTTGGGCAGCTGCTACTATACGTGGATGATGCAGTCTTGTTCACCTCCCACTCTGACCCCCTCCAGCTCCAGCTCTCCCTACAAAAAACCTTCACACATGTTGAGACCTGGTTTGCTGAACACCACTTAGTCCAAAATTACAAAAAAATCAAATTTATGTTGCTTGCCAACCGCCAAAACAGGCACAAGGACCTTACCCTCCGAATTCTTAACTTCTAGCTACAGCCCCTTGACCAGGTCATCTCCTTCAAGTACCTCAGCATCACCCTTGATCCTGCCCTTAACTTCCACCACCTCTGCATGGCAGTCAACTCCAGAATCAGTACACTTCGCCGGTTCAAGCACTGTCTCACCCCAGACGCTATCCATCTTGCCGTCTCCTCCTCCACCCTCACCCTTATCGACTATGGAATCCTAGTATACGGAGCCGCTGACAGCATGTCCCTCCAGAGAGTTAGGGTAGCCCTCAACAAGGCCTGTCACCTTCTCCTTGGCTGTGACCACACCATGCACACCTGCTACCTATGCCAGTTGTCCAACTGGCTTTTTTTTTTAAACTTCTCTTCATTGCATTGTCAAATAAAAAACAATGTTCAATACAGTTTTCGTATTACAGATCTCAGTATAAATATATTTCTTTCATACTGTTTCATATTAAATTCAGCTACAATTTATTTATCTGCAATTTCCATCAGTTGTATCACAAATTATATAATTCAGAAATTTTCCTCAAAACCATCACACTGTGAAGTCCAACTGGCTTAACTTTCGACAGTAGGCTGAAACACCTAACCTGCCTCCTGGCTAAAAAGATCTCCACAGGACAATCCTCCCCCGGACTCTCTGCCCTTCTGCTACTGGCTCCCCTGGTATAAGCCACCCATAGCTCTGCTAAATCCCCTTTCCTTGTTCCCCGCTTCAGAACCTCCCTTGGCCAGAGAACTTTTTCCTGCAAGGCTCTCTATGGATGAATGCCATCCCATGCGCCATAATCTCCGAACATAAACTTGGCCCCTTTAAAACCCTCCTTAAGAGCCATTTTCAGATCACCAACATCTGCGACTGCCAGCAAGCTTCTTGTCCAGCTCCCCCCAACAAAGATATTTCTCCTGCACCTTCCATCTCTGCACCCACGTTGTCGCTCTGCTGCATTAAGCCTGTTCGCCTCATGCATCCTCTGTCTGTCCCCAGCTTGACTCTTCTAGTCCCTGAACTTGTTACATAACCCTTTTATTACTACCTTCGATTGTTTGTACTTGTTATTATACTGTTTATTTCTCTTGTCATTCCTCCTCTGTTGTGTAACTTGTTTTCTGATGTGGAGCCTTTGTAAATGAGTCTCTGACTCAAAGGTCTGAAATTCTGAATTGTCAATAAATAAATAAACAGGCAGGTAGGTTTTTTTAAAAATGTAAATATATTATTAATCACATTCAAGCAGTAATATATTAATACTGCAGCCGAGACCACTCTTAGGGTAGTAAGATTGGTCTCACTTACATCCTTAGGGTATCAGAACCATTCATCTTTGGTCCGCAGTTCTCATAACCTAAGAATGCATGTGAGACCAGTCTGAAAACTGTAAGAGTGGTCAAGGCAGCAGTATTAACATACAGGACGTGTTGGATTTGTAGAACAGCTCTCAGCCTGGCAGCTCATACAGACATACCAAAAGAGCCAGCAGAAGAAGAAGACCACCCACAGTCTATTGCGTCTGCTCGGTAAGTGATGCAGGGTCTGGCCTTACAATTTATGCCAATGATTCTGCCTCCCCAACTGTTCCTTCCTCTCCCCCCCTTCCTTGGTCGCAAGGGTTCCCTCTGTGCTTGTCCCAGGTTCTCCTGAATGCTCCCACCATCCTTGCTGATATCACCTTCTCTGGCAGCTCATTCCAGGTGGACACCACCCTCTCTGTATAGAAATGCTTCCTTACATCCTTTCTGAATCTCCCCCCATATATAACCTCATATATATATATTTTTTTTTTATAAAATGGGTAGGGAAATTGTTGTTTTATTGGATGATAAGCATCACATGACCGTGCGTGTATCAGAGCATGACTGTACACCTGCACTTTTACCCCTCTCCAAAACAGTTTTGACATTTTATAAGATAGATGAACCACTCTGAGGCGTGTGGTCGCGCTCTGATATACGCATGCCTTCGGCGGTTGACGCACACCAAGGCGTGCGTATATTAGAGCGTGACCGCACACCTTAGAGTGGTATATCTAATATATATATATATATATTATAGTGGCACTGTAGTGCCACTATAGTTAGGGTTGCATGCCCATCTCTACATTAAACCTCAAGGTTTGCACTTTAGTAACTTTGTAACCGTTTGTCCGATTTGCCTGAAATTTGGAATGCAGACCTGCCTACCATAGATCTCTGGATCTGCAAAGTTTTGTTCCAGTCGGATGTACAGTTGTGGAACCGTGGGGCACTCAAAAAGCGAAAATTTACCCTTTTTGCAAATGCTTCAGTAACCCATAGTGGACTGAAGAATGCATTTCAATGGGTTCAAATTGGTTTGTCTACATGTGTCCTGGGTTGAACTGGTGTCTTTTGAAGATCTGGTGAAAAAATATTGCTCCGTTCAAAAGTTATTCCATTTTTTCATGTCCCATTATAGCCTATAGGAAAATGTTCGCAATATTTTTTGTTGTCAGGTTGACCGAAATTGTTTTTGTGCTGCCGCCATCTTGTTTTTAGTTAGCAAGAGAGAACAAAACGTAATTCAAAAAATAGTGGAATTTATTAAGCACCAACAGTTTTGTTTACCTAATCAGGACGGCAATACTGGACCTTGTGCTCACAAACAGGGGCAGTGTGATGGGGGTAACAGTGGGGGAGCACCTGGGAAACCATGACCACCAGTCATTGTGGTTTGAAATCACAGAAAGAGCAGAACCAAACCACACAAAAACACGTATCCTGGATTTAAGGGGGGCAGACTTTGGGAAAATGGGGAGATACTTGAAAGAGGCATTAAGGGGAATGGGACAGGAATCAGGGGTTGAGGAACAGTGGGCAGTATTTAAAATGGGGATTACAAGAACAACAGAATTATGCATTAAGCAGGTTAGCAAGAGGAAAAGGAAGAGGAGACCATTATGGTTTTCCAAAGAGGTAGAAAAGAAAGTGAAAGCCAAAGATTGCATTCAGGCAATACAAAAAGACACAGGCAGAAGGGATAGGGAGAAGTACCAGGAGAAGCAAAGGGAGGCAGGGAGGTCAGTAAGGGAAGCCAAAGCTCAGACAGAAGAACACATTGCAAAATCAGTGGGTAGAGGGGACAAAACCTTTTACAGGTACATAAGTGAAAAAAGAAAGACAAAGGGAGGGATAGTGAGACTGAAGAGGGAGGATGGGGGCAGCGTGGAGGATGACAACAGTAAAGCTGACATATTGAACAGGTATTTCTGCTCAGTCTTTACTGAGGAAGAGGAGGGTAATGGGTCTGAAGGGAGTACAAGGGGTGAGAATGGTGCAGAAATGAACGCAAGTCCCTTTACACGAGAAAGAGTCCTGAAGGAACTGGAAGTAATAAGAGTTGATAAAGCAATGGGGCCAGATGGGGTGCACCCCAGAGTCCTTAAAGAACTAAGAGAGGTGGTGGCTGAACCTCTGGCTATCCTGTTTAGCCGATCACTGGAAACAGGGGAGGTACCCAAAGACTGGAGGACAGCAGATGTAGTCCCCTTATACAAAAGTGGGAACAAAGAGGAAGCAGGGAACTACAGACCAGTCAGCCTCACCTCGGTAGTGGGGAAGATCATGGAAGCACTACTGAAGGAGAGATTGGTGGAACATCTGGTTGTCAATGGACTACAGGACCCAAGGCAGCATGGTTTCACCAGGTCATGTCAGACCAACCTCATTGAATTTTTGACTGGGTGACTAGGGAGGTGGATCAGGGGAGGGCAGTGGACATGGCCTATCTGGACTTCAGCGAGGCCTTTGACAATGTGCCACATAGAAGACTATTACACAAACTGGGGAATATGGGTGTGGGCAGGACGGTAGTGTGGTGGGTAGGTAACTGGCTGGGTGGCAGGACACAGAGGGTGGTGGTAAATAGCTGTCACTCCACAGAGGGAAGAGTGACCAGTGGGGTACCACAGGGATCAGTGCTGGGACCGGTCCTATTCAACATCTTCATCAGTGACATGGCGCAGGACCTAGAAGGCAGAATTTCACTGTTCGCTGATGACACAAAGCTCTGTAACAGAGTAGACACACAGAGGGTGTAGACAGAATGAGAAGCGACCTGCAGAAACTTGAAGAATGGTCAGGGGTTTGGCAGTTGAAATTCAATGCAAGGAAATGCAAGATAATGCATATAGGGCACAAAACCCTGGCACAATATATATCAGTTGGGGTGAGGATATAGCATGCACCAAGCAGGAAAGGATCTTGGGGTTGTCATCTCTGATGACCTCAAGGTAGGAAACAGTGTGACAAGGCAGCAGGTAAAACAAATAGGATGCTGGGATGTATAGGCAGGGCATCACCAGCAGGAAAAGGAGGTCATAATTCCGCTATACAAGACACTAGTGAGGCCCACCTGAGTACAGTGTACAGTTCTGGAGACCATACCTACATAAGGACATAGACAGGGTAGAGAAGGTTCAGAGGAGGGCAACAAAGATGGTGCATGGATTGCATCACAAGTCCTATGAAGACAGGTTGAAGGAACTGAACATGTACTCCCTGGAGGAGAGGAGAGAGAGGGATATGATGAGAGACATACAAGTATCTTACAGGGAGGAACAGGGTGCAGGAAAACACTATTTTTAAGCGAAAAAGATGTTCCAGGACTAGAGGGCATGGGATGAAGTTGGAGGGAGGACGATTCAGAGGAAACATGAGAAAGAATTTCTTCACAGAACGGGTGGTGGACAAGTGGAACACCCTGCCAGAGGAAGTGGTGGGGGCTGAAACAATCATGGGATTTAAGAATGCATGGGATAGACATAAAGGAATTCTGGAGGTCAGGGGTAAGGGGCAACAGACTTCTAGGAAAACAAACTGAACTTACAAGCTCAAATGGGCAGACTGGGTGGGCCATAAGCCCTTATCTGCCGACACTGTCTATGTATCTATGTATCTATGTATGTATAGGACCTGAGAAACATGAATCTGGCATTAGTTTTTCACCAGCTGGTCTAGAAATTTTTTTCAAATTTTTTTCACCATTTTGCCATTTTTTTGTTCTCGGCAATATTTTATGTTACTGTGAAAATATTCGCGATAAGAAAAATAACCGTGGCACTATTTTTTGTGTTCGCGGTCACATTCCCATTACTGAGATAAGAGTATCACGATAACAATTAAAATAATCGTGGTAACACTGCACAAACACAGTTTTAAATGTATTATTTTCTTTGTCACTTCACTGTGGCAAGGTGGATTGAGCTATTGGCCTGACATTTTCAGGGTGGCAAGCCCTAGTCCCACAGCTGTGCAGTTTGGTGGTTTTGTATGAAAACATTGTACAGGCCCATAGTTACAGCATTCTGAAGTTCAGAAATGTTCCCATAGGATAACACTGCAGCACCCGTGACACCTTTCGGTGCCCGTATCTCAAAAACAGTTCGAGATACGGATTTTTTGTCGCAAAAATTCTTAGTCCCCCTATAGAAGTAGGATGGAAAGCCATGAATACTATGAAATTTAATTTTTTTTTCTACCTTGTACGGTTACTGAGATATTTGGGAATTAGTGTTCCAATTGCTCATTTTTATGTCCATAGGCCACTATTATGCCCTCAGAGTCAGCACTCACAGTGCTTTTCGGTGCCCATATCTCAGAAACGATGCATGACACAGATTTGGGTGACCTGTGTTGCGAAAACTACTCACTGTCATGATTACAACGACACTTGAATTTTTTTTCTAGCTGCTACGGTTCCCAAGATATTGGCAAATTTGTGTTACAAGGCTTCCTTGCCCTATAGGGCTGCTGTATGGCTCTGTAGTTATGTGTAAGTGGGAGCAGAGGGTCTGGAGGGCCCACGCTTCCGCCAACACATACCATTTACAATTTATATTACACTTTTCCAAAAAGAAAGGAAATTCTTTGCAAAAAAACTCTGTTAATGCATCAGTTAGGGTTGTTTCCACACCGACAAAAGTGTGGAAATTCAATGTTAGGGTTACCACCTCACCAACCCCCCCCACACCCCCATCCTCTACACACCAACAGATGTCGGGGTGTGTCATGGGGTCGTCAGTCCTAACTCTTACACCATTCACCTATACTATAGCATGTCAGCTTGCTTACACATGGAATGGGATAAGAGTTGGGGCTGACATCCCCATTGCACACCCCGACGTCTGTTGGTGTGTAGGGGACGGGGGTGTGGGTGTAGGGTGGTGGGGTGATAACCCTAATGCTGAATTTCCACACTTTTGTCGGTGTGGAAACAACCCTAACTGATGCATTAACTGAGTTTTTTTCCAAAGAATATACAGTATATGTGTGTGTGTGTATATATATATATATATTATATATACATATATATATATATATATATATAATCTCATATATCTATCTGTAGTCCCCCCACTACATCATCAGCATTGTGATCTCACTGACAGTGACATCACAAGTGACTAACCTGGAAACTACTGAATGGCTATTCCTACACAGCAGTGATGTCACAGTCAGTGAGATCACAATGCTTATTACTTGGTATGAAAGAACAGAAGAAGGCCAGAGCCCATCGAGACTGTTCCTCACACTATGTGGGACATTATTTATCTTTTATCCCTCAACCAAACATCTAATTTGTTTTTAAAGATGTATGATGTATGATGTAATAGGTGGAACAGAGCTAGCTATATCAGTTGCCAGGCAGAGTGCTGTTCCACACAGCACACCTACTAACATCAGGTAAACAATCTTCTAATGAACAGCTGCCTGATGCCACTGGAGCATTAGCCAGGGGTCATGAGGGCTGTTTTCCCAGCCTAAAAGCCCTCCCTCAACCAGTGTGTTTCATCAGCAGCCATTCACAGAAAGCAAAGACTTTTTGTGTGTGGACTGTGAATGGACCTCCCACCAGCCACCACTCCACCCAGTCTGGAGAGAGAGTTCCTGTTAGCATGACATTTAAATTTGCAGAACCCCATTCTAATGGAGTGTACTTTTGTACAGCTGCCTGATGTCACCAGAGCCTCAGCAAGGGGTCATGAGGGCTGTTTTCCCAGCCTAGAAGCCTTCCCTCCTCCAGCTGTTTCATCAGCAGCCATTCACAAAAGGCAAGGACTTTTTGTGTGTGGACTGTGAACGGACCTCCCACTGGCCGCCACTCCACCCAATCAGCAAATCTGTCCCTGTATTTCAGATTGTTCTTGTCTAGCGACCTGTCCGCGCAAAGAACCTACATGTAAGGACAGCTGTCTGCCTTGATTCTGCCGGAGTCAGCCGGCAGCCAGCTGGTTTGTCAGCCACTCTGCTCCACTTTCACTCTGGTCTCCTTGTTTTACAGATTTGTAAGGTCGACTTCAACTACTTCATTCACTCTACTCATGTTTATTGGTTTAATTAGAAAAGTACAGTTACTTAAGAACTTGCCGTAACAGTAGATCTTCGAGAGAAGCTCTTACAGTAGGTATTAACTATTAGGATTGCACCCCCTGGCATAAGGACCACACAGAAAACTTTAGCTAGCAGTGCCTGACAGGGGACCATCCACCGATGTCGCATGATGGACGTCAGCGTGACCCAGTATAGTGGGTGGTCCCGAGCCCTCCCTCCAGTTCTCCCACCGGAGACCTCAGAACAAAGCAACAGGAGAAAGGAGTGGGCTCCTTGAGCCTAAGTAAAGCTAGAAAAAGTCAAAACAGAAGCTGGGGAAATGGTGGGAGGGAAAGTTACCTACTGCAAGAGCCTCTCTCGAAGATTTACTGTTATGGTAAGTTCTTACGTAACTGTACTATCTTACTTCGAGAGGGCTTTTGCAGTAGGTATTAACCATTAAGACTGAGTCCCAAGGCAGTGTAAATCAGACAAGTCTGAAGCACGAGAGGAAGGAAGGATCTGCAGAGACTCAGGAAGAAATCATGAAAGGAAGCCTTGAAGGACAGCTAGTCCAAAGCTGGCCCTGCGCCTAGAGGCAATGTCCAGACTGTAGTGTTTCATGAAAGTGTGGATGGTGCTCCAAGTGGTTGCTGCACAAATGTCAGCAGCAGACACATTTTTGAAGCAAGCAGCAGATGCAGCCATGCCTCTGGTAGAATGCCCTTTGATCTCCCCCGGCAAGGGTTTGTTGTACTTCTGATGACAGAACACTATGCAGTTTGCCAACCATTCTGATAAACATTGCTTAGAAACAGCAGCGCCCTCTCTCTTGGGTGCAAATGAAACGAAAAGCTGATACGCTTTGCGGACTGACTTTGTCCGATTCGTATAGCAACACAAAATTCTGTGAACATCTAGTGTGTGCAGAATTGCTTCCCCTGATTAGAATACTCAGGGTAAAATACACTGGTAGTTGAATGGTCTGATTCAACGTAAACTAAGAAACAACCTTTGGCAAGAACTTAGGATCTGTACATAGAGCTACTACTTTGTCTCTGTGGAAAATTAAATAAGGCTCCTTACACATCAGGGCCTGAAGCTCGAAAATCCTTTGAGTAGAAGTGACAGCAACTAAAAAGCACACTTTCCAGGCTAGACAGTACATGTCACAACTTGCGGTCAGTTCAAAAGGAGGCAATGTGAGTTTCTCTAAAATAAAGTTTAAACACCATGGTGGGGCAGGGTTACACACCAGGGGTTTCAAGTAGAGGATTCCCTTCAGAAACGTTTTGGAACCCTCCAACTGAGCAACAGTTTTGCCTTCCACTGGAATTTGGTAGGTGGAAATGGCTGAGAAGTGGACCTTCAGCAAGGAATAACTCAGACCCCAGTTGGATAGATGCAGAAAGTACTCCTGGACCTGCGGAACAGGGCATGAAAAAAGGTCCCAACCCTTCGAAGTGGACCAAATGGAAAATATCTTCTATTTCATAGCATAAGTGGTCCTTGTGGAAGGCTTTTTGGCCTCTATGAGGACTTGGGCCACCCTAGAGGAAACCTCATAGCGTGAAGCAGCTATATCAGAAGGTGCCACGTGTGAATGTGAAGGTGAAGTGGGACTTGAGTCCTGGATGAACCAGAGCACCCCCCCTCTTGGGTCAGAAGGTCGTGACAGATGGACAGGGGAACTGGGTGCTCCACTGCCAGCTGTTGCAGAAGCAGGAGCCAACTTTTGCACAGCCAAAGTGAGGCGATCAAGATCATGTGAGTCCCTTCTGCTAGCAACATGAGCAGCACCCACTGCAGGATTGGAAAGGGAGGAAAAGCATACAAGAACCGCCATGTCCAGCAAAGAGATAGTACGTCTCACTAGAAAATACCAGGCCCTGGAATAAGCGAGCAAAACCTGGGAAGTTTTGCGTTGGATGGGGAGGCGAACAGATCGAGCTCCGGATGACCCCACAGGCCAAAAATGCTTTCAACCACCAACTGGTTTAGTTCCCACTCATGAACCTTGGCCTAGGTGCGGCTGAGACTGTCTGCCAGGATGTTCCGGAAGCCCAGGACATGAACTGCTGTAAGGGAGATCTGATGCAGAATCGCCCAGTTCCAGACTCGCATCACTTCCCTGCAGCGAGGGTAGGAATGAGTGCTCCCTTGTTTGTTCAGGTATCAGACCACGCACATATTGTTCATTTAGACCAGCAGTGGGCCTGGACTGAGGAGTTGCTGAAAGGCCTGCAGAGCATACAGCATGACCTGCATCTCCAACACATTGATGTGCAGAGATAGTTCTGACTGAGACCACAGACCTTGGGTCCTGTGGGTCTCTAGATGAGCCCCCCCCAACCCAGCCCTGATGCATCCACGGTCAAGGTCTGGATGGGCAGAGTGGACTGAAAGGGAACTCCCTTGCGGACACTGCTGACATCCTGCCACCACAAGAGCTCCCGATGCATCAATGCGGACCAAGACTTTGTGGTCAAGGTCGTCCGATCTCTGATCCCACTGAACCCTGAGCATCCACTGCGAGATCCGCATGTGCAGCCTGGCCAGAGGAACAGTCGGGATGGCCGCTGCCATAAGGCCCAAAAGACGCAGCACTGACCTTGCCAAAATCCAATGGCTGGAAGCTACCAGCCGTGCCTGCGGTTGCAAGGTTTCCGCCCTGTCCAAAGGGAGGAATGCCTGACTCTGGGCCGTATCCAGCGCCACTCCAATGAACTGCAGTCGCTGGGAAGGTGTAATATGGAACTTGGGGTAGTTCAATGAAACTCCCACTTGGCCAAACAGGTCCAGGGTAGCTGAAATAGAAATTTCCAGCTGCTCCCTCGACTGGTCCAAGATCAGCCAATGGCCAAGGTATGATAAGATATAGTGGCCCTGGCATCTCAAGGTCATTGCCACTACTGCCAGGCACTTGGTAAAGATCCTGGGTGCCAAGGACAGTCCAAAGGGAAGGGTCGTGAACTGGTAGTGTTTCCCTTGAAAGGAGAACCTGAGGTAGCGGTGGTGGGCTTGGAAGATCGGTATGTGCAGTACGCATCCTGCATATCCAGAGCGTAGAGCCACTATCCCTTGCAGAGCATCGGCAGCAGGCCTGGAAGGGTCAGCATTTGAAATCTTTTGCACTCTATGTACAGATTCAGGGAGCTGAGGTCTAGTATCGGGCACAGGTCTCCTGTCTTTTTGGGAACCAGGAAGAAGTGAGAGTAATACCCTCTTCCTATCTGATTTAGAGGAACGGGCTCTATGACTGCCTTTTGCAAAAGAGCCTCTATCTCTTCCTTGATTATGGGAATGTGCACCCTTGGATAAGAGGATGGACCCAGAGAGTTGTCTGGGGGTCTCTCCAGGAACTCAAACATGTGGCCCTGGGAGATTAACTGAAGGACCCACGAATCTGCAGTAATCCCCTCCTAACCTGCCAGATGACTGGAGAATCTTCTGCCCACTGGTCCCTCCAGCTGAAGAATAGAAGGAGGGGAGGTGGGCTGCAAGTCAAGAGGCAGAGGGAGGATTGCCTCTGAAGTCCTCTGGTTCTTGGCTGGAGGGGTGGCCTTTGCTGAGGGGGGCCCAATTTTTGTTCTGACGTCTGGCCTGTTGTGGTTGCTTCATCCACCATCTCCGCTGGTAAAAGTCACTGCACTACATAGTCTGCACCAAACATAACGCCTGCCCCTTATCCTGGAAGTTCGTGATAATGTCTTGTGCATCTCCTCTGAAAAGGATGGAACCACGGAAGGGAGCATCAAAGGCAGATCGCGGTAGCCGTGCCCCTAGCTGAGGACTCCACAGCGTCCTAAGTCGCCCTTTTAAGAGTGGTGACAAGCGACCTTAGCTGACCTAATGGTGTCAGAAAGGGTTTCCTTCACGTCAGAGTCTGGCATGGCCTCAATAACCAGCTCTAACTGTCGAAAGAAGGATTTTTGGTATACCAACATGTGCGCCACATAATTAAGGGCACGCATAGCCGGGGTAGAGGATGAATAAAACTTATGCCCAAATAGGTCAAGCTGCTTCAACTCCTTGTCGGGGAAGAGGTGCTCAATTGTTTAGGTTTGGTAGATCTGTTGTGTGCCACATAAATGACCACTGAGTCTGCTTTAGGGTGGACGCTAAGGTGGTCTTTGCCCTCCGGTGTACGATAATTCCTGTCTGTCTTCTTGGTCACAGCCAGAATGGAGGAGGGCATTGGCCAGATGGCGGAAGTGAGATCCTTGTGAGGTTCCAGCCAAGGGGGCATGAGGATTGGGGACAGCTCAGGCATGTCCAGATGTTCAACCAACCTCGTTCACTTGGGATCCTGGTCGTCAGTCTTCCAATCATAGGCATCCGCTATCCTTTTGAGAAGATCCGAAAAGGAGGGATCCTCTGGAGGAGACTTCAGAGACTCCTTAGCCTTGGGTTCTTCTGGTGGAGGTGTCTCGAAGCCAGAGACTAATGAAAAAGGAGTTTGAATTTGAATCTGAGTCCGATGAATGAATTGGGGCTGGAGATAGAGATCCTGGGCAGGGAACCTCCTTGAGGAGGGCAGAAGATCAGCCCTTATGAGAGGCAGCCATGTCCTTTGTCAGGCCTGATGTTAAGGGACAGTGCTCCTCTGGGAAGGGGGCCGATACATCAGATTCGGGTGCACCAGGGTAGAGGCCGCTACCGGATGACAACTGTCCAATTCAGAGACTAGTTGAGACTTAGTTTCTGTCCACCAGGACAGGAGAATAGCCCTGAAGTCTTCCTGTGGTTGGGGAGGCGGAAGAGGGGGCAGGGAGGTTGGTAAACTGGCTGAAAACCAGAGCTATAACCTGGCATTGGGTATTCTGACATCTGGTACCCTGACAGCAAGTAACCAGGTGTGGGATAACTATGGACATAGCCCAGCAGCAGATACCCTGGCAAAGGGAGACCTGGTGCCTGGTACCCTGTGGAAGATATCCAGGGGTATGATTACGCAGTGACTGGTAGCCTGACATCTGAAAGTCTGGCACCGGACCTGGTAGAGGAGCCCTTGGGCCCAATAGAGAACCCTGAGGAGGTCCAAAAGACGGGTTGCAAGACCCTGCATCAGGCCACTAGGGAGGGAGCCCAAAGTCAACCTGGAGGCTCCCTCTGACGGAGCCAGAAGGGCAGAAGGGTGGGCGAGGAAGGGTCCTGAGGGTCCACTGAATCTGGTGTAGATTTGTTTTGTCTCATCTTTCAGTTGAATATATTCAAGCCTGACCACTGCGACAGTCGCAGTGTTAGGCTTGAATATATTTCAGCTGAAAGATGGGATCAATAACCCCTCTAACAATTTAAAATAAGTAAAAAATAAGTAAAAATACTGGTGTTATTTGAATACACTGCAGGCTTTTAAGCAGCAGAGTGGAGGGGGGGGAGCACTGGTACCTTAATTATATTCTCCTATACCTATCCCATGCCTTCTTACATCCCATTAGTTTTTGCTCCCACCACCTCCCCAGAAAGACTGTTCCAATCATCCACCACCCTTTCTGTGAATAAGTGTTTCCTTACATTCCCCTGATTCTACCCCCCTCCAGCTTCATTGCATGACCCCTTGTTTTTATTCTTGAGCAAAACCTGGGACAATTACGATCTATACACACGGGACAGGCTACACTTGAGCAAAGAGGGGAAGGGAGTATTAAAGCAGGGGACAGAGTGGTACAGAGCAGCAAAGGTGGGTTTAAACTAGGTGGGGGGTGGTGAGTAGACAGCTGGTAGCAGGGATCCCAGAGAGGGGAGCCAGACAAGCTTACCCCCCATGTTAACAGGGTAGGAGTCAGGGTAGAAGCACGGTGGGGGGAACCAGGGAAAGGTAAGGAAGGAAACGGGGTGGAGGGTGGTCATGCTGAATGCGAGGAGCTAGGTAATAAGTCAGCTGAGTTGCAGGGTCTCTTGGCAGTGGGGAAGGTGGACATTGCGGCCATCACGGAAACATGGGTCACCCAGTACCAGGACTGGGATATGATGATCCCAGGGTATAGAATATTCAGGAAAGATAGGGCTAATGGGAAAGAGGGGGTGTGTGGTATTCTATGTATGGGAAGGGATAAGGTGTATAAGGGAGGAAGCCAGAACAGAGGCCCTATGGACGCAGTTTCAGGACTCAAAAGGTAGGACGCTGAGAATGGGGGTAGTATACAGACCACCGGCGCAAGGGGAGGACCTGGATAGAGAGCTAGCATAGCAAATCAGAAGGGTCTGTAGGAAGGGGAACACAGTGGTGGTGGGGGACTTCAACCTACCTGGGGGGGATTGGAGCACTCCAACCACCGTGAGTGGAAGCAGGTCATACTAGAAACATTTCAGGACAGCTTCCTGGTGCGGTTGGTACATGAGCCAACTAGATTAGAGAGGACGCTGGACCTGGTACTTTCAAATGGAGAGGCTGTAAGAGAACAGGGGGTGGAGGACCCTCTGGCTGGGAGTGACCACCGCTCGGTGTGGTTCACGCTCCATATTGGTAGGGAAACAGAGGGTACAGGGACCAGGGTGATTGACTTTAAAGGGATGGACTTTAAAAGGATGGGGGAAATTCTGGGTAAGTCCCTGCCAGGAATTCAAACAGACACGGATGCCACTCCAAAATGGAATATTATTGAATAAGGGCTGATGGAGGCCACTGGAACTTGTACAAAGACAAGAAGTAAGAAGGGAAGGGCAAAGAAGCCCATTTGGTTGACTTGAGAGGTTATGGAGGGGTGCAAGCCAAGAGAAAGGCATTTTCGGAAACTCAAGACATCGGGTGGAGGGGTTGACAAGGATGAGTATACGAAGAAGTCTAGGGAGGTTGCCAGGCTAGTCCAAGTGGCCAAGGCTTCAAGAGAACTGATACTGGCACAGGGTATTAAGGAAGGAGAAAAGGACTTCTTCAGATATATTAGAGAAAGAAGGAAGAACAAGGACCAGATTGTGAGGATTAGGAAGGACGGAGGGCTGGAGAAGAAGGGGGTGGATCAGGCAGAGGCATTAAATGAATACTGCTACTCTGTATTCACGAAGGAGAAAGGGGGGCAGATACCCTAAGGGAGGGGTGGAGTGGGTAGTGGGGGGAGGGGGTGACTGATGTAGGGATTACAGAGGACAGGGTTCTGGAAGGGTTAAGGGCACTGAGGGTGGACAAGGCACCAGGACCAGACAGCATTCACCCTAGGGTACTCAGGGAGCTAGCAGAGATCCTGGCAAGACCACTGACTGACCTGTTCAATACATTCCTGGACATAGGATGCATACCACAAGACTGGAGGATGGCCCATGTGGTGCCCATTCACAAAAGTGGCCTTAGGGATGAACCAGGCAACTACAAACCAGTGAGCCTCACATCAATTGTGGGGAAGCTCATGGAGATAATCCTAAAGGAGAGGCTAGTGACCTTTTTGGAGGACAATGGTCTCCAGGACAGCCAACAACACAAGTTTGTCTCGGGCAGATCCTGCCAGACAAATCTAATTGAGTATTATGACTGGGTGACCAGGGAGCTGGACTGGGGCCACGCGGTGGATGTCCTGTATTTGGACTTCAGCAAGGCCTTTGATTCCGTGCCACATGGGAGGCTGGGGGGGAAGCTGGAATACATAGGAGTGGGAACGAAGATGACCAGATGGATCATCCACTGGCTGAATGGAAGGCAGTAGAAGGTGGTGGGGGAACCCTCATCACCAAGGGGGGTGGCAAGCAGAGTACCGCAGGGATTGGTACTGGGATCAGTACTGTTTGGGATATGCATAGCTGATATCTCACATGGGATCTGGAGTAGAATCAATCTGTTTGCTGATGATATAAAGGTGGGAGCTGTGGTAGATGACATTGAAGGATGGAAGGGGCTGCAGAAGGACCTGACCAAACTACAGGAGAGGTCGGAAACATGGCAGCTGGGGTTCAACGCCAAGAAGTGTAAGGTACTGCATGTTGGAGCTAGGAACCATGGGAGGTGCTATCAGCTGGGAGGGGTGCAGCTGGAAAGCACCAAGAAGGAAAAAGATCTTGGGGTGCTTATAACGGACAGCATGAACAAGTCAGCTCAGTGCAGGAAGGCAACAGCAAAACCAACAGGATGCTGGGGTGTATAGCGAGGGGAATCTCCTCCAGAAATAAGGAGGTGATCTTTCCCTTGCACAGATCTCTGGTCAGGCAGCACCTGGAGTACTGCGTGCAGTACTGGTGCCCATTCCTGAAGAAAGACATACAATTGTTGGAAGGGTTGCAACGCAGGGTGACCAAGATGATCCAGGGATTGGAGGGAAAGTCCTACAGGGATAGATTGGGCGAGCTGAACATGTACTCCCCGGAGGAGAGGAGAGGAGAGATAGGGGGATATCATTGAAACCTTTAAATACCTTAAGGGGATAAATAAGGCTAATACAGAAGGGATTTTCCAGCTTAGATGAGGGAGGGATACAAGAGGGCATCACCTGAGATTGGCGGCGGGAAGATTCAAGAGAGAAATCAGGAGACATTTTTTCACTGAATGGGTGGTGAACAGGTGGAATGCTCTACCCAAGGAGGTGGTATCCTGTAGAACAGTGAACGGCTTTAAGAGAGGTTGGGACAGGGTGGGGGGGTTGTGATGAAGAGGGGTGGGGCAGCTGCAAGTTGAGGGGCTAGCTTCACAGTCAAGCAGACTTGATAAACCATAAGGCCTACTTCTGCTGGCATTTTCGTATGTTCGTATGAAAAAGGCCTCCCTCTTGAACCTTATTTATACCCTTGAGATATTTGAAAGTCTCTATCATATCCCCCCTCTCCCTCCTTTCCTCCAGTCTGTACATATTAAGGTCCTTCAGTCTCGCCCCATAGGGATTTTGATGCAGATCCTGCACCATTTTAGTTGCCCTCTTCTGGACTGCCTTAACTCTGTCTCTGTCCTTTTGGAGATAGGACTCCAGAACTAGACACATTACTGTAGGTGGGGTCTCACCAGAGACTGATACAGCGGTATCACCACTTCCCTCTTTCTGCTGGCGATCCCCTCCCTGTGCACCCTAGCATCCCACTGGCTCTCCCCACTGCCTTGTCACACTGTTTGGCCGCCTTTAGGTCATCAGATATGATAACACCCAGGTCTCTTTCCTGTTTGATGGTCACCAGTACCATTCCCCCCATTTTGTACTCTGACCCTGGGTTTCTATACCCCAAATGCATGATTTTGCTTTTTTTTTGCACTGAATCTTAGTTGTCACTTTTAAGACAACTCCTCAAGCTTACCCAGATCTCTATTCATTTTTTTACACACATACACGCACAACCCCCCCCACCCCGCGGAGTGTCCACTCTTGTGTCATCTGTAAAAAGACATACATTCCCTTCTAGTTCCTCTGCAATGTCGCTTATAAAGATATTAAAGAGGACTGGTCCCAGTACTGATCCTTGTAGCACCCTCCCTTCCTTGAGTGAACTCAGTTTACCACTACCCTCTGTCGCCTATCCTCCAACCAATTTCTTACCCAGTTTACCGCTTTTAGTCCCACTCCTACGTTGCCCAGCTTGTTTATCAGTCTCCTATGTGGAACAGTATCGAAGGGCCTTACGGAAATCTAGGTAGGCCACATCTATCGCTCCACCCTGATCTACTTTCATGGTTACCCAGTCAAAGACATCTATAAGATTAGTTTGACATGACCTCTCCCCTAGTGAATCCATGCTACCTCAGATCTTGTAAGCCACTGGATTCAAGATATTCCACAATCCTTTCTTTCAGTAGTGATTCCATTAATTTCCCCATTAACTACCACATGAATTGTCACTACTGTTTATTGTCAGCATACCCTAACATTGATCTACATAGAGCCCTATGCCGTTTAACCAGCTCGCTGCTGTTAAACTACTATTGTCATGTTTTAATCAGTGTGTACATTTCTAGCATCAGTTTTTGTTTTGAACTGTTTTAATTTTACTTTGTCAATTTAATATTGTATTTGCCTTCTTATTGAGGTTTGATCTATTTTGTCACCACTACTTGCTCACTACTATTATTAGCTTATTTTAATGTTAGCCTACTTCTCTTTGCAGTGATATTAATTTTGCCTCGCTTTCTTCTATATCTTTACTGCATATTCTAGTTGTGCATCTACTTATACATTGTTACTGTCTGCTTACTTCTGCTATCCCAGTTCTCATTTTGTATTGCTTCTTTCTGCATGCATTTTCTGCGTTCCTGTACCTGACCCCTACTATTCTTCTTCCTTCAGCTGCTCACTCGCAACTCTCTTCCTCCTGGGTCCTGATCCTTATCTACCTTTTCTCCCTTCCCCTAATCCATAGCTGTCTGCTCTCCTCCTTCTCCTTTTTCCCCAGCAGTTGCACAAACTCCCATTATTGGGTCCCCAGTCCATGTTCGACTGCTCTCTCTCTGCCCTTGACTCCCCTGGTTTGATGGAGTTTTGAGGGAGCTAAGATGAGCTGGATGAAGGTTAGAACGCTAGCAGAAATCGTCCCTTGATGCCAACTAACTTAGACTGATAGAACATTATCATTGCTATCAATCAGCAATCACGCGTAAGAAGGCAGAATTCCTGTCCGGCGAGATTGCTGCTGCTCAAAACCGACCAGCTCAGCTCTTTCGAACCATAGACAGGTTATGCAACCCATCCTGTCTGCAGATTTGAGGAGCATTTTCACAAATTAAGTGTGATGAGTTTGCTCGATTTTTTGCAGATAAGGTGGCCGACATCAGGGCCGAGATCCGCTTAGCGTCTTCTATGGGAGTTGATGGTGGTCGGTATTTGGTCACTCCCTCTCGGTCAACCTGGAGGTTTTCTGACTGGCTGGAGATGGAGGATATCATGCAAATTGTCCAGAATTTGCGGCCGACATACGGTAGTTTGGATCCGGACCCTACATGCCTACTACTGGAGTGTATTGAGTTTATTGGCCCGATCCTGGCACAGACTGTCTGGTGCTCCTTAGACTCAGGAGAATTCCCTAGCTCCCTGAAGGAGGCGGTGGTGACACCGCTTCTTAAGAAAGCTTCCATGGACCCGAACAACTGTGCCAACTACAGACCTATCTCTATCCTTCCCTTTGTTGGGAAGGTGATTGAGAAAGTGGCTGCGCTGCAACTGGAGAACCATCTTACCATCCATGATATCTTCGGTCCTCTTCAGTCAGGCTTCCGGAAGAGACATAGCACTGAGACTGCTCTGGTTCGGGTGCTCAATGATCGCCTGATGGCAAAGGACCAGAAACGCTGTTCCATCTTGGCACTTCTGGATCTCTCTTCAGCATTCGACACTGTGGACCATGGGGTGCTACTTGAGCGCCTGAGGGTTATCTGTGGCTTGGCTGGTCCAGTTCTAAGATGGTTCCGTTCTTTCCTCGCCGGCAGGTCTCAGAGGGTGGTGTCTGGGATTTTTTCCTCGGAACCATTCTCTCTGCCGTGCGGGGTCCCACAGGGCTCAGTGTTGTCCCCCAGGTTGTTCACAGTGTATTTGCTGCCCCTCGGAGACACTGTAAGACGATATGGGCTGAGGTTTCATTGCTACACCGATGATACCCAGCTGTGTCTGTCTTTTGCACCCAACCAGGATAGTGTGGTCTCATTGTTTAACAGCTGTTTGGTGGAGATCCATGACTGGATGAAGACTAGCTGGTTGAAACTGAACTCCGGGAAGACTGAGGTGTTGGTAGTGGATCCGGGATGCCAGACAGAGAGGCCGGTGGTGGGTCTACCATCTGGGCTTTGGCTGGATGGTGTACAACCGCCCGCCTCTGAATGGGTGCGTGATCTGGGGGAGGTTCTTGATGATGGGCTTACACTGCATGTGCAGGTGTCAGCAGTCGTCAAGTCCTCCTTTTACCATCTAAGGAACATCTCCAGAATTAAACACCTTGCTCCGTCCGATGATTTGCCCATGTTGATCCATGCCTTAGTGACCTCATGCCTTGATTACTGTAACTCCCTTTACCTGGGGCTTCCAGGGGTTGATATCCACCACTTGCAGCTGGTGCAGAACTCTGCAGCTCGGTTGCTGACTGTGACATTGCGCTCTAGTCATATTACTCTCACGCTGTATGTTCTGCACTGGCTGCATATACAGTGGCAGATCACCTTTAAGATCGGTCTATTGACCTATAAAGCCCTGCATGGACTGGGACCGAGTTACCTGCAAGAGCTCCTGGTTCCCTACAGCCCTGGCCGGACTCTCCGCCCATCTGGTGAGGGGTTCTTAGAGGTTCCCAGGGTACGTTTAAAAATATCTGGTGCCAGGTATTTATGTTTGCGGCACCGTCCACGTGGAACTCTACCTCGTCAGATATGGGAGTGCAGGACTGTGGAGAGCTTTAAAACCAGCCTGAAAACACACCTTTTCCAACAAGTTTTAATGACTGATATTTATAATTGGGGATGTTTTTAAACCAAAACTGAATCTATGTTAAGTTTTTAAATTATTATATGTTTTGTATGTGCAGAGCTTTGAAATTGGAATTGCGCTATATAAATAAAAATATTATTATTACTCTATCTTTCACTACATTGCCTGTCCCCTTCCCCTGCACTGCCTCACTTTTTCTCTTCTCCCCCTTCTGCCTGCCACACGTACTTTCATCTTGAGTCCCCTTATTTTTCCTTCACTTTGCGACTTCAACCCTTACTACCTGATCTCTTCCCCTCCCACTTGGCTGCCATTACGTTCGCCTTGCCACCTTACTTTGATAGTTTTCACAAAATTGCCACCTTGGTCCCAATATCTTTCTCTCTCTCTCTTTGTGCTGCTATAACCCCTTCTGTCTTATTGCCCCTTCCCCACCTGGCTGCCTTCAGTCTCTTTCCTTCCATATTGCTTATAGTCCCTCTGCACAATCTCCCTATATTGGGTCCCCTTATCTTTGTACTTCTGTGCTGCTCCTGTTCTGTCTGCTCCTTTTCCTGTTTTCCTGCCTATATACTGTAGGGTCCCTTTCCTCTCTCTATCATTACTCTACTCCTCCCTACCTGCCCTTCTCCTGCTCTGTCTGCCTATACAACCCCTCCTCCTCGTCCCCTCCTCCATCCTCCTATACTACATCAAGTCTGTTCCCAAAACCTCCTGCCTTCTACTATGTTGCTTATCTCCCTTTCCATCCTTTCCCTTCTATTTTCCCTTGGCCTCCTTCCCTCCTCCCAGCTTTCCTGCCCCTTTCACCCTCTCCCCTTCTTCCCCACTTTTCCTACCTTCCTCTTCTCCTGCCTTCCTCCCTAACATTCCCTGGCTCCCCTGGCTGTTCCATCCTCCCTCCGTCCTCTTGGCTTCACCTGGAAACACTTAGCTCTTCTTAGTCCCCCGCCTTGCCCCCAACCCTCCTCCCACTCTTCATGCAAATGCATTTCTGACTCCATCAAGCTCATCATCTTGCTGCTGCTCCTTGTAGCAGGTGATACTGAACCCAATCCTGGCCCTTCACTCACACATCCCACTTGTCTCCCCAAAGGGCTGAAAGTGGCTCATATCAATTTCCGAAGCCTTCTCCCTAAGATAGACCAACTACAACCTCTCATGGTAACTCTAAAACCTGATGTGTTAATCTCTGAGTCTTTGCTTTCTCCCCAATATCCCTGACACTGCAGTTGCCATCCCTGGGTACAATATTACCTGGCAGGATCATGCAAAGAAAGGAGGTGGTGTTGCCATCTACCTCTCTTCCACCATCCAATTTACTCCTGCCCTCTCTGTCACTACCCCCTCTGCTTATGAACTTCTTCTCCCGAAACTCTCTCCCTATCTCTGTCCTTATTTTCATGGCTGGAGTCTATTACTGCCCTGGCCTGTCCCCCTCCCCTTTAATCAATGAGCTCCTTACTACTATCTCCACTCATGCCTCTCATGCCTCATCTGTGAACTACTTATCCTTAGGGACTTTCACCATAACTGGCTTTCTCCATCACAATCAAAATTTTGGAAAATATTAAGTTTCTTCAACTCACACAACTGATTTCAGACTCAACCCACCTCAATCATAAATCCCTTAATCATTCCAGGTTAATCAACCAGGGAAGTGGATCAGGATGGAGCAGTAGATGTGGCATACCTGGATTTCAGGAAGGCCTTCGACACCGTTCCATGTAGAAGACTGGTGAACAAGCTGGCCTGTCTAGGAGTGGGACAGAAAGTAGTAAACTGGGTAAGAAGTTGGTTGATCAGCAAGAGTCAGAGGGTGGTGGTAAAAGGAGTCCACTCGGGAGAAAGCATGGTGACAAGCAGGGTGCCTCAGTACTAAGCCCGATCCTCTTCAATGTCTTTATCAGTGACATTGCAGACGGGCTAGAGGGGAAAGTCTGCTTGTTCGGAGATGACACAAAAATCTGCAACAGGGTGAACACAACAGGGAGGTGGAAAAAATGAGGAATGATTTATGGAAGTTACAAGAATGGTCAAGTGTTTGGCAGCTGGGTTTCAATGCTAAAAAGCGCAATGTCATGCACTTGGGGCACAGAAACCAGGGGGCTACATACCAACTGGGAGGGGAGGTACTGGCAACCACCAAACAGAAAAGAGACCTGGAGGTAATTACTTCTCATGACCTGAAGGTAGCCAAGCAGACTGAAAAGGCAGAGGGACAGGCTAGTAGAATGCTGTGGTGCACAGGGAGGGTTATCACCAGTAGGAAGAAGGAGGTAATATTGCCCCTGTACAGGTCACTGGTAAGACCACACCTCGAGTACTGTGTCCAGTACTGGAGGCCCCACCTCTGGAAGGACAGGGATAGGATGGAGGCGGTACAGAGGCGGGCAACCAAAATGATGCAGGGACTGCATCAAAAGCCCTACGAGGAGAGATTAAGAGAACAGAATATGTACTAGCTGGAGGAAAGAAGGGAAAGGGGGAATATGACAGAAACATTCAAATGCATAGCAGGTATTAACAAGGTACAGCAAGGTAGCATTTTCCACAGAAAGACAGGCTCAAGGACAAATGGCAATGCTATGAAGCTGGAAGTGGGGAGGCTTGGAGGGGATGTGAGGAAACATTTCTTCACAGAGAGGGTGGTGGAAGCCTGGAACAGCTTCCCAGCAGAGGTGGTATGTGCCAAAACAGTCACAGGATTCAAGCATGCATGGGACAGATACAAGGGGACCTTGGAAGGAACACAAGAGGTGAGGACAACCGTAGATTGTACAAGGGCTGCGGTGGCACAGTAGGCAGGGAAAATGGGCAGACTGGATGGGCTAAAGGGGTCTTTATCCCGACAAAGTACAGTTACATAAGAACTTACCGTAACAGTAGATCTTGGAAAGAAGCTCTTGCAGCAGGCAACACATATAGGACTGGCGTCAGCCGGCAACAGAACTCCACGGCAAACTTTTTCCAGCAGTAGTTAGCGGGGACCACCCATCCCGACGTCGGCCTCGCCCCCGACGTCCCACGTGGTATATAAGGGGAGACAGTCCCAGTGTGCTCCAGTTCTTGTACACTGGAAGTACCGGCTGAAGGAAGAAACCTGTGATGTGAACGGGAACTGACAACAAAAAGGGGGAAAATTCTGATCCAGCAGCAAGCTAAAAAATACACTCGGCAGATGCAGAGCGAGATCCCCCGGGGGAAGGAGGAAGGGAAAACAGCGCCTGCTGCAAGAGCTTCTCTTGAAGATCTACTGTTACAGTAAGTTCTTACCTAACTATACTATCTTACTTTGAGAGGAAGCTCTTGCAGCAGGCAACACATATAGGACTGAGTCCCCAGCTGTATAAACTTAAGATAACTGCTTAGAGAGGTAGGAGAGGAACAGAGGAAGGAGGGGAGTCAGAACCTCAGGTGATCAGACTCTGCAGAACTGCCAAGCCAAAGCCTGTTCTGCATCTGGATGTGATGTCAAGGCTGTAGTGCTTGATGAAAGTGTGGACTGAGTGCCATGTGGCTACCGTACAGATGTCTGAAGTTGAGACCCTCTTGAGGGCTGTGAAGGAGGCTGCCACCACTCTGGTAGAATGACCTCTGATAGGGCCCAGCGGATTTATTATGTTTTTGATAGCAGAACATAGTGCAGTGTACCAGCCACCTCGAGAGGGTCTGTTTGGAAACCTGGCTGCCCAAGGAACGCGGGATGAAGGAAACGAGTAACTGATCAGACGATCTCACCCCCTTGGTCCTAGCCAAGTAATGGACGTCCAATGTGTGGAGAAGCGCCTCACCCCAACTGGAGTGTTCAGGGTAGTAGACTGGGAGTTGAACATCCTGGTTCAGTGTCATTTCCGACACAACTTTGGAAAGAAACTTAGGATCGGTAGGCAAAGTTACCCTGTCTTTGTGAAAAATCAAATAAGGCTCCTTACACATCAGGGCCTGCAGCATGGAAATCTTTCGAGCAGAAGTAGCAGCAAATAAAAATAACATTTTCCAGGAAAGAAAACACAACTCGCAATCTGCGGTGGGTTCAAAAGGTGGAGGTGTTTCGCCAAGACGAATGGGAGGTCCTATAAAGCAGGGTCCCTGATAGGGGGCTTTATGTGAAGGATGCCTCTGAGGGAGGCACGGGTAACCTCCAATTGGGCCACTGTTCGGCCCTGAACAGGGGCAAGGCAATAAGATTAACAGGTGGTGAGTCAGGAGTGCAGTAGTCAGTTAAACCAATAAGGGCATCTGAAGTCACGTCTGCAACATTCAAGGCAGGGGAAGATAAAGGATCAAATCTGCTGAATTGCTCAATACAAAAGTGTTGAGCCTTTCTCCCCTTTTTTGTGACTCTGGTACTTTGTGGGCAGAAAGAGTGGCCAGGTGTGCCTTTATGGAGGAGCAACTGAGCCCTGATTCCGACAGGTATAATAGATATTCCAGCAAAGTGTTAATCGGACAGGCTAAAGGAGCTATGCAGCGCACTGCAGCCCAGAGGCAAAACCATTTCCACTTCATTGAATAAGTAGCTCTTGTGGAGGGCTTCCTCGCCTCCACCAGGACTTCAGCTATCTTGTCCGACACCCTGAACTGAAACTTGGCTAAGCCTTGAGAAGCCAAGCATGAAGGTGAAGGGACTGCAGGTTCGGATGAACAAGAGTCCCACTGTTTTGAGGGAGTAAGTGAGTTGAAAGAGGGAGGGAAACTGGTAATGCCACCGCCAACTGCTGTAGCAAAGGAAACCAAATCTGGTGAGGCCACATCGGCGCTATGAGAATCATGGTGGTTCCCTCTGCTTGTGCCTTGAGAAGGACTCTCCGAATGAGTGGAAACAGAGGAAAGGTGTAGAGGAATCTCCCCTTCCAGGAGAGGGACAATGTGTCCCACCAGAAAACACCAGGCTCGGATCTAGTGAGCAAAAACTGGGCAGTTTTGCGTTGGTGGAGGACACAAAAAGGTCCAACTCTGGTGTCCCCCATCTTGCGAAAAGGTCATCTATGATGAGTTGCAGAAGGGACCACTCATGTACTCGAGATGCTGTCCTGCTGTGTACGTCTGCAAGTGTGTTTTGTGTGCCTGGAAAGTGCACCACTGTGATGGTCAACTGGTGGGTTATGGCCCACTCCCACACTCTCATGGCCTCCCTGCATAGGGGGTAAGAATGTGTGCCTCCCTGTTTTTTGAGCAGAAGTCCACCGATGTGTTGTCCATCTGAACCAGAAGGTAACCGGAGGTGATTGACGATTCCAGGGCTTGGAGAGCATAGAGAACTGCTCTTAGCTCCAGCACATTGATGTGGAGAGATTCCTTGGTTGGAGACCAAGACCCCTGTGTCTTGTGTGCTCCTAGGTGTGCCCCCCATCCCAAATTTGAAACATCCATGGTCAGGACTTGTCCGGGAGCTTCCTTCTGAAAAGGGGTCCCCTCCTGTAAGGTTGGGGATGTCGTCCACCAGAGGAGTTCCTTGTGGACCGGCTCATTTATGGAGACAGACAAGTCCAGGTCATCCTGCCTCTGGTCCCACTGTACCTGAAGAGTCCATTGAATGGTCCTCATCCGGAGTCTGGCAAAGGGAACGGTCATGATGGCAGCCGCCATGTGACCCAACAGCCGGAGGAACAGTCTGGCTGATACAGTGGAGGCAGAATAAATCTGCCTGGCTAGAACCCGAATGTGCTCTGCCCGGTCTCGAGGTAGGAAGGCATGCCCCTGAACGGTGTCTAGGAGCACTCCGATGAATGGTAGGAGTTGTGCTGGGCTGAGTGATGACTTGGCTGGGTTGATGGTAATTCTCAGGTTCCAGAATAGGTTACAGGTGTCCCGGATGGCAGCCTGGGGTTGCGCACTGGATTGTGCCATGAGTAGCTAGTCGTCCAGATATGGGAACACATAGTGACCCATCCTGAGATGTGCTGCAGCCACCACTGCCAGGCACTTCATAAACACCCTTGGTGCAGAAGACAGACTGAAGGGCAGGGCCCTGAACTGGAAGTGTTCGCCTTGGAATATAAACCAAAGGTATTTTCGATGACCTTTGGCTATGAGAATGTGGAGGTAGGCATCCTGCATATTCAGGGATGCAAGCCACTCTCCTTGCTGCAACATAGGAATCAGGTTGTGCAATGTGACCATCCTGAAATGTTTGTATGCAACTGACAAGTTCAGGTCACTGAGATCAAGAATCGGTCTCGGGTCTCCTGGCTTCTTCGGGACCGGAAGAATCGGGAATAAAACCCGGTGCCTCTCTCCTGTGGAGGAACGGGCTCTATGGTGTTTTTGGATAGCAGTGCCTGAATCTACTGTGGGATGAGGACTGTGTGCCCTGCCAAGTGATGGGATGGGGAAGGGAGCCTATCCAGAGGAGTAGACATGAACTCTATAGAGTGCCCATGTTCTACAAGCTCATGAACCCACAGGTCACTTGTCTCCAGGCTTCTGGATAAAGAGAGAAGCGACCTTCCACCATCTCTCCCAACAGAGTGTCACAGAGAGGTGGGTTTGGCTGAAAGTCATGCTGTTGGAGGGGGAGGGAAAGCAGCTTGGGAAGGTTTAGCCTGTCGAAAGGTGGAGGCTGAGGATCCCCTGGAGCCACCACGTTGACCAAAGCCACCTCCCTGAGCATGGAGTTGTTGAAAGCGGGGTTGTTGAGGCTGCAGTGCCCCTCTGCCACAAAAGCAAGACCTCCAAAACTGTCTCTGCGATGCACAGACTGCACGGTACCGACTGCCTTACTGGAGTCCTGTAATCTGTTGATAATCCACTCTGTTTCTTCCCTGAAGAGAACAGAGCCCTTAAAGGGCATGTTTAGGATGTTGGACTGAACATCTGGCATGAACCCTGAAACCTATAGTCAGGAATGGCGCTGAAAACAGATGCCCGTATCTGCTGCCCTAGCTGAGGTGTCCGCAGAATCGTAGGCAGACTGTAACACATGCGAGCCCACGTCTGACCCCGTTTGGAGTAGTTTTGCAAGTTCTGCCTTCTGAGGGCAGTTGGGCACTCCTTGCAATATGTCCTCACCTTGTTCCCAATGGGAGTTTTGGAACTGGACCATGTGTGTCAGGAAGTTTAAGCTCCTGATGCTGCAGGTGGCAGACATGTACACCTTCCTGCCCATGGAATCCAGCTGCTTGAACTCCCTGTCTGGAGGCTGGATGCTCAGATGTTTGGGCCTCTGCAAACAATCATGAGCTGCTGATATAACCACCAAGTCAGTGGTAGGTTGTACAGCCAAAAAGGGGTGTTCCTTAGGTGCCCGGTACAGCCGTTCCTCCTTTTCCGGGATGGCAGTGGACGAGTGAGGGTGTCACCAAGTGGCCTGTGCGATGTCCTCAAAAGTATCCACCATGGGAGGGATAACGATGGGCTTGGGGTCTTTCTGCCAGAGGTACTTGGCAAGCGTCATGTGTTCAGGGTCCAAGTCCTCCGTATCCCACCCAAAGGTTGGCTTGCACGTGCCTCATAACCTCCATGAAGGACAGGTCTTCCGGAGGTGATTTTGGCAGGTCCTCAGGTTCATCAGATGGGGGGTCCTCGTAGGACATCACAGAGGAGGCCTTTGTGTGGTAGGAGTCAGAGGAGGAGACTTGAGGGAGATCTGTGTCTCCTACGCTTGTGTCTGTGCCGATCAGGGCTAGAGATGCTCAAGTTCCTGAAGTGAGATCAATGGCCCCTTCTTTTTTCTGTTAATTTCCTAGGTCTCTCTGGAGATGGACATTTGCCCCTTCCCTCATCCAAGGGCAGTTGAGGAGGCACTTTTTTGATGGTTGTCAGAATCTCCTCCGCTGTGGTCGGCACTGGGTCAGGATTTGCCGGAGTGACCGGTGTAGGCGGAACCGGGAGGATATCCGGCCTAATAGTTTCCCACCAATGAGAGAATAAGTCCTTGACCTGACTGAGGTTGAGCTTTGGAGAACCCTGCGCTGGGTTCGGTGGCAGTTCTGGTGCTCCGGTGCCAGTACGGACGTCAGTCCTATCCAGCATAGGTGGTCAGACTGGTAGGGATGCCAGTGTATCCTGGTTGTCATCGGGACCCAAAGGGATGCCATGGGCCAGTGTCTGATCAGCTGGTGTCAGTGCATCGTCCACCCTGGTGTCGGACTGAGGAGAAGAAGCCGGGGGTGACAGGGACTTTGCCGGAGGAGGCAAAGAGGCCTTTGGAGCACCTTCAGCAGGCTTGCGTCGGTGAGTATCAGGCACAGGCTTATCCAAGGGACACTTGTCCGATGATGGGACCCGACGTTTGTCTATCGACAGAGTGTGGCGCTTGTCAGAGGACTTGTGAGCGTGTTTCAACGGGAGGGAAGAAGACTTCCCTGCCGATGGGCCCAAAGATTTTGCCTTCTCCCGGGGTTCGGCACTGCATACAGAGGCCGACCAGGGGGCAGAATGTGACTTACCTGGGTCGGACGAGCGGCCCGACAAGGCTGAAGGAGGCTTGATTTTGAAGGATTGAAGAGTAGCTGAATGCCCTGAAGACTTCTCCTTAGTCACAGGGGCTCCAGAGGAGGCTGGGGCCTTGACCACTGTAAGGTGGGAGTCATGGCCTGATGACCCTGATCTAGAGGTGGTGTGGGATCCAGAGGATTTGGATCTGGAGAAGGACCTCTCCCGGTTTCTGTCCTGCTCTCGATGTTTGTCCTTAGGCTTAGGAGTGTGGTGTTTCCCCAAAGATTTGTGGGTACGGTGGGGAGAATGCCCTTCAGAGGATGAGTCCTCTGCATGGCCACGAGTTGCTGTTGAGCCAAAAAGCCAGAGGACTTTTTGTGTGGGGCGAGATGCGGGTCCGACTATTGAAAGCCTGGAAGCGGGTGCAGGACAGAGTGTCATGGTCCGGGCCCAGGCAGGAAACACAGGCCATGTGTCCGTCTTTCGAAGGGATTTGTTTTCCGCAGGTGCATCTATTCGTGTGCCTGGATGGGGTAGTCGACATGCAGATGCTTGAGAGAAGAAAAAAGGTAAAAAGATATTATACTGGAGTTGAAAAATTCTAACTAGTAGTCGAATTGGCAAGGGACAGCTGTGGAGCTAACGTTTGCATATCAACGGTGGGAAAGAACTGGAGCATGCTGGGTCCGCCTCCCCTTATATACCATGTGGGACGTCGCGGGTGGGGCTGACATCGGGATGGGCGGTCCCCGCTAGCTACTGCTGGAAACAGTTTGCCATGGGGTCCTTTCGCTGGCTGGCGCCAGTCCTATCATATATATATCACAGATGCTGGTATGCTCCCTGATGCACTTAGTGACCACCATATGGTCTATTGTGTGCGCAAAATTCATCGCCCAGAAACCTCTCCTAAAATCCTCCAGATCCGGTCCTTCCAGTTGCTGGACTTTTCCTCGCTACATGCTGACCTGTTAGCTGCTGACTGGTCCCCCATCACTTCTGCCTGTAATGTCAACTCTGCCCTCATCTTCTTTCATTCAAAATTCATGTCCATCTGGGATCTGCATGCCAGGGTCAGTGGCTCCCACCTCCCTTGGATCACAGCTGAATTACTGGCCTGCCTACGTGAACGTGATCTTGCATGGAAGACTTATAAGTCCTCCGACTCCCTGGCTGACATAAGCAAGTACCAAATCCTTTGTAATGCTTGTACCAGAGCCACCAGGCTTGCCAAGGTGAAGTACTTTTCCTCCACCTTCCAGACCAACCTTAGCCACCCCTCGAAGTTCTGGAAGGTCATTCATGCCCTTTTCTCCTCCCAACCCAGTTCTTCTCCCCTGTCCCCAAGGTGAGTGACAACTCATTTCCAATCCCTTATCTGTTGCTTCCGAGTTCAACTCCTTCTTCACCTCCTGTACTTTCTCCCTTCTCTCCTTCCTCCCCCCTCTTCCCCAACCCCCCTTCTTCCTCTCCTTCTTTCTCCTTCTCACCTGTCTCTCTTGCTACTTCCCTTAGGCCTTTTGGCTCTCATTCCTCTCAAGGGTGGGAGCCCTGATGGGCTTGATCCCAAACTTCTACACCTCTCCACCCCTGCTATTGCTCTTCCAATCACATCCCTTCTCAACCTCTCTTTTTTCCTTGCTTCTGTACCTAACTCCGGAAAACATGCTACTGTTTTACCCCTTCATAAAGAAGGTGACCCCTCCAGTCCTGGTAACTACTGTCCTATCTCCCTGCTCCCCACCTTAGCTAAACTGCAAGAACACATTGTGCTATCTCAAATTTCCCCCTTCCTTGATTCTTCCTTCTTTTTCACCCCCTTTCAGTCTGGCTTCCGTAAAAAACGCTCCACCACCTTCTTCCTCCTCCTCCAGCTTACTGACTCCATTCTCTCTGGCATGGATCAGGGACTCATCACTTCTGCCATCTTTGAAGGCTTGGCAAAAGCCTTTGACACAGTTTCCCACCCCGTCCTCCTTGACAAGCTCAAGGCTGCGGGGCTCTCTGACTCTGCAACTAACTGGTTTCGCTCCTACCTTGAGGGTAGATCTCAATCTGTTAAAATTGGTGATTTCTTTTCCCTCCTCTTCCTATCAGCACTGGTGTCCCCCAAAGTTCTGTCCTTGCCCCATTACTCTTCTTGGTCTTCCTTAATGACTTCCCCTCTGCATGCTCATCTGCATCCATTCATATGTACGCAGATGACACAGTTCTATTTTTCTCTGGTTCCTCCCCCTCTCACCTGATGGCCATGCTTCAACCAGACTTCAACAATATTCAGCACTGGTTACAGACAAATCAGCTTTCCTTAAATACCAGGAGAATGGTCTCTATGACCTTTGACACTAAGCAGAAGCTCTCCAGGCTTCCCTCCCTCCCCTCCTTCCACACCTTAGATGGAGCCTCTACCGAAAATGTTCTCTCATTTAAGTACCTGGGGATCTGGCTGGACCAACATCTTGAATTTTCGGGACATGTGGATGCCATCCACAAACAACTACACCCTAAATTCGGCACACTATGCAAGAACAAAGGCTGCATCCCTCTTCCTGCTCATCGAGTTATTCTTCTGAAAATTATTCTCCCCATTTTTGTCTATGGTGACGTTGTCTTTGGTGCCACTCCAAAGGCCACCCTATCCAGACTGAACCCCCTCTTTCACTCCTTTTGTCAATTTGCTCTGGACTGTCTGCCCTGTACTCACCATTGCTTATTATACTCTTTCCTCTCCCTCCCTCCCTTCCCTTGAAGCTAAACGCCTCATTCATTGTGCCTCCTTTATCTCAAAATTTTGACTTGCCTCCTTCCCCTCTTGTCTTACCTCTCTCCTCTCCTCCCCTCCACCTTCTTCATACTCCCTTCACAACCCTAATTATCGTTCCTTCGTTCTCCCTTCAAGGACATTGCTGGTCAGGCTGCCTTCTCCTACCACTCCCCCAAACTATGGAATTCTCTCCACCTAAATATTTGCTCCTCCTCTTCTAAACATTCTCTCTCTCCTCTCTCCTCCATGAACTCACCTCTCACTCCTTCTCTTGCATTTGATACTTGTCCCTCTCCTATTCTTAGTTACCCATTACCCCTCTTTCACCGTTCCTCCCCCAATTCCTCCCGTTAATTCCCATCCTTCTTTTTTTCACCCTTGAGCACCTTGCCCACGCTGCCTCCACACTCCGAAATCAATTTCCTTTAATCCCAATGGGCAGACCCTCCGCTTTGCTTCTTGCACTAATTACCTACTGTTAATGCTTAATTCAACATATTGTAAAATTGTATATAGTATAACTGTATATTGTATATTTTTTTGCTTTAATTGCTTCCTTATAATGCTTAGATTTAACGTACTATATAATTTATTTTTTGATTAAGTCTATTCTCCTTCCCTTGCCCCCAGGACACATCTGGAAAAGAGCTGTTATTAGCTCAGTATGTCTTTCCTGGTGAAACTTTTGACATAAATAAATAAATGATGAACCAAAGGGAAAAGAAAACGTACCTCAGATATAAAAGGTAATAGCTGACTGCTTTTAAAAACTAATATTAGTTTTAGGCAGTACACTAACCCTTTAAACAAAGTCTATGGCAGTATGCCTTTGCCAGGAGCTGAAAGCAATTTGTGCAAGTTTTGAAACCTGTTGGTTGTTTTCTCTTTTTAGGTCTATCAGTCATGCTAAACACTGATAAGACCAGAGAAACTAAAGTATTCAGTTCCCAATCACACACGTGTTAACAATAAATATTTTTTTCTCTCAGAAAAAAAACAGCCACTTAAATGCAGTTTAAAATGGAAGTGGTTTAAGCTTTTTGTTAAAATACAGTTATGGCTGGCCCAATGGCACAGCCGTAGCACTTCTGCTCGTGACGCTGGCGACTCAGGTTCAGGAATGGGCCCAGGTCAATCAATCAATCTTTTACCAGGCGAAACACCATCGAGTAAAACTCATTTACAAGGTGGACATGGATTGCTCACATTGATAACAAAAATTACAAGGAGTACATAAAATGAAGCAAAGTAGAACATAATATGGGGCTTGTTTGTTCCAATTCTCTTCACTTTGGAGTAATCCTTACTAAAGGTCATTGCATTCAACTCCAGGAGTGCTGTCTCTTTTTTGTAGAACATAATATGTGCAGCATACCAAATACAGTGTACAGTATGTAAAATATATACAATAAACACAATATCTACACAATGATATAGGATGACTCAACACTAAGGGTAAGGATGAGGCAGAAGAGGCATATCAGCGAAAGACGAGAGGGAGTTAGGAACAAGATGGTAAGACTGTGTGTCATTGCTGGTCATCGGGAGTCAGCCGGGGGGAGAAGGACTGAGTGTTCTAGAAGATGCTCTCCTCCTCCTCTTCCAAGAGGGAGGGATATGTTCTCTACTGTGCTACTGCCACATGGGTGACCACAAGTGGCTGTGCAGTTGGAGAAGGAATTGGGAGGGGGGACGTTGTGGATAGTGCCATGGAGCAGCACACATGGTGCACACATATACACACTGGCATCACTACATGCAATGTCCCGGGGACAGAGGGAGAAATACAGTAAAATGGCACCCTGATACCTCCACGATGACGGCCCACGGAAGCTCCCTGGGCCTCTGCCTCTCCGGATTGCTGTGCTTCCTGACAAAATGTGCAAGTTCAGGAAGCATGCTTCCCCTTCCTGACCCCACCTGGGAAGGGGGGCAAAGCCAGAACTCCATGGAGGTAGGTGACCTCGATGGGAGGGGGGGCTTGGGGGATTGCTTGCAGGGCCTGAGGGCAAGAGGGGCCAGAGAGTAGGGGGGCTTAAATGAAAATTACAGAAAAAGCCAAAAAAAAAACAACAATGCAGTTTTTGTTTCCCTTCAGGCAGGAACTGTGTACATTTAATGAGAAAAATCTACTTTAACTATTAAAAGTTAACGGTTTAAAGTTTTTCTTATGTAAGCGCAGTTAGTTCCCTTAAAGCAGGAACCACGTTATACTGCAGCCTACTCTAGTTCCTGGGAACTGATTGGGAACCAGAGAAACTGTAAAATACAGCAAGCATTTAATAAAAACACCCTAACTAATGCAGACTATCAAAAAACTAACTGTATTAACAGAAAATAACAAACAGTAAAGATATTTACGCTGTTGGCCAAAAGACCAGTCCTGACTTTGGGGCAATGGCTCTGTTCAGTGGAGAAACAAATCTGATATTAGAACAGCAGGAGAGTGTGCCCACAGTGCAGAATTTGAACTTATATTCTAAATTCTTGTAATCAGCATAAAGTTCTATCTCGATGGCATCACACTCTGGCAGGAGATGCACTTTTGTAAGGCTCGTTGATGTATTCCTGTTGTTTGAAATTAAAAATTAACTGTTTTCATTAATGCAAGCCTTGATGAGGTAGTCGACCACAAGGAGTATCACATAGTAAATTATATTTACATATCTTGCTGATTGTACCTACCTACCTCAGGAGACCTCCATATTTGAAATACACTAGTACCCTTTAAAGGGGAATCCTCAGCTCCCCTGCCTTAATATTGCAGGACCTAAAGGTCCTGATTAAGCAAACAACCTAAAGAAATATTTTTTTTAAACTGCTGACAGGTTAGACATCTTACTTTACGTCTGGCTGATTGTGCACCACTCTGCCCGCCATGCTGCCAAACTAACAGTCCCACTGTCCCCTGCGGCCAGGCCTGTGATGACGTGAGTGACAGGCTAAGTCACAGGAGATGGGTATGTGCCACACTTTGTAATGTATGCTAATACTCTGTAAGTAACAGTGCATTTTCACGCTTAGTCTACTGGTACTGATTGGTCCGAGCCTGCATGATCGGTACCGGTAGACTAAGTGTGAAAATGTGCTGTTACAGAGTATAAGCATACATTACTAAGTGCTGGCACATAGACATCCCCCATGGCTTAACCCATCATTCACGTCATCATGGGGCTGGCTGCCGGGGACAGTAGGACTGTTAGATTGGCAGCATGGCAGGCAGAGTGAGACAGGATCAGCCAGATATAAAGTACAATATCTAACCTGTCAGCAATTTAAAAAATGATTTCATTATGTTGTTTGATTAATCGTGACCTCTAGGTCCCAAAGTATTAAGGCAGGGGAGCTGAGAATTCCCCTTTAACCTCTCTTTCAACTGTCTCTAGCTCTGTGCTGTTTAAAGTGTCTCTACGATGCCGAGTTGACAACTACTTTCAAAGTAGGCCGGCAAAACAGCGTCAGGCTCCACCTGCCAACTGCGAGTTGCGGTCGTGGGAAGCCGCTGGAAAGGGACTGTTTTCTTCAGGAGGGCTCTACCTCCCGCACCCTGTACTTATAGATACCAACTCCAAGTGCGAAGTTGGTTCAGGGAGGGGGTGCAAGACAGAGGAAAAGTGTTGCTGGGTCCCAAGCACATCCCCTACAGTGACTTGGCACTGTAGTCGGCAGCGACGTATGTCACTGTAGGGGGTTTGCTGCGGGAAGTGTATACCGTTTAAATGCTTCTATGTGCCTAAATGGCAACAACATTCACATCCCCCTTCTTTTTCTGTATTGTAAAGCTATTTGGAATGCAGTTTTGTATGGAATGCACTACATTAAACCAAATGCCTTTCTTTTGTTCTTGTGAATTCCTCTGATCCTGCCACATAGCTACACCTGAAGGACACAATTTTAAAATGTTCAGGCCTGGGTAGTGTGAGCCCGATGGGTGGTCTGTCTACTCTGATTGGCCCTGCATGAGCAACCCCAAGAAGCTCTGCGGATGAGACAGGGGACCTACCAGGGCACATCCAAGAAGGAAAGGTGTTCTCAGACCTAGGGCTGACCCTACCTTTTCTCAACAAAGCCTCCCCTATTCAAGGAGTTGTCTAAAAAGGCAATTACTGATCAAATACTTCATGGATAAAGGGGTCAATGATAACAGCAGCCGCACGAACCCCAGCACCACACACTGACACACACACTCCCATACCTTTCTCAAAGCCAGTTCTGTTTCCCGGTGCTCTGCAATCAAGTTGTTGAGTTGCGTCCTCAGCTGCTGAACCTCATGCTGCAACTTGGCACATTTCCCTTCCGAAGTCTTCTGCAGTGTCTTTTGCTGTTTCTCAGCCTCCTGCTTTGTGCGTCGGATGTGATCTTCTGAGAACTTTTCAATGTGGTGCAGGCTGCCTTTCAGTTTTCGGATCACATCGTTCTTCTGGGCAATCTGTGTTCATAAGGGGAAGGACAGTGAATTGAAGGTCTATGGGAACCCTACTCTCACCCTTGTCTCTGTCTCTAGTATTGTCAGCTGTGCTTGCTACACTGATCCTTTAGGGATAGTTTTTCTTCCCTTTTATTGCTTTCCCTTTTTGGATGTTTGCCTTTCTTTTTTTTTAAATGATTCATTTAACCTGCATGCCCCAGCTAAGATGCAGCATTCCATTCTGAGGTGGGGGCTTCCTGCACCTACTCAGTTTAATAGCTGAGAGGGACTGAAGGGAAGGAGGGCAACTGATTTGGTAAGTTAAGAAAAAGGAAAAAAAATACTCACTGTAGTAATGTTTCTTTTCAGGGATCCCTTACTATGGTTATACTCTTAGCATCAATCTCCACAGAGACAAATGCCCCAGAGACAGACTCTATTCTTATAATAGAACTTAGAATTTAGGAAAGGTGATTGAAAAACTACGACCATCTTCCACTCTGGCAATTGTCAAATTTGTTCCTATAGTCAGAGTAGAATGGTGGCTGGTGAATCTAGCTAAAATGGCTCCCCCAAAAAGTTTTTATGCAAATTTCACATTTTTGAAAGACATCAATTTAATTGAAGCCGATGTATAAATATTAAAAATGTAAGTACAAGCATAAAAACACGACTTACAGTTGTAGAGAAAACTGTAACTGTGTCCAGTTCTGGAGGCCCCATCTCAGAAAAGATATCAACCTGGTGGAGGCAGTGCAAAGAAGAGCTACCAAAATGGTCCAGGGCATGCATCAAACAAATGATGAGGAAAGGCTCAGGGAATTAAATATGTACTCACTGGAGGTAAGAAGGGATGGGGGGGGCATGATAGAAACATTTAAGTATGCCAGAGGAATAAATAAGGTAGGGGAGACCAGCTATCTGCAGAAAAGAATGAGCACTAGGACTAGAGGTCACGATATGCGGCTAGAAAGGGGAAGACTCAGAGGCAATGTGAGGAAGTACTTCTTCATGGAGAGGGCAGTTGAACCCTGGAACAGGCTACCAGAGGAAATGGTGGAGGCAAAAACCATGGGGGCATTCAAGCATGCATGGGATAGACACAGGGGACTAGTGAGACTAGGACAGAAGGGAAGAATGGAAACAGGTCCAGCAGGATCTGACGGAAAGAAGCAAGACTTTTCTTAAAGCTAAACCAGGGCAAACTGGATGGACCTGGAGGTCCTTTTCTGCCGACAACTACTACGTAGCTACATAACTATGTAAGAGAGTAATCTCAAGCAACCTAATAAAAGGAATTGATTATTATGAGAAGCATGTTTCAGGTTCTGAAAGGGGAGGCAGGGTGGGAAAGTGAAACCATAGTGAGGGATCCCTGAAAATAAACAACATTACTACAGTGAGTAATTCTTGTCTTCTAACCCCAGCAATCCCTCACGTATGATTTCACTCTTGGCAGACTATACAGCAGTACCTTGGGAGACTGGGTACAAAAACTACTTGAGAAAAAGGTTCTGCAGTACTGCAGTTTCAAAGTTGGCATACCTTCTGGACTGTATGTCTAGATAGTAATGCTTTGTGATGGTGTGCACTGTTTTCCATGTAGCTGCCTTGCAAATGTCTAATAAGGGGCTGCCCCTTGTGGATGCCACAGAGGTAGACGTACTCCTTGTAGAGTGTACCATTAAGCTTCTGGTTGTCATTTTCCCTGCTTTTTCATAGCAGATCTGAATGCATGAGACTATCCAGCAAGAGGTACCTCTTGGTTGCTGGTTTACCTTTGCCAACCTCACCACAGGTAACAAAAAGCTGAGTGTTTCTATACCTAACTTCTTTTGTCCAGCCCATATAAATGCCCAGAACTCAGCTGTGCAATTTTTGCACACCTGGACTGGAGTGTGCAGGGCAGAGCACAGGAAGTGCTACTGACTAGTTCAGGTGGAATTCAGACACCACCTTAGGTAGGAATTTCCTGTTGGCGCTTAGGACTACCTTTTCTCTGTGAAAGACTATGTAGTTTGGCTCTGTGTAGAGGGCTTGCAGTTCACTCACCCTCCTAGAAGAGGTCATGGCAATCAGGAATATGGTTTTCCATGTGCCATATTTTAGATCAGCAGTGTCCTCATGCTCAAATGGAGCCTCTATGAGCTGGGTAAGGCAGAAATTGAGATTCCAAGGTGGGACTGGATCCCTTACCAGTAGGTACAAGTGACTGAGGCCTTTAAAAAAACTTTTCAAAATTGGTTGAGAGGCCAGTGAAATTCCCTTGCCTGCTGATATGTAGTCTGACACTGCTGCCAAGTGCACTTTCAGTGTTGATGGCCTTAGGCACAAGGACTGCAGGTGTACCAGGTATTCTAAGACTATAGGCAACCATGCCTCTATTGGGATTATTCTTTGGAGAATACACCAGTAAGAAAATATCTTCCATTACGAGGAATATGTTTTCCTGGTTGCTGGTTTCCTTGAAACTCTAAGTACCTTAAAGAGCAGCTGACACCTTCAGGACAAGTTTAACTAAATATAATATTTAGACACAGTTCAGTTTTTATTTCACGTGAGTTCTATATTCCTCCTCCCCATAATTTATTAATGAAGACATCTACATTAAAACAAAATATTTGTTCCTGAAGAGTTTATCCATCTCTGTTGCTTTCTCCCTACCTAAGGTCATAATGCATTGCTTGTGACATCACAGTTATTCTCATGGCAACAGACTGTGATGTCTCAACAGAGGATTATGACTTGAAGTAGGGAGTAAACTATAGAGACAGATTAACTATAAGGGATAAAGATCATGTATTCATGCAAGTTTACTCAGTAACAAATAACAGGGAAGAGAAAAATATAGAATATATACAGAATGCAAGCTAAATTGTACCTAATTATCATGTTTTTCAAAGTTTTCTTTGAGGTGTCAGTAGCTCTTTAAGGACTTCCTCTCAGAGATTTAATCCAGAGTATTCTAGCTTTCAAGAACTATGCCCTTAGGTGTAGTGTTCTGAAGTTTCAGAATTCAATCCTGCCCTAAGATAGGGTCAGCAGGTTGTGACTCAGTGGCAGGCTGATTGGAGACTTGCTTTGGACGGGATCAGAATGGCATACCAGGTCTGCATGACCCAGTCTGGAGCTATTAGGATAAGGGTTGCGGATTCCCTCCTGAGTTTCAGGCAGACTTTCTGGATCAGTGGAAATGGTGGGAAGGCATACAGGAACCTCCCTGTCTAGTCCAAGAATAGGGCATCCTCTGAAACTAACCCTCTGGCTGGTGGTCTGCAACAAAACTGTACAGGGGTGGAGAAGTGTACCAAACAATGGGGTGCCAGAATTGTATGCAACACCTCAGTCTAGGGAACTGTTCAATTCAATGTCTGACCCCTCAGCTGCAAAAGTTAGGGATCGCCTGACCCCCCTGACCCCCTGGCTCCGCCACCTATGAAACTGAAGAAGTTGATTTGTTTTCCCAGGAAATGAACAAGACTAGCTTGGGAGTGCCCCACCTTCTGAATACTGTGTCCAGAACTTGTCTGTTCAAGGTCCAGTCTTGGTTTCCTTGACTGATTATGTTTAGAGCCCTTGACAACATTAGCAAATCTTTGAAAAAAGTAAGATTTATATTCAGTTCCATCCCATTTTCATTATTACTGTATATATTTACAGTAATTCATTAGTAGTATACGTGTATACTGACAAAATTTGATTGATGGATGACTGATGGTTAATTGCTCCACCCCCTTTTAATTGATGACGTAATGCCCCACCCCTTTTTGATTGATGGCATAATTCATAGCCCTTTCCACGTGTGCTGGAAATGATGCAATGTCCCCACCCCTTCCGTATCCCATGTGTGCCTGAAATGATGCAATGTCCCGCCCGTCCATGTGAGTATCTGATATGACGTAGCACCCCCACCCCTTTTCACACCCATGTCCACCAGAAATGACGCAGCACCCCACCCCACCCCTTCCATGCCGTGACACAGCTATGGGTGGAGTGAAGGTTGGCTTGTCTGGGCTAGCCCCGGGCATGTTAGAAAGGTTATGCTGATAAAAACATTTAGCGCTGTTCCTCCATAGTTGGTTTGTGTTTTGCTCCTGTGTGTGCGGATTGCCTGAGGAAAACAGTGAAATGGATGAAACTAGCCAACCAACATCTGCTAGTGCCACACTGGAGGATTCTGTTATGACTGAATTGATCGAATCATTCATGAGACATGGTTTGCATGATATCATGAGTGTGTTAATAGGGATGAACAGTGGGAAGTGCCAGATGCACCAGATGCTGAGAAATGCCTGATGAAAAGGCTGATGTGATCATGACAGCAATTGAAGTGCCACCTGAAAAGATTATCATGTTGGACCTGATAAAGGGTATTCTAATACAACTACTGCAAGACTTGATGGCTGAGGACTTGATAAACTGTGAGGGATGTACCACAGACCACACCCCGTAGATATGACAGAGCTGTTTATATGAACCAGAGGAGGGGTACTGGGAGCGTGCTTTTGATGAAGTCTGTGAGAGGTTGTGCCCACAACGGATCAAGCTACCAGTCGAATCGATAGCATGGAAACTCGGGTGCACAGCATCCTATTTTGATACAATACAAACAATAAATGACACTTTGTCAGAATTTAAAGAGATGCCATGCATTGCTAAGAGACTTGACACACTTTATGAACAATTGAGTGTAACACTACGGAGTGCTGTTGAAGAAGCGGTTTCATCAGGAAGTCGTAAAAAATATTTTAAAAGCCCACCGTAAAAGGAAGCACTGTGCCATATTATATGTACTTGTATGATATTGGTAGATCTGACGAGGAACACAGCGCTGCATGGTGAGAGCTGTTACGATGGGTAACCTGTGGGGAAATCACCAAAGAATGTTTGAAAAGCAGAAAATAGAAAATCTTCTACAGACTTTGATAACCATGCAAATTTCAAACCCTGCTGATCAAAGTCCAGGTAACCCGATAAACTGTGAAAAACTTCAGTTTATACAGATTTTAATAAGTAACATTAAAAAAGATGTACGCTGGTGTGAAATAATGAACATGACCAGGTGCCTAAACAATGATGTGTTAGAAACTGTTCAAAATGTGCTACTACTAATATTTGAAAAATTGGATGCGGTTTCTCATGGCCGAGTATTGGTAGCTGTGGCCTACATTGTTGTTATAGTTTAAAATGTCAGAGACAGGAAGATGTTAGCAATGTGATACAAGACTATCATATTTATAGACAGTCTAAGTTTGTTTTAGCAAAAGATAACCCCCGAGTAACCTCTATGTGACATGATCATGCTGACTCAGCAAAAGCTACTGGTCTGTTTAGCTTTAGGGCTGATGGGCCATAAAATGTAAGTTCAGTTGAAGTAGGAGGCAGTATAGCACAGTGGTTTAAGGCTCTGAGCTGCAAACCAGGAGACCTGGGTCTGAATCCCACAGCTCCCACTTGCATACTGTGTGATCCTGGGCAAGTCACTTAACTTTCTTGTGCTCCCAGGTCACACCTGTAAAACAAGCTTTCAGCTTAGTGTGTCTCTCCTAGTTAAAAAAAAAAAAAAAAAGATATCTTAAGCCAATCTCAACATAACAAAGGGGGTATATTTTTGCTAAGATCCTCTACCAGATATTGTACAAAATTATCTGCCTTTAATTATACAGGACATCTAAAAGCAGCTAATTACGCACTTATGGGGCCAGATATTCAAAACTTTGCCCTGGGGCTAAATTAGCACTGCCCGGCGGGCAAACTTAGCCCAGAGCACAAAGCAAGCAATATTCAAAAGGACTAGCTCGGGGCTAACAGCTGCTGAATATAGCATGGGAATGAGGCCATGCAAACTGGGCTGGGAGTGCAGGGCAAACGTAGCCCTGGAATAAGACAGCACTGAATATGGCAACCAGAAAATGTAAACCAAAACAACAACACAGTGCACAGCGACGTGAGGGTAGGTAGAGGTGAACTATGCGGCCAATGTGTGTGCCAGCAAATACATGGACCCAGTACAGCTGCAGGCAGCAGTGGATGTGAAAGAACAGCGTTCAAAACTGTATAGTATTCCCTGAACCATTAGCACCACACTAACACGTTTACGTGGCTTTAGCACGGAGCTAAGCCATTTGCCTGGCGTTAAGATTTGCCATATTCAAAAGTGACATGCAAATGAGCCTACTTACGTAGTCTCTGGGCTAACATCCAGATTAGCATCTCATTATGTCCTGATTTGCATGCAGTTTGCCAGCATTACTGCAGAGTCCTACAGCTCCACCTGTAGGTCAATCTGGAAGTACAGGGGCTGGCCAGGTCTGGCCGCAGCTCCACCTGTAGGTCAGTCTGACAATGCATGATGGTTGCTGCAGGCTACATGTATGCAGTACAGCATAGCATTGTGTATCCCAGAAGACAAAACAGCATAGGCACAGGCGGAGGTGGTGATGCATGCAATTGTCACACTGTAGGGCATGCTACAGTGCACAGCAGACACCACAGGAGCAAGGGGGCCAGTAGTGTGAGGGACACAGCAATGCCTATGGAGTGTAGAGCAGTGATGACCACTACACTGTACACAGTAACAAGCCCAATGTGCAGGTGTGTACTGCCAGTGGACATTACTGTCACACTGTTGTGTGACCCACCGATGCTGCATCTCTGGCATGGGATGCTCACAGTGACATAGACATGGCCGGCTGTGTGTGCTGTGGTATATGTACAGCAGTGCGGTATGTGACTGGGGGGTCATGTACGATCGGACAGGCACATTGGTATTGGGGTATTCCCAATACTTGCCCGTGTGCACTGCGTGGTGTGTCCCAGCCTTGTGGCTGCACCTGGTCTATGGTGAGGCCTGGCCACCAGTACACCCTCCCTCAGTGCCCACCATGCCCACAGTGCTGCATGTGTGTGCTGGCATCTGCTGGTCACCACAGACGTATGGTCCGCAGGTGTGTGCTGTATGGCCACACTACCATGGTGGCCCCCGGGGGCCGGGTCACCACATACTGCCTGGTATGGTTGGGACTGGTGGCAGCAGTTGGCATCACTGTGGTGCCATCAGTGAGCAGCATGTTTTCTCCATGTTTGGCTTTTTCTCTGTGTCATAGTCATATGTTAGGGTCGCGGAAGGCCACACTAATGCGCCGCAAGGCCACAATGCTGTGTAAAGTTGTTTGCCCAGAGTTAAGACCAGCTTTTCCTGGGCGGTAATTTGTACCACACAAAGGGTCGCGCTAAGTCACGCTAAACAACTTAGCGCGGTGCTAGTTGCTGAATATCCCATAGCGCCTGTGTTCATGTTCAGTTTGCCTCTTGCATATAATTATGGTTTGCCCGGCACTAATGTGGTTTGCGTGCGCTATTTGGCCTTTTGAATATAGCAGACCCAAGCTAATCCCACGCTAAACCCACACAAACGGTTTGTGCACCGTGCAAAGCTTTGAATATCTGGGCCATGAAGCTGTAAATATGTCGGTTTATGGTAAATTTGTTTAATGGATGAGATAATTTCCTTGCAAACATGCCAGGCTTGTTTTTTTTCAGGCCTGGTGTTTTTTCACAGTAAGAGAACTCTAAAGGTCAGATCTAGTTCATTTAACCTGGACACTCATAGTACAAATCTTTTTTATTTTACTAAAATAAATAAAAAACATGTCAGCAAACCCCTTATAAGTTTAAAGTATAACATTATTTTTGTATGTTTATTGAAAATCTGGTATTGTGCATATTCAAAACTATTTTGTATCTGAAATAAATAAGTTTCAGAACAAAACCTCCTTATGTTTTTACACATTTAAAGCAAAGACCCCCCATTCATTTTAATTGAAAGATTTTTAAAGTATTTTATCTGTTTCTGTTTCACATAATACATGTTAAAGGAGCATTGTCAGCTTTGCAAGCGCAGGCAACTCAATTACTATGCTCATGAGTGTGTGCAAGGAATCACAGAATGCCCCTGTAGCCCCTGAAATATTTTACCCGATTCATAATAAGCTTGCTTTCTATACTCATCCCGGTCAGTTCAGTTCGCGGTCATCAGAGTAGTCTCGGAGTGAACGATCGGTAGCTGGGAGCCGCAGTCTCGAATGTAGCCACTGGTCAAAAACTGAGATTAATGCTGCACACTTGCCTATGAGGCAGTTTATGTATTTAATTAGCAAAACCGGCGCTAGTATTTGCACAAAATGCATTTAAAAATGGCTTCGGAAATCATGCGCATACAGAAGAGCTGTTGGCGCAGAAATCCTGCGCATGCTCAAAAGCAGCACACTCTTGCACATGCGTGGGATTTCGGCACCAGCTCTTCTGCATGTACGCGATTCCAGAAACTATTTTTAAATGCATTTTGTGCAAATACTAGCGCTCAGTTTTGCTAATTAGATACATGGGCCGCTTCCTTCTAGGCAAATGTGCAGCATTAACTTAGCTTTTCAACTAGCATGTAAAAAAGTACATTTTGGGACTGCGCTCCTGAGCACATGCGCGTTCCTCCAGTGGCTATGGTTCTGGAGACGGCAGACTTTAGCTCGGGATGAATGTACAGAGAATAATGCTTAAATTCATGGAATCAGGTAAAAAAACGTTTTTGGGGGGGCTACACAGGGGCATTCTGTGGTAACTGCTGCACACTTATGTGCCTAGAGGCATAATAATTAGAGTTACTTGCCAAACGACTTGCAAAGCTGACAATGTCCCTTTAAAGCAGAAACTATCTGTTAAAAGTGTTGTATCATGTCATGGCTTTTTGTCAGGTTTTGCTGTAATGCACTTTCATCTAAATTATATTACTGCTTCTACTGGTCAAGACATTGTTTTCAGTTAAAACTATGTATAACAATACTTGTTTATGAAAAGCCTGAAATTATGTGTATTGAAGTCTATTTTGTATCTCAAATAAATAAGTTTCAGAACAACTCCTTATGTTTTAACACATTTTAAACAAAGGTCCCATTCATTTCAATGGAAGGATGTTTCAATTATTTTATCTGTTTCTGTTTCACATAATACATGTTAAAGCAGAAACTATCAGTTAGAAGTTTTGTATCAACTCACAGCTTTATTTCACTTTCTCTTGTAAAGTACTTTTACCTAAACTATATTTCTGCAACTACTGGCCAAGACCCCCTTCCCTCTCAAAAAAAAGCTACTTTAATGTAATGATTACTAAACAGGAGGGCCAGATATTCAAAACTTTGCCCCGGGGCTAAATTAGCACTGCCCGGCGGGCAGACTTAGCCCAGAGCACAAAGCAAGCTATATTCAAAAGTAATAGCCCGGGGCAAACAGTTTCTGAATATAGCATGGGAATGAGGCCGGGCAAACTGATCTGGGAGTGCAAGGCAAACTTAGCCCTGGAGTAAGACAGCTCTGAATATGACAACCAGGAAGTGCAAACCACAATAGCAACACAGTGCACAGCGATGTGAAGGTAGGTAGAGGTGAACTATGTGGCCAATGTGTGTGCCTGCAAATGCGTGGACCCAGTACAGCTGCAGGCAGCAGTGTATGTGAAAGTACAGTGTGCAAAACTATAAAATATTCCCAGAACTGTTTGAAGCAGACTAACATTGTTTATATATGTTTAGCGAGGGTTAAACTTAGCCTGGTGCAAAACACAGTTCGCACTAAACTTTGCCATATTCAAAAGTGACATGCAAATGAGCCTACTTAGGTAGTCTGTGGGCAAACATCCAGATTAGCATCTCATTATGCCCTGATCTGCATGCTGTTTGCGCTGGGCTGTTTAGCCCTGCGCTAAACCCACGCAAACGTGTTAGCGCTGCGCAAACAGCTTGGGGAATATTATACAGTTTTGAACACTACTTCCACATGCGCTGCTGCCTATAGCTATAATGGGACAACACAGCATAGGCACAGATGGTGGTGGTGCTGCATGCAACTGTCACACTGTAGGTCATGCTACAGTGCACTGCAGACACTACTGTAGCAAGGGGACCAGTAGCGTGTGGACACAGCAATGCCCATGGTGTGTAGGGCAGTGATGATGACTGCACTATACACAGTGAGAGGCCCAACTTGCAGGTGTTTACTGACAGTGGACATTACCGTTACGCTGTTGTCTGACCCACAGATGCTGCACCTCTGGCATGGGATGCTCACAGTGACATACATATGTCCGGCTTTGTGTGCTGTGGCAGTTGTACAGCTGTGCGGTATGTGATCGGGGGGCGTATATTATCCAAAAGGCACACTGGTGTTGGGGTATTCCCAATACTGGCCCATGTGCACTGCATAATGTGTCCCAGCCTTGTGGCCACATCTGGTCTGTGGCACAGCCTGGCCACCCATACACTCTCCCCTCAACATACTCCATGCCCACAGTGCTGCACATGTGTGCTGGCACCTGTTGGTGTCCACAAGTGTGGTCCACAGGTGCATGCTGCATGGCCACACTGCCATGCTGTCCACTGGTGGCAGGGTCACCACTTACTGCCTGGCATGGCTGGGACTGGTGGCAGATGATGGCATCATTGTGATGCCATCAGTTAGCAGCATGCTTCCTCTATGTTTGGCTTTGTCTATGTGTCATATTTATTTGTTAGGGTCGCAAAAACACACAAAGCCATAGTGTCATGCTCAAGCTGATTGTCTTGGGTAAGACAAGCTTTTTCTGAGCGGTAATGTGCTCCACGCTAAGTGTTGCGTTAAGCTGCGCAAAACCACTTTGCGTGGCACTAGTCGCTGAATATAGCATTACGCCTGTATTCATGTCAGTTTGCCCCTTGCATATATTATGATTTTGCCCGGCACTAATGCAGTTTGCCCACATTATTTGGCCTTTTGAATATAGCTGACCTGCGCTAATAATGCGCAAACAGTTTTTGACCAGCACAAAGTTTTGAATAGCTAGCCCTGAGTCTTCTAGCCCCTCATTGGTCTATTTTACACTGGTTCTCAGTTTTAGCCCCTGTTTGGGGTGTGTTTAGGCCTCCACTTGTACCTCATAAAAGTCGGTGCATTAGCTCACAACTTTCTGTTTACAGCCAGCGAACCAGTGTCGGTAAGACTTTTGAATAGTTTCAACTTTTTAAAAACTCTTGTGGCCTAGATTTTAAAATGGCTACTTTGTTTGCAAAACAGTTTTCTCAGACTGACTTTCATGATCTTGTTTTAAAATCAAAAGCATCACAAGGAGATGGTGGTGAGCGCACTTTATTCTATTCTTTTTAATATTTTAAGTGAGTAAAATTAAGCTTATTAAACTATAACATAGCTTTTTATAATGTAGGTTTGCCAGTCTTGTCTGTATCAAGCAATTGTCCTGCAGTGCCTCATACAGCTTTACATGGTATGTCAAATTAAGTTTATCAAACATGTTATTAGCATTTAAATGTTATAATTGTGTGTATATGGGGCAATTCCATAGTCATATTTGTTTGCCAGTGTTGCATACACTTGGGGAGATGTATAGTAATATATTTAGTTTAAAATGTTTCGCTGATAATGTACAGAGAAACACAGTTTAATTTTTAGATGTGAACAGGACTAGCAATAAAATAAAGATGTTATGCTTTACCTTTTGTGCATTCAAAACTATCACTATATACTGTATGGCAGGGGTTTAAACCTCTAGCAAACTGGTTTAGTTAAGGTCTGTACTTTGTAGAAAGATTTGGCAGCTAAAACATAAAAAAACTGCTAAAGTCAGCTCTTTAATATGTAACACTGTAAAAAACAAATTAACGGCAGTATATGATTAGTGGTGACTTATAAACCATTTTTATTTTTTGTAATAGAAACAGAGCAACCAGGACCTTCATGCAAAGCTATACTGTTAATGAATGAGGACGAAAAAAACAGGTGAGCACCTTGTACTACAGTAACAGAAGTGTTTGCACTTTTTTTTATACAGCGCAGGTTAATAATGGGCAAATTTATTGAAGATTATAAATTAGCTACAGTGCTGTTCTTGTTTTTGAAATTAGCATGCTTTCTTTTAAGACAAATTATAATATATAGCCATATGTTTCCACAACATAAACTAGGAAGTTCTGGCACGGCACTGTTTCTCTCACACAACTACCCCCACCCCACCCTTCTGTTTTTTTTTTTTATAGTTTTAAATTCAGGGTGATTTAATGTAGCAAATTATATAATATGCTGACATTATGCATGTTTTTATTGAGTGTATCAATTAACTAAAACAGATTAAAATACAATAAAGGAATGATTATCTGACACAAAATGTACCTAATATATAATCAGAAAGACAACACTAGTATAATGCAATATACATTACAGCGACTATACAGTTATGTATTATATTTAACGTTTCCTAGATGATGTCGATTGTAAGCCTCTAGAAGCAGTATTTTCAAATCATGCAAGAGGCCACCACACACATTCAAGGTTATCCAGAGAAGGAGTCTTCCTGACAAAACAAGACCACCGCAGCCTTTTGTGCCGCACACACAACAGCAAACAAAAGGGGTGAGGGCTGTGTGAAAATCTCTTCAGTCCTACCCCATGAATCTTTATGGACAGACCAACCAACCCCCACAAAAAGAAATGAAAAACGTGAACACCGTTGCCATATAGGTGTTGGGGGTAAGCGTTGTTGCAAACATAAGAATAAGCAAACACAAACATCTATAGCATTATCCAGTGCCCCTGATAGTGTATCTGCAGAGCTGCCACATATTAAATCACCTGATGTGTGTGGGAGTAAAGCCAGCCCTGTAATTACACCTGAAAATGTAACAACACAAAAAGTGACACCACATGAGCAAAAGTCTACCGGTGGTACCCTTGTATATACATATAGTTATAATTTAGAACCATTTTGCATACCAGTGGTGGTTTCTTCACATGTGACACCGCCCCCTGATTGCTAACTAACATTTGACATTTTTAATAACACATTTAAGGTGGCCAGCTTCACAGGAACAAAGCCATCATAATACAAGATTTAAAACTGTAAATATACATTTTGGCTGTCGTTTATATACCAGAAAATGGTGGGCATGCAAAAACTAATTAAAAAGGTAGCCTGTAGTGGGGCAAACATTTCTACTATACAAAATGACTGTGACAAAATGATTGATAAAATTATATAATGTGGGCGGGTCATTAGAAGCACTAGGCGTAATATAGTGAATCAGTATATTAGGTGCAGAATTAGAAAGGCTAAAAAAATATTGGCTACCAATAACAGAATGCAGTAGCCTCAGGCACCCCTGCAAAAACACAGGGCACCACATAACCTTGTGGTATCTGGGTCTGCCACACCATGCTGTGTCTGTGATGATTGTGTAAGTTCCCCATTTCAACAATCTACTGAGTGTCAAAGTAGTGCATGTGAAACTGAGTGCTGTATGTGTGAACAATGTGCGTGGGGACAAAGTGATCATTCTGATGTGCACACAGATCTGACAGACAGTGAATATTGTATCAGTCCTGCACAAAATAACAACACTGAAGACATGCAGATAGGGGGCAGTGCCACACCAAACCATGAAGAAGACATTTGTAGTCAGGAGGGTCAGCAGTTACTGGAAGAGGGTCTAGCAGAACCTGTCTATTTAGAATTATAAATGAATATGAAGTACCCAGAAATGGTGTTGAGTATCACCAGCAGTTTTGCTTTGCCAATCTAGACAGTATAACATCCATAGATCAATACTATTCTGCCATCCATACAGCTGTGCAGCAGTTGTTGGAGCGAGTAAGGCCTACTTTGGGCAGTAATGATTTTGTACAGCTACACTTGGATTGTGATAGTTTCAATGACCCTGTGTTTTCATTACGTAGAAACCCCCAAGAGTTAAATGCTGATGAGTTTCTAGAGCATACTACTAATTTATTAAACAGCAAGATGGAGCTGTGTGCTAATGAGACTTTAATATTAGTCGTTACTGTTGTGGGAAATGTGCGTGGGGGAGCATCCAGAGATGTTAGAAATGTTTTATCTAGCCATACTGTCAAACAGAAAGCAAGGCATCTAGTTAATTTAGTAAATCGAAATAATGCAATATGCTTCTCCATGAGCTTGGTGGCTTTGCTAAACCCTCAGCTAGTTGGCCAACAGCAAAAGATAGAGATTTACAGAGAAGGGTAGGGCTCTCAGAACAAAGAATGGTAGATTTGAGCCATATACATCTATCTGAGGCAGAGCTAGATGTGAACATCTTTAGTTTCTTTTATGAACAAAGCTAGTGCATGGCACAGGTTTGTTGAATCTCCTAATAAACGGGCAAAATCTGTACTTATGCTGTTACACAAAAAACATCATTATGGTTTTAAAAACCTCAAAGGCTTTTTTGGGGCCAGAAATGTATGTGAGCATTATAACACCCTTTTCACACACAAAGGTTCACACACATGCTCTAACATGTGCTATGCATGCAGATCATTTGGCTGTAGTAAAGTACAAAGTGAGGCTGTACAGTGCCCTGACTGTCATAAATACTGTAACTCGGCCACCTGCTATGGCCGTCATAAACTGATTTATCCCGATTGTCAATTACCTAAATTGTGCTCATCATGTGGAAAACCTCAGGGTGAGAGCCATATTTGTTTCCAGCCAAAGTGCCATGGTTCACCACAACATAACCCAGATAGACCATCTTAGGGTAGCTGGTTCATTCAACTGGGGTGTCAAACAGATGGGCACACTGATGAATCCTGGCAGGACGAAACACATGTCTGTGTCTTCTATTGGCACCCTTTGCAAACTGTGTAAGAGGCCTTTTGGCACCATGCATTTCTGCTTACAGCTGAACCAGCATAATATTTTGTGGTGATTTGCACATGCAACCCACGATGCTTTGCATTATGGAGGCATGTGTGATTTTGTATTACTTTAAAGTGCCATAACTGCCTTGCAGCTGTACACCCATTTGAAACTCACTTATGCTACATCTAGCCCTTAAAGTCACCATCTTGTTCAGCTAGTTATATATTTTATGATTTTGAACGCATGTAAGATGTTAGCCCAGGTGACTATAGACATATTCCAAATTATATCTACGCTCTTGAAAAAGGTTGAAAGTGGGAGTTTGAAGGCACTGACTGTGTTGCTCAATTTGTAAAAAAGTTTATCCAAAAAGGGTTTCAGGGATAGCTCACAATTCAAAGGAGTATGATGGCCATTTCATTTTAAACCAGCGTGTACAAGAAAAACTGGAAGTGGAGTTACTGACTCAGGGGAGTAAATTGATGTCCATAACTGTAAAACGGTTAAATATCCGATTTATAGACAGCTTAAATTTCCTTCTAATGAGGCTCGCGGCAATGCCACAAGCTATGGGTTTTGAGTTTTTAGGCTGTTTTTATCACGGCTGCCAGGTGTTTTACTTTGAAGGACTGTTGAACCCAGTGCTTAACACTAGATTACCTAACTATCAAGAAATTAAACTATCTCAGAGATGAAAAAGATATGCATGTTAGGGTTATGCAGGAGCATGAATGGAAATAGCTGGTGTGTGACAATCCACAGGTGCATTCTTTTTTGAAAGCAATCCACTTTCCAGAATGGACCCCCATGAATCACTTTATGGGGGGTGCAGAGATGCTCTGCGTTTATATTATGATGCGCAGCTGATGAGAAAATCCTTTATTATGATTTTACCAGTTTGTATCCCTATATGAACAAGATCAAGACATACCCCATAGGGCACCATGTGGTCATATATGAGAAATTTGGGGATCTCAGACATTATTTTGGACTTATTAAAGCTAAACTGTATCCACCCCGTGGTCTCTTTTTGCCCATAATGACCAGCAGGATCGGTGGAAAGCTGATGTTTACACTGTGTCACACATGTGCCGAGACAGCACAACAGTCACAGCCTTGTACTCATTTAGATGATCAGCAATCTCTGGAGGATACATGGTGTTCCGAGGAATTAAAACCTGGCTTTAGAGAGGGGGTACAAGGTGGCAGAGGTGTATGAAGTATGGCACTACCCAGAGAAATTGGACAGTCTTTTTACAGAGTACATTAAATTACACCTAAAGGGGAAACAGGAAGCTTCAGGGTATCCAACTTGCTATACTACTAATGTAGAATGTAAAGCATATATCAATCAGTATTATACGAAGGAGGGTGTTGTTTTAGAGTCAGAGAATATAGCATACAACCCTGCACAAAGACAGATTTCAAAGCTGTTTTTGAATTCTTTGCAGGGAAAATTTGGTCAACGTCCCAATTTGATGAACACTGCCATTGTCAAAGATGCTGAAGAACTCTTTCAGTGTATTTTCTCAGATCGCTACCATGTGTCTGGTCTGTATTTTATCAATGATGATACCGCATCAGTACGTTGGAAATATGCTGAAAGACACTATGCTAATGCTACCAACATTAATGTTGTTTTAGCTGCCTTTACCACAGTTTACTTGAAAGCTTGCAGGACCGCTATCTGTACCATGACACAGACTCTGTCATATTTGTTAGCAGGCCAGGTGATTGGGATCCACCACTTGGTGACTACTTGGGTGATCTGACCAGTGAACTATGGCCTGATGAACACATTGTTGAGTTTGTATCAGGTGGTCCTAAAACCTACGGTTACAAACTGACCAATGGCAAAATTTGTATGAAGTGTAAAGGAATTTCACTTCATGTGACAAATAGTGAAAAGGTTAATTACAGCTGCCTCAAATCATTTGTTGACTATTTTTCAAGGCCAGAGGTGCGAATGAAGGTGTTGGTGTACAGTCGGTTAGTATAGGTTTGAAAAAAAATTGTATGGAACAAAAAAAGCATCACTATTGAAAACAAGTCAGAAAAAAAACCTTTCAGGGTTGTATACAACAAAAGGGTTTTAACTGAGGACTTTAAAACACTGCCTTATGGCTTCCGACCATGGTATGGATATACACTTGGAGCACCCATTTTCCTGTATTTTGGCGGGTCCATCAAACTCTGGAAAAAGTTACCTTATTAAAAGCATGCTGGATGCAGGTCTCAATGGCTTAACCAAATTTCCAGAAAATATTATCTGGTGCTATAGTTGCTGGCAACCTTTGTATACAGACTTATGTGGCAAATTTCCTCAGTTGAAATTTATAGAGGATATTCCTAGCACTCTACAAGTTGATGAACTATTACCACACCCAAAAGTAACTCTTTTATTTATAGATGACTTAATGGAACAGCATCTGAAAATTGTGAAATTCAAAAATGTTTCACTCAGTACTGCCATCACAGAAATGTTAGCATCATGTATGTCACACAAAATTTGTTTGTCCAGGGAAAAAAAGCCAGACCATAAATTGAAATGCAAATTATATAGTATTATTTAAGAACCCAGAGATAAGCTACAGGTTAGTACACTGGCTCGCCAGATGTATCCTGGAAAGATGACATTTTTTGAAGAGGCCTTTGAGGATGCAACTCACAAGGCCTATGGTTATCTTTTGGTTGACTTAAAAGCATCAGCACCTGAATCTTACTGCTTAAGGTCTGACCTGTTTTCCCTGATTTACCTGTTGCATATACAATGAAAAAAAATGCCCCATGAAAATAAGAGACGTGCCAGTTGTTCACTGTAGCCAGATGCTCATAGTACTGAGACATGTCGGCACGCCTGAAAAGAAACCTTGCAATGCTTAAGCTGCTGGTGAAGGGGCCACCACAGCAAAGAAAATCTATACTCTGTTCAGCCTCTGATGATGTCATAGCGGCAATTGCTGAGGTGGCACTCATGGCTATTAAAGGGACTATACCTTTCACAGCTTACCAGATTCAGATGCTGAAGAGGAGACGCAACATTATTAAAAAATTAAGTAATAGAAAGCTGTCTGTTAAAAATAAAAAAAACAACTTGTGACACAGTCTGGGGGATTTATAGGCACCTTGCTTAGCGTTGCTATACCCTTTTTAACCAGTCTTCTAACAAGCAGGTGAATAGACATGGATTATGCACAGAAAATGTATGTAGTACCACAACAACAGCTGGACTTGCTAAGAGGTCATCCGCCCTCTGAAGAGCCACAGAGAAAGGCTGTGGAATGATGGTTAGTTGCTGAAATGCAGGATGTTCTTCAAAGGACTGACCTCTCTGAATATGAGAAGGTTAAAGTATATGGGAGTATGTTGCAACGCTACCTCGCAGTTGTACGCCAAGGTGAAAAAGATGTAGCAAACTTGTCATTATCTTTGACACCACATGAGCTAATGCAATCACAAGATAGTACAGCACAGCCACTTGGCTCCAACGATATTTACAATGACATATTACAAAGAGTTTCTGTGCATGCCAGAAAACACACTGAAATATTGTTAAACAAACTGAAAAGGTCTGCGGGTGTTATGAGCTGGAATGATCGTGGTGAATTTATATATCATGGTGTGCCTGTGGAAGGGTCTCATATGTATGATTTATTTAAGGCTGTTACTTCACAAAGACACACATCTGATGTTAAAAAAGCTAGGGGGTGGGAACATTTTATCAGAGCTTTAGCAGAAACGAATGCTCCAGAGTCAGTGGTGCCTAGCATCCAAAGCATGTCTTTGATTCAGAGTGCTAAGAACAACCTCTCAAAGGTTCTGACAGGTGTTTCTACAGCACCAATACCTGAAACCCACACACCATCACCTGTGGCCAAAATAAGAAAACCCCCTTTTAAAATACTGTCATGGTTGATGGTGTAACATCTTGGCTAGGGGCACCACACATTTCTGGTAATATTGTGTTTATGTATATTTTTTATTGGTGGTGGTGTAACGTTTTGGCTAGGGTACCATGCAATTCTGATAATATTGCGTTTTGTACATTTTGTCTTTATAAATTATGTGCATGTTGTATTTGATTTTGCTGTCACATTTTAAAAATAAACAGACAGTTGGATGCAATGTACAAACAGCTGTGTTTATTGTCTCCTTACAATAAGTACATTTAATAAATATTAATATTATAAAAGTTAACTGCATATGTTAGCTATAATATACAGTATGCCTTATTTCTGCATCTACCAGTAGTAATAGTGCTGGTTATAATTATAACATGAAATTACTGACTGTGGACTGAAAGAAAAAAAAAGGTTTTAACCTTTTAACAATCCTCCATTGATTGAAAAATGCATAAACTTTTCTATCATTTGACATTAAATTATCAGAATGCATCCTAACTACATCATTAAAGGTTGTACTTTTGCATCTACGATGAAGGAAAAATATACAATGATGGCCACAGGTCAAAGGCATTATATGCTGAACCTGTTTTGAGTCAAACTTTGTTTCTGTTACCTTCTTCCAGAAAAACGACATTATTGTTGGTGGAAAAAAATGCAGCATCTGGAGGAAAGCCATGAGTCAAATAACTCCCCGGTAGTATGGTCAGGAAGATAAATAGCTAACCAGTGTACACCAGGCATAGACTGGGGCTGTGTATTCACCACTAAAGAAGCTGGCACACGTGTTAGTCTCTCTGAAGGTAGTTGATCACTTGCAACCCCCCCAAAAAAAAAAAACTGTCTCTGGCAAAAACATTTGCCTGTAGAAAGGTGTCCAGCTGTTGAGTGTTCATATCTAATTGAAGTCAAACACGTTTCATCTTTGATTAATTTCTACCACATTATCAAAGACTGCATACACCAACATATTCACAGTAGCTAGTGGAGGGTCAGCAAAATGTATTTCAGTTCTCAAATTGCCAGAGCGGATTAGTGAATAATGGTCACACAGCCTTGGTCAGGGCTTGGGTCTAAAGCAAATAATGTGTACTCCTGACAAAAACCTACATGGTCAATCAGCATTGGATTGTCTTTCATATGTTTGCCACTGGCATGAACCAGACTGATATATTCTCTGACGGCATTACCATTTGTGAAGTTAGGCTGCAGTGGTTTAGTAGGAACTTGCTCACCATCTACACACAGAGCTATGAAGTTAATGTTAAAATGTTTAAAATTGAAAGGGTTTTTATTGTACACACCACTGAAAGCATCATTATCAACAAAGCCTATCACAAATAATTTTGGTATCTGCCCCAGAAACAGATTATCTTGGTTACACATATGACTGCCCCCAGACATACTTAACACTTTCATGCTAACACAATCAATAGGGTACTTTGCATTAGCAGCCTGTAAAGCCTGGGCATGACTAATACGTACAGCTGGTGAAACTTTTACCCTTTTTACATAAATAGATGCAGATTTAATTTGTAGTTTATAATCTTCATCTGCAGCACCACTAATTAAACAAAATCTGTTCTTGTTATGAACAAGTTTAATTTTTATATCAACGCCATTCAGCAGCAGCTTTTCCTGGAAGAAGAGGGCTGCATGAATTGGTCCAAGCAGTTCTACACTGCGACTCTCTGCTGTAAAAGTTGCACACTTTTTAAAACCCTAATTGGGGCCATTAAGAGTGGTATTCTCATGCTGCCCAAGTGTGTCCTTATAAAATAATCCAGATGAAAATTGTGTAGACAGGGTGTCATCGCTGTAAATAAGCAGTGACACAATGATTGCTCTCTAGGGGTACCATAGAAACATAGAAACATAGACTTTGCCAGCAGATAAGGACCGCTAGGCCCATCTAGTCTGCCCATTTCCCTACCTACAGGAAAGGCTGCAGATCCTATTTAACCAACAGCCTATATCTTCCTGCCCCCCACAAGAATTGCCTTATGTCTGTCCCATGCATTCTTGAATTCTCCCACAGTTTTAGACTCCACAACTTCCTCAGGAAGGCTGTTCCATGCATCCACTACCCTCTCTGTGAAATAATACTCTCACATTGCCCTGAACCGCCTCCTTCTATCTTTAAATTGTGTCCCCTTGTTCTTGCAAGTCTCTTTTTCTGAAAGATGCTACCCTCTTGACTTTGTTGATTCCCTTCAGGTACTTGAAAGTTTCTATCATGTCCCCCTCCTTCTTTCCTCAAGGGCATACATATTAAGCTCCTTTAGTCTCTCCTCATACGGCTCTCTTGCAGACCCTGCACCATTTAGTTGCCCTCCTCTGGACTGCCTCTATCCTGTCTATGTCCTTGCGGAGATGGGGTCTCCAGAACTGGACACAGTATTCAGATGGGGTCTCACCAACTGTCTGTACAGAGGGATAACAACTTCCTGCTTTCTGCTGCTGATGCCTCTCCCTATACATCCCAGTATACCCCGCCCTCCCTACTGCCTTCTCCACATTGCTTGCTAACCTTAAGGTCATCTGATATGATTACCCCAGGTCCCTTTCCTGTTTTGTTGTTGTTACTACCTCCCCACCCATTGTGTATTCTTCCCCTGGGTTCTTGTTTCCCAGGTGCATTATTTTGCACTTTTTTGCATTGAATCCTAGCTGCCATACGTCAGACCATTCCTCCAACCTTGCCAAGTCCCTTTTCATCCTTTCCACGCCTCCCTGTGTATCAACCCTGTTGCAGATCTTTGTGTCATCTGCAAAAAGGCATACTTTTCCTTCCAGTCCCTCTGCAATGCCACTGATGAAGACATTAAAAAGGACTGGACCCAATACTGAACCCTCGCTGTACCCCACTAGTAACCGCCCTTTCTTCAGAGTGGACTCCATTTACAATTACCTTCTGTGTCCTGTTGTCCAGCCAATGTTTTACCTAGGCTACCACCCTGGGACCCACTCCCAGGCTGGTTAATTTGACTAATAATCTTTGTGTGGGACTGTGTCAAATGCCTTGCATAAAGTCTAGGTAGGCCATGTCCACAGCCCCTCCCTGGTCTACTACTTTGGTCACCCAGTCAAAGAAATCTATTGATCTGCCTGACATGACCTTCCCGCTGTGAACCCACTGCCTTGGATCCTGTGCTCCACTGACCTCTAGGTACTCAACTATTCTTTCCTTCAGAAGTGACTCCATCACTTTCCCTACCACAGAGGTCAGACTGACAGGTCTGTAGTTTCCTGCCTCTGTCTTGGTCCCACTTTTGTGAAGGGAATCACATCCGCCTTCCTCCAGTCCTCGGGTACCACACCATCCTCCCATGATTTATTAAAAGTAGCCAGTGGTTTCACTAGTTCCTTCCTTAATTCTTTTAGAATTCTGGGTGAATTCCATCAGGACCCATTGCTTTGTCCACCTTCAGTTTTAGGAGTTCTTGCAGAACCCTTTCTTCTGTGAAAGGACTGGGATCGACCCCTATCAAGAGTGTTTCTGTTACTTGGATTAGGCACTTCCCTCCTCTTTAGAATACTGAGCAGAAATATTCATTCAGTATTCCTGCTTTTCACTGTCCCCTCTGCCCACCCACCGCTTATTCTATTCAGCCTCACTATCCCTCCTTTGTCTTTCTATCGCTGATGTACCTATAAAAGGTTTTATCCCCTTCTAACTGAGTTGGCTATCTTTTCCTCAGTTTGGGCCTTTGCTATTCTGACTTCCCTCCCTGCTTCTTTCTGCCTTAACTGGTACAGCTCTCTGTCCTGCTCCTTCTGTGTTTCCTTATACTTCTGGAATGCTATCTTTTCTTCCTGACTTTCACAGCCACCTCTCTTGAGAACCATAGTGGCTTTTTCTTTCATTTTGATTTGTTTATTTGCTTACACAAAGGCTTGTTGCCTCTGTGATGGCAGTTTTGATAATTCCCCATTGTTGCTCCACACTCCTTCTAGCCTGTTTGCTAGTGCTTTCTGAGGCACTCTCCCATCTTGCCAAAGTCAGCCCTCCTAAAGTCCAGTACCCTCACTTTTGTATGGCTTGACTTGTAGCTGAGTTTAACGTGAACCACACTGTTTGATGGTCACTTGTCCCCAGATGGCAACCCACTTCTAGATCTGAGATCCTCTCACTGCCCCCGCTTGAGAGCACGAGGTCTAAGATTGCTCCCTCACGAGTGGGTTCCAAACTAGCTGTCTAATGCCTGCCACCTGTAGGGCGCCAAGAATGGCTCCTGTTTGGATGTCACTGCAGCAAATGTGCTCCAGTTAACATCTGGCATATTCAGGTCTCCCATCAACAGTATCTCCCCTTTCTCTGCCATTCTAAGAGTGCCTTCCATCATATCCTTGTCCATTCCTTCCCCCTGACATGGGGGTCTGTACACAACCCCTGTGCGGATTGTGGTGCCCTTTCCAGTCTCCAAGGTGACCCACAGTGCCTCCTCTCCTCCCTGTTTACTCTTTTGTTCAGTTGCTTTTATCCCTTCCTTTACATAGAGAGCTACTCCTCCCCTCTTCTCCCCTGCCTGTCTCTCCTGTAGGTTATGTACCCTGGTATGTTAACATCCCAGTCATGGTTCTCTGTGTACCATGTTTCTGTGACTGCTACGATATCCAGGCATCCCTCTTCCATTAAGGCCACCAGCTCAGGGAGCTTGTTGCCCAGACTACGGGCATTGGTACTCATTACCCTCCATTTCCTGATGGCCTTACCCCTTTTGCCCCATCCCTGTCCTTCTTGCCTTTGTCACTTTCTCCATTTACCCCTGCCCTTCTCCCTATCGACACCTCCATGTTGGTGTTTGCCACACTTACTACCGTGATTGTTTGGGGGCTAGGATTTTCCTGCTCCTTTCCAGTGCCTCCCCCCTTGGCTAGTTTAAAAGCTTGCCAATGAAGCATTTAAACCTATCACCTAGGATCCTGGTTCCCCTCCCGGACAGATGCAGCCCATCATGCCAGTATAGGCTTGCATCACTCCAAGTGGACCCCCAGTCCCCAATGAAGCCAAATCCCTGAGCTCCACACCAGTTTTTCAACCACTGATTGAATCCCATGGTACGGAACACCCTAGCCTCTCCTATGCCATAGGTGGGTAGCACCTCCGAGAAGGTTACCGTGCGTGCTACTTGACTAAGGCCCCTCCCCAATTCCACAAACTCTTCCTGCACTTCTCTAATCCCTTTCTTAGCCAGGTCATTTGTCCCTAAGTGGACAATGACATCCAGCTCCTTCCCCTGTGCAGCTGCTCCGCAATCCTGAGGATTCGCCTCCCTGTCCCTCCAAGCCATGGCGCCAGGCAGGCACCTTACCTCCCTCTCCCCTTCCTTGCCCAGTTCTACCTTCCTAACAATGGAGTCCCCCACCAGGAGTTGTTTCCTTCCCCTGCAGGGTCCCCTACCACCCTCCTGTGGGTCTCCTTGTGGAGGTTCCCAGCATCCTCCTTGGTCTCCACTGTAGGTGCCTCCATAGAGGAACCACACTTTGCCAGAATGGCATAGGAATGTGGAGAGGTACAACTGAGGGATGTGCCTTGTTCCACCACCTCTCACCTCCTGAGCCCACTGTGGTCCAACCGCCTCCTCTTTCTTGGCAACCTCTGAGGCAACGGCAGTGGCACTGGTGGTCCCTGGATGGAAGAGGAGGTCCCAGAAATCTGGCCAACTCAGCCTGGAGATGAGCAACCTCCTCCTCAGCCCAGAGAGGTGCCTGCAGATGGGACAACACCGCATCCTCCAGAACATCTCCGGAGACTGCTGCTCCACAGCCACTGCACTGCACCACTCCAATCATGTCTTATTTCTGGCTCCTTAACTGTTTGCAATCCTTACTCTTTCCTCTGTTTTTTTTCTCTCTCTCTCTTACTTTCTGCCTGTGTGCCCTTTAAGCTCCTGATTGTCCTGTTCTGAGACAAGAATATCCTATATTTCTCAGTAGACCGCTTACTTGTTCAGAGGCAGACCTCCAGCAGCTAGAGGGGTTGGAGAGCTACTCTGCCCTTCTAGGATGGTGGATCCTTGGTGGTTCTGTGATCACTCACTTCCTGACCCTAAACAGGAAGTTCCTGTTGTCAGTCAAATCCTGTGCCTATAAAAATAGAACTAGCTTTGGGTGGGGAAGGAGGGCAATATAGTCCCAGTAGAGTTCAGTCACACAGCAGTCCTTTCTCCTGGTGTCTTCTGCCAAGCTATTAGCAGAATCTTTCTAAGGCAGTCTTTAAATGTAGCTTCCTTCTAGCTAAGCCACTCCCCCTACTTACCAGATCTTTCTACAAGTAATTTAAACCTCACAGCAGTTAAGTCCTTTCAGTCACCTGAGATTTACACCTAGATGACTTTGCAGTTACCCATTCAGTTCAGTTAACCCAAACACACACTTTTTTTTTGTTTTGTATGTTAGTTTTTTTACCCTAAATTAAAGGTCCAAATACAAAAGTTCTTCTGCTTTAGTCCCAGTAGAGAAGTTCAGTAACACAGCAGTCCTTTCTCCTGGTGTCTTCTGCCAAGCTATTAGCAGAATCTTTCTAAGGCAGTCTTTAAATGTAGCTTCCTTCTAGCTAAGCCACCACCCCTACTTACCAGATCTTTCTACAAGTAATTTAAACCTCACAACAGTTAAGTCCTTTCAGTCACCTGAGATTTACACCTAGATGACTTTTCAGTTACCCATTCAGTTCAGTTAACCCAAACACACACTTTTTTGTTTTGTATGTTAGTTTTTTTACCCCAAATTAAAGGTCTAAATACAAAAGTTCTTCTACTTTAGTCCCAGCAGAGAAGTTCAGTCACACAGCAGTCCTTTCTCCTAGAGTCTTCTGCCAAGCTATTAGCAGAATCTTTCTAAGGCAGTTTTTAAATGTAGCTTCCTTCTAGCTGCTCACTCCCCTACTTACCAGATCTTTCTATAAGTAATTTAAACCTCACAACAGTTAAGTCCTTTCAGTCACCTGAGATTTACACCTAGATGACTTTTCAGTTACCCATTCAGTTCAGTTAACCCAAACACACACTTTTTTTTGTTTTGTTTTGTATGTTAGTTTTTTTACCCCAAATTAAAGGTCTAAATACAAAAGTTCTTCTACTTTAGTCCCAGCAGAGAAGTTCAGTCACACAGCAGTCCTTTCTCCTAGAGTCTTCTGCCAAGCTAGTACCAGTTATTATTCTGGCTTATCAGCCAGTCACCCACCACTATATCCACCCGACTAAAGATGGTTGCCAGGGGGTATTTAATTAAACTTACTCTAGCTACATCATCAACATTGCTACCCTCAGCCTTAGTGATCTTGCACAAAAGGTATAACAAGGTGTTGTTTAGGTCAATGTAATCTTCACCGTTACCTGCCACATAAAATTCCAAGGGTACATTATCACTTATAGCTGACAGGGGTGGGATTTCAACATGCAGGTTTTTCTCTATGCTGGTTTAGGTTGATGGTAACGTGAAAAGGTCTAATTCTGACTTTCCACATTCTTGAGACATGCAGTGTACCAGAGCCATGGCTTTAAATAAGTCTCTTTGACTGTTAGCTTTGCAAGGTTTTCTCTCCTTGCGCCTATGTTTCACAACTGTTCTTTTCTTTTGAACACGCTGCCTTTTAATACCACTTTCATGAGCCCCCGGTAGGACCATTCTCCTCTTCTTATTGAGCCTCTTATAAACAACCATTCCAGACCCATCTTGCTGCTGTCCTGGGTCTGGAGTCGTGAAGGAACTCACATCTTTTACAATATTTTTAGTAACCATTTTAAGGTGTAATTTTACTGTCTGGAAGCCTTTTTATAACACTGGTACAGCTTTTCTAAATAAAGTTCTAAATATACCACCCATACATACATGTAACTGGGGCACCATGAAAACCCGATAAGCCATGACTGGCTTGTGCTTCATAATAGGCTACACAAAGATTTGGGTCACTGTACAACTTCTGTGACATAGTTGTCATTCAGAAGGTTCCTTTAACAGGCCAGAAGCTTCACAAGCACCTTGCCAAACAAGAATAACACATTTTTGTTTTGATCATTCTTTATCACAACAGTTATGGTGTCGAACTGTTGTTTGCTGACTGGTATATAATCTGGCTTATCATAGAGGATGGTTCTGATTGCATTTGCCTTACCAGATATTTGCACACAACGGAGCAGGGGCACGTGACTATCACCAACTCTTTGGTGTTCAACAATGTCTGTATACATGTAGAGTATGTAAAAACCCCCACTGATGTCAGCATAATATGGTCCTGTGCTTGCTTGTAGTTGTGGTATACTGTGTGGTACCCCCAAAATACGAGCCAGATTATGGCGAGCAATAAATGCTCCACCACTAATGTTGCTGAATTTTGTTTTCCATTCCCGACTGTCATATTCTAAAAACATGCCTAGCTGTGCCTGTTCCAGTGCTTCACTGATGGCTGCCATGACATCATCAACATCGTGATAATAACCTCTGGGAATTGACAATGGCAATAATGGCTTAGAAGTTGCACCTGCTTGAAATCTCCCATCTTGTTGTGTAATATTGTCCCAAGTCCTTGGGTACTCTATTTCTGACAAGCCGACTTCCCACACCCCTACTAAATTGATAGGTTTCACCAGTTTCACAGTATATTCTGAAATAGTATTTTTGGGAAACATTTCAAAACATGCATTGCTGGGCAATGTAACATAAAACCCATTCTCAGACACTGTTTTACCAATAATGTCTTCTCTCAGCTGATGTCTTGCAAAACACGGGGGTGCAGTTATAATTTAAAAATTTGTCAGCTGTTTGGATTCTACCCAGCTGTTAAATTTTGATGGTCAGCCTGACCATTTCACTAAAACCATTTTTTTCTTCCCTTGTCTTTTTTGTGACACTATTTTTTTCAACCCTGTATACCCTGTTTGCAGCGTCTTCAACTTTTATCATTTCTTGCTCATAAAAAGTATTTCTTATTTCTTCTCCATCATAATCTTTTGATTTGTAAACTGGTATAGGCTTAGGTATACATTCAGAAATAATAAATATCTCGCTTGTAAAGTTTTGCTCATAACCTTTTTCAAATGTTTTCTTAACTCTAGAAACCCGCACATGACCATCCACATGAAATTTAAAAGTTTTTTACTTTCTGTATAAGACCACCATATAGAATTTTCCAGATATCTAAAGAATTGGCAGCCGTCACATCGGTGGGCCTCATTTTGATGGACCGGTGATTGCTCTGATTGTAGGCCATTGTTAAAGCTTGTAATACATCTATGTACCTATATGCGTTAAATGCTGTAAAATATCTCCACATTTTTGTTTTCAATGTGCGGTTATATTTTTCCACAATACAAGCCTTAACATCATTTGATGTTGTAAAATTATGTATGTTTTGTTAATTTAAAAACAATTGAAAATTGTCATTAAGAAATTCAGCCCCTTCATCTGTTTGTAATTTTTCAGGCTTGCGGCCCTCTCCAAGTATCATTTTGAAAGCCTCTGTCACATCTCTTCCAGATTTTGTTTTTAGCAGTTTGGTCCATACATATTTTGATAGGACATCAATAACTGTTAGAACAAATCAGACGCTATCATTGTCTTTGGAAAGACTAGCCATATCAACCAAATCAGCCTGCCATTGTGCATCAGTGTTGTTACCAACCACTCTGTTTCTAAGAGATCGTTTTCTCGCTGGTTTGTGCATAGTGTAAGCATCTTGTAATGACAGCCACTGGGATACCTGAGTGCAAGTAATTCTTTTCCCCTGTTTTGCAACAGCACCATGAAGTCTCTGAACACCTCCTAAGCTACCAGGTGTATGGGGATCACAATACATTTTTTCAATGATTTCTTAACCATGAGACTGCTGTTTAGTAATACGGCAGGGGCACAGGTGTTTTTTTCAAATGTGAAAATGTTATTATGACAGACCACACAACATATACATCTAATCATATGACAACGCAGAGCATGTGTTAGCCATTGTGATAAATTGATGCTGTACTGCACTATAAATATTACAACAAGAAAATACATGCCTTGTTTTGCTGTGCAACAAGAAGATGGAATGTAAATTCAATCACATTGCTAACATCTTCCTGTCTCTGACATTTTTAACTATACCAACAAATATCAACAATGTAGGCCACAGCTACCAATACTCGGCCATGAGAAACCACATCCAATTTTTCAAATATTAGTGGTAGCACATTTTGAACAGTTTCTAACACGTCATTGTTTAGGCACCTGGTCATGTTCATTATTCATTTCATTACCTGAAAGAGCTTCTGGTACCCTACCGCCCTGGACGATCACTCCGCTCAGCTGGCGAGGGGTTGCTAGAGATTCCAAGAGTGTGCTTGAAATCCTCTGGGACCCAGGCATTTATGCATGCAGCCCCATCTCTGTGAAAGTCTCTACCCTGCCAGTTACGTGAGTGCGCGACTGTGGAGGGATTTAAACGAGCCCTGAAAACTCATCTTTCACACCAAGCATTTGGTGACTGGTTGTTTTATTTTCATTTTATAAGTTTGTTTAGATGTTTGCATATTAACTAAGCTGCTGTAATTTGTGCAATATGTCGTTTGTTTTTAAATTTGATTGGCACCTTGGTTTTGGAAAGGCGCCATAAAAATAAAGTTTTATTATTATTATTTCACACCAGTGTACATCTTTTTTAATGTCACTCATTGAAGTCTGTATAAACCGATGTTTTTCACAGTTTATCGGTTACCTGGAGTTTGATCAGTAGGGTTTGAAATTTGCGTGGTTATCAAAGTCTGTAGAAGATTTTCTATTTTCTGCTTTTCAAACATTCTTTGGTGATTTCCCCACAGGTTACCCATCGTAACAGCTCTCACCATGCAGCGCTGTGTTCCTCGTCAGATCTACCAATATCATACAAGTACATATAATATGGCACAGTGCTTCTTTTACGGTGGCTTTTAAAATATTTTTACGACTTCCTGATGAAACCGCTTCTTCAATAGCACTGTAGTGTTACACCAATTGTTCATAAAGTGTGTCAAGTCTCTTAGCAATGCATGGCATCTCTTTAAATTCTGACAAAGTGTCATTTATTGTTTGTATTGTATCAAAATAGGATGCTGTGCACCCGGTTTCCATGCTGTCGATTCAACTGGAAGCTTGATCCGTTGTGGGCACAACCTCTCACAGACTTCATCAAAAGCACGCTCCCAGTACCCCTCCTCTGGTTCATATAAACAGCTCTGTCATATCTACGAGGTGTGGTCTGTGGTACATCCCTCACAGTTTATCAAGTCCTCAGCCATCAAGTCTTGCAGTAGCTGTATTAGAATACCCTTTATCAGGTCCAACATGATAATCTTTTCAGGTGGCACTTCAATTGCTGTCATGATCACATCAGCCTTTTCATCAGGGCATTTCTCAGCATCTGGTGCATCTGGCACTTCCCACTGTTCATCCCTATTAACACACTCATGATATCATGCAAACCATGTCTCATGAATGATTCGATCAATTCAGTCATAACAGAATCCTCCAGTGTGGCACTAGCAGATGTTGGTTGGCTAGTTTCATCCATTTCACTGTTTTCCTCAGGCAATCCGCACACACAGGAGCAAAACATAAACCAACTATGGAGGAACAGCGCAAAATGCTTTTATCAGCATAACCTTTCTAACATGTCCGGGGCTGGCCCAGACAAGCCAACCTTCACTCCACCGATAGCTGTGTCACGGCATGGAAGTGGTGGGGTGCTACATTATTTCTGGTGGATGTGGGCAAGAAAAGGGTTGGGGGTGCTACGTCATATCAGGCGCTCACAAGGAGGGGCCGGGACATTGCATCATTTCAGGCGCACACGGGATAAGGAAGGGGCGGGGACATTGCGTCATTTCCGGAACACGTGGAAGGGGCTGGGAATTATGTCACTTCCGGCCATCAATCAAAAAGGGGTGGGGCATTACGTCACCAATTAAAAGGGGACGGGGCAATTAACCATCAATCAAATTTTGTCAGTTAGTATGCACGTATACTACTTTCATTCCCCATTTTCTTTATTACTGAAAACAGTTGCATGAAAACAAGATCCCTGTCCTCTAGACTATATCTACTCTGGCTGTTTTCCTACACATGACATCACAATCCCCTGTTTATGACATCATCATTTTCTCTGCAGCAACATATTTTGATGTCATAAACAGAATCATGTCAGGTGTAAGAAGGCAGCCAGAGCTAAAAGGGCAGAGGTACTGTATTTATGCAAATACCCTTAGTAATAAGGAAATAAGTGTGAGAATTACAGAATAAAATATGAACTATAAGCTACAGTTAAGTCTGAATATTACAGTTTTTTTAAAGTTGTCTCAACTGTGACAGGAGCTATTTAAGGAATCTGCCAGGACATTGTCTTTGCCTGTAAGTGAACCACATGAATGCTTGCTTCTAAGGTGTAACACAGAAACATAGACTTTGACAGCAGATAAGGACCGCTTGGCCCACCTACTCTGACCATTTCCCTACCTATTCGATAAGCTGCAGATCCTAGTTAACCAACAGTCTACTTCTTCCTAATCCCCACCAGAATTGCCTTATGTCTGTGCCATGCATTCTTGAATGCCCTCACTGTTTTTGACCCCACAAACTCCTCAGGAAGGCCATTCCATGTGTACACCACCCTCTCTGTAAAAAAAAACTTCTTCACATCGCCCCTGAGCCATCCCCCCCATCATACCTCTCAAACTCCTGCTTCATAAATCAGGGACAAGGCTTAAAAAAATCAGGGACAAAGGACCAAAATCAGGGACACATCTTCAAAATTAGAGATATCCACCCAGAAAGCTGGTAGAATATGGGACTTAGTGCAAAATGCATTTTCTAAAGAAGAACAAGTCTGTAACTTTAATGCTTGACATTGTTTTGTGCTTATAGTTCTCACTGTTTAGCCACAAAAAGACAAATTTTAGGAGAGACAGAGTAGAATTTTGAGGCAAAATCAGGGACGTCCCTGAAAATCAGGGACACTTGAGAGGTCTGCCCCCCATCTTCAAAGTGTGCCCCCTTGTTCTTGCAAGTCTCTTTTTCTGAAAGATGCTACCCTCTTGGACTTTGTTGATTCCCTTGAGGTACCTGAAAGTTTCTATCATGTCTCCCCTCTCCCTCCTTGTATGCCAGCTCCCAGATTCTCAATGTTTCTGTGAACAGTTTTTAGGGTCTGGGCCTTCCCTACTTATGTAATACATTGTTGTGGCGCTGCTTGTTCTGATTTGAACAGACTGACCCTGCAGCTGGGGTGAGATTGACTGCACTGCTAGCAGCACTGCCCTGAGCTCCAGAAAACTGATGTGTTACAGTGACTCCTGTGATCTCCATGTAGTACCACTCACTGTAAGGTCCTGTAGCTGGGCACCCCACCCCAGGAGTGAGGCATTTGTTATAAGAATACTTGGTGATGCTGAAGGAAGGGAATGCCCTCTCTGAGGTTGCTTTCTTCTTTCTACTACTCTAGTGACTTTACCATTGTTTTTGTCACTGGCACTGGCTTTGAGAGCGGATCCCATCTTTGAGACCAGTTGTCTCGTAAGTGGTACTGGAGATCTCTCACTTGGAATCTGGCCCATAGAAGCACAGCTGTGGATGTGGCCATGTATCCTAGTAATTGCAGAAGATCCCTTGCAGGTCTTAGCTGATCTGTTGTTAAGGACTCTGCTGCTGCTATCAGAGCTGCAAATCTGGCCTGTGGGAGGAAAGTTTCCCCTGTAGGGTGTTTCGCTCTGCTGCTATGAAGTCCAGTAATTGAACATGTTCTAGCTCGGACTTCTGCAGGTTTATCTGTAGGGGCAGTGAACCCCTGGCAATCGCTTTCGGCCCCATCCGCCTATGCTTCCCATCGGATCTCCACCCGATGGGAGTGGAACTACGGGGTGGGCAAGCAATGTCCCCTGGAAAAGGAGAGCTGGCTTTCGGCAGCTCAGTCCTACTCCCTCCCTCCCACTCCCATGCTGGCTCCCCTGGTTATTCCCAAACCTGGGTTGCCAGCGTGACATGAGGTAAGGTGGCCAGTACCAGCCCACAGTGTCACTGGATCGGCTTAAACACAACTATTTTGGGGGCAGCTTCCCAACCCGTGAATACAGCGAAAATATTTTTACAGTGAAAATGTCCAATTCTTTTTTTTTTATTTGAAGTTTCCGGGTTTTTATGGGTTTTCTCCTGGCCCCCTGCATCCCCACTGTAGCACATGCATGTGTAGGCACACATGCACATGCTGTGCAGGACTCCCCTCCCTGCCAGTCATGCCACTGACTGCCTGCGCTGCCACTGACTCTCCATTCGGTGACGGCGGGACTACAGGCGGGCAACTCCACCCCTTACCCAGGAGAGGAGAGGAGAGCCAATGCTCCATCCTACTCCCACCCTCCCCCGTCCCGGCACCCTGGCGACCTGAGGTTGTTCCTGAACCTGGGTCGCCAGCATAGCACGAGGTGTGGCATCCAGCGCCTCAACCCTCAGCGCCACCGGGCCTTGCAAAAATGTCCAATTCTATAGTATATTCTGAATAGTATCCATAATTGTTTGAAACTAGCTATTTTTAACCACTCATATTGGGATAATTCCATATCTGGAAAACACTGACTCTATTTATCAGGAATCTGAGAAACTCCAAGGTGCATTTTACAGTCCGTATGGAGCACCTTGTCTCCTGTTCCTTTTTCCCTGAGACTAGTTACCGTAGTCATCCAGGTAAGAAAAACTATCACACCTTGCCTTCTCAGGTTTGCTGCCACCACCGCCAAGCACTTTGTGAATAACCCTGGTGCTGAGGTGAGGCCAAAGTGAAGAGCTCTGAACTGGTACTGGCAGTTCCCTAGGCTGTATCTGAGATCTTTTCTGTGTGATGACCTGACTGGGATATGAAAATAGGTACCGCTCAGATCCAGTGATCCCAGCCAGTGTCCTGATTTCAGAGATGGTATCACTGTTCTCAGTGTGATCATCTTGAATTTCTCTTCCTTTATATGTTTCTTTAGATACCTGAGATCTAAAATGGGTTGCCACTCCCCATTTTTCTTGTTGGTCAGGTAATACCTTGAGACTAGGCCCTTGCCCCACTGAGAGTCAGGGACCTTTCCTACAGATTTTGCTTTCAGCAATTTTTTTACTTCCAGTTCCAGCAGAATTCTTTCTGTGGGAGAGTGTACTAGAAAATGTTTGTGTTTTTTCTTTTTTCTTCCATAGACTATTTATTTCCTGGTTTCTCCCTGGTGGCTTCATCCAACCAACCCCCCAGTCCTGTCACCTGGCTCCTCCGGGCTCACCTTCACCATCATCCTCTGCCAAAGAACTGGGGTTGTGCCTGGTCACTGGTGCAGAGCCTGCAGGGAGTCGGTTGTCATCCTGCCACCTAGGGTGTTTTTCCTCCAATTCCCCCCCCCCATTGCTGGGGCTCGACACGTCAGCACGTGCACGTGGAGGTGTATGCATGCTGCAGAGTCCCACAGCATCCTCCCTTCATTGGCATCCCCGATCTGCTCCACCCTCAGGTCTCCACCTGGGGGCAGTCCTTCGGCGGGACTGCCAAGTCACCCTCCCCGGGAGAGGAGAGGAGAGCTGTCCTCTGGATGCTCGATCCTCTCCCTCCCCGGCCAACCCCCAGCAACCTGCACTCACCACCGCCGAACACAGGTCCCTGGTGTGGCATGTGGTAAGGTGCAATGTCTTGGCTATCCATACCACTGGGCCAGCCAAATGTTTGTGTTTCTGCAGTCTCAGGAATTTTTTTTTTTAGCTGTCATTTTATCACCTGTTGCTCGGTCCCATCTCTGGAGGGATCCCCCAGTCCCGTCCCCCGACATCCATCAGCTGGCACTGACCAGTACCCCCAGGGCCCCCCAGCAGGGCCAGAAGGGCTCCCCAACACCTGCCGAAGACCAGATCCAGTGTGGCCAGTGCCATGGCTATTTGGGTCGGGACCTGCGAGGCGCCCTCTGTCATCCATCAAGCAACCTATTTTCCTCCTCCGGTATTCTCCCCTAGAGGTGGAGCATGCAATGACACCAACGGTGGTAGTGTGCACGCTCCTGTGCACGCTCCACCAGACATCTGCCCCATCTCTACCCACATGGCAGTGTCAGCATGCCACCTCCAGCCTCCACTAGGGGCCAGGTGTATGCCAACCACTGAAGTCCCATCTCCCCTTAGAAGGAGAGCAGTCCCTGGGATGCTCGATTCTTCTCCTCCCCTGCTGACCACCAGTGGCCCATGCTCATTCCCAAACACGGGTCACCGGCGTGGTGTGAGGTGTGGCATCCAGCGCTTCAACCCTCAGCACCACTGGGCCGGCATCTTGGGACTTTTTTGAACTACAGAGACAGTTCCTGGCCCACTACCTCCAAAACCCACTTGCCTAAAGTAATGTTTATCCATTCCTGAACATAGTGAGCCAATCTTTCCCCCAGTGGCAATGGATAGGCAACCAGGGCAGAATTGTCTGGGGTTTTGCTTTGGCTGGGGCTTAGATGCTAGTGCTGCAGCAGCAGTACGCTTTGCGCCCCTTCAGTATCTCCTTCGTGGCTGATACTCATAGGGGGCATATGGGGTATAAACTTTTGGGAAGTAACCTCTGCATCTGCCTCCTCGTCCATGGGGTCTATAGGAGGTAGAAACTTTTTTGTTCTCATTGTTATTCTTGTAAGTGGTTTCGTATTCATCCACTTTTTCATATATACCTCTGTTTTGTCACCAAAAAGTGAAATTTTTTTTCTCAAAGGAGAAATCCACAGCTTTGGTATGGGTATCCTGGGAAAGGATGGTTGTCCTTATTCAGGACACAGCATGAGCTAGAACTCTAGCTGCCATGTCATTAGTATCCACAGCAATGTGGAAATGGTACTTGGTGGCATCCAGGGCTGATCTTGCTGTGGCCATCAAGTCCTGTGCTAGATCACCCTCTGCTCTATCAGCAGGTACCAGAACTATATTCCACAAGGCCTTCTGGTACTGTGATGCATATGTTAAATAAGCTGCCTGCCTAATGAGCTGTAGTATAAACTTTCTTGGTCATAGCATCCAATTTCTTGGACTCTTTTTCTGGAGGCTGTACAGACAGTGTGACTTTTGCCCTCTCACAAGCAGCAGCTTGGACTACACCTTGGTTATCAGAATGAGTATACAGGTATTCCGACTCCTGTCTGTCCACTTGATATTTTCTATAGATCTTTTTATCAATAGCAGCAGCTGGAGTAGGTGCAGACATGACTTTTGATATGGCCTTCTTATGGGCTTCTGCATCGGGACTAGCAACCTCCTCGAGGAGGTCACACCCATCATGTCCATCAATTCAGCATCCTCTTTATCCTCCTCAGTTTCCTGAGGGTAGATGTTTAGAGTATCAAGGATATGTCTGACAAATGAGGAAAATGAAGAATAGTCCTCATTATACCCTGGTATAGAGCCAAAGTCTTGCTTAGGTGTACCCTCTGATTCCATGGGATCACCTTTCTCCTCTTGTACACAGTACTACTCTTCCTCCTCCTCCAGAGGCAGATAGGTTAGAACCTGAGCTGGGGGGGGGGTGGCATTCATATCATTAAAATTTCCCATAGCCTGGATGGCCTGGAAAAATTGCCAAACTTTTGATATGTCTTCTGATGAGGGCATTTTCTCTGTCATCTACTTGTTCCTTTCTCCATTCAGGAGAGGCAGGGGCATTTTTTTTCTTTAAATTTATTTTCTAACCCCAGGAATCACTCATTATGATTTAACAAATGCAGTCAGATTTCAGTGTTGTACTGTCACAGAGAGATGGAATGTGTGCAAATAATGGAACCCTGATAGGCTCATGCCAGTTTCAAACTGCTGCCCCTAATAACTGCTGCACTCTGAGTGCTTCAGATTCTTTACTCTGCCTGCCAGTAAACACACCTCAGAGAGCTCTCCTCAACTTTTCTGTCAGAAGCCTAATTAGTTGATAAGTACCGTTAATTTTTATTATATTTCATTTGCTGCCCCTATAGTTTAGTTAGACAGCATTATTTGGGTTTTTTGAGTGTATTTCTCAGTTCCTCATTGGTTCTGCGGAACCGTGAGGAACCGCAGTTTTCTGAGTTTTTTACCTCAGAATTCTTTTTTTAATGCGCCCCTCCCTGCACCCTGGCCGATCCCCCTTTCAGGCTTCTTATGGACCTGCTCACCCGGCTACTCCCAACCCCACCACCCCACATCGCAGCCAGCCCAGGTGACCACGATGTATCCCTTCATCGGGAGGGTCCCTTACCTTCATAGGGGATGAGCCTTCCGGCCATGCCAATGATCCTGGGTGCCACTGAGGCAACAAATGGAGGTACGGGAGCTCAGCGATGAGGGTCCGGGGAGGCTGTCACGTGATCGGCCAGGGTGCCATTTTCCACTTTCTTTCCCTGGGGAGTGGCATGCCACAGACATCTAGGTATCCGCTGACGTCTGCCACTCCCTAGTCATCTGCGCTCTAACGTCCTGCTGTACTCCCAGCCTCCGTCAGGGGCCAGCAGGCACCGGGCCACATCCGCACCCTCCCCCCGGGGAAGAAAAGCTGTAGCTGGACACTCCATCCTTCTCCCCCAACCAGCCCTCCAGCGACCCGGGTCAGTTCCCGAACCCGGATTGCCGGCGTCACATACAGAAATCCAACCACTGTGCCAACGGGCTGGCTAGAATTTTAATTTTGATTACTTTTATACCGGTTCCCTTTGGGTTCCATATCGTTTATCTTTAATTCTTTAAATTTTGTTTACTTACGGTTCCTTTTTCCTGTCAGGAACCGAGCAGTTGTCGGTTCCCTTTTTACTTTCAGGAACAGATCGCGGTTCTTTTTTCTTTATAAATATTGGTTCCAGGGAACCAACCATTTGGTCAGGTAATCTTTAAATGTTTAAATCTGACACCAATGTCAGAGATTCCTAGACCAAAGAAAAAGACCGGATCGACTGGGTTTAAAACTTGTGATAGCTGTGGTTGTCTAGTAGTTAAAGCTGATAAACATAACCTCTGTATTTTTTGCTTGGGTCCCAGTCACATTTTTATGTTTGCTTGCATGCATGTGCAAGAAACATAGTGCCACCATATGAGTTTTCATAGGTGTGGCACCCCGCCTTCCAATCTTTTTTGCAGGCACGGTCGCACCGCACCAGTGAATGTCCGAGCTGTCTATGACAGCATTTCAGATGCAGTGGCGTACAACTGAAAGAGAAAGATCAGTTATATCAGCGGTAGTAATGCAGGCAATTTGCATACTGCCATGCGTCAGCAGTATGCAAATTGCTTACAGTCACCACCGCTGATAGTAGTTGTCAAACTGTACACCACTGCATCTTCCGCCACCCACATGTTGTGTGTTGTGGGGGTGCCCAATCCTCCTTGACTCATGCACACCCCCCCAAGCACAATGTATGTCTGATGGGGGTGCCCAATCCCCGTCGGCTCCAGTTGCCCCCAAAAAAACAAATTTCCAGGTGCCACGCAGGGAGCCCACCCCAGTGTGGCAAAAGTCCAGTGTCCTCATGTACTCCCCCCGTATGGCCAACGGGGTGCCCAGTCCCCCATTGGTTCCACTGTCCCCCTAAACAAACGTCCAAGTGCCTAGCTGGAAGCCCACCCCAACGTGGCAAAAGTCCTGTGTCCTTAAGTGCTCCCCCCGCACACTGTATGGACAATGGGGGTGCCCAATCTCCCATTGGCTCCACTGCCCCCCCAAACAAACTCCAGGTGCCACACTGGGAGCCCACCCCAGCGTGGTAAAAGTCCTGCGCCGTCTTTGTTAAAAAACAAACAAAACCCTGTAACAAAAAAAAAAGTCCCTCGTTGACTCTCTTGCCCCCCTCACCCAACCCATGCCCAACCTCTGCGTACTCCCCTCCACACACCCCCCTCACCCCATACTTACCTCTGGAGGCTGGTGTGATGATGTTCAGTGGACAAGGAACACGTCTGCACTCTTCAAAGCCGATCGCGAACTGAAGAAATGCCGGTAAGCTGTATAATGACATAAATAGGGTTTTTTCAACTTTGGTGCATATCTCGGTCATTTTTTTGAATTTTTGCACCAAATTTTCAACATGGGGTTCTTGGGGCCCCATCTCATGGATTCAGTGACTGTCATCTGGTTATTTGGTCCCGAAAGGTGATTTTGCAGTCACTGCACAGAATCACCTTTCGGGACCGATTAACGAAATGACAGTGTTACAGTTCATGAGGTAGGCCCCCAAAAACCTTATCTGCAAATGTGGAAAAAATTCCCAAAAATGACTGTTTTACGAGCATGCGTTGCACAGTTCCTATGCACACTCATAACTTTGAGAATTTTTAATATTTCCACTCCAGATTTTTAACATTGGCGTTTTTTCATACCTCCTTATGAACAGTACAGCTGTCATTTTTCACATCCTGGCCGAATTGTTTTCGCACTTCCGCACAGAATAGCACGGTCGCTGTAGGAAATCAATGTTCAGGACAGAGTAAGAAAATCACAGTGACACTGTCCATGAGCAGAGGTTCTAAAATGCCTATGTTGAAACTTTGGTGACAAAGTCCATAAGATGATCTGTATTACAAGCGTGCATTGCGAGTTTCTATGCACCCTTGTAACTTCACGAATTTGTAATATTTTCACTCCAGATTTTCACCATTGGCATTTTTTCACACCTCCTTATGAACAGTACAGCTGTCATTTTTCACATCCTGGCTGAAATGTGTTTTCGCACTTCAGGCGCAGAATAGCGCAGTCACTGTGGGAAATCAGTGTTCAGGACAGATTAAGAAAATCACAGTAACACTGTTCATGAGCAGAGGTCCCAAAATGCCTATATTGAAAATCTGGTACAAAAAATCCCCAAAATAATTACATTATGGGTGTGTGTTGCACAGTTTCTACACACACTTGTGACTTCACCAGTTTTTTTATAATTTTACTCCAGATTTTCAGCAGTACCACTTTTTACACCTCCTCATGAACAGTACAGCTGTCATTTTTCACACTGTGTTCCAAATGTGTTTTCGCACCTGTGGCACCAAGTGGCGCAGTCACTGTGCAAAATCACCTTTTGGCTAACAAACTAATAGTGTCACTGTTCATGCAATGGATCACAAAGAGCCCATGTTGAAACTTGGGAGTAAAAATACCAAGAAATGCCCAAGGCATTAGGTTTTCTGACCATAACACCCTACCCTGTAGGGACTGACAGGCATCAGGGGTGTGACTTGGGATTGTCGACAGTAATGCTCACGCCATTCCACCCCAACCCCCACCCTGCAGTCAGTGACAGGCATCGAGGTGCACCTTGGACTCTCTGGCCCCAGAGTTCACCCCATTCTTCTACACTGCACCCATTTCAGAGCATTTCCTTATGGAATGAGGTGAGCGTAAAGCCTGAACACCGCAAGGCACACCTCGACACTTGTCAGTGTCTGCAGAGTAGGGTGAGGTGAAATGCCGTGCCCGTTATGGGCGACGATCCAAAGGCACACCTCAATGCCTGTCCATCTCTGCAGGGTGGAGGTGGAGTTGGCATCAGTTCAATACATCACTGCCATTTCTATACTGCATCTGTAACTCCTGCACTTCCACTGCTAATGTCAGCAAGCAAACATTCGGCATTGACAAATGCTTGTTGCTAATTGTGCTGTGTGTAAGACTTTCTACCCTAAAACCCTCAAAAAGAGGGCTAGAATACTACAAGAAATGGCTACAACTGCTCCTCCTTCTAAGAACTCTGAAGAGGTAGCCCCCTCTACCTCTTCTTCCGCTTCAAAAAAAGATAAAGAACGGCCTAAAGAGTAAGTGGTTCCAAAATTCACAGATAAAGATGACTATTAAATCCAAAAGGCCTGTGGAACCGCCTGGTGACCCTGTTCCAGCAAAGAAAAAACAAAAAGAAAAACATGTTGCTGCACCTCCGGCTGAGAAGGCTAAGGAGCTCTCAGCAGACAGGCCTGCCATGCCCACGACTGAAGATACTGCCAAGGCTTTGCAGATTTTACAGGTACTTCAGGCTGTGGTAACGGTTCCCACTGGTTCCTGCCCAGGTACAAATGGTTCAGGAACTGGCCTATGTGATGACGTTCCAGAACTGGAAGAGAAGGAGGAGGAGGAGGAGGAGGAAGGTGAGCCCATAGAACCTGAGGTGTCTCCTGAACAAGAGTTTCGTTCCCCACCTTGGGGTCCAGATGACTATACTTCACATTATTCTTTTGTGAAGCAGATGGTAGACACCTTAAACCTTCCTAGTCAGGAAACTGATGAAGAAGAGGAAGAGGCAGACTTCCTAGAGATGATGGGGTTAGCCCCCACCAAAAGACTGTTGCTACCCATGCACAAGTCTTTGAGAAAACAGGTACTAAAAATCCTAAAAAACCCTACCTCTATTCCAGGGGCTGAAGAGAAGATTGATAAAAAGTACCAATTAGATAGGTCCAATGCTGCCTTCTTATTTAACCACCCTGACCATAAAGGAGTAGTACAAGCAGCAGCCTGTGACAAAGCCAGAATCCATCTGTTTTCCCACCCTCCTGATAAGAACTCAAGAAAACTGGATGTTATGGGAAAGAAGGGGTACCTGGCAGCCTCATTGCTACTGAAGTAGGCCAATTATATGGCATACACGGCACAATACCAAAAGGCCTTGTGGAACACTGTGCTAGCCCTAACACATAAAATTCCAGGTGAAGTTGCAGTGGACCTAGCAGAAACTGCCGGGACATCACTGGATGCTACCAAGTACCAGTTCCATATGGCTGTGAACATGAATGACACCGCAGCCAGGCTTATGGCCCTTACTGTCTCCATGAGGCGGTTTGCTTGGCTTAGGACAACAAGTCTGACCCAAAATATGCAGACAAAGGCTACGGATTTCTCCTGTGAGGACGATTCTCTTTTCGAGGATAAGACTAAGGCCTATATGAAAAAAGTAGAGGAGTACTAAGCTACATACAGAAGTAATTCTGCTAAGGAGAGACCCTCCACTTCTCACAGGTTCCAGTACAGGGGAGGCAGGAGTAGGGGCTCCTACTCTAGACTACCAGCAACCCAGGGGCTATTCCAGAGGTAAAGGTAGAAGGACCATGTGGAGGTCAGCAAAAGTGCCTCAAGCTCAAGCCCAGCCAAAGCAGAATCCCTGACAGGCTGGTACAGGTCACCTCCCCTCTTCCAGTAGGAGGCAGACTGGTTCACTTCCTCCAAGCTTGGCATACCACAGAGAAGTAGGTCTTGGAGGTAGTGAGCCAAGGACTGTTTCAAATCTCCACCAAACTGATAGCCAAGCATTTTACCCCTGCAACTCCTGTAGACAAAGCCCTTCTGGAAGCAGAGGTAGCACATCTACTAAATGTCAAAGCAGTGGAACCCATGCCCCTACTCCAGAGGGGGAAGGGCTTCTATTCAAGATACTTCCTTAATCAAAAGAAAATTGGGGGCGGGCGACCCATTCTGTATCTGCGACTCCTAAACAAGCATGTCTCAAAACCAAATTTCAAAATGGTCACTCTGAGCACGATCATCCCCACACTGCAGAAAGGAGACTGTCTGGCATCCCTAGACCTCAGGGACACATACTTCCACATTCCAGTAAGGCCAAGCCACAGAAAGCACCTGAAGTTCAGACTCCTCTCAGGTCACTATCAGTTCACAGCCATGTCCTTCGGCCTAAAATTCACAAAGTGTCTGGTTGTGTTGCTGGCACTCCTAAGAAGTAGGGAGTGACTGTACTCCCATACCGAGACGACTGGCTAGTCATGGGTCAGTCCCTGCAGCATGCCAAGGATTTTCTAGCCCTAAAAAAGCACACATTAGGGTCCCTAGGATTTCGGATAAATGTGCAGAAGTCAAACATGCAGCCAGTACAGCTGCTGGACTTCACTGGAGCAGAGTTAAGACACCTGCCAGGGAAGGGCCTCCCTTCCATAACACAGGGTAGACAACATCCTACAGCTAGCAGGATCATTCAAGCTGAACAGACCAATGACAGCAAGAGAGTTCTTGCGAATGCTGGGCCATATGGTAACTTCACCAGCAGTAGTCCCAGGGTCCAGGTTTCAGATGAGGGACACACAGTTTCACTTGCGAGCTCACTAGTCCCAGAGAAGGGATTCCCTGGCCAAGCTGTGCCAGTTTCAGACACCCTCCTGCAGGCCCTGCAGTGGTGGCTGGATCCAGACAATCTTAGGGAAAGAGTCCCCTTCCAACAGGAGCATCCCTCAGTAGTACTCACAATACTGCAGATGCCTCTCACTGGGTCGGGGTGCACATATGCTGGACCTAACTGTCAGTGGGATATGGTCACCTCAGGAATCCCTCCTACACATAAATCTCCTGGAGCTCAGGGCAGTATACCTGGCACTGCAGGAATTTGCTCCTCACTTAAAAGGAAAAGTGGTACAGGTCAGGACGGACACCACCACCATGTACTACATAAACAAGCAAAGAGGAACCAGGTCCACCCCACTTTGCACAGAGGCCATGAAGGTGTGGTGCCTGGCCTACTCACTATAAGTGTCCCTATCTGCGGTCTGCCTCCCAGGAAAAGACAATATCCTGGCAGACTCTCTCTCAGCAGAATCAGCCAGCACCATCACGAATGGTCCCTAAATGCACAAGTGCTACATTTGGTATTCAGGAGGTGGGGCACACCAGAGATACATCTCTTCACCTCCACAGACAATCACCAGCTGCCACAGTTCTGTTGTAGACCCCTCAGCAGGGGCACAGTCCCAGTGGATGCCTTAACACTGGATTGGTCAGGCAGATTTCTGTATGCCTTCCCTCCATTCTTCCCATTGCTCAGGACTTTGATAAAGCTCAGGTCACAACCAGCAGCAATGATCCTGGCGGCACTAACTTCGGTGAGACAGCCACGGTATTCACTACTGCTGACCCTGTCTGTCTCACAGCCGATCCACCTGCCCCAGAGGCACAATCTTCTGACATCCTCTCAGGGCAGGGTCCTACATGCAAACCTCAGAGCCCTGTGACTGAAGGCATGGCTCTTGAAGACTAAGAGTTTGCCAACTTAAACGTCTCTGAAGAAGTTTTGACCCTGCTCAGTGGCTCCAGGAAACCATCCACCAAGAAAACTTGCTCCTCAAAGTGGAAAAGACTTTCCATTTGGTGTAAGGGAAGAGAAGTTAATCCTTCTGGTGTTAGTCTCTCTGTCCTGCTGGACTAACTGACTCATCTACACTCCATGGGCCTTAGGCCCTCCACACTGAAGGTCCATTTAGCTGCAGTTTCAGCATATGTATCAGCAGGTAAGGATAGGTCCATGGCCTCTTACCCTGCTTTAAGAAATTCTTCATGGGCCTCAACCACCTTCGCCTTCCCCTCAGGGAGCTGGATTTGGCCTGCAATTGCAATATCTGTATTGCCAAGCTCATGGATTGCTTTGAGCCCATGGCAACTCCAAACTTGAAGTATGTCACATGGAAAACTGTCTTTCTGGTTGCCATCACTTCAGCTAGAAGAATAAGTGAACTGCAGGCCCTGTGCACAGACCAAGACTACATATCAGTCTACAGTGACAAAGCAGTACTCAGGACCAACAGGAAATGTCTTCCTAAAGTGGTCTCAGATTTTCATTTGAACCAGTCTATCATTTTACCAGTCTTTTTCACTGAGAATTCCAGCTCATCTGAGCAAAAACTGCATAGCCTGGATGTCAAGAGGGCCCTTAGTCACTACCTTGAAAGGACCAAGGCTCATAGGCCCAAGCATACCCAGCTGTTCCTCATTTATGGGGAAGTGGGTAAAGGCAAACCTTCATTAAAGTGAACAATTGCACACTGGATTGTGGCCTGCATACAGTTCTGTTACAGTAAAGTGGGTAAACAAGCACCCCTGGGCCTCAGGGTACACTTTACCAGAGAACAGCTGCATCAGAAGCAGCTGCAAGAGACATTCCACTGTTGGAAGTCTACAAAGCAGCTACATGGAAAACTGTACACACTTTTACCAAGAACTATAGTTTGGACATACAATCCAGAAGTGATGCCAGATTTGGCACAGCAGAACCTGTTCCCTAAATAGGTTATCTGCCCAGCCTCCAAAGCAGCTGCTTGGTAGTCTGCATTTGTTTAATCATAATGAGTGATTCCTTGTGTTAGAAGAAAAAATGACTCACCGCAGTAATCTTGTTTCTTCCAGGGGATCACCCATTGTGATTAAAGCTCCCACCCTGCCTCCCCTACCTGAACCCAATAAAGAAAGCAATCCTAGTTACTGCATCCCTGCCGACTTTCTAGACATGCTGTCTATGGCTACTGTTCAAGTTCTTTAACCAGTTGGTATTTAGTGTTATCTCTACTTTTGGGATTTTAATGTTTTATGAGTTGTAATTAAAAGGGGGGGTAATCCATAGAATTAGATAGCTAGACGGTCTTCACCCTGTTAGGCTGCGTAAGAATATGAAGCACTCAGAGTGCAGCAGTTACTAGGGGCAGCAGTTTGAAATTGGCACAAGCCAATTAGAGTTCCATCATTTGTATACATTCATCTCTCCATGGGCAGTACAACACTGAAGGCTGACTGCATTTGTTTAATCATAATGAGTGATCCCCTGGAAAAACACAATTACCATGGTGAGTAATTGTTTCTTTAGCTGGTGTAACCCTCTTGTTCCCAGGGGTTACTAGAATCCCATTAGAACCAGTGGCAGGCAGGGAAAGGCAGCTTGTGAAATCCCAGGTAAATGAATTTCACAGTGTCACACTCTGTTTTTCAGTCTCAGCTGAGCTGGAGTGATGATGTAATTATGGAACTGTCGCAGCAGCATAAGCCACACTCGAGCTAGCTGCAAGGGAGATAGCTTTAGAATGTTCATTCAGTCTGTAGAGTGGAGTTCCAGGAGGAGGCTGCAGCCTGCAGCAGCTCCTCAGTTTTAGCTCTGACAGAGAGCTACCACTGTGTGTTTGGGTAGTTTGTTCTTACCCTAGAAGAAGAACATGGAAGACAGAGACTGAAGTGGTGAAAACCGTTTCAAGTGAGTTTTTATTAGCCCCATCCCAAGAGGGATGGGGGCGATCTTCAGGGTTCAGGGGCAATCCACTCACCCAGTCTGTCTAGTGAAGCTGCCTGTGACAACTTCAGAAACTGTGAATACTTTGGTGTTCAGCCCAGGAGGGGCACCTGCATTCCTTGTGGTGAATTTTCTCTGACAAAGGGACCCAGTCACCAAGACTGTTTTCTGTTTTTAAAGTGTCTGCCTACTATGGAGTCTAGAGAAAGAGACTGTCCAAGTCAATCAATCAATCAATCAATGACGGAACATCATTGAGACAAGCTCATTTACAAGATGGACCTGGGGCAAAACAATTCCCAACAGGGTTAAGACATAACAGGTTGAGTGAACGTACATAACAATTACATAGTAATAATAACAACATATAACCATCACATGTAACAAGATACTTCCACCAGAACGTAGCAATAGGTTCAACAGCAGGTAGTGCCATATAAATACAATTGCATAGATAAAGATATATGGACGTAAGGTAATGAGCTACAGTTTATACTGTAAACATCATTGGAGGAGTCATAGTGAGCAGGAGTGGCAGTTCCTCTAGTGTCAAAGTGCAAAGAAGACTGAGATGTAAGAGTCCTTTGATAAGTACTGTAGGCATGGCCTGGCAAGTGGGGTGGGAAGGAGAGGGGGATATAGGGAGTAGGGAGGGAAGGTCAGATGAGATAGGAGAGGGTTGGACATGATGGCCTAGGGAGGAAGAACTGTTCTAATGGAGAAACATGACAGACGCCACAGGCAATGGTTGGGGCATAAGTCCACTATTTGAAGCAAAGACAGATTGTGATGTTGGGACCTTGACTTTAAGCAATGACAGTACAAAAGTACAAGTACAGAACTTTTAGTCGTGTCTGTTTTTAAAAGTGTCTGCTTATGTTGGAGTCTAGAGAAAGTTCAAGTACAGAGCTTTTAGTCATGTAGTATGTTAAGTGTGAAAAACATTTCCAGATAGCATCTACAAGTTTTCTGTGAGGGTGTTATTAACCAGATGAATGGCCGAGTACAAACTTGGAAGCAAAAGATGGGAGACCCCTCCCCATCTGGAGTAACCAGTTTACCTCTCTGGGTTCGGTTTGGGCACCAGTTCAATTTTCATTCAGTGCATTTGGCCAGTGCCTGATGGAAATAGTTACCCAGATGTGGGTTGGATTTTCTGTGAGCTTAGATGTGCTCTTTGGTGGTCATGTGTGCCACCAGTATTCCTCAGGAAATATGGGAAAGTCTCCTAGTACTGGCCCTGTGTGCCTAGTCAAGGGAAGTGTACCAGTAACTGGCCGTGTGTGCCAATCTCCTAATTCAGAACCAGACAGTTCACTGTGTAATTCAGAACCAGACAGTTCGCTGAGTAATTCAGAACCAGAGTGTTCACTGGTCAAGTCAGAACCTGAGGGTTCGCTGTGTGTGTTCTCTGTACTTCAGTAATCTGCATTACCAGTAGAAGTAGCCCTATGGGGGTCCATCTTTGCTTTGTGATTATTCTCTGTGTATGTAAATAAAAGCCACACTCTAGAATCCCAACCTGGTTTGGACAGTATTGTTATTGCTTCCACTGTGTCTGGATTTACTTGGGTGCCCTGACCCCTGAAGTGCAAACCTAGTATAATTGTGAGCAAACGTTTTCTCCCAGGGACCTAGGTTGATGGCCATGGTACATGGTCCCACCAGGTGTGTGCCAGGTAGTTGCCACACTTGGTTTGCCTGTCTGTGTATGGTAGGCTCAGAAGCAGATGTACTGTAAACTGTTTGTAGTGACAACCCCCATCTCTCTCTCTCTCTCTCTCCCTCTTTTGTGCCATGTGGTGAGAGGAGCAGCCTTATTAGTTAGACATGGGAGGCCGGTGGGGGGTGGTTACAAAATGGAGGCACTGCTGTGGATGTGTTTGAATTTGGGAGAAAACAAGAGATGTTTGCTCAGGTTGTGGCTAGCATTTTGTCTGTCTGGCAGTTGGTTGCCCAAAATCAGAAGCTTTTCGCATAAGGGATTTGCCTAGACTAGTGCCATCCATATGTGCCGCTGTGTGCCTGCTGTTCATGTGCTGCTGTGATTGTGCCAATGTTTACCAAGGAGCTGTAAATCCAGATTGTGTGTGCCCCTTGTCCTGTATCAAAAAAAAAAAAAGGAATGTTTGCCAGCTTTAATTTTCAAGTTGTGACAGGAAAAAGTATTGTGAACTATGGGAAACAAAGAGACAATTGTGCCCTGAAAGTTTCAAAAGCTTGTTGTATGAACTGGGGGAGTCGCTAGAGAAATAGCCAAGAAAAATGGTTCAAAATGGTGCTCCCGCCATGAAGTTACAGTTGAAAGAAAGAAAGTGGTTTTGCAGTTTAAATTTTGCCTGCTTGACGATCACCGTGAAGGAGAAGAGCATGAGAAGAGAGAGAGGCTCATCTGCATGACGTCGAGTGATTGGTGAGACTGCAATCAGTCCCACCCCCTAGCCAGCTTCAGAGTGCTGCCCAGTGTTCAAGAGGGAGAGAGTGAGTGGTGTGCGAGCTGGCTAGCCAGGAGGATCATCGCAGTGACTGTGAACATTCTAAAAGTTAAAACAACAGACTTTTCTGTGCTAAATCGGGCTCAACCGGTATTCCGATCGACTAGGGAGAAAGCATGGTGTTCATAGGGACAACTGGCAGGATCGCCAGCCCGTTTCAACCCAGAGGCCTTCCAGGATTGGCTTTAGGCCGAAAATATTCCATCGGAGCAAGCCAGCTACTGATTCAGTGAGTACCATTCAGCAAAACTGAGCTCAAACTGTGAGTGATTTTTCAAAAGCCAGCTGGATCTGTGTGTAAACAGTGTGATTGTTTTGCAAAGAAGGACTGTGTAAAGTAATCAAACCCAAGCAAGAATTCTGAGCAACAGACTGTGAGCATGTATTATGGATTCCGCAACAGTGTAATTTTCTGAGCAACTAGAGAGACTGTGAGTTGTATGAGAGGCTGCAACAAACAGACAATCCTGTTCAAGAAATACTGTGGCTTTAGTGACCTTAAGCAAGTAAAACTGATTGAAAGCTAATGGCAAAGTCCTAGAAAATCATATAGATGTGCTGAGGAAGAAAAGCAGTGCAGTCAGTACAGTTTGAGTACATTTATCAGTATGCAGTAAATCGGATGCACAGTGGCTTGAGTCAGATACAGATTGTTAATGAATCAGGAGTGCCGCCACCATTACAGGGTGGGGCAGTAAAGTAAACACAGCATCAGGGAGCCATTTTGTGAGACTGCTCCAAGTAGAGTGAGCTCAGTAATAACAGTGAACTTTTGTGCGTTTGTCTACAGTCATGGCTTCGGGACCATCCCACTACCCAGATCATGCCTGGGCTATGATAGCTGAAGAGGTTACCAAGGTTAAAGAAATAGAGCAATGTTTCTACGGTGGAAGTTTGCCTCCTCATGTTGCGATTCGCGGATACCCTGTGAGAGTATGCATACTGTGCCTCGAGGCTGGAAGGGACGTGTTCATGATTCCTCACTGTTCAGAGTGTTTAGAGAAGCAAGGTCTGTCCACGACACCTAAGATTCGTTTGGCTCCCACGTGGACACAGCTTCAAGATCCTCCAAGTAGCAGCACACAGCACCAGGTTGAACCTGTTGGGGGAGGACCAGCAGAGTGTGGCACAAAGGAAGATGGTGTAGATGCACTACCAGAGCAGAGTCCTCGCGATGTCTCCACACCTGTGCTACAGATAGACAGTGCAGAGGGAGAATCAGTGGATCCATGGAGAGAGGGTCCTAGTCCTAGCCTTATGGGAGAGGATGAGGTTCGAGAAACCTTAGATTGGGAGGTGTCTATCTTTGTGCCCAGTGAAGAGTGGACTGTCTCAGGAGAGAGGACGACTGCACACTCCTGGGCACAGATCCTAAATGAGGAAGAGGAGGAGGAAGCTATGTACCTTTATGTTGAAGGTCTGTGTCCACAGCCTCAGGCTCCTGCCTCGGAGAAACCAGAAGAAGTCGGTGACTCCAAAGCCCTGCCCTCAGAAGGGGTTAGGGACAAGTTCTACATAGCTTTGAGTATGCGACACTGGCAGAACCAGAACTGGCCGCCCGCAAGCCAGGCCGGGGGTCGCAGACTTATGAAGAGTAGTAAGGAGGAAGAAAAAAATTACTCACCTTAGTAATGTTGTTTCTTCTAATGGAGTCTTGTTGTATTCTGACAGTAGCAGTGAGTCCCAACCTTCGAACTGCCCCGGAGATGAAAGAGTTAACTTTCTATGCCAGGCATGGAACGCTGAGCTCAAGCTCGGTTGAGACTCTGTCTGTTGCTGTTTAAACTCAAACCGTCAGATCTTTATGAGCAAACTCACTAAGGCCCTGTGTGGAAGCTGTAAACCTACACTAGCCAACTGGCTACTAAACATAAAAACACATTTTTTGGTCCCAAAACAAAGACTCAAGTCAGGAGACCCAAAAAATGAAAAACACAACACAAAATCACCCAAGAAAAGGGGGTGAAACAACAAGGTGGGCATCTACTGAGTGCCAACACTGCCACTGCCCACCCACATCCCAAAACAGAGGTTCTGAGAGGGGCAGGCAGGGGGGGAGGTCAGAATACAGCAAGACTCCATTAGAAGAAACAACATTACTAAGGTAAGTAATTTTTTCTTCAAACAACATGAAGTCTTGCTGTATTCTGACAGTAGCAGACTACCAAGCAGTACCTCCATGGAGGAGGGACAGAACTACTTAGGAAATAGGCTCTGAAGCATAGCTGTGCCAAACCGAGCATCACTCCTAGCCTGAATATCCAAGGAGTAATGCTCGGTAAAAGTGTGAACTGTTTTCCAGGTAGCTGCTTGACATATCTCTAAGACAGGAATATCCCTGGCAATAGCCAGGGATGCAGCTGTACCTCTGGTAGAGTGAGCCCTCAGGCCTGAGGGTGGAACCTTACCCAGTTTTTCATGACAAAATTGGATACAAGAGACAATCCACCTGGCAATGGATCTTTTAGTGGCAGGTTTCCCTTTACCAACCTCACCATAAGTGAGGAACAGTTAGAGGGAGTCAAACCTGTGACCCTTGGTACGCTCTATGTAGCAGCTAAGGGCTCTTTTCACATCTAAACTGTGGAGCCTCCTCTCGCCAGAGGAGGAATGGTCAGTGAAGTACACAGGAAGAGACACAGATTGATTAAGGTGGAAATCTGAAACCACCTTAGGCAAAAATTTCCTGTTAGTCCTGAGGACCACCTTATCTCTATGAAAGGAGATAAAATCAGGCTCCACTGACAAAACTTGTAACTCACTTGTGCATCTGGCAGAGGTGATGGCTACCAGAAACACAGTTTTCCAAGTCAAGTACTTAAGCTCTGCTGAAGACAAAGGCTCAAAAGGGGGTTGCATAAGCTGAGCAATGCAAACATTAAGGTCCCACGCAGGCGCAGGGTCCCTGAAAGGAGGGTTGGTGTGAAGCAATCCCTTGAAAAACTTGGAGAATACAGGGTGAGCTGAAAGAGAAGAGGGCTTACCTGCTGAGATAAAAGCAGAGACAGCTGCCAGATGCACCTTCAGTGTAGCTGGTCTAAGCCCCAAGCCATTTAAATGGACCATATAATCAAGGACTGTGGGCAGATCAGCAGACTCTGGGGAAGTATGCTTTCCAGAGCACCATATGGAAAATCTTTTCCACTTGGAATTATAAGTAGCCCTGGTGGAAGGTTTCCTAGAAGCCTTCAGAATGTCCATTACGCCTTGGGAGAGGTGTAAATCAGCAAACTCTAACTCTTCAAGAGCCAGGCCTTGAGATTGAGAGATTTGAGATTCGGGTACCAAGCCCTCCGCTGAACACAGGTTAACAGGTTGTGATTCCTGGGAAGACATAGGGGAAGATGGACTGCTAAGGACAGAAGGAGTGGATACCAAGGCTGTCTGGCCCAGTCTGGAGCAATCAGAATCATTTTGTAGGGTTGAGATCTGATTTTGACTAGCACTGTGAACAAGAGAGGGAAGGGGGGAAAGGCATACAGGAACTTCCCTTCCCAACTGAGAACTAAGGCATCCAGGGGGACTGTGCCCAAGACTGGGGGCCTGCAACAAAAAAAGAGGAAGTTGGTGATTGTCTGGGGCTGCAAAAAGATCTATCTGTGGGGTGCCCCATCTGGAGAATATCACCTCCAAGACCAAGGGATCCAGGGACCATTCGTGATGGCCCTGAGATATCCTGCTGAGAGCATCTGCCAGGACATTGTCCTTGCCTGGGAGGTGTACTGCTGTGAGGGAGGTGTTCAGAGAATAAGCCAGGGACCACAATTTCATTGCTTCTGTGCACAAGGCCGTAGACAGAGTGCCCCCTTGCTTGTTGATGTACCACATTGTGGTGGTATTGTCTGTTCTGATCTGCATAACTTTGTTCTGAACAGACTTGGAAAAAACTTGAAGTGCTAGAAATACTGCTCTGAGCTCCAACAGATTGATGTGGAGCAGAGACTCCTGAGGGGACCACAACCCCTGGGTGGTCAGGTCACCTAAGTGAGCCCCCCACCCCAAGAGGGAGGCATCTGTAGTAAGGATTAAGGAGTGGGACTGAGTGACAAAGGGGACTCCTTGTCTCAGACTGCTCTGATCCTGCCACCACTGTAGGGCCGGGATCAGGGTACGAGTTACTGAGATCAATTTGGTCAGAGGGTCCTTCCTTTGAGACCAGAAGTTTCTCAAATGGAACTGAATGTCTCTCATCTGAAATCTTGCTCCCTGCACCACTGCTGTGGAAGCAGCCATGTGCCCCAGGAGCTGTAGAAAATGTCTTGCTGGTCGGGATACCTGCAGGGTGAATGAGGAGGCCAGAGAGATAAGGGTCCTTGCCCTGTCCAGGGGAAGGAAAGCTCTGGCCTTTCCTGTGTCTAGCTCTGCACCTATGAAGGTGAGGAACTGGTCAGGCTCTAGAACTGACTATGAAAGGTTCAGGAGGAAACCTAACGAGGTGAGTAGTTGCCGAGTTACCTGTAAGTGTGACCTGACTTGGTCTGGGGACTGGCCTACTATAAGCCAGTCATCCAGGTAAGGGAAGATGGCAATCCTTTGCCTTCTTAGAGAAGCAACTACTACTGCCAGGCATTTTGTGAACACCCTTGGAGCAGAGGTTAGTCCGAAGGGCATTGCTCTGAACTGGTAACGGCCTGAGGGCAGCTCGAACCTGAGGTACTTTCGATGGGAGCTTCTGACGAGAATATGGAAGTAGGCATCCTTGAGGTCCAGGGATACTAGCCAGTCCCCTGGCCTTAGAGAGGGTAGAATTATTCCCAGAGTCACCATTTTGAATTTTGGTTTTAACAGGTGCTTGTTTAAGTATCTGAGATCCAGGATGGGCCGCCATTCTCCTGTGTTTTTTGGGGTAAGGAAGTACCTGGAGTACAACCCTTTGCCCTGGTATAGGGGTGGAACCCTTTCCACAGCTCTGAGAGCTAGGAGGGAAGAGACCTCTGCCTCTAGGGCAAGTGCCTCCAAGGGATTTGCAGGTGGAAAGGATCTGGTTCTCAGCTTTGGAAATCTTTTGACGCTGAGAACCAGTCCCTGGCTTACTACTTCCAGGACCCACTTGTCTGATGTTATAGACTTCCAGTCCTGGACAAAGTAAGCCAGCCTGCCCCCTACAGGTGGTGGAGAATAGGCCCTGGCAAACCCATAAGGGTGCCTGCGTGGCAGGGGGTTTTGGCTGAGGGGTGGAAGCAGGTCTGCTGGTACCCCTTCTGCCTCTCCCTCTAAAGAACCTCCTCTGAGCATACGTAGAAGAGGAGGCCTGGGCTTGGTAGAAAGGCCTGTGAAAAGGCCTGCCCCTGCCCCTGGGAAGCTGCCTCTGAGGAGTGGCCTGCCTTTTCTTGGTCTGTGCAGTCCTGTAGGTGGTCCTATACTTGTCCATTTTCTTCACGTAATTCTCTGTTTGCTCCCCAAAGAATTACCAACAACAGGAAAATCCATGGCCTTAGTCTGGGTATCCTGTGACAGGCTAGTACATCTAAGCCAAGCCATTCTGCGAAGTGCCACAGATGTAGCCATGACTCTTGATGACACATCATTTGAGTCCACTGCAGCATGGAATTGCACCTTGGATGCCTCAATACCATCAGCAGCCACCTGCTCCAGCTCCTTGGCAAGCTGGCCAGGGACTTGTTTTGCTAAAGCCATGACAGTGTCCCATCTGGATTTCTGATATCTAGCAACATAAGCCATATAATTCGCCTGTCTGAGTCCCAAGGATGCTGCCATGTATTGTTTCTTTGCCATGGCATCAATCCTCCTGGAGTCCTTGTCTGAAGGGTGTGAAGCCAAGGGAATATTTGCCTTGTCACAGGCTGCAGCCTGCACTACCCCAACATGGCTGCATTGTTGTGTAAGGAGCTCCGTATCAGAGCCTGACAATGCATACCTCTTGTCCATTCTCTTATCCACAGGAGGTATAGTGTTAGGAGTTTTTAAAATTTTAAATGTCTGTTTCCCAAAAGATTTATGCAAGGGAATAGACAGCCTCCTAGACTCTGGGATATCCATCATTTCCACAAAGTCAGGCTCCTCTTGGTCATCCACAGCTTCCTCCATAGGAAGCTGGAGGGTTTCAGCCACTTTTTTATAAAACATAAAATGAGAAGGGGACTCAGAAAGCCTAGGAGGAGACACTCCTGAAGGTCTGTCTGGGGAGATGTCCAGGTCAATGGGCACATCCAGACTTTCAAATCCACATTCACTCTCCTCATACTTCTCTTCCTCCTCCTCCTCTGGTTCATAATACTCCTCTAAATCATACTCTTGAACCAGTGGAACCGGCTGAACCGAGCGCCTCCCTGATGGTGCCGGTTCGGTCGGAACCAGGGAAAGCGACTGGACAATTTTGATCGCTTTGGCTATTTCTTCAGCGGTTGGAGAGGAAAGTTTTGGCTCCACACCAGCTGATTTTCTAGTCCTCTTTGCTGGAACCAACTCCTCAGAGTCGGATCTCCTTTTGCCCGAAGAAGTCTCGCCCTGGTCAGAGGGCACTCCTTCTAGTTCGGTTTGAACCGAACCGGGCTGGCCATCCGGTTCAGCGGACTTTTTGGCCTCCCTTTCCCTGAGCCTACCAACTCTTTTCTAGGAGCTGCAGGTAGAATTTTACAAATCTGGCAGTCTGCATTGAGGTGGTCAAACCCCAGACAATAAACACATGTGGTGTGGGGTCAGCCTTGGCAAAGACTTCCCCACACACACTACAGTGTTGAAACCGAGTGGGCCCGGTTTTTCTTTTGGGTTTCTCAGACATTGTGCCAGTCCTAACCAAACTTACCCTTTTAATGGCAATCCGCCAGGCAAGACCCTTCTATCGGTTCCTGACCGTGTCACGGGTCGTGGAAAAAAACGTAATAAAATCCGTTTTTTTTAGAACTGATAAGAACCGGTAACCACACTCTAAAAGTACAATTCAGGATTTTTAAACAACTTGATCGGTTCAAACCGAACCGATAAACCGTTTACAAGTTCCACACAGAATAAGATTAATGTATAACCTATCTAGTACTCACGAATACCACAGACAAAGACTGAACTGACAGATTGCGGTTTAAATTTGGTAGAAAACAGAAAAACGGTACTTTAACCGACAAATTGAACCGAGCAGAAGGAGAAATCTCCGGAGCGACTGTTCAGTGAGGCGGAGTAAAGAATCTGACAGTTTGAGTTTAAACAGCAGCAGACAGAGTCTCAACCGAGCTCGAGCTCAGCATTCCATGCCTGGCATAGAAAGATAACTCTTTCATCTCCGGAGCAGTTCGAAGGCTGGGCCTCACTGCTACTGTCAGAATACAGCAATACTTCATGTTGTTTGAAAGACTGGTTCGTAGGAAGGCAAATGAGATCTATGGAATGCCTTTGCCTACCTTTCATCTGAGAGTCTGGGAGGAAATTGAGAAAAACAGGAGAGCCTGGCTAGTGGAAGATGTAACCAAAGCCCTGCATCCAGGTGCAACTCGATATATCAGAGACAAAGTGATACGAGATAAACTCAAGTTTTGGAAGTTGGGCAGGACACTGTTCATAGACACTGTACGTTATGTGGATGACAAAGAAAATGAAACTTTCCATAATGTGAATTATGAGCACCCAGACAGGGTAATAATTCTTGCACCTGACCCATTGTGGTACTACCCTCAATGTTACCATCATCCTGTGAATGTACCCATGCCTACCTTCAGGGAAGCAGAGCAGTAGTAGCCAGTGCTGCCATCCAGCCGTTGCCATACCCATGTTGTTCTGCCAGTCTAGTGTTCCAGGATCCAAGGTGTGTCCAGATTCGTCAGCCTTGTAATGTTCCTTTCCAGTTCCATCACCTGGCCTTCCAGATGACATCAGTTTGGATGACATCAAACCAGCTGTTTTCCTGATTCATCACCTGGGATTTTGGATGACATCGACCCAGCTGTTCCTTTCCTGTTCCAAGGTGCCCTCTCCTAGATGACATCAGCTCGAGATGACATCACCCCAGCAGTTTCCAGACATGCATCCTGTTTTCCAGAAGATTTCCGCCCAGCTGTATCCGAAAAATGCTGCCAGAGAAAGTCTTCAGCTAGAGATCCAGGTGATGTCCATTTTTCGTTCTTCAAGGGACTGGTAAATCCAGACTTTTCTTACTTTATTGACATTGCAATACACACCCTACACCTGGCAGACTACAGACTGTTGAACTGTCCACAAAGACTCTCCCCTTTGGGATTACAGTACTTCAAGAACTGTGCTTCACCGGGCACCAGCCCAGGAGAGACTCTTTCATGGACCCTGCCTTCGGGCACTGTTTGTCACTAGCTGGGACATTTAGGGCCTTCCATCCCCAAAAGGTGCATTGTACATGACGTTGATATTTTCTACTGTTCTGTACTTTTCTACTTTTTCTAAAAAATATTTTTGGGATTCTCCAGTGTTTTGATGGTAAGGGTTATTGTTGCTGTACTGTGTGTTTTGCAGATTTGGGGGGTGTTTTGTCTTTTCTCTTTCAAGTGGATCCTGGTGAAGAAAGAAGAGAAGACAAGTAGAGGATTAGAGGGACTCATCAGAGTTCCTCTGTGCTTTAAAGTGTTTTTTAAAGTACTGTGTAGTTGTCAACATGTGTTAACCTTTTCCTTCCACAGGTGTATTTGTGGGGGAGTGTGGGAGTGTAATGCTTGTGTATAGTGTTAGCTCCGTGTTTGGTTTGCAGGTGTCCTGGGCTGGTGGAGGTCCCTGTGTTTTTTGGGTAGGTTTATTTTGGTTAGATAGGTTTTCCCTAGCGGGCTAGAGGGAATAGACAGGCTGTGGTCCTGACCTGCAGTAGGGGCCTCGGTGCTAGTCTATTAGGGCTATGCTCTGGATAGTTCTTCCAGAGCCACTGGTTATCCACAGTAAGATCATAGTGTAAGGGTTGATGTGTCAGCCAATGGCCTCTGGGCCCTTAGTGTTGTCTGCCTGTGCCTGGCACATGGTAGGGGAGAAGGTAGCGCTTCCTCCCTGTAGTTAACACATAGGGTAGGATGGCCTGGTGCCTGGTAGGTAATGACTGGGGACAGTCATTTTCCTGACTGAGGGTGGGTGTAACCCTCTTGTTCCCAGGGGTTACTAGAATCCCATTAGAACCAGTGGCAGGCAGGGAACGGCAGCTTGTGAAATGCCAGGCAAATGGATTTCACAGTGTCATACTCTGTTTTTCAGTCTCAGCTGAGCTGGAGTGGTGATGTAATCGTGGAACTGTCACAGCAGCATAAACCACACTCAAGCTAGCTGCAAGGGAGATAGCTTTAGAATGTTCATTCAGTCTGCAGAGTGGAGTTCCAGGAGGAGGCTGCAGCCTTCAGCAGCTCCTCAGTTTTAGCTCTGACAGAGAGCTACCACTGTGTGTTTGGGTAGTTTGTTCTCACCCTAGAAGAAGAACATAGAAGACAGAGATTGAAATGGTGGAAACCGTTCCAAGTGGGTTTTCCTTTGCCCCATCCCAGGAGGGATGGGGCGATCTTCAGGGTTCAGGGGCAATCCCCTCACCCAATCTGTCTAGTGAAGTTGCCTGTGACAACTTCAGAAACTGTGAGTACTTTGGTGTTCAGCCCAGGAGGGGCACCTGCATTCCTTGTGGTGAGTTTTCTCTGACAGAGGGACCCTGTCACCAAGACTGTTTTCTGTTTTAAAAGTGTCTGCCTACTATGGAGTCTAGAGAAAGAGACTGTTCAAGTACAGAACTTTTAGTCATGTCTGTTTTTAAAAGTGTCTGCCTACATTGGAGTCTAGAGAAAGAGACTGTCCAAGTACAGAACATTTAGTCATGAAGTATGTTAAGTGTGAAAAACATTTCAAGACAGCATCTACAAGTTTTCTGTGAGGGCGTTATTAACCATATGAATGGCGAGTACAAACTTGGAAGCAAAAGGTGGGACACTACCCCATCTGGAGTAACCAGTTTACCTCTCCGGGTTCAGTTTGGGCACCAGTTCAATTTTCATTCAGTGCATTTTGCCAGTGCCTGATGGAAATAGTTACCTAGATGTGGGTTGTATTTTCTGTGAGCCTAGATGTGCTCTTTGGTGGTCATGTGTGCCACCAGTATTCCTCAGGAAATATGGGAAAGTCTCCTAGTACTGGCCGTGTGTGCCTAGTCAAGGGAAGTATACCAGTAACTGGCCATGTGTGCCAATCTCCTAATTCAGAACCAGACAGTTCACCATGTAATTCAGAACCAGAGAGTTCGCTGTGTAATTCTGAACCAGAGTGTTCGCTGGTCAAGTCAGAACCTGAGGGTTTGCTGTGTGTGTTCTCTGTACCTCAGTAATCTGCATTACCAGTAGGAGCAGCCCTGTTCGGGTACATCTTCACTTTGTGATTATTCTCTGTGTATGTGAATAAAAGCCACACTCTAGAATCCCAACCTGGTATGGACAGTATTGTTATTGCTTCCACTGTGTCTGGATTTACTTGGGTGCCCCTGACCCCTGAAGTGCAAACCTAGCATAATTGTGAGCAAACGTTTTCTCCCAGGGACCTAGGTTGATGGCCATGGTAAATGGTCCCACCAGGTGTGTGCCAGGTAGTTGCCACACTTGGTTTGCCTGTCTGTGCATGGCACAGTACTGTGAACTGTTTGTAGTGACAAACCCCATCCCTCTCTTTGGAGCCATGTGGTGAGAGGAGCAGCCCTGCTAGTTAGACAAGGGGGGCCGGTGTGGGGTGGTTACACTGGTATCATTTACAGTGTCTGCTCAGAGGCTGTTTTACTTATATTTTTGCCATCAATAGATTCGGGGTCCCCGCTTTCGGACACCCTAGTATCCTTACTATGCCTTTTAGATGGCTGAGCAGCTTTAAAGGTGTCCTGTAAAGAAAGACTGCAGCCTACTCCCATTCCCACATACCTTAAAATGCTGCTGTGGGAGTCTGGGGCTGCAGTGAGCTTAATTTTTAATCCAGCATGTTTTTTTGTAATAAAATGCCGAAACTTTCAGCCAAACACGGAAGCGCCGCGGGTTCCCATATGAGCAGGCGCAAAGAGTCATGGGTATTACATGGTAACCCGTGAAGTGGGTGCATGCGGAAGGGCGCCATCCATTACGGTGACACATTCCTCGTACAATCCACTGGCGGCGACCGGCGGGTAGAGGCGACGGATGAGGGGTGGACAAACTAGGTGACAGGATGTCGGCTATCTTCGTCTGTGGCGTGGGGGAGCATGGGCTGGGGGCTGGAGAGGCTATAGGGGTGGTGCTGCAGTGGTTGGTTGAGCTGCGGGCGTGGCGTCGGGGATTGGACAATGGCTGGGGTACTGGAGTTTCAGGTCTGGGCGTGGTGCAATTTTGTCAGCCCCGGGCTCTTTTCATTTTACTACTTTCACCCCCCGACATGCACCCCCTGGGTTGAGAATCCTTAAGTGGAGTGCGATGCCCCTCCACAGGAAGTAGTAAATATGTCCTGGCGCCCTTGTGTTGGTGCGCCAGGGGTTCTCAAGTGCCGAAAATGTGTTCGGCACTCTGACTGGCGATATCTTGATTGACTTTAGTGGATTCACCGTTATCACATAGACCCGGTATTACACCCATTTAGTGATGTCGCTACCACCACTGCTCTTATTATAGTAGCAGTGGCGGTGTCTATTATGTTTAATAAATAATGGCTTATATGGGGGTCTTCTTACATGTAATGTTACTTACAGCAACAACCTGTCCAGGTGTTGCTGTAAGTAACATTACATGTATGAAGACCCCCATATAAACCATATATTAAACATAATAAAGTACCATCACAGCTACTATAATAAGAGCAGTGGTGGTAGCGACGTCACTAAATGGGTGTAATACCTATAACTCTTTGCGCCCACTCGTATGGGAACCCGCGGCGCTTCCATGTTCAGCTGAAAGTTCCGGCATTTTATTACAAAAAACACACTGGATTAAAAATTAAGCTCACTGCAGCCCCAGACTCTTACAGCAGCATTTTAAGGTATGTGGGAATGAGAGCGGGCTGCAGTCTTTCTTTACAGGTCACCTTTAACTTTTTTCTTGTCACCCTTTACATTTTTTGACGCTGTTTATGAACATGAGACAGAACCTTCTGGTGTGTGCGTTCCACCATCATTGGGAACTCCCTCAGAGTCTTTTTTATTATTTTTTGGTGACAAAGAGGCAGACTGAGAAGCCATAATGACTTCTAATCTATTTGCCCTTTATTTTAAGGCTTTTAGGCAAAAACAATGCAGGATTCCCAAATAATGAAGTGAAGATGTGATCCAAGGGAGTTTACAGTGAGCTCATAACAACCTGCCTTTGCCAGGAGCGAAAAACAATTTTTAAATGTTTTTCTAGCCTGTGGATCCCCTAGATCTTTCTGCTAGGCCAATCTAGAGAGAGTCTAGTAATAAACAGAAAACAATAAAAAAAAAGCTTAAAATAGCTTTGAGTTAAAAGCCTAATTGAAACAAAACTTCTCTTACCTCCAAAAACTGTGCCAAAGGTGAAACTGTGGCTTCCTGTGCCAGAAGCAGTTAATGAGGGTGAAAGGGCACAGATTGAAACAGAATGTAAAAGTGCTTCTATTTCAGAGTGGTAAGGCTACAAAAGAATAAGATCACTTACTAAAAGAATGTAGGTAAGTAGTAAAAGTAGCCAAAATAGCCACAAAGAATAAAGGTAGACGAAAAAGTGGTTTCCGGTTCCCCGGAACAGAAACATAGAAACACAGAATTTGACGGCAGATAAGGACCACTTGGCCCACCCAGTCTGCCCATTTCCCTACCTGATGGATAAACTGCAGATTCTAGTTAATCAACAGCTTACTTCCTCCTACCCCCACTAGAATTGCTTTATGTCTGTCCCATGCATTCTTGAATTCTCCCACTGTCCCTTACTCCACAACCTCCTCAGGAAGGTTGTTCCATGCATCCACAACCCTCTCTGTGAAAAAAGACTTTCTAACATTACCTCTGAGCCATCCCCGCTCTATCTTCAAATTGTGCCCCCTTGTTCTTGCACATCTCTTTTTCTGAAAGATACTACCCTCTTGTACTTTGTTAATTCCCTTGAGATACTTGACAGTTTCTATCATGTCCCCCCTCTCCCTCCTTTCCTCAAAGGTATACATATTAAGCTGCTTTAGTCTCTCCTCATATGTCTTTTGGTGCAGACCCTGCACCATTTTGGTTGCCCTCCTCTGAACAGCCTCCACTCTGGCTATGTCTTTGCGGAGATGGGGTCTCCAGAATTGCACGCAGTACTCTAGATGGGGTCTCACCAACTGTCTGTTCAGAGGGATAACAACTTCCTGCTTTCTACTGTTGGTGCCTCTCCCTATGCATCCCAGTATCCCCCAGCCCTCCTTACTGACTTCTCACATTGCTTGCCCACCTTTAGGTCATCTGATATAATTACTCCTAGGTCTTTTTCGATTTTTGTTGTTGTTATTATTACCTCACCTCTCATTGTGTACTCTTCCCCTGGGTTTTTGTTTCCCAGAGGCATTACCTTGCACTTCTTTGCATTGAATCTGAGCTGCCATATATTTGACCATTCCTCCAACCTTGATAAGTCCCTTTTCATCCTTTCCACCCCACCTTGTGTATCAACCCTGTTGCAGATCTTTGTGTCATCTGCAAAGAGACATACTTTTCCTTCCAGGTGCTTTCCAATGTCACCAATAAAGACATTAAAGAGGACCAGTCCCAGTACCAAACCCTGCAGTACCCCACTAGTTACCCTCCTTTCTTCACTGTGGACTCCGTTTACTATTACCCTTTGCGTCCTGTTGTCCAGCCAGTTTTTTATCTGGGCTACCACCTTGGGACCCACTCCAAGGCTGGCTAACTTGTATATTAATCTTTTGTGTGAGAGTCCATACCTCTCAACTGTCCCTGATTTTCAGGGATGTCCCTGATTTTGCCTCAGAAATTTCTTCTGTCCCTCCTAAATCTGGCATTTTTGTCACTGAAGAGTAGGGATTTGAATCACAAAATAATCCCAGTCATTGGTGTTACAGTCTAGTTCTCATTAAGAAAATGCTATTCATACTAAGAAGCATGTTGTACACAGCTTCTGGAATTAATATTACTAGTTTTTCAGATATGTCCCTGATTTTGGTCATTTGTCCCTGATCATTTTAAGCCTTGTCCCTGATTTGTGATGAGCGAGGTTGAGAGGTATGTGTGAGACTGTGTCAAATGCCTTGCTAAAATCTAGGTAGTCCATAACCACAGCCCCTCCCTGGTCTACTACTTTGGTCACCCAGTCAAAGAAATCTATCAGGTTCGTCTGGCATGACCTTTCTGCTGTGAAACCATGCTGCCTTTGGTCCTGTGCCCCACTGGCCTCTAGGTACTCAACAATTCTTTCCTTCAGAAGTGATTCCATCATTTTCCTTACCACTGAGGTCAAACTAACTGGTCTGTAGTTTCCTGCTTCTGCCCTGCTCCCACTTTTGTGAAGTGGAATCACATCTGCCCTCCTCCAGTCCTCAGGTACCATCCCATCCTCCCATGATTTGTTAAAGAGAGTAGTCAGTGGTGTTACTAGTTCTACCCTTAGTTCTTTTAGAATTCTAGGGTGAATCCCATCAGGCCCCATTGCTTTGTCCACCCTCAGTTTCAAGAGTTCTTTCAAAACCCTTTCTTCTGTGAATGGACTGGTATCGACCCCCCTATTCAGAGTGTTTTTCTTTTTTGATTTAGGTACCTCCCCCTCCTCTTCTGTTGTGAATACTGAGCAGAAATATTCGTGCATTTTCACTGTCACCCTCTGCCCACATTCTCTCCCTTTATTAAGTCTCTGTATCCCTCCCTTGGTCTTTCTTCACTCCCTAATGTACCTATAAAAGGTTTTATCCCCCTTCTCAACAGAGTTGGCTATCTTTTCCTCAGTTTGTGCCTTTGCTATTCTGACAGCCTTCCCTGCCTCCTTCTGCTTTAACTGATAAAGTTCTCTGCCCTGCTACTTCTGTGTTTCCTTATATTTCCTGACTGTTATCCTTTTCTCCTTAACATTCCCTTCCACCTCTTTTCAGAACCATACAGTTTTTTCCTTCATTTTGTTTTGTTGATTTGCTTCATACAAAGGCTTGTTGCCTCTGTGATGGTTGTTTTGATTATTCCCCATTGTTCCTCCACCCCTCCTTCCTGCCCGTTTGCTAGTGCTTTTCTGAGGCACTCTCTCATTTTCCCAGTCAGCCCTCCTAAAGGCCAATACTCTTGTTTTTGAATGGCTTGACTCTATGGCTGTGTTTATTGTGAACCACACCATTTGGTGGTCACTTGTTCCCAGATGTCTACCCACTTCTAAATCTGAGATTCTGTCTCCTTCCCCATTTGAGAGTAAAATCAAAACAGGACCCAGAAAGAACTGTGATGAAATAAAAATACCCTATTTAATACTGGATAGGAGTACAGTTAACACTTAAAATGACTAAGTATTTATTTTAAAATAAATAAGTGACATGGCTGGCCTGCTGGCGCAGAGGGCTGAGGCACTGGATGCCTTATCTCGTGCAGTGCCAGCGATCTGCATTTGGGAATGGACTCGAGTCATCGGGGAGCCAGCATGGGGGGGAGCAGGATTGAGCTGCCTAATGGCAGCTCTCCTCTCCCAGGGAGGGGGGGTCAGCCTCACACAGTCCCACCACCTCCGCATGGTGGTCCGGTGGAGGCCTTGGTGGGATAATGGGTGATCGGTAGGGTGGGGCCTCCACATGCACATGTTCACACCAAAGATGGTCAAAAACGGGGGAAAAAATGGCTAAACAAATAATTCAAAAAATAAATAAATAAATAAGTGACTGGAGACCCATTGTACCAGACCTGGACTCAGAGTGACTGTTCTCTCCAGGCGGAGAAACAAACCTGACAACTGTCAGGGTGGAAGGTGGCTGCAGAGTTTTTCAAACACCTATTCTAAATTCTAAGATCTTACCCCATGAATTCTCCAATGTTTCTAACTCTTGCAGTCAGTGCTATTTTAAAGGCTGACTGCAAGATTTATGAATATTGGAGAATACCTTGGAAGAAACAAGATTACTATGGTAAGTAATTTTTTCTTGTATGGTCTCTTGTAGGGTCTGTCTTTGGAGCATCTGTCTTCATGGCGATTGATGCTAAGTGTGAAACCACAAGTGATGGATTCCAGTAGTTAGAAAGAAACAGTTTTCTGGCTCATCAGCACAATGTTAGCACTAGTGCCCACAACCCTGGTGACCTGGGTTCAGGAACAAGGCTGCGTTGCAGGGGTATGGCCAGGGGAGGAAAGAAACAATACTCACTGTAGTAATGCTGTCTCTTCCAAAGGGAGCCTCACTACAATTAACAACTGCAGTCATTCCTCTGGAATGAATTGCCCTGGATCTTTTAAATTTTATGCTAATTATGGAACATAGAATTAAATTCAAACTGCTGTGTGGTCACGCTCAGCCCTACACTCTAATGTCAGACTGATTTCTAAAGCTAGTGTAACCCTGGCGCCATTACACCAAGGGGTACTACCCCTGCCTGTCTTCCTGACAACAGGTTGAGGGGCCTGGGTTTGGAATTAGCAAGCACCGGGGTGTCCTTACCCTCAGTAAACACAATATTTTGGTGCCTCCACCCAGAGTAATGCTTTCATGGGTATCTATCTAGACTGGTACAGCCCTCTGAGAAGCTACAACCACCCACAAGCCTGCCTAGCAACCTTGTATCTTTAATTTGGCAATAACCAGTTGCAGTGTTCAATAGACAGTTTGTAACAAGCATTAATAATATGCTCACCCACCTTGCACTTACCACCAGGGTTTCATCTTCTGACAAACACCCTGGAGCCCCCAATAGAAAGACAGCTTCAAATGCAAACATGCACTTTAAAATACTTTACCCAGGTTTCAATAACCTTAGACCAGGTAATGATATGCGTACAGTACAAGCTAGCTTAACAGTAAAACAGTAAATCAGATTTATTAAGGGGACGTGAACAAGAAGGGGGCGAGAATTTAGACCAGCAATTACTTTACTGTATTCTGACAGGTTACTTTGCATTCAATCAATTCAGTCCCTGTATTAAACAATCTACAACTACTGGGTACCCAATATGGTAATGCTGGCATGCCAGAAATGGTACCCAGGGAGGCTGGCATTGCAGCTGTTGGTGGGGCCCTTGATGGAGAAACCATTAACATTAGTAGTGCAAAGCAATCAATTGTATCCATGGTCGGTTGGCCTAGTCTATTGAAACACTTGAACACTAACTGAACACAATCAGATGGTACCATAAATTAATTGAAACACTTGTTGCAGGGAGCTAACCTGGTTTTACTCACTGCCAAGAAGATGGATGAAGACACTGACGAAATGAAGACCTGTTGCTGGCAGTTGCTGCTCATGGGGACCTGGGTCGGCACAACTCACCTCCACTTCACGGCCTTGCCCTTTAGGTGGCTGCAACCTGTAATGATTTGCTGTGCAGGGGCTGATTCCCCAGATAAAGTAAAGTAAAGTAAAATTTATTTAAAAACGCTTTTCCAATGATCAAAGCACTTTACAAACAATAAGCAACAATACAATATTAATAATATAAAATCATAATCCATAAGCTTTAGAAAACTAAAAAGTTTTCAACTCTACTTTAAAACTCTTGACAGTCAGGCAGCCTCATATCCAACAAGGTAGAGAATTCCACAGGGCCGGAGCTGCATATGAAAATGCACGAGCTCCTGATGTTTTCAAACGAACCTTGGGAATCTCTTGCAATCCCCTCATCGGCGGATAGGAGTGAGTGAGAGGGGCAGTAGGGAATAAGGAGATTTTTCAGATACTACGGTCCCTGTTCGTGTAAGGCTTTATAGGTCAGTAACCCGATCTTGAAGGTGATTCGCCATTGTACCGGCAACCAGTGCAGCCAGTGCAAAACAGGCATAATATGACTATACCTAGATGTTCCAGTCAAAAGTCTGGCTGCTGCGTTCTGCACTAGCTGCAGGCGACGAATTTCAACCCCCGCTAGCCCCAGGTAAAGGGGAAGGTCTGATAAGGTAAAGATCTGATCTCTCGCCAAAAGGCTGTTGCTTATACAGGAACAAATGGCATGGGCCGTGATTGACATGGGCCCAGATGCAGAAAGTGTCTCTGGAATGGTTAAGTTCTTTTGCTAGTGAAACCTCCAGCTGGTAGACAAATCGGTTACTATACAAGGCTGGCTCCTTTTTTGCAAACAGGAGTCCCTGGATCGCAGTCTTGTCACATGCAGTAGGCTTCAGCACATCCCTACCCTTTTCCTTAGCTCACACAGATGCTCCTCTCAGTTCGAGAGCTCAAACTGCACTGAACTCGTGTTGGAAAACAGTTCTTGAGGGGGGCGCTGTGGAGCCCGCGCTGAGAAGTTGCAGTACAGCTCGACTCCGTGCTGGAACCAAATAATTCTTTAAATTAATACTTCTTTTAAGTTGGAAAAACAGCAGGATCTTTTCAGTTCTGGAAAATAAATAGCTTAGAGAACATCATGGGAAAAACTCACAGAAATCAACAGGCTGGAGAGAGCAAGAAAGATGGAGGGAAAGAAGCACCAGCTGGCCTTAACACTCGTACCACACATGCCGAGATGGCGGTGAGAGAGGAGACAGAGGAGGCTCTACAAACACTCAGTCAGAAAATGCAGCAACTTTTAGTATCGGAGGCCTCTATGAATTCCAAGCTTGACACTTTGGTCGGGAGAATAGCCACTGTAGAAAGTGCAGTGGAAACACTGTAGGGCGATGCAGAGCAGGCAAAGCGGCATGTGGCGATATGCCAAAGCACCACTATACTAGCGAAGGGACAACAACACACTAATAACAGATTGAATATCCTTGAAAATCAGATCCAAAGTCAAAACTTATGTATTGTGAGCTTACCGGAGGGATCTGAGGGGGACTCCACATGCTTACTTTTAAAGGACTGGTTGGGTGAGCAGTTCTGTTCTTATATTGCTGACTTCGAATTCACCATCATCAAAGCTTATCGTTTACCCCACCATTTGAAAACACCACTGGAGCTCCCACAAGTATTAATGGTGGTCTTGGACAGCACGGGATCTCGGGACCGCCTGTTGAACCTGGCAAAACGTTTGGGACCTCTTAATATCGAAAGTGCATCAGTACACTTGTTCCCAGACATCTCATATGCTACCGGTCTTAAACGGAAGAAATTCGATGGAGTCAGAGCAACTTTGAGAGAATTAAACTTACCACACATGATCCAATTCCCTGCTAAACTAAGGATCATTCAGGACAGTAAAATATATATCTTTACGGATCCGGGAGATGCTGGGAAATGGGCTACAAAGACGGCGGTGACTATGAAGGATGGGAAGGACGCCACGAGTACAGTAGGAGAAGATGACACTTGAGAACTTTTTTTTTTATATATACAGTTACTGTTTGAATGCTTTTTACTTACTAAGCTAATGCTGCCAGATTTTAATAAGGAGGAGTTTGTAGAGGCTGAACTATATTGATTTTTTCTAAGTTTCCCAAGTCTCTACTGTATAATTAAGACATATGGGGTGGAGACCCTATAAGATTACACTAAGTTTAACGTTATGGGATTACATACCCTCTGTTTAGTACTGCATTTTAGTTTAAAATATCTATTCATTATTTGAAAAAAATCAATAAGTGAGGTAGTGAGATAAGATCTGCTGTTTTATTTTTACTGGGACACAGGAGTTGGGGTGAAGTACTAGCTGCCTATAAAATTCTTATTGGTTTAATTATACATATAGTGAATTACATGCCTCTAAATAATCCTTCGGGTTAAAGGAGAGTTAGGTTCACATGCTAGGTATTAATTAATACAAGGTTAATAGCCATGGTCCCTTGGGCTTATTACACAGCATTTAGTAATTGTATCTGGAGTAGATAAACATTTTGTTGTACCTCCCTATTTGGTAATTTGTGAGGGATACTATCTCCTTTATATAAGATGTAAAACCTCTTTCCTTTTTAAGAGTGGATAATACCTGTTGTTCCTTGTAAGGGACTTTTGTACGTATGTACAATTTAGTCAAAAATGAATAAAATATAAGTTTAAAAAAAAAAAGAAAACAGTTCTTGAACTTGTCCATTTTTCCTGTAATCCAGTTGGCCAAGGGAGCTGTCAGTCGCAGTCTTGTGTTCCCGTTGGTTCTTTTAGGCGCCAACACTAGAATTCACAGTTTCCTTCCACCAGGCACCTGAGCTAAGGACCCCTCAAGGTCCCCTGAGTTCTGATTGGCCCAAACCTGGAAGTTCTGAACCAAACAAGGCAGCTCCCATCGGGAAGTACATACTGCAAGGAAGGCAGGTTAAACAACTTACTCTATCTCAAAAACAGTAATGAATTAAAAGCAAATATTTACAGTACAGTGAGGCCTCCCTCTGCTCTATTAGGGACAGCAGAGTGGGGCAGATTAGGGAAATGCCTGGCTGGTCGCGAGCTCTGAAACATTCAGACCCAGCCCAGGCTATTTACAATATACACACTGGCCATGGCACTTAAAGGGCCAGCGTAGAGGCATAGCATGGCACTCTCATGCTGATCAATAGAAGAACACCAACAACCACGGATTTACCATCTCTGAGGGATGCCTGCCTGGCAGCAGGCATTAAAGGAGCCCAGGGAGACACTTAAGGTAAGCCCCCTGATTTTTTGGGAGGGCTACACTAGGGTGAGCAGTGACCACTAAAACTAGCTAAATGACTAACAAAAATACTAAAATTGTTTCAAAATTTTGAAAAATAGCTTAAATGTGGCAGAACATTTTTAATTGTTACGAAAAATTAGATGGCTGAGAACGCTGACCAACAGTTGTAAAGGCACTGTTACAAGTAATGCTCGAGCAAACAACAAGAACTAATTCTTGTTGGAACCTTTCACCAGGTTCTGGAAGGGAGGTAGAAGTTAAGGATTGTTAAGCATACTGAGGCATCCCTTTGGAAGAAACATTACTGCGGTGAGTCTAGAATAAAATCCCTTTCCCCACTGTGAGGGAGGTACTTTTTCTACTGCATTTGCTTGTAGAAATTTTTTCACCCCCATCTCCAACAGGATTACATAGATTACATAGATCATACAGAGCATAGAGACAAATTGTCCATGAGCTCGCGAATCATACTTTACCTATACCCAATGATATTTCTTTCTAAAAGGTAGTTATCCAACTGTGTTTTAAATGACTGCATTGTACCACTTTCCACAATTTCTCTTGGTAGGCTGTTCCACACCTCTGTCACCCTATTATTTAGCCAGTATTTCCTCCTTTTTGTATTGTATCTGTCCTTGAACTATTGGAAACTGTGAGACCTAGTATCATATGTTTGGTCCCTTTTTTTAGATCCAAAAGATCCCACATGTCTGCATTTGTCCATGCACTATAAATTAAGCACATATCGCCCCGCAATCTCCGATATTCCAAGGGATGTAAATTCAAGCTAAGTAGCCTCCATTCATAATTCATACCCTCTGTTCCCCAGATCCTTCTAGTCACACACCCCTGCACCTGCACAGATGTTTTCTGTTGGGGTGTGAGGGTGGAAACCCTTGGGGTTCTGCAGTTTGGGGAATTTCTGGAACTGAAAGAACAATCCTTGATTCACTATTTCCAGGGCCCACTAGTCTGTGGTTGTTTTTGTCCATTCCTGAAAATAGTGAGTCAGCCTTCCTCCCACTGGCAGTGGATGGGTGACCTGTGCAGAGTTGTCAGGGCTTTCATTTAGTTTGGGCTTTGTGAGCTGGTGATGCAGCTGCACACCTACTGCCCCTTCTACCCCTACCTCTGTGGAGGGTAGTCGTAGGAGATATAAGCACAGGGAAAGTATCCCCTACCTCTGCCTCCCTTTCCATAAGGACTGTAGTAAGTAGAGGCCTTTTCCTTCTCAGTGTTGCTCTTGTAGGTTGTTTTGTATTACATACAAACTTACAATGAAGCCATCAGAATAAGGCCATTAGGTCTATATAGTCTGCTCATAATGTAGGGCTCTCAGCATAAGCTACTGACCCTGCCCCCCTCCCCAATCTGCCCTCCCCCACCGCTGACCTGTTTTTTTCCCCTTTACTCTATCCCAGCCTCTCTTGAAGATGTCCACTATTTTCAATGTAATTCCCTCTCCTAAAGTACATTCCAACCCACCACCACCCTCTCAGTGAAGAAGTGGCTCCTAGTCTCTGTCCTAAACCCCCCCCCTCCAGTTTGAGACTGTGTACCCTCATGTTTTGGTTTCCACTCAGCTGGAAGAGGCCTTCTTTGTTCATTCTGTTTATTCCTTTCAAATACTTGAAGATATCAATCATGTCCATTTCCACCCGGAGTCCATGTTTTTTTTTTATTATTCAGGTTTATTGACAATAAACAGGTACAATTTCATAGTAGTACTCAGACATGTTATAAAAAGCAGTAGAGCATTAACACCATGTGTCTAGAAAGCTGATCAGTTATCTTTTAGGGTCATTTACAGATAGAGAAAGGGTAACCTCCTAGATTATACACAGTTTGTATGGATATTCATTATAATCAAGGAGGAAATAAAAGACTGCATCAATTCATCACAGTTTTTTCTTTTGTCCCTTTCCCTTCCCACTCTCCCCACCCCTCCCTCTCTCCCTCACTTTTAAGACCAAAAGTCAGCTCCCACACCTCCTGCCAACATACAGCCCTACTGTTCTGATGGGTCTCCCCTTTGTGATATGATTAAGCCAGGCAATTTATGTATTAGTATCTAGGACTGAGTCTAGCCAAACTACTCACTTGGTCCATCTTTGGGTGTACAGGGCGATTCCTTGATTTATTTTAAAGGTGAGTTCTTCTAGTTCTGAGATGCTCTGCACCACTTCAATCCAATGTTGTCTGGTGGGGGCAGGTTGCCCAGCCAGCGTCTCGTAATAGCTTTATGGGCTGCTGTGATGAGAATGGACCAGAGGTGGATTAAGTCTGCACCTCTCACTCCCAAGGGGAGGGCTCCAAGAGCCGCAGAGCTCCATGATAGGGGGAGTTCCAGGGAAAAGATATCTTCTAGTGCGCTGGAGACATCCCTCCAAAAGGTTTGGAGTCTCGGGCAGGCCCAGAAAATATGTAAATGGCCCGCCATCTCCTCTCCACAAGCCCTCCAGCAATGTGGTGAGTGGTTAGGGCTTCTTTTGTTTAGTGTTTGGGGGGTGAGGAAATAGCTAACCATGATCCTCCAGGCAAATTCCTGCCAATAGGGGGACCGAGTAGTTCTTTTGGCTATATTGAAAATGGATTCCCAGTTAAGTGGCAGAGAGTCCGAGTTAGCTTCTTCCAGCCATTTAGTTTTAATTTGGGCCAGTGGGTCTCCCCCGTAATGCAGTTAGGATTTTATAAAAATGAGAAATCAAGCCTCTCTGGGTACCTGTTGTCTTACCTTTCTGGATAGCCAGCAGAAGGGGTGAGGCTTTGGTCAGTTCGCCACCTCCTCTTTGCAGCGATGTGATGTAGGTTCTAACCTGAAGGTACCTAAAATGGTCTGAGTTCCTCAAGCTGAAGGAGTTTTTGAGAGTATTAAAGTCTAGTATTGTGTCTTCCTGTAGGAATTGGGATAGGTGGCTCAGGCCAGCCCTGTCCCATATTCAGAAATTATGGTCCAGAGATCCTGGGCGGAATCCAGGGTCCCATACTAGCCTATGGAGGGGCCATATTGACGTTTTTAATTTATATTTTTGCCATATTCTATGGACTGAGTGGATTGTGTCCTTAACTGTGGTCAGGGTGAGGTGGGGGCCTCTATGGGTGGTAGAGGGCGTCACCAACCTAGCTTCAAGGGGCATTCTCCCTTCATCTTCTTCCTCTCCCTTCTCCATGCCTTGCCAGCCTGCTGTGGAGTTTGGGATTGGACCACTGGAGTGCATTTTTCAGCTGCACTGCCAGAAAGTAGTCTTCCAGCTCAGGGAGGGACCAGCCTCCATCCTTTCTATAGGTTTGTAGTATTTTTAGGTTGACACAACGTCTCTTGTTGTTCCAGATGAATTTCAAGATCATTATGTGCCAGGCCTGGAAGGTTGATTTGTGGATGTACAAAGGGAGGCATTGGAACAGATATAGAAATTTAGGAAGGACAGTCATTGTTATGGAGTGGAGCCTAGAGTACATGGGAAGATTGATCAGGGACCACCTCTCGATGTCCCTTTTCAGTCCAGTTATCAGGGGGAGTGTAATTTGCATCAAAGAGTTGGGAGTATTGTTTAGTGATGTATATTCCTAGATATTTCATCTTGCTCGCTGTCCAGTTTAGGGGCAAGAGAGCGCATATCTCTTCTGAAGGATTATAGAAGAAACTTAAAACTTCTGTTTTCGATTTATTAAGGGAGTAGCCAGCATGTCTCCCAAACTCCTCTACAATGGACCACACTTGTTGTATAGATCGATGGGGTTGGGTAAGGCAGAGCAGCATGTCGTCTGCATATAAGGATATCTTTTTGTGGATGCCCCCCACCTCCACCCCCGAAACCTCCCCCGCTCTCCGGACAGCCTCCGCTAGTGGTTCAATATAGAGGGCGAATAAAAGGGGTGATAGAGGGCATCCCTGGCGGGTGCCCCTGCCCAACCTGAATCTATTGGAGACTCCCCCGTTCCCCCTGACATAAGCCTGAGACCCGGTGTAAAGTGCCTTAATGGTATTTATGAAGGACTGTGGAAAGGCCCTGTGCTCTAAAACTGAGAACAGGAATCCCCAAGAGACCCTGTTGAAGGTCTTCTCAGCATTGAGACTCATCAAGCATGTCAGGGCGTGGGAATGTTGGACTACGTCCACCAGATTCAGGGTGGAGCGGACACTGTCGGGGGCTTGACGGGCCATAATAAACCCAGTCTGGTCTAGGTGTATTATATCTGGCAAGATCTGGTTCAGTCGAGAAGCGATAACGGAGGTGAATATCTTATAATCTAGGTTAAGCAGGGATATGGGATGGTAAGATTTGCAACATGTAGGGTTTTTTCCTTCTTTATGAATAAGGGAAATGGTGGTATATTGCCATGAGGGGGGGAACTTGTTACCCTCATTCCAAATGTTTGAGAAAACTTCTAAAAGTACAGGGGGCAGTTTCTGATTTGAAGGTTTTATAAAATTCCACCCCAAAGCCATCTGGACCCAGGCATTTTGCAGTTTTCAGATTCTTTATTGTGTTAACAACTTCTTTGTGGGAAATGGGTCTAGATAGTGTCTGTATTGTCTCTGGAGAGAGAGCAGATAGAGGGAGAGAGTCAAGGTAGTTTCTCTTCTCCTGAAGGGAGGTTTCTGTCTGGGGACTGTTATGTTTAGTGTAATATTCTATGAAGGCTTCTGCAATCTTGGTTGCCTGACTGACCATCTGACCGGAACGTGGGGACATGATCCTAGTGATCGTTGCTCTGGCGGTATATTGTCGGAGTCTGTAAGCCAGGAGTTTAGTTCCTCTGGGGCCCCCCTCATAATATTTTTGTTTCAGGTAAAATAGGGCTCTTTCTATCTCTGCTTTTTGCAGTTTTTGTAGTTGAGTCTTAAATGAGGTCAGTTTCTTATCTCTGTCAGCATCCCACTTGATTTTTTGTGCTCCCTCAAGTTCCTTGATTCGGGCCAGGAGTTCCTGTTGTCTCTGCCTCATTAGTTTCTTTTTGTGGGATGCTATGACAATTAATTTACCCCTGAGGGATGCTTTGAGGGTGTCCCATAAGATTTGAGGGGTTGTCCCCTGTCCACTATTTTCAGCAAGGGTAGTTTTAAAATGTTGCCTGAGCTCATCCACCACCTCCTTGTCTTGTAACAGGGAGGTGTTCAATCTCCAGTGGGTTGTTCGGGTGGGCAGACCAATATCAAACTCTAAGAAGATCGGACTATGGTCCGAAAGTATGGTCGTCACAACCCACATGGAGGATATGCTGGATAGGTCTCTGGAGAAGGTAAAAAACATGTCTAGTCTCGAAAAGATGCGGAACCTCGGGGAGTAGTAGGTATACTATTTGCATCTGGGATATTTCACCTGCCAAATATCAGTCAGTCCCATCTGATCCACAATCAATTTTAGGGATTTGGCTCTATTTAGTTCCAGTTTAGGGATTTGGGATGTGGTATCTAAGGTCCTGTTTAATACCATGTTCCAATCTCCACCCATTATTAGAAAGCCTCTAGCCTTCTCAGCCACTAGTTGGAGGAGGGCAGTATAGAATGAAAGTGGGGAGCCTGGGGGTGCATACACATTCACTAAGGTAATTGGAGTATCCTGGATAGTACCTATTACCATCACATACCGTGCCAAAGGGTCCTCCACCACCTCCTGATGATGAAAATGCAGGGTGTCCGAGATCAGTACTGCCACCCTCCTCTTTCTGTCCGAAGGCAGGAAGGCATGGTATGATTGGGGGAAGGTTTTGGATTTTAGCTTTTGAGCATCTGTGGGGGATAGGTGTGTTTCCGCAGGAACACTGCCTCACATCTCTGCGATGTTATGTAGCATTGGATACGCTTTCTTTTCACCGGGTTCGAACAACCATTTAGGTTAAAAGAAAGGATCTTAGTAAGTTGTCTAGCCATTTAGAAGCCTTTTCATGGTAACTACTGAGATCCAAGTTAAGTCTAGTCTGAGGCATATCGAACCCACATTTTGATTGCCCTGGGGAGCTTCAAGCAGAGCATTAGGGAGGTAATCCATCATTGACTCTATTTTCATTCTTGACACAAGTAAGTAACAGGACTGCTGTTCTGGACCCTTCAAATGACATTTCATGGTTGCTAATGCATTGCAAATCAGGAATTGTCTGAGGCAGGTTAAAATAACATTTCGAGTACCCAATGTAACTTCAAGCAAAACATTAAGAAAACAGTTAAACATTAAATCTACTGCAGTTATTATAACAAAGATATAACAAAACTGTTGCTCTGGTCTCTTCCAACTACGGGCCAAGAGCGAAACTAGTAGTCGGCAAACCAAGGTTGAGATTCCTCTAAACCAGGTTGCCCAGTATCTGCTCTGCTGGTCTGACTTCCAAGGGAATGCTGAGTGGTGGGCCTCAGCTGAAGGGTGTCGGCTCATGCGGCCCAATAAAGGGAACTCAGCAGTGCAATGAGTATCCCCTGTGGCCTCCTGGCAGTGCCTTGGGTATGGCCACCCTTCGATTTATCCGCTTTCCTCCATGACGGCATTCTTCCCCAAGTCCCCCCCCTCCTGATTTATTAGGAAATGAAATTGCCAATTTCAATATAAATCAAAAAATGTATTACTCAGCAGAGATGACATGCCGAACTCCGGCCCTTCCACACCCACCCACCCGAGGTCCCAGTGTCCCCGAATTTCCGGCGTCCTCTAATAACCAGGGGAGCACACTCAAGCAGATTGAATGTCAAATTCTGCAGGGAGTCCGCCGCAACAGCAGTCGACTAGGGCTAGATGCCAGATGAGGCCCCCCGAAGGGGAGCAAGAGCCACCCAGGTGGGTCACGGTAAAAGACCCCCATCCAGACCTGGGACTATCGATAGCTGACAATAGCTGCCCTGGTCCCAACAGGAGGAGTCCCCTCCCCGCCCCCAAGTCAGTCCCTGACCCATAGATCCCTCCTCCCCCGATTAACTGGGTAGGTATGTCCGCCCTGTAGGTGGTCGGCTGCAGAGTTTCTACGAGTCCCACAGAAGTCGGGCCTAAGAGGCGGCGTAAAGGAGTCGCAGCAACTATCACTGCAAGTAGTCTTCTCTGTCTTTTCTCTCTGTAACCTCCCGGCGTTTGCCTTTCCCCTTTTTTTTTTTTTTTTCTGTTTTGTCTTTAGTCTGAGGTCAGGCCCCGACATGGAAGCAGGAGTCATGCTGTTTGGAGTGATAGATTGGGCACAAAACGCAGGGTGAGGTGGTGATAGGGGATTCGGCGAAGGCCTTAGAGGGCTGATGAACATGCTACGCTAGTCAGCGGTTTGTAAGCAGAGACACCTGACTCAGGAAGGCCATAGGGAATCTATAAGGGGACCCAAAAGTACTTACTGCGACCTTCACGTTGCAGGGATCCAGGCGTGGCAGCACATAGGCAGCATATAGGCCTCCGTGGAGGGAGAGATCAGGAGAAGGTGGGGGCTAGGAGCAAAACAGAGGAGGAGAGCGATGTAGGACTCCTCCAGCAACGAATCCGCGAGGTTCCGCTCTCGGGAGGGTTTCATGTGTCCGGAGCTAGGGAAGGGCCTGGAGCTTCCTCAGATTCTTTGGGCGGGTCATTCTCCTGAAGGTGAGGCGCCTATCGGTTTATCACAGCTGGGTCTCTGAGCTTTCAGAGCAGTGTTGAGATGTCTGCTCACAGGGTTGTTTGTGGAATCCACTGTGTAGAGCCCCCTCCTGATGGTCCCCTTCTGCGTGATCGACCAGGCGGAGGCCAGTAAGTCCCTTTCCATTTTCTGTTTAAACAGGTTGGGGGTGTTGATTCCAAGCTCCTCGAGGAAAGGTGCCGTGGTCAGCAGATCCTTAAAGACTCTGACTCCTTGAGCAGTGGTGAGTTTAAGCCTTGCTGGGTAGAGGGTTTGCGCCTTGATATTTTTAGCCCTCAGCTGTTTTATAATGGGCCTGAGGGTTTTGCGTGCTTCCTGCACCCCGAGGTATGGTCGTTGTCCAGCGTGATTTTATGCCACTCAAATGTTAAGGCACCCAAGCGCCAGGCTCGGCGAAGCAGCTCTTCTTTGCTTCTACAGGAGGTCAAGTGAGCAATGAAGGATCTGGGTGTTGCTTCAGGGTTGCGGGGCCGGGGGCCAAGTCATCGGTGGGCCCGATCCATACCCAGGTCGAAATCTTCTGGCAGTGTAAGCGTCTTTCGCAGCAAGTCTTGAAGAAAGGTGATTGTGTCTGTGGCTTTTCCCTCCAGGCCCTCCGGTACCCCGTAGATCCTCACATTTTGCCTTCTACTTCTCCCTTCTAGGTCATCTAGATGATGGGTAAGTTCACGATCTCTTTGCCAGCAAGTGTAGTAGTAGTCTATCTTGTCTGTCTGTCTGCTCAGACACTTGGGTGAGGCATATTTCTAGTTGTTCTGTCTTGTGGTCTATACGACTCAGATCCCATCTTAACTCAGAAAGGGTCTGATCAATTTTTGTAACCGTATGGGCTGTCTGCATGATTGTGGCAGTTATCTCATCCTGCGGTGAGTCACCACGCGGTACGGCCCGATGTCGCTCTCCCTGTAACTCTCGGCCATCTGGGGATTCTGTCATTTCCAGCTGGAGCATTTGTTTAAGCTTCTGAGATGGTGTCCCAGGGAGTTTGCCCGGTTTGTTACGCTTTTGTTTAGCCGGCGATGCCATTGATTTCTTGGCGATTCTAGTGGATTTATTGAGGGTGGGGAGCGGAGTGCCAAAGCTAGTCTGACATCACGGTCGGTGACGTTACTGGAAGTCCCTCTAGGGAGTCTATGTTCACTGCCCATCCATCTTTATTAATTATTATTATTATTACTGTTATTTAGTGTTCATCTACCTTTTTCATGTAAGCCTCTGTCTTGTCACCAAACAGTGTATTTCCCTCACAGGGTAAATCTGCTCCTTCCGGATGTCTGCCCCAGTTCCTCCCCTTTGTATAGCAGAGCGTGTTGTCCCCCAGCCTCCACCAGGAGGCAATGCTGCACCAACTGTCATGGACTCCCTCCCCAGAGAATGAGAGCAGTCTAATGGACGCTCAATCCTTCTCCTCCTCTGCCAACCCCCGGTGACCCGTGCTCATTCACGAACACCAGTCGCCAGCATGGTGTGAGGTGTGGCATACAGCGCCTCAGCACCACTGAGCCAGCAGAAGTGGCTTCCTTAAGGGATTTATGGATGGGCAGCATTCACCTCTTTGTGGGAGCTAAGTCCATCATATCCATAAATAATACTTCATCCCCATCCCCCTCAGTTTCCTGTGAGGTGAAGTTGAGGGTATTTACTACATGCCTCACAAAGGTATAGTGAGAGGTATAATCAACAAAGGCATAGGAGGAGAGCCAAATTCTTTTTCAGGAAAACTGTCTGGTTCTATGGGTTCTCATTCCTCCTTTTCATAATACATTTCAGCCTCCTACTCCACAAGCATGGGAAACAGAACCAGAGCCTGGGGAGGAGGGCAGGCATATTCATGAAATTTCCCATAACCTGAAATGCCTGGAGGAATTGCCATGCCATTATCATGTCCTCTATTGAGGGCATTTTGTTTCCACTGGCTGCTCCTTTCCTTCTTCAGGAGGAGGGACAGCGATATGTTTTTCTTTTGGTTTTTTCTTGGCAGGCACTGTCTCCAGTGTCTGCTCTAAAGACTCTTATTTTTGCTGGATTCAGGTGTCCCCCTTTCGGATGCCCTGATTTCTAAACCATGTCTTGCAGTCTTATCTTTCTTTTCTGTTCCCTTTGACAGGGATTGTTGCTTACTCTGAGGGACTGGATCCCCATCTGAACCTTTAGGTGACGTGGAGGCAGAATGAGAAGCCATATGGTCTTCTGATTTTTTTAGCCCCTTTTATTTTGCACTTTAGGCAAAACTTAATGCAGAGTCCACAATTGACAAAATCATGGTCTATACTCAGGCATTTCTAAACACAACTTGTGGCAGTCTGCCTTTGCCAGGAGTTGAAAACAAACCTTACAATTTTTAAAGCCTGTAGGTCCTGTCTTCCTTTTGGGTCTGTCAGCCATGCCAAACACTGACAACCCTGAGAAGACATTAATGGTTCCCAGCAGAAAAAGTTAAAACTCGATAAAGTTTAAAAAGGGTTTAAACTAGGAGAAATGCATTTTGGTTCCTTTTAAATTCAAACGCAATTAAAAAACACCTAAATTATGTTTTATTAGGTAAAAAAAAGTCAGCTATCGCCCCAGTTCCCCAAAACAAGGAACTGTGAATAATTAAAAAAGAAACCACAAAGTGGTTTAAAGTGAAGTAATTAAAAACGTATAAAAGGAAAAATAGAACAGGTCCCTAAAACTGGGAACTGTGCCGAAAGCGGCCTTCTCTGGTTCCTGGGAACTGAGAACCGATGAGGAACCGTAGAAAAGTTGTAAAGTACACAGAAATCACAAAAACAACCCTAACTAATGCAGAATACCGACAAATAACCAAACTGTTAAACACACATGAATTTTAAAATAATAAACCGTAAACTGGCCAGAAGTAAAGAGATGATAAGTAATAATAATAATACATTTATTCATATGGCGCCTTTCTAATGCCAAGGCGCCTAACAATAAAAACAAAACATACAACAACAAATGATCAGTTAATACAGTTAAAATCAGATACCACAACAATAATTAGTCATTTCAGTTAACTATGAAAGCTTTTTTCAACAGGTAGATTTTTAAACCCTGCTTAAACTCCTCCACAGTTGCACACTCGCGTAACCGGTGAGGTAGAGAATTCTAGAGGGTGGGGGCTGCATACGCAAAAGTTCTACAACCAGATGACTTCAAATTTACCCTCGGAATCTCTAACAACCCCTCGCTGGCCAAGCGGAGCGATCAACCAGGGCAGTAAGAAACCAGCAGCTCTTTCAGATAGTCCGGAGCCTGTCCACGTAGGGCTTTGAAAGTCAGTAAACCGACTTTAAAGGTGATCCACCACTGTACTGGCAGCCAGTGCAGTTCGCGCAGCACCGGGGTAATATGGCAGGATCGCGAAGATCCTGTCAAAAAGCCATGCTGCTGCATTCTGCACCAGCTGCAGGCGATGGATTTCAACCCCAGAAAGCCCTAGATAAAGGGAGTTGCAGTAATCCAAGCACGAGGACACAAAGGCGTGGACCAAGGTTGGAAGGTCGTCAGATGGAACCAGATGCCTAATCCTGGTGATATTCCTGAGATGATAAAGGAATTTTGATGACAGCTGACACCTGAGAATGTAGGGTCAGTCCATCATCAAAAACTACCCCCAGGTTACGCACCCTGACAGAGGTTGGGGAGTGAGACGCCACCAAAAAAAATTCCAGAGGGCGCACCAACACCCAACCCCCCCCCCATCCGATGACCTGGGTCCACAACCAGTACCTCAGTCTTTTCCAAGTTCAACTTCAGCCAACTGGAATCCATCCACTCCTGGATTTCTTTCAGACAGTTGTTAAAGACTGAGAGAGCTCCATCCTGGTAGGGTGCAAAAGACAGGTAGAGCTGTGTATCATCTGCATAACAATGAAACATCAGCCCATACCTTCTTACAATATCTCCAAGGGATAGCATATATACCACGAATAACATGGGTGACAGAACTGAACCCTGTGGCATTCCACAAGACAAAGCAGTTGGGCCTGAGGAAAAAAACCCAGACACAACTCTTTGTGTTCTACTGGTGAGAAATTATGTAAACCATCTGAGAATTGTCCCTGACATTCCACAGATATGCTTCAGGCATCCTATCAGCACCATGTGGTCCACGGTGTCAAAGGCTGAGGAGAGATCCAGAGATCAGGGCGATTGCTTTCTTCAAGCAGAGAAATAAATCTGACGTTAGAGTGTATGGGTGAGCATGACCACACAGCAGAGTTTGAATTTCATTCTAAGTTCCATAATTATCATAAAATTCTAAAAGCTACGGGGTGCCTCATTCAGAAGAAGGATTGCACTTACTAAGCATAAATGAGGGATTCTTCAGGTTTGAAGTCGAACATCTTGATTAACGCCCCTTTCCTCCAGAAGGGTGGGTGTCTGCCCCTTGGGTGACACAGGGGGAGGTGCAGTGGGAACTACTACAGAGGGAGAAAGTCTCAGGCATTGCCGTGCATGCGCATATGTGGGCATGACATGACGCCCCAGTGAGATGTCCTCTGGGGAGAACCGGGATGAAACTGAAGGGGACACTCTCAGCCATGCAGAATGACAGCCCTGCTGCACCCGCATACTGTGCACCCTCCTCCTCCTCCCACCTCCTGGGTTCTCCCTTGGGGAACCCCACTAGAGACTGGTGCCCAATCAGAAAGCACTCCACCAGGGCCCGCCCGGTGGCACTGAGGGTTGAGGCGCTGGATGCCACACTTCGCACCATGTTGGCGACCCAGGTTCGGGAACAAGCACAGGTCGTCAGGGGTCAGCCGGGGCGGAGAAGGACAGAGCGCCCGACGGCAGCTCTCCTTCTCTGGGGGGGGGTAACTGCAGGCTCCCGCTGCAATGCCGCCACCTGGGGAGCCCGGGTGGATGGCGCAGTAGGTGGAGAAGCAGCAAGTAGATTGGGTGATGGTTAGTAGAGGGGTGGAGCAGGAGGTATGTCTCAGCATGCCTCCTAGCTCATAGCCCCTCATTGCACGCCGATGTCAGGGGGGAAGGAATCAGGAAAAACACCTTGCTCCCTCCTAGGCAAAGATGCCTCCATTGGACATCTCCAGGGCTCGTCGGACAGACTCCGCTGTGCTGGATCTATGCACACATACAGAGTGCTGGTTTGGAGAGAGGTAAGTGCCAAGGGGTACCCTTTCCACCCCTACCCAGGGGGTATACCGGGGGTCTTCAGGGGAGTGTGTGTGGACGAGGCACTCTAGGGACAGATCACGATGGGGTCTGGGGGGGGTCCACAGAGGACGTTTGAGAGAGTGGAGGGAGGAGGCAGATCAGGAGTATAAATACAAGGTTTAAAAAAAAAAAAAAAAGCACTCCACCTATGGTAACCTTTTGTTTCGCCCTTGCAACCATGCTTAGACCCAATTACAAATGTTCCGGTTTAGGTTATTGTTCTCCAGCATATTTAGAAGTTCCACGTGGGGTAACTTATCAAAAGCTTTTGTGAAGTCCATATAAACCACATCCACTGACTTTCCAATATCTAGCTCCCTATTGACATTCTCATAAAAGGCCAAAAGATTCATTTGGCAGGATCTAGCTTTTGTAAACCCATGCTGAGCCGGGTCGACGAATCCCTGAGTTGTTAGGAAGTCTGATACCAAGTCTTTGACCAATCCTTCCAAAATTTTTCCCAGCAGAGAGGTTAGACTTACTGGCCTATAATTTTCAGGTTTTGTCTTAGGCCCTTTCTTTAAAATAGGGACTATAATAGCAGTTTTCCAGTTAAAAGGTACTGAGCCGGTGTCTAGGGAGGCTTGGAAAATGCAAGTAACTGGTGGTGTTAGCACATCAGCTAGTTCATGTATGACTCTAGGGTGTAAATTCTCAGGGCCTGGTGATTTATTTATGTCAATCTTTGTGAGTCGATCAAATATATCCTTGGGGTTAATAACAACTTTCCCAGGAGTGGATGCTTCTTTACCAACGTATGGTGCTGTATTGTTATTATAGATTGAGCAAAAATATTTGTTCTGAATGTTCGCCATTTCTGCAGTTGTTGCTGTATTTCCTAAATCATTCAAAAATGGGCCTATCATGCAGTGGCCTCCCTTTTTGTTGTTAATGTATGAAAAGAAGGATTTTTTATTATCCTTCACTCTGTTAGCTAAATCCAACTCAAACTGTGCTTTAGCTTTTTGAATTCTTACTTTGATACTCAACACATTCCCTATAAGCCTGATTTGATCCAAGTGACCTTTTAGTTTTTTGTACAATCTGCTCTTCCTGTTTATAATTTTTTTAATGGACGCATTCATCCATACAGGATTTGTTTTGATGCTAGTGTTGTATTTTGGTACGCTTGGTATAAAGGTTTTTACAAGACTTGATAATCTAGCCACCAGCCGTTTCTACATTTCTTGCACAGATAATCCCTTAAAATCACTCATCCAATCCCATGCCAGCATTTGGCTTCTGATAGTGGAGAAATCTGCTCTCCTAAAATTTAGCTTGGTTGTAGTACCCATGTTTTTAATCAGTACAGGTTCCATGATGCTGAAGTACACTGAACAACGGTCACTATTACGAAGGGGGTTGTTAACCTGGAGATTGCTAAGTGTGTTACCCATATTAGTAAGCACTAGATCCAGGGTTCTAATACCTCTGGTGCTACCTTGGACTAGTTGTTCAAGACCTATCTGGTCAAAGGTGTAAATACACCTTTTGTCCAGATTGCTAACCCCTTGCCCCTTTAACCGATCTATACTATGTAGATAGAAGTCCCCTGTCAGCAATATTCTATCTACTGGATCCAACTCCCCTATTATTTTTAATAGTGCCTCATCATCCTCAGATGTTATAGAGGGTGGCCTGTATACTATTCCTAAAATGATCCTAGTACTCTTCTGGGGAAGTAGCTTTACCCATAGTAGTTCTAGGGCTCCCGTATCCCATTTTAGTTCTTCACAATGTATAGAATTATGCACATATATGGCTATTCCACCCCCCCTTCTATGTAATCTGGATTTAGAAAATAAGTTGTATCCTGTCACCTTTTTATCCCACAGATCATTATCATCCCACCAGGTTTCTGTAACTAATGCCACATGGATATTCTGAGAATGTAACAACAAAGAAAATTCATCATACTTATTAACCAAATTCCTGGCATTAATGAGAACTGCTTTCCATTCAGGGGTTTCTTTGGGATTTGTCTTGGGATTAGTACCCCTGCTTAGGTCACTTTCCAGACCCTCCCTTTTTCCAGTTTAAATGGAATCACATTACCTCAAGAGTTTTTTTCTCCAGAATCCTGGTACCTGCAGAAGTTAAGTGCAGGCCATCTGTTTTAAATAAATCTGGTCTATTAAATGTTATGGAATTATCCATATAACCAAATTTTACCTCCTTGCAGAATTGTCTCAGCCACCTGTTGATTAGCATAATGAGTCCATTGTTTCTATGTGACTGTAAGCCATAAGTGGGCAAAATCCCCAATATTATAATCTCCCCATTCTATTTTTGATCCTTGTTGTTATATCCCTGAACTCAGCCTGGATGGCCTCCATTCCACTCCTTGCTACATCGTTTGTTCCTATGTGCAGAATCACCAGTGGTTTACTAGTGTTTTCAAGTAGCCCATCCAGAAGGTTTGAAATATCGTGTAGCCTGGCTCCAGGTAATGTGCTTACAATGGTATGCCCTTTTTGCCCCGGACATACTATAGTATCTACCCCTCTTATAATAGAGTCCACTATCACTACATCTCTATCTGCCGTTCCCTCATTACTAGGGTGTTCTATATTAATATGACTCTGTGTAACCTTTGGCCGAGAGGGAACTATAGCCTCAGGTTGTTCTAAGTGAGCCCTCACAACTCTCTGATGCTCCAATTGTAGGCCTATGTATCTGTCAGACAATTGAAGGGTCGGTATTAATGGTGGGCCCAGCGTGGAGTTTATTTGTGAGTGTGTGGTTGTCTCCTTAGTTTCTACTGCCTCTTCCTGTGTTACAGTACTAGAACAGACACCCCTACCCCCAGAATTCTGAACCACATCCCCATACCACTAATATTATTGGCTGCTTCGTCAATAAAACTCTCCACCCTCACAATCTCTTTTTGAGTTTCCAGTCTCTGCATAAGCTGCTGAATTTCCTCTTGCAGTGTAACCACCAACTGACATTTTTCACACGTGAACTCACTGCAAACAGCAGCCTCTGTGTACAGTTTACATACAGTACATGCCTTTTTACCCTTACCCCTTTCAAGTTTACCTTGTGCCATAATGGAATTGGTTGCACCTTGTCTTCCCTGTGTCCCTTAGCGTTATTCCACTTCCCTACATTAGAGACACTGGCGATATTTCCCCCACCTGTCCACCAGTATCCACAACAGACACAGCAGACACGAGACGTGCATGCTCACCCCGCCTGTGTGGGGCTCCTGTTTTATACTGGGTGGGCAGGAAGTATCTCCAGGTTACTTCCTGCCCCCCGACTTCTCCAAAGTAACTGTGCAACTGTTAAAAATAATAAAACTACTGCCACCTCATGCGGTGGACTTAATTTATTTGGAAATGCCTGTCCCATGCTTTTATGCACCAAATTACTCTGTGCACAGCATGTTACAAATATCCAAGGGAGTGGAAAGCAAGGTAAGCCTCCTCAATCCCACAGTGCAGTCCTACCAGGAAGCCTGGTAACTGTCATTTCCATGGCAAGGGCCCAAAAATTACCTCCTCTCCCCAGAGGAATGCACTACCTCCATATAAGTTTAAAGTATGCAAACAGCAATTGCTTCCCACCTGGACAAGCTCAGAGCCAACTCCTTTACTCTCTAGTCCAGCAATCTGCTCCTGCTCACGTGGGGCTCCTGTTTTATACTGGGTGGGCAGGAAGTATCTCCAGGTCACTTCCTGTCCCCAGACTCCTCCAAAGTAACTGTGCAACTGTTAAAAATAATAAAACTACTGCCACCTCATGCGGTGGACTTAATTTATTTGGAAAAGCCTGTCCCCTGTTTTATGCACCAAATTACTCTGTGCACAGCGTGTTACAAATATCCAAGGGACTGGAGAGCAAGGTAAGCCTCCTCAATCCCACAATGCCGTCCTACCAGGAAGCCTGATGACTGTTGTTTCCACGTCAACAGCCCGAAAATTACCTCCTCTCCCCAGAAGAATGCACTACCTCCATATAAGTTTAAAGTATGCAAACAGCAATTGCTTCCCACCTGGACAAACTCAGAGCCAACTCCTTTACTCTCTAGTCCAGCAATCCCGCATTGCACCCCGGTGGGATATTGAAAAGGCTGCCATGCACAGTGCAACTCCTGATGCACCGGGGCACAATGTAATGGTATGCAGCGCAGATGCAGGGTCGTGCCCATGCATATGCGGCACATCCCGATATTCAGCCCGGGATGTGCGGCTCATATGCTGGCGCAACCCTGCATTGCGCTGCATAGGGGGGCTCAAAGTTGAGCCCTTGCAGAGTAGGAACAACTCCCGGCCACCCAAAGGTGGACTGCAGTATTGCAGGGTGTAACACAGCAGCCCAGCCATGGGTGGCCACCTGCCCACCCAGAACACCGTCCACGAGCACACACTGAACCCAGAACCCCCCCGCCCATAGCCGCGATCGTGCAGTAAATGTTTAAAATGAAATCCCTGGTAGTCTAGTGGCGCCTTCCAGTCCCCAATTCCCTGATAAATATAATACATGACCATCCCTGGTGATCTAGTGGTCCCCCCTTCCCAGCCGAGTCCCCAATTCCCCGATATATGTAACTATGACCATCCCTGGTGGTCTAGTGGAATGGTCTGGTGGTCTAATGAATGATTCATTCACATATGTGGGACTGTCTAGTATAGTATGCCCTGCAAGCCCATTGGTCCACACAGGGTACCAAAGGGCTTACAGCCCATACTGTACCCTGTCATTTGGTATGCGGCCGGGCTGTATGCGCGTGGTGATGCAGCCGCCTGATGATGGGGGGGGGGCAGTGGGCGAAACTGTGGGTGGAGGGTGGGGTGCCACTGGATCGCCAGGAATTACATGTGGGTGATTTACGCGATCGGGCACCTGGGAGGGAGGGGGTCCACTAGATAACCAGGGACTGTATATTTATACATCCATCGGGCATCGAGGGAGGGACAGGGTCCACTAGACTACCAGGGAATGTTTTATTTACATTTACCGCAATCACAGGAACGGGCATTGGGGGTCCACTAGACCACCAGGGACGGTCATATTTACATATGTCGGGAGTCGGGTGGGAGGGGGACCACTAGACCACCAGGGGATGCAGTATATTATATTTATCGGGAATCAGGGATCGGGGCTACTAGACTACAAGGGATTTCTTTTACACATATGCCGCACTTATCATGGCTACGGGCGGAGGATGCCCCAGGATCCCCACAGCACACGTCATGCTGTGCAGGGTGCCTGGCGCAAGTCGCCGGGCTGCCCTGCGCAAGGCAAGTAAATGGGGCCATAATGACATGCAAATTGCTCCATTTGCACATTGCATATATTATGGCCTCATTTGCATACCCCCTGCTGAATATCACGGGTGATGTGCCCAGCGCAACTGCACTTGCACTGGCCCATCCCTGTGCTCCCTATCTCTGGCTTGCCCGGTACAGTGCCACTGCACCATGCGCAGTATGTGTGCTCACCCTGCCATATTCAATGGTGCTGCATCATGGTACATCCCCGTTGAATATCAATCACCTGGACCTGGTCCCAGCACATCACAACTGCGCTGCGCCCAGGCTTGCACCACTGCCTGGCTCAGTCTGAATATCCGGGCCTTAACATTTAAAGAGCTTCTTCCTACTAGTTTCACTTGGGAATGTATTGTCTTTCAAGAAAGATTCATGCCTCATAAATGTCATCCCTTTCCCAGCAAATCTATAATTTACACTGTTTCTTTAACCTCTAAAGACACTATCAGATAAGCACTGTCTCGGACATACACACTACAGCAAACACACACACACACACACACACTCCACACTCACACACACACCCTCTGTGCACACCATCCTCATGGCCACAGCATTCAAAATAAATACTGCATTCTAATATGTTATAAAACAAGAAACTGTTTATATCAGTGAACACAGTGAAGTTCAGTTTAGAGTAGATTTCCTTTAAATATTTCTTATCCTATATTTTGTATCCTGACACACACACACACACACACACACACACACACACACACACACACCATCCTCATGGCCACAACATTCAAAATAAATACTGCATTCTAATATGTTATAAAACAATAAAGAAACTTTGTTTATGTCAGTGAACACAGTGAAGTTCAGTTTAGAGTAGTTTTTCCTTAAATATTTATTATCCTATATTTTGTATCCTGGATAGCACAGGGGAGATGCTACATCTCATTGTCATAGGGATCTTCATTTACACATTTTTGCACTGTATTTACTCCAGATGTCCCAGATTAGATGCAATATCTTGTTTTCAGTGGGGTCATGATTTTACCATTTTGATAATGTATTTCTTCAGTGTAGCCTAGTCCAGGCCCCCCATATTCAAAGGAGATGCGCAGCGCATCCTGGCACAAAAGGGAGATGTGCCGCACAACTTCAACAATGTGCCACAGCGTGATATTCAAACATGCGGGATGTGCCGGCCGCATGGGAATGGGCCATGTATGTCGTGCAAGTCGAGGGTGCGTTCCCATGCATATGCCGCACTGTGGCATACTCAGTGAGAATACGCCTCTCACAGTCCACAGCAGAGCCGCCCACAGTTAGACCATGAATAGCTGACCTAACCTGGCCAGCCACCCACATGCGGGCTGCAGAAGTGCACCCAGGTACACAGCAGCCTGGCAGCCCTGGTGAACAAGAGGTACCCCCTCCCATCCCCGATCAATCCAACGCCATCCCCAAAGAGCTCTATAGTGTAGGGCCCCCCCGGACCCAACTGCACCAGAGGAAACCACGGTCCATATCCATAGCGTAGAGGACCCCCCGCCCACTGCCTTGGTACATAGAAACCCCCGCTCACCCATACCTGACCTGTTGCGGAGACTGGCGCTGCCCTCCACACCCTGCCATGGCCAGCTGCCGACTGCACTGGACCCAGGCTGGGGACCTGCGCTCCGGAATGACCCAAGTAGCTGTACCATGCATTGGGGCACTACGCAAGCTGCGGACCCACCAGTATGTGCAGCTGTGTGTATGTCCCTGGTAAACCGTAAGAGGGAACTGACATACTTCCAATGCATGCCTTGTCAATGTTGTATTTTCCTGCTGTCATACACTGCTACAGGCCCACATTCTCCCCCATTCCCCTGTGTAATATGCCATTCTCTGGACTGCTGAGGTGTCCTGGGTGCAATGGGGTGCGGTATCCTGCAATGTCATTTGCAGTGCAGGCTCCAGGCAATGGATAGTGCATCCACAGTTCCCTGATTGTACAAAGGAATTGGAGGTTGGCTGTAACATGCCTGTTCTGGGACCTCTGTGAGTGGGTACAGCATCGGCTGTCACCTGCACTGAGCAGTGCAACGGCACCGGGATGATGGATCCGCATGCGAGTGCCTGAGGTGTATGGCCACTAGGCGTTATCACCCGCACATAGCTCGTGCCTATGTATGATGCATTCCAGCATCCTACTGCCAGTGCTCTGCCACCTGAAAATAAGATGCCATTTCTTCTGTGAACTATCCAGGCTAAATATATAGCAATCAGCAGGCATATTCTAGGAAAATACATTGTAAAAATGTGTAAAAGGAAGACCACATTGAAACTGCCTCTCAGTAGATCTGCATTGCTCAAATTTATTAGAAATAATGGGTAAAAGCATCCCAAAAGCTCTCCACAGCCATATCGGCTCTGACCAGATTTTAATGTTGCGCTGTATTTATAAAAAAAAAAATTATTTAAAAAAATAAGGTTGAAATATATACCATTTTATTGTATTTTTGTCACTGTTGTCTCTGTCCTGAGTGCTCAGAGCCCCAACATTCTGTAGGGAAAAGCAAGATGGTCCCAAAATTCAAAGTGCTTGTGGGGCCCTAACTGTGAATAGCACCAGCGAGCAGGGCAGGGGCCATATTCAGAAGCCCCCAGCACACCATGCTAACACAACAGAACGCCTGCGCAGAACTCACCACTGCACCTATACAAATGAGGTATCTCTCAGGCACAAGTGGCGCAGCAGTATATTCAGAGGTTTCGGCAGCACTATATAACCTCTATCACAGTGCTGTTTCACACTGCCGAAACCTTCCCCTTAACCTAGCACAATGGCTGAGCCACACCCCATCTCATATTCTTTTTTTTTTTACTTTATTTTTATTATATTTTGTCATAGAAGTGCATAACATGTATACACTGGGTTCCAAGGCATAAAAATGACATTAATAGAAACTGACAAACAAGGGTTATCTTCTTGCCATCCTGTTACTCATACAGGGGGTCATCTAAAAGAAATGATATATAAGAAACAGCTATCACATATTCATTTACAGCAAGACTTGGACTGTAACCCTATAATATATATTCCATAAGCCCGAGGGACTTGTACTCTTGATATGTCATATCTGACTATCATAAGTCCATGCAGAGACAACACAATCAATAACTGTTCCATAAAAATATAGATATGTACACACTGCTCCCCCCCACCAATCCAACTTTTCTTACAATATATGGAAAACATATCTAGTAACTAGACTGAATTTTAAACAGTTTCAGATGCATGTCAGCCTACCCTCATATAAAATTAGTGAGAGCTCCATACTGAAGAAGTGAATCGTACCTATGCAGTGGATTTCAAAACAAAAAACACACCACTGTGAACCTGCGAGCAATAAGTAGCAGAATGGAGAAGGTGGACTTGTGCTTTAGGGCAGCAAAATGTGAGGCAAGGCTCCGTCAGTGACTGACCTGGTGCCTATACATAGATACACAGAATGCTATGGCACATAAGTGCCTCTGAGCCCATCCAGTCTGCCCAATTGTGTGTTTTTTTTTATTTCCCACACCCTGCTTAATCCACGTCGCAATCTCTGCTCCCCTCTATTTTACCCCCACAATCCCCTTATGCCTATCCCAGGCATTTGTGAACCCAATTACTGTTTTTGCCCCCACTACTTCCTCTGGAAGGCTATTTCACATATCCAACATCTTTTCTGTGAAAAAGTACTTCCTCACATCCCTCCTGAATTTACCTCCCTCCAACTTCATACCTTGCCCCCTTGTTATAGAGCACCTTTTTCTCCAAAAGATGTTCCCCTCCTGTACCTTATTAACCCCCAGTAAGGTATTTAAAGGTCTCTGTCATATCCCCCCTCTATCTCCTCTCCTCCAGGGTAAATATATTTAGCTCCTTTAGGCTTTCCTTATAGGGCTTCTGTTGCAGACTGTGTACCATTTTGGTAGCCCTCCTTTGGACCTCTTCCACCCTGTCTTTGTTCTTTTTGAGATGTGGTCTCCAAAACTGTGCACAGTACTCAAGGTAGGGTCTTACCAGTGATTTATACAGGGGCAGAACCACCTCTCTCTTCATGCTGGAGATACCCCTACCTATGCACCCCAGCATCCCACTAGCTTTTCCAACTGCCTTATAACACTGACTGGCCACCTTTAGGTCATCCAGTATGATTACTCCTAGGTCTCTTTCCTGTTTGGTCTTTGTCAGTATCACTCTGTCCATCTTGTACTCCGATCCTAGGTTCCTATGGCCCAGATGCATTATTTTGCACTTTTAAGGGTTAAAACCCTGCTGCCAAACCTGTGACCGCTCTTCCAGCCTCTTTAGATCCCTGCAAATTCTATCCCCCCCCACCCCGTGCATCCACTCTGTTACAGATCTTGGTGTCATCCGCAAAGAGGCAGACCTTTCCTTCAAGTTCTTCTGCTATTTCACTTATAAAGATATTGAAGAAGACCAGTCCCAACACTGATCCTTGAGGTACCCCACTGGTCACTCTTCCTTCCTTGGAGTACACTCCATTCACCACTGTCCTCTGTGCCATTTCCACCAACCAGTTTCTTATCCAGCTTACCACCTTATTATCTAACCCCAAGTTACCCAACGTGCTTATGAGTCTCCTGTGTGGAACAGTGTTGAAAGCCTTGCTGAAATCCAAGTAAGCTACGTCCACTACTCCTTCCTGGTCTAGCTTCCTGGTCACCCAGTCAAAGATGTCTATCAGATTTGTTTGGCATGACCTTCCCTCTGTGAAACCATGGTACCTTGTGTCCTGCAATCCGCTGGATACAAGATATTCCACAGTTCTTTCCTTCAATAGTGTTTCCATCAACTTACCCCTACCAATGTCAGGCTAACTGCCCTGTAATTGCTGGCCTCTTCCTTGCCACCACTTTTGTGAAGTGGGACTACATCTGCCCTTCTCCAGTCCTCTGGGACCACACCAGTCTGTAGTGATCTGTTACGAAGGTCTGTCAGAGGTGCAGCTAATACCTCCCTATAGTAGGGCTCTCTCCCAGCAGAACCAAGAGACGTAACGCTCTCTTCAGCTGGTCTCTTGGTCTTATTGGATGTGCTACTGTTTGAAGATTTAGCCGAATCTTGTGGAGTGACATTAATGTTAAAATAGCTATCTATGTTAGCTGTATTTTACATTACTGGGAAGCACTGTTGTGGAACAGGTGCTGAAAGTGACAGTCTTTTAGATTCTCCAGATTTACAGCTTTTGGACAGAATCTCTCTGACAGGATTCACAATGCGGTCTAAAATGCTCTGGTTCAAAACAATTAAAAACAAATTATGGTAGTCAACCTTGGGAACCTCACCCCCATAGTTTTTGAATTCTGGTGGGCCTGTGCCCTTTTTTATTTCTGTAACACAGGGTGCTAGAGAAATACACATTTCAAATATATCTAAACTGCAATCTAGATGTGATTTTGAACTGAGAAAACCAAACTATAATAGAGAAAATACCCAGTTCACATTGTGAAAGTAGAATTGAAAAGGACAAAGCTGAACCATGATTAGCTCCCAGTACTAATAAAATGCACTACAAAATCCTAAGACTGAGCAGTGCCAAATTCAGACCAAAACACAAGTCCAAATGGACTATTATTAAACTGTTTATTCATAATACCAACAGGATTTTGCATAGTGAAGTAAATGATCTGACAGTTAAGACTCAGGGGTCGTGTGATTAGTGTGAAGATTGGTTCAAACTACTACGAACGTTACTGGGCCTAGGCGCCTGCAGGCTATCTGCTTAAAGTGGTAAGCAGATAAGAATACTGATATTGTTAAAAGGGGAAGAAGAAAAAAATGACTCACCATAATAATGTTGTTTCTTCTCAACTGATCCCTCACTATGTTTACACTTTATGCAGTCATCTCAGCTGAGAGTGATGCCCTGGAGAATAGAACCTATGCAAATTTTAGAATTTGGAATGTATGTTCAAACTCTGCATCCACACTCCACACTGGCAATTGCTCAGATCTCTTTCTAAGCCAGAGTGGTGCAGCAGCTAGTGAACAGTTGAAAAGGCTACCAAAAATGTAAAAATAATTTTTAGAAAACCTGATAACACCAAACAAATTGAAAACAGACTTGCAAAAAATTATCATATAAACAATAAGAACAACTTACAGTTGTAGGAACTGCAATAGTAATGCTCAAGCAACCTCAGCAACAAAAGAACTGATTCTTGTGTGAAACTATTTCAGGTTATGGAAGGGGAGGAGGAGGGTTAAGGAGTGTAAACATACTGAGGGATCCCTAAGAAGAAACAGCATTAGTACAGTGGTAATTTTTTGCTTCTAATCCCAGGAATCCTTCCCTTAATGTTTACACTTTATGCAGATTCTGTAGCAGTACCTAGAGAGGCAGGATCCAGAACCTAGTTAGGAAAAAGGTTTTGCAAGACAGCAGTTCCAAAACTGGCATCCCTTCTGGACTGCATGGCCAAACAGTAGTGCTTTGTTAAAGTGTGTACTGTTTTCCAGGTAGCTGTACTGCAAATGTCTAACAACGGGATGCCCCTTGAGGATGCCACAGAGGCAGAGGTACCCCTTGTGGCATGTGCTCTTAAGCCCCTTGGTGGCATTTCCCGAGCTTTTTCATAGTAGAACTGAATGCAAGAGACTATCCAGCAAGAGAGACCTCTCTGTAACTGGCTTGCCTTTGCCAGCCTCACCATAGGTAACTAAACGCTGGATGCTCTGTGACCTGACATCTTTTGTTTGATCCATGTAGATAGTCAGGACTCACTTTAAGTCTAGGCTGTGTAACTTTTCCTCACCTGGACTGGAATGCTCTGGACAGAGACAGGGAGGGTCACTGACTGATTCAGGTGGAATTTAGATACCACCTTCCGTAGGAATTTTCTGTTGGTTCTAAGATCTACTTTATCCCTGTGAGGGATTATGCAGTTTGGCTCTATGCAGAGGGCTTGCAGTTCACTTACCCTCCTAGTAAAGGTCATTGCAACCAGGAATAGGGTTTTCTACGTGACATACTTTTTGTCAACAGCTTCCACAGGCTCAAAGGAAGCCTTCATTAGCTGGGCAAGACAGGGTCCCTCATCGGTGGGCACAAGTGGGTGAGGTCTTTAAAAAGCCTTTTGAAAATGGGATATGAGGCCAAAGACTTTCCCTTGCCAGCTGATATGTATACTGATGCTTTTGCTAAGTGCACCTTTAAAGAGATCTACCAAGTTAAATATATTTTGATTTGCACCTGCTAGTTCGGTACCTAACCCTTCTATTATGTTACTGCTGCTGATATTTTGTCCAATAATACAACAATTAAGAAATGGAATCACTCGTAAATTTAGCCCCACCGGGTCCGTGAAGACTTCCCAGTTTCTGAGGTTGTTTACGCCCGCTCGCGTTTCACACAGTTATGACCGGTGCCAGGAGAGTGCGTGATGTTAATTATTATATATTCTATGTGAATACCCTCGATCATTTATATTGTAACGGTAGTTGGTGAAGAACATGGCACTGATCAACCAACAAAGCTCTTGTTATTGACCGTGCCCATGTTTCTTCATCAAGTGCCATTACAATATAAAGAAATGATCCGAGAGGTACTCCCCATAGAATATAATGGCGCTCGTCCCCATGCGCTCCCTGGCATCACATCACAACTTTAGTGAGTACGGGGGCAGAGCATAGGCAGTCACAGAAACCGGGAAGTTCTCGGGGCCTGGTGGGGCTAAATTTACGAGTGATTCCATTTCTTAATTGTTGGACTATTAGACAAAATATCAGCAGCAGTAACATCAGAGGGGGTAACGCACTGAACTAGCAGGTGCTGATGCTGAGATTGGTAAATCTCCTTAAAGTTTAGGACTACAGACCTAATGACTGTAGGTGCACTAGGTATTCCAGAATTATGGGCAACCCTGCATCTATTGGTTTTATTTTTCTGGGAGTAAGCCAGTAAGAAAACCTATTCTACTTAGAGGAATGTGCCCGTGGAAGCTGTTTGACACAGTCCCGCACAAAAGATTAATAAGCAAATTAGCCAGCCTGGGAGTGGGTCCTAGGGTAGTAGCCTGGGTAAAACACTGGTTGGACAACAGGACACAGCGGGTAATAGTAAATGGAGTCCACAGTGAAGAAAGGAGGGTTGCTAGTGGGGTACCGCAGGGTTCAGTACTGGGGCTGGTCCTTTTTAATGTCTATATAAGTGACATTGCAGAGGGACTGGAAGGGAAAGTATGTCTCTTTGCAGATGACACAAAGATCTGCAACAGGGTTGATACACAAGGTGGGGTAGAAAGGATGAAAAGGGACTTGGCAAGGTTGGAGGAATGGTCAGATGTATGGCAGCTTAGATTCAATGCAAAGAAGTGCAAAGTAATGCACCTGGGAAACAAAAACCCAGGGGAAGAGTACACAATGGGGGGTGAGATACTGACAACAACAAAAATGGAAAGGGACCTGGGGGTAGTCATATCAGATGACCTAAAGGTGGGTCAGTAATGTGAGAAGGCAGTAAGGAGGGCTGGGGGGATACCGGGATGCATAGGGAGAGGCATCACCAGTAGAAAACAGGAAGTTGTTGGCCCTCTGTACAGACAGTTGGTAAGACCACATCTGGAGTACTGTGTACAGTTCTGGAGACCCCATTGTCGCAAAGACATAGACAGGGTGGAGGCTGTCCAGAGGAGGGCAACCAAAATGATGCAGGGTCTGCATTAGAAGACATATGAAAAAAGACTAAAGGAACTAAAGATGTATAACCTCGAGGAAAGAAGGGAGAGAGGGGACATGATAGAAACTTTCAAATACCTCAAGGAAATCAACAAAGTCCAAGAGGGTAGCATCTTTCAGAAAAAGAGATGTGCAAAAACAAGGGGGCACAATTTGAAGATAGAGGGGGGACGGCTCAGAGGTAATGTGAGGAAGTATTTCTTCACAGAGAGGGTTGTGGATACATGGAACAGCCTTCCTGAGGAGGTCGTAGAGTCAAAAACAGTGGGGGAATTCAAGAATGCATGGGACAGACATAAGGCAATTCTAGTGGGGGTAGGAGGAAGTAGGCTGTTGGTTAACTAGGATCTGCAGCTTATCTGTTAGGTAGGGAAATGGGCAGACTAGGTGGACCAAGTGGTCCTTATCTGCCATCAAATTCTATGTTTCTATGTTTCCTTGTACAGTAGTTGGTTTCCTTGAAACATCAAGCACCTTCAGAACTTCCTCTGAAAGATCCAATCCTGAAAATTCTACCTCCTCAAGAACTATGCCCTCGGGCGTAGCGTCCTGGGAGTTGGGAATGTTATTTTGCCCTGGGACAAAGTCGACGGACTGTGACTGAATGACTGGCTGATTGGATTCTTGTCAGATAGGACCAAGAACATAGAGTATCAGGCCTGTCTGGCCCAGTCTGGAGTACTCTCTTTATGAGTAGGAATGGTGGGAAGGTGTACAGAAACTTCTCTGCCCAGTTCAGTACTAGAGAGTCCTCTGGGACTGTCCCTCTGGCCGGGTGGTCTGCAACAAAACTGTGGGAGCTGATAGATCTATGTTAGGAGTGCCCCACCTTCTGAACACTGTAGCCAGAACCTGTTGCTTTAAGGTCCATTTGTGATGTCTCTGCCTGATTCAGAAACATAGAAACATAGACAATGATGGCAGAAGAAGACCACTGGTCTATCCAATCTGCCCATAAATCCTTTTTTTTTTTTTTTTTTTAATGGTAGTTTTTTCATCGGTTTTACCCCACTCGCCCGGGCCCCAGCACACGGCCTTGCATGCATGTGGAGGCACGCACACACACCATGGCACCAGCTCAGCCCCTTCCATCCTTCTGTCCTTGCCGTCTCCTCTGCTTCCCACTGGACCTCCACCCAGTGGGAGCGGAACTACAGGAGGGCGACAACCCACCACCCTGAGGAGAGCATGCAAGCAAGCAAATCTTTATTTATATAGCACATTTCAATATCAAGGCACTGTACAAAGTATAAACCATAAATGTGCAAGCAAACAGCAGTATACATTTAAAATCAGTCTGGGAAAGCCAGTGAAAATAAATACGTTTTTAACAAAGATTTAAAACTACTGATGGTCAGGCATTCTCTTAACAGATGAGGTAGAGAATTCCACAAGGTTGGTGCTGCAAATGAAAAAAGCACGAGCTCCAGATGTTTTAAGATGAACCCTGAGATTCTCTAGCAATCCCTCATTGGCAGATCGGAGGGGGTTATTGGGGGAGTAGGGAGTCAGGAGATCTTGCAGGTAGTCAGGTCCCTGTTCGTGTAGGGCTTTAAAGGTAAGCAAGCCTACCTTATAGGTGATCCGCCACTGGACCAGCAGTCAGTGCAGTCCACGCAGCACAGGTGTTATGTGACTGGACCTAGAGGTACCAGTCAACAGCCTGGCTACAGTGTTCTGCACCAGCTGCAAGTGGCGGATATCAACCCCAGACAGCCCTAGGTAGAGGGCATTGCAGTAGTCAAGATGGGTAGTAATGAAGGCATGGACCAATGTTGGAAGGTCACCAGACAGAACCAGGTGTTTCACCCGGGCGATATTCCTCAGATGGTAAAATGAGGATTTAACCACTGCTGACACCTGAGATTTCATTGTCAAGCCGTCATTAAAGATAACACCCAGATTCTGCACCCGATCTGAAGTAGTGAGCTGGACACCGTCAAGCCACAGGTCCAACATGTGCCCAGCCCCCAAATCTGCCCCCGGGTGACCCAGGTCCACAACCCTCAGTCTTATCTGAAATTCAGTATCAGCCAACTGAAGCTCATCCAGTCTTTGATCTCGGAGAGGAAATTATTTAGCACAGAGACTGCATCAACCTGTCCGGGCACGAAGGACATATACAACTGAGTATCATCTGTATAGCATTGAAAACTCAACCTGTATCACCTGATGATATCTCCCAGTGACAGCATATACACTGTGAACAACATGGGCACCAATATGGAGCCCTGCGGCACCCTGCATGACAGGGGGAGAGCGTCAGAGGAATAAATTCCAGTGACCACCCTCTGAACCTTGCCTACGAGAAACGATTGAAACCATTAGATGACTGTACCCGACAGTCCACAGAGAAACCACAGGGTCTCCAAAAGCATCCCATGGTCCACAGTTTCAAAGGCTGCTGAGAGATCAAGATGGACCAAGGTGGTACGAACCTTTCGATCTCTCGCCATTAGGAGATCATTTAGTACCCGAACAAGGGCAGTCTCCGTGCTATGCCTTTTCCTGAAACCAGACTGAAGAGCTTCATAGACATTGTGGGTTACAAGGTGATCATCCAGTTGCAACGCAACTACCTTCTCAATAACCTTCCCCACACAGGGAAGGTTAGAGACAGGTCAGTAGTTAGCTGGATCGTCGGGGTCCAAGGAAGGTTTTTTAAGGAGTGGTCGAATGACCACCTCCTTTAGGGGGTCTGAAAAAACCCCCTCTCCAAGGATCTCTATATAATTTCAGCTAGGATTGGGCAGATAACATCTACACACCCCACTAAAACGGGGGTAGTGCCCGAATCCAAATTACAACAAGTTGGGCGCAGAGTCTGGGCAATCTTCACAATGTCCATGAATTCCGGTCGTCTGAAATCCGTCCAGATAGACCGGATGCTCACCACCTCCCGTCGACTTCCACAACCCCTCATAGAGAGAGCCGGGCCAATTCCAGACCTGATGCTGGCAACCTTATCTGCGAAGAACCGAGCTAGCTCATCACACTTAGTTTGTGAAAAAGCTCTTCCGGACTGGAACTCTGCCTTCTTACGGGTGATTTCTGATTGATAGCCCTTATAATGTTGTATCAATCTAAGCCTGTCAGCATCCAGGCCAGACTTCCACCATGCTCTCTCCAGCCTTTGACCAACTTGCCTCAACTCCTTCAAGGACCCATCATACCAAGGGGACCTTCAAGCGCAGGAGTGAGGTCGAATAAAGATAGAGAGGTCAAATCCAGTGCATCTCCCACTGCCTTATTATAGGCTAGTACGAGGTCCCCTGGAATTGTGCTTTCACCCAGCAATCCTGATAGGTCCAGGACGCTGACAGACCATCTGGGGTAACTCCCCTTAAAAGGTGGTATCGGACCATCTCCAAAGGGGTAGGTCCATTTGGGGGAGCTCCGAAACTGAACCCTATGGTGTGATGGTCAGACCAACTGACTGGTTCCACCCCCAAGTCAGAGATTTCCATCTCCAGGAGGAACAGCAGATCCAGTGAGTGACCCCTTATATGGATAGAGGAGGTAACCACCTGTGTAAGGCCCAGCATTGGCATTAGCTGGAGGAGATTTTGACAAAATGGTGAGAGTTCATCGTCGACCCATGCACTGAAGTCCCCCAGAATTATCCATCTGGGAGACTCCAATACCATGTTGACGATGAAGTCTGCAATCTCCTGCAGGAATAAACCCCCATCGCCTGGTAGACGGTAAATGAGGAGTATCCTGCAACCTACACCCTCTCCTATGATACACTCAAAGGATCAGGTGGTCCCCACTGGAACATCCACAAGGCCCAGTTTGGTCTTAAAAAAGATGGCTACACCCCCACCCCTATGATCCACCCTTGGGCGTTGAATCACCAAGAACCCAGCTGGAACTGCAGAAGCCAATACTGGGCCTGCATTTTCATCCAGCCAGGTCTTGGTGATGCATGCCAGATCCACCATTTCAATAAGATCAGCTATAACAGCAGTCTTGTTTTTGATGGACCTGGCATTGCATAATACTGCCCGGGTTGAATGAGACGCTGAGGAAGACCTCAACTCCTGACCAGCGTTAATTGCTGGGCCCTTAGGTATGGGGACATGACAAGGATTACCCCTGTCCTGGCACCATTTCACCCCAGGGCATTGCCTGGTCCCCACCACCCCAATACATCCTCCCCTTTCCATTCCCCCACCAGGCCCAGTTCTCAACCCTTTCCTGTGCCTTCTAGCAATCCCGAGGGATTGGCAATGTTTATAAGTCTCCGCTGACAAATAAGGGCAGTCAAAAGGGCACAATTCCCTGAGCCTGGTGGGGGAATACTGTCTGACCATCTTTTGGCCTGCCCAGCACATTCTTAAAAGAATAACTAAACACCCAGCAACTTAATCCCAACCGAATCAAATAACAATCAATTCCAAATTACAATTATAATTAACAAACCAAAAAATAAATAAAATATGCTATCCAAAAACTACATCAAACTTTGTGGTCATGAGTCGAAGAAGAGGCAAATCAGATATTGTAGAATGCTACAGAATAATGTCAAATCAACATCCGGAAAGCTCCCACCAGTCCAGGTAGTTAGAAAAAGTCTTCAGTCCCAATACTACCGCTCACATAGCAGAAACCAGAAGAAACAATAATATATGATATAATAAAACATATAGGGTACTCTCACCACCCCACCAAAATAAGCAGTGTCGTAAAGAGGCTGGACTATGTAATTCAGGAGCTCAAATCATATATATAATAGTCCATCATAACCAAAAAAGTAAGGTGCCATAGTTACTAATTTTGAATCCACAGGCAGAACCTGATCTCACTCATGACCCATCCACAGTCTCAAAGATCCAATAATCCAGCAGGTTCCCAAAAAAGTTATTAACAAACCCAGAACAATAAAAGGGAAATCTGAAGACCCTAACCAACAGACCATGAGAACCACTACTCCCCGCCAAACCTGCAACTGGTGGCTACAGGCGTCCGGAGGATCGGCCATCAGACCGATCCCGAGAAGTCTTAGGACCACTCCACACTCCCCTGTCGACTAATCGGCAGCGAGGTGAAGGTGTCCTGCCCCAGATCTTGGCGCAGCCAGGGAAATAGCGGCCTCCCAATAGCCAGCCACAGGCCTTTCCCCAGTGTCTCACCAGTCAGGTTGTCGGCAACAAAACTCGATTTAAACCAAGTCCAGAAATCCAGGAACACCTGCCAAGATGGCAGCTCCTTACTCCTCTGCAGCTCCTGCTAAAATTCGAAAGTCCTCCCCCACAAATGCTCAAGGAATAGAAGTGACTCCCTCAGACAGCCCATTCACTTAAAACCAATCGTCAGACCATCAGAAAAAATTCAGCTCCACATCCAGCGTCCACTTCCAGCATCACAGCTACTCGCAGGCACCCACATACTGGTCACACAGCAAACTGGTGCCTCAACTTACAACAAAAAGATCTTTCGACCATGAAGATGTTACAAAAATAAAACGACTACAGTTGGTAAATGAAAAAATATTTTAAAAGCAGTTCCAACAATAAAACAGCTTATACTATAAAAGATGAGTTCCAACTCTCAGATGGCTGGCCCAGCATGACCACCATTCATCCAGCATCAAAACAGTGTAGAGGGCCGGCCCGGTGGCGTAGAGGGTTGAGGCGCTGGCGCCTTACCTCGATCCACACCGGCGACCCGGGTTCGAAACGGACTCGGGTCTCGGGGTCGGGAGGGGAAGGGCAGGATCGAGGCCTGACTTGACTGCTCTCCTGTCCTGGGGTGGGTTAGGAGCATCTTCAGCCATGCAGAGGCCCCTAGTGGAGACTAGAGGCACGCATGAAGCGACGTAAGTAGGGAGGAACAAGAAAACGAGAACCGCCCGAAGTTTACCGATGACGGACGCCGGCCCGGGATATCCCTGAACACCCCTGAGAGCCACAATTGCCTCAGCAGCTCCGAGGGTCCGAGAGAATAGTAGTGGCTGGTTCTGCCTCGCTGGTGCCTTTCCCCTCGGAGGAGGGGGACCCATCTGGTGCAAGGGTTACACCGGACTAGCCCGAGGAAGGCTGCAAATATGAGGTAGGTGGCTAAGGGGAGATAGTAGGGGAATGCCCGGGTCCTAGGCGCCCTGAAGGAGAGGTAACTCTGGGGCACGTAGGAGGGGGAAAAAGAGATAATATAAAAAAAAAAACAGTGTAGAGCACACCAGTCCTCTAGATGGATCACCCATGCATTGTATTGATAAGCTATATATTTTAGATTGTTTTTAGATGTTTTGCTTTTCTGTGGCATCCATCAGAACCTCCTTCTGTCACAACCAAGTGTCACCTTCTCAACTCCAGATTCTCTTCTGACCACAATTCCACCAGTGCACCTATCATCTATTGCAGCCTTATTATTCCCCAGATCTCCCCTTGAGGTGTGGGCCCTACCTTCAATACTATGACAGGCATGGTCCTATAATCTAGCAAGGAGCTGCAATGGTGTTGGGCCCCAGTAGCTTTCCTGCAGCAGAGGGAGTGGACCCCGAGATGGCCATGTCATGGGCAAGGACCTCATCTGTCCAGTCAGTCCTCCTTTTCACTTTTACTCCCATACCTGAGAATGTGCGTGTTAGCATCTCTGGATGCTATCATATCTGACATATCCCCATCCTCTTGCATGCCCCTTTCCAGCCTGTGCCTATCACTCCAACTGAACCACAACCTTAGGTCACCCAGGTAGCAGTATTAAGGCTGGAAGCAGAGCCCACTCTCATCAAAGAGGGAAAGCATCCCTGTGGTGCTCGATCCCCCTCATCCCACGTCCACTGACTCTGTCTTGTTACCAAAACCTTGGCCAACAGCTTTGTAAATTTATAGTGTTGTAATACAACTAATGGCAATTTCCTGAATTCTGTAATATATTATAAGATTTTTTGTTTCACCTTCTTTTGTCCTTCTGGTGCCCCACCCCTTTCAGTTTCTCAGTGCTGTCGCTGTCCACTGGACTCACCTACTACTTCACATCTCCCACCTCCAGGCACTGAATATGACATATCCCTGCCAGTGGGTCACCTATGTTACAACCAGAAGGGGCATGCTCCCTGAGGAGTGCAGTTATCACTTGGAGCACAGCCAGGGGAGGGGAGCATACGGAGGAGTTGGGTGGTGTGGGAGGAAACAAGAAGGCCTTTATCTGGCACACTGGAACATGGCAGATTTCTTTGTTCTGTGCCACCCCACAAACCTCCCACTAGAAGGTGCACACATCGTGATACCATGGGTGAGGCATACAGCAGTGGGTGGTCACCAATGCCACCCATCGCACCTCCACTATAGTACCACCAGGAACCACTACAGAAGCAGTTTGCAGCAGTACCATCTTCCTGGGCAGTAGCGCATCTACAAGGATGCTCCTCGCCCTCCCTGCCAGTCTCTATTTCGTCAATTCAGAAGTGAGTCACGATCCTAAGCCACCAGCATATGAAGTGGGCACCTTACCATGCAGCACCATGGAGGTGGCTTAGGGTTTACTTGGAAATATCTTACTGCAAGAGTCTTTTGCATTCTCATATATTTCTCCCATTGACAGTTTGGTCAAAACAAGCTAGACTCGCAACAGCTTCCATTATACTGAATGTGACTGGGAAAAAATGTAACACTCCCAACAATTTCTCTCATGGACAGTGGGAAGTTTTACCTATAGATAGTGCGATTAAGAGCAAAACCTCAGTTTTCCTACAGAGCAGGTAATTTTCAACAGAAATTCCTATTCCTGACAGTATCCATCACAGACTTTGTAACTGAGGACAAAAACATACAATTCCTGATAGTTTCCCCTATAGACAGGGTGATTTATGACAAAAACATAGATTTCCAACTGTTTCCACAATAGACATAGTGATTGAGAGCAAAAACATAGATTCCTGACATTTCTCCACAGACAATATGATTTTGGACATAACTGTAGATTCAGAACAGCACCCCATGACATAACTGTAGATTCAGAACAGCACCTCACTCCCCCAAGAGAGAGAGTGATTTATGACAAAAACAGATTCCTGACAGCTTCTCCATACAAATGGTGCTTTATGACAAACTGATAAGATTACTTGTTCTGGGATATTCCAGCCATGGAAGATTCTCACAGATTGTTCTTTAGAAGAAACTATCGCAATTCAATCTGCACCATATAGTGAAGTTTACATTTTTATTCAGTTGTGATGTCAGTGCTGAAAGTATTATATGAAATAGTATGTAAACACAAGACTTTTATAAGGCTATATTGTAAATGTTTCACATCATAGAAGGCTTGCTTACTTGAGAGTGTTCATAAAATACAGTAGTATACTGACATAATATGTACTAAACCCTACTAAAAAAAGGTATATATGTATTTCTAGTTTCTGGCGGAAAGTTTAAACAAATTTAACTTTGGTCTCATTGTTCATAAGTGTCACCATAGTCCACAACAGAATAACATCCTTATTTGTAAGGCTAAGTATACTTTATCCCTCATATAGCCCCCAGTTCGAGGTTGCAGTTTCTGACAGTGCAGAGTGGGGACCAACTGCATTGCATTGCCACTTGAAATTGATATACAATGCACAAATGAGGTCTCACACTGCAGGTGGTAAGATTCTCCCTATGAGTTTGACACAATGCAAATAAGTTTTCCAAATGTTAGGGGCCCTATCGAGGATGGCACCCACTAACATACCAGCAAGAGTGTGCATAATTAAAGCTACATAGTACTGTAGCAATATCCTAGCTGGGTTGCAGCTCTAACTAGCTTTAATCTCCATAAATCTAGTAAACATCTAGATCAGTTGCAGCCATCATGTTGTATGTGTATTTCCAGATATTTCTAAAGAAAATTTTTCTGGTGGGCCTACACTGGTACTGAAGGCATGCAGGAAATTTTTCTAGCGATATCAAAGAAGTTTTATGCAATGCAGCTGTGCCCAGTGTCAGGCTCCCAAAAGATCATAGGTCTCATAGGTAATTTCTGAGCTATAACAGACCGAAGTCCTTTGGTACACCATTTTAAGAATAGCCCAAAATGTTGTTTTTAGTGAGATAACTATCTAATCTGGTTTTAAATGTATTTATACTATCACTGGCCACAACCTCCAATGGAAGTGCATTCCAGAATTTAGTTATTCTCACAGTCAACCAAAACTTCCTTTTACTGGATCTTGAACACTCTACTTCTAATTGTAGGGGATGGGCCCTGGTATTATATAATAAATGCCTAAAGTTCAACCCCAGAAGTTCCAGCTGAGAGATCTCGTGACACTACTGTCAGGATGTCCTCTGTGATGATTAGCCATAATGCCAGTTTTTCACTGAAAATCCTGACTGACTTGACTAAACAAGAAAGAACCTGACATTGGGCACCACTATATCCAGACATGTCAGTGGCTGCAGCTGTAACATTAGGACACTATATACTATAGGTGAGAAACACCACAGGCAAGGACTTATCACAGTAGGAATAAAAGGGGACCAAGAGCAGCAGCAGTGCACACATCAGACTCATGCCAAAATATATACTTTTACTGCTGCATTCCATGTGGAACCCTATATACCACAGGCGAGAAACAGCCCATTTTTGACTCCTACTGACCTGGCTACAATTATCCATGCCTTTGTTACTAGCTGACTCAATTACTGTAATGTCCTGTACCTAGGACTGTCAGGAGGATGGATGCGGTGACTGCAGCTAGTGCAGAATGCTGCTGCAGGATGTTGACGGGTACCTCTATGAGGGATCATGTCACTCCTGATCTGTGCACTCTGCACTGACTGCCAGTGAGTGCGCACATTACCTTCAAGATAGGCTTTTTAACATACAAGGCCCTATGTGGTCTGGGACCTGACTACTTAAAAGAGCTCCTGATTCTGTACTCTCCTATCTGCCCCCTACACTTCACCGAGGCTGGCTTATTAGTCACAGTACCTTCCTCCCACTTAAAAAGATCAGGAGACAGGGCCGTTGAGGTGGCTGCACCGCTGCTGTGGAATTTTTTTTTTTTTTTATACTTTATTTTTATTTGATTTAAAAAGTGTACACACTTATACATTTACCATGTTCAAGACCATTCGATACATCAAAGTAAAGATAGTCCTTCTGGAGAGAGTAAATCTCTCCTTAATCTAAGGAAGTAAGAGCATCCTGAACATGTTGATACCACATTATGGGGTAATACAAGATACAGTATCCCACGTAAATATAAACAGAGCATCAGCTGTGTTAAAGAACCCACGAGCAATGTGACTAATTTTGTTTTACTAAAGTCCATTTAAAACATTAAGTCCAGCACAGAGCATTAACTCCACGAAAGTGGAGTAAGGGACGTCACACTATAAATCTAAAGTTAAGTATAAACCTTTAAGTTTAAACATCAGCAGCAGGAACATAAAAACTCTGACAGCTCCTGATATATGAAAGGGCTCAATATTACTTCGAGCTATATTTATGTTAATTTTATTAATGTTATGCCAACAGACTAAATTAAACCTTCCAAACTATTACATGAGTCTTTCAGAACTGTCCAGAACAGTGTCAAAAGCATCATCGTCGCCACACCGGCGACCTGGGTTCGGGAACGAGCCCGGGTTGCTGGGGTCGGCGAGGAGGAGAGGATTGAGCGTCCAGAGGACAGCTCTCCTCTCCCGGGAGGGACAGGGGTCCCGAGTCGGTGCTCGGTTGCCCTCTGGCGGAGATGCAGCAAGCGCTGACGATGCAGAGAAGGAGTGGGGGAGTGGCAGACGTCAGTAACATGCCTTGACGTCAGGGCGCCAGCCACTCCCCAAGAAACAGCAAAAAACACCCTTCAGCTCCGGCGGAGACGGAGCACTGGAGCTTGCCCTCGATCTGCGGCCACCCGCCTGGCACCCACCCGACCGACGCTACTGACTGCTCGGGTGTTAGGGGCCCACCTCGTCCCTGCCCAGGGGGTAAACCGAGACTACATGGGCGACGGAGGATTGTCCAGACAGGCGGACCGCAGAGGGATGACTCCCTGGTGTCTCCCGAGGAGACCAGAGCTGAGGGGTGGAGAGGAGGAATAAACATGAGAATAAAAAAAAGCATCATTGTCAAAGTTGTAAGCATACCATCAATTCAACCAGCTCCTAAATCCCCGATATCCTCATCTTCCGATTCAGTCTCTCTGGTACGTCGAGGTGCGGCAGAGGTAAAGCGAGTGGCTCATTTCCCGGCCTCAGTGGGATCTGAAAACCGCCAGACTTTCCCCTGATGCACAATACGTAATCTGGCTGGAAAAATGATTGAATGCAAAATAGTGGCTTCATGTAGCAGATGCCTTGTGCCATCAAATTTCTTGTGGTGCATTCTGGTGGCATAACTAATATCTGGGAAGAAGAGGACAGTATGTTCGTCTTGCGTTATGGGGCTCAGCTGTCTGCCAACCGCAGAATTCGATCTCTCATCCTCACTCCATCAGTCACCACTAGCAGCGTGCGTGGCACCTCCGATTCTTCTCTTTGACCCCTAGGTGTAATACGATAAACTTTTTAAACATTGAAGGACAAGGATTGACCCCTTAGGATGAGTTTCTCTTCTAGCCAGTCTTTAATGTTTAATAAAGCGTGGTCTCCTTTAACCCCTTCCGAGAGTCCTAGAATGCACATGTTGGAGGAGCGGGATTGATTTTCCAGGGTCTCTATAAGAGCCCGAAGTTGAGTGTTCTCCTTAATGATCATGGCCGTAGCTGCTATGGAGGATTCCGATGCATTTTTTAACATCTTGAAATTCTGTTTTAAGGCCTTCCACATCCTTTTCCACTGCTGTGACCCTAGTGGCAAAGGTATCCAACTTGTTATTAAGTTCAGCTACCGAGGTAATGATTCTTTTCAATTTCAGATCTATGGAGGCCATCATTTCCTCCGGTTCTAGATTAGACATGGCCTGTCCCTCACCAGGAGTCTTAGGTGGGTTAGAGGTCCCGCTCGATTTTCCTCCAATTACTCCGCCCCTTTCCTTCTTCGGGTTGCCCATCCTAGGGTTTGAAAGGTTCCTCTTTCCAATGGCACCAAAATTTTCCTCCGAGGACTGCTGGAAGGTACTATATTTTAATAAAATCGGACAAAAGGCTCAGAGCTGTGATCTCCCGCTGCTGTTTAGCTCGGGCTCCGTGTATACCCAGCTGTTGTGGAATTCTATTCTTCATACATTAAGAGCTGCTAGTGAAGGTGGAGGCCTTTAAAGCCTCTTTTAAAACTTATTTATAAAAAAAAAGTTTTTAATCTTCTTCAATTAATTTAATTGTCGGGATGTTTATTGAATTTTTTTTATTATGTCTGTTAAGCACTCTGAGCCCCTGGATAGGGCGCTATATAAATAAAATTTGCCTTGCCTTGCCTTGGAACACTGGGCAAGCAACCCCTTCATATTGCATCACATGCAGGCTCCTATGGAACCTTCCTCAGGGGGCTCCCTGATGAAGCCTCCGTGAGATGTGATACATAGGGGTTGCTAACCTGATGTTCCACATAGAATGCAGCAATAAAAGTATATATTTTGACATGAGTCTGGTGTGTGCTGCTTTTTCTTGTTTTTATGCTATGAGTAGATGAGGAGACCATGGTGGGAGAGTTAGTTTGTTGCAGGTCTTGTGGAGCCACACTCCTCCAGGGTACACCGTGGAGGTTCAGCAAAGCCAGAAGGTAATTGTACTCTGCCAGACTCACTGTGTCTAGCACTACTGAAATAATTTTTTTCTTTCTTTTTCTTCCCCTGTTGGGGTGGGCTGCTCCTTCCACCGACCCCCCCCAGCCCCATCACCTGGCTTCCCAGTGACTTACCTCAATTCTGGTCTTCCACATGGTGTGCCCCCATGGCGTGGTTTGGTGGCTCCTGCCTGCCAATGGAACATATCTTGTTTCTGGGAGAGGGCCCTATAGCCTGAGTGCAGAGCCTGTGAAGGATTGGTTTTATCCTGTCCTGCCACCAGCCATTTTCCACTTGTTTTCCTCCCATCCACGGAGTGGACATGTAATGCCATCCAGACATCTATGCAAGTTCCCATGCATCAGACATTGATGGCTGCACTCCTCTGTTCCCTACATTGCGGTCCCAGCTGCCTGTACCCCCAGACTCCGCTAGTCATCAGGCAAACATCAGGGCTGGTGTCCCCCCTCCCTAGAGCAGAACAGCTGTCCTCCAGATGCTTGATCCTCCTCTCCCCAGCCGACCCCTGATGCCCCAAGATCACTCTCAACCCCGGGTCACTAGCATGGTGGCAGGTGAGGCTTGGGGCCTCAGCTCTCCACGCCACTGGGCCGGCATACCGCTGAAATAATTGATGCAGAAATCTAGGGAGTTCTATGAACAGGAAATAATTATTTCTCCAAAACAGACAGTACAGACACAGTGTAAGAGCTCTCACTGCTTTCACATGGATCAGGTATACCGGTGTTTCAGCTTCATGGAGGGCCACAATGGCAGTTGCCAGATTTTACAGATGCTTACAGCACTCCACTAACTGTCTGCAACATGGGCTGTAATATGACAGTGGCAGAGCCGGTTAGAATGGAGTCCAAGCTGTTTGACTCCAGCTCCTCTCCCTCAACTTTCCCAAAGGTTTCACGACAGGGGATGAAAGGCAGTGATCATGGAGGGGAGGCCAGAGATAATACCTAGCAACTGTTTTCCCCCTTGACTGATGCAGTACATTCTACTCCTCCAGTCATGGGAAAGCAACCAGTTGCCACCAGGGCCCCAGCAGTAGCCAGACCTGCTGTGGGGAGATTTTGACAGAAGGGAACAGCTATCAAGAAGGTGCTCATAGTGCGGCACTGGATTGCTAGGGAAACTGAGGTGCTGGTCCACTGCACAAGCTGGGAAGGGAGGGTAGTGCGCTGTCTTACGTGGATGACAGCAGATAGGGTACTCCCTAGTATAGGAGGAGTTGATTAAGAAAGTAGGAAGGAAGTCACATTTTATTGTCCACGTAGGGATGAATGACTGGACAGGTAAACCACTTGGGGTAGTTAATGACAGTTTTAGGACACGGGGGGGCTCAAGGGTTGACTGGTATTATGACCTTTTCAGAGATTCTCAGAGTAACAGTACACTGGAGGGGGAAGCAAGGAAGCTGAAAATATTCCAATTTAATGATTGGATGACACAGAGGGATGACAAGAGGGTTCCACTTCCTGGGGACTAGCATGTTTTTGGTGGGACAAAGGCCTGTTTATGCTGGATGACCTGCATCCCATGGGGAAGGGCGCAAAGGCACTAAGTCAGAAGTTTTAGGCCTTCATCTCAGGGTAATTAAATTAGTAGGGGGCAGCTGGGACTAGGGTCATCAATATGGTATGCCCAATTGATGGAGATCTATAGTAGAAAACACTACTGACTAGAAGGAGCATTCAGGGAGCTAGAAGCCTGTTTCTCAGGCAGCTAGTCAGGGAGCCAACTCATGATGGGGCAATACAGGAGCTGGTGTTCACTAACAGGCACAATACTGCAGACATCATGGTGGGAGGCCATCTGGGGACCAGTGATCACCGTACAGTGTAGTTCAATATATGGATGGGTGGTGGAAGTGAACCACACAAGAACAAATTCAGGAGGGCAGATCTGAAAGAAACCTAGAAACATAGAATTTGACAGCAGATAAGGACCGCCTGGCCCACTCAGTCTGCCCATTTCCCTACCTAATGGATAAGCTGCAGATCCTAGTTAACCAGCAGCCTACTTCTTTCTACCTCCACCTCCTAGAATTGCCTTATGACTGTCCCATGCATGCTTGAATTCCACCAGTTTTTGACTCCACAACCTCCTCCAGAAGGCCATTCCATGCATCCACAACCCTCTCTGTGAAAAAATACTTCCTTACATTACCTCTGAGCTGCCCCCCCATCTTCAAATTGTGCCCCCTTGTTCTTGCACACCTCTTTTTTTGAAAGATGCTACCCTCTTGGACTTTGTTGATTCCTTTGAGGTACTTGCAAGTTTCTATCATGTCCCCCCTCTCCCTTCTTTCCTCGAGGCTATACATATTAAGCTCCTTTAGTCTCTCTTTGTATGTCTTTCGGTGCAGACCCTGCACCATTTTAGTTGCCCTCCCTGGACAGCTTCCATCCTGTCTATGTCCTTGCGAGATTGGGTCTCCAGAACTGCACACAGTACTCAGATGGGGTCTCACCAGCTGTCTGTACAGAGGGATAACAACTTCCTGTTTTCTACTGGTGATGCCTCTCCTATGCATCCCAGTATACCCCAACCCTCCTTACTGCCCTCTCACATTGCTTGCCCACCTTTAGGTCATCTGATATGACTACCCCAGGTCCCTTTCCATTTTTGTTGTTGTTAGTATCTCACCACTCATTGTGTACTCTTCCCCTGGGTTTTTGTTTCCCAGGTGCATTACCTTGCACTTCTTAGTATTGAATCTAAGTTGCCATACATTTAACCATTCCTCTAACCTTGTCAAGTCCCTTCTCATTCTTTTCACCCCACCTTGTGCATCAACTCTGTTGCAGATCTTTGTGTCATCTGCAAAGAGACATACTTTTCCTTCCAGTCCCTCTGCAATGTCGCTTATAAAGACATTGAAGAGGACCGGTCCTAATATTGAACCCTGTGGTACCCAACTAGTAACCCCCCTTTCTTCAGAGTGGACTCTATTTACTATTACCCTCTGTGTCTTGTTCTCCAGCCAATTCTTTACCCAGAAAATGGGTGAATGTCTCAGATGTAACCTAACAAGGGGGGGAGGGCAACTTGGGTGGGGTGGAAGAACAGTGGGTAACCAAAGGGAACTGAGCAAAAATAAGAGGAAAAAGAAACTGCTATGATTTTTGGAGGAAGTGGCTAAAAAGGTAAAGGTTAATAGGGTAGCTTTCAGGAGGCATAAAGAGATGCAGAGGGAAGAGGACACAGAAGTGTTTCAGGAGAAACAAAGGGAAGCAGGGAAAGTGGTGAGGAGTGCAAAGGCACAAAGTGAGGAAAGAACAGCTTAAGAGGTAACAAAAAGGAACAAGACATTTTTTAGGTACATAAGTGAAAAGAAGACTGGGGAGGGATTGTGATATTAAGAATGTCAGGTGGGGACTATGCAGAGGAGGTTCAGGAAAAAGTAGATATCCTGAGCAAATACTTTTGTTCAGTCTTCACAGAGGATGGGAAAGGGGATGGGCCACATAAAAGCAACTCGTGCACTGGAGAGGGGGAGGTAGTCACAAGTCCTTTCACAGAGGACAGAGTGCTGAAGGGACTTGTAAATCTGAACGTGGACAAAGCTATGGGGCCAGATGGAGTACATCAAAGTGAACCCATGGAGTTCAGGGAGATATTCATCACCTCTCTTACAGTCCTTTTTAAAAACTCACTGGAAACAGGAGTGGTTCCAGGGGACTGGAGGTGGACAGATGTAGTCCCGCTTCACAAAAGCGGTAGCAGGGAAGAGACTGGCAACCATACACCAGTCAGTCTGAAATCGGTGGTAAAAAAGCTAATGAAGTCATTTCTAAAGGAAAGGATTGAGGAGTATCCTGAATCCAGGAGGTCACAAAACCCAAACCAACAGGGATTCATGGGAGTGGGGAGGTCATTGGGGGGAGTCATGTCATACAAGTCTGATAGATTTCTTTGACTGGGGGACCAGAGAAATAGATCAAGGTAGAGCAGTGGATGTGGCCTATCTGTAACCACATGGAAATGGAGGCCCAAAGGGCCCTGTGCTTCCGTAGCCCACCAGACAACCCCATGACTTCTTGACATCTGTTGCCATATACAAGTCCAGTGCCTGCAGGACCCTGCAGTTCTGTATGCAGACATAGTCTTCCCTAGGTGCAGGGTTCTGTGCCTCCACAGCTGGTCATACAGGTCCCTAAGGAACCTGCTTGAATAAGGATATGATTCCACTACCTCAAAAATAAATTATTTGCAAAAAACTGCATTAATGCACCAGTTAGGGTTCCATTTAATGTCACAAAAGTATGGAAATGTGGTGTTTGGGTCACCAACCTTAACTCCCCCCCAAAGCAGCAAAAGCAAAATACCATACAAGCAACCAAAGACAGCCATCATCACTTAAGACAAACAACATATAACTGTTTCCATATGACACAAATGCATGGTATACCCACCGTACGGTGACACCATTACAGCAAACACGTCAATGCCAACAACATTGAAAGTTCGCTGTAATGGTCTGCTAAGACCGGCACTCTGTCTCCCAGTCCTGCACCCTCCCTGATTCAACTCTGACTCAGAGTTAGAATCCTAGAGCTCAGGGTGTGTGGGAGACAGAGCCCCTGCATGGAGGGTTTGGGTGAAGCCCCCAATAGAAAAAGACAGGGTCTCTAGGACTTAGTCAACTGCACTTGAGGTCGACACAATTCCATCGCTGTGATGTTGGTTGACTACTTAGTAGTCAAACTGGCATTGTACAGCCCAAATGCATTATCACTGATGTGCTGCCTTCATGGATTTGTATCTGTGGTTGCATTGGCCTGTGCTTATGCAGACACACCTCTGTGTGTATATTATATAGCGTGCATAAGTATGTGTGGCTGCAGAAGCACAGGCCCCCTGAAAACAGAAGTACTGTTGCAATGTAGGTATCATGGTTTCAGCAGTGGATCTATACATTTTTCCAAGTTGGTAGCAGTTTCATTTAAGGGTAGCACCCCTCCCAAATTAAAATATTACTTTTGAAAGCTAAGTTTAGATTAAAACAGCTACTTTGTGCTGGCCTAAGTGGGTGGTGGGTGCAGAAACAGTTGCATGTTGTATGTTGCGTGTCTTACCAAACAGAGACTGTCTGTGGTTGTTTGTGTGGTCTTGTCCTTTTACTGCTTGGCAAGTGAGAAGTTAGGGTTGGAAACCCTAATGCCACATTTCCCTACTTTTGTGGCATTAAGTTGAACTCTAACTGGTGCATTAACCTAGTTTTTTTCGCAAAGAATCTATATATCGATGTATAGATATACTATATATATATATATTATCATGTACCAATACATGGAAACTGTATCAATAGATCAAATGCATACTGATGTAATTCCAAGCTTTCATTTAAAAAAGATTAAGTTCCAAGCTCTGCCAGTTCCAAAGTTACCTCTTCTAAATATAATTTCTTTGATAAGGGCTAATTTTGGAACTGTTAGGGCTATGAATTTTCATTAAATGAAAGCTTAAAAAATTGTTAATATGCAATTGATCTGTAGAAACACTTTCCATGTACTGATACATAACTATACATATCAGTGTATATTTATACACTTTTAACCCATGGCAGTGACCCTTGGGGAGAACTAGTGACACCACTGACTACCTTTTTAACAAATCATGAGAAGATGGTGTGATACCTGAGGACTGGAGGGAGGTGGATGTTTCTCCTCGCCACAAAAGTGGGAACAAGGCAGAGGCAGGAAACTAAAGACCTGTTAGTTTGACCTCAGTGGTAGGAAAAATGATGGAATCACTTCCGAAGGAAAGAATTGTTGAGTACCTAGAGATCAGCGGGGCACAGGACCCAAGGCAGCATGGATTCACAGTGGGGAGGTCATGTCAGACAAATCTAATAGATTTATTTGACTGGGTGACCAAAGTAGTAGACCAGGGAGGGGCTGTGGATGTGGCCTACCTAGACTTTAGCAAGGCATTTGACACAGTCCCACACAAAAGATTAATAAACAAGATAGCCAGCTTGGGAGTGGGTCCCAGGGTGGTAACCTGGGTAAAAAATTGGCTGGACAACAGGACATAGAGGGTAATAGTAAACGGAATCCACTCCAAGGAAAGGGGGGTTACTAGTGGGGTACTGCAAGGTTCAGTACTGGGACTGGTCCTCTTTAATGTCTTTATAGTTGATGTTGTGGAAGGGCTGGAAGGAAAAGTCTGCCTCTTTGCAGATGACACAAAGATCTGCAACAGGGTTGTTACACAAGTGGGGGTGGAAAGGATGAGAAGGGACTTGGCAAGGTTGGAGGAATGGTCAAAAGTATGGTAGCTTAGATTCAATGCAAAGAATTGCAAAGTAATGCACCTGGAAAACAAAAATCCAGGGAGAGTACACAGTGGGGGCCTAACAACAAAAAATGGAATGGGACCAGGGGTAGTCATATCAGATGACCTAAAGGTAGGCAAGCAATGTGAGAAGACAGTAAGGAGGGCTGGGGGGATACTGGGATGCACAGGGAGAGGCATCACCAGAAGAAAACAGGAAGTTGTGAGACCCCATCTGGAGTACTGCGTACAGTTCTGGACACCCCATCTCCACAAGGACATAGAATGGAGGCAGTCCAGAGGAGGGCAACTAAAATGGTGCAGGGTCTGCATCAGAAGCCATATGAAGAGAGACTATAGGAGCGTAATATGTATACCCTCGATGAAAGGAGGAAAGGGGGCGTGATAGAAACATTCAAGTACCTAAAGGGGAAATCAACAAAGTCCAAGAGGGTAGCATCTTTCAGAAAAAGAGATGTACAAGAACAAGGGGGCACAATTTGAAGATTAAGGGGGGGGATGGCTCAGGGGCAAAGTGAGGAAGTATTTTTTCACAGAGAGGGTGGTGGTCACTTGGAACAGCCTTCCAGAGGAGGTAGTGGCGTCAACAGCAGTGGGGGAATTCAAGAATGCACAGGACAGACATAAGGCAATTCTAGTGGAAGGTAGGAGGAAGCAGGCTGTTGGTTAACTAGGATCTGCAGCTTATCCAAAAGGTAGGGAAATGGGTAGACTGGGTGGGCCAAGCAGTCCTTATCTGCCATCAAAGTCTATGTTTCTATGTTTGGTGTTGAGCTAGGGAAACTGGTCTTTCCTGATGGGTACATGTACATGTGTGTGGCACCATTACAAAGGCTTCATGATACAGGGGCGGTGCGAAGGGCTGTAGCTAACAAGCATGCATAGGCATGCTTCCAGCCATCCTATACTAGGGGATAAATTCTTCTTGGGCTGGCCCACTTAGCCATTCACTGATTGACTCCCTCCTCTTCAGATACTGAAATGGGGGTAAGGGGTGGATCTCACACCAGTGGCCCTATGATGGTGAGAGGGTTCAGCTGGTACAGGGCTAGGCATTCACAGTTGACAACCTAAGCACTGGGCAGCCAACAGCCATCAAGAGAAAGTGAGAAAAAGTTCTACTTAGAGATGATATTCATGCTGGTGTTGGTTCACGTTGTATATTTTCACTTCAAACACTCATCAAATAGAAATCTTCTAACATTGTATTTTGCAACACAGCATGCAAGAGAGTAAATCCTTTTCAGTTCACTCTCTGGTTCTTTTACTTGCTTTGTCTACTGTACAACCTGTATGGGACTGACAGCCACATGTCCACCTGCTGTGATAGGTCTGATCACCAGAGAGCCATATACAGTAAGTATTTATTTAATTAGCTTTTGGTAACCGGGTAAGTGCACTAGGCAAAAAACCCTGCCTATTTTCAGGCACGACCCGGGAGAGTACAAGTTGAAAAAATACAGTAGTGGATAACAACCAGGTACATAAAGCAAGTTAACTGTCAAAGCAACAAATACATCAGCAGGAGCAGATTACAGGGCTTAACAGCATGGAGACAGCATCAGGAATAGAGAAGCTACGGTTGAATATAACTTGCATAATAGAATAATGATGGCATATTAGCAGACAAACAGCCGTGTTACCTAGCTAGGGGAGTAAAGACAGGAAATACTAGTACACATAAGGCTTACATAAACAAAGGGCATGTATACAGCTGAATGAATGGAGTTGAGAGACAGGCAGCAGTTAAGTGCATTCACAGGTTCCAAGAGCATAAAGGTGAGAGAACAGAGTATGCTTAAATGTAAGGTGAGATGAGGAGGTCTTAATATGGAGAGGGAGTGAGTTCCAGAACTGAGGTGCAAAATATGAAAAAGCTTGCTCACCCATTTTAGTGGAGCAGGGTTGTACAGTGAACAACGGGGAAGTGGAGGACCTAAGAGAGCAAGAGTGAGAGACAGGGGTAAGCAGACCACCCAGTGAGGCAGGATGGGGAGGTTCGGGAAAAGGAGGCAACAAAACACCCAAGAGTATAAGATTGTAGGGCTTTGGAAGACAGCCGGTTTAAAGCAGAATAGAGCTGGCAGTGATGCGTCAGGTGAGGAGCCGATAAGGTGAATCTACAGATATTGTTACAAGATATGTCCCATTGGTGAAGAACCCCAGCATTGGCATGAGAGAGTACAGGGAGGGTGTATAGCAGATGTGGGAGTAAAACACCTCTCGCAACTGAGATCCTAGCAGCTGAGTGCAAGAGTGACACACTCTGTAGGCCGCACCAATCTTGGCATTGACGTGAGCAGCAAAATCAAGTACCGGGTCCAGAGTAACCCTAAGATATTTGAAGGATAAGGATAAGGTGTTATCAACAGCGGTCCCATTGCAGCAGAGGACCAGGAGTGTGGGGGACTCAACAGGTACCCTTCTAGAGGACCTAGAGAGCACAGCCTGGGTCTTGGATAAATTCAGGATTTGGAAGTTGGAGGAAAACCAGCCTTGTAGGGTCTGAAAGGCAGATGAGAGATTTAGATTGATGTCAACAATAGACTTGGAGGCAGAGTAAAGCACGAAGTCATCTACGTACATGATAGTACTGCAGTGTGTAGGCAGGGTGGGGATATCGTTTAGGAAAAAAGAAGAGGACCAAGAATCGATCCCTGTGGAACACCACAGGAGATATGAGCAGGGGGAGAAGAGAACCTTGCAGAAAGAGACAGCCTGAGACCGATTTTCTAGGTAGCTGCCAAACCAGGAAAGGGTAGTGTCAGTGGCACCGAGCGAACATAGTTTAGCCAGTAGAAGAGGGTGATGCACCGTGTCAAATGCTTTGGAGAGGTCTATGAACACCGCTCCAGTAAGTAAGCCCTTGTCCATGTTGCATTTGACATCATTGGTAAACTGGGTGAGAGCAGTTGTTGTACTGTGCCCAGCCCTAAAGCCATGTTGTACTGGAGTTAAGAGGTTGGAATTGTGGAGGTGTGCAGAGACCTGCTGGTGAATCAGTTTTTCAAGCAATTTACTGAGAGTGGGCAGGAGTGATATGGGGCGGTAGTTCAGTAAAACTTTGACGTCACCTTTCTTAAACACTGGAATGGTTCTGGCAACTTTCCAGACCAAGGGGACAGAGGCAGAGCAGATAGAGAGGCTGAAAAGCCAGGTCACAGAGGCCGCCAGACACGAAGCAAACTGCCTAAGTATCATAGGATGAATACCATCAGGTCCAGCACTGCCATTAGCCGGTAACAATTTTATTAGTGAAAGTACCTCCTGACACATGACCAGAGTCAGCACAAGAGCAGGGAAAGCAGTGGACAGTGGGGCTGAGGACACAAGAGAAATGTTGGGTGATGAGGGGGAGGGAAGCGAGGAAAAGAGGGAGTTAAAGGCATTCACAATGGTGAGAGGGTTATTGCAGTGGGTATTGTTGACTAGCATTTCATTTGGAGACATTGGCTTGTTGTTCCCAAGGATTTCCTTGATTTTTGACCAGTGAAGTTTAGGGTTTGAGGCAGAAGAACTGAGCAGGTTATGGTAGTATAAGCTCTTTGCCGATCGAATTTCCTTTTTACATGTGTTGCGAAGAGATCTGTAGGTCTCAAAGTCAGCTTGAAGGAAGGAGGACTTCCACATTGCCCAGAGTTTATCCCTATATTTTAGCAGCTGGAGAAGGGGACGCTTGAGCCATTTGGTGACTTTCCCTTTTACCCTGCACGTGGTGACTGGGATATGATGTTGTTGACGAGAGAGTAAGGGTAGCGTTGAAATATTCAGCTGCTATGTTGATATCGTTGGTTATATAGAGGGGAGACCAGTCAACCATTTTTAGATCTTGTAGGAATGCATCGTGGTTGAGCTAGAAAGGTTGGAAAAAGATAAGACTTTAGAGGGGAATGAGGGGGAGGTGATGTCCCAAACACAGTAAACCGGACAGTGATCACTTATGGAGTCAGGTAGAACTCCAGCCGAGGGGAAATTCTCCTTATTTGTCAGGATCCAATCTAGGAGGGTGGAGGAGGAACCACAATGGGAGATCCTTGTGGGGGCCTGGATAAGTTGGGTGAGGTTCGCCTTGATCATAATAGTGGATAGGAGGGAGGAACTAGGCCCTGCCCAGTCCTGATTGAAATCTCCCAAGCAGATCACTTAATTTTCCCTGTCACTGAAGGTAAAAGTTCAATAAATTCCTCCAGGCCTGGCCTAGTGGTTCTGGGAGGCATATAAACACAGAAGATGTGTATTTTTTTTTAGCACCCCCAAGCAACAGAAGGGAATGAAGCACTTCACAATTAGCCAAAGGGGAACTATGTTAGATAGTCACATTGAGATGAGACTTGAAATATAGTGCCAGGCCCCCACCTTTTTTGGAGGTGGCACGATCTGCTCTAAGCATATTATAGCCTGGAAAGGATCAGAGGGAGTCAGCAATGGATGGCTTCAGCCAGGTTTCGGATAAAGCAAGAATGTCAGGTTTATTCAAACAAACCCAAGCCTCAAGTTCTGAAAAGTTGGCAGAAAGGCTCCTAATGTTAAGGTGAGCAAAGGTGAAACTGGATGACTAGGGCAGGCAGTTGGATGGGTGAGGCTGGGTGATGTTATAAGCTATAGTCGGACCAGGATTCGTCTCAAAGTTTCCAGCAAGGGTGAGCGATAGGGTAATGATCCATAAAGATGCAGTCAATAAAGCCTGAGAAGCACACCCATGGGAGGTAGAGTTCCTCCGCAAGGTATAACTAAGTAATGCCCCTAGGTATTAATTATTCAGACCCGGCAGAGGTGAAGGATTAGTGGTGGGGACAGATAGTAAGTTGGAGTAGCAGAAGTTATCAAGTGAGTATACATGGTGAGAGGAGGGATAATCAGTCGGACCTGTTAACAATACCATCAAAAACATGATGCCAAATAATGGCAGAAGGGGGAGTGTAGCCCCGGAATTCATGGAGAGAGGAAGAATGGGAAGGGTAATGAGGGAGGAAAGACAGGAATAGAGAGAGTTGAAGAAAAGAGAGAATGGAGTGCAAAGCGGGGGAAAGGACAGATTAGGAGCAAGGGAGTTAGGGGAGAAGGAGGAGATGAGCAAGAGTCAGGTGAAAATAGGGCAAAAAAATAAATTAATCCCAGAAAATAAGGAGAAAAGACAGATCAGCCAGCCAGAGAATCAGCTAACGGGAGGGGAACTTGGTTGAGTGCTGGGACAGAGACAGCTCTGTGGGTTACCAATGTGGTGCGGGAGACCTCTAGTGGAGAACCTATATTACGAGCAAATGAGAAACTAGGGAGCTAGAGAAATAAGAAATCTCATGAGAGCATCCCGTACAAAGCGTAACACCAACTAAGGGTGGGAGGGTATTGGGGGCGCGGGGCTTCCTGCTGCCAGACTGAAATAAGGCCCCGAATTAACCTGGAGCTGAAGTAGAAAAGCTGCTTGCAATTTTAAACATCAGCTGAACTGCTTAATTAATTGTAAGGGCAGCAATTTCGGTGCAAAACTAAAAGAAAGGTCCCAAATAAGTTCCTCTTGGCTTGGCTTGCATTTAGGGCACGAGAGTGAGCAGCGGGTCAAACTAAAAAGGTACCAACTTTAAAATAGAGACAAAGAGAGGAGCAGAAGCGCAGTCACAGCGTCCTCCATGGCATACCTTTAGGGGTTCGGCAGGGTGAGCGGGAGCTGCTTCACAGGAGGTCCAGTCGTGAGTCTGGAAAAGAAGATGAGGGCAGGTAAATAAGTAGGCAGCAGGGGGTGGGGCAAACAAGCAGTTTAAACAGCAGGAAAAGAGTGGGGGAGGAGCAAGGAAACATGAAAAGGTGAGGGACTGCAGTCAGGAAAGTGAGAAAGGGGAAAGAGGTTTAAGAGTACTACAGGAGGGGCAACGGAGAAGAGCAGAGATGTTAAACAGAAGAGAGAAAAAGGAAACAATCGTGGAGAAGCAATTTTACAACTTAATACATGACTCTAAATCAGTACAGGCACAGTGATGTAATCATTTCTAAGGTAAAATGCTGCAACATGCACACATGCAAAAAGATTCAACTGGAATTCAAATTTTAACCCCAGGCAGTCAGGTAGAAGCTAAGGACAGAGCAAGCTTCCTGCTAGTGAGTCGTTGCGCTCCGAATTAAACTGGAGCCGAAGTAGAAAAGCTGCTTGCAATTTTAAACATCAGCTGAGCTGCTTAATTAATTGTAAGGGCAGCAATTTCGGTGCAAAACTAAAAGAAAAGTCCCAAATAAGTTCTCTTGGCTTGGCAGCGAAAGCACCCTTTAAGGGCAAGTGAAGCAATGGGTCAAACTAAAAAGGCGCCAACTTTAAAATAGAGACAAAGAGAGGAGCAGAGGCACGGTCACAGCATCCTCCACAGCATACCTTAAGGGGTTTGGCAGGGCGAGCGGGAGCTGCTCCACGGGAGGTCCAGCTGTGAGTCTTGAGGGGTTTGGCAGGGTGAGCGGGAGCTGCTCCACGGGAGTTCCAACCATGAGTCTTGAGGGGTTCGGCAGGGCGAGCGGGAGCTTCTCCACGTAGTCAATGATGAACATGAGGGTTTGGCAGGGGCGGCGGGAGCTGCTCCACGGGAGCTGCTCCACCAGTAAGTTTCTTTGTAATGCATAATTTTACTTACATTTTACACAAACTTCCATTTGAATCAAATGTATTTCATTTTAATTAAAACACTGAAATGAAACACTGAAGAAACTGAATTTATCTACTGTTTTCATCAACAGCAATGCACTTTTCATCCTATGCGAAAGTAAAAAAGTTTCATGCCGCAGGATGTACAGCTGTATAAATTACAGTGTACCTCATCATCTACAAGCAAATATTGGGCTTTTTTCAAAACTGCATTTTTCACAAACTCCCCATATGTGAAATGGTTGCCTCTACAGAACTTCAGGGCTCCAGATAAGATGGCTATACTATATGTACACCATGAAGTCAAAGCAATTAGCTATTTGCCCAATTTATTTACAAGCTCAAAAAAGGCTTTCCTCTATTCCTCTTTCATATTTGCTGGCACATGCAGAATTTTGATTGTGATATGCCCCTAGGATTAGACATCATGGACCAGATATCCCAAAATAGGCACAAGCGAGGCACAAAGGTTTGCACTGTGCTTGTGCCTGTGCCTGACCCAGAGGCTGTCATATTCAGTCAGAGAGTAGACTGGCACTATCCAACTGAACAATGACCCATGTCAGCACAGCACTAAGTCAATCTGTACTGCCCTGACATGAATCTGGGCTATATCCAGGCCATAGGGAACTGCACCCTGGCAAGACAGTGCCAGCAGCCTTGGGACGATATTCAGCCACACCATGCAAGTGAGCCCATTGGGCATGCAAGGCGCTAAGGGCCAATTGCATGCCCATTATGGGCTCAGGTCGGGGTCAAGGGAAACAGGTTCCAGGAAAACATAGAAGTAAACTTACAAGCTCAAATGGGCAGACTGGGTGGGCCGTAGGCCCTTATCTGCCGACACGTCTATGTATCTATGTATCATTCGTATGGGAAGGGTTGGCCCTTTTTCACCAATCTTGTGGGCACCTGGCACATCATCCCTGGTGTCTAGTACCATCCCCAGCCCCCAATCATCTGTCCCAGTTATCAAACATTTTCTGGTGCCTAGTGGCACCCCCACCCACCAAACACCCGTCCCGTTCCAGTATTTATTTTATGTTATATATCTATCAATGTTCCAAGTTTATATCTCCCTGGTATCTAGTGGCACTCCCCACTCCCCAGTAACCCATCCAATTGATTATGACCTTATCCCTGGTGTCTAATGGCACCCCTTCCCCCGAATAACCGTTCCATTTCAATATAGTATTTTATGTTGTGTAGTTACCTACAGTATTCTCCAAGTATACATCTCCCTGGCATCTAGTGGCACCTCCACCCCCCAATCACCCATCCTATAGAGCAGATTCCTATTCCTGGTGTCTAGTGGCACCCCAACCCCTCTAATCTCCCCTCCCATATAGTGCACCCTATCCCAGGTGTCCAGTGGCACCTGCCCCCTGATCCCCATCCTCATATTTCACCTTATCTCTGGTGTCTAGCAGCACCCCCACCCACGATCTCGACCTGTATACCTATAATATTCCTGGTGTCCAGTGGTACCCCACTTCCCAAATGCCCATCAACAAATGGACCAGCGAACACTGGCAGTTCCGTGCCCCACCTGTACCAAGAACACAACCCATCCAATCTCCTCCCACTTACCAGCAAGACAGGAACAAGCACAGAATCCCAATACAGTGACCAGCATAGCTCCTCCTCTCACCTCCTCGCCAACCACTGTATGAACTGACAGTGAGCACATATACGGTATACTGAACACATGCTTTTGTTAGTTTTTTATGTGCCAGCCAAGGAGGTGAGAGGAGAGCTGTGCCAGTTGCTGTATCAGGATCTATGTATGTCTCCTGCTTGCTGGTAAGGGGGCTGGACAGTGGTGTTCTTGGTGTGAGGGGGCCCTGACCACCAATATTTGCCAGTCTTTTGTCAACCAGCATTCAGGGGTGGGCACAGGGGTACCACTGGACAGCAGGGATATTAGGTCATATTGGCAAAGAGAACAGGTGTGAGGTGTCACAAGACACCAGGGATAAGGTGAATTATACAGAATGGAGGGTTAGTGGTGGGGGTGCTACTGTACACCAGGGATATTGGAAAGGAGATCGGGGGAAGGGTGCCACTAAACACCAGGGATAGAGTTTCTATTCTACAGGACAGGTAATGGGGGGTCGGGGTGCAACTGGACACCAGTGATAAGGTGATAATCTATGGGATGGGAGATTGGGGGTTGGGATGTGCCACCAGACACCACGGAAAGGTTTATCAGAATGGAATGGGTGACTGGAGGTGGAGGGGTGCCAACAGATACCAGGGAAAAGTATTGACTAACCTGGATGGGTGACTGGAGGGTGGGGGGGGCACCACTACACACCAGGGATAGGGTTCTGATCTATAGGATGGATAATCAGAGGGTGGAGGGTGCCACTAGACACCAGAGAAATGTCTCTGCTAACCAGGATGAGTGATCGGAGGTATGGGATCTGTCACTAGATACTGGGGAACAGATTAACATATACAGGATGTTTGATGGAAGTCGGGGGAACCCATAGACACCAGTGAGCCATCTGACAGTCATGGGATGGGCAAACAGGGGCAGATGGCTGCAGTACCGCTGTCCTGCCATTGGTTGGATGGGTGTGGGCTTAGTGCCCAGTTAGGTAGGGGTTTTCAGAGGTGGTAAACAGCACCACTTTGGTTGCCATTTACCACTGTTACAAACCTTTGAAATTGCTGCTGTGCCTGTGTGCAAGAGAAGAACTCCTCATTTGCATGGGTGCAGCATTACTTTAGTGCCTAGGCACTAGTGGGTTTAGCCAACAGTACAGGGCTCTTTGAATACAGACCCCATCCCAAAAACTGTTACAAACCTGGACAGCACTGACAGCAGAGCCCAAGTAAGAATTTTGGGCAGAAGAATTCAAAAAATTCCTAACAGGCAAGATAGCAGAAATAAATGGGCACAACTGGGGGGGGGGAGCACTCAGAGGCAATTCTATGGGACACCTTAAAAACAGTGTTAAGAAGCCACATAATAGAGTTCTGCTCCAGAAGAAAGAGAGGCAAAAGCATCTGGCTGACCTGCAGGACACACTTCATCTCCTGCAGCTTACACATATGTGAGGAGATGGATCAGTCTAGCCATAAAGAGACAAAACTAGAAAGGATACAGATAAAATAATGCTAGAAAAAACGGAACTAGCCTTGATATATCTTCACCATAAATATTACGAAGTGGGTCTCAGAGCCACGAGAGTTCTGGAACATCAGGTCCACAGGCAAATTACTAAGGTTACAACAGCCCAGCTGAAACAATACCATACCAAGTGCTTCATGTAGAACATAAGAAAGCTGACAGAAGTTTTCCATCTCTACTATGCCTCACTATATTCCCCGGAAGGGCCTCATTATGTGGAGGTGACAGAGGTCTTCCTAACCCCACTCAGGCTCCTGCAACTTGTGCAAGTACAGGCAGATAGTCTGACTAGGCCAATTCAGTCTGAAGAGCTTGAGTGCCCATATGTAAAGCCCACATGTAGAAGGCCCCCTGACTGGATGGCTACATCCTGGAATTTTACAAAACTCAAAGGGAGTCACTGGTACCACAGCTCACAAGAGTATATAATGAGGTCCTAGCGGAAGGCAGCATTCCTAGTACATGGCAGTGCACCACAATTTCAGTCATCCTCACACAGGGGAAGGACCCCACTGAATGTCAAGCATCTAGACCAATACTGGTGTCAAATGCTGATGATAAATGATTTATGGCAGTGCTCACCCAAAAATTAGATCCCTCCTACCAAACTTGATCCACCCAAACCAGACAAGATTCGTAAGAACACAACAGACCAGAAGCAACACTGGCCACATGCTCCACATCCTCCACCATGTACATGCAATGGCTGCCCTCTTCTTACTTGTCAGCCTCGATGCTGAGAAGGCATTTGATAGGGTGCCCTGGCCCTATCTGTTTGCCACCTTCCACAAAATTGTCTTTCCTGTAGAATTTATCACCTTGTCTAATGTCTACAATTCTCTGAAGGCTTTCGTTAAGGTGAATGGGCATGTGTCCCAATACTTCTGGCTCAGCAGGGAGACTCATCAGGGCTGTTCCTTGTCACCCTTTCTGTTTGCCATGTACTTTGAGCCTCTAGCACAAGCCATCCGAGAGAGCCCAGCTGTAACCAGGATAACTTTGGGGGGCAAGAGAATATTGTCTGGCACTATACGCTGATGATGTTTTACTGCATCTGTCGGATCCAGACATCAATTTAACAGAGGTCTTCTGCATCCTGGCAGAATATAGCAGAGTCTCATACTTTAAGTTAAATCAAAACAAAGATGGACGTCTAGCCCTTATTTTGGTCCCCTATGGGGCCTCAGACACACTGGTTCCCCTTCAAATGGGAGCTACAGGAGCTGAAATTCTTGGGCATTAAATTCCCACTGATTTTGGACAGACTCTATGTGACAATCATCAGCCCTCTGTCTGTGCAACTCCAGTAAAATAACATAATCTGCCACTGAGTTTAATGCATAGAATTGACAAAGTGCAAATGCTGGTTCTCCCCCGTTGCTTGTACATTTTTCAGAATGTTCCTACAGTGATCCCTGAAATGGACTGGAGAAAATGGCGGATGGCCATATCTCAGTTTATATGGTCAGGTAACCATGCCAGAATTCACTTCCATACCATGCTGCTGCTGAAGGCTTGAGGGGTCCTAGCACTGCCTGACCTTAGAGCTTACCATGCTGCAGCCGAACTGTGAGTCACGTTATAAATAGAAAACAGTGGGTCCTCACCAAGGATGGCTAGAGATGGAGAGGGACATGCTCCCCTTCTGGGAGAGTGTGAGGTACCTCTGTGGACCCCAAACATGGAATCAAAAGCAGCAACTCCAGAATCCATGGATCTAAAGTGTGGGGAGAACATGGAGAAAGCTAGAGTCTTCCTGGATTAGACCTCTGCCTCTATGTGGGCCTGCCCCGTCACAGACGGATTTTATTTCAGCTAATACAGACCCTGCATTCCACCAATGGCAAAGACTTAACCTGGTTTATCTGGCAAAGTTTTGTACAGGTCAGCACACAAAGCCCTTCTGCGAACTTCAAATGCAGTTTGGCCTTGATTGCACGGACTTCTACAGATACCTTCAGGTAAGCCACTACCTGGACACACAGCCAGCAGCAGCATGAGACCTAACTGAGCTTGCACTATTGCATTATTGATATCCACTCTAGCTGCACACATTAACTTGCATATAACATCTCTTTGCAGACAGGATGGGTGCCCCAAGACTGGAGAGTGGCTTATGTAGTGCCTATTCATAAAGGGGGGTCCAGAGAAGAGATGGGGAATTATAGACTTGTAAGTCTAACGTCTGTGGTGGGCAAAGTAATGGAGGGCTTTATCAAGGAGAGGAGAGGATTGGAGAGGCAGATAGAATGGTTAGGACATCAAGATGGTAAACAGTATGGCTTTGTTCCGGGGAGATCGTGTTAGTCCAGTCTTGTAGAGTTTTATGACTGGGTGACGGGGGCCTTGGACAGACATAGGCCGGTGGACATCCTAGATCTAGATTTCAGCAAGGCGTTTGATTCAGTACCACACTATGGGCTATTAATAAAGCTGGGAGAGATGGGGGGGTGAGAGGGCAGGAGCTAAATTGGGTTGAAAATTGGCTCTTGCGGCATTTACAGAGGGTAATGGTGGGTGGGAAGTTCTCTTCTCCTAGGAAGGTAATCAGTGGGGTCCCTCAGGGATCGGTATTGGGGCCGCTATTGTTTAATGCTTATGTCTCGGATATAGGGAGGGAGGTTAGGAATAGATTGAGTCTCTTTGCAGACGACTCAAATCTGGGAACTCTGGTGGATTGTGAAGAAGCGAGGGAGGTGGTCCAGGGGGATCTGCATACTCTGGAGGGGTGGTCAAGGAGGTGGGGACTGAAATTTAATGCTACCTGTAGGAAATATAAGATACTTCATTTGGGGGTAAATAACCCAGGTCATGAATACAACCTGGGGGGAGGGTCACACTGCAAGTCACATTGGGAGAAAGGGATTTAGGGGTGGTGGTGATAGATGTCAAAATGAATAACTCTGAAAATTGTAGAAGAACTGCAGCCAAAGCAAACAGGATACTGGGCTGCATAGCCAGGGGAATTACATCCAGAGGGAGGGAGGGAGGTGATCCTCCCTCTGTATAATGCCTTGGTCAGGCCACAGCTCGAGTACTGTGTAGTTCTGGAGACCTCATCTGAAGAAGGACTTTGTGCTGCTGGAGAGGGTTCAGAGGAGAGCGACCAGGATGATTCGGGGCATGGAGGGGAAGCCTTATGAGAAGAGACTGGAGGAGCTTGGGCTTTACTCGTTGGAGGACAGAAGGGACAGGGGAGATATGATAGAGGTTTTCAAGTATGTAAAAGGAATTTCTTTTTTTGTTTTCCCTCCTGGCTGCGCTAAATTTCCTAAATTTCTCTGTTAGCCCACATTGAAACAACTATGTAACCTGTTTTTTTTATTTCATGTCACTATGTAATGTGCTGTTTTCTTTCCTTCTGTATCTTGAGTACCGTCCCCCGTGCAATGTATGTGTGTATGACGTGGAACCTTTGTAAATGAGTCTCTGACTCAAAGGCCTTTCTGAATATTCAAATAAATAAAATAACCAGGAGTAGAACCAAGGAGCTCTTTAGGCTTAAGAAGGGGGGAACAACCAGAGGCCATGGGTGGAAGCTGGAAGGGGGACACTACAGAGCAGAGGAGACATTTGTTCACTGAGAGGGTGGTGGAACTGTGGAATACGCTGCCTGAGAGCCTGGTGGAGGAAGGCACAGTGGAGGGATTCAAGAGGGGGTGGGATATGTACAAGGGGAAACTGAAACTAAAAAGGACCATCTTGGGGGCTTGGGGGGGTGGTAAGGCAAGCAGCCATTAGGTTGCTGGCTTTTGAGCAGACAAGACAGACCTATTCTGCTGGCTTATTTAGTATGTTAGTATGCTAGAACACAAGAAACCTCATCTCCATCATCCATCAAGCCATGCAAGGTATACAACCTTTTAACACCCTCTATGTGGTGGATAAATGGGAGGGTAAAATGGGGAGGGAAATAGAGTCCAAGGGCTGGGAGAGAGGCTACAGCGAAGTAGGTAGGATAACCTCATCACATGTCTGACAAAAAGATGCATGGAAGCAGTTAATTTGCTTCTTTAGAACACCAGCAATAGCAACCAGATATGGGGTTGGAGGCAGCACAGCTTGCTGGAGGCAATGCAGGACAGCAGGGGCAACCCACACAAACATATCATGTGGGCCTGTGCCTGTCTAGCTGACTTTCTTAGGAAACTGGTGGAGGTAATCTTTGAGGTGCATCATATCAGAATTGTCCTAACTCCAGAGCTGTACTTGCTGTTTAAATACCCCCAATTTCTCAAGGGCCGGCACTTGAAATACTTGCTGGACATAATGCTGGTAGCAGCACAGAAATGTACCACAAGAAAATGTCTCACAGCACTGGCACCAGAACTGCCGCACTTGTGGGAGATGGTGAAACATATACGTACCATGCAGAGGATTCAACTTTCAACTTTTATTGGATATCAAATTGAGTTAATATTATCTCTTTTGCAATTGTATCCAAACAGTTAACATACAAAGACAAAATTGCAGACTTACATACATTTCAGTTTCTATATACAATTATAATAATCAGAGTATGAAGCATAAAAACATCATTTATCCATAGCAACTACAATGTTTGTTGTACAGAGTCATCAAAGAAAATCTAAAACGTTTAAACGGCAATATTACAGTACTATTTAGTTGTGTAGTCAGTCATTCCCATGTCTTGGGTACTAAACTTGATATAGTTTTGTCCCCAAATCTAGTCCTACATCGTGGTACTGTACATAAAAACATGTCCAAGTTGAGGACCTTAAAGAGTAATGTTGCTGTGGCCTAAACTGTATTAAATTCAAGAGAAAAACTGGTAATGAGTGCAACACAAACCTATAAACCAGTAGATTCCAATGAATATTCCTCCAGTCAAATAATGAAAAGAAACCTAATTTTTGTTACAAAACACAACAATGGGTTCTATATGGTAAATTTATTGTAAATCTTAAAGCACTATTAAATAAAACATCCAATGAACTCAATAATTACTTTTTGGTATTTTTATAAACTACATTTATTTATTTATGTTTTTGGTAACCAGGTAGGTGAACTGATCCAGGGGACCTTTTTCAGTCATGGCCTGGGCCACAATGTGGCGACATGATATATAGTGGTATACACAATATACACATTTGATTAAACTGTACAAACAGTATATAGATTTGAAATTGCACTGTACAAACACCAATGGACGATGAAACAGCCATTGTTTACATGTGGCATACAAGCATGGCAAAAATAAGGTACTGTGAGAAATACAGGCGGTAGTGCGAAGGAGAGGTCGTTTGCATTTTACAAATTGATAAGGAGCAGTTTAAGCCTCACGGACAGAGTAACATCTAAGTGCCACACCAGATGACCTGGGAGAGTTGGTGGCAAGCAGGGCATGACACCCAGACACAGTGCCTGGCTCAGAAAAGAGGGGTAGCAACCGGCTGAGTGCGTGTAGGTGAGGAAGATGTGCTAAGCCTTGCTGGTCCAGTGGCAAGGGATTAATCAAGGGGGCAGTGCAAGGTATTGTGGGAGGTCACAGTGTGGGTTTCTGCTCTAGGGAGGAAGGGACAGGGGTGGGGAAAGAGTGGCGGGTGTTCATGCTGTCCTAGTCTATGGTAGAAAAATGATGGCGGCTTTTTGGTTTCTGCTCTGCCCAGTAAGCATTTTCAGTAGCCAGGCCTTCAGGTTTGATTTGATGATGATGTACGAACGGATGCCAGAAAACTAATCCAGAGGAAGGGGGCAGAGACAGAGAAAACTTTACTGCCCATGACTGTGGAGATACGGGGAACCTCAAGGGTTTGAGAGGAGGAGACCCTAGTTGGTCTGGTTGCCGTTTTGAATATGAGAAGGAGAGCACAGGGGAAAAGTTTTTAATTTCTGAGAGCACTGTCCATCAGACAGCCTGTGGCACAGTCAAAGTGTGCCTGGAGAGGGAGCCATCCAAGGGCTGGTAGAGTTAGCGGTGATGAGTTAATGAGGGGGCTTTGAGAATGAAGCGACAGATGGCATTATAAGTCACAGTGAGACAGGTAAGTTGCTTTCTGGACAGGTGGGAATAGATGGGGGAGCAGTAATCTAGGAGGGGGAGAAGGTTTCCTTGCGCAATGGCAAGGCAAGCTTCAGGGCATAGCAAGTGAAATGCCCAGTATGCTGCACCAAGCTTCTGATTGATCTTACTTATAGTCTGGGTTGTGTGATCACAGAAGGTGAGCAATGGGTCAAGAGTAACACCAAGATATTTGAAAGCGGTGACCTGTTCTAGTGGGGGGCCTGCTGGTGGACCTACGGTGAGTGCGGAATTTGATTTGTCGGCTTTATTTAGGAAAGGCTTGGCTTCAAAGAGCATGGCCTTAGTCTTTTTCCCATTTACTAGGAGTTTTCTGGAAGTGAATCAACCTTCAGCTGCAGCAAAGTTGCCAGTGAGAGTGGAGGAGATGGACTCTAGGGACTTTTCGCTGTGGTACAGGACTAGGTCGTCCGCACAGAGGAGTGTATTGCAGTTTAGGCAGTCTACCGGTAGATCAATGATAAACATGGAGAAGAGAAGGGGGCCAAGAACTGATCCCTGAGGAACTCCAGTGCAGGTGTGAAGGGAGGCTGAGGCAACTTTACCTATGAGCACGGATTGGGACCTGTTTGTGAGGTAGCTGTGAAACCAGGATGCAGGTCCAGGGGCACAGCTAAATTGTTCAAGAGTGGCGAGAAGAAGATGATGATCAACTAGGTCAAACGCCTTTAACAAATTGACAAAAACTGCACCCGTGGCATTACCCACGTCCATATGTCTGAGGACATGATTCGAAAAGGTTGCCAGGGCAGAGGAGGTGCTGCGGTGTTTGCGAAAACCATGCTAAAAGGGACTTAGGAGGTTATACTTATTGAGGTGTTCGGAAAGTTGGGACTGGACTACTTTCTCTAGGAGTTTGCTAAGATGTGGTAGCAAGGAGATGGGTCTGTAGTTTTCCGGGGCTCAGGGGTCTCCTGCCTTGAAGATGGAAACCCCATTTGCACGTTTTCAGGTGTCGGCCACTGTTGAGGTAGACAGTGCGAGGTTAAAAATGTGAATTAGAGGTCTGACAATGGCTGGCGAGATGATCCTCAGGAAGGCAGGGTATAGCCCATTGCTTCCTGGGCTACCGCTGGAGGGTAGGGTTTTCAGTAGTTTTGAGATGGCCTTGGTGCCAATGGCCCTGAAATAGAAGGGGGGTGTAGTTGCTATGGGGTTTGGAGTGGTGTGGGGGGCTACCTGTTCTGTTTAGGCTGGGTGGGTGAGAAGGGAGCTTGTTTAGTTATGGGGTCAGGTCAGTGAACAGAGCATTTAGGAGGTTAGCGATGTCAGCAGGGTCATTTATGGTGCCTGATGGGGATGTAAGTTCAGTTATTAGCTTGTTGGTCTTAGGATTTAGTATGGATCCTATTGAGGCCCAGAATTTATGAGGGGTCCCCAGGGTGTTTTTTTGGAGCTCAGTAAAATATTTCTTTATTAGTGACTTTGCCTGCTGCTTGCAGGCATTTTGCAGCTGCCTGAAGGCTTTCCATAGCTGGGGGGATGGGGACTCTTTGAAAGCTCTCCATTTTGAGTCCCTGGCCTTCATTTGAAGTAGTAGTTCATTATCCAGCGCGTGCAGCCACCTCTAACCCTTCTGGTTTTGATGGGAAAATACTGATCCTGCAGTTTCTGCATGGTACTGGTAAGGAGAGTGACAGCAGAGGAGACGTTATCACTCCGGTAAAGGGGGGACCAGTCTAGGGACATTGCTACCCTAGTTACCTGGTCATGATTCAGGCTATTGAAATTTCTGAAAGACAGTAGTTTTGGTGGAGGGTGAACTGTCTTTGTGTTTACAATGATGTATGTATGGGTGTGGTCGCTAATTGCGTCTGACATGGTGCCTGTTTGGAGGAGTAGGTCAGATCGATTTGTTACAATCCAACCAAGGATAGAGTGGTTTGGTGAGTGCTGATTGAATCTTGTTGTGGTAGAGATTACCTGCTCCAGGTTATGTGATCTTAATAAAGCTGTGTAGTCAGGGTTTGGACCTGCTGCCCAGTTTAGTTTAAAGTCCCAGAGTAGGAAAGCATCCCTAGTTGGGGTGGTGCAGGCTAGGACGGAGAGAAAGCTAGACAGTCCCTGAATACTAGCAGAAGAGGGGTTGTAGCAACAGCCAACATAAAGTTTTTTTGTTGCACTGATGGTGAGCTCAGTAATCATCCATTCACTTAAGGAGATGGCCGTGGAATATGCAACAGTGACAGCTGATATGTGGTCCTGGACATAAAGTGCAACGCCGCCTCCTCTCTTCCTACCTGGCCTATCCAGCCTGAGGAAGGAATAGCCTTGAAGCTCGTATGAGGCACTGTCATGGTATGGCTTCAGCCAGATCTCGGAGAGACCCAGTACTTGGGGCTTATATAAAGTCACCCAGGCCTCTATCTTGGTGAATTTGGAAGGGAGGTTACATACATTTAGGTGGGCAATTTATATCCTGTTTTGTCCCACCCAAGTGGCATTTGTGTGGTCAATGTGTGTGTTTTCAGGACCGGGGTTGATTTCTACATCCTCTGCTAGCAGGGCGAGGAGAAGGAGGGACAAAAGGGGCAGGTCAGAGGATGCCAGTGTTGTTTACGGATCATGATGGAGTGAATAAGGTAACCTAGTTGCCTTTGTTCATTATTTGATAAGGATGCCAGAAGTGCAGACTCTATTGATGTGACCCTATTTAGGACCATATCAGGCATGCTAAGGGGAAGAGGCGGTGGGTGTGTAGGGGTGCAGTGATAAAGAAATCTTTGTTCTGTGGCTAGAATCCCTGCCAAGAAATCTGTAGCCAGCAACCATCCGGTCAAGGTGGAAGTAACCAGCAGTACAAGCCTTACATTTAGTTGTGGCAGCGATGAGGACAGGCACTTATAGTTTGTTGGAGATATGAGGAAAAGGATAGACCAAAAAGCCATGTTCCTTAGAATGCAGGTATGCAGCTTTAAGGGGAGTATGAAAGGCTTTGGAGGTGGGGATGGAGAAAACACGTCGGCCACTGGTGGTGGTTTTAGATAGGCTGTAGATGGGGAAGTGGGCTGATTGGTGTTTTTCCGCACGTGACACTCAGTAGAAGTTCAGATGTCGACCAAGTGTGGTGGTGGGGGCGGTGGGGTGGCCGGCACACAGCATCGGTGGGGCTAAAACACAGTGCAGTCAGCAGAGCCACTGGGCTGTTGCTACTTCTGGAGACGCGTACCTGCAGGGCTATCCATGACCTCTGCGACTGGGGGAGGACTCCTCTATCCTTCCTGGCCCTTGCGACCACTGGACAGCTGTGGAGGAAAAGAAAGGGAATAAATTTATGGAGGTAGGTGGAGGAGTGGCTTGGAAAAGGGGAGTAGGCTACAAAATGGGTGTCGTTCAGCCTAAGTCAGAAATGGGCACCGAGATGCTTCACTTCCTGCGCCTGGTAAATTGATTTCACAACGCTTCAGTTTCTGTTTCAGTGGCATGTTTAGTACAAGCAGTCTATTTTCTTTAAAAGCAGTGCTGAGCTAATCTTCTGAGTAATTGCAGTACAATTTAATGAATGCAGACTGTAAAGTATAATTAAGGTGTTGTGGAGGTAGGCTCCCGAGTTGTTTGCAGGACAACTTAAAAATAACTGTAGATTTTTAAATTACAATTAAGGCACTGTGGAGGTAGGCTCCTGAGTTGTTAGCAGGACAAGTAAAATAAATGCAGACTTTTAAATTACAATTAAGGCACTGTAGAGGTAGGCTCCCAATTAGAGGTTTTAAACACAAATCCAATTAAAGTACAGTGGCTGAGAGAAATGCTCCACAGGTACTATGCTGGCTGTAGATTTCTTTGGCCATAAAACTATCAGTATTGCTGTGCCGACAGAAAAGGTGACGGCGGTTTGACGCCAAAAGTTCAAGATTCAAACACAGCGCAGTCAGCAGAGCTGTTGGGCTGTTGTTACATCTGGAGACGTGTACCCGTGGGGCTATCCGTGACCTCTAAATCTCCATAATCCAATATTGGCAGGAACATGGAAGAAACCAATAACTTCCTAATCCTTAAATTAAAAAGAGATTTGTTCCTATAAAAGAAACTCAAAAGTCTCTTCAGCTTTTTTAGACATGGATGCTATATGCAATTCAAAAGTTAAATTATTATCTAATACAGTAAAACCCACTTATAACGGACACCCTTATAGCGGACAACTGCTTATAACAGATGGCTCTGTCTTGCAGAAGCCAAAAGCTATGTCTGTAATGTTAAAAATCACATTTATACCATACTCTGCAGCCCTCGTATAGCGGACACTGTGAGCTCCTCTGTGCCCTTGGTACATGCTGCAAACCTGCTAACTGTCATCTGATCACATTTACTGCTCAGCCCCCTGATCCCACAATCAGCACATGTACTGTACAGCAAAATCTTTCTAATTTTGTTTATTGCTCGGTTCCCAATCAGCTGCGAATAGTAGTTTTCCATACCACTGGTTTGCAGAGAAGGGGGGCATGTTCTGATTTTAACTCTTGTGTGTGAACTGTGGTAGAAGAGAGTTACATTTTATGACTTTAGGATGTAGCGGACACCCCTTATAACAGACAAAACCTGCTTGCACAAATGTGTCCATTATAATAGGATTCTACTATACCACCCCTAAGTATATGTAAGATTCTACACACTCTAAGGTGGTTGCTGACAAAGATCTAATTTCTTTTTTAGATGACTCTTGTATCTTTTCTCCTAAATAACATCCATTGTATTTTTTGTTCATTCAAAAGTAATCTTAATTCTATAAGCTCCCTCTGTATGTTGAAAAAATCCTGTTGCAAAGATTAATAGTCAAATTAACCAGCCTGGGAGTGGGACCCAGGGTGGTAGCCTGGGTAAAACATTGGCTGGACAACAGGACACAGAAGGTAATTGTAAATGGAGTCCATTCTGAAGAAAGGGGGGTTACTAGTGGGGTACGCAGGGTTCAGTATTGGGTCCAGTCCTTTTTAATGTCTTCATCAGTGACATTGCAGAGGGACTGGAAGGAAAAGTATGCCTTTTTGCAGATGACACAAAAATCTGCAACAGGGTTGATACACAAGGAGGCGGAAAGGATGAACAGGGACTTGGCAAGGTTGGAGGAATGGTCAGAAGTATGGCAGCTAGGATTCAATGCAAAGAAGTGCAAAATAATGCACCTGGGAAACAAGAACCCAGGGGAAGAATACACAATGGGTGGGAGGTAGTAACAACAACAAAAAAGGAAAGGGACCTGGGGGTAATCATATCAGATGACCTTAAGGTTAGCAAGCAATGTGAGAAGGCAGTAGGGAGGGCTGGGGGTATACTGGGATGTATAGGGAGAGGCATCAGCAGCAGAAAACAGAAGTTGTTATCCCTCTGTACAGACAGTTGGTGAGACCCCATCTGTCCAGTTCTGGAGACCCCATCTCTGCAAGGACATAGACAGGATAGAGGCAGTCCAGAGGAGGCAACTAAAATGGTGCAGGGTCTGCAAGAGAAGCCGTATGAGGAGAGACTAAAGGAGCTTAATATGTATACCCGTGAGGAAAGAAGGGAGAGGGGGGACATGATAGAAACTTTTAAGTACCTCAGTGGAATCAACAAAGTCCAAGAGGGTAGCATTTTTTCAGAAAAGAGACTTGCAAGAACAAGGGGACATAATTTAAAGATAGAAGGAGGGCGTGTCTAGGGGCAATGTGAGGAAGTATTATTTGCCAGAGAGGGTAGTGGATGCATGGAACAGCCTTCCTGAGGAAGTTGGGGTCTAAAACTGTGGGAGAATTCAGAATGCATGGGACAGACATAAGGCAATTCTTGTGGGGGGTATGAAGAAATAGGCTGTTGGTTAACTAGGATCTGCGGCCTATCCTGTAGGTAGGGAAATGGGCAGACTAGATGGGCCTAGCGGTCCTTATCTGCCGTCAAAGTCTATGTTTCTATGTTTCTAAGACCATCATTGCTGTGTTTGTATCATCACTTTTTGTATACAATATTGTATCATCAGCATGAAGTTGTATACAAGTATTAGGTGAACAATGATTTGGTAAATCATTTATATATAGTAAAAAAAGAAGGGGGCCAAGCACTGACCCCTGGGATACCCCGTTTGTCAAAGTGGTAGGTGCTGAACAAACACCCCCCCACTCTGATGCACTGTAACCTCCCAATCAAATAAGCATGAATCCAACTCAACGCTGAGATACCTAAACCAATCTTCTTTAAATGATTTAATAATATAACATGATGAACAGTGTTGAATGCCTTCAACAGATCCAGGAATATAGATGGCACTTCCTGGTTTCTGTCGAAGGCATTCAGTATGTCATCAACCACTTTAAGTATTGTATATGTTGTATTACGCCCTTTCCTGAAACCTGATTGCAGATGGGTTACTACATTGTATTTAGTAAGATAGTTTATTAACTGTTGATGTACAAGTTTTTCAAATATTTTTGCACATACTGGCAAAACTGATATAGATCTATAGGAACCTGGATTTCTTGAATCCCCAACTTTGAATATTGGAACAACAAAAGCTGGTTTTAAATCAGTTGGTAATTCATAACTATCTAAAGAAAAATTAAAAATGTATGTTAAATGAGGTGCCAATTATTCAAACGCCAATTTCAAAAAAAAAAATAGGGGAGATTGCATTGCATTCAGGACCTTTTTTTGTATCTGATCTCTGTAATTGCTTTCTAACATTGTGTACTGTATTTCTATTGAACGAAAGGAGAACACAGGTCTATCTAACGTATAAATAAAGTCAGTATCCAAAACTGGAGAGGACAGCCCAGGATGTATTTTGACAAATGTATCTCCAACAGCATTAAAAAAATAAACATTTCTACTTTGTCAATATCTGTAATTGAGACTTTCCCTTCAACTGTTAAACACACAGGTAGGGTTGGTGGACCTTGCTTCCCCTTCATTGAATTAATAATACCTTTCCACAGTGCTCTAGGATTACCTTCAGATGTTGAAAAATAATTATCATAATAATTATTTTTTTTCCTAATCTGTTTAGTACATTCATTACAAATAACCCTAAAAGCTGACTTATCTTCTACTAATTTGGTCTTTCTGGCTGTATGCCATTGTTTTGACTTTCTCTTTATTAACTCTTTTAGTTCTTCCGTTATCCAGGGCACTTTTTTTTTCCTTACATTTTTTAACTTTGATGGAGCATGCATAGCAATAACACTCCAAAAGGAAGTTTTAAAGAAAAACCATGCTGAATGTACATCTGGACATGTATACAGTAAGTCCCAGTGAATATATGTTACATCTCTCAAATAAGCCTGTACATCAAACAATGTAAACACTTTAGCATAAATGAATTGTGGTTGAGGTTTCTCCAGAAAAGGATCTCTTATACATGATGTGTAGCAATGATCGCTCACATCATTTTCATGAATCGCAGAAATGTATCTCTCAGGCCTGTTTGTGAAAATTAAATCCAATAAAGTATCACTTTCACTATCTGACTTGTATGGTCTAGTGGGTGAATTAACTAATTGTTGCAAATTAAGAGCTGCAAACTGTTTTAAAATCTCAAGCTGGGGAATCAACATGTTCCAAATAAAATCAACAAGCAGCACAGTTTCATTTTTTAAAAAAGGAGCAATAAATTCATACAAAGTCTACAATGCTATAATTTTAGCAGAGGGGGGTCTATAGCAAACTATAATATTATGGTAAAGTCCTATTTTCCCCTGTACTTGTACTAGTAATAAATCCAATTGTTCAGGAATTGATTTTGCAAGCTTAACTTGACCCTTATACATATTGCTAAGATATATAATAACCCCACCCCCTTTTTTTCATCTATCTTGCCTAAAAATACTATAGTTTTCTAGTAAGACATCATTATTATCTATTTTGGATGTAAGCCAAGTTTTCGTTAATGCTAATACATCTGGCTGTAATGTTTCCACTTGGGTTCTTATTACATCTAGCTTAGGTAACAAGCTTCTAATGTTTAAATGTAAAAAGCCCAAGTTTTTTGGGTTGAATGAGCAGGCAGAGACACCCCCCCCCCCGAATGGAATACTTGGATTCTCTATGTAATGCAGCATGACTTCACCTTCATAACATAGGGACATGGGCTGCTCGTAGGGAGAGATACAGTAGTGCAATAGAGGGATGGTCTGACTAGCGGGAGGCATAAACTGGAGAGACAGACCCCCAGGATATGCCTTCCTCCCCCGTTGTACACTAAGGGAGAGCACCAGCCTACTAAGTCAATATACGTGGATGGGGCCCACACTGTGCCACTGCTGAACCAGCAAGGACGGGCACCCTGGGTTTGCTTATACCACTGCTGGACTGCTTCTTGCATCTGTATGAATCTTGAACTACATTCTGTGTGCAAGTTCCCTTTTGTAAAAAAATAAAAATAAAAATATGTTTACAAAATAAATTGGGTCAGGCTTTGGTTAAAAAAAAAAAACACAGTTTCTTGCAGTTTTATGCACTTGTATGTTCTGATTGTGTCTCCTTCCATTTCCATAGTCTCCTATCCCACCCAAGTAACCATCATCTCCATCTTGCTGCAACCTCTATATAGCATCCTGTTAGGATAAGTACCCCTTGGACTGCCCACTCAGGCCTTCACTCATCGACTTCCCTCCTCATCAGATACTGAAACATGGGTGGAGGGTGTTCAGATGGATTTCATACCAGTGGAGGTCTGAACCCATGGAGGGCTAAGATGGGCCCAGCTGGTATGGGGCTGGACAATCATGGATGGCAATTTATGCACTGGGCAGTCAAGAGCCATAAACAGAAACTGGGAAACAATTCTACTTAGGGATGACAGTCATGCGCTGTTGGTTCATGTTGTGTATTTATAATTCAGACAAACATTTATCAAACAGAAATCTTGTGACATAAACATTTTATTTTGCAGCACAACATGACAAGGGAGTAAATTATTTTCAGTGCACTCTGTTTCTCTTATTTGTTTTGTCTACACTAACTGGCTTGCCAGATTAAATCATTCCAGCCCACAATAATGAAAATCAGACACAATCTGGCAGAATCAGGGACTCATCGAGGAACTGTGAAATTTACTAAGACATTTCATTGTTTGTAAAATTCCAAAGCAACTCAGTTACTGAAAGAGGCACTATTACATATTGTGAGTCCTTTATACCCATTTTATGTGATTGTTTGATTTGGAAAAATGATTTTATCACTATATTGTACTTATAGAAACATAGAATTTGAAGACAGATAAGGACCGCTTGGCCCACCTAGTCTGCCCATTTTCCTACCTAACAGATAAGCTGCAGATCCTAGTTAACCAACAGCTTACTTCCTCCTACCCCTCCACTAGGACTGCCTTATGCCTGTCCCATGCATTCTTGAATTCCCCCACTGTTCTTGACTCCATGACCTCCTCAGGGAGGCTGTTCCACGCATCCACAACCCTCTCTGAGAAAAAATACTTCCTCACATTACCTCTGAGCTGCCCCTCTATCTTCAAATTGTGCCCCCTTGTTCTTGCACATCTCTTTTTCTGAAAGATGCTACCCTCTTGGACTTTGTTGATTCCCTTGAGGTACTTGAAAGTTTCTATCATGTCCCCTCACTCCCTTCTTTCCTCAAGGGTATACATATTAAGCTCCTTTAGTCTTTCTTCATATGTCTTCTGGTGCAGACCCTGCACCATTTTGGTTGCCCTCCTCTGGACAGCCTCCACTCTGTCTATGTCTTTGTGGAGATGGGGTCTCCAGAACTGCACACAGTACTCCAGATGGGGTCTCACCAACTGTCTGTACAGAGGGATAACAACTTCCTGTTTTCTACTATTGATGCCTCTTCCTATGCATCCCAGTATCCCCAGCCTTCCTTACTGCCTTCTCACATTGCTTGCCCACCTTTAGGTCATCTGATATAATTACCCCCAGGTCCCTTTCCATTTTTACTGTTGTCAGTATCTCACCCCCCATTGTGTACGCTTCCCTGGTTTTTTGTTTCCCATGTGCATTATCTTGCACTTCTTTGCATTGAATCTGAGCTGCCATACATCTGACCATTCCTCCAACCTTGCCAAGTCCTTTCTCATCCTTTCCACTCCATCTTGTGTATCAACCCTGTTGCAGATCTTTGTGTCGTCTGCAAAGAGACATACTTTTCCTTCCAGTTACTCTGCAATGTCACTTATAAAGACATTAAAAAGGACCGGTCCCAGTACTGAACCCTGCGGTACCCCGCTAGTAACCCTCCTTTCTTCACTGTGTACTCCATTTACTACTACTCTTTGCATCCTGTTGTCTAGCCAATTTTTATCCAGGCTACCACCTTGGGACCCACTCCAAGGCTGGCTAACTTGTGTATTAATCTTTTGTGTGGGACTATATCAAATGCCTTGCTAAAATCTAAGTAGGCCATGTCCACAGCCCCTCCCTGGTCTACTACTTTGGCCACCCAGTCAAATAAATCTATTAGATTCATCTGACACGACCATCCCATCGTGAATCCATGCTGCTTGGGTCCTGTGCCCCACTGGCCTCTAGGTACTCAACAATTCTTTCCTTCAGAAGTGATTCCATCATTTTCCCTACCACTGAGGTCAAACCAACTGGTCTGTAGTTTCCTGCCTCTGTCCTGCTCCCACTTTTGTGAAGAGGAATCACATCTGCCCTCCTCCAGTCCTCGGTACCACCCCATCCTCCCATGATTTGTTAAAGAGAGTAGTCAGCGGTGTCACTAGTTCTACCTTAGTTCTTTAGAATTCTTGGGTGAATTCCATCAGGCCCCATTGCTTTGTCCACCTTCAATTTTATTAGTTCTTTCAGAACCCTTTCTTCTGTAAATGGACTGCTATCGACCCCCGTCTTCAGAGTGTTTCTCTTGTTTGGTTTAGGTACCTCTCCCTCCTCTTCCTTTGTGAATACTGAGCAGAAATATTAGTTCAGTATCCCTGCTTTTTCACTGTCACCCTCTACCCACACTCCTTCCCCTTTATTAAGCCTCAGTATCCCTCCTCTGGTCTTTATTCACTCCCTAATGTACCTATAAAAGGTCTTATCCCCCTTCTTAACAGAATTGGCTATCCTTTCCTTGGTTTGGGCCTTCGCTATTCTGACTGCCTTCCCAGCCTCTTTCTGCTTTAACTGATAAAGTTCTCTGTCCTGCTCCTTCTGTGTTTCCTTATATTTCCTGAATGCTATTCTTTTCTCCTTAACCTTCCCAGCCACCTCTTTTGAGAACCATAGTGGTTTTTTCCTTCGTTGTGTTTTATTGATTTGCTTTACACAAAGGCTTGTTGCCTCTGTGACGGCTGTTTTGATTACTCCCCATTGTTCCTCCACCCCCTCCTTCTTGCCTGTTTGCTAGTGCTTTTCTGAAGCACTCTCTCATTTTCCCAAAGTCAGCCCTCCTAAAGTCCAATACTCTTGCTTTTGTATGGCTTGATTGTATGGCTGTGTTTATCGGTCGCTTGTTCCCAGATGGCTACCCACTTCTAAATCTGAGATTCTTTCTCCGTCCCCATTTGAGAGTACCAGGTCTAAGACTGCTCCCTCCCGAGTGGGTTCCAATACTAGCTGTCTGAGGCATGCCCCCTGTAGGGCATCAAGAATGACTCTGCTCTTCGATGTGCCTGCAGCAAAGGTGCTCCAGTTAACATCTGGCATATTCAGGTCCCCCATCAACAATATCTCCTTTTCTGCCATTCTAAGAAAGCTTCATCATTTCCTTGTCCATTCCCTCCTGAGATGGGGGTCTGTATACAACCCCATGGGATTGTGGTGCCATTTCCTGTCTCCAGGTAACCCAGAGTACCTCATCTGCTCTCTGTTTACTCTTTAGTTCTGTTGCTTTGATCCCTTCCTTTACATAGAGAGCTACTCCTCCCCCTCTTTTACCCTCCCTGTCCCTCCTGTAAATTTTGTATCCTGGTATGTTGACATCCCAGTCATGGTTCTCTGTGTACCATGTTTCTGTGACTGCCACAATATCCAGGCAACCCTCTTCCATCAAGGCCACTAGTTCAGGGAGCTTGTTACACAGACTACGGGCAATGGTAATCATCACTCTCCACTTTTTGATAGCGTTACCCCTTTTAGCCTCATTCCTGTCCTTACTGCCTTTGCCTTTTTTTACATTTACCTCTGTTCTGCTCCCTAATAAGTTCTCTACCTTGGTGTTTACCTCACTAATCACCATGTTTTGTGGGGGGAGGCTGGGATTTCCCTGCTCCTTTTCAGTGCCTCCCCCCTTGGCTAGTTTAAATTCTTGCCAATGAAGCATTTAAACCTCTCACCTAGGATCCTGGTTCCCCCTGGACAGATGCAGACCATGGCACCAGTATAGGTCTGCATCCCTCCAGGTTGCTCCCCAGTCCCCAATGAAGCCAAAACCCTGAGCTCCACACCAGTTTTTCAACCACTCATTGAATTCCCTGGTGAGGAGTGCCCTAGCATCTCCCTTGCCATAGACAGACAGCACCTCCGAGAAGGTTACTGTATGCGCTACTTGTCTAGGGCCCCTCCCCAACTCTACAAACTCCTCTTGCACTGCTCTGATCCCATTCCTAGCCAGGTCATTTGTCCCTAGTGGACAATGACATCCAGCTCCCTCCCTCTGCAGCTCCTTCCACGATCCTGAGGATTCCTCCTGTCCCTCCAAGCCGTGGCGCCAGGAAGGCACCTTACCTCCCTCTCCCTTCCTCCCCAATTTTTACCCCCTAATAATTGAGTCCCCCACCAGGAGTTGTTTCCTTCCCCTGTAGGATCCCATGCCACCCTCCTGTGGGTCTCCTTTGTGAAGGTTCCCAGCATCCTCCTTGGTCTCCATTGCAGGTGACTCCATAGAGGAACCACTATCCACCAGAAGAGTGAATGAATTGTGGAGAGGTACAGCTGGAGGGATGCAACTCATTCCACACCCTCCCTCCCTGAGCCCACCCTGGTCCAGCCTCCTCTTCTTGGCAACCTCTGAGGTAGTGGCATTGGCCCTGGTGGTCCCTGGGTGGGGAGGAGGTCTCACAAACTCTAGCCAGGTCAGCCTGGAGATGGGCAACCTCCCTCTCAGACCAGAGGCGCCATAATAGGGCAGCAGCCGCAGCCTCCAGAATGTCTCCCGGAACACTGCCGCCCAACAGCCATTGCACTGCACCACTCCTATCATGTCTTATTTTGTGTCCTCTACTGTTTCTCTGTATGCTTACTCTCCTCTCTCTCTTACAACTCACACCCTTCCTGTTCTGGGACAGCAACTCCTATCTTCTTCAGTAGCCTCCTTCTTCCTTGCTCAATGTCAGACCACTAGCAGCTGGGTGGGGGGAGTGAGCTACTTTTTCCCTTTAGGTTGACAAACCATTGTTTCTCTAGGATCCTTCCTTCCTACTGCCAAACAGGAAGTTCCTGTTGACAGTCAAATCCAGAGGCTATAAAAGTAGAACTGGCTTTGGTGGGTGGGAGGGAGGGCACTTAGTAAGAAAAAGGCTAGCAACAGGAAGTTGTAATTTGAGTCACCTGCTTTTATAGTGTCTAAGCCACACACCCAGTTAAGCTCTCTTTCCTCCTACCGGTTTAGCAAAGTCAGTTGATACAGTCAAACAGACGAGGCATACTGATGAGTCCTGGTAGGACGAAACACGTGTCTATGTCTTCTGTTAGCACCCTTTGCAAACTGTGTGAGAGGCCTTCCGGCACCATGCAATTCTGCTTAAAGTTGGACCAGCATAACATTCTGTGGTGATTTGCATATGCAGCCCATGGTGCTTTGCACTGTGGGGGCATGTGTGATTTTGTATTTTCTTGAAACTTGGCTTCCCAGCCAAATGCCCTTTGGGGTAACCCTTGCCTCAGTGTTTATGCACAGAGGTTCTTTGTCTTTTAAATGTTTTTTATTTTATTGGGTTTACCACAATATATCCCAGGCACACTGCCTTAGGGGTAGCTGGTCCATTCCACTGGGGTGTCAAACAGACGAGGCATACTGATGAGTCCTGGTAGGACGAAACACGTGTCTATGTCTTCTGTTAGCACCCTTTGCAAACTGTGTGAGAGGCCTTTCGGCACCATGCAATTCTGCTTAAAGTTGGACCAGCATAACATTCTGTGGTGATTTGCATATGCAGCCCATGGTGCTTTGCATTGTGGGGGCATGTGTGATTTTGTATTCAGTTGATACAGTACCCTTCCCAGCACAGAACACACACTGACTTTCTTTCTTTTCTTTTTTTAACCCTAAATAAGACCCCTTCTACTTCTAATAAAGTATCTGTCTACTTAATCTCAACAGACACTGACTCCTGCTGAGATATAAGTTTTAAATTAATAAGGAAATGTAGCTTCTTTTAGTTAGCTGCTTTCTACTCTACAAGCAAGGCTAGCAACAGGAAGTTGTAAATTGAGTTACCTGCTTTTATAGTGTCTAAGCCACACACCCAATTAAGCTCTCTTTCCTCCTACTGGTTTAGCAAAGTCAGCTGATACAGTACCCTTCCCAGCACAGAACACACACTGACTTTCTTTCTTTTCTTTTTTTAACCCTAAATAAGACCCCTTCTACTTCTAATAAAGTATCTGTCTACTTAATCTCAACAGACACTGACTCCTGCTGAGATATAAGTTTTAAATTAATAAGAAAATGTAGCTTCTTTTAGTTAGCTGCTTTCTGCTCTACAAGCAAGGCTAGCAACAGGCAATGTATCATTAGTGACCTTTGGCAACTGCTCATCTAACTAAATATTTACACTATCATAATAGTCACCATTATTTTGTATGCCTAATTACATTTATTTGTAAAAACTGCCTGCACCTGAAGAAGGGCATTGTGAGTCCTGAAAATCTGTTAGCTGGAAATTAATTGTTGGTCCAATAAAAGGTATCAAATCACCTCTTTTGTTTATTTAATGAAAAACCTACAGCCACCACGTTGATGGCGTTAGTGTGCATCACAAGCAGCTATCAAGGTAATCTTAAAGGGCATGGAATTTTATGGCAGGCTCTGACTCTCGATGTGCTATGGACAAGCTGCTTGATATGCACAATACAGTACTACAAGATACTCTTTCCCATAGCTAACTCCCTTTAGTGTATGTTTACTACTCCAACACCACGCTGCCATTGACCATCACTATGGTGAAATGTCAGGGTAAAAAAAATAGGGAATCAGGATTTAAACCCAGATCTTCTGGTTCGCAGTCCTGTTCCCTAACCACCAGACTATGTTGGCTGCTAATATGCTTGGTTCTGCAGATATATTGATACACAAGCACTAACACAGGACCGGTGATGCTCATTAACTGACCCAGGATCTGTAGAGCTTGTCAACTGACCATGGATATGACCGATCCTAGGTCAGTGGGCGCCATTAATTCACCATGGGTCAAACTGATCCTGAGTCAAAGGTCAGGGCAATAATCACTTTGCAGCCAATACACCAATCACAACAGCCCCATCACCAACAGGGTTTTAATAAGGCATCCAAACATGGAAACGATAATAATCCAAAATATCAGTTATAATAAGCAACATTTCTGGTTGCCATGGGCAGGTAAGTAGCATTTTAAGTTCCCTTTCAAAAATTGCACTGTCATTCAAAACTTGCCAAAAATATGACACTGTCTCTTTAATACAGGTGTCACTTGGATCAGGTTAGCAGTTTGGGCAAACTGGGTTGGGGGTTAGAAACAGTTCAAATAGGATTTAGCAGCAAAAGCCCTGTGGTTGGACCCATAATCAAATTTCTCCAGTAACTGTCACTCTACTCCTATCTCCAGATCACCTCAACTTTATTGTGGGAGGCCATTCAGTTCAGAATTACAGCTTACTAATGTTAGACTGAAATGGACACATACTAAATGGAATATAATGTAAAATACAAACCTTTAAGTTTGCTAACTTATTCAACTAGTTTATTGGACTCACATAGGGTCCCCCAGCCTCAATATCAGACTAAATCCCTTTAATCCTAGGCGGTAATTAAGTTTTCTAATGGTTCCACAAATGAATTTGTCAGCAGGGTTGAGTGTAAGAAAAAAGTCTACTTACTACAAGCACAAAAAGCAGAATGTTCACTTCTAACACTAAGCATTTTTGTTCCATAACTAAAAGAAAAGCTGGGAACATATCAAATTGGCAATGCTTTTCAAAGTGCTGCAGTGCCCGCTTGCCAGCATAAAGTGGCTTCTCTCATTCCTCCTGAGAAAAATATAACTGTAGATTCACAAACTTTGGAGTTATAGGCCCAGAGAGTGACCCGCTCATGGCATAGTAAAAGTAACCAACATATGAAGTCCTGGTGCCTGCTAGTATCTTTGGATTGCCCTGGATTCTATCAGTACTTAGTTTGGGGATAATCTGTCCTAAAACTGGTAGAATCAACTAATGTGAGTAAAGACGAACAGTCCTCGGTACCCTTTGTTGTCTGTTTATTTCCTTTTTTTGGTTGCCATCATGTCAACTTTTCATGGTGTAAATAATTTCATATACCACTTCATCATGATATATATACAAATTTCTTGAGATCTGTTTTCAAATATACAACAGATATTAGTTTCCTATTATAACTGCGGAACATTTTCTCCCATAGGGAAACCTGGTTTTAATTTGCTATTATAAGCAGCTGGTAGTATCGGCAAACAGCAATTTCCCTCACTCTACGCATACGTACACTGCCTGCATCATGCACGCACTTCGACTGACTCGCAGTAAATGGGGTTAAGTTCACAAACTTGTTGTTCACAGAGTTGCTTCACAGTTTGTTTCTGTCTACTTTTAGGGCAATTGCGCAAAAAGGAAAAAAAAAGTAAACATTTAATTAAGCTACCCTCCAGTTTGACTGCACTACTGGAAGCACTGGTCATACTGTTTTTTTTTATAGTTGCTGGGTAATGTTTTCAAGGTGAGAAATATTAGCCAGCGATTATATAAAACAAAACATGGGGAGGTGTGTAAAACTTGAATTTTATACACACCCTTTGTGTGGGATGCTTTTATAAACCCCTCAAGCTTCTCACTCAGAGATTAAGTAGCATCCCACACCTCGGATGAGTGTAAAATTCTCATTATACACACCTCCCCATGTTTTATTCTAGATATATATATATATATATATATATATATATATATATATATAGGTTTCATAGGTTAAACAGAGCCAAAAGACAGTGGTCCATATTGCTTGCCAATTTATTAATTATACCCCTTAATTAAGTTTGTCCACAAAAAAGCATCCACTCGTTTTTTGAATAAATGCATACTTTCACTGGTCCCACTACAAGCGGCAGGCCATTCCATATTCTAGACACTCTGAGAACCATGAACGTCTCTGTTTTGTTCTGTAGTGTTCTACCATTAATTGTAACGGATGAGCCCTGGTTTCATAAACCACCTCTCTAAGGACCAATCCCAAGGTATCCCACAAACTATCATCTTGTAAGGCACGATACACCAAACATAGATCTCCCCTCAATCTGCGATATTCCAGACTATAAAGTCCAAGTTTTAGGAGTCTATCATCATATTCTAATCCCCGTACTTCATCCATTCTTTTAGTTGCCCTTCTCTGGGCTCGCTCTAGGGCATTAATAGCACCCTTATCTCCTGATGCCCAAAACTGGGCACAGTATTCCAGGTGCGGCCTAACGAGTAAGGAATACAAGGGGAGCAGGACCTTACTACTATTACTTTTTATGTGTTTATTAATACAATGAAGAATACCCCCAGCCTTTTTGATAACTTGTTGGCAATGTAGTCCAAAATTTAAATCATTTTTTACCGTGATTCCAAAATCACGTTCATCTTCAACTACTTCAAGCAATCTACCACCCACTGTATAATTTACTTTTGGGTTATTCTTTCCAAAGTGCATCACAGTACATTTGTATATATTAAACATTTGTTTCTTTACCTTTGCCCAACTTTCTAATTCACTTAAGGCATATTGTAAGGTAATTACATCTTCAGATTTATTAACTGTGAAACCAATATGGGTGTCATCAGCAAATGTGGTTAACCAAACATCCGTTGATGTAGTTAATGAAGAAATATAAATATTTTTTTATTTTTTTTTTATTTTCATCTTTATCCCTCCTTACTGCCTCGGTGCCCCTCCTTCCGTCCGGCCATGTCCCCCGGTGCTCACCTTTCAGGATCTGCCTTAGAGTGCCCAGCCTCCTTCCTCCTTTTGCACATCGGGTCTGTCCTATCGGTGGTCCGGGCGGACTTAGGCGGACTTCATCTAGGCTGCGAGGGTATTTCGGTTTTTCCCTGACGCCCCGCTCCCCCAGGACGCCTTGCGCTAGGGACGTACGTCCCCGAGTGGTAGCGTGCTTACGCATGCAGACCCTCATGCGCCGAGACGTCCCCCTTCCCCGACTCCGACAAGCGGAGCCGCCTCCACCCCTTCCCTCTGCCGGTGCTTCCACCGGCTATGGAAGGAGTGCAGAGCGCGATGCGCTCTTGGTAACCCACCCCTGAGGGAGGAGAGCATCCGTTGGGACGCTCAATCCTCCCTCCCCCGGCCGACCCCCCGACCACCGAGTCCGCTCCTCGAACCCAGGTCACCGGCGTGGTACGAGGTGTGGCGTCTAGCGCCTCAACCCTCAGCGCCACCGGGCCGGCTAAGAAATATAAATATTAAAGAGACAGGGGCCCAGAACAGATCCCTGAGGGACCCCACTGGTCACTTGTTCACAATCAGAATAAAAGCCCTTTATGCAGACTCGTTGAGTTCTCCCAGTTAACCAAGATTCAATCCATTTGGTAATACTCCCCTCTAAACCCATTTTTATAGTTGCATCTATTAATTCACCATGTGGTACCTTGTCAAAGGCCTTAGAAAAATCAAGAATAACAACATCCATAGCTTCACCTTTGTCTAATGCCTCACTGATACCACCATAAAAATGTAACAGGTTTATTATACATGATCTAGATTTTACAAAACCATGTTGTGCAGTGTCTGGTTGCATAATGTTCCCTATATGACTTTTTACTATGCCCTCAATAATCTTACCCAGGACAGATGTTAAGCTAATGGGTCTGTAATTAGCAACATTCTGCTTTGATCCTTGTTTAAAAATTGGGAATAACTGTGGCCTGTCCCCATGCTTCTATAACTTCTCCTTCTGTAATAGATTTTGTAAAGAGAGCAGCGATTGGACCAGATAAGGGAATTGCCAATTCTTTCATTATACGAGGGTGGAGTCCATCGGGACCAGCTGATTTATTGGGGTCTAATCTCAGAAGTAGTTTTTCCACTTCCGTTTCCTCTACTATATATTGTTTGATTGTTATTTAATCATTATATATGTAAATAAACAAAAAAATGAATGAATGATGATTGGATCATTCTCCTCAATTTTCCTTCATTTATTAGTAAAGAGCTTTCTGCTTGTTTGTGACTTTCTCACTTGTATTATTTGCTTAATTTACACTGCATTGAAATCAAATTAAAAAATAAACACCAGCACCCTATATTTCACTCAGACTTCATCAAGAAAATCTAATAAAAAATATACAAATATCTGTATACAGTATGCCTTAATAAACTCTTCTATTGTTAGGAAATGTTACTTATACTCAATCTTTAGAAATCAAATAGATGCTTAATATGTCTGCAAAGGCTTGATCACAGCATAGAGACCTTAAAAGTGTGACAACATTTCTGTTTAAAATAATATCTGAACTATTACAAAAGTACAGTTATGTAAAAACTTACCGTAATAGTAGATCTTCGAGAGGACCTCTTGCAGCAGGCCACATCAGTAGGAGTGCACCACCAGGCACTAGGACCACATGGACACTTTCTAGCTAGCAGTCTACCAGAGGATTCCACACACCACCAACATCACTCTCTGATGTCAGCCTCTCCTATAAGAGAGGGAGGCCCCCATGGCCTCCTCAGTTCTCCCACCAGAGACCAAAAACAACAGTCCACTAGGGGAACCAAGGAGTATCCAAGGTGTTCTTAGAGTAGACAGAAAAGGAAGCAGAAGGTTCTCCCCTATGGAAAAGGAGAGCTAGGCAGAAGGCTCGAAGGCCAGGAAAAAAGGAGAAAAAGGGGGAAGGAGGGAGGGAAATCATGGCCCGCTTCAAGAAAGCCTCTCGAAGATCTACTGTTACAGCAAGTTCTTACGTAACTGTACTATCGTACATCGAAGGTATCTCTTGCAGCAGGCCATACTGTTTTGTCTCGTGCGTCCATATCCAGGGGGATCTGCCAATATCCTTTCGTTAAGTCTAGTGTGGTAAAATACTGGGACTTTCCCAAATGATCCAAAATGTCATCTATACGGGGCATGGGGTAACTATGAAATTTGGAAATAGAGTTAAGATGACGGAAATCTAGACATATACGTACCCCACCCTCTTTTTTGTTTACAACCACTAAAGGAAAACTCCAATCACTATGGGAAGGCTTGATAATTCCCATATCTTTGCATCTTTCTTAATTTTTTAATAACATCTTTCTAACCCTTTCAGGTAGCCAGTAGAGCTTTTGGATGAATGGGACTACTTTGGGAAACCGAAATTGTACGTGTCACATCTTTAGCTTTTCCAGGAGTTCCCTTAAAGGTTTTTTCATGATATTTCAATATAGTTAATAGTTCAGCAGTCTGCTGGGGAAGGGGGGTTAGGTCAGGATTTATATTAATTTCCTTAATGTCCCCTTCCATTTCCAATCTCTGATAAGCTACGTCCAATTCACTACTACCATCCTCCGCGTAGACATACCCGCATACAGTTGGTGCCCTCTCTACTCATGGTTTCAGAAGGTTTGCATGGTAGATACGTTTTTTATTAACTTTGTCATGTACATTTATCTCATAAGTAACAGGACCCATTTTCCTTAGAACTTTATAGGGGCCCTGCCACTTCATCAATAACTTATTATCTGATGAGGGTAACAAGAACAATACTTGATCCCCCTCCGCAAAGTCCTTATTACACGTTTCTTTATCATACTGTATCTTTTGAACTAGCTGTTGTTTTTGATTAACAGCATGAGCCTGTTAAATGTACTTCATTATTCGTTCCCTTAATTTTTGTAAGTACTCAAGGGAACATTTGTTCTGGGAAGTCCTATTCTCCTCCCACCACTCTTTAACAACATCTAAAGGCCCTCAAGGGTTTTTGCCATACAATAGCTCAAACAGGGAGAATCCAGTTGAGGCCTGTGGTACTTCCCTATAGGCGAACATTAGATAAGGTAGGTATATATCCCACTGTCTCCCTTCGTCCTGGACAAATTTCGGAATCATTTTTTTCAAAGTCTGGTTGAAGCGCTCCACCAGACCGTCTGTTTGGGGATGATATGGTGGTACGATAGCTTCTATCCAGGAATCTGGCAGAGCCAAAACCAGTGCGAACAGAAATTGCACTTCTGTCCGTAAGTATTTCACGCGGGATACCCACTCTACTAAAGATTTTACCCAGTTCCACATAATTTAGGGAAGGAAGACAGTTCGAAGGGGTACAGCCTCCGGATATTTAGTTGTATAGTCACAAACCACTAGTATATACTGATTTCCTTTTGAACTCTTTTGTACAGGTCCCACAATATCCATAGCAATTCTGTGAAAGGGGGTAGTAAACAAAGGCATCGTTTGTAAAGGCACTTTGTCTTTCTTTACAATTTTTGCCACTTTTTGACATTCTGGGCAACTTCTGCAGTATTCAGCCACTTGCTCATGTATGCCAGGCAAGAAAAATTGATGAAGTAGTCTACTCAAGGTACAGTCCCTCCCTAAATGTCTGGCCATCAAAGTATCATGGGCAAGGCTCAAAAATATTGGTCTGTACTTTATAGGTACCAATAACTGCTCAATGGTTTCACCGGTTTTGGGATTTAGTACATATCCTATACAATAACCCATCTATCAATTGACACCTTTCTCCAGTTCCTTTAGTCTTATCCTGTAAAAAAAATGTTGTAAAGAATCATCCCCCCTCTGTAATTCTGCAAAAGTATTTTTATCATATTCTTTTACATCATGCATAATGCCATCGCCACAGTTATCCTTCACAGTGTCTTTTGTATTTAAAGTCTAGTTATTTTTCTCTTTTCCCTTCTGTCTTCTGGTTTTCCTGTCTTTCCCTATAGCCCCATATATTTCTTTATCAAAGGGAAAGAAATGTTCCAAAGTATCTGAATTCTGAATGGATGTGGTCTGAGATCTGGTCACCATTGCACAGATGTTAGAAGAAATAAGGTTCTGAAAAGTGGGACAGTCATGCCCGATTACTACGGGAATCGGAAGGTTAGGTACAACTCCTACCTTCATATTCTGCACTTGTTCTTGTATTGTTATTTCTGTCTCTTCTAGTGGGTAATAATGTGTATCACCATGTATGCATGTTACCCCAGTGGTAGGACCCCCTGGGGATGGTGGCATACATAACAATTCTGGTTGCACCAATTTTTGTTTACTCCCTGAATCAAGAAGGCCAGTAACTAAATATTGTCCTATTTGTACAGGTACCATGAACTGTCCCCAACTGGCTAACACAAGATGTATTTGTTTGGGTTTCTTCTTGGGACAAAATCGTGCAATATGTACTTTGGTTTTACATTCATGACATTCAATGTCTGGGTTATACCCCCTTCCTGGTCTACCAGTGTTTTTTATACCAGTGTTCATAATAGTGTTACCACCTGGTCCCATAGTAGCAGAAGGAGGTCTTACCGGATACCCTTGATGATTGGCTGTCTGGGCGGTGCCTTTCTGCCCGTGAGGTCTCGCTGCGATGCAGTCCTCAGCCAATCAAATTGCAGTGTCTGATACCTCTAGGCAGTGCTCCTTCACCCATAGTTGAACATCTGGTGGTAAGACAAAGAGCTGTCTCATACGCCCTCCCAAACATTTGGAACCAACTACAAGCCATGCTGAAGCTAACCAGCATCGTATCAATTAACTCCTACAAAACACTAGCTATCTCTAAATTAAAAGACATATGTTGGTACTACTAGGCCCCCAACACCAAGTCAACTTCCTAGGTACCAACTGGCTCTCTACTTATTAAGCTGAAATGTGTTGCATAATTTAGGGCAAGGTTAAAGCTGGAATGTACTGCATATATAGCATAAGGACTTCTATTGTGTATACCTCTTGTATTATATATTTTTTCTTTGTTGTTCTACATTTTATATCTCCTGTCTACGTAATTGCAAACTGTATGTGTATGTGCCTCAGGACCTCCTTGTGAATGAGCTTGCTCAACGGAGTCTTTCCTGCAATAAACTTGAACTTGAAGTTGAACTTGAAGACCCGAAGAAACTGCTCCAAAACTATTGTTTCAATGACCGGGTTTATAGTTCAAGTGTTAGTCTGCAGCCATTTGACACACAAGTCTTTGAGCTGAGTAAACGCATCTTGGGGGTTATCAGCATTACTATATCTATAAGATCTAAACCTCTGTCGACAGATTTCAGTGTTGATGTCATGCCTCTTCAAAATGGCCTGTTTAACTTGGTCAAAGCTGTTTACATCGACCATTTCTACTCGGCTATAGGCCAGCTGGGCTTTCCAGTTAAATAAGGTGCCAGTCGAATAACCCACTGATCTCTTGGCCAATTACATGCTGTTGCTACTCTTTCAAAGGTCAATAAGCAGGCTTCAATGTCATCAGAGTCTGATAATTTGGCTAGTTTGATATCTTTTTGGCCTACTACTGGGGCAGCAGGTGGTCTACCAGCACCCATTGTTTGAATTGCCCTTAAAGTGTCATTCCACCTGGCTTCATATTCTCTTTGGTCTCTATCTCTTTGTTTCTCCATCTCGATTTGTCATGTACACAGCCATTTTTATAAGTCCTGGGGCTCCTCAGGGGGGCGTTGTTCTTCTACACCCCCACTAGCCTGAGTCAACCCTTCCATCTTCTTGTCTTCCATCCTGGATTCTGGTTTATCTGTGGTCTTTTTTCTAGTTACTGCGTCCAGGCCTTGTAACAATGGCAATTGATACTTGGAAGTCACCGACTTGATATGCACTCCAAGAAGCCTCGGCTGGTCCATCTGCTCGATGTCTGTTCTGTCCTGTAGCATTAAAAGTCCACCAGGGCCTTGGAACAGGTCCCTCCAGTTAGTCAACCCCAACCAACCGATCCCATTGCTGACATCAATGTGGAAGGCTGTGGGTTAACAGATGGACACTTGACACAGGAGCTGGAGTATTGCAGAAGTCCTGCAAGGATATTTTATTTCCAGGAACAAAAAAAAATAAACGAACTGTACGTCCAAAATAACAAATGCAAAATAAATGCTGAAATTTAAACAACAGGCTTTGTTCCAGCAGTCAAAGTATCAGCAGTAACACAGGAGTAGCAACCATCCTAAACTCCTAGGTGTTATCAGGTCAACTCCCAACTCGAATCTGACTAGCTTCATACAATGACTACTATATAAAGGGGGCTGGACTAATGGATTGGTCCACCCATCCATCAATCAAGTTACATTTTAATATATTTCATAAAATAAAGTTATTATGTATAGCTTTTGAGAAGATTTTAGCATAATGTTTTAGTGTACACAGTTTTAGGATCCACTATCTGCCCCTGGATACATTTAAATCAATATTTCAGTTTTCAGAATGCCGACAAGCACCGCCCCAGCTTTCCTGCATTAAAGAAGAAAGAAAAAGACCGTCCGGCTCTAAAGAAGCAGGGAAGCTGGGCGGTTCTGTGGCATTTTCAATTCGATACTAAAATATCCCCAACAGGGCTTAAAACCCTGAATATTCACAGAAAAGAATCAATTTTGATGTCCCCTAGACTTCAGAACCCAAAGCATTGCCAATTCTTAGAATGCTTCATGTTTGCGTTCTGTTTCACAAAACGGCAATATAACGGAAAATGAATGTGTGCACAGCCGTGCAGGGAGACAGTAAAAGGCCGTACTAGCGGCTCGATATAATTACTTGAAACAAACTCTAGGTAGGTTCTTTTACAGCTTCCCTGAAGTATTTCCTACAGGACTGTATTTAAAATATTACTCTGGGAAAGTGAATCATTTCTCTGTACCCCTCGCTTGTACTGTGGTCAGAAATCTTGTGACTTGCAAATACAAATGTCAAGACGGCAAAACGGGAGCTCGTCTTTAGAAACCTATTTATGGGGAAATAAACAAGCTGTAAACAGTGTTTTGCAGGATGAAAAAGTGTTTGGAAGTATTGAGCTATCATTTTGGTACTATTATAAACACTGGGTAATTTGCAAAGTGTAACACAATGTTTTCAGGCTTTGATTAAGAAAGTGTTCCCTGAGGATAAAAACAACACAAAAAGGGGGGTTACTCAGCAACAAATACTAAATAAAAGGTATCTCAATAGTGTGCAATAGATGGCCAGTCTATCACTCACTATTTAAACAAAGGACAAATACACAAAGACAAGCATTCATACTACTTCCACACTAGACAAAACACAAACATAGACAGACAGAAGGGGAGGGGTTACCAGGGCACTACCACACACCTCTAAGATGCTTATGTGCAGGGACCCTGGTTTTCCATTTTTACCGGTAACACCGGTAACAATCACGGAATCCTGCTTGGTTTGCAGATTTTGAATTCTTGTACCGATGCCTCACGGAAATTGCATGTCACTGCACAGAATCTCTAAGACTTCAGTATCTTTTTAAATTTTTTTTATTTTCTCTTTCTATGTCCCCTTCTCACAGCATCAGTCTCCGCTTTTCAGAGATCCCTAGGCTGGGTATCCCCTAGCTTCACCCCCAGGTAATGCTCAGGAGCTCCTGTGGGCCTGCCCCTATCCTGCCTGGATTGCACCCCCCCCAGGAGGGAAGGGAGGGTACCCCAGGTCATCACCCCACACTCCCTTAGTGTGCACCGGGCAGCTCAGTGGGTCCGTCATGGAGCCTGGTTATGAAGTCTGGGGCACCTGGGTCCCTTCTGCCAGTGGCCGATGTGGGGTGATTGTTCCTGGTTTTCTGGTCCCTGTCCCTTAGGCACTAGAGATCCAGGGAGGTAGGTCACATAGAGACATGCCACTGCTCCAGATCCTGGCTAGCGTCCTCCCCTCCTGATCACTCTGCAGCACCATTGCACACCACCCATGGTCACACAGGTGGTGGTAAAGAAGCAGGACCTACAGCCCACCCTCCCCAGAGGAGGAGAGCAGTCCTCCAGGTGCTCGATCCTACTCCCCTGGCCAGACCTCCATCAACCAGAGTTTGCTTCTGACCCAGGGTCACTGGCATTGCAAGCAATGGTGCTACCGCAGCCCCAGCGGGCCAACCCAGATTTCTGCATCTTAAAATGAATGCTGCTGTGCTTTGCATTCTTTCTGCTTTGCTGCATATTGAGTCAGTAAGGAAATCACCTGCACTGCTTTGTTGTAATCAGCCATTCAGTTTAACCACCCATGCCTACTGGTTGAGTAACGAACAGTGATTGAACTGGGTACATCCAGCAGACTTCGGTTTGAGTCCCACAACCTTCTCTTGCATACTGTGTGACTCCAAGCAAGTCATTTAACCTCCCCAGTGCTTCTAGGTCACTCCTTAAAACAGACAGTTCTGCCTAGTGGGCCTTACCTGCTTTACAAAGAATATAAAAAAAATACCAATATATGTTTAGTACATCATAGAATAGTAGTCAAGGTACCATGTAATTTACCTGCCTTTCACTTGGGCTGCAATGATTTTGTATAGGTAAAGATAAATGTTCAGATACATTTTATCTGTTTTATAAGCTTGTGTTTAGATTTTAGTCAGGTTTTTATTGTATTGTTTGCATATAGGCGATACTGAAGGATTAAGGCCAGTTGCGCAAGTAAACAAAGTATTACTGTAACAGGCTTGCGTCTAAAGTGACGCCACTCTGTCACGCCTCTTCCCGTCTATGCCCGAGTCACCGAACAGTTCATAGAACAATCATATAATAGTTATAGAAATGTACAGTACAGTGTGTGTAAAGTACCCGGGGTGTGAGGGGCGGAGCGCCCCCACAGAAGATATAAACAGTTCACTAAACAACAAAAGAAAGAAGACATTCGGGGAGTACATAGCAACAATAATTTAAGTCATAGGACCCAGGGTGTGTGGGGGGTGGAGCGCCCCCACAGAAGATATAAACAGTTCACTAAACTAACTAAACAAAAAGAAAGAAGATATTCAGTGGAGTACATAGCAACAATAATTTATTCATAGGACCCAGGGGTAGAAGTGAGCGTCTACAGAAGAAAGAACAAACAAATGTTGTCTTGGTTTTTAAAAAAAGTCTAAATATTGATTGTTTCTTTCTTCTGTGGGGGCGCCACCACACCCTCGGTCCTCAGTGGTTATTCTGTATTCAGTAATATGGTGTCTGAGATAAAAATAATTTCACTGCATTTACTGTCGTGCCTGCTTGCTTTCTTCTGTGGGGGCTGCTCCGCCCCCCACACCCGGTCCTCAGTGGTTATTCTGTATTTGGTAATATTGTATCCGAGATAAAAATAATTTCTCTGCATTTACTGTCACGCCTGCTGTGTTAGTGGTGATTGTGTAGAAAGCACATGCAGTTTCACTAGATCTCCGGCTGTTTTCACTTGCTCGCGCAGCTTCAAGATACACATTACAGTGAAGTCTCTGAAAGCTGCGCAGCGACGCGATCTGGCCTTAATCCTTCAGTATCGCCTGCATATAAGCATCTAGGTTGTAGATTGCTAAATGCAGGATTACTGTTACCAATTAACGTATTCAAGTTTATAATCAGTAGGGCCATCCAAAATCCTTAATTGTTTGAATGAAAACTAGTCTGAATGAAGGTATGTTCACAAAGAAGAAACTGCCTTACTACTTATGAAAAGACTTCACAGTTAGCACCCCATTTAGGTGAACTGGATCATTTGCACCTTTTCCCCCCCTGCTGTTTCAGTCTCTGTGACAACAAAAAGTTTTCTGATAGACTGCTTCAACAAAAAGCAGATGTAAAGTATTTAAGAGTTCTTATGTTTGGCCAATGGATTTTGAAAGCACAGTCAATGATATACAGAAGGTAATACCCCAGGGGCTGTATGATGCTGGTGGGCAGAGTGGTGCTCAATTCACATCTGAACAAAGACATGAAAACTGGGAGACACCCTTTTCATGGACACCAAGTAAAAAAAAAGCATCCACATGTCTGGGAGATGCATGAATCCATTTGAAGGTCCTCCACTAATCACTTGTAGATTTTTTAGGTGAAGACACTTTATTTCAAATAAGCAAATTCAAGCAGTTTTTTTTTCTCCTCCTACTCCCTGGCCATCCACTCCTTCAGGCCTGCCAATGCCCCCTACCACTGCTGCTGAGTCCGACCACCATCCACTACCCCTTACTGCTGTGCTACCAGGTAACCCAAAGTAACCCTTCATTGAGTGGGTCCCTACCCCATGGGAGGCTACCAGGGGAGGAGAATTGCCCCAAAGAGCTTCCTGTGTATCCTGGACATGGCAGGGGTCAGAATAGACACATGTCTAGGGCTTCCAGCTTATGGAGGGACCAACAGCCATCCTTCGGTTGGCCAGTAGGTGTTTTACCATTTTCTTGACAGGCCACATGATGTCAAGGCACAAGCCAATGTCCACCACGCTCCCTCCTGCAGTGAGGGCTGACATGTTGTCATGCCTCTGGCCTCCACCAGGGGCCAGCAAATGCTGAGCCATGAATCCACCCTCCCTCCCAGAAGAAAGTGAGTGGTCATTGGACACGCAAGCCTTCACCCACCAGCTGGCCCTCCAACACCCAAGTCTGTTCCCTAACCCTGGTCAGCGGTGTCACAGGCAGAAATTCAATTCAGGCAGTTAAATTATAGATAGGAAAAAACAAAGGTAGTCCACCTTAGCGGTGATGGTTCAGATTAATTCACATCTGAGTTCTAACAAGCAAAGAGACCAAGTCATTTGTAACTTGTGCATGTGGGGTGTGGGTGTTGAAGAAAGGGGATCATAGTGCAGTCACTACTGCCATAACCTTGAGGGATGTGATCTGCATTGTTGCTACTGTCATCACACTGAAGGGGTGGGGGCTGTAGTGCTTCTGCCATCACCACTGGTGGATGGGAAATGTAGTACTGCTGCCATCATACCTAAGGGATGGGGGCCACAGTGCTGCCTCTTCTGTCACACCTGAGGGAGGGAGGTCATAGTGCTGTTGCTGCTGTCATCACACCAGAGGGATGGGGGCTGTAGTACTGCTTCCATCACACCTTAGGGATGGGGGCTGTAGTGTTGCTGCTGCCATCACATCTTGTACCTAAAATAACTTTAAATTGGTACAAGGATGGAAGGATGTATAATAGTGGAAGTCAAAATTGCTAAAATGCATGTTAGCAGAGTTAAAAATTGTTAAATAAAGTACACAAAACCAAACAATGGTAAAACCGGATTTTGGCTTAGCAGACACCAGTGATAATACCATTTTTTACAATGTGCAAAACGGAATATGCCTTTTCTCAATCCCGGTAAACCAGTGTCCCTGCTTATGTGGAGTTCTGCCTCCACCATGGACCACATCCCTTGAGTCTGGTGGGCACCCAGGTGAGCCACCCAGCCAAGGCCCAAGGCATTTATTGTGAGGATTTGCTGTGGGGCTGTAATGAAAAATGGCACCCCTCTCAGGAGGTTGCTGGGCTCTAGCCACCATAACAACATCTTCTTGACTGGGTCTGAGACCAGAACAGACTGCTCCAGGTCGTCCGTACGCTGGTCCCACTGGACCTGCAGCATCCATTGAGGAATTCTCATATGCAGCCTGGTTAGGGGGACCATAATAATGGCTGCAGCCATGAGTATGAGGAGGCTCAGAAAGACCCATGCTGACACATGATGGCTGGAGTAGAGCTGATAGGCTTGATCCATCAGGTGCAACACTCCGTCTTGTGGAAGAAAGGCCACTCCTTGAGCCGTATCCAGTACCGACCCAATGTACTGAAGTCACTGCGGGGGGGGGGGGCAGAAACAACTTGGGCAGGTTAATTGTGACTCTCAAATCCTAGGACAGGTGGCAGGTATGAACAAGGGTTTGCAGCAGATTCTCCCTGGATGGTGCTGCTAGCAGCCAGTCATCCAGGTAAGGAAACACATAGAACCTCTGCCATCTGAAGGCAGCTGCCACCACTGGCAAGCACTTGGTGAACACCTGGGGCTGAAGGTAAGCCAAATGGCAGAGCCCTGAACTGAAAATGGGATCCCTGAAAATGAATCTTGAGGAAGCGCCTGTGGGAGGTGCATACCTTGATATGCAGATAGGCATCTTGCATGCCCAGGGAGCAAATCCTGACCGCTTGGTGTAACAGGGGCAGCAGAACTGGTAGGGTGACCATCCAGAACCATTTGTATTGGATGGACAGGTTCAGCTTGCTGAGGTCCAGAAAGGGCCAAAAATCCCCCCTATGTTTGGGAAGCAGGAAGAAGTGGGAGTAAAACCATTTTCCTTGCTAGGACTGTGGAACAGGTTCCATCACCCTTTTGTGAAGCAGGGCATGGATCTCTTCCCAGATCAGAGGGATGTGACTAGGAGGATACAAGGATGGAACTGGAGGTCTGTCCTGAAGCCACTCCAGAAGTTGTAGGGAGTGTCCGTACTCTATGAGCTGCATCACACAACTGTCTGACTTTATCTCCTGTCACCTGTCCAGATGGAGGGAGAAGCGACCCCCTACGCCCACCTCCTGAGTGCCTGGATGAAGGGGGTCTGGTAAGGAGTCAGGAAGGGGAGGGCAGCTGCAGCCAGGGCTACAGGACCTCCACAGGAGCTCTTGATGGTGGATGGGGTGGAGGTGGGCAGGGCAGAAGCCGCCACCCATCGCTTTCCTTGAGGCTTGGCAGACAGTCGGGTTTGCTTGTGGGTAGCCTGACTAAAGGGCATCCTCTGCCCACACTTGGGCTGTGTGTGATACATGGAATGGACAGACCTCAGGGTATGTCCAGATGCCAGTAGTTGGGAGAGGATATCTTTAACATCTCCTCCAAACAATTTGTACCTTCTAAAAGGGGCATTCATGATGGACCACTGGACATCAGGGGTGAACCCGGGCACCTGAAGCCAAGAAAGCCAGTGCATGCATATGTCAGCTGCTGCTGCCTGGGCCATTGCATCCACAGGGTCATAAGCTGCCTGGAGCAAATGGGTACCGACGTCACAGGCTGATTTGAGAGTACACAGGGCCTGTTACTTGGCAGGGTCATCTGGCATGGATTGGGTGGCATCCCTGGCCTGGTCCCACAGGGTATTTTGGTTTTGGAGCATGTGTGCCAAGTAATTGAGGGTGCAGACTGCCAGGGTGGCTGAGGTGAACGCCTGCTTGCCAGAAGGTCCAACCAATGTGGCTCCTTGTCAAGTGGCAGGGAACTCAAATGCTTACGCCATTTAGTACAGTCATGAGCAGCATTTATCACTATGGAGTCTGCTTGCACCTGCTCCCCGAGAAAGGGTTTTCCCACTGAGGCATGGTACAGACTATCTGCCTTTCTGGACATAGCTGGGACCAGATTGATCCGATGCCAGGCGGCCATGGTGGCATCCTCATAAATATCTATGAGTCAAGGAACCACCAATGGAGGAGTCTCCGGAAGCATAGTTAGGCTGTAAGCTGGCACTGTTCCAGGTCCTGTTCCTCCATCTCAAACCCCATGGCCTCTTGAATATGTCACATGAGGACTGTGAATGAGGAATCATCGGGTGGGGATTTGGGGACATACCTAGGGTTCCCTTCCCCTTCAGAAGAGCCAGCTGAGGGGGAAAGATTGTAGAGAAAGTGGCAGCATTGCGGCTGGAGGACCATTTAACCATCCACAGTATCTATGACTCTGTCCAATCTGGCTTCAGGAAAAGGCACAGTACTGAGACGGCTCTTGTTCGGGTACTAAATGATCTCCTGAGATTGGAGAACTCGTTCTATCTTGGTTCTCCTTGATCTCTCAGCAGCGTTTGACATTGTGGATCATGGGGTGCTGCTTGATCGCCTGTGGTTTCTCTGTGGACTAAGGGGGTGGTCCACAGTTAGTTTAAATCTTTCCTGCAGGGTAGGACTCAGAGAGTAGTGTCGGGGATTCATTCTTCAGCCTCTCACTGTCTACGCTGTGGGGTGCCACAGGGTTTGGTGCTGTCCCCCATGTTATTTGCTGTGTACATGCTTCCATTGGGGGACATTATAAGACAATATGGGTTGAAGTTTCATTACTATGCCGATGATTCTCAACTCCGTATGTCTTTTGTGCCTGAGCAGGAGTCCGAGTCAAGTACATTGTTTAACAACTGCCTCCTGGAGATACAGAATTGGAGGAGTACCAATTGGCTGAAGTTGAATCTGGGAAAAACAGAGGTACTGGTGGTGGAACCGGGGGTGAGGATGTCAAGTTCATGGGTGGGAAAACCCTTAGGTTTATTTCTGGGGGAGACCACGCTTATGGCATCTGGCCAGGTACGTAACCTTGGTATTATATTTGACGAGGGCCTGACCCTGAGGGCGCAGGTGTCAGACGTGGTCAAATCATCCTTTTTCCATCTAAGGAATATAGCACGGGTGAAACACCTGGTTCCATCAGAGGATCTTCCTACCCTGGTCCACGCCTTTGCTGCCAATCGTCTTGATTACTGCAACGCTCTTTATCTAGGGCTGCTGGCAGTGGATATCCGCCGCTTGCAGCTGGTGCAAATGCGGCAGCTAGGTTGTTGACTGGAAGCCCTAGGTCCAACCATATAACACCTGTGCTTCATAAGTTGCACTGGCTGTCGGTACAGTGGCGGATCACTTTCAAGGTCATGTTGATGACCTATAAAGCCCTACACGGGTTGGGACCCCACTACCTGGAAGAACTCCTGACTTCTTACTGCCCCTCCTGCTCCCTCTGATCCTCTGGTGAGGGACTGCTAGAGATTCCCAGGGTAACCTTAAAAACATCTGGCGGAAGAACGTTTGCCTTTATGGCTCCTTCACTGTGGAATTCTCTACCTTGCCAGATACAAAATAGCCTGACTATGGAGGGCTTTAAAAAAACCCTAAAGACCTTCCTTTTTAATCAAGCATTTCAGTAATGTGAATTATGTTAAAGCTGTTATATATAAAAATGTTATTTATTATTGTGGTTTTAATGCTGCTTAGGGAATTTTGTAAAGGTGCCCTGAGCTTGGGAAGGGCGCCTTATAAAAAATAAACTTTACTTTTACTTACTAGATGAGCCACTGATATCATTGTCATCCCCTCATCCTTGTCCTGATCACCCTCATCAGGCAGACGCAGGTCTGGATGATACTCCTCCCCCTTGTCTGTGGGTCACCTGCAGGTGGGAGTCTGCTGAGAAGATGTGGTCGGCTGCTGGAGCACTGGAGCTGACGGCTTCAGAGAAGGTCTCTGGTGAGCAGGAGACACCGGACTCTGAGGAACGGGAACCAGCAACTGCACAAAGCCCCAAAGGGCTGAAAGTAGGCCTTGAAAATCGAGAGTAACAGGCATCAGTCCAGCAGGTGCCGGATAAGGCTAAACTGATACTGACGGCGGGTGCCAGTTGAGGATAAACCCGCAGAATCTGCGGGCATGGGTTGTGGATAGACCAGTGCAAGTCCGATGGACACCAGCTGCAGGTAGCCCGGCGCATGTTTCACAGGCATCAGCGGAGGGAAAATGGGTGCAGGCCCAATGGGTGCTGGCTGAGGCAAGATTGGTGCAGGCGCCGGTTGCGGCAAGGCTGGCAAACATCCCATGAGTGCTGGCTGAGGTAAGACAGGTGCCAGGGAGGGAGAAGACGTTACAGGTGAAAGTGGTGGATGACTTGGCCATGGAGAGGCATCAGTGTCCTGCAGTGCCAGCCCTGAGGTTGGAGGATGAGTGCTGGACCCCATAAAGGAGACCGACGCCTGGATTGCGGGTAGGGGGCAGGCATTAGAATGGAGCCCAGCTTCCACCAAACCCACGCTGGCTGAAGACACGCTGGTTAAGCCACCATGCAGTGCGCCCATCATGAGCAAGGGCCTAAGCAGCAGGGGCTGAGGGTCAGGGAATGAGCCCTGGCCCAAAAGGCCTCCACCCGAAACTGTAATAGTGGCGGGAGGTGGTGCCGGTGGTAGCCCTGTGAGTGAGTGCATGGCAGCTGAGGCCGACCCCGTGGAGGAGGAAGACCTAGTCACAGTTGAAGAATGGTGGGGAGACTGCGAATAGGAAGAGGAGGACCGGAGCCTATCCCAGTCCTTGGCCCAGTGTTTATGTTTCCCACTGGCCTTGTCCCTGGACTTTGAGGACTGACAGCCCGAAGACTGGACAGGGAAGACCGAGGAGCTCCTGGCCTACAGCTCCTGTTCCATGGAAGTGACCTTCTGCTGCACGTGAACGGTTTCTAAGGTCTGCTTGCGGCGTTGCTGGGTGGCTTGGCTGAATCCCTGGCAGACTTTGCAGGCTTGGAATTCATGCTATAGGCCAAGACAGCAGACACAGGCAGAATGGCCGTCCTGCTCCAGGATTTGTTTTCCATAGGCACACTTAGTTTTGAAGGGATCCAAGGTCAAAGATGGTTTTGAAGACATAAAAAAAGGAAAAACGATGAAAAAGAACTACAGTGAGACTGTAAATGGATGGTCGACTAAAGCTGCGGTGGTTTCCAGAGGACCAACATGGGTTGGTCAATGGTGGGAAAAGAACTGAGGAGGCTATGGGGGCTGCCCATTCTTATAGGATAGTCCGACATCAGAGGGTGACATTGGTGGTGGGCGGCCCTCTGGTAGACTGCTAGAAGGTTTCCATGTGGTCCTAGTGCCTGGCTGCTTAGTCCTACTGGTGTGGCCTGCTGCAAGAGATACCCTCGAAGTAAAATTTAACTTAATTACTTTGCCATATTAATGAGAATTTTGAGTAGGTAAACTGACATAAGTTCAGAAAAACTATAATAAACAAGTAAAGAAAGCTGCAGTTCATAAAATAAACTGTATGGAATTTATCAAAATTATTTCTGTTTTATGCTGTGTTACGTTGTGACAACAGGATTGCTCTCACAAGGCACCTACATTTTACTTAATTACACAATGCATGGGTATTATTTGAGAATGCAGTTTTGTTTTTTCATTTACTATAATTTTTCTGACCGAATAATTTTGTTTGACACACTTTCTTTTTCCTGGTGAAAAGTACATTTAGCTAATTAGTTGTGGGTTGGACACCATTATGGACAGAAACATTTGGGCTCACTATGCTGTGATCAAGCTCATAAACAAATACAATTGTTTTATTCAGTTGTGTTTCTGCTTTCTTTCTTACAGCAAAAGCATTCAGTGGTGTCTTATGTTTTGCCTTTATAATCTGTTTTCATAAACAATTTCAGTGTGCACTTAAACTCAGAGTGTACTTCAACCACTTGAATAAAATTTATAACAAAACCAAAAATTCTGAATTGAGTGCTAACCCAAACGAGGACTAGAAAATATCAGCAGTCCCTGTTTAAACATTCTATTACCACTGGGTAAATAAATTTAGAGTATATTTTCTGCTCTTGTAAAATTTTTCCACCCATTCTGCTATTATAAACAGCTCTTGTCTGGGGCTTCTATCTGAAGCACACATGCAGGCCAGATTTTCAGATGGGCCGGAAGGCTGCAAGCATGGGTGTGCTGAATAATGTGGCGCTGAGGGCTTGTGGCATTCTCCTGTGGCGATAAAGGTTTTCTATCCCATGCGTCGCTGCTACAAGTTAGGGCCAACTTCTTCTGGTCTAGCTTATGGCAATCCTGGATACCCTTTTTACAGAGCTTGCACCAAATATTTGGTGCAAGTTGCCATTAATCGGGTAAAGTGTTGTAACTGCATCCAACCTACTAAACACGGGCGCAGCTGTGGCAAAGGTGTTGGGCGCAGCTGTGCCAAAAAGAGGGTTTGACTCTGGGCTTGATGCAAGCCCTGCATCACCCTTTGAAAACTGAGCCCCACATCTTCAGTTATTTTAATCTGTGTTTTTTATCCCATGTAATATGCTGTTGTGTCACCCTTTGAAAACTGAGCCCCACATCTTCAGTTATTTTAATCTGTGTCTTTTATCCCATGTAATATGCTGTTGTATCACCCTCTGAAAACTGAGCCCCACATCTTCAGTTATTTTAATCTGTGACTTTCATCCCATGTAATATGCTGTTGTGACACCTTCTGAAAACTGAGCCCCACATCTTCAGTTATTTTAATCTGTGTCTTTCATCCCATGTAATATGCTGTTGTGTCACCCTCTGAAAACTGAGCCCCACATCTTCAGTTATTTTAATCTGTGTCTTTCATCCCATGTAATATGCTGTTGTGTCACCCTCTGAAAACTGAGCCCCACATCTTCAGTTATTTTAATCTGTGTCTTTCATCCCATGTAATATGCTGTTGTCACCCTTTGAAAGTCGAGCCCTACATCTTCAGTTATTTTAATCTGTGCCTTTCATCCCATGTAATATGCTGTTCTGTCCTAGTTGAAACATTAAATGAAAGAGCACACTTCCTCTGTTCTCTCCCAACCTTCTGTGTGTGATGTCATGACATCCACGGACGTCATCGGCTGCCTGGCATTAATGCTAAGTGGAGAAACTCCTCTTTAGGAGAGAGCACACAACACCTACATGGCGTGTTGGGATAATGGCAGCAGGACCATGTTAGTAATATTATTTCCAAGACTGAAGGTCGGGACAGAATGAAGTACAGTAAGTGTGCACTTTCATGCAGATATTTTCTGTCCCTCATTTGGGTCAACACTCAAATCAGCATTTTTGTACTTATTACAGATTTAGTCTAGTCAACTTATAAAGCTAAAATCTGTATTATGCTTGAAAACAAATCACCGAATGGCATTTGTCATATATTTTGTATTTGCCATACCCTGATGAAGTGGTATATGAAATTATTTACACCACAAAACATTGACGTGATGGCAACCAAAAGATGATATAAACAGACAACACAGTGTATTGAGGACTGTTCATCTTTATTTATGTATAGAATAAGTAAAACAAGAACTGCCCTCCTCGGGTTCTAGCACTGCATGGCCTGTGAATAGTTACATGCAGATTCCTAACTCCACATAGACATCTGTGGACCACTGTATATCCATGAACATTGTTTTATGAAGTGGCAAAAGGTGAAACCATTAACAAAAACAGCAGCTTCTGATCCACCAAAGTACTGAATTTTATAAAATTCTAGAAACTAAATGAGCAGCGGCTTGAGAAAGAGACAGATTTTTTTAAACAAACATTGCTTCTGAGGCAGACCTTTCTTCAAGACAGCCCTGCCTCTGAGGCAGACATTATGGATAGGGCTGCTGCCCAGACAGGGCTTTGACTTCTACAGCTAAACAACTGAGCTTCAGTGCTATGCCAGCTTGGTGTCATAGTGCAAAGGTCTGCAGCCAGATAAACAAGAGGCTAGAAGTTTGAATCCAGACAAGATTACTGCAGTTTTCTTTTGTCAGAATTTCACTAGACTGGTGATCCATTGTGGTGTGGAGTTAAAGCCAGAAAGGCCTGCACACAGTAGGGGTGGGGGGGTCCACCAGAGCCCTAAAGGTAACTACTCTGCTTCTCCAGTTGAACTCTGTGAGGAGTCACCACTGCCGGCCCACCAGCACAGCGGTTGGATTTCTGCTTAAAGTGCTGGTGACCCGGGTTCAGGAAACTGACTTGGGTCGCTGGAGCGCTAGCCGGGGAGGAGATGGATTGAGCGCCCATTGGGCTGCTCTCCTTCTCCGGGGGGGAGGGTCGGGTGAGTGTCCAGTGCGTATGCGAGTCCTGGCGGAGGCCAGGAGGACATGCTAGCACTGGTGCTAGATTCAACGAGGGGCAGGGTGGACGCTGGATGTCATTGCACATCCCCACCCCTGGGGCAGTACAAAAATACATGCGTCGGCTGCCACGAATGACGCGCACCTGGTACCTTGGCCTTAATTGCCCCATCTCCCACTGACCAATTACTGGTCCCAACGCACCACCCAGCCCTGAACCCTGCCTTGGGGGGAATCCAGGGAGGCAATGCCAGCAGGCACCTTTCCTGTTGGAGATGGACTGGGCACGGGTGTCGACCACCTTGAGGGGTATGCCGAGGGTATCGTGGGTAGGGGAGCAAGGACGCAGTGCAGTGAGTCAGAACAAGGCAATGGGTAGCAAAAAGAATAAAAAAAAAAAAAAGGAGAGGTGAACAGCCTGTACTGGCTCCACCTTGATCCTGCTCCTCCCTTGTCAGCACCCCGACAACCCGAGGTTGTTCCCCAATGTGAGGAAAGGCATCCAGTGCCTCAACCCTCAGCGCCACTGGGCCGGCCTATCTGCCAATAAATTCTAACAAACACAGCACCTATTGTCCATACAGGGTTCTAACCCACACTATCCACACCCTCCACCCTCATGCTCCCCGTCCCACCGCTATGACCCTGAGCAACCACTAAGCCCTTCATTCTGTTCCAGCCATGTCTGAAATCACTGATAGTTTTGGTGCCCACCACATCAACTGACAGATTTTTCCATAGCTCCACCACTCTTTCAGTAAAATAAAATGTTCTCTTTTCCCTCTTGAACCCTCCCATCAGTTTCCATTTATGCCCCCATGTTCTTGATCCGCTACTTATGCTAAATAGTTCCTTGCAGTTTACCTTGTTCCTTCCTTTCAGGAACCTGAAGGTCTCTATCATGTCTCCTCTCTCTCGTCTGGCCTCCAGTGTTTACATGTTCAGTCCATTGAGCTGATCCTCATAAGAGCTGCCCTTCTGGCCTGAATCATTTTGGTCACCCTATATATCGTACTGTCTCCAGTCTGTCCTTATCTTTCCTGAGGTGATGGCTTCAGAACTAGGCACAGTACTCCAGGTGGGGGCATCACTAGTGTTCTACACAGAGATATTAATATTTCCTTCCTTCTGCTGTCAGTACTTCTTTCAGTACACCCCAGCATTCTGTTTGCCTTACTGTAGGTCTTCTTACACTGGTTTAATTGTTTTAGGGAGTCACTGATGATGACCTCTAGGTTTCTTTTCTCAGGTTGTGACCAGCTTTACCCTCCCTCCCTCCCCATCCAGTATTCTGTTCTCAGGTTCTTGTTCCCTATGTGCATTACCTTGCACTTTCTGGCATTGAATTTCAACTGCCAAGCCTTTGAGCACACCTCAAGCTTTTGCAAGTCTCTCTGCATCTCCCTAACCCCTCCTCGCTGTCTACCCTGCCACAAAGCTTAGTGTCATCTGCAGAGACACACCTTGCCCTGGATTCCTTCTCCCATGTTGCTAATGAACATATTGAAAAGGACTGGGCACAGGACTGATCCTTGTGGCACCACATTGGTGACCTCCCTCTCTTCTGATTTGACTCCATTAACCATAACCCTCTGCTACCTCCCTTCCAACCAGTTTCTCACCCATCTAACTGTGGCCTTCACTGTAACCAGAGCCTCTAACTTCTTCAGCAACCTTCTGTGAGGCACAGAGTTGAAAGCCTTGTTGAAACTGGAGTACAATTAAATCCACAGCATGGCCCTTATCCACTACCCTCATTACCCAGTCAAAGAATACTATCAGGTTGGTCTGACAAGACCTTCCTGCCACAAACCCTTGCTGTTTGCTATATATGAGTCCTCTGCTCTCCAGGTAGTTCATGAGGACCTCTTTGACTAGTGTCTTCATCAGTTTACCCACAATAGCTGTAAGACTGACATGTCTGTAGTTATCTGGTTGCTCCTTGCCTCCCTCCGCCCCTCTCTGGAGCAGGACTATGTCTGCTAACCTCCCTGTCTGAATTGAGCTACTGAATAGTCCCACCAGGAATTCAGTTCCAATTCCTTGAGCGCCCTTGGATGCATCCTCTCTAGCCCCGGGGCCTTCTCAACCTTTAGGGCTGCTAGCCCTTTCCAAACCCTTTCACTGGTAAATGCTTTCTACCTCATATAAGGGATCCCCCTTACAGATGCCTTAATGCCATTCTCTGGAAGAGACCCTCTGTCTTCCCTTGTGAATACAGAGCAAAAGTAGTTGTAAAGAACATGGCCATACCAGGATAATCTCTGCTCAGGAGAGACAGAGCAGCTACTAGGTGGGAAAGTGTGTATGTACTATATGTGAGGGAGGAAATCAAGGCCACAGAGGTATGGGGGTACCCAGAGTTGGTATACACTCCTGTATAGATTGTGGCCACAGAGTCTGTTAACATTCCTGTACAGATAGTGGCTCCAGAGCCTGTATACACTCCTGTATAGATAGTGGCCCCAGAGTCTGTCTCCAGGATGGCCCACAGCACCTCCAGCCCTTCCTTGTCCTCCAGGTATGTATACAGACTCTGTGGCCACAATCTATACAGGAGTGTATACCAACTCTGGGGCCACTGTCTATACAGGAGTGTATACAGGCTCTGGGGTCGCTATTTATACCGGAGTGTATACAGGCTCTGCGGCCACTATCCATAAAGGAGTGTATACAGGCCAGCCCAGTGGCACAGGGTACTGAGACACTTGCTAGAAGAACAAGAAAAGAACAGAAGGACAGAAGAACAGAAGTGGTGGGACATAGAAACATAAACAATGATGGCAGAAAATGACCAACAGTCCACTCAGTCTTCCCAAGTTCCCTATCTAGTCTTGGGACCTACTGTCCCTCCAGGGTCTTAGCCTTCCCCTGCTTAATATTCTGCTTAAGGAGTCTGCCAGAACATTGTCTTTAACTGGCAGATGCACTGTAAACATGTTTGCTTCTAAGGAATATGCCAGGTCCCAGATCCTCATTGCCTCTGTATGCAGTTTTGAGGCTCCTGATCCCCCTTGCTTATTTATGTAGTACATTGTTGTGGTATTGACTGTTCTGATTTGGACAGACTGACCTTGCAGCCGAGAGGCGGAGAAAGACTGCATTGCTAGCAGCACTGCTCTGAGCTCCAGGAAGCGGATGTGTTCTAGTGACTCCTGTGGGCTCCATGTGTCAGTCACTGTGAGGTCCTACAGGTTGGCACCCCACCCCAAGAGTGAGGCAGCTATAGTAAGAATACTTGCTGGAGATTACTGAAAGAAGTGAATACCCTCTCTGAGGTTGCTTTCATCCTTCCACCACTGTAATGACTCCACTAGTGCTTTTGTCACCGGCACTAACTTCAAGAGTGGATCTCATCTTTGAGACCAGTTGTCTCTTAACTGGTACTGGATATCTCTCATTTGGAACCTGGCCCATGGAACCACAGCTGTGGATGCGGCCATGTGCCCTAGCAATTGCAGGAAGTCCCTTGTAGGTCTTGGCTGACCTGTTATGAAAGACAATGCTGTTGCCATCAAAGATGCGACTCTAGCCTGTGAGAGGAAAGCTTTCACCCCTGCAGGGTGTTTAGCTATGCTCCTATGAAGTCCAGTACTTGAACTGACTCCAGCTGGGACTTCTGCAGATTTATTAAGAATCCCAGGTTTTCTAAAGTGGTTTCACCAACTGAGCACCTTGTCTCTTGTTCTGTTTTCCCTGAGATACGCCAGGTGTCCAGATAGGGGAAAACCACCAAGCCTTGTTTTCTCATATGTGCTGCCACCACAGCCAAGCACTTTGTGAAAACCCTTGGAGCTGAAGTGAGACCAAAGGGAAGAGCTGTGAACTGGTACTGGCAGTTCCCCAACTTGAATCTGAGATGTTTTCTGTGGGGTAGCCTGACTGAGATATGAAAATATGCATCTTGACTTTCATATCCAGGCACTGGTGCCGGAACAGTTTGAAAAGTGATAGGGCCAAGGATGTAAGACATCAATTTTTCCCTATTAAATACATTTACTTAATAGCAAAAAGTGATAGGGCCATTTATGAAAGTGGTAAGGCCGTGGCCCTAGTGGCCCCCCTGTTCCGGCACCTATGTATCCAGGGATCCCAGCCAATGACCTGTTTACAAAGATGGTATCACTGTCCTGAGTGTGACCATCTTAAATTTTTCTTTTTTCAAATGTTTGTTCAGAAAAAATGGGTTGCCACTCCCCATCTTTATTGGTGACAGGAAGTAGCTTGAGAATAGGCCCCAGTCCCACTGGTAGGCAGGGACTTTTTCTATGGCTTTTGACGCCAACAGTTTTTTACTTCCCGTTCCAGCAGACTTTTTTCTGTGGGAGAGTGAGCTGAAAAACTTCTTTGTTTCTGCAGATCTGGAAAGTGCTTGAACTGCAGACAAAACCCCTGGCCCACTACTTCTGGTATCCACTTGTCTGTGGTAATGCATACTCATTCCTGGAAGTAGTAAACCAATCTTTCTTCAACTGGTAATGGTTGGGCAACCTGGGCAAAATTGTCAGGGGTTTTGTTTTGACTGGGGCTTACCGTAGGTGCTGGGGCTGCAGCATTGTGCCTGAAAACCCTTCTGCTCCCGTCCTTACTGTAACCTGTTTGTGACTGGAAGTTCAAAATCTTACTTAGGTGCACCCTCTCACTCCATGGGGTCACTGTCCTCCCTTTGTACATAGTATTCTTCATCCTCCTCCTCCTCCTCAGAGAGATTGAAGCTTGAGCCTGGAGAAGGGAGTGGCAGGCATTTTATTAAAATTTCCCATGGCCTGGACCACCTGGAAAAATTGCCACATTTTCGATATGTCCTTTGATAAGGGCATTTTATCTGAGCCATCTGCCTACTCCTTTCTCCATTCAGGAGTAGTGGCAGTGGCAGTCATTCTTTTCATTTTTGCAGACACTGTTTCCCGTGTCTGTTCTGAGGCTCTTTTATTTTTATTTTTGCCACCTCGGGATTCAGGGTTCCCCTTTTTGGACATCCTCTTTACCACGTCTTTTTTTTTTACTTTCTTTTTATTGACATTTAAAGTTTTTTATAACAACAATTAAATAACAGACAAACATTCTAACACATACATCTGACATAATATACCGATTACATAAAAAAACAGAGAGCAACAAGGGCTGCTGGCTTTAATACAAATAAATCCAATATAAATTGTATAATTTCACGTTTAGTAATTTTATTCATAACCTTGTTGTTTTATTTGGGGGGTGTGACAGAGCTGTGTTAAATAAATTCACCTTAGATATGACAGTCCATCCAATATTTCCTTCAGATTTAATCTCCTGTCTTAGAATTGATATTTAGCAAACTGCTCCTTTGTAAATGAGGCGGGATGATGATAGGTAACCCTTCTCCTCTTTGTACTTATGGTAGGACTGAGAGACTGTTTACTAACAGGCACTGTGTTCATTGTCCTCTCTCTCCCCCAGCCCAGCATTTGAAACCCTCTCCCTCTCTCTAAGGCACAAAGTCTGCTCTATGTTGCATGATGTAAAACAGTCACCCACCATCTCCACAATAATTCAAAGCCCTCAACACTGTGATTAATCTGTACAGTCATTTTTTCCATCATATATATATATATATATATATATATATATATACATACATATCCCTGAGACCAGGTCCTGCCACAAACTTAGTGTATGGATGTGATGTGAAAGTCAATTTTAGTGATGGCCTTCTTCACAGCCAACAAGCAAATACTTAATAATTCCCTGACCGAGGATGTATTCCATAGGGGATCATAACAAGAGAAAAGAAATGATTTCATTGTTAATTGTATAGGAACCCCAAAAATGTCAGATACAGCTCCAAGTTACAAAAAAAGGAGCTAATGCTGGACATCCCCAAATATGTGAATATGTGAAGCTGGTGAGTATTCACATATCCCCCAGCACACTGGGCCCCGGTTAGTGATATGTTTGGATTGTACTGCTGGTACTATAAAAAAATCTGACTTAATTTCCAAGAAAATTCTTTCCAGTTGTAAGATCTGGTGGGGGAATGTAAACAGTTCAAGTGCCTGTTCCATTCCGATTCCTGCAGGGGAGTTTGTATGTCTTTTTCCCATGCCTTCTTAAGAGCTCCGACTGGATCCGTGTTTATATGATGAAGTGCCCTGTAGATATATGCCAACATGTGGGGAAGAGGGGCAGTGCCTTCTAGGGCTTGTAGTAATATTTGTATTAGTATAGGGATGCCTATCACTGAAAACTGATTGGGCATTACCTTTTTTATAAAAGACACTACCTGAAAATACCGAAGCCTGTCCCCTTCCCTCAAGGTTTCATAGTTTCATAGTTATTTTACAAATTCAGAAGGCCGAGACCCATAGTGAACTCGCCACCAAATTAATGGTGGTATTTATATTTTGTTTCCTTCATGTGGTCATCAAGTAAGGTTTTAAAACTATGCACAGTATCACTAATAACAACATTTTTAGGTAATGAATTCCATATTGGTGTTGCCCTCTGTGTAAAAAATCTCTGTCTTCATTGCGTTTTATTAACTGGGCATTTGATTTTATCTTTATGTGATCTGGTTTTATTTTTACTGTCCTGTTTTTCTAGACATATGACATCAAGTGTGTCACTATTATGTAAGGCATTGTATATGTGTATAAAATCCCCCCTTTAGTAAAGTATAGTTATGTAAGAACTTACCGTAACAGTAGATCTTCGAGAATAGCTCTTGCAGCAGGTTACACTATTAGGACTGAAGCCGGCAGGCTCCAGGACCCTACGGACATTTTCTAGCTAGCAGTGTTCATGGGACCGCCCCGACGCCAGGCACAGTACATAAGGGCGGTCCCCAGAATCCCCAATTCTCCCGCCAGAGACTCCCAGCAGCTGGATGACATCAGAAGAGGAGACTGAGGATCCACCATCAAATGACAGTCAGAGAGATGCTGAGACACCTGATCCTAGGAGAAGGATGTTGGAACTAGAATCTACCTCCAGCGGGAATGGTGGGAGGGAAAGTACCTGCTGCAAGAGCTGTTCTCGAAGATCTACTGTTATGGTAAATTCTTACATAACTGTACTATCTTACTTCGAGAAACAGCTCTTGTAACAGGTTACACCATTAGGACTGCTTCCCAAGCAATCATGGAAATCCCACACCATTGGGAGGAGGGAGGGAAGGAAGAAATCTTTAACGAAACCAAAGCCTAGGACAGAAGTTCTTGAAGGATTGCTAGACCAAAACCTGCTCTTCACCTCGATGCAATATCCAGGCTATAATGCCTGATGAAAGTGTGCAAGGAGCTCCAAGTAGCTGCAGCACAGATGGCCGAGGTGGACACATTCTTAAGGAGGTAGCCACCCCTCTTGTGGAATGACCCTTAACTGTGCCCGGTAAGGGTTTGTTGCACTTCTAGTAACAGAATGTGATGCACTGAATGAGCCACCTGGAGAGCAACTGTTTGGAAACAGGAGCTCCCAGCATCCTATGGGCAAAGGAGACAAAGAGTTGGTCTGATTTTCGGTGGTGTTTGGTTCTGGTCAGGTAGTATCGGAGACACCTATGAACATCTAGGGTGTGCAACAGGGCCTCTCCTCGATTCGAATAGTTGGGAAAGTACACTGGTAGATCGATGTCTTGATTAAGGGTGAGAGCTGAGACCACCTTATGCAAAAATTTGGGATTAGTCCGTAGGGATACCCTGTCTTGGTGAAAAACTAAATAAGGCTCTTTGCACATGAGTGCATGGAGTTCAGAAATTCTTCTGGCCGAAGTAACGGCAACTAAAAACAACGTCTTCCAAGTGAGAAGACGTAGCTCGCAATCCGCGCCTGGTTCAAAGGGTGGCAGCGTGAGCTGCTCCAGGACAAAGGGTAGATCCCATGGAAGAACTGGATCCTTAATCGGAAGTCTAAGGTGGAGAATACCTCTCAGAAAGGCTCGTGCCGTGTCCAACTGGGATATGGTGCATTGGCCTATCAGACAATGACAGGCTGATATGGCACAGAGGTGTACTTTGATCGAGGAGTAGGCCAAGCCTGTCTGAAAAAGAGACAGGAGGCAGTCCAAGACTGACTCTTCTGGACAGTCTAGAGGCGAAAACCCCCGCGCTTGAGCCCATAGGCAAAAACTGCGCCATTTCATGGCGTAAGCAGCATGAGTGGCCGGTTTTCTCGTGGCCACCAGAACGTCAGCTACCTCTTGCGAGACCGCATGTCACAAAATGGCTATGTCTCCAGGAGCCAAGCACGCAGGCTCAGTCAACGAAGGTCCGGATGGACCAAGGAGCCCTCCTCCTGAGACAACAAGTGAGAGCTGATTGGCAGAGGCAACAGATGTTCCCAGGATAGCTGATGTAGCAGAGGGAACCAGATCTGCCTGGGCCAGAACGGCATGATGAGTATCAGTGTCACTTGCTCTCTGTGAAGTTTCGGAAGAACCCTCTGGATCAACGGAAAGGGGGGAAGGCATAGAGGAATCTGCCCACCCAGGAGAGGGACAACGCGTCTCGCCAGAAAACACCAGGCCCTGGATCTAGCGAGCAAAAATTGGGCAGCTTTGCGTTGGATGGGGACACGAAAAGGTCTAACTCTGGCATACCCATCTGTGAAACAGATCCTCTACTACCTCCTGGAGTAGTTCCCACTCATGGACTCTGACCTGAGAGCGGCTCAGGCTGTCTGCGATGATGTTGTCCACTCCTGGGACATGAACAGCAATGAGGTTTGTGCCGTGTTGCAAAGCCCAATCCCACACCCTCATGGCCTCCCTGCAAAGTGGATAGGAATGAGTGCCTCCTTGTTTGCTGAGGTAATACATCACCGCAGAATTGTCTGTTTGTAACAAAAGAGTACCCCGCGGAATCTCCAACTGGAAGGCCTGCAGGGCATAAAGAACTGCTCTCATTTCCAGGATGTTTATGTGGAGATGAGTCTTTTGGGCTGTCCACAGGCCCTGAGACCGGACACTGTCAAGATGTGTTCCCCATCCGCACCCTGAGGTGTCTGTGGAGAGTGTCACAAATGGAGACGGCACAATGAAGGGGATCCCTGCCAACAGATTCTTTGGATCAAGCCACCATTGCCAATCCCGGATTACGGTCTTCGTGATCCAGATTGGAAGCTGCAGATGGTCTTGCTTTTGATCCCATTGGACTCGTAACATCCACTGGGTGACCCATATGTGGAGACGAGCAAGCAGGACTGTTGCAATGGCCGCAGCCATGTGTCTGAGCAGACAAAGGACCAATCTGGCAGGAACGGTCTTCTTTGCCGAAATGTCCCTGAAGAGGGATCTGATGTGTTCCGCTCTGTGCTGGGGAAGAAAAGCTTTCCCTTGGACAGTGCCCAGAATTGCGCCTATGAACTGCAGAGTCTGAGACAGAACCAGACAAGACTTCTCTTGATTGATCAAGATGCCCAGCATCTCGAACAGAGACTGAGTATAATGAATGGCGGACATCAAGGCCTCCCGAGAGGGTGCCATGAGAAGCCAGTCGTCCAGGTAGGGGAACACGTAGTGGCCTTGCCTCCTCAGAGTCGCCGCTATGACCGCCATACACTTCGTGAATACCCGAGGTGCCGATGACAGTCTGAAAGAGAGGGCTCGGAACTGATAATGGTGGCCCTGGAACTCGAAGCGCAGAAATTTCCTGTGCGCTCGAGCGATGGGTATATGTAGGTAGGCATCCTGCATGTCCAAAGACGCTAGAAAGGCGCCCTGCTTGAGCATGGGAATCAGACCTGGGAGGGTCACCATGTGGAAGCATTTGTACCGGTCCGACTCGTTGAGGTCGCTGAGGTCCAGTATCGGACGGAGGTCCCCTGTTTTCTTGGGAACCAGAAAGAAGTGAGAATAATATCCTGCATCCCTCTGGTTCCGTGGAATGTGCTCTATCACTTCTTTTTCCAGGAGCGCGAGCACCTCCTGCTGTATAAGCAGGGCGTGCTGACCCGAATAATGGGAAAACAGGGGAGGTCTTGCCGGTGGGTGGTCGAGAAATTCTATGAAATGGCCCTTCTTGACCAACTGGAGAACCCACCAGTCGGTGGTAATCAACTGCCACCCTGAAAAGTGGCGAGTGATGTTACCCCCGACCTTATGCGCCCATTGATCCAGAGGAGGGGCGTGGGCCGGGAAGGAGTCATGCTGTGGCAGCACTGGTCCCTGCAGGCTGGGCCAGTTTAGTGTAGCGTTGGGCTCTGCCTGGGGACGGCTTAGCCTGGTCTTTTCGCTGAACAGCCTTTGTTGCTGGCCGAACGTAGCTGCTGTCTTTGTTGCTGGCTGTGAAAACGGCTCTGGTCCCTACGAAAGGAACTGGGCCTGGGTCTGTATATGGCCTATACAGACCTGACTGCCTTCCCAGCATCCTGAAGTTTGGTGATCACCTTCTCCGAGGGTTCGCCAAAAAGTACTTTGCCGTTGTAGGGGATGTCAAGAATGTTCTTCTGTACGTCCGGGGTGACGCCGGAGACACGGAGCCAAGAGTGTCACCAGAGACAGATGCCTGAAGCTGCAGCTCTGGCAGACAAGTCGGTGGAATCATATGCGGCTCGTAGTACCTGGGTCCCCACATCAGACCCTGTACGGAGAAGGTTTAGGAGCTCTGCCTTCTGCTCACCATCTGGAAGTTTAATCGACTAGGTCCTGGCCCTGTTCCCATAGGGCATTCTGAAACTGTACCATGTGGGTTAGGTAGTTCAGGGACCTGATAGAGCATGTAGCGGCCGCATACATGCGTCTCCCCAGAGCGTCCAATTGTTTGGATTCCTGGTCTGGTGGCTGTGTGCTCATGTGTTGCGGTCTTTGGGACCGGTCATGTGAGGCTGTAATGACCAGGGAATCTGCCAGAGGTTATTGAGCCAAGTACTGGACCTCACAGGGGCCTTGTACAGGCGGTCAGCTTTCTTCGGCACCACAGGAGTGGAGTGCGGACACTTCCACGCAGCCTTGGTGACGTCTGCGAATGTGTCCACCAAAGGGTGGCACTACCACAGTCTTTGGGTCTTTCTGATGAAAACAACAGGCAAGGCGTTGTCTTTCGGGGTCGAGGTCTTCAGCATCCCTCCCCATGTTGTCCTGGATGTGCCTCATGATCTCAGAGAAAGAGGGGTCATCCGGAGGAGACCTGGGAAGGTCATGTGGGTCAGGTGATGAAATGCTGAGTGGAGAAGGAGATCTGGAGTAATCCAAGGTATCCGATCTGGAGTCCTCCCCTGACAGAGTATACCACTGACGTCTGGGTCACTTGGAGCTGGGAAACCCTGACGGAGATCTTGAGGAAGGCCTTCTCCGATCCTGGAATCTACCCCTAGGAGGTGGAGTCTGCTCCTTGGGGGTTGGTGGTCGTCCTGCTGGCCCCTGTGATGGAGGAGGGGGTGGAGGAGGTTTCACTGGGACCACGTCTTTGCGGATAGTGTCCCACCAGAAAGTAAAGAGTTCCTTTACTTCTTGAATATTCATGTCCGACGACAGGCCTGGCGCCGGTGGTCTGTCGCCGGGGTCGGGCGTCGGGTCCTCGGGTGTCTCCAGGGTGGGCAAAGGTTCCCTCGGAAGCCCCCGCATCCTCTGTGTCACTCGACTGGTCTTTGGGCAACGCGGTGTCCTCCTCCGTGGAGTCCCTGTGACCAGTGTCTACCAGTTACTAGGGGCAGCTCGGCCCGTGAGGCTGACATGAGGCGGTCGCCCGACGACTTTGGGTCCGGTGAATACCTGGCTGACTTCAGGTGCTTGGCCAACATCGGGTCCATCATCCGCTTGAGGAATGTCAGGTCCTTCATCTTCCTGGGTGGAGGATCCGGGCCCCTAGGGGGCTGGGAGACTGACCTGAAGTCGGGGTCCCAACGTCGGACGGAAGAGGAAGACTTGTGGTGTTCAGAGGACTTTGAAGAGGCCCGAGAGGGAGTAGAGGAAGCCGAGGGCCTGGAGGTCTTAATGGGCTGAAGAGTTGAAAAAACGCTGGAAGCCTGGACCTTGACCGGAGGGGGCTGAGACCTAGCCCTGGAGGGAGGGCGGTCTGATTGGGTGGAGCCTGAGCTCCGCAAATCCGAGGCCCAGTTTGGGGATCTGGACCTTGCCTTCTCTCGGTGCTTATCCCGGTGTTTGTGGACCCTGGAGTAAGAATCGCCCCTGGAGAAAGGTTCTTTGTCCATCCTACTAAGTTTTTCCTCCAGCAGGTAAGCCTGAAGTGCCTTCTGACGGCGGATCCTGGTGCGGCTGTTGAACCCCAGGCAAAAGGTGCAGACCTTGGTATCGTGGTCCGGGCCTAAGCAACACATGCAGGAAGAATGAGGATCCTTGAAAGGGATCTGTTTTCCGCAGGCACACTTTGAAAGGTGACCCTCAAATGAAAGAGTTGGAGAGGACATTAGTCATGTAGAAACTCTGGAAGTTCTAAGTCGTCGTGCGCTAGGTAGAGACCGAGAGGCCGATGCTGGCGAGTCGACGGCGGGAAAAGAACTTCGGATTCTGGGGGACCAACCCCTTATGTACTGTGCCTGACATCGGGGCCGGGACCGATGTCGGGGGCGGTCCCCGCTGAATGCTGCTAGCTAAAAAATCTCCGTGAGGTCCTGGCGCCTGCCGGCTTCAGTCCTAATGGTATAACCTGCTACAAGAGCTGTTTCTTGAAGTAAGATCCTATACTCATGTGAGTATAAGTTCAAGGACTTTAACCTATCCTCATATGGGAGATGTCCAAGCTGTTTCACTCTCTTATTAGCTCTTCTTTGGACCTTCTCCATCATTCTCAGAGCACCTACAGTAGTAGGTGCATAAAAAGGGGCACAATATTCCATGTGAGGCCTGACAAGACTTATATACAAATGCATCAGGACCTCAGCCTTCCCACTTTTTATTTGCCGATGTATACATCCAAGAATAGAATAGCATTTTTTAACTGTTCTTTTTGTATGAACATCAGATTTCAAATCATTGGTAATAATTATACCCAGATCTCTTTCCTCTATGGTCGACTGAATTATGTTAGCCTTTATAATGTAGTTTGCCCCCTATAGGTGTAGTGTCATTTCAGCTCTTCATAAGATTATTACTGTTTCTCTACGAATAAAGTATGAAATATGATGTAGGCCCAGGTGCTCCTGATTTTTAAACCCAGAGTCCAGTCTAGCTGGAGAAAAAGAGCTCACATATGGCAAGGAATACAATAGAAACCTGTTTTGCTGAAGTTTTTTAGGTTCCAACAAAGACCTCCAGTGATTCAGGGTATTAATCGACAAAGGGTTATTGGTAATATCCGCTATAGGAATAGGAGGGTATGAAAGTAGAATTTTATTCACCTGATGAAGGTCTTCCTCTTGCATTTCTAAATCCTTCCAAGATGAGCAGCCTTATGATATTTTATTAGATCCAGTAAGGCTAAACCCCCTTGGCATTTTGGTAGTTGCAATAGAGAAAATTTAATATGAGAGCATTTCATACCCCAGGTGACGTGAGATTTTTTTTTAAATGTAATTCTTGAAAGAAGTTGGGGGGGTGGAGTAATTGGGAGCATCTGAGCAAAATACAAGATACGAGGGAGTAGATCCATTCTGATCACATCCACTTTCTGGATTAATGGAAGAGAAATGTTAGACCTCCGATCAAGGTCCCTAGTGAACTGTTTTAGTAAGGTCTCATAGTTATACCTCAGTAGCCCACTCATGTTACCTGTCAGGTGTGCCTCTAAATATTTCAAAAAACAAAGGCCCCACTTAAAAGGATATGCTCTCTGGGTATCTTGAGAAAGAGACTGATGAATCTGGAGTACCTCAGTTTTATTAACATTCAATTTATAATTTGCCAGTGGGACAAAGGTATTCTTTGCAAAATATGACAGGATGTAACCACGTCTAAGGTTGAGTTGTGGACCTAGAGAATTTAAACAAAGCTTGTGGCAGTCTGCCCTTGCCAGGAGCTGGACACAATTTTTACAATTATTAGAAACTGTAAGTTCAAATATTAACTTGATTTCCAAAAATGATGCAGTGCAAAAGCCCAGTAGTAAAAAAATGATTCTTGTACTGAGAAAACTGTGCAAAAGATCAAATTGCGAATCCTGTAACAGGAACCAATTACTTAAGGTGAAAGGGCACAAACAGAAACAGAAAGTGAAAGTGCTCCATTTTCTGTGACTCGCATCAGGTAAAAATGGTAAACCACTGTTAAATTAAGTAAAAAGTGATTCTAGTGCTGGCCCAGAGGGCTGAGGCATCATGCCTTACCTCCCACCACGCTGGCAACCCATGTTCGCAGTGCAAGCGGGCCGCCGGGGGTCAGCCGAGGAGGGAGAGGATCGAGCGTCCGGAGGACAACTCTCCTTTCCTGGGAAGGGGTGGGGATGGAGTCTGCTGCTTGTCTGACCCCTAGCGGTGGCTGGGGGCCAGCACAATGGACCCACACAGAGGGGGCGGAGTGGGACAGATGCCCAGCGTGCCGCGTGCGGAAGCCTGCGCAGCTTGGCCATTGGCATTATTGCATGCCTCCACAATAAGCCAGAGAGGAGGGGGAGCGGGAGAAAATGGAGGCTGAACTACCCGCCCCCACAGGATGACAGCTGGCCTCTCACAGGCCCTGCACCTGGCCAGCTGGCACCTCACTAGTGCCAGAGGTGTGACCAGTGGACACCGGGGTGACGTGACTGGGGGGGCCAGAAAGATAGGGGCTGGGCGGGACAGTGAGAAACAGAAGAAGAAGAAAAAAAAGTGGTTCTAGTAGCAAAAAATTGCCAAAATGTAGTCTCCGGCTCCTAGGAATCAATTGGTAACTGGAGAAACGATAAATTACTAAAAAAATAACCTTGTTAACAGAGTAACTGAAAACTAACTAAAAAGTAACACTTGTAATTAAAGGAAAACTACACTCAAAACTTAAAAAAATATATGCTGTGCAGAGTATTTTAATTTGTGTGTGAAGTTCTAGTGTTTCCTTCTCTCTGACTGGTATTAGGAGTTTCTCCTAAATTAGCCTGCTAGCTTTAGGGTAGTTTTACGACCCCTGGAGATCTCCGTATCAAATAGCTTTATTGCAATTCTTTGTCCTACAAAGCACCTTGTTTCATGTGATGGTGATGTAGCAGAGCCCATAAATCCAGCAGAAAGCATTGCATTACAATCAGTTCACAACAACAGAGATGGCTATATTTTAAAATCTGTAGAATTCAGCTTGGTGACCACCCTCATCCTAAAGGTTTTACTGTCCTGAAAAACTTTGCTGCTGGTAATTTTTGTGCAGCTTGTAAAGCTTCCAAGATATTTAGTTTGTTTGGCATGTGTGTGCTAAATGTTGGGTCTCTCTTACATCATAGTCACATGAGACAAGATGCACTGTGGGAACAAGAAGTACAATTATACTATCAGGTATGAAGATCCCAAGGGGTCGTAAAACTAGCATAAAGCTAGCAGGCTAATTTGGGAAAAACTCCTAATACCAGTCAGAGGGAAGGAAACACTAGAACTTCACATACAAATTAAAACACTCTGCACAACAAATATTTTTTCAAGTTTTGGGTATAGTTTTCCTTTAGACTAGAAATAAACAAACCAACTGGAGAAACAAGCCATTACCAGAGTTCACTACAAGTGACTGTTTTCTGCTAATCTGCTATTTTTTGAGGGTCTGTAATAATTTTTTTGTTATTCACTATGGTTGTCAGTTTTGTTTCGGCTTTCTTTAGGGAGTTAATGTAACTGTAAAACAGTTTACTGTTTTGTTTAGTAGCTGTAGCTGCAAGCTTAAATTCCATATTTCTTTAGGCCTTTTTTATGCTGTTTTTACATGCTCTTTGTGCATGCTTAAATTGCTGCCAAGTCTCAGTGAATTTAATCTTCAGGTGTTTAGCATCGAGATTATTCCTCCTCTTTATTCGTTTTATTATTTTTCAATTTAACCATTTTGGTTTAATTCCTCTATTATTATATTTTTGTAACTTTCTAAGTGTATTTATTGCATGCATCTAACATAGTTTCCTTTATGCTAAGCCAGCAGCCTTCCACCATTTTATGTTCTAGTAATTTTTGCCAGTCAATACTACCAATGGTATTGTCAATTACCTTGATATCTATGGTTTTACTAAGAAATATTTCATTGATTCCTTTCACAATTTAGTGTTCCATCTTATATTTAAAGGTTTCTATCATATCCCCCCCTCTTCCTTCTCTATTCCAGAGTGTACATATTGAGTTCCTTCAGTCTCTCCTCTTAGGGCTTGTGATGCAGACCCCACAAAATTTTTCCCCTATGTAATTTATGTTTTTTTTTCCATGTTTGCACCCCAGACCAGGACCCCAGCAGACACTTACATGCGCCTGCATGCCGGCTACCAGCTCGGCCCCTTCTGCCCCACCCCAGGCATTTTCCATCACCCCCCTTGCCTGCGCTTCCCATCAGACCTCCACCTGGCGGAAGTGGCACTACGGGGGGAGCAGACAACTACCCCTGGGAGGGGAGAGCTGCCTATGACAGCTCAATCCATCTCCAACCCTCTCCCCGTGCCAGCTCCCTGACAAGCCGAGGTAATTCTTGAACCCAGGTTGCCAGTGTAGCACGAGGTAAGACGTCCAGTGCCTCAGCCCTCAGCACCACCTGGCCGGCTAGACCCCACACCATTTTAGTCACTCTCCTCTGTACAGCATCTACTTTGTCAATATCTTTCCAGAGATGTGGCCTCCAGAACTGTAAACAATATTCTAAGTGAGGTTTTACCAGTGATCAATACAAAGGCAGCACCACCTCCCTCCTTCTTCTGGTGTTACCTCTCCCTATGCACCCCAGTATTCCAACAGCCCTCCCAACTGCTTTGTTGCATTGCCTGACCACCTTTAGGTCATCAGAAACCATAACCCTGAGGTATCTCACTTGCTTGGTGGTCCTCAATAACACCCTACCCATTCTGTACTCTTCCCCTGAGCTTCTGTGCCCCAAATGCCCCATTATTTTGCACTTTTTCGCATTAACACCCAGCTGCCATACTCGTGACCACTCCTCAAGTTCTCTCAGGTCTCTGCTCATCCTTTCTACCCCTCCCACAGCATATCTACCTTACTGCAGATTTTGGTGTCATCTGCAAATAGGCAACCCTTCCCCTCCAGATCCTCTGCAATGTCACTTTAAAGCTATTAAAGAGGACTGGTCCCAACATTCATCCCTGAGGCACCCTGCTGGTCACCCTCCCATCCTCAGAGTGAACTCCATTTACCAGCCTTTGCCATCTGTCCCCTAACCAGTTCCTTACCCAGTAAACCACCTTTTGACCCACTCCTAGGCTACTCAGCTTGCTTAAGGTTTCTGTGTGGAACTGAGTTGAATGCCTTACTGAAGTCTAGTTAGGTGACAGCCACCACTCTACCCTGATCTAATTCCTTGGTCACCTGATCAAAGAAATATATCAGATTTATCAGACATGACCTCCCTCCTGTGAATCCATGCTGTCTCTGGTCTTGTAACTCATTTGATTGAAGGTACTCCACTATCCTCTCCTTCAACAGTGATTCTATTAACGTTCCCACCACTGATGTGAGGCTGACTGATCTATAATTGCTAGCCTTCTCCCTGCTACCACTTTATGAAGTGGGACTACATTTGTCATCCTCCAGTCCTCCAGAACCACACCTGTTTTGAGTGAGCTGTTGCACAGTACTATCAGAGGTGCAGCTAGTACGTTTCTGAGCTCCCTCAATACCCTAGGATGTACCCCATCTGGACACATTGCTTTGTCCACATTAAGATTTGTGAGTCCCTTTAGGACTAGTGTCTAACTCTCTTCCTTCAGAGATCATGTTACTTTTTTGTGGCCCATCCCCTTCTCCCTCCATTGTGAACAATGAACAAAAGAATTTGTTCAGGATGTCTGCCTTTTCCTGATCCCCGTCTGCACTATCCCCCTCATCCCTTTTTAATCCTACAATGCGTCTGCTGGTCTTCCTCTTTTCACTTACAAACCTAGAAAATGTCCTGCCAAATGTCTTGCCCCCTTTCGTTACCACAGGGGCTATTTTCTCTTCAGTTTGTGACTTTGCTCTCCTTACTGCTTTCCCTGCTTCCCTCTGTTTCTCCTGATACACATCCTTATCCTCTTCCCTTTGTGTTTCCTTGTATCTTATGAATGCACCCTTTTAACCTAAAAGGGGAACTATCAGCATCCCCCTGGCAAAAACATGGGACCTATAGGTTCTGATTAGGTAAAACATACTGGTGGAAATTTTTTTAAATAACTTACATAGTTGATATTTGTAGTTTAACTGGTTGATCCTGCGACCCTCCACCCGCCATTACTGTTTCAGAGTACCCCATGGCAACCCTTTGAGGATATGACTGATGGGTTAAGCCACGGGGAGACTCCCATGTGACCGTACAGTTGCCAGAAAATATTAAAAGATATTCAGTGCATGTTTGCACTTCTAGCTCTGGTCTGGTCTAATCAGCAGTAATGGCAGGTGGAGGGTCACAGGATCAACCAGATAAACGACAAATATCAGCTGTGTAAGTTATTAAAAAAAACTACCACCAGTGTGTTTTACCTAATCTTGACCTATGGGGTCCTGTGTTTTTGCAGTGTTGACGGTTCCCTTTTAACCTTTTTAGCTACCTCTTTTGAGAACCGTCACGGTAACTTTTTCCTCTTACTCTCACTCACTTGTTTGATGTATAGGTTTGTTGCCTTCACTATGCTCCCTTTTAGTTTTGCCCACTATTCTTCCACTTCACCTAGGTCATCTCCTCCTGCCAGTTCATCCCTGAGGTATTTTCCCATCTTTATAAAATCTGCCCTCCTGAAATCCAGGGACCTACCTCTTGTGTGGTTTGATTCTGCAGCCGTCCTTAGCTTGAACCACACTGCATGATGACCACTCGTCCGTAGGTGGTCTACCACCCTGATGTCTGCAACAATATCCCTGTTTGTAAGTACTAGGTCCAGTATTGCTCTATCACATGTGGGTTCATTAACTAGCTGCCTGAAGAATGCCCCTTGCAGCGAGTCCAGGACGTCCCTGCTTCTATTTGAAGCTGCAGCTGGGAGGCTCCAATCTACATCCGGGGACTGAAATCCCCCACCAGTGGCACCTCCCCCTTTTTTGCCATCTTGCCAGTGGCTTCTATTAGTACCTTACCTAACTCCTCCCCCTGTGCTGGAGGTCTCTAGATCACACCAGTGCAAATAGTGGCTCCATTCCCCTTTTCCAGGGTGACCCATAATACCTCAGCCTCCCCCTTGTATACCCTGTATCTTTGTCGCTTTTATGTTTTCCTTCACATAAAGTGTCACACCCCTTCCTTTCCTTCCCACACTGTCCTTCCTAAACAGAGTGTAGCCTGATATTGCCATGACCCAGTCATGGTTTTCAGTGCACCATGACTCAGTAATGACCATTATATTCAGATCGGCCTAAATTCTAAAATTTGTATAGGTTCTATTCTCTGGGGTGTCACTCTCAGCTGAGCCTAATCCTAAACAGGCACTTCTGCTCAGTGTTTACTGAGGAGGATCCAGGAAATGGCCCAGCACTCACAAAACACAGCACACGTGGACCAGGGGTCAACACTATCCCCTTCACGGAGACCCAGGTATTGGAGGTGCTGAATAAACTGAAGGTGGACAAGGCCATGGGACCGGATGAGAAACATCCCAGAATCTTAAAGGAACTGGGGAAAGAGCTGGCAGCCCCACTAACAAAACTATTCACCAAATCCTTGGTAAGCGGAGTGGTACCCGAAGACTGGAAAAGAGCAACAGTGGTCCCACTCCACAAATTTGGCAGCAGAGAAGAATCAGGGAATTATCGACAGTAAGTCTCACATCTATAGTGGGAAAATTTATGCAGTCGCTGCTTAAACAGAGGATTACAGCATTTCTCGAAGCCAGTGGGCAGCAGGACCCCAAACAGCACAGCTTCACGATGGGTAGGTCATGCCAAATGAATCTGGTCGAATTTTTCAACTGGGTTACAAAGTCTGTGGATGATGGTGGGATGGTGAATGTGGTCTACCTGGACTTTAGCAAGGCCTTCGACTCTGGTCCACACAGAAGACTGATAAAGAAGTTAGACTACACAGAGGCTGGAGAGAAAGTGATAAAATGGGTACAAAATTGGCTGCAGGGCGGAACTCAGAGGGTGCAGGTAAATGGTGCATTATCGTCAGAGGGTAGGGTGACCAGCGGAGTGCCCCAAAGCTTGGTGCTGGGGCCTCTGCTCTTCAGTATTTTCATAGTTGACACTGCAAACGGACTAAAGGGAGAGGTGTGTCTGTTTCCAGACAACACCAAGATATGTTAACAGGGTAGACACCATAGAGGGAATAGGCAAGATGGAATCAGACCTAAAGAAACTTGAAGTATGGTCTGGACAATGGCAGCTGAGATTCAACGCCAAAAAGTGCAAAGTCATGCACATGGGAAATATAAATCCAAAGGCGGCCTACTATTTGGTAGGGGAAAGGCTAGCGGCCTCCAACCAGGAGTGTGATCTCGGAATCATGAACTCAGATGACTTTAAAGTGGGAAAACAGTGCGAAAAGGAGACACTGAAGGCCAGCGGAATGCTGGGATGCACTGGGAGGGGGATCACAAGCAGCAGAAGGGAGGTTGTCCTGCCGTTGTACACAGCACTGGTCTGGCCACACCTGGAGTATGGTGTCCGGTTCTGGAGGCCTTACCTCAAAAAGACATCGACCGAATAGAGACAGTGCAGAGAAGGGCCACAAACATTATACGGGGGCTGCATCAGATGTCATACGGAGAAAGATTGAGTGAACTGAACATGTATTCCCTGGAACAGGGAAGGGAAAGGAAACCTGATCAAAACATTCAAATACATAAAAGGCATAAACAAGGTACAAACACAGAAACTTTTTCACTTCAAGGAGGGCAGTAGAACTAGGGGGCATGATCTGAGGCTAAAAGGAGGGAGGTTCGCTACCGTCAGGAAGTTCTCCTTCAAAGAGATGGTGGTGGATGCATAGAATAGTCTGCCCCCAAGGGTGGTGGGGGCAAACACAGTAGGGGAATTTAAGAATGCGTGGGATAGACACAAGGGTGCCCTCACACAAAAGGGCAGCTACGGGGTAGGAAAAGACAAAAACACAGGGCAGACTAGATGGACCTAGAGGTCTCCTTCCGCTGCCATCTTCAATGTTTCTATGACTGCATAAATTGTAGACATTAAGTGAAGGGTTCCTGGGGCTAGAATTTCCTCGACTTGTACTGAATGTGCACAGTAGTCTGCTATTCCTCAGGGCTTGAACGATTGTTCAAAGCAGCACAGGCAGTGCACTAACTTCAACCTCCTCTCTCAAAGCATGGTGTGTGAATCAATCAATGTACCTTGAAAGATGGTGCTGAAGTTACGAGAACACCAACACTGAGCAGGCATTCAAGCCCTGAAGAAGACCAAATTACTCATTCACCAAAATTCCTAAAGTTTACCTTAACGTTGCATTCCCTTCATTCTGTGCATTTGTGCTTCAACAGTAACTGATGCCTAAACATATTTGCTTGCAATGAGTACTAGGGCAGGAAGGACTACACACATTCCTGAGGGGGGAATGCCACTGGGGTTACATAGAATGAGCAGGGGTAACATGTTTGGATGCATTTCTATACTCAGACTGGGTATAGTCACTGCCACGTGGGGTGAGGTGGACAAGCTGGAGCCTAAGTCCCTTCCATCATCAAAACGAAAAAAATACTCACCTTAGTAATCTTGTTTCTTCAAAGGTATTCTTCAATTTTATTAACTCTTGCAGTCAGCCCAGAGCGTTGAACTGCCCGTAGAATGGAATGTACGTACATGATGGAACATCTATTGGCTCGTGCCACCATTCAAACTGCTGTCCTTATCAACAGCTATGTTCTGTAATGCTCACATTGAATGAACAGCCTATGGGGTAAGACCCCCCTAGCTAAACTATTAAAACATTTAAATTTAAATTTAACAAACAAAATCCCTCAAAGCAGAGTCCCTAACAGTCAGACAGGACCAAAAGGGGAAACAAAACCTATCTGGATTCAAAAACCTTTTGTAGCACAACATGGATTGAACCCATCAAACTGAGACACAGAGCTGTTATGCAGAGGCCATTGGTTCTGGAAGGCTAGGTAGGGAGGGTGAGTTAATAATATTGAAGAATACCTTTGAAGAAACAAGATTACTAAAGTGATTATTTTTTTCTTCTAACCCCAGGAATTCTTCAGTATTCTTAACTCTTGCAGACTATGAAGCAGTACCTTTGGAGGTGGGCACAGAACCTATTTTGGAAATAGGTTTTGCAGAACTGCTGTGCCAAATCTGGCATCACTCCTGGACTAAGTGTCCAGGCAATAGTGCTTTGTGAAAGTGTGCACTGTTCTCTAGGTAGCTGCTTTACATATTTCCAGTAGGGGAATATCTCTGGCAGCTGCAGTTGTGACAGCTGTGCCCCTTGTGGAGTGTGCCCCTCAGTCCTACTGGGGGCTCTTTGATAGCCTCACTGTAACAAAACTGAATACATTGCACTATCCAGCATGAAACAGTCGTTTTATTTGTTGGCTTTTCTTTTCCCACATCCCCATAGGTGAGGAACAGCTGCTGTCTGTTCTACCTATGGGGCTTGGTATGAGTGATGTAATAGTGCAATGCCCTTCTTACATCCGGCTATGGAACCTATGCTCCCCTGAACTGGAATGGTCAGTAATGAAAACTGGTAAAGTGAATGACTGGTTCAGATGGAAGTTGGTGACCACCTTTGGCAAAAACTTCCTATTTGTTCTCAACATCACCTTATCCCTATGGAATGAGATTTAGTTCAGCTCTGTACATAATGCCTGGGGCACACTAATGCGTCTGGCTGAGGTCATAGCAACCAGAAAAACAGTTTTCCAAGTCACATATTTCAGGTGTGCTATAGCTATAGGTTTGAATGGGGGCTCCATGAACTTGGCAATGCATATATTAAGGTCCCATGTTGGCACCGGTTCCCTACGTGGAGGGTGCAGATGGGCCAACCCCTTGAAGAATTTCTTGAAGATGGGATTTGATGCCATAGAGACGCCCTTGCCACTCGAGATATAGTCTGAAACCTGAGGCTAAATGGACTTTAAGGGTAGTGGGCTACAGGCCCAATGAATGTAAATGTATGAGATAATCCAATACAGCTGACAATCCTGCCTGAGCAGGTGCAATGCTGTGATTGTTACACCACACAGAAACCTCTTCCATTTGCAGGCGTAAGTTTTCTTGGTTGAAGGTTTTCTAGATCCCCTCAAAACCTGGGCCCAGATATTCAAAAGGGTTGCACCATACGCAACAGGGTTGCGCATGCGCAAGTCCTACATTGCGCCATTCTGCGATATTCAGCAGGAGGCAGTTACGCCACTGAAAACAGGTTGCGCAACAGCGCAATGCAAATTAATGCATGCTCAACAGGAGGGGGAGGAACCATGCATAAACTGCGCAACCCGATATTTAGTCAGGTTGTGCAGAGTTGTGCATGCACAACCCCCAACCCGCGCCTGCACAACTTTGAGCCAAAAAAGGATCAGTTGAGGGCCACCCACAGGTGAGCTGCTGTATTGCAGGTGCAACACAGCAGCTGCCACCACGTGGCTGGCCCCCAACTCGATCCCTATGCTCCCCACCAGCCCGATCGTGGGCAGAGAACGTAAAACAACCCCCACACATCTCCCAGCCCGATCGCGACAGAAAGTAACATGACCCCCTCACATCTCCCAATGCCCGATCGGGCGGCAGAAAGTGAACATGAAACCCCCCCACACACATCTCCCAATGCCCGATCGCTGGCAGAAAGTAACATGAACCCCCCGCCCACACATCTCCCGATGCCCGATCAAGGGCAGAACGTGTATCAACCCCCCACAAACAGCTCCCGATGCCCGATCAGGGCAGAACGTGAAACAAACCTCTCAGTGCCCGATCGCGGGCAGAATGTATAAACCCCTCAACCCGAATATCTCCCTGGTGGTCCAGTGGACCGAATGCCCGATCGCTGGCAGAATGTCAAGTTACAACCCCCAAACATCTCCCTGGTGTCTAGTGTCCCCACCCCACCCACCCACGAAGCCCTCCACCCGCTTCCTCGGCAGCCGGCGGGCGGCAGCATCCACCCGCCTGCCTTCCCCGCCTCGGCCGACTGACTGTCCGGTAGGCTGCACGCCCATTGGTGCAGAGCTACAGCCAGTGGGCGTGCAGCCCATACCGTACATGACAGTCCAGCATTGGGAGATGTGTGGGGGGGGGGAGTGTATTCAGACATACTGCCCGCGATCGGGCTTCGGGAGATGTTGGGGGTGAAGAGTGTATTCAGACATACTGCCTGCGATCGGGCTGCAGGATGCGTCGGTCCCCGACGGCTGCTGCCTGGCAGGGCGGCCAGGCGCAAGTCCTCGGGACTGGCGCACTCACATGCTAATGGCATGCAAATGGGCATATAAATAGATGCAAATGGCCCCCCGCTTCTGCATGAATTATGGCCCCATTTGCATGTCACCTTTTGAATATCGGAATTTGGCGATGGCGCAATGGTACTTGCGCCACCGCAAGTTTAATGCTCAACTCTGGCAACCTGCGGTGGCGCAAGTTCCACGCGCCATGCACAGTGGCTGTGGCTGGGGGGTGATATTCAAAGGAGTTGCTCAATAGCGCAACTCCTTTGAATATCGCCCCGGCCACACCCCTGCGCAACTATTTTGAGCAGCGCAGGGGCTTGCGCCTCAGAATGGCGCAGTTTGAATATCTGGGCCCTGGAGTACACTCTCAAAAAGCTATAGACCAGCATACTGTAGGTCTTCAAGAGCCAGGCCTTGAGCCTGAGTGACCTGAGGTTCAGGTACAGGATCCTCCCCTGGAGGTGGTCAGGAGATTGTGCCTCCGAGGGAGATGAATGGGAGGGGACACTGACTTTTACATCCAGCGGCACTGTACCCTTTGCTGGAGGCCTGTAGCAGAATTTTGGCAACTGATGGTTGTCCTGTGAGGCGAACAGAGCTGTCTCTAGAGTCCCTCACCTGTGGAACACCACCTCTAACACTTGTCTGTTTAGAGACCACTCATGGTGGTTTTGTTGATTCTGCTGAGGGCATCTGCCAATGTATTGTCCTTTCCTGGCAGATGTATTGCCACCAGTGAAGCCTGTAATGAGTAAGGCAGACTCCAAAGTTTCATTGCTTCTGGGCTGCATCTTGTCCCCCCCTTGCTTGTTGATGTAGTACATGGTGGTAATATTGTCTGTTCTGACTTGCATCACTTTCCACCGTACCATGGATGCGAAAGACTGCAGTGCTAGCAGGACTGCTCTCAACTCCAGCAGGTTTATATGCAGGAGAGATTCTGTGGGGGACCAAGTGCAGTGCAATGTGTGTGTTCTTGTAGATGTGCACCCCAACCTAGCAGGGACGCACCTGTTGTAAGAATCAGGGAAGGCGATTCCTGTTGGAAAGGAACTCCTTCTCTTAGGTAGTGTTTGTCTTGCCACCACTGTAAGGCCTGCAGTAGTGTTCTGGTCACTGGCACTAACTTTGAGAGAGGGTCCTTTCTCTGGCACCAATGTACTCTGAGATGGAACTGGATATCTCTCATCTGGAACCTGGACCCCATGAATGTGCCTGTTGCTGCAGCCATGTGGCCTAAAAGTTGCAGAAAATGTCTTGCTGGCCTTGGTGAGTTTACCCTGAAAGTCCCAGCGAGTTGTACTATGTTGTCCACTCCTTCCTGGGGAAGGAAGGCTCTTCCTTTTAAGGTGTCCAATTCTGCACCTATGAATTTCAGTAACTGAACTGGCTCCAGGACAGACTTGTTGATGTTTATCAAGAAATCCAGTAATTATAGCAGCTCCTGGGTTGCCTGCAAGGACACCCTCACCTATTGAGGTGAGTTTCCTACTACCAGCCAGTCATCCAGGTATGGGAATACTGTGATGCCCTGCCTTCTGAGGTATGCAACCATGACTGCCAGGCACTTTGTGAAAGCCCTGGGTGTTGAGGTTAGGCCAAAAGGCATAGCTGAGAACTGGCAGTGCCCTGAGGGTAGTCTGAACCTGAGGTACTTTCTGTGGGACTCCCTTATGGGGCTGTGGAAATAAGCATCCTTTAAATCTAAGGAGGCCAGCCAATCTCCCTTTTGCAGAGTTGGGAGGATCACTGCCAAAGTTACCACCCGGAACTTTGGCTTTGTGAAAATGCTTGTTCAGAGCTCTTAGGTCTAAAATGAGTCACCACTCCCCATTTTTCTTCAAAGTTAGGAAGTACCTGGAATAGAACCATTTCCCTCTTTGTGATAGTGGAACTGGTTCTACTGCATTTGCTTGCAGAAGGTTTGTTACACACACTGGTGCAGTGCAGTGGCTGTGGAGCAGCAGTCTTCCGGGAGACATTCTGGAGGATGCAGTGTTGTCCCATCTGCAGGCACCTCTCTGGGCTGAGGGAGGAGGTTGCTCAACTCCAGGCTGAGTTGGCCAAGATTTGTGGGACCTCCTCTCCCACCCAGGGACCACCAGGGTCACTGCTGTTGCCTCAGAGGTTGCCAAGAAAGAGAAGCGTTTGGATCACAATGGGCTCAGGGAGGGTGAGGGTGGTGGAACAGAGGTGCATCCCTCCAGATGTACCTCTCCACAATTTCTATGCCATTCTGGAAAAGTGTGGTTCCTCTATGGAGGCACCCACAGTGGAGACCAAGGAGGACGCTGGGAACCTCCACAAAGGAGACCCACAGGAGGGTGGCATGGGACCTCACAGGGGAAGGAAACAACTCCTGGTGGGGGACTCCATCGTTGGGAAGGTAGAACTGGGGGAGGAAGGGGAGAGGGTGGTAAGGTGTCTGCCCGGCACCATGGCTTGGAGGGAGAGGGAGCAACTCCTCAGGATAGCAGAAGCAGCTGCACAGGGGAGGGAGCTGGATGCCACTGTCCACCTAGGGACAAATGACCTGGCTAAGTAAGGGATCAGAACAGCAGAACAGTGCAAGAAGCATTTGTAGAGATGAGGAGGGGGCCTTAGACAAATAGCACGCACGGTAACCTTCTCGGAGGTGCTGCCTGTCTATGGTACGGGTGAGGCTAGGGTGCTCCACACCATGGGATTCAATCAGTGGTTGAAAAACTGGTGCAGAGCTCAGGGATTTGGCTTCACTGGGGACTGGGGGTCCACCTGGAGGGATGCAGGCCTATATTGGCATGATGGTCTGCATCTGTCCAGAAGGGGAACTAGAATCCTAGGTGATAGGTTTAAATGCTTCATTGGCAAGCATTTAAACTAGTCAAGGGGGGAGGCACTGGAGAGGATCAGGGAAAACCTAGCCCCCTCTAAAAAACCAGGGTACTAAGTGAGGTAGGCACCAACACAGAGATGTCGATAGGCAGAAGTGCAGGGGTAAATGGAGAAAGTGATAAAAGCAATAAGGACAGGGATGGGGCAAAAAGGGGTAAGGCCATCAAGAAATGGAGGGTAATGAGTACCAACGCCCGTAGTCTGGGCAACAAGCTCCCTGAACTGGTGGCCTTGATGGAAGAGGGATGCCTGGATATCGTAGCAGTCACAGGAGCATGGTACACAGAGAACCATGACTGGGATGTTAACATACCAGGGTACACAACCTACAAGAGAGACAGGGAGGGGAGAAGAAGGGGCAGAGTAGCTCTCTATGTAAGGGAAGGGATAAAAGCAACTGAACAAAAGAGTAAACAGGGAGGAGAGGAGGCACTGTGGGTCACCTTAGAGACTGGAAATGGCACCACAATCCGCACAGGGGTTGTATACAGACCCCCATGTCAGGGGAGGGAATGGACAAGGATATGATAGAAGGCATACTTAGGATGGCAGAGAAAGGGGAGATACTGTTGATGGAGGACCTTAATATGCCAGATGTTAACTGGAGCACCTTTGCTGCAGCCACATCCAAAAGCAGGGCCATTCTCGATGCCCTTCAGGTGGCATGCCTCAGACAGCAAGTTTTGGAACCTACTCATGAGGGAGCAATCTTAGACCACGTACTCTCAAATGGGGACAGTGAGAGGATCTCAGATCTAGAAGTGGGTAGCCATTTGGGAACAAGTGACCACCAAACCGTGTGGTTCACGATAAACTCAGCTACAGAGTCAAGCCATACAAAAGTGAGGGTTTTGGACTTCAGGAGGCCTGACTTTGGCAAGATGGGAGAGTGCCTTAGAAAAGCACTAGCAAATAGGCTAGAAGAAGGGGTGGAGCCACAATGGGGAAATATCAAAACTGCCATCACAGAGGCAACAAGCCTTTGTGTGAAGCAAATAAACAAATCAAAATGAAAGAAAAGCCACTATGGTTCTCAAAAGAGGTGGCAGTGAAGGTTAGGAGAAAAGATATAATTTAGGCGATAAGGAAATCACGGAAGAAGCAGGACAGAGAACTGTACCAGTTAAGGCAGAAGGAAGCGGGGAGGGTAGTCAGAATAGCAAAAGCCCAAACTGAGGAAAAGATAGCCAACTCGGTTAAGAAGGGGTATAAAACCTTTTATAGGTATATCAGGGAGCGTAGAAAGACAAAGGGAGGGATAGTGAGGCTGAATAGAATGGACAGTGGGTGGGCAGAGAGGGACAGTGAAAAAGCAGGGATACTGAATGGATACTTCTGTTCAGTATACACAAAAGAGAGGGGGGGTGCCTAATCCAATTAACAGAAGCACTCTGGATAGGAGGGCAATCCCAGTCCTTTCACAGAAGAAAGGGTTCTGAAAGAACTCCTAAAACTGAAGGTGGACAAAGCAATGGGGCCAAATGGAATTCACCCTAGAATTCTAAAAGAATTAAGCAGAGAACTAGTGACACCGCTGACTACCCTTTTTAACAAATCGTGGGAGGATAGTGTGGTACCTGAGGACTGGAGGAAGGCAGATGTGGTTCCCCTTCATAAAAGTGGGACCAAGACAGAGGCAGGAAACTACAGACCTGTCAGTTTGACCTCTGTGGTAGGGAAAGTGATGGAATCACTTCTGAAGGAAAGAACTGTCGAGTACCTAGAGGCCAGTGGAGCACAGGACCAAAGGCAGCATGGGTTCACAGCGAGAAGGTCATGTCAGATGAATCTAATTGATTTATTTGACTGGGTGACCAAAGTAGTAGACCAGGGAGGGCTGTGGACATGGCCTACCTAGACTTTAGCAAGGCATTTGACACAGTCCCACACAAAACATTAATAGTCAAATTAACCAGCCTGGGAGTGGGTCCCAGGGTGGTAGCCTGGCTAAAACATTGGCTAGACAACAGGACACAGAAGGTAATTGTAAATGGAGTCCACCCTGAAGACAGAGGGGTTACTAGTGGGGTACCGCAGGATTCAGTACTGGGTCCAGTCCTTTTTAATGTCTTTATAAGTGACATTGCAGAGGGACTGGAAGGTAAAGTATGCCTCTCTGCAGATAACACAAAGATCTGCAACAGGGTTGATACACAAGGAGGCGCGGAAAGGATAAGAAGGGACTTTGCAAGGTTGGAGGAATGGTCAGAAGTATGGCAGCTTGGATTCAATGCAAAGAAGTGCAAAATAATGCACCTGGGAAACAAAAACCCAGGGGAAGATTACACAACGGGGGAGGGAGGCAGTAAAAACAACAAAAATGGAAAGGGACCTGTGGGTAATCATATCAGATGACCTTAAGGTTGGCAAGCAATGTGAGAAGGCAGTAGGGAGGGCTGGGGGATACTGGGATGTATAGGGAGAGGTATCACCAGCAGAAAACAGGAAGTTGTTATCCCCCTGTACAGACAGTTGGTGAGACCCCATCTGGAGTACTGTGTCCACATCTGGAGACCCCATCTCCGCAAGGACATGGACAGGATGGAGGCAGTTCAGAGGAGGGCAACTAAAATGATGCAGGGTCTGCAAGAGAAGCCATATGAGGAGAGACTAAAGGAGCTTAATATGTATATCCCTGAGGAAAGGAGGGAGAGGGGGGACATGATAGAAACGTTTAAGTACCTCAGTGGAGTCAACAAAGTCCAAGAGGGTAGCATCTTTCAGAAAAAGAGATGTGCAAGAACAAGGGAACACAATCTGAAGATAGAGGGGGGACGGCTCAGGGGCAATGTGAGAAAGTATTTTTTCACAGAGAGGGTGGTGGGCGCATGGAACAGTCTTCCTGAGGAGGTTGTGGGGTCTAAAACTGTGGAAGAATTCAAGAATGCATGGAACAGACATAAGGCAATTTTTGTTGGGGGTAGGAAGAAATAGGCTGTTGATTAAATAGGATCTACAGCTAATCCTATAGGTAGGGAAATGGGCAGACTAGGTGGGCCAAGCGGTCCTTATCTGCCGCCAAAGTCTATGTTTCTATGTTCTATGTTACCTTTGCCTCCAGAAGTTTTCTTTCTGAGGTGGTAGTTGGTCTGAAAACCCTGGATCTTAATTTTGGGAATGATTTGAAGTTTAGGACTAGGCCTTGACTCACTACCTCCAGTACGAACTAGTCTGTGGTAATGTTTTTCCAAGCCTGGAGGTAGTGAGTTAGCCTGCCCCCTACTGGAAGTGGGGAGGCGACCCTGGCAACCACGTCAAGGGTTTTGTTTTTGCTGGGGTGGTGCTTGTGTAGCATGGCCCCCACATCTGAAACCCATTCTGCCCCTGTCCCTAAAGTAACCAGTTTGCTGCTGCTGGTACTGGGGAATGGCTTGAGCCTGAAAGAAGGGCCTGCCCTAAGTCGCTCTCCCCCCTACCTCCCCTTTCTCTTTAAGAGGTAGAAGCCTTCTCTTTAGCTGAATTACTTTCCTAAGTGGTTTTGTATTCATCCACCTTTTTCATTTAAACTGTTTTCACAGGGGAAATCCATAGCCTTAGTGTGAGTGTCTTGTGATAAATTTGTGGTCCTTAGCCATGCAAATCGTCTAAGTGCCACAGTAAGTGCCATCCACTGAGCAGCAGTATAGTTGGCATCTACTGCCATGTGGAACTGGTACTTAGTAGCCTCAAGTCCACACTTTGCTCTCTCTCTGCCAAATCAGCTGCTAGTCCTGGTGGAGCTTTATCCACCATGGACAGGACTGACTGCCACGAGGATTTCTCGTATTGGGCTGCATAAGTCATATAGTTGGCTGGCCTTAGGCTCAGTGATGCTGCTAGATGGCCTTTCTTTCCCAAACTATCTAGTTTCCTAGAATCCTTGCCTGGGGGATGTGATGCCAGGGGCAGTCTAGCTCTGTCACAGGCTGCAGTCTGTACCACTCCTTCATGGGCAGGGTGTGAAAACAGGAATTCAGCCCCTGTCCTGTATAACTGATATTTTTTTTTATCAGCCTTCTTTTCGACTGGAGGAATAGAATTTGGAGTCTGAAGCACCTTCAGCAGCTGTTTTTGCAATGATTTATGGATTGGCAATAGCAGCCTTTTTGTTGGCGCCAGGCTCATCATCTCCAAAAAGTCTGCCTCCTCTTCATCCTCTACTGTCTCATTTGTAGTCAGATCTACGGCATCCACCATCTGCCTAACAAATGTATAATGCGAGGAGTAATCCTTGATTAGCCTTGAAGGGGAATCGAACTCAGGATCAGGGGAGACCTCTGGTTCAATAGGCTCTCCTTCACTCTCTTCCTCCTCGTCGTCATAATGGTCAAGGCATGGATCCTGGGATAGCAGAACCGGACCATGGTTCGATGACGGTACTGACTTCGGAACTGTACTTGGAACCGGAACTGGTACCACTGAAACCGGTGTTAAAAGTTTAGGATTTGCAGCCTGAACTGCCTGCAAAACTTGCAAGGCCTGTGCTATCGCTTTGACAGTAAGCATTACAGGGTTGAACACTGGGGGCTCCTTAGGCTTACCAGAAGGAGGTTCAGTGTGTTTTGTTTTAGTTTTCCTTTTGGCCAGAGCTGGTTCAGCGGCTGTATCCCCAGTTCTTTTTGTTTTAGAGGGTTTCCTTTTTTTGTGGTCAGTTCGGTATCTTATTTTTATCTTTTTTTAGAGGTAGTTGGAGTACTGGGTTGTTCAGACCCCTCCGGAACTGACGGGGATGCCATCCTCTTTTTAAACCTTTCTACCCTTTTACTTTTGTTTTTTTTTGGGGGGGGGAAGGTTTTACAGATTTCACAATCTGCAGTAAAGTGTGATTCACCCAAGCAAAACAAGCACAACTCATGCTTGTCAGCTTTCACAAAAACTTCACCGCACTCCAAACAGTTCTCGAAACCAGTGGGTCCTGCTTTCTTTTAAAGTTTCTCTGACATAGTTAGAATATGGTTTTCATTAGGTTCCAACCACAGAAAAATAAACAATTTTAAAGTGATGTTCCAACCTAGCATTATAAGGTACTGAGCTTCATAGCCCAATACTTTACAGCTGTGTGAGCTGACAGGTGCCAAAAATGTAATTTAAAAGTTATTACTTTTTGTTGTGGAAGGGATCATAAACTGGCACGAAGCCTCAAGCCAGCTGATCCTTCCAGCTTCCAGTGCCCTAACGCTCTGCCCTAACTCCACCCCATGCTCTCTGAATGTATGACATGTGGCAGGGGAGGCGCGAGGTGAGCCCCTCCCACAAGTCTATAGGGGCTATTTTTAAAACCATTTTTAGTCATTTTAAACAGTCTTAGGTGAAAATTAAGCAGTCATAACTAGTAGTTAAGTGTTCCCAAATGAGTGCACATTGGGACGCGGTGCTCAAAGAACCAACAACGCTAAGAAAGCAACAAAAAGATTCTGGCACAGGCAAAACTCATAAGAGGGACGCATACATTGAGAAAGGATTGTAGTCAGTCCGAAACATGTCAGGCTAGACGTTCTAATTTATCACGGTGTAATAAAATATTTTTTTTAAATGTATGCATACCTCTGATGAGTTTTGCGTGTGCCAGAACCTTTTTGTTGCTACCTCACTAGTTAAGCAACTGCTTTAATTTTCCCCAAAGATTGTTTAAAATGGCTAAAAAACAGCTTTAAAAATAGCCCCTATAGACTTCTATGGGGCTCGACCCACCGTGCTCTTCCTGGTCACATGTTACAATTTCAGAGCGCAAGGGGGTAGAGTTGGGACAGAGCGAGGGCACCAGGAAGCTGGAAGGGATCAGCTGGCCAAGGCTTCGGTGCCAGTTTACGATCCCTTCCACAACAAAAAGTAATAACTTTTAAATCAAAAGTTTTGCACATGTCAGCTCCAGACAATACAAGGTATTGGGCTATGAAGCCCAATACTTTATATTGGAAATTTCCTTTAAACCAGTGATGGTTCAAAGCAACCGCAATGCGGTAAATGGTCAGTTTTCAAACTGAGAAGAAACTGAAGAAAATATGAAGGGATAGATATTCAAAGGGGTTGGGCATGGCGCAACAGGGTTGCACCATGTGCAACCCTCAATGCGCCTCGGTGCGATATTCAAAGGGGCAGGTTGCGTGGCGCAACACCCGATGTGCCGGGGCGCGTTCATTCACATATCTGGTCCTGTGTAGTACAGTATGGTCTGCAAGCCCATTGGTCCACACTGCGGACCAATAGGCATACAGATCATACTGTACGCTGTCATTCGGCAGGCAGCCGGGCAGTATGCGGATGGAGTGCTGCCGCCTGCCGATGACGGAGGTGCTGGGTGGCCGGGGTCCTCTGTGGGTGGGTGGGTGAGGGGTGCCACTGGACCACCAGGTTATTCTTTATTATTACAACAGCCTGCGATCAGGCATACGGGAAGGGAACCACTAGACCACCAGGTTATTCTTTATTATTATAACAGCCCACGATCAGGCATACAGGGAGGGAACCACTAGACCACCAGGTTAATCTTTATTATTACAACAGCCCGCGATCGGGCATATGGGGAGGGAACCACTAGACCACCAGGTTACTTTTAATATTACAGAAGCCCACGATCGGGCATACGGGAGGGTAGGGGGGTTACAATAGCCCACCAGGGACCCATTCCCCAACGACAGCAGCTAGACAGGGCACCAGGCGCAGTTCACCGGGATGCCCTGTGCAACACATGCAAATGGAGCCATAATGAGATGCAAATGGTCCCATTTGCACCTTGCATATGTTATGGCCTCATTTGCATGCCCCCGGCTGTATATCACGGATGATGCGCCAAGCGCAATGGCACTTGGCTGGTGCATCCTCGTGCTTCCTCTCTGTGGCTTGTGCTGGCACAGTGCCACTGCGCCATGTGCAGTATGTGCACTGACCTTGCCATATTCAATGGTGCTGCGCCATGGCGCATCACCATTGAATATCGCCTGGTCCTGGCCCCGACGCAACCCAGTTGTGCTGTGCCCAGGCTTGCACTACTGCCTGGCGCAGTCTGAATATCTGGGCCAAAATAAACAGAACCCAAGTAAGTTATTTAATAAAAAATAAAAAGAAACAGGAGTAAAACCCCCAGTTCCCTACCAGTTTCTAAGAACCAATGAGGAACTTAAAACTGAGGTAAAATAGCTAAAGTAAATTAAGCTAAACTAGCGTTAAAGTTAAATAAAGAAGTAAATAAAGGCAACAGATAAAAAAAAAAAAAACTTCTACTTAAGTTTTTGATGGAAATCAATGATAGATTTTTTTCTTGGAGAGAGAGAGCTCTCTGGGACGTCTTACTGCGTAGGCGGACAATGAAATCCAGGGTTTTATTTAACTCTAAAAATTGATTAGCGTTTTGCTCATAAATGTTCTAAAACATTGTGAAAATGCATAGCACTTGCCTCACTGTGTTTTACAAACATAACACTTCTAGAAAACCTATATAAATGCTTTCTGTACAGTTAGTATTGTCCCAAGAAAAAAAACTGCTAATCAATTATTTAAAACCCTGAAATCTGAGTGCTATAGAACGCAGCAGTTGGTAAGGGCAGCAGTCTAAATGGTGTACAAGCCAATAGATGTTCCATCATTTACATACGTTTCGTTCTCCAGGCAGTTCAACACTGTGGGCTGATTGCAAGAGTTAAGAATATTGAAGAATTCCTGGGGTTAGAAACTATGTTACTATATTATGATAATGAACAAAGATCAAGAGCATCTTGTTCAAGAGTTGTGCATCTCAGGTGAGTTGTATCCCTGGTAATAAATCAAATAAATAAATAAAACTAATTAATTTTAAAAACTGAATCAGTATTTTCCTTTTCCTATAAAGCTGCTGCTCATTTGGAACCTTGTACTGTGTGACCTTGTCATGGTTGTACCATACCTCTTGCTCTTTATCCTGGGTCGCAGCTGCCACCTCGGCCTCCAGGGCAGTGATCACATCTGCATTCTTGTGATTCCGGATGACCATGCTCTGTACGTATTGCATCTTCTCCCTCTCCTCCATGGGATTGGTTAATAGCTTCTCCTCCAGTAGAAAGCTGCGAATCTCCATGAGACCCTGGATCAGTGCCTGACTACTTGGGTCCCTGGCTTGTGACTCTGTTCTCACTGCACTGCAAGCTGCTGGGTTGGATTGAAAGAGCCTTAGGACATTTTTTACTGAGCTGGCAATGGCTTGCTGAAGCATTTGGATGGTGCGGCTCTGCTGTTGAGCACTGTTGGAGCTCCTGTCTTCCTTCCCTTCCCCCTCTTCCCTCTGAACTGCTTCTTGAGGTCTGGAAGGCTCCTCTGCCTCCTTAAGCCTGTTGTGTATGGCGTGCAGGTTTGTTTCCAGCCTGTAGTGCTCCTTTATGGCAAAGGTGAGCTCTGACCCCAAAACCACACTGAAGCGCTCCAGGTTCTCTGCTATGTAAAACAGCAGGGTAACCAGTTCTGTCTTCCTGATGCATTCATCCAGGACTGAAATGATCCTTTGTGTTTCAATTGAGGTCAGTTTTTTTTGAGCTGGGTCCAGGATCTTTAAAGCGTCTATTCTGACCGGCATCTTCTTCAGTGTCACGGCATGGCTGACTCTGTTTCCTCCTGTTCTCCCATTATCAGTGACATCTGAAAGCTGGGTCAAGGTAATCACTTCTGTTGCCATTAATTTTCTTGGTGCACCCTCAGATAGACAAGAGTCAAAGGGATTGGGAATTTCCTGCAACACAAAGCATTATTTCAAAACATGGACCTTTCAATGTAACTTTTAGGTACGTTTATGTATCAGTGATCCCACCAGAGCCAGTGTATCCCATTAGATTTTAAACATTTTTTTTAGTTTAATTATTAATTGAATGTTGTCTAGTGAAAACTGTAATACAGAACACCTCTAGGCTGAGCACAGCCTTCTGCTGTGGCCTCATAACGTTATGAAACTATTCACTAAGGTCAATCAGAGATAGCAGGACATAAATGGGGAGGGCAAGAAGAAGGGGCCACAAGAAAAAATGACACCATAGTAATGATGTTTCTTCTAGAAGCTGCATTAGTGAGTCTGACAAAATTGCACCATCTCTGTCCTGAGCAGTTGCCCCTCAGACAGAACTTTAGAATGTTAAAGTTGAGACTCTGCGGTGTGGTCATGCCCCCCACTCAGCATTTTAAAGGCAAATGTATAGCTGGCAACCAGAAGAGGGAAGTAACCACCTAACTAATATATGCTAAATATTCTTACAAAATGGAAATGCAATAAACAATTATAATCACCATATGAAAACTGTAAAACTGCAAGGTCTGAAATGGTAGAATGCCCAAATAATAAAACAAGTTTTGATTATTCTAAAGGACCATTTATATTAAGGTTGTAGAAGGGAAGCTAGGGATGGTTTGTAAGACTCGCTAACACACCCACTAGAAGAAACAGCATTACTACAGTAAACCATCTTTTTTCTATCAACAAGAGTGTACTGGTGATGTCATACAAAATTGCAGACTCTAAGCAGTACTTTAGAAGGCAAAGTCTAGAACCTATTTAAGTAAAAGGTTCTGAAGCACAGAAGTACCAAGTCTGGCATCCCTTCTAGTTTAGATGGCCAGGTAGTAGTTGTTAAATATCGTTTTTTTTAAGTTTTCAGCATGACGGCATTACAATTCCAAGCAAAAACACACTGAACCTCCTGCTGAAAAAGTAAAGGAGCTCCTGGTGAACAAACCGGCCATGCCTATGGCCGAGGCAGTTGCTCAGGCTTTGCAGGTGCTACAAGCCTTGCAGACTACAGCTTCCCAAGGTCTGTTACTGGTTCCAGCGCAACCAGTACCAGTAAACCCAATGGTTCCAGTGTCAGTTACAACCACGGTTCCTTCAACGGTTCCGTGCTTGGTTTCTCAAGCCCAGGATCCCTCATATGAACAATATGAGGAGGAAAAAGAGGAGGAGCATGAACTGATAGAACCGGAGGTTTCTTTGGATCAGGAGTTTGATTCCCCTCCTAGGCTACCAGAGGACTATTCCTCCCATTACATCTTCATTAAGCAGATGGTGGAAGCCCTCGACCTTTCCACAAATGAAAATGTGGAAGACGAGGAGGAGGCAGAAGTCCTAGACATGATGAACCTGGCACACACCAAAAGATTATTGCTCCCTATTAACATATCTTTAAGGAAGCAAGTCATGAAGGTGTTGGAAACACCAAATTCTGTTCCTCCCATAGGCAAAAAGGCTGACAAGAAAAATCAGTTGGAAAGATCAGGGGCAGAGTTCCTTTTCTCTCACTCTGATCATGAAGGTGTAGTCCAAGCCATGGCCAGGAAAGGGTACTTAGCTGCCTCTCTAGCCATTAGACAGGCAAATTATATGGTCTTTGTTGCCCAGTACCAGAAACTACTCTGGAACTCAGTGATGGCGATGGTTGATAAGGCACCACCTGGACTGGCTGCTGACCTGGTGGAAATAGCCAGATGTGGACTGGAGGTTACAAAATACCAGTTTCACATGGCAGTGGATGCCAGTGACACTGCGGCCAGATGGATGGCTTTGACAGTGGCACTGAGAAGGTTTGCCTGGCTTAGAACCTCAAACCTTTCTCAGGATACCCAAGCTACAGTCATGGACTTTCTATGTGAAAATAATTCCCTGTTTGGTGATAAAACAGATGCATACATGAAGAAGGTGAATGAGCACAAAACCATCTACAATACCAATGCTGCAAAGGAGAAAGCTTCCACCTCCTATAGGCCACAGGGAAGGGGAGGCAGACGTAGGTCAGGCTATAGTAGATCTTTGTTCCAGGCCCAAGCCACCCCTATCAGCAACAGAGAGGATACTTCAGGGGCAGAAGCAGAAAGGGCTCTAGGCGTGGGGATCAAACCCCACAGGCTAAAGCCTAACTAAAGCAGACTCCCTGATATGCTAGTCAAGGTCGCCTCCCCACTACCACTAGAGGGCAGGCTGGTTCACTACTTCCAGGCTTGGGAAACCACTGCCACAGACAAATGGGTCCTGGAAGTAGTGAGTCAGGGCCTAGCCCTCAGCTTCAAATCTTTCCACAAGCTAAGGTTGGAGCTTTTCAGACCAGCATCCCCGACAGAAAGGGCACTTTTGGAAACAGAAGTGTCCAACCTGTTGGTAGCCAAGGCAGTACAACCAGTACCCCTCCCTCAAAGAAGGAAAGGGTTCTACACAAGATACTTCCTAACCTTAAAGAGAAATGGGGACTGCCCACACATTTTAGATCTAAGAGCTCTGAACAAGCACTGAGTAAAGCCAAAGTTCAGAATGGTGACCTTCGCAATGATCCTTCCCACTCTTCAGCAAGGAGACTGTCTGGCATCACAGGATCAGAAAGATGCCTACTTTTCCCATCAGGGAATCTCACAAAAAATACCTCAGGTTTAGACTACCTTCAGGACAGTATCAGTTTGCAGCCCTGCCATTCAACCTAACCTCCGCTCCCAGGGCATTCACAAAGTGCTTGGCAGTGGTGGTGGCACACCTGAGACAGCAGGGCATCACAGTATTCCTCCACCTGGATGACTGGCTCGTCATAGGCCAGTCACCCCAACAGGTAAAAGATGCTCCCAAGCTCACCTAGGACACTTTAGAGTCCTTGGGGTTCCTGATCAGTACCCAGAAATCAGTACTTCAGCCTGTTCAGGTACTAAATTTCATGGGGAAGAGTTGAATACTCTAGAGGGGAGAGTCTTACTCCCTCAGGACAGAGTAGACAGTATCCTGCAGATTGCAGGATCATTCAGTCTCAACAAGTCAAGGCCTGCAAGGCATTTCCTACAGTTGCTGGGACACATTGCTGCAGCAGCAGGAACAGTCCAAGGTTGTAGATTTCAGATGAAGGACATTCAGTTCCACCTCAGAGCACACTGGTGTCAAAGGAGGGATTCTCTCGCAAAGCTGGTGTCAGTGTCAAGGACCCTGTTGCAGGCTCTGCAATGGTGTCAAGACAGAAGCAACCTCGGGGGGGGGGTCTTATTCAAGAAGGAATCTCCCATGTTGGTACTCACAACAGATGCCTCCCTCCTAGGATGGGGGGCACATCTGGAAGAGCATACAGTGCATGGCACTTCGCCCCCTGCAGAGTCACTCTTGGATATAAACCTGTTAGAGCTCAGGGCAGTGTTTCTGGCCCTGCAATCCTTCGCATCCATGGTAAGGGACAAAGTGGTACAGGTTAAACAATACCACCACAATGTACTACATCAACAAGCAAGGAGGGACAAGGTCCAACTTGCTGTGTACAGAGGCAATGAAAATCTGGAGCCTAGTGTACTCCTTACAGGTGTCCCTGTTACCCATTCAGCTCCCAGGGAAGGACAATACCCTGGCAGATGCACTCAGCAGAATCAACCAAAACCACCACAAGTGGTCTCTCAACAGACAGGTACTGGAGATGGTTTTTCGAAGGTGGGGCACCCCAGAGATAGACCTCTTTGCCTCAGAAGAGAACCATTAGTTGCCACAGTTCTGCTGCAGGCCACAAGCAAAGGGCATAGTGCCCATGGATGCATTGGTGCTGGAATGGTCAGGGAGGTGCCTGTATGCATTTCCTCCATTCCCTTTGTTGCTCAGGGTCCTGATCAAACTCAGGTCCCAGCCAGCTACAATGATTCTGATAGCTCCAGATTGGGCAAGGCTGCCATGGTACTCACTACTGCTCTCTCTGTCTGTAGCCCAACCCATACACCTCCCTCACAGTCACAATCTCCTGACCTCCTCACAGGGAAGAATCTTGTACCTGAACCTCAGGACTCTCAGACTCAGAGCATGGCTCCTGAGGACCTAGATTATGCGACCTACACCTCTCTGAAGGTGCCCTTAGGGTTCTCAGGGGCTACAGGAAGCCTTCAACCGAGAAAACCTATGCTTCCAAATGGAAGAGGTTTTCTATATGGTGTAATACTAAAGACATAGTACCTTCCCAGGCAGGGTTACTGGTCCTTTTGGATTATCTCATCCACCTGCATTCGCAGAGCCTACAGCTCACTACCCTTAAGGTTGACCTGGCATCAGTCTCAGCCTATCTCTCGACAGGCAAGGGTTTCTCTCTGGCTGCTAACCCTCTTTTCAAAAAAATTGTCAAGGGGTTAGCTCTTTGCACCCTCCCCACAGGGAGTCTGTGCCATCTTGGGACCTTAATGTCTCTACTGCCAGGCTCATGGAGCCTCCATTTGAGCCCATGGCTACAACACATCTGAAGTCTGTAACTTGGAAAGCCATCTTCCTGGTGGCTATTACCCAACCCAGATGGATTAGTGATCTACAAGCCCTGTGTCTAGAGCAAAACTACATCTCCTTCCACAGAGCTAAAGTGGTCCTCATGACTAGCAGAAAATTATTTCTGAAAGTAGTCTCTGATTTCCACCTGAACCAGTCAATCGCCTTGCCAGTCTTCTTCACTGACCACTCTGGTTCAGGAGAACGCTGGCGCCATAGCCTGGAAGTCAAGAGAGCTCTCATTTACTACCTTGGCCACACCAAGGCCCACAGACAGAACAGACAACAGCTGTTCCTGACCTATGGAGATGTAGGAAAAGGAAGACCACCTTCTAAAAGAACCATTTCACATTGGATAGTAGCATGTATCTAGTTCTGCTATAGGAAAGCTGGTAAGAAGCCCCCAGTAGGCCTGAGGGCACACTCTGCAAGGGTACAGCTGCTACAATAGCAGCTGCCAGGGATTTTCCCCTGCTAGAAATCTGTAAAACATCTACATGGAGAACAGTGCACACCTCTACAAAGCACTACAGTTTGGACAATCAGTCCAGATGTGATACCAGGTTTGGCACAGCAGTGCTGCAGAGCCTGTTTCCTAAATGAGGTTCTGTGCTCTCCTCCAAAGGTACTGCTTCTTAGTCTGCTCTAGTTAATCATATTAAAGAATTCCTGGGGTTAGAAGAAAAAATTACTCACCACAGTAATCTTGTTTCTCCCAATGTATTCTTCAATATGATCACCTCTATTCCCAGATTAGGCCCCTTCAAAACAACCCTCAAAAACCACATAATCTCAACCCGTCACTGTCACTGTCCTATTAAGTAAAGGAATCTGCCCATGTTTATTGTTTATTTGTTTATTGAAAATTTCGGAATTACAACCTTTGAGTCAAGGACTCCTTTGCAAAGGCTCCACATCAATCACGCCAGAATATTAGGACAAGACTGTTTGTACAAAAGTTTTCAAGACAGAGACATTACATTTTGACACAAATGTTCAAGATCATAGCATAAGCAAGGCTACATGTCAGTTTCAATACAACATTACATAGAGCAAACAGAGATATTACAGTACGACAAAAAATTTAATATCACAGCATAAGTAAGGCTACACGTCAGTTGTACTAGGGAGTACACAGGGAAACCGGTTGTATTGAAGTTTCAAAACAGGACATTACAATGGTTCAAAGATTCACCGTAACAGGTATTGCCTAGGCTCAGCAAATATCTGAGAATAGAGATGCTCCTAATGGCGAGGAGACCCCGGTGACCGACCACCTAAGGGGAAAGAGGGAGAACAGGTACAGGTCTCAGAGTTAAGTAGAAACTTCTTGATCCCAGCTTTGAATAGACTTAGATTAGGGGCAAGCAAGACGGAGGAAGGTAGATTGTTAAGCCAGAGCGGAGCTCGATAGCGGAAGGATCTTTGCCCTAGAGATGTCCTACAATGGGGGACTGTGTAGGAGGTACCAGCAAGTCGTCTAGTGGTGCCCCTATGATGGGCTGGGCGGATGAGATGGTGGAGTCCAATTGGTGTTTGTTTCATAAGGATCTTTTTGGCTTGGAGGCAGGTTTGGTACTTAAGCCTCCCTTCTAGGGTTAGCCAGTCTGCACGATAGTAGAGCAAACAAGTGTGAGTTTGTCTATTGCTGTTAGTGACCATGCGGCAGGCTTTGTTGAGTGCTATATTGATGCTGCTTAGGGCAGATTTGTCAGCAGCGCCGTAAATGGTTATTCCATAATCGACCAATGAGAGACAGCGCTTGTAGCAGCTAACCCGAGCGCCTGTGGGGGTAAGGCAGTGTTTGTGCCTGTAAAGAATGCCAAGTCGGGTATTGACTGAGGAGGAGAGAAGTTTAATATGATGATGGTATGAAAGGGATGTGTCCAGAGTGATGCCTAGATATTTAAAATGAGTGACCTGTTCAATGAGGGTACCCTGTAAGTTTGAGATAGATAGTTGGGAGTTACTGAGGGGTTTTGCGATGGGCAAACATCATGGATTTAGTTTTGTCATAGTTAAGTATTAGCCGATGGTCAGAGAACCAGTGTTCAAGTTCCTAAAACAACCTTGAAGGGCGCTTTGGAGTTGGATGAGGTTGTTGTGCTTCCAAAATAACACTGCATCGTCAGCATATAGCAGTAGCTTTCCACTGCAGGCTTGGGGGAGTGAGTTCAGGAAGACAGTGAACAATAGAGGGCCAAGTATAGACTCTTGAGGGACGCCAGAATGAACTGGTTGTTTGGACGAGAGTGTGTTACAAATTTTTACTTGTTGTGTTCTGTCGGTCAGATAGTTTTTGAACCAGGAGATAGTTTCAGGAGCAACATGGAGGGACGCATAGAGGAGGAGTAGAAGCTCATGATTGACAGTGTCAAATGCCTTGGTCAAATCAACATAGATTGCCCCAACTGCTGACCCTTGTTCAAGAGCTTCATGAATGTAAGATGTAAATTCTAGTAGTGCCGTGAGTAGTACTGTGCCCTTTTCTGAAACCATGTTGCTCATTGGCAGAGAAGTCCATATTTGTCTAGGTATTCCGTAAGTTGGTCAGACACAATTCTTTCTAGTGCTTTTGAGAGGGGAGGAAGGATCGTAATGGGCCTATAGTTGCCTGGGGAAGTTGTATCACCCTTTTTTAGGATGGGTGTGATAATACCTCTTTTCCATAGCGTAGGGACTTGGCCAAGGTACAGCGAGTATGGACGAGGAGATGCTGGGTTAGCAGATATACCCCTCGCCCTGCTGCTTTATGTGCTTACGACAAAGTTGATATCCCAGCTGCTTACACTAACCTACCAGCATTTCAGGCCACACCCTTATTACCGTTTGTACTGTTCACTTACTCTCGCAAGCCCCACTTAGGACTTGTATGGCTTCCCTACTGTATAGAACTAGTAGCACTGCTCTTACCCCTGTTGCTATCTTAGCTACGTCCTCACTGTTATACTGCTAACCTTATATATTACCAATATCACGTCTGTATTTTCTTCTGTGTTATGAATACCTGTTGTTGTGTATTGTACCTGACGTGGAGCCTTTGGAAATGAGTCCTTGACTCAAAGGCTGTAATCTGATTCTCTCAATAAATAAATAAATAGGTCTCCCACCCTACCTCCCCTTCCGGAACCAGCTGGCCTCAGCACTACAGCTGGATTCTCTATTGTTAGGATGGTCATAGTCTGGTTATGTTAAAGTTTTAAAACCAGATTGCTTGCTGTGTCCTCTTGTTGGTCCTATCTGACGTTAACATGGGACAAGTTAAAAGGGGATTTGTTATTGCATTATTATTAATATTAATGTTTAAGAATAGCTTAGTTAGGGGGTCGTACCCTGCAGGCTATAATGAATCTGACCATTGTCACAAACCCACTCAGCAGGTCAGCCCTCTACTCCCAAAGTGCCAACCTCAGAGTGCAGTCTTGTGAACAGACAACAGAAACAGGGTAACCCTCCTGTCTGTTTTGTGGGTTCGAATCAAACTTTTGTCTCAGTTCTGGAGGGATTCAAACTGTGAACCTCTTGTTAGCATACCCAAATGTACAGGCTCAGATAATTCTGCTCTTCGGGGGGGCCAGATATCGTTTGCCTACGGGCACCTAACCAGGCATACAAAATGAACCCTTAAAACTCTATTAAAGACCTCAGAATAAATTCTTACCTTTTCCCATTTTGGTAAAACCAGTGAGCTTTGTGCAGTGTCAGATTTAACCATGTATGCTTCCCTTGTCAAGAAAAAGAAATTCAAAGGCACACCAAGTAGTCTCTAAAGTAGAGGTTTACTTCAAAATAGATAAAAAAATGTAAAATGTAAATACAGAACCCTATATCACAAAACATACAAATCACTTAAACAAAACCGGTTTAAAAGTACAGACAAAATCTCCTACCCCAGTACTCTTAGAATTGTCTTTTCTAAGGTATTCTTATCTCACAGAGCTGTAGATGTTTCTTTTTCAGAGTCCAAACAGTTGTGTGTAAATGGAAAACAGAATACTGCTTAAAAACTGGCTTGGCCAACCTCTTTGCGTGAGGTCACCTAGCTCCTCCCTGTCAGAATATAAAAAATATATATATCTATGCAAAACAGGATGTCTTATCAAAGGTAAATTCTGTGAGCTCAGTACAACTCATTTTCTCATATGCCTTTCTTTGATCTTATGATCAGCTTCCCCTTTCTAGGACATTAAAGGGACTTGTTATGTCTCTCTGCCAAATCTCACGGAAGTGCAACACACTTTGTATCACTATGTGAATTTTACTGTGTTTCTTCTGAATGTTATTAAAGTTTATGATCTATCTCGGCATCTAGCAAGCTGCAATTAGTCACATAAAAAGGAGATCCTAAATTTTAAGTCTCTTCTAGCCTGTAATTATCTCTTGGCCTTCCAGGTAATACCTATTAGCTAAAACCTGGGAGGGGGTTTGTCATTCCACAGACTGTCAGCATCTCTCATGAGAGACATTCAATAACACATTTTTATATTACAAAAAGCATAGGTTAATCAGAACTAGCTGTCCAAGTGTCACAACCATTATAGAATGCAGTAGTGGGTAAGGGCAGCAGTTCGAATGGTGGCATGAGCCATTGGATGTTCCATCATTTGCATAAGTTCCATTTCTCTCCCAGGTAGAGGCTGGCTGCTACAGTTAATCATATTGAAGAATATCTTGGAAGAAACAAGATTACTATGATGAGTAATTTTTTCTTCTCCCCTGTGGCCTCCCCTGTGGCTTGGACTGCACCTCTGATTTTAATGACTTCAGCCAGTGACCCCAAGGAGACTTACGAACCTGGTCTTATTTCTCCAACACTGGGGAATATGTGCTGGAAGCCCTTATGGACTATTGGATACTGCTGACTAGGTTTCTTGCCATTGATGAGTTAAGCACCACGTGGGGAAAAGGAGGCAAGATGGCAGTGGCCACAAGGCATCTCTGATCGGGGATGGCAGAGTTGGGACAGCTAATCTCCCAACAGTGGCACCAGTGGGCTCTCAGTGGTACATGGTGGCTTATGTCTGTTTTTTCTGGGGGGGGGCACCTAAGGTGACAGCAATGATGGTACAGGTAGGCATTTAACTGGGTACTCCTGCTGTATGCCACCTCGAATATGCTTCAGGGCCTTTGTAGTTGTGATCAGAGCAGTAGGCCCTGGGGGGGGGGGACAGGATGGCTCTATGGTGAAAGAGGGTGGGGGCACGGTGAGTGGGGTCAGGACATGGCACAGCTGTTTCTGATGGGTCCTCCTCTTCTCTAGTAATTGTGGTAGAGTGGTAGTTATGCTGCTGGGAGGGCTATGACTTCCCTTTTTACTGCATACTCCTGTAAGGCAAATTCCAATGTAACTCTTGGTGCTGGGGAAGGTGAGGCTTAGTGGGTATGCTTAGTTGGAATGCTTGAGGTGCCCCTAGGGACTGATGGCCACTTTTGCTGTGGGTTTCAACTTTGCTGAGCTGTGCACTGGGACATGGGACAAAATGGCAGGATGGCAGCGGCATCAGGGGTCTTGGTTTGGGGATGACAGCGTGGAGACTCCAACTTGTCTCGCAATATGGGTGCCAGTGTACTCTCGATGATGGCTGCTTGCTGTTTTCCATTCGGGGGGGGGCCTTGTGAGCGGTGATATTGGTGTGGGTAGTTAACTTGATATTCCCGCTGTACACTACCTTGGACACACTTCAGGGCCTTAACAGTTGCTGGTCGGAGTGATGGGCCCCAAGGGGGAGAAATATATGCTCTCTGGTGCCAGAGTTGGGGAAACAGGTGGTGGGATCAGGACAAGATGCAGATGAATGTGATGGGCCCTCCTCCTTATTCTCTTCCATGGTGGAGTAACAACTAAGGTGTGGGGAGTGGTGTGGCTCCCCTACCTTCCTTGCAGCACACTCTTATGAGGCTTAATGCCAAATTTAAAGCCTGATACTGGGGGGGGGTAACCAGAGGCCTGGTTGCCAGGGAGGGCTGAGTGGAGCTGTCTCCCTCGGGGGGGGCAGTGGCTGAAGATAGAATGTCTTGTGATGAAAGGGCAAGCTTATTAGGACGCCTGGCTTGGGTCTGCTCCCCAGTGGGGTGGTACCCTTTTATCAGGGGCTTGAAGCCTAGCCCAGTCAAGAAGTTGGCTATGTTGTTGGGGATGCAAAGTCAAAAGGTGCGTAGACAGGGTGGGGCAGAACAGTTGTTGACAGCATGGTCCAGATGGGGGAAGGGGGTGGAGGTGCAGGCACTCGAGGTCTGTGTGTGTGTGGGGGTGTACCTGTGGCCACAGACAACCTTGCTTGGGTTCAGAGTCCAGCACTGGCCACGGCTTCAGGTGAACAGGGGCCAGAGGGATGTGTTATTTGCTCAGAGTTGTGGTCTTATTGGCACTAAAAGGAAATTTGTGAGGCAGTTTGGTAAAGTTATTATGAGGGGGCGGAAGAATGGAGACCACGTGCAGAGAAGGGATAAGGAAGCTCATTTCTACTATGCAGGGGAAGAAGTCTAGATGATTATATGCAATGTTTGCAACCTTGTTTGCTCCAGATGAGCTGACGGGCAGGGGTACTTTCTACTGTTATGTGTTACATGCTGTCATATGTTGTTGTGGGTGGATCTATCTGTACATGTACAACTGTTTTCTCATGTTTACTGGACATATGCTGGACACATACTTGTTGGTAGAGAGCAGTTTGGTGGGGGAACTGCAACTGCAAGGTAAGGGATGGCAAAGCTGGTTGGAGCTCTGGGACTATGTTTGGTTAATGGCCCGTTGCCCTCAGAATTGGTCAAGGGATGCCTTATGGGATAAAGGATGAACTAACCATCTGCACCTGGACTGTCCAGGGCATTTCTTCCCCTATTAAACGCAAGAACATTTATACAGTGTTAAAAAGGCATGGGGTCTGAGTAGTCATGCTTCAGGAGACCCATCTTAGCCCAGTAGAACGTGGGAAATTGGTAAGGTAATGGGTGGGGCAATGCAGTGCTCGTCATTTAATGGGGGCAGATGAGAGGTAGCAATTCTTCTGCACAAAGGATTACCTTTTGTCAGGGAGTAAGTGGTGGCCGACCTGGTTAATGATAGGTACGTCTTTGTATGTGGAAGATTAGAGGAAGAGATTATCACTTTTGCTAATATATATGCTCCAGCGGAATGAGACCAACTACTAGCCCTCTTGCAGAAAAAACAGTTCCCAGGATTGATTCTGGGAGGGGATTTCAATTGTGTGCTCGACCCAATTTTGGACAACTCAGCTGCTGGCCATAGACTGGACCCTGCTGTGGAACGTTGGGGAGTGGGCTTAGCGGAGCTCGACTTGGTCGATGTCTGGCAAGAGGTGAATCCAGGAGCTAAAGAGTATATGTTTTACTCTAACCCCCATTACTCCCATTTAGATTATATAATGGTCCCCAGGTGATGGTATAGGAAGGCATGCTATACAGCCATCAGTCCGATTGCAATTTCTGACCATGCCAGAGTCTTGGTGACACTGGATTTAGGGCACAGGGAGGGTGTGGTTAGGGCATGTACATTCCCCACTTATATGTTAACTAATCAGAAATTTAGGGAGCACCTGGCTGAACAGTGAGGGAGCTACTTGGCTACTAATGTCCCCATTGCCCCATCCAAGATGATCCTCTGGGAGGCTGGAAAAGCCTATATGAGAGGTGTGGTGATAGCGTACATGGCTGCCTTATGTAAGTGAAGGCAGCAGAAGTTGCGCAGTCTTGAAGATGCTGCTAAGCAATTAGAGTTGGCTACACTTCGAGACCCCAGAAAGAATATTCTGAAGGCGCTTAAGCTTGCATGGGAAGCAATAAATAAAGAGCTAACTGGGGGGGGGGGTGAACTGGGCCCTTATCTAAGCCAGTCAACGATTTTATGAATGGGGCAACAAACCTAGCCCTCTGCTGGCATGCTTAGCTAGGGGCAGATACAAATCCAACTGGACTACAGTGGTGAGGGACAGTGAGGGGAGGTTGACCTCTGAGAGGAGGCAGATACAAGATAGGTTTGTGGAATTTTACTCCACCCTATATAGGAGCGAAGGGATGGGTCAGGAGGCTGCGATTAACATATTCCTGGTGTGACTTAAGTTAAGTGAGCTTACTATAGAACAAGTAGAGACCCCAAATAGGCCCCTGATGCAAGGGCAGATTAGGCAAGCAGCCAACTGCCTAGTGAGGGCAAGGTGGCGGGACCAGATGGACTACCTATTGAATTTTACAGATCCCTGGATGACAACATGTGGGCACATATGCTCAATATGTTTGAAGAGGCAAGGGAGAAAGGTGGACTACTGCCCACCTGTGGATTAGCCACTATTACTCTTACACAGAAGGAGGGTAGGGATCCCGCACAGTGTTCATCCTATAGGCCTATCTCTCTCCTGAATAGTGATATAAAGGTGCTGGCCAAGGCAGTGGTGAAGTGGTTGGAGGAGTTCTTATGACTTCTGGTGAAAGATGACCACACGGGATTTGTCAGGAATAGACATTCATATCATAAAGTCGGCAGGTTGCTGGGTGTGGTGGAGGTGGTGACTTGGCATCGGGGGGAAGCTTGCGTGCTCTCCCTAGATGCTGAGAAAGCCTTTGATAGGGTGGAGTGGGGATATCTGTTCCAAGGTCTAGAATGGTTTGAACTGGGGCAACAGTATATAGAATATGTTAGGTTACCTTATAGTTACCCCAGAGCAACCAGTTTGGTGAATGGCGAAACCACCAGGGCCTTTCATCTGAATAGAAGAACACGGAAGGGATGCCCTCTGTCTCCTCTGTTGTTCACACTGGCAATTCAGCTACTGGCAGAGGCAGTTAGGGTTGTGAGGGAGATTGAGGGGGTGCAAGGAGCTTGGGCCAAGCAACACAAGATTTCTCTATATGCAGATGACATCTTCTTGTATCTGACCCAGCCTGTGCGGTTGCTTTAGGCATCGACTTCCCTTGTGGTGAAGTTCTCTGCTTTTTCAGGATACAATATAAACTTTGAAAAATGTCTGAGTTATTATGTTTGGGAAATGTTGACATTAGAGGTCTGGATAGATTCCCGTACCGACTAGTAACTTCACACATTAAATATCTGTGTATTCAGGTAGGGCCAACTCTATCATCACTATATAAACTTAATGATATGCCTCTCCTTCAGAAAATCCTTGGAGACTTACACAGATGGCAGGGATTACCAATTCCATGGCTGGGTAGGACAAATGTAACAAAAATTAATGTTTTGACAGTACGCTGCATCAATCTATATCAAAATTAAGAATGGGCCGAACTCAAAAAACACGGGGCAATGCTCCAAAAAAACAGATGGACTCTGTCCCGTAGGCCACAACTAGCACTGCGCAGGTTCCTACTACGGAACCTCCTTGGAAGGCATTGCAGGCCTTATGCAGGCCATAGATCTAAAAGTGGAATCGTTCTTGCAGCGGTTCACAGAGCAAGTTATCAAGATTGAAGATGTGGTTAAGACATCAGCGACCACAGAATCCATGGCTGCAAAGGCACTCACCACTACAACAAAGCTAGTTCAAGAAAACTCCCAGCTAAGATATCGGTTGGAGGCTCTTGAAAATGCAAACAGAGCCTCCAATGTTAGCATTATAGGTCTGGCTGTGAAGGAGGCAACCTGCTGGGATTCCTTCAGACCAGTCTGCCGGCAACCCTACGTCTGGACCCAACCTCTTTGGAACATGCCTTTACAAAAGCTTACCGGATTACACCCAGGTCATCTGGAGAACATGACGCTGTACCGAAGACAGTACTGTTGGAGACTACTTCTGCTTCGGTCCAGGATCACTTGCTTGGGGCAGCCCATTCGGCTGAAAAGCTTACATTTAATGGAGGAACTATCCACCTGTTTCTGGACTTATCACATGCTACTAGAGCCCGTAGAAAGACATTTGATGCTGTCTGGGATAGACTGCAGGACCTAGGAGTGGTCCATTCTCTGCTCATGCCTGCATACCTTCATATCCAATACGGAGGTCGTACATTCCAGTACACAGACCCGGTTGATGCCGACAAGAAGGCTGAAGTCATCACCCAAGAATTTGAGGCGGCAGGACCCCAGCTTAGTTTGGAGTCGGAGGACAATACTTGAAAATACACTTTCTATAAATGTACTTTTGGCTTTACTGTTGCCTGTTAACAGGGCTTGTACTGTTCTTCAAAGTTTATAGCTGCAGTTTGAGTGCAAGCTATTGCCAGTATTTGGACTGTGCCTGATGGTTCATATGTTCATTAGAATAAGTAGTTTCCTTACATTTTGGTGCTCATTTGGAGCTCCATAGGGAGCAAGACTTATATCACGTTTGCTAACCATGTTATGAAGTACTTTTTAGGGGAGGAGGTCACATCAGCATTGATTGTTGAGGAGACAGCATGTTGTAGAATAAATATTTTAGTTTAAGACCCCCAAAATCTTGTGAGGTGTAGTATTTGATAGTTATTAAATTGTAGGGTAAAGGAATGTTGAAATACCCCCATATCTTTAAATAAGACTTTATAGACTAGTAATATGCTGTCTACAATGGATGTCACTGTAATCAATGTTTATGTCTTACACAACGTTTTTTACTGTTTGTAATTGCTATTGAAAAAATGCAATACACAAAGAGTTTAAAAAAAAATAAATAAATGCTTTACTGAGGTTCCTCTACCTGATCCAGATGCTTCCTATAGGTTTACACAACAAAGATCTTCAAGTTTTAGATAGAGCTTGTACCCAATTCATCACGCAGTGAAACGACCTAGGATTAGCTTGCAAAGACTTAGAAATACTATGGCTAAAGGTGGCCTACACTACCCCGATTTTGGATTGTACCATCTGGAGGCACAAGGTAGGCTTCTTACAGATTGGGTGAGGGGGCCAAGGGGTGCACATTGGTTATCACTGGACCAGACAGAGAGGGAATACATGCTCACTGCCTACTTTAAACCAGGTGGTCTGAGAGCAAACAGACTGGATGACTCAGGAATATGTTGGTCAAAAAACTTTAAGAGGCCTGGGAGAGAACGTGCTGACTATTGGGGGATGAGAGATATGGGACTGTGCTGGCTCCTGTCTACTCTAACCCCGAGTTCCTCCCTGGAGGACCCAGGCTATCAGATGTGGGAAATGGGGGCTATACAGTGTCTGGGTGATTTATTCTGCTCCCAGGGACTTAAGCCTTTTCGAGATGTGGTGCGAGATCTGGGGATTCCATACTCGTATCTATTCAGATATTTCCAGGTGAGGAACTGGATTTGTGGAGCGGGACTTCTCTGTCTGCGAGATTACCCGCTCCATGATTTGGAAAGTAGCATTCTGCAAGCATGAGTCACCCCAAGGGGGTACTTGCTTGGATCTATAATTATCTACGGGAGATCATGCCTGACCAATCAGTAAGGGCCAAGGCCCAATAGGAACAGGATTTGGAGTGTGACATCCCGGAAAAGGCATGGAGAGATCTGTGCGAATCAAATAGTGGGCTTACCATAAGTAATCAGTATAAAGAAGCCCAGTATAGGTTTTTGCACTGATTGTATATGACCCCAGTGGTGGTCAATAAGTTTAACCAATGGTGCAGGGTGGAGAAGGGTACGTACCTGCACTACTTTTGGCAGTGCCGGGAGCTTCAATTGTTTTGGATTGGGCTTGCTCAGCATATCTCGCAGACAATACAAATTAGGAAGGTTATGGAACCTTGGACCATGCTGATGGGGGTGGAGACTAGAGGTGAGGAAGAATGAGAATTTTATCCCAAGGCAGTTAGAATACTAATGTTGGCTACTGCTAGAAGATGTATGCAGAACACCTAGATTTTGCATGCTCGTCCTATGATCCCAATGTGGAAGGACTTACTTTTTAATATGCTTCAGCTGGAGTATCGTATAATGGAGCCTCTACATCAATTCCAGTTCCCCTGCAGAACAAGCCATAATAAGGCTGGTTTACGTGCGGAGGTCTGCCTGTGGGTGGACAGTCGGCTAGGGGATCCTTATCATGGCTGACTTTCCCCTTTTAAAGGAGAAGAGGCAGCTTCTACTGAGATGGAACAGAACTCAGCAATGGCACACTTTCAGATGAAATAAGATTTAACAGAGTTGGTAGTAGTAACTTATCCATGTCCTGTGCTGTCCAGTTTTGTTTATCTGTTGTAGTTTTGTTTATTTGTTACACTGTTGGTTCACTGTATCAAAAATATATATTGGGGTATCTACATGTGTATTTGCTTATGTCTGTATTTATTCTTATACTTATTTGCCCTATAAGTGATATTAGTTCTGGGAATAGCTGATGTTGTCCCTTGTTGTTACTGTACTTCAAAAAAACATTTTTATAAAAAGATTAAAAAAAAAAAACACTAACCTGGCATAAGCAAACGTCAACATTTTAAAAACCCTAACCTTGAGTCTGTAGTATGGTTCCATGTAACAGGGGTAAAGAGTAAACCACGACTGCCAAAAGAGCAAATGCAAATCGCCGAAAACAAAATCAGCGATCAGCACTGCAACAACAGTAACAATCAGCAACGGCACAACACTACTGAGAGAAGCAAACATATATCATTACTATTTATGCAGGGGAAATAACCCCCTGCACCTCCCATATCTAAATAATTAACTCTGGGGAAGGGGACACTGGGGAGACAGGAAAACACGGGAGGGAGCTACTCCACAGGGACAGTAGTCTGCAGGGAGAGAACGCTGGGGGGGGCAACCTGTGGGCTGGGAGGAAACAAAGTCGGGGAAATGGGACATCAACAAAAAAAAAAATAAAAAATCAAACAATGAAACCATGACAGGAAAAAAATAACAACCACATGCCAGACCCGAACCCCAATCTACCAGCTTCCCAGACCGTAACCCTAACCACCACACACCAGATGGCCAGCTGGAATAAGCCCTCCCAAACATAGCTCTATAACCTTCTCTTGCTGGCTCTTCCCCGCTGTTGACTCCCTCTACATCTTTTCCATTCGCTGTCATCCCCCGGCTCATTACTGCCATTCGCTATTTACACAGGCACTCAAACTGGGTCGCTCAATTTGAGGCTCCAATATCAAGGGTGACCTGTAGTACTAGGTTTCTATTTGTGTCTCCTTATTCAGTCTGTGTTTTACAAGCTAAGTACAGTGAAGTACAGTAAAAGAGAGGGAATGCGGACCATTCCAATGGAGGTTTATCTGTGTTGTTCTGGGTCTCCACCGCCCCAGTTATTCCACTCTGAGTTTCCTTGCTCTGTAAAATAGTCATGCCATAACCTTCACTTATCCAGGAATTTTTCTTGCATCAGCCTAAGTATTGCTGTAATTCTCTCCATTGCCACTCCATTCTCCAGGCTGTCCTTCCACTCATTTACAGTGGGTAGAGGGGGGGCAGCCAGTGTGCATGATACCTTTTGTAGCTATGAGACACATTACATAAAAAATACCTCTTTTTGGCCCCTGGAAGTGAGGTTTGTTGGGGAAGCCCCAAGCTACAGTGCTGGAATCTTGCATCAGTATCCAGTCCTCAGGTCCAGCTCAGCTCTGTGTAGAAGTAGGGTACATTTTTAAATGGGGCAGGCAACATGGGTTTGAGGGGTGGAGGGGAGGAAGTTAACAGCCCACAAGTATGGTAGGTCGCTGGGGTGAGGTAATACAGTCAAGGTAGTTTTGATGGATCTTCGGTCTCCTGACATCAAATTCCATGTTTCTACCTTTCTATGAAACAGCAAGAACCTTTACTTTTATTAAAACAACAAAGCCTTAAAAGCAGAACAAACTGAATTTGGATTCACATCTTCTGCTGTTAAGTAGTCCCCAGGATCAGAGAGACCAAATAGTCCATATATACTCTGCATTACCTGCATCTAGTGAGGGGGGAAAAAGGCTTAGAACATTACACATATTTGAATACTCAGTCTGCCCTCTGGGACCCCAGACCTCCCATGTGGTAGTGAATTTTGTCTGTCATTTTTCCGAGGCCTCTCTAAGTGTTCTAGAATCACCTTAAAGAGTGTGAGGGAAGGTTAGGGGATACCAAGGAATGGCACAGAGACGATCAAGATGTGAGCCCCAACTACTGTGGAAGGTCTGGTTTCTGGATGACTAGGTGACTCATGCTCACTGTGTGCTGCAACTCCCAGAGCAGCAGCACCCCATTCCTTCCTGATGGGGAACTTATCTGTGCACCACTTATACAGTATTAATTGTTTGGCTCTAGGCTGGCTGCAAGTGGAAGGGGTGTGCTACCTTCACTCTATCTGTGAGTCTTAGGATAAAGGGATTCCCAGAGAATGGAAGAGGCACTCTGACTACTGTCAGGCATGAGTCATGCACCAATCTCCCAGAAGCATTTGAGTTTGGGGCAAGACCAAAGAATGTGTAACAGAACAGACTACCACCCTGCTTCACAATGCTGCACATTGTCCTTTGGCATTAAGTGTCACTTGAATAAGGTTAGGCAGAGAGAAACATCTTTGGAGGCAGCAAAGGAATCCAAGGTCAGGATGTGACATAAACAAACATCAGTCAAGACATTGATCCCTGTCCTTCTCTCCAACTTTGCCAGTTTAGAGGGGTGCGACCCACCTGGATCCAGGCATTGCTCACAAGGGAATCCTGGCTAAGAGCAAGAAGTCCAGTTTGCACAACTTGCCAGTCCCATTTAGAAGCTTAAAGCACAGTTTTATTTTTTTTTTGTCATCTTTCTATTTTTCTCTCTTACAGCTACTGTTCCACTTCCCCCAACGACCATGGAGGCACATCCGCCCCAGGCCAGCTGGCATATGCAGCTGTACCCATGAGAGGGACCCCTCCTCGGTCTCCGCGCCAGGCCAGGATCCAGTACCCAGGCTCAGGAAATGTGGCCATCAAGCTGCCATGGACAGTGCTGCCATTTTTCCTCTGATTTTAGCCCCAGGAGTGCAGAGGTGCAATGACGTCTAGCACTAATGTGCTGACGTCCGCTGCACTGCTCCGTCAGTTGCACCGTCTCTAGCAGTGCCTCCGGGCATCCCCAGGAGCTGCTGCAGAGTGGCGAAGACCCACATCCCTCCCCAGGATAGGACAGCAGTCCTCCAGACGCTCTATCTTATCCTCCCCTGCCAACCTGGGCTCACGTTCGAACCTGGGTCACCAGTGTGAGTGTGGCGTCCAGCGCCTCAACCCTCAGTGCCACCAGGCCGGCCACTAAAAGCACAGTTTTTAGTGATAAAGAGAGTGGGTCATGCCCATCGGTCAGGGGCAGCTCACACACCAGTTCATGTTCTAACAGGAGCCAGATGGGGTAGTTCATGAAGACAGCGAATGAAAAATGACCTCCTCCCGCAGGCCTCCTCGATCTGGGCTGATGCTGCCAGATGGGGCAGCCTTTCACTGCTGCTATCGCCCCTCCTACAAACTTCCGTGAACTACTGGCTGAGGCATGGAGGGGCCAGCTTAATGTTGCTGCCTCCGGCCCTCTCTGCAAACTTCTGCTGCTGCTGCTGTGAATGGAGGGGACAACCTGGACCTGCTGCTCCTCCCGACGAACCTCTGCAGGACTTTAAGGTGGAAAGGCCGGCTTTGGATTACAGCTGCCACCCCTCCCACAGAACCACACTGCGGCTGACCACTGATGGAGGGGTCGGCCAGGACCTGCCATCCCTCCTGACACACTTTATTGCTGCCGCGGAACTGGGAACTGACACCCGATGGACTAAAGCCACCAATTCAGTAGAGGGAGCCATTGTGGAGTACCAGCCGGGACATCAGAAGGGACCCCAGGACTTTAGGCAAGTCCCTTCCATTTACCTAGCCCCGGCCGGCCTAGCGCTCCCTTCGCACTTGTTGCTCCTTCTCTGCTGCTCACCAATGATTTCTGAATGTCTGTTGCCGTTCAAAAGGGGTTGAGGATTCCGTCTGGAATCCTCTAGAGCCATCCTGCCTGCACTCCCCTCATGACCGTGCCCACAAGAGCAGGTGCCCGGCCGAGGAACGGGGGTTCTAGAGAGCTGCAGGCAGGGAAAAAAACGAGCAGAGAAAATCTTTCTTTTCAAATGGAGCCCTGCTGGGGCTTCACGTTTGGGGTTGGGGATACCTGGCTAGAGGGCCTCCCTACACCCTGGGGCACCTTCTTGTCTCCCCAGCCCCAAAGCACCTGGCTGCCCATATCTTGAGGGCACCAGGACTCTGGTGCACTACACACTAGTGCCTTGCACGTCCAATGGGCGCATTTGCATGGCTCCATTAGTGAATATCACTTTAACGTGGAGTACTATTGGCTGCAAGGCCAGTTTCCTGGGTGGTTATGGGGGCAGCGCTACTAGGTATTATACTGTTTTTCCTGGGTTAGCACTGCCCCTACCAGCCCCCTATTCACAGTCAGATAGCCCACCAGGCTATGCAACTGTGACAGCTCCACTGCTCACCAGCACAGCGCAAACGTTTGCACCCACTTTGCACTCCCTTTGTGAATCCTGGCCAGGTTTGTTCTGCTGCACCTTTATGTCTGAGGTGCATACTTTGTTTCTCTCTACACTTACCACCTAGTCTGCATTCCTGTTCTCTACCAGTAGCTGCAAAATGCAATATACATTTGGGGTGAATGAACGTTTTCCGTAACCTCTGCTCGATTTCCTGTACATTAAATGATGTCCTATGGAACATGGATTGCTCTGTTTTCCTGTATAAGTAATCAACATGTATGGTAACAATAGTCTTGCAAACTGCTCGATTTCCCTGTAAAATACAGATATCCATGTGGCTCGGCCAGCCGTGTATGACTTTCATCTGACAGGTGCCAGGCTGGCAGCACCTTGATTGACTCACCTGAGAGGAGGCGCTCCTCTTGTCCGTCGCTGATCTGCTCGTGCCCCTTGTTGTTCAGTCTCGTTGCTAGGTTACCATCTGACCTTTCGCCCGTACAATTCTCGGGAAAAGTAGGCAGGAGCAAGCAGGGTTCCATCTGACAGCCACCCGCACAAACCAATGGTGTATCAGAACCATCACAATTGACGCAAAACACTTCCCATATACTGCATACGAGCCCCACAATCTTGCGAGAGACGTTTCTCCAGGCGTATCTTTGATCCTGTTTCGATGTCATTGGCCATTCAGCTTCGAAGTGGGTGTGGGCTTTGGCATTCTGGTGACCAGTCTCGTGCCCCTGTGCAGAGCTAACTGATGTCCGTGTTGGCCAATCGGCGAGGAACGTTCTTCATACCTCGCATTCCAGGCGTTCCCTTGACCAATGAGGAATCGCGGCGGGTGGGGAAGGTGTTTGCTGGGCGATATGCTATCAATAAGTGCTTGAGACTGTGAGGTGAGGGGCTTTGGAGGCCGCAGTTAGTACCCAGGATGCATTTACAATGCCCCATATCATACTAGTTCATTTTTGTTAATGAATGGCAGTAAGGGTCGATAGTAGAGACTGACTGGACGAATTTGTGGTGTAACAGAAATGTTTTAGCGATGTAGAGCCTCCAGAGGGCACTTCTGGCGAAACAGTACCTGAACTTTGTTTATCAACATTTCAAAGTAATTTTCTTTTACTCTGAGAAACAAAAATAGCCAATCACCAGGAAGGCAAGAACTTGTTTTAAATGCTGTATATAAATCCTTTTGGCATCGGCAGAGACTAGAACATTATATAGTTTTACATAGGTGCAGTTAGAAATGGAGTACATTTTTATTGCCTTCCTGTTTTAGAATATTTTGTGCCACTAATAATGTAGCAAAATGTTCCACAAAGTTGGAACGTTGTGATGCATGTGTGAGTGTCACTTGCATTGATGAATGCTTCAGCAAGTGTTGCTTGCAGTGACCAGTTCATAAAATTGACTCCTTAACTGGATTGGTGCCTTTTGTCAAAAGTGCTGGTTAAAGCCAGGTAACTGCAATGGAAAAGTTACAAAGAAATCATGTTGTGGCTGCCTGCGAGAACACTACTACAATTAATCTGCGACAGTGACTGTTGCGCAAACTAAAAAATATGTTAAACTAATCTTACAACAAGGGCCTCTGAGAAAGGAGTAAATCATGTTTTTTTTTTTTTTGGTAGGGTCAGCTCTGAAATGGTCGAAAACCATCATCCGGCGTTTTGTTTGAATGTTTAAGATGTGTGTCAGATGAAAAAAAGACTACAGCTCTGACGGATTTGTTTTAAAGACTTCTGGATAGGGAATATGGCTGTGACTTTAAATGATGATGGTGATGTCCCCCTGATACTTACCTGGGAAGAAAATGATGAAAGTCGTCTGGCACCTAATGGAGAACCAGATCAAGATACACCAAATGAAAGTAAGAATGTTAAATTATGTTGATGTGCTGTTTCTTGTTGCTTCTGTCCCGAACTAGGATTCTGTAATCCCTAGTGTATCAGGGCTATAGAAGGTAACCTTAGACTCTAGTGTTTATTAGCCAGGAGATTATGTATATTCATGTGTGCCTGTCACGCAGACCTCCACCCTGGTTCACCCCATGCAATTTCCTGCAGCCTCACTCCGCACTCTGTGAGGATGGCATGCCCCATACACCTGTACCCTTTGATCACAGTCACCAGTAGGGATGTCATGATATATTATTTTTAGTATCATGATATATTGATTATCACAATAATCTGCAGCATTTCTAATTTTAGGAAAAACAGTAAAAGTCTGATTGGTGGGGAATCTGGAGTCATGGTCACACTTGGAGAAGGACACGCTGCCAGAGCAATGTGTAATAGTGTACCACCTTATATATGTCTATATATATATATATATATATATATATATATATATATATATATATATATATATATATATATATATATATATATATATAACCCCTGCAAATGGGGTTCCCAAAAGACTTCCAGGAGCTTGCTTGAATGCTCCAAGCCTGAATGGTGTTTGGCGTTTAAGCCATTTATCAGTGAGTGTTTTTAGAGCCTCTGGTACTGTCTCTTTAAGAGCTGTCTGCTTGCAGACATAATTAGTTGTATGGGGGACTGTGTGCTTCTCTGTTTGAGTACCACCGAGCTGCTGCCAATTCACTCCATTTTTGCAGTCACTAGGAGTGCAAAGGGAACCTATCTGAAAGATGTAACTGTTTGCCAGAAATCATTTAGAGTAATAATGAAATTACAGTTTGTCTAACCTACTTTCTTTGCGTCAGAACTGTGTCTGCCTAGTTCCCCATTCTGGTTTTGAACTGCTGAACTGGACCAATCAGTGTGGGGTAAGCTAGCTCTAAAATGGTGCCTTGGACGAATCAGAACTTGGATTCATAATCTGAGCCAGCCACAAGAGGATTGTATGGGCAGTGACTCTGGGAGATGTAGTTTAGACTTCGGTGCCTTTTTGGACCAACAGGAGCAGTCTATTGTGAGTGACAGCCAATCCAGTCAAGAACTGGGAGGAACTCAAAGGAAGTGCCCAGTTTTGTCTGTTGGAGTTTCAGTTTTAGCTCTGGCAGTGAAGGGAAAGGAACCTGTGCTCCTTCAGTGCAGTTTTAGTCGGAAGCGTGTAAGGCCCAGAGTTCGGTCTGCAGCTTGTGTAACTGCTTGTTAGGACTGAATCCGTCCTGTGAAGAGAATCAAAGGATATCTGAAGAGTGGAAACCAGGCTCACCCTGTAGAAGACTGGAGAAATTGCTGAATTGCACTCGGTCTGTCAGGAACTGAATCTGCTGTGTGTTCTCCCGGGTATTGTGCAGTAATTGCGATCGGGATAGAGAAGCAGCCTGCCTGGTATAGTACTTTCTTTTTGCCATATAAATGTGTGAGGAGACTCGTGGAGCTCAAGAGTAGCCCTGCTGACATTGAAGGACCCTATCTTGTTTGGAGGTCGTGAGTACTAATTCAGGGTTGCTCCCTGTTGAATTGCCACAATAAATCCAAATGGAATCACTGTACTGCTGACTGTTTAAACTAATTTTTCTTTTCTCTGTGGGAAAGGGCCCCTACCAGCTGCCACGGTTTGGACTAGCCACTAGGGCTTGGGTACCCAGGGACAGTAACTGGTAGGGATAGGCCTTGCACAGAGCCATAGGTGAATAGTAAAGTGATAAGCTAATTAACCTGATTTCCCTGTCCTTGTTATATTCCCCTAAATAAATCAGAGCTGCTTGTTTCAGCAAAGTTATACTGCCTGAGGTATTTGTCTATGTTAAAGTATTGTACTGTGATTGTTGCACTGTATCTTATTTTACAGGAGGTCCCGGCCTGAACCAGCCCTGGGGGTAAGTGTATACTGTGAAGGTAATTTGATATATTGTGTGGGCCACTAGTGGGAAGAAAGGGGTTGCAGTGTCCCAGAGGGCTGTGACCAAGTAAGTTTAACTATTGTAAACCCTGACCTCTGGGTGGAGGCACCCGCCATTGGATCCAGGCCCCTCAACCTGTTAGTGGCAAATCAGGCAGGGGTAGTAGCCCCTGAGATGGCGCCATCTAGGGGTTACATCTTGGAGGCTCACCGCTGGGATTGTGTGTCCTCTAGTGGCCATATTTACAAACCACTGTTAAAAAAAAAAAAAAAAATGGGTACCCCGACAGAAGTGGCTGTGCACCGGCTGGTGGAGTGGTGTACTGGGAGGAGATTGACCTCAAAATGCTATGCTTATCCTGGACATCCCTGGGTATCAATACGGACACTGTACAGGAGTACTTTCCAAGGTGGAAGGTTTACAAACCCTGTGGTGGTGGGTCGGCATGCTAATCTGCTCACCCACACTTTCCTGGCCCTAGTAGAGTTTAAGGATCCCATAGATAGCTCCAAAGTGCCACAGACCATTACCCCAGAGGAGCCCTCACTGCCTGGAGAGTGATAACTAAGTACAGTAAAGACCGGGGAATGAGCCCCACCACTGTCTGAAACTTTTGAGGAGAAATTTGCTAAATGGTTGCTGGGGAAGGGAAAACTGTGGAGGACTTGAAGAAACTATTCTTGCCACCTGGGTGTTCCTCCCCAACACCTTCTCCCGCTCAGTGCCCGTAATGGTGGCTGAACCAATGCAGACTCCGATTTCTGCACCTGCCATGAATTACGACTCTCACGAAGCTTGAGGATCTTCTCTGGCACCTCCCACCCCCAAGGGAGGATGACTGGGAGACCTGGATAGACTATGTTGCCCCTCAAGTGCTAGAATGGCAATGCTCGGAAGCCGAAAAGCGAAAGAGGGTTAGTGAGAGCCTCCGAGGTCCTGCCCTGGCTACCATCCGTGCTAAACGGGCCAGTAACCCTGAAGCGACTGCACAGGCCTATCTTGAGGCCTTGGAGAATGTGTATGGGAGCCCAGATTCTGATGAGGACCTATGGTGGAGAGTAAGAAATGCACAACAGTACCAAGGGGAGTTGTTGTCTGTGTATGTATCTCGGCTGGAAAAATTGTTGCAAGAATGCCTCAGAAAGGGTAGTTTGCCAGCGATTGAACTGGACCAAACCAGACTGGACAGAATCCTTAAGTCTGCCCCTTCTCAGAACTGCTGTTGCTTCAGTTACATGCCAAATCGACTGGAATGCCCACCCTCCTATGATGAGTTAATGAGAGAAATTGAGGAGTTGAAAAAAGCGACCTCGGGAGGACCTGCACCAACAGCTGTGGCTCGACCGAGTGACTGAGGGTGACCCATCAAGTGAAGTTCAGGGGCAGAGGTTGACAGTCAATGAGTGCTCTGACAAGGAAAAAGATATGTCACAATGGGCGAACTGTTGGAGAGATCCGGAATTCAAAACAGTCCCTTTATGAAGGCCACGCCTGCAAGTGCAGGCCCTGACCTATATCCGACTGCATCTGCTATGGGGTGGGGTATCCACCCATGTATCTCCTGCTGATAACAGCTCCAAACTCAGTTCCTTGACCATGGAAGTGGAGAACTGACGAGATGTCTCCAAATGCTTATCACGCCGCAGACAGAGATGGCACCAAGGTTTCCAGTTAGTAGTACCCCCGCCCTGGCTCCCAGTGTGGCGCCTCGGCCAGCTCAAACTCCAGAAAGTATGTTTTGCTATAATTGCGGGAAAGATGGGCACATGAAGAGGGAATGCCGGTCCCCAAAAGACACTGACAAAGTTGCATATAGGCTACAAGGAGAGCTTCGGAGAACAAATCAGTGGTTAAGAGGTGCACAAAATGATCCCAGTGAGGGCACCAAAAATGCTAACTCACGTCTTTTGTGGCAAGGTCAGTTGCCCAGGCCCCCACTACCGCCTCTCCAGACTGGTCCAGAATAGTGGGTCCCTCCATGGAGACCACTGTAAAGGTGAATGGAGTGTCTACAAGAGCTGTATTAGACAGTGGCTCCCAAGTGACAATTATGTTCCAGGATTGGTATCAGAAGCATTTGTCAGGCGTGCCCTTACAACCATTAGAAGGACTGCATGTATGGGGTTAAGTGAGAAGGCCTACGGGTATATCCAAATTTGGCTGTCTTTCCCCACCTCCGTGGCTGGAGTGGCAGAACAAGTAGAGGCCCTAGCCTAGTGTGTCCCCCACTGGACTGTATGATGGTGTCCCTTTGTTGATTGGAACAAATGCTCATATGTTCGGAAGGCTGGCACAGTTGTGTTATGAAAACAGGGGTCAAAGACTAGTAGAGCTTTAAGAGTTCCGCTTTAATTAAGAAGGCCTATGAGGCACAGAGAGATGCTGAAAAAATAGAACCAGAGGAACCGGTCGGAATTGTGTGGAAGAAGGATCCTGAGTCTCTGATCCTGGCGCCAAATGCCCAGTGTACCTTACAGGAGAGGTCCGTATCAGAAAGGATGTTAAGAATAAAATATTAATGTTGGATGCACCAGGCGATGGAAAATTGCCAGAGGGACTGCTGGTCAAGCCTAGTATTTTGCCGCTAGAGCCCATGCTTATGCCAGAAGGGTAATGGTCCAAGTTCATAATGTGTCTGAAAGAGACATTCGAGTAAATAGAGGTTGCATCCTGGCTAATGTGCATTGTGCAGACACTGCAGTACTACCCAGCAGCAAGAGTTCGAGGAAGAATGACAGAGTAACGCCTGACTTGTTTGATTTCGATGACTCCCCGTAGCCAGCTGAATGGAAAGTGAGGATCAGTGAGAAGCTTGCCCAGAGAGACCAGGTGTTTTCTTTAAAGGAATGGGACGTAGGATGCGTGCAAGGATCTAGCACAATATCCGGCTGCATGACCCGAAGACCATTTCGTGAGAGGTCTCGACGCCTGGCACCTGCTGACATAGATGATGTGAGACGGCATCTGCAAGAGATGTTAGCTGCTGGTGTAATACAAGAATCCAGAAGCCCTTATGCTTCCCCATTGTGGTAGTGAGGAAAAGAATGGGACAGTAAGGATGTGTGTGGATTATCGCACCTTAAACCGGCGGACTATCCCTGATCAGTACACAATGCCCGCATTCAGGATGCTTTGGACTGCCTAAGCGGGAGCAAGTGGTTCTCTGTGTTGGATCTCCATGATGGGTACTACCAGATCCCGATGGCCCCAGAGGACCGTGAGAAGACAGCCTTTATCTGTCCTTGGCTATATGAATTCATGAGGATGCCTCAAGTATTTCAGGTGCCCAGCCACTTTTCAACGATTGATGGAGCATGCAGTGGGGACATGAACTTACTAGAGTGCCTGGTATACCTAGATGATGTTATTGTGTTTGGCAGCTCACTGGAGGAACATGAGCAGATTATTTAAGGTATTGGACCAACTGGAGGACTTTGGCCTTAAACTGTCCATTGATAAGTGTCAATTCTTTCAAACATCAGTAAAGTATGTGTAGTAAACCCTGACCTCTGGGTGGAGGCACCCGCCATTGGATCCAGGCCCCTCAACCTGTTAGTGGCAAATCAGGCAGGGGTAGTAGCCCCTGAGATAGCGCCATCTAGGGGTTACATATATATATGTTTTATATATATTTATATATATATATAGATATATATATATATATATTATGTATGTATATGTATATGTTGTGTTGCATGATGATCACAAATTGTGTCATTGTGACTTCAGTAGTCACCAGCTCCCCCCCAGTATCAAGCCATGACAGACTGCTCAGACCGCAGATGGAATGTGAGTTTGTCTTAGCAAACTTTACCCAGATCACTTTGCTGTACAAGCAAGGATTACGTTTCTCAAATTACTTAAAGATGAGCATTCGTGAGCAGTACCCACAGAAGTTTGAAACCCATGTAAAGCTGTTTTAAAGAGCACCTTTCATGATGGTCCAAAAAGTTACGGTTTGTATTCATTATATGCAGTACTAGACCTGAAAGGGTGTGTGCCTTTGTTATTTTTGGCCAAGGTTTACTCTGCCTTCCATATTTTGCATTTGTTTTTTTTTTTTAATCCTGCTTTAGGCCTGCTGCACTTGCCTTTGCTGTTCAGCTGCTGGCTCCCTCTGGCATCGCTACATGACAGAGGAGTGACTCGCACTGTGCAGTACAGTGCAGGTGCAGCAGTTTTGCAAGGGAAAACTACCAGTATTAGGTGTGCATACTGTGTTTCCCCCTTCCCCAAGACACCTTGTTAGCAATGCATTATGCCAAAATCCAAATGCCTTGTCAGCGTGTTTTTCTGTAAAACTGACTTACTTCTGCCTCTGTAATAAAACATGGCGGACTGAGAGAAGATCAAGTAGCTGTCAGCACCTTTCCAAGTCCTTTTGACTTTCATGCATAAATTACTCCTTCTTGCATTGATTCTGGAATTGTATTTCATTCCTGTTCTCTGCAGTTAGTTTTTGCATTCTGAGCTGCTAAAAACTACAGGGTGTACCATAGCTTCTGTAGCAAGCCTGGTGTTGGTGTGGACCCAGGGCTGTACTGCTGACATCACTGTATGACAGAGGAGTGACACACTGCAATACAGTGAAGTTGCAGCAGTTTTGCAAGGGGAAAAGTACACTACTAGGTGTGCATACTGTGGTCCCTCTTCACCAAGGCCCTGTTAACAATGCATTATGTCAAAATCTAAATGCGTTGTCAGTATGTTTTTTTTTTTCATAAAACTGATTTACTTCTGCTTCTGTAACAAAGAATAGGGAGTGAGAGAAGATCGAGTTGCTGCCAGTTGTCAATTTATGCATTGGTGTGATTAGTGTCTAAACCTTGATCATTTGAAAGCAGTAATGCCTCCTTACCCATGCCATAATGGTGCCTTCCATGTCTTTCTGTAGTAAAGCGCCAGGCAGTCACTCTGATAGAAAATTCCTTACTGCTCCTTGGCCCCTGGACCTCTTCAACATCAGCATGGCATCGCAGAACGCCGAACACTAATTTTGGTACCATATAATACTGCCAGTCCACGCATGCACGGAATCCCGGTTTCACTTTTCAAACAAGAATTTCTCCGGAAATAGCCCTCAGTTTTTAAAACCACCTCTACAGTGCATATAACACACATAGTGCATGTGATCACGTTGTTTATATTATATGGTACCAAAATTAGTCTTTGGTGTCATGCTGATGTCAGGGAGGCATGGAATGGAGGAGCACTAAGGGATTTTCAATCGGGGTGACTGCCAGGTGCTTTACTACAGAAAGACATGGAAGGCACCAGTATGGCATGGGTAAGAAAGCATTACTGCTTTCAAATGAATAGACACTAATCACACCAATGTATAAACTGACAGCTGTCTCGGCTGACAGCAACTCAATCTTCTCTCACTCCCCATGCTTTGTTACAGAAGCAGAAGTCAGTTTTACAAAACAAAAATACTTACAAGACATTTGAATTTTGGCATAATGCATTGCTAACAGGGTGTCTTGGTGAAGAGGGACCACAGTATGTACACCTAGTTATGTAGTTTTCTCCTTGCAAAACTGCTGCAACTTCACTGCAGTGTGAGTCACTCCTCTGTCATATAGTGATGTCAGCAGTACAGCTCTGGGTCCACAGCAACACCAGGCTTGCTATAGAAGCTCTGGTATACCCTGCAGTTTTTAGTAGCTCAGAATGCAAAAACTAACTGCAGAGGATAGTAATACAATACAATTCCAGAATCCATGCAAGAATGGGTAATTTATGCATGAAAGTCAAAAGGACTGGGAAAGGTGCTACCTGTAGCTGGCAGCAGTCCAGAGATACTGATGACTAGGTTTGCTCCACACTGATACTACATCACCACCATTATTGGAACCTTGTGATGTGACTGGCAATCATGCTGGGGCTAACCACATTGTAGTCAGGCACAACTTTATCGTCAGTGACATCACAAGGTTGTAAATATGATAGCAAGGTATACGTAGTGAAAGAAAGTAATAAATAGTAAAGTAGAGGGATGCAGGCAAGATGGTGAGGGTAGCAAAGACGCAGACAGGAAAGACTTGCCAAAGGGGCCACTAAGGGGGACAAGACTTTAGATACATACATGAAAAGAGGAAAGCAAGGGGAGGGATAGCTAGCTAAGGACATTGTGATACACGCACACTGAGGATTCCAAAGGCAATAGCTGATCAGTCTTTGCTGTACCACTGAAGGGTAGACTGCATAGGCAGAGCTCTCTGAAGAAAAGCTGTTTTTTTTTTTGTTTTGTTTTTTTTAATCTGCTGCTGTTTATTTTTACTTGCTACAGTAGTTGGATTAAGCAACTAAGAGGCAGGTTGGGATGACCTGGTTATCAGAAGCATGCTCAAGTTTAGAGATCATGTCTGTTAAACTGTGGCTTTCCAATTGATTAAACTGCTAGCTAAACTCTCATTTAGTGCCTACAGTGCCTAAATGAGGACCGCTAGCCTTTCTTGCTAGGGTGTTTTAGTGGGTCTCTGCTACTATTCCTTAGCCTGGTGCATGAGTAAGTAACTTTTGTGTTTTTTTGTTTTTTTGGGGGGGGGGGGTTCAGTCAGATTAGACTGGGGAGTGAAAAGTGTTGTGTACTGTGTAAAGTGACTTATTTATTTATTTAGTTTGTTTTTTCCCGTAGCATTCTCTCTGGCGCAGCTCCTCCTACTTAAGCTGTGTGTGTGAATATTTGATTTGGAAGCTCTGTAGATCCCCTGGAGTTTCCAGCGCTCACCTAAGTTTTCAGTAGCTTGTTCTGTTGTTTGGGAAACTTGATTCCCTTTATCTTTCTTTCCATTTTCATTTCATTGTTGGCCAGTGTGGAAAGCTGTTACTTTCAGCATTGTCGACAGTGTGAGAAGCTGCTGTTTCCAGCAACTCAGTTAATGCAGTCATACAGCGTTTCAGTTACTGCAGCCATTTCTCTCCATTTGGTGCCATTTGAACAGTGCCACACATGCGGGCAAGCTACCAGCCTATCTTTTTTGCGCTTCTTCTCTTGGAGTGCCCTTTCTTGCACAGATCCTGGTCACGCTGCTTGTGGTGGCACTGGGATGTCCTGACGCTCTCACGTCATAGCAACGTCACCACGCAGACATCAACAGCACATCCTCCCTGGCTGGCAAGTGGGAGGAGATCACTGTGTGGATCATGTCATAGTGCCACTTGTGGTCTCGCCGAATTTTGTAGTTCTGCTCACACTGTGTTTGTCTCCCAGCCTGTGCTCATTAATTAAAGAGAGCTGCACTAGCATCTCCAGGTCCAACCTCCAGCCTGTACTGCATTAAGGAAGCTGCACTAGTGTCTCTTGCAAGGTAGGGGCGCAGGTGCTTTAGGTAATCAGGATGTTATTTGGCACAGGGGACTGTTATTAGCAGCAGTAGTCTAAAACAGTGCTGCACATTTGTCTAACCAGGGAAATAGAAGAGCCAATGTTAGGATAGCCTAGCTGTTATAGCAGGGGTTGCTGTGGATAGAGTGGAGTGTTTTTCCATGCCTGCTCCCTATTTTAAATGGTTTGTTTTCTTATTTTCTGAGTGGCACCATGGCTTATTGGAGACCAGTAGGTTTTTTAAATGTGCAAGACAAGCTGGAGGATGATGAGATCCCCTCCCTTGGAGCCATATTGTCCCAACTGTGTAACACAGTCTAACAACCTCCAAGGTGGGGGTAGGTATGCACCTGTGTTATTGACTGGCAGTGGTAAGGCTGAGTTGCGAAAATCCTTTTAACTTTTTTTGAACAAAATGTTGAGTGCAGATGATTTGCAGATCATCCCCACTAATACACCCAAACCCGAGGCAGGCCCTTCAGGTTTGGGGAGGGACTTGCAGGCATGTCCAAGAGCAGAATGAACATGCGCACCCAGATTTGCAGGCGGCCCCCAGTGTTTATGGCTTGGAAGGTCAGTGGGTGGATGCAGGGGATCTGGGGAGAATCCTGACTTGGGAGATCCCAATCCGTCAGATTAGAAGGAGGGGGAGTGGATGGAACCAAAGAAAAGATCTCGATTCCCCTTTTTTATATTAAGTTGCTGTCCTGTTTCCTAACAGAAACATGTAGGACATTACAGTTGAAGAAGGTCCAGGACATTGCGACTTTGGATGTTAATCCTATCCTGTCTACTTTGGCCTCAGCCCTGAAATATTTTTTGAACTTTCAGTACTGCGGCGAGATTATGGAGCAGGAATGGGTTGGGACAGATAAGAGGAAACGGCTCTCTAGGCCAGTGGTGAGATGTTACCCATTCCTGGAGGAGAGTTTCAGGAAGTGGGAAATTCCACCAGTAGCTGACAATGCTGCATGCAGTGTGGTCAAGACCACTACCGTACCTCTAGCAGGTGTCGTGGCACTGTCGGATGCAAATGACAAAAGGGCGGATACCTCAAGCACACAGGCTGTTGCCTCAAAGTGGGTCAACCTTCAGACAACATATGCTTCCTTTACTGTAATCTGGGCTTTAAACTCCTGGGCAACTGCTTTAGACAGTTTCATTCCTCAGGATTCAGAGGGTTTGCATATTTTGCAGCTGGTGTCCATGGCTTTTACCTTTTCAGGGGACACAGCAGTGGATAGCTTCTGGATGTCTGCCAGTTCAGCTTATCATATTGTGGCAGCTGTGTGGAGTGCGTGGGTTTGTGGCTTCACTGTTTGTCTGTGGACCAGACATCTAAAACAGAATTGTTCAACGTGTCGTCTGTGGGGGAGTTGTTATTCAGACCAGAACTGGATGACATTTTGAAGGATATCCAAGACAAAAAAGACAGTTACCGGTGTCCAGGCAACTGCAGAAGGGAAACCCAGCCTAGAAAGGACAGAATTTCATCTGACAGCAACAGACTAGAGGAGGTTGTCATTCCTTTCGGCATATCAGAGGCCATAGGAATAGAGGAGCTTATTCTGGCTTCAGAGGCAACAGCAACAGAGGTTTCTTTGCCCACAGATGCAATGGAGGGTCTGGATGGAGAGGAGGTTCCTCTCTATGAAGGTATGCATGTCCTTCCTTTCCCCCTTCCCTTGGTGGGAGACTGCCACACTTTTGCCAGCTATGGGCTCAGTTAATGTCAGATGCGTGGGTGCTGGAGATTCTAACTATGGGCTGTGCCATTGCGTTTTCTCTGGTCACCACAGTGGGTTATTTACTACAGTTTCCACTGCCACAAAACCAAGGGAAGAGGCAAGCAGTGAGGCAGACCTTAGATTACTTGAGACAAATGGAGACAGTCGTGGCAGTTCTATTGAAGTAGGAGGGTCTGCAATTCTGGTCGGTTTACTTCATAGTCCCCAAAAAGTCTGGGGGTTTCGACTCATTCTGGAACTCGGTTTGTTGTAAACATAAGCAGGCAGTTGCCCATCATGAATGTCTCCCACACAGTGTGGGTGAATTATCCCTTGTTTGATGTGCAGTTGAGATAACTGTCCAATCTGGATTTGAAGATGTCAAAGTTGTTCGAATCTACCACGTGTTGGAGGAGTTGACTCCAGGCTTTGGTAACCCTAACTGTGGAGTATCCATTTCTTTTACTGGTGATTGCCTTGGGTATTATTAATAGTTTATTATGAGATCTTGAAGGAGTGCGTTGGTTTTACTTAACTGAAACGTTTCAAGTTTGTTCACCACGTGACATTCAAGATGGAATCCTTTCAGGCCATCATTCGGGCAGTCCAACCAAGAGATTTTCTAGCATCCATAGATCTGAAGGATGCTTATCTCCACATCCCTATCTGCCAGTCATACCAGAAATTCCTGAGGTTTGTGATTCAGAGACAATATTTCCAGTACAGGGCTCTCCCCTTCAGCCTGGCAACAGCCCCCAGGGTGTTTTAAAAGATCCCGATTGTGCTAGTGGTGCAGCTGAGACTGGAGGGGCATCACATATACCGCTACCTGGACCATTTGCTCATCCGGGGTCCGACTGCAAAGATAATGGAGAGATTGGTGGCAACAACTTTGGAGGTCCTGGAAACATGGCTGGATCATCAACCAGGAGAAAAGCTCCCTGACACTGTCGCAAAGGTTAGAGCACCTGGGGCTGGTGTTTCAGACAGACATGAAGAGAGTGTTCCTCTCCGTGTCTTGGAAAGAGACTTAATCCAAGAGACCTAGTGGCTGAGGGCTCAGCAGGTGATCTCTGCTCATTGATTACTTTAGATTCTAGGCCTGATGACAACAGCAACAGAGCTAGTTGCTGTAGACACATTGTCACATGCGACTACTGCAGAATAGGATGCTGGAGGTATGATCCCTGGCCTCAGAAGACTACTGGACCTTGATTCTGCTATCCTGGTCGGCGCTGCAATCCCTTGCATGGTGGGAAAACCCCAAAAATCTCAGCAAGGGGACTCTCCTGGAGAAACCACTGGAAATTATTCTCATGACCAACGCCAACCTGTTGGGCAGGGGTGTGGTCCTGCACCAAATCCTAGTTGAAAGGGTCTGGAGCCCCCCGGGAGGAGATGCTCCAGATAAATGTGTTGGAAATGAGGGCAGAGTACCTTCCTCTGATTCACTTTCAGAACCAGGTTTAGACCAGAGCCATGAAGGTGAGGTCGGACAGTGCCATCACTGTGGCCTACATAAGCAGTCAAGAGGGCACAAGAAGCGCAAGCATGCTAACAGTAGTGACCAGAGTTCTGCAGTGGGTGGAAACCAATCTTCTGACGTTCTCTGCATTTCACCTGGTGGGAGAACTGAATGTGTAGGCGGACTGGTTGAATTGCGAAAGGGTTCATCTAGGAGAATGGTCTCTGAACCTAGAGGTGTTCGATCTTCTGTGCAGAAGATTCAGCTGCCCATTAATTGACCTCTTTGCATCAAAGGAAAATACTCTCTCAGGTCCTGAGGTTCTTCAGCCAGTATTGGTGCTCTCAGACGGAGGCGGTGGAAACATAGAAACATAGAATTTGATGGCAGGTAAGGACCACTTGACCCACCCAGTCTGCCCATTTTTCCCTACCTACAGTATCACCGCAGATGCTACTGGATTTCTGCCTCTTTTCTTCCTCCCCTGTTACCTTCCACTAAGATTCCCTTATGCCTGTCCCATGCATTCTTGAACCTCACCAGTGTTTTCCCCATTACCACCTCCGCTGGAAGGCTGTTCCAGGAATCCACCACTCTTTCTGTGAAGATGGTGAAGATGTACTTCCTCACATCTCTCTTGAATTTACCTCCTCCAGCTTCATAATGTGTCTCCTTGTTCTTGAGCTTTTTTTCTGAAAAATACTTCCCTGCTGTACCTTATTTACCACCGTGAGGTATTTAAAGGTCTCTATCATATCTCCTCTCATCTCCTCTCATCCAAGGTGTACATATTGAGGTCCTTTAGTCTCTCTCTCTCTCTTCGTAGGACTTTTAGTGCAGACCCTGCACCATTTAGAAACCTAGAATTTGATGGCAGATAAAAAACGCTTGGCCTACCCAGTTTGCCCATTTTCTCCTGCCTACAGTGTTACCCCAGACCCTACTTGATCTTCGGTTCTTTCTCCCCCCACCATTCCTTTTCACTAAGATTCCCTTATGCCTACCCATGCATTCTTGAACCCCATCACTGTTTTTGCCCCCATCACCCCTGCTGGAAGACTGTTCTAGGCTCTGTCACTCATTCTGTGAAGAAGTACTTCCTCACATCTCTTCTGAATCCTAGTTGCACTCCTTTGGACTGCCTCCACTCTATGTCCAGACAGAGATGTAGTCTCCAGAACTGGACACTAGGGGTGTCACGGTAATAACATTTTGATGATACAATAACTGTGATGAAATTGGTTATCGCAGTAATTTTGCCACTTGTGCAACAATGTTAGCAAAACTAAATTCTATTTTTTTTTTTACAAAATTTACATATTTGACTCTTTTTCAAGCAATGCTATGCATTTCTGCACATTACTTTGAAGTCTTGGTTCTAAAATAATACAAAGGGTAAAATATTTGAACTTTTTTTTTTTACTTTTTCACAATGAAATCTCTGAACTTTATACAGAGTAGGTGGTAGATGCATGGAATGGCCTTCCTGAGGAGGCATTGGGGTCAAAAACAGTGGTGGAATTCAAGAATGCATGGGACAGACATAAGGCAGTTCTGGTGGGGAGGGTAGGAGGAAGTAAGCAGTCGGTTAACTAGGATCTGCAGCTTATCCAATAGGTAGGGAAATGAGTAAACTGGGTGGGCCAAGCTGTCCTTATCTGCTGTCAGAATCTATGTTTCTATAAAATTGCTTGCATTTTTTGCATAAAAAATCAAATAAACAAGTAATACATGTGTTATACACACAGGCCCAGATATTCAAAGGGTTGCATGGCGTAACAATTGTTCCGCCATCGCAACCCACTGATCGCCTGGCGATATTCCAAACAGAATTGTGCCTGGCACAAATCCCGATGCGCCGGAGCGCATCAGTAATGTATGCAGGCGCAGGTGGGGGGGCGTGCCCATGCATACTCTGCACATCCCTATATTCAGCCCGGGATGTGCTGAGCCATGCATGCACAACGCCCACTTGTGCCGCACAAAGTTGATCCAAAAAAAAAAAGGAGCAGCGGCCGGCCACCCACAGGTGAGCTGCCGTATTGCAGGGCGCAACACGGCAGCTGCCACCTGTGGATGGCCACCCGAGCTGTGGCTGCACCTTCGTGGTGGCGCCCCCCCATGCCCGATCGCGGGCTTTGGTATGAAAAAATAGAATCCTGTAGCCCTGGTGGTCCAGTGGACCGCTGTCAGCCCGATCGCAGGCTTAAGTAAAATAATAAAGATTCCTTTTTCCCTGGTGGTCCAGTGGACCTCTGTCAGCCCGATTGTCTGGAATGTGTAGTATGGTATGGGCTTCAAGCCCATTGGCTTATGCTGTGGACCAGTGGGCGTACAGCCCTACCAATGGTGTCAGTGGGGGTGGCGGGCGGCAGGTGGGTGGGGTGCTGCCGCCCGCCGCTGACCCGGGGGGAGCAGGGCAGTGGGGATCAGAGGGGAGGGGGGTCCGCTGAACCACCAGGGATATAGGAATCTTTATAATTTTACTTAAGTCCGCGATCGGGCTGACAGCGGTCCACTGGACCACCAGGGAAAAAGGAATCTTTATTATTTTACTTAAGCCCGCGATCGGGCTGACAGCAGGGAAAAAGGAATCATTATTATTTTACTTAAGCCCGCGATCGGGCTGACAGCGGTCCACTGGACCACCAGGGTTATAGGAATCATTATTATTTTACTTAAGCCTACGATTGTGCTGACAGCGGTCCACTGGACCACCAGGGAAAAAGGAATCATTATTATTTTACTTAAGCCTGCGATCGAGCTGACAGCAGTCCACTGGACCACCAGGGATATTGGATACTTTATTGTTTTTCAAATACCCGCGATCGGGCTGTGGGGCACATTGCCGCTCTGCAGGGGGTGTCGGTCCCCGACGGCTGCTGCCTGGCAGGGCGCCAGGTGCAAGTCGCCGGGGGTTGGCACACCTGCATGCAAATGGGGCCATAATACGTAGATACATAGATACATAGACAGTGTTAGCAGATAAGGGCCTATGGCCCACCCAGTCTGCCCATTTGAGCTTGTAAGTTCAGTTTATGTTTTCCTAGAAGTCTATTGCCCCTTACCCTGACCTCCAGAATTCTTTATGTCTATCCCATGCATCCTTAAATCCTGATTGTTTCAGCCCCACCACTTCCTCTGGCAGGGTGTTCCACTTGTCCACCACCCGTTCTGTGAAGAAATTCTTCCTCACGTTTCCTCTGAATCGTCCTCCCTCCAACTTCATCCCATGCCCTCTAGTCCTGGAACATCCTTTTCACTTAAAAATAGTGTATTCCTGCACCCTGTTCCTCCCTGTAAGATACTTGTATGTCTCTATCATATCCCTCTCTCCCTCTCTCCTCCAGGAGTACATGTTCAGTTCCTTCAACCTGTCTTCATAGGACTTGTGATGCAATCCATGCACCATCTTTTTGCCCTCCTCTGAACCTTCTCTACCCTGTCTATGTCTCACGTAGGTATGGTCTCCAAAACTGTACACTGTACTCCAGGTGGGGCTTCACTAGTGTCTTGTATAGCGGAATTATGACCTCCTTTTCCTGCTGGTGATGCCCTGCCTATACATCCAGCATCCTATTTGCTTTACCTGCTGCCTTGTCACACTGTTTCCTACCTTGAGGTCATCAGAGATGATAACCCCAAGATCCCTTTCCTGCTTGGTGCATGCTATATCCTCACCCCCCAACTGATGTATTGTGCCAGGGTTTTTGTGCCCCATATGCATTATCTTGCACTTCCTTGCATTGAATTTCAACTGCCAAACCCCTGACCATTCTTCAAGTTTCTGCAGGTCCCTTCTCATTCTGTCTACACCCTCTGGTGTGTCTACTCTGTTACAGAGCTTTGTGTCATCTGCGAACAGTGAAATTCTGCCTTCTAGGTCCTGCGCAATGTCACTGATGAAGATGTTGAATAGGACCGGTCCCAGCACTGATCCCTGTGGTACCCCACTGGTCACTCTTCCCTCTGTGGAGTGACAGCCATTTACCACCACCCTCTGTGTCCTGCCACCCAGCCAGTTACCTACCCACCACACTACTGTCCTGCCCACACCCATATTCCCCAGTTTGTGTAATAGTCTTCTGTGTGGCACAGTGTCAAAGGCCTTGCTGAAGTCCAGATAGGCCATGTCCACTGCCCTCCCCTGATCCACCTCCCTAGTCACCCAGTCAAAAAATTCAACGAGGTTGGTCTGACATGACCTCCCCCTGGTGAAACCATGCTGCCTTGGGTCCTGTAGTCCATTGACAACCAGATGTTCCACCAATCTCTCCTTCAGTAGTGCTTCCATGATCTTCCCACTACCGAGGTGAGGCTGACTGGTCTGTAGTTCCCCGCTTCCTCTTTGTTCCCACTTTTGTATAAGGGGACTACATCTGCTGTCCTCCAGTCTTTGGGTACCTCCCCTGTTTCCAGTGATCGGCTAAACAGGATAGCCAGAGGTTCAGTCACCACCTCTCTTAGTTCTTTAAGGACCCTGGGGTGCACCCCATCTGGCCCCATTGCTTTATCAACTCTTATTACTTCCAGTTCCTTCAGGACCCTTTCTGTAAAGGGACTTGTGTCCATTTCTGCACCATTCTCACCCCTTGTACCTCAGACCCATTACCCTCCTCTTCCTCAGTAAAGACTGAGCAGAAATACCTGTTCAGTATGTCAGCTTTACTGTTGTCATCCTCCACGCGGCCCCCATCCTCCCCTTTCAGTCTCACTATCCCTCCCTTTGTCTTTCTTTTTTCACTTATGTACCTGTAAAAGGTTTTGTCCCCTCTACCCACTGATTTTGCAATGTGTTCTTCTGTCTGAGCTTTGGCTTCCCTTACTGACCTCCCTGCCTCTCTTTGCTTCTCCTGGTACTTCTTCCTATCCCTTCTGCCTGTCCCCATTTGCGCCTTACATACATTATGGCCCCATTTGCATGTGCACTTTTGAATATCGCGGTTGTTGCACCTAGCGCAATGGAACTTGCGCTAGCGCATCCCCCTGCTCCGCTCTGGCCACTTGCGCTGGCGCAGTGCCACTGCGCCATGTGCACTGCAGGTGGCCAGGGTACGATATTCAATCATGCTGAGCCATGGCGCAGCTCCGTTGAATATCGCCCAGTCAACGCCCCTGCGCAGCCAAGTTGCGCTGCGCCCAGGCTTGCGCCACAACCTGGCGCAGTTTGAATATCTGGGCCCCAGAGTACAATACATTTTAAAATGTGAATGAGCAAATATTTTTACTTATTTGTTTGAAGAGCGCTTTTCCTGGATTTTTCTCCTTACCTGCAAAATCATCAGGAGACTTCCTAATCTGACTGGAGTTCCTCCATAGTAGTTGAACATTTTTCTCCTTGGCCCCCTAAGGAACGGAAGGGATCGTATTTGCCCCCCTAGGAGGGTTAGCTGCTCGATCCCTTCCACTTCCTGATCGCCAATGCCATCCCTGTGCTTCCTTGTTTTGTCAGGTCATTATATGCTCAGTGTGGGGATACGCATGCTCCATGCAAGTCTATGGTGTGTCATTTTATTTTTATGATTTTAACCCGACTTGTAGTACAAATCTGAGTCAGTGTTCAAGTAACACAAGCCTTGTTACTTTTGTTAGATCAGGGTGGAGCCTTGGATGTAGCCTGCCTAGATTTCAGTAAGGCCTCCAACACCATTTCCCACAGGAGACTCGTAAACAAGCTGGACAGCCTGGGAGTGGGTCCAAAGGTGGAAAACTGGGTAAGAAATTGGTTGGGGGACAGACGACAGAGAGTGGTGGTAAACGGAGCTCACTCTGAGGAAGAGAGGGTGACCAGCAGGGTACAGTAAGGATCAATACTGGGACTGGTCCTCTTTTTAATGTCTTATTAGCAACATTGCAGAGGGACTAGAAGGGAAGGTATGCCTTTTTGCAGATGACACAAAGATCTGCAGTAGGGTGGACACTCGGGGGGAGGTGTGTGTGTGTGTGTGTGTGTCTGTGTGCAAAAGAAATTAATAGAGATAGAAGAAAGCTTGAGGAGTGGTCAGAAGTGTGACAACTAGATTTTATGCTAGGAAGTGCAAAATCATGCACTTGGGGCAAAGAAACCCAGGACGGAATACAAGATGGGGGGTAGTGGTACTGATGACCGCCAAGCAGGAAAGAGACCTGGGGTAATCATATATGACAACCAAAAGGTGGCCAAAGAGTGTGACAAGGCAGTGGGGAGAGCAAGTGGGATGCTAGGGTGCATAGAGAGGGGTATCACCAGCAGAAAGAGGGAGGTGGTGATACCACAGTATAAATCATTGGTGAGACCTCATTTAGAGTACTGTGTCCAGTTCTGGAGACCACATCTCCAGTAGGACATAGAGTAGAGGCAGTCAAGAGGAGGGCAACTAAAATGATGCAGGGCCTGCATTAAAAGCCATATGAGGGGGAGGCTAAAGGACCTCAATATGTACACCCTGGAGAAAAAAAGGGGGGGTATGATAGAGACTTTCACATGCCTCACGGATATAAACAGGGTACATGAGGGAAGCTTTTTTTTTTTTTTCAGAAAAAGTGCTCAAGAAAAAGAGGTCATGCTCTGATGCTGGAGGGGGATAGATTCAGGGGAAATTTGAGGAAGTACTTCTTCACAGAAAAAGTGAAGCCAGTGGAGGTAGTTGGGGCAAAAACTGTAACAGGATTCATGAACGCATAGGACAGGCGTAAGGGAACCTTACTGGTTAGGAAAGGGGAGGGTAAAGCCAGAGATCAAGTAGAGTCTGCGATATCGCATTAGGTAGGGAAAATGGGCAGACTAGATGGGCCAAGCAGTCCTTATCTGTCAGTTTTATGTAAATAAGTCAACTGGTGCACATACCCCCCCCATTTCTTTTTCCCATCCCTTGGGCTGGCTCACGTGCGATGGTGCAAGTATGTGACGTATGTACTCGGCCCCTGAATCCAGTCAGAAGGTTGTTACTGCTGCATCATCCAGCCTCCCCTAGATTGCGATCAAGCAGTGGCTTGCTCTGTCCCCTCTCCTCAAAGAAGGAGAGCCGTTGCTGGCCTGGTGGTGCTGAGGGTTGAGGTGCTGGATGGCACACCTTGCGCCACACTGGCAACCCGGGTTCAGGAATGAACTCGGGTCGCCAGGGGTGAGAGAGGATCGAGCATCCAGAGGACTGCTCTCCTCTCCTCTCTTGGGGGGAGGGAGGACATGTCGCCCTGTTCATTGATGGCCCTCTGGCGATGGCTGGAGGGCAGTATGGGTTGGGAGACGCACGCTGATGTCTTGATGTTGGAGGAAGGGGGGACGGGAGAAAACAGGGAAAAACGGAGCCCTGGTAGGCTCAATGATGGCTCCTGGCATCCGCGGGGGTCGGCCCCGGTGATCTGGATTGGGTCTCTGGGGGGAAGGAGTGCTGGTCCCCTCTCTCCTGGCCCTGCTTCAGGGGGCAATCCATGGGGGACTGGCCGAGGCCAGCGATACGGGGACGTCGGGATCCAGAGGGGTGAATCTCCTTGTGAGGGGAGGCCGCAGCTCCTGCCAGGGGCTCCCCAGAGGGATAAAAAAAAATCTGAATGAAAAAGGAGCGCCCTCAATGGATGCTCAGTCCTCCTTCATGCAGTCAGCCCTAGAGTGACCCAGGTCTGTTCCTGAACCTGGTTTACCAGCATGGTGACAGGTGAGGTGCTCAGACCCTCAAAACTCCACGCCACATAGCCAGCACTGCATTTCTTATTTTAAGGAAAAATACTAAAAATCTGATAGAAGGAAGGTGGGGAATCAAGAATCATGGTTGTACCTGGAAAGAGATGTGCTGCTGGTAAAGCAAGCTGAGGTGCTTTACCACTGTATATCGTGGTATATCGTGCTGCACGATGACCTTGATAATGTTTTTTTACAATGGTAAGTTATCGTTGGTGGTAATTATCATGATATATCATCATATCGTGTTATTGCAGCATCCCTACTGGACACAGGACTGTAGGTGGGGTCTTATCAGCGATCTATACAGGGCCAACACCACCTTCCTCTTTCTGCTGGTGACACCCTTCCCTGTGCACCCCATCATCCCACTAGTCCTCCCAACTGCTTTTTCGCACTTGCTGTCATCCAATATGGTTATTCCCAGGTCTCTTTCCTGCTTGGTGGTCGTCAGTACCACCCCACTCATTTTGTATTCCGCCTCTGGGTTTTTGTGCCCTAAGTGCATTATTTTGCACTTTTTCGCATTGAAACCCAGCTGACATACCTTTGACCACTTCTCATGTTTTCTCAGGTCTCTGCTCATCCTTTCCACACAAACCCCGGAGTATCCACCCTTTTGCAGATTTTGGTATCCTCCGCAGAGAGGCAGACCTTCCCTTCCAGCTCCTCTGCAGTGTTTCTGATAAAGACATTGAAGAGGACTGGTCTTGGCTCTGATGTTTGAGGCACCCCACAGGTCACCCTGCTGGTGGATGCCCTGTCTCAACGATGGGAGTTCCACATAGTATACTTGCTCCCTCCGCTTCTGCTGGTGCCCAAGGTACTGCAAAGAATCAGGTAGTCAAGAGGAGGTTTCCTTCTGATAGCTCGGGAGTGGTCAAGAAAGCTGTGGTTCTCTGATCTAGTGAACCCAGCACAGCAACCCCCATTCTGGCTCCCACTTCACATCGATCTCATCGTGCAGGGCCTATTCTGCATCCAAAACCAGAGGCGATGCAGTTGGTGGCATGGCTTCTAAGAGGAGGAGGAGGCTTTGAAGCAGGGTTTCTCCAAGAGAATGGTGGACACTCTCATGGCTTCCAGGAAAGTTTCTACTTCAGTGGCCTATGAGCGAGTATGGAACACTTTTTCCAGTTGAGCCAGAGCTCGAGGTATTAGACCCTCCAAGGCTTCAGTTCCATAGATATTGGAATTTTTGCAGGCAGGAGTAATAATAATAATAATAATTATTTATATGGTGCCTTTCAAAAACCAAGGTGCCTACCAATCAAAAAAAACGAGTAAACCATAAATTCGCACATTATAAATGCAATAAAATGCAGATAAAACAGTAAAACAAAGTTTAAATCATTCCCTGAATGCTTGCTTCCACAAATAAGTTTTGAGAGCTTGTTTAACCTTGTAGACAAGGGTCTGGCATTAAGCACCCTGCTGGGGTACGTGTCCGCATTCAGAGTGGCGTTGGGAACATCGATAGGTTTGTCTCGGGGAACAAACTTGGATTTTCTCAGTTTCCTCAGGGTTTTTAGCAGGAGTTGACCATCTTTCCATTCTACAGTTCCACTGTGGGATCTGAGCTTGGTGTTAAATACCTTGTGTAGGGCACCTTTCGAGCCGCTTTGATCAGTCCTACAAGGTGTGGTTCCTGATCCCCATCTGCTCAGCAAGAAGGATTAGCGTGCTTCAGGCCCTTTCGCATAAGAACCATACCTTATAATGCATATGCATGAAAGGAATGAAAGGATGAGCAGAGACCTGAGAAAGCATGAGGAGTGGTCAAGGGTATGTCAGCTGGGTTTCAATACGAAAAAGTGCAAAATAATGCACTTAGGGCACAGATACCCAGAGGCAGAGTACAAAATGGGTGGGGTGGTATTGACGACCACCAAGCAGGAAAGAGACCCGGGGATAATCATATTGGATGACCTAACGGTGTACAGGAATTGTGACAAGGCTGTTGGGAAGACTAGTGGGATGCTGGGGTGCACAGGGAGGGGTATCGCCAGCAGAAAGAGGAAGGCGGTGTTGTCCCTATATAGATTGCTGATAAGAACCCACCTACAGTATTGTGTCCAGTTCTGGAGACCACATCTCCAGAAGGACGTAGTGGAGGCAGTCCAGAGGAGGAACAGCTAATATTTTTCCTAGTCAAACTATCTCTTGTTGGGAGCTGCAATACTGAACATAGGATTTGCAAGAAAGCGAGTTGTGCTCACAACAGAGGGAGGGGAACCTTTCAATTGTCTTTGCTTTGTAGCAGATATACTGCAGGTGGAGGCTGCTTCTAACTGAAAGGTGAAAGAAGGAATTTACAATTATCAGGAAAAGACAGTCTTGTTACAATTCTTAGATTTTCAGTGCAGGAAGAGTTCAAAGCACAGCTGACTTATTTTGGGGCTGAGTGCTTTCAGAGCACAAACCACCAGGCTGTTTTGGGGCTGGGGAGGTTTACCTGTGTCTGACTTGGATGTCTGGATTTTTCCCTGTTTGATTAGCAGGGGATTTTCTCTGTCAAATTGTTGTGTATAGTATCTTGCAGACAGGAAGGCACTCATTGCAGCAGTGGGTCAGAGCTCTTAGCTGATTGTTTTGTGAGGGCACAGTTTAGGCCCAACCCCTTCCCACCCCTCACCCCACCCACCCTGGAAATAGTTCCTTTATACCTGGGGTTCTGACATCATTCCTCAAGAGTGCAAGGTGCATATCAATGTCATATCCTCTCTAGCACACAGCACTGAAAATATACGGATACACATTGTATAATATATATATATTTCTATATAACAAACCAATCACTCACAAGCACACGCAAAAAAAAAAAAAAAGTACATAGTCATGTGGAGAGTAGTGCAATGTAATGGCTGTGGGGCAGCAGTCTTCCGGGAGTCTTTCTGGAGGCTGAGATGCTGCCCTATTTGCAGACAACTCTCTGCCCTGAGGGAGGAAGTTGCCCGTCTTCAGGCCACACTGGACAGCAGTAAGAAAACCTTCCCCCAGGCCAGACTGGATGGTAGGAAGGGAACCCCCCCCATACAGGGAGCATCAGAGCCACCACCACTACCTCAGAGGTTGCAAAGAAAGCACAGCAGTTGGACCACAGTGGGCTCAGGGAGAGTGAGGAGGGTGGAACAGAGGCACACCCAGTCAGTTGTTCCACTCCGCAATCCATACACCATTCTGGGGGAGCACAGCTCCCCTATGGATGCACCCACGGAGGAGATTAAGGAGGCTGAGGACACCTGTCACAAGGGAGGCCCACAGGAAGGAGGCATAGGATGCCACAAGGAAAGGAAGCAGCTCCTGGTGGGGACTCAATTATTAGGGGATAGAACTGGGGGAGCAGGGAAAACTGAAGTAAAGTGCCTGCCTGGTGCCATGGCTGTAGGACAGGAAGCGCATCCTCAGGATCACGAGAACACCTGCACAGGAGTCTGAGCTGGATGTCATTGTCCACCTAGGGACAAATGACTTGGCTCAACATGAGCTTAGAGCAGTGCAGAAGGACTTTGTAGAACTGGGGAGAGGCCTAAGACAAGTAGCACATACAGTATCCTTCTCAGAGGTGCTGCCTGTAAATGGCATGAGTGAGGCAAGGGTACTTACACCATGCAGTTTAATGAGTGGTTGAAAAAATGGTGTGGCGCACAGGGGTTTGGCTTCATTGGGGACTGGGGTTCCACCTGGAGGGACACCAGCCTATACTGGCAGGATGGTCTGCATCTGTCCAGGAAGGGAACAAGTCTTTTGAGCAATTGGTTTAAATGCTTCATTGGCAAGCTTTTAAACTAGTCAAGGGGGGAGGCACTGATAAGCAGCAGAAAAATCCCAGCCTCTCCCTACGAAACAGGGTACTAAATGGGAAAAAGACCGAGGTAGAAAGGTCAGTGGGGGATGCTGCAACAGAAAGTAAAGCCATCAAAAAATGGAGAGCAATGAGTACCAATGCCCGTAGTCTGAGTAACAAGCTTCCTGAATTAGTGGCCTTGATGGAGGAGGAACATCTGGATATCGTGGCAGTCACAGAAACATGGTACACACAAAACCATGACTGGGATGTAAACATACCAGATACACTATCTACAGGAGGGACAGGGAGGGTAAAAGAGGAGGAGGAGTAGCTCTTTACATAAGGGAAGGAATCAAAGCAACAGAACAAAAGGGTAAACAGGGAGGAGAAGAAGCACTGTGGGTAAATTTGGAGACCGGCAATGGCACCACAATCCGCACAGGGGTTGTATACAGACCCTCTTCTCAGGGGGAGGAAATGGACAAGGAAATGATAGAAAGTATACTTAGTATGGCAGAAAAAGGGGAGATATTGCTGATGGGTGATCTGAATATGCCAGATGTTAACTGGAGTGCAGTTGCAGCAGCCACTTCTAAGAGTGGGGTTATTCTAGATGCCCTACAGAGGCATGCCCAGCAGACAACTAGTATTGGAGCCCACTCGGGAGGAACAATCTTAGACCTGGTTCTCTCAAATGGAGATGAAGAGAGGATCACAGATGTAGAAGTGGGTAGTCATCTGGGAACTGACGACCATCGAACAGTATGGTTCACAATAAACACAGCAATAGAGTCAAGCCATACAAAGACAAAGGTACTGGATTTTAGGAGGGCTGACTTTGTCAAAATGGGTGAGTGCCTAAGGAATGCACTAGCAAATGGGCAGGAAGGAGGGTGGAAGAACAATGGGAATAATAAAACTGCCATCACAGAGGTAACAAGCCTTTGTGTAAAGCAAATAAACAAAAGCGAAACAAGGTAAGAAACCACTGTGGTTCTCAAAGGAAGTGGCAGTGAAGGTTCAAGAGAAAAGAAAGCATTCAGGAAGTACAAGGAATCACAGAAGGAACAGGACAGAGAACTGTATCAGTTAAAGCAAAAGGAAGCTGGGAAGGCAGTCAGAACAGCAAAGGCCCAAACCGAGGAAAAGATAGCCAACTCAGTTAAGAAGGGGGATAAAACCTTTTATAGGTACATCAGGGAGCGAAGGAAGACCAAGGGAGGGATAGTGAGGCTTAATAAAGGGGAGTGAGGGTGGGCAGAGGGTGACTGTGAAAAGGCAGAGATACTAAACAAATAATTTTGCTCAGTATTTACAAAGGAAGAGGGGGAGGTACCTAAAACACAGTAGGAACACTCTGGATACAGAAGTTGATACCAGCCCATTTACAGAAGAAAGGGTTCTGAAAGAACTCTTAAAACTGAAGGTGGACAAAGCAATGGGGCCTGATGGGATTCATCCCAGAATTCTAAAAGAACTAAGGGTAGAACTAGTGACACCAATGACTACCCTCTTTAACAAATCATGGAGGATGGGGTGGTACCCGAGGACTGGAGGAGGGCAGATGTGATTCCTTCACAAAAGTGGGAGCAAGGCAGAAGCAGGAAACTACAGACCTGTTAGTTTAACCTCAGTGGTAGGGAAAATGATGGAATCACTTCTGAAGGAAAGAATTGTTGGTATCTAGAGGCCAAAGGGCACAGGACCCAAGGCAGCATGGATTCTAGCGGGAAGGTCATGCCAGACAAATCTGATAGATTTCTTTGACTGGGTGACCAAAGTAGTGATCAGGGAGGGGCTGTGGACATGGCCTACCTAGACTTTAAGCAAGGCATTTGACACAGTCCCACACAAAAGATTAATATACAAGTTAGCCAGCCTGGGATTGGGTCCCAAGATGACAGCCTGGGTAAAGAATTGGCTGGAGAATAGGACACAGAGGTAATAGTAAATGGAGTCCACTCTGAAAAGGGGTTAGTAGTGTGGGGTACCGAGGGTTCAGTATTAGGACGGTCCTCTTCAATGTCTTTATAAGCGACATTGCAGAGGGACTGGAAGAAAAGTATGTCTCTTTGCAGATGACACAAAGATCTGCAACAGAGTTGATGCACAAGGTGGAGTGGAAAGGATGAGAAGGGACTTGGCAAGGTTAGAGGAATGGTCAAATGTATGGCAGCTTAGATTCAATGCTAAGAAGTGCAAGGTAATGCACCTGGGAAACAAAAACCCAGGGGAAGAGTACACAATGGGGGGTGAGCTACTAACAACAACAAAAATGGAAAGGGACCTGGGGGTAGTCATATCAGATGACCTAAAGGTGGGCAAGCAATGTGAGAGGCAGCAAGGAGGGCTGGGGGATACTGGGATGCATAGGAAGAGGCATCACCAGTAGAAAACAGGAAGTTATTATCCTCTGTACAGACAGCTAGTGAGACCCCATCTGGAGTACTGCATGCAGTTCTGGAGACCCAGTCTCCTAAAGACATAGAACAGGATGGAAGCTGTCCAGGAGGGCACTAAAATGGTGCAGGGTCTGCACCGAAGACATATGAAGAGAGACTTAAGGAGCTAAATATGTATAGCCTCGAGGAAAGGAGGGAGGGAGAGCATGATAGAAACTTTCAAGTACCTCAAGGAATCAACAAAGTCCAAGAGGGTAGCATCTTTCAAAAAGAGGTGTGCAAGAACAAGGGGCACAATTTAGAAGATAGAGAGGCGGCTCAGAGGTAATTTAAGGAAGTATTTTTTCACAGAGAGGTTGTGGATGTATGGAACGGCCTTCCAGAGGAGGTTGTGGAGTCAAAAACAGTGGTGGAATTCAAGCATGCATGGGACAGTCATAAGGCAATTCTAGGGGTTGGGGGTAGGAAGAAGTAGGCTGCTGGTTAACTAGGACCTGCAGCTTATCTATCAGGTAGGGAAATGGGCAGACTGGGTGGGCCAAGCGGTCCTTATCTGCCGTCAAATTCTATGTTTCTATGTTTCTATGAGGGCAACTAAGATTCAGAAGAGATGTGAGGAAGTACTTCCTCACAGAATGAGTGATGGAGCCTGCTGTGCTGTAGGGTGGGTGGCTGCTAGTGAGTTTGTCTGGTGACAGCAAGAGCTGAGCTGGGCTCCCCACTGCTGGACTGAGAATGCTAGAGGCAGGGGTTTGAGACCAGACTCTGCACAGTGGGATGGGAACTGTCCAGGGCCGTGGTAAGAAATCCAAATACAACTAAGATGATAAGCCTGGAGGAAGGGAGAGGGAGCCCAGCCTGTTGGCAGGTACTGCAGTGCTGCTGTCCTTCCTACATTTCTTGTTGTTGGTGACAAAGAGCATCCCAGTCCAAACCCTCCCATTATCACTCACGTTCCAAACACGGGAACCCCGGGGCTCTGAGCCCAAGTAGCCCAGCTGCTCCTGCCGTGCTGCCCACTGGCAGCTGGGCTCCGTGCTGATTTCTGTCGCCAGCTCTGCAGCTGGCCAGGGCTTAAAATTTGGTTTGGCTTCGGGGGAAATCCCCCCCCCCCGGTCTACCAGATGGGGTGGAACCTAAATTTCTGTGGGGGAGGGAGGCATTTTGGAGGGAAATTTCCCTAAAAAAACCTGATACTTCATTTGCTGATGTGTGTGAGTGTTAATAAACATTGTACTTACAATTCTGTGTCTTGTTTTCTTCCTTTCTTCATTTTTTGGGGTTTCCAACTTTTCTTAGAATAGAGTCAGAGTGGACATCAGGTGCAATGTACGGAAAGGGCAGACTAAATAATTGAGAAGACTAAACACCGCACAACAAACACTGAAATAGCAGCCGAATGTATGAAAACACAAAATACTGAGCTAAAACCGCCCTCAAGTAACAACCCACAACAGGGTATGAGGTTATTGGGGATTAATCAACACCCTGGGTATGCTGTGAAGCAAGAGGCCGCATGCTGAGTGCCCTCACAGCACCCGGGGTGTTGATTAATAAGCCCATACTCTGGAGTGTGTTATTGCGCTTATAACATGGGGTGTGTTTAGAAGAAGAAAATACAGGAAAAAAAACAGTATTATTCATCTTCAAATACAATAAATTGTACTGTATTCTGCTGACGTTACAAGTAGTCCCCAACAAGTAATGCATAGAAATACAAAATCACACGTACCCCCATAATGCAAAGCATCATGATATATATTATTTATATATGTATATATATGTGTGTGTGTGTGTGTGTGTGTGTATATATATATATCACCATGAAAGTTTAGGTTGGTTCACCCCTGCGATCCCTGGATATAAACTATACAGGAAGGACAGGGTAGTTGGGAAGGGGAAGGGGTAGTAGTTTATATCAGGGAGGGAATAACTTGCATGAGGGAGGAGTTGGAGGAAGGGGAGGTGGAGACATTATGGGTTCAGTTAAGGTCCAATAGAGGGAGAAAGGTGAGGTTGGGGTGGTTTACAGACTACCCTATCATGATGAGGAGAGGGACAGGGAACTGAGCTCACAAATGTTGTAAGCTGCGGGGAAAGGAGAGGTGGTAATTGTGGGGGACTGCCCAAGGTGGATTGGAGCATACCCTCCACAACATGTACTAGGAGTCAGGTGGTCCTGGAAGGACTGCAGAGTGGGTTCCTGACTCTGCGTCACTGAACCAACAAGAGCTGAGGCAATTCTTGATCTGGTGCTCACAAATGTGGAGCATGTACAGGAAATAATGGTCAGGGAGCCACTGGGTGGAAGGGACAATTGCACCATGTGGTTCCAGTTGGATATGAGCAGGGAAAGCATCCCGACTAAGACCAAAATCTTGGATTTCAGGAGGGCGGACTTCAGGAAAATGGGCGAAGTGCTAAGGAGCCATTTGGCGGGCATCAAAGCAGATATGGGGTGGACCAAAGGTGGTCCATCATTAAGGAAGGAATACTGGTTGCCACAGATGAGTGCGTTAGGCTCAGGGGGAAGAACACAAGGGCCAAATCGTCCAGCTGGTTCAGTTCTGGGGTTGCCCAGGCAGTAAGGGAAATGAGGTTGGCCTACAGAAAATTCAGGAAGACCAAGAGAGAGGTGGATAGGGAAGATTACCTAAGGTTGGCTAGTGAGGCAAGTAAGGAAGTCCGGAGAGCAAAGGCACAGCAGGAGCTGCAGATAGCTGAAGGAATTAAGAAGGGGAGAATACTTTCTTTCGATATATATAAGTAAGAAAAGGGACATGAAGGAAGGGATTTTTAGGCATAAGAAAGGGGTGGAGTGGGAGGAGGATAATGGGGGGGGAGCAGAGATACTAAATAAATACTTCTGTTCTGTCTTCACCAGGGAGAAGGACGGACCAGTGCCTTCAGGAGGAAAAAGGGGGGGGGAGGGGAACACAGATGTAATGATAGAGGAGGATAGAGTGAGGGAGGGGCTGTTGGCATTGAAAGTGAACAAATCACCAGGCCCGGACAGAGTACATCCAAGGGTACTAAAGGAACTGACTGAGGATCTGGCAGGGCCACTGGCAGACCTGTTTAATAGTTCACTAGAGTCAGGCGTGGTACCGCAGCACTGTTGAACAGCACATGTAGTGCTCCTCCACAAAAGTCCCAAGGATGACCCATGGAATTACAGACCAGTCAGTCTGACCTCCATTGTGGGCAAGCTCATGGAGACCATACTAAAGGAAAGGTTGGTGGAATGTCTAGAGGAGCATGGTCTCCATCATGAGAGGCAGCACCGGTTCATGGGGGGGATTGTGTCAAATGAATCTGATTGACTTCTTTGACTGTGTCACTAAGACAGTAGACAGGGGCCAATCGGTAGACATCCTCTATCTTGATTTCAGCAAGGCCTTTGACTCTGGGCCCCACAAAAGGTTGATCAGGAAGTTGGTGGATCTTGGGGTTGGGGAAAAATGGCCAGATGGGTGGAAAACTGGCTGAGGGACAGAACCCAGAGGATGGTTGTGGGGGGAGAGTTATCTGGCACCAGAGAGATAACCAGTGGGATCCCACAGGGCTCGGTGCTGGGGCTGGTGTTGTTCAGTGTCTTTATCAGTGACATTGGAGATGACGTTAAGGGCAAAATAATAATAATAATTTTATTTATAAGGCGCCTTTCGATTACCAAGGCGCCGTACATAAATAACAAATCAGAACAATAAAAGAAAAATCATTAAAACATACAATTAAAACAAAACATTCATAACAGTCAGTGTTCTAAAAATGCAGTTTCCCATAAAAAAGTCTTCAGACCTCTCTTAATGCCCTCCACAGAAGTGCACTCCCGCAACCGACTGGGTAGAGAGTTCCAAAGGGTGGGGACTACATACGCAAATGCCCGAGCACCCGAAGATTTCAAATTTACCCTTGGAACCTCTAGCAACCCCTCGTTGGCCGAGCGGAGTGACCGATTCGGGTGATAAGGAACCAGAAGTTCTTTCAGATAGCCTGGGCCCATATCATGTAGAGCTTTGAAAGTCAGCAAGCCGACTTTAAAGGTGATCCGCCACTAAATTGGCTGCCAGTGCAGTTCGCGCAGCACCGGAGTAATATGACAGGATCTGTTAGAACCCATCAAAAGCCGGGCTGCAGCGTTCTGCACTAGCTGTAGGCGACGGATTTCAACCCCAGAAAGCCCTAGGTAAAGGGAGTTGCAATAATCCAAGCACAAGGACATGAAGGCATGAACTAACGTTGGTAGGTCGGCAGACGGAACAAGATGCCGGATCCTGGCAGTGTTCCTAAGATGGTAAAAGGAAGTCTTAACGACTGCCGACACCTGCAAGTGCAGTGTCAGCCCATCGTCAAGAACCACCCCCAGGTTCCGCACCCATTCAGAGGTCAGGAGAGAAAAGCCTCCAAGAAAAATTCTGGAAGGTGCATCAACACCCGACCCCCAATCTGATGACCGGGTCCACAACCAGTACCTCAGTCTTATCAAAATTCAACCTCAACCAGCTAGAATTCATCCACTCCTGGATTTCGGTTGGACAGCTATTAAAGACCGAGAGAGCTCCAATCTGGTCAGGGGCAAAAGAAAGGTAGAGCTGGGTATCATCTGCATAACAGTGAAACCTCAGCCCATACTTCCTTACAGTGTCTCCGATGGGTAGCATATACACTGCAAATAACATGGGTGACAATACTGAACCCTGGGGCACCCCACAAGACAAAGCAGTTGAATCCGAGGAAAAAACCCCGGACAGAACTCTTTGTGATCTTCCAGTGAGGAATGATGAGAACCATCTTAAGACGGTTCCAGATATTCCACAGAACAGCCTCAGGCGTTCTATCAACACCATGTGATCTACGGTGTCAAAGGCTGAAGAAAGGTCGAGGAGAACCAGAATGAAACAACTCTTCCGATCTCTAGCCATCAAGAGATCATTGAGCACCCGAACCAGCGCTGTCTCGGTACTATGTCTTTTACGAAAACCGGACTGGAGGGGTTCATAGACATCATAGATGGTCAAATGGTCTTCCAGTTGTGCAGCCACTACTTTCTCAATCACCTTCCCAATAAAGGGAAGGTTAGAGATAGGTCTGTAGTTTTCCAGACAGTCAGGGTCCACGGTAGCTTTCTTCAAGAGGGGTGTCACCACCGCCTCTTTCAGGGAGCACCTGACTATCTGAAAAAGGACTGGACCAATGATGTCAATAGAACCCAAAATTAGGGAGATTGGTCCAGGGTCCAAACTACAGCACGTAGGGCACATATGCTGGATGATCCTCATGACATCAATGAACTCCAGCTGACTGAAGGAACTCCAGAAAAGCCGAGGCACCGTGGTCTCACCCCGGTTCACGGCAACCCCTATAGAGTGTGATGGCAACAACTCAGCCCTAATGTCGGCCACCTTATTTACGAAGAACCGAGCAAGCTCATCACACTCCAATTTCGAAAAAACTTTCTGAACTTGAAGACAGGCTGGGTTGCACAGTCTGTCCACATTTCGAAACAGCTGAGCTGGTCGATTCCGAACAACCGCAATCTCCCTGGACAGGAACTCTGCCTTCTTACGGGTGATTGTGGATTGATAGACCAAATAATGATCCATCAATTTAAGGTGGTCGGCATCAAGGGTGGACCTTCACCAGCAGCGCTCTAACCTTCACCCCTGTCTCCGCATCGCCCTCAACATCCCATCAAACCAAGGGGACTTGGGGCGGAGGGAGAGGGGCCGAACACGAACTGGAGCAATGAGAGCCAGACCCTCAGCAATAGCTGTGTTATAGGCCGACACGAGGGTCTCTGGATCACTGCTTGCCAACGCGGGAGACGAGAGGTCAAGTACCACCACAAGACCTTGGGGATCTGTATCCCACAAAAGGCGGTACCTAACCAACTCTGTAGGGGCAGGCCTTCTAGAAGGGGAGCAAAAACTAAACCCCACGGTGTAATGATCTGACCCCTGACGGGTTCCACCCCCACATCGGATGCCTCGACCCCTAGAAGGAAGATTAAGTCCAAAGAGTGTCCATATTTATGTGTAGCAGAGGAAACCACCTGTGTAAGGCCCAGCATTGTCATTAACTGGAGGAAGTGTTGACCAAATTGCGAGAGTTCGTCGTCAACCCAGGCGTTGAAATTGCCCAGAACCATCAATCTAGGCAATTCAAATGCCATATCGACGACGAAGTCCGCCACTTCCTGAAGGAATCGCTTCTCATCACTGGGTGGACGGTAAATGAGGGCAATTCGAATGCCTACACCTACTACACCTATACACTCAAAGGACTCAACCCTCCCCACTAGGACCTCTGTGAGGCCAAGTTCGGTCTTGAAACAGACTGCAACCCCTCTCCTCCACGATCCAGTCTTGTGCAGTGTAACACCGCGTACCCGGCTGGAGTCATAGCCTCCAAAATGGGGCCAGAGTTATCATCCAGCCAGGTCTCGGTAATGCAAGCCAGGTCCACAGTACCAACAAGATCAGCAATAATTGCAGTCTCGTTTTTAATGGACCTGGCATTGCACAGCACCGCCGGAGTTGGACGAATCTCCCGGGCTGCACAGGCCATCTGCCCACCATAACCGGTGGTGCCCTTGGGTATGGGCACCAGACGTGGAGAACCATGATCAGGATTCCATTTCGCCCCAGGGTGCCTTCTGGTATTAACCACCCCAATACGATGACCCCCCTCGATCATCCTCCCCTGTTCATAACCCCACACCCTTCTCCCCCTCCTACGCACAATGCCCAGTGCTCTGCAATGCTGGTAAATCTCAAACTGAAGAGGGGGAGAATAAAAAGGGCGAAGGGCACGAAGAGAGGATGAGGAGTAGCGCACTGCTGTGGGGGCTGAAGACCAATACATACTGCAAACTAAGCTACACAGTACAATAAAACAATACCAAAACTAAACTAAAAACTAATAATATCCCACTAAAAGCAAAAAACAGTTTGAAAAACCCCACCCACCTCCCAGGTTAATCCTCAATTTCAGAACCTGGAAACAAAGCCCTGACAACCCCCCCCCCCTTCTTAATACAAAATAACCCACAAAACAAATAAACAGCAAACAAAGCTTAAGGGCTCTCACCCCTAGCCCAACACATTCATATAACAAAAATAATAAATAAATAAATCACCCCACCCCCCATCCTCTCACCACTGGGAAAGAGGATAAAAAGGCACTCTCACTGCCAAACAATTAAACCAACTTAAAATAAAAAACAGTACTAAACTTAATAAATTTTAACAACATAGAAATAAATAAATAAATAAAATGTGTGGACGCAAGGTCCTCTCACCACCCCATCGACCAACTGAAGAAAACAAAATAATACAAAAAGAGAAGGTCCACAGTCTCTTTTAATCCAGGTCCAGAATCAGGTATGGTCAACATCAGGCACCATCGAACGTTCAAAAAATTAAAACAAAATGCAGTGTAGCCAGTTACACCAGGAAACCACAAAAGGAACACTCTCTCTATTCAAAACAGCACAGTTCACAATCCAACTGTAAGTCCTGAGCAGAATAGTGAGTATTATAAGCAATCCAAGAAAAAGATCCCAGTTGAATCCAGAACCAAACGGGTCGAATATTGTTTCCAGCAAAGATGCCCCCGCTCAATAATCTTGTGATGGCAGAATATAATTCCGGACACAGCTCCAGAGGGCACCGACACAGCAGTGGGATGGGGCATACAACAAGAAACTCAAGAGGAGCCCCCACCCAGTCACCTGCGACCCACAGCTTCAAGCCCCTGGGAGATAGGCCACACGGACTATCCCCCAAGAGGCTTTAGAAGTGTCCCTACCGCAACTCCAACTCCTCGGGGAATACGGGGACAGCTCCTGCTTGGTTGCAAAGGACCTGAGTGAAACACCCCTGCAAGGTAACAAGGGGAGACTCCCCACCCAGCACAGCACCCAAACCACACCACCTTCCAATTTTAAAATCCAGGCTGCCCTCACGCACTTCACAAGTGGAACCCCAGATCCTACACAAGGCTCCTCCACGATAGGCCAGTCCCCAGAGTCGCTGTCGATCCAAGATCCAGGGCACCACCACTCCCACTCAAAACGTCCACAGACCGACGAGGGAATAGGAGACCATCCAAACGATCCACCAAAAAGTCGCAAAAAGGACGCTCCACTCCTCGGCAAGTCCACTACTCGGCAAGTCCTCCCAAAGGATTGCAAGCACCGCAAACCGAAATAAGCGAGCAATCCAACAAATATAACAATAAACCGAGTAGTCCGACGAAAAATTGGACAAATTAAACAGAAATGTCGTACAAAAGTAATCACACTGAAGGGGCTCCTAGCGGCTGACCCAGCGTGGTCGCCATCTTGGAGTATCACAAAAATGTAATAAATGTAATAAAAATGTGCCTATTCGTGGATGACACCAAGCTCTGTGGGTGAGTGGACACAGCTGAAGGGATACAGGACCTACAGGAAGATCTGGAAAAGCTGAGGAGGTGGTCCAGGATCTGGCAGCTTGGCTTCAATGCCAAGGAATGCAGAGTTATGCATATTGGAGCCAAGAATCCCAGGACAGAGTACTACCTGGGTGGAGTCCGAGTATCTGCATCAGAGGAGGAGAAGGACCTGGGAGTGATGATCACTAGTGACCTGAAGCACTCCATGCAGTGCAAGAAAGTAGCAGCAAAGACAGACAAGATGCTGGGATGCATATCTAGGTGGATCAGTAGTAAGAGAGATGAGGTTATACTGCCCTTGTACATGTCACTGGTAAGGCCGCATCTGGAGTATGGAGTTCAGTGCTGGTGCCCACACCTCAAAAAGGACATTAATCTGCTGGAGAAGGTCCAGAGGAGGGCTACAAAGATGATAGCTGATCAGCAGGGTAAGGCATAAGAGGAGAGATTGAGGGCACTGAACATGTACTCCTGCAAGACGAGGAAAGAGAGAGAGAGAGAGAGAGGGGATATGGTTGGGACCTTCAAGTACTTGAAAGGGATAAATAAGGTTGATAAGGAGAGTCTCTTTAAGCTGAGTGGCAACCATAACATGAGGGGGCACAGTCTTAAGCTGGAGGGTGGGAGGTTTAGGAGGGAAGTCAGGAAGCACTTCTTCACAGAGAGGGTGGTGGACACTTGGAATGTGCTGCCGGAAGAGGTCATCTCGTTGGAGACAGGCAGCTTTAAGAGAGACTGGGATAGGCATAGGGAGAAGGTAGGGAGGATGGGAGTTGTGGTGAGAGAGGGCAGGGACATTAGCTCAAGCTGTGGAACCCGCAGTACAAGCAGAGTTGATAGACCAATTGGCCGCCTTCTGCTGGCTTCTGCTCTTTTTCTCGTATATCAACAGTAAAAAAAAAAAAATTCAAGGATTATAGGACCTATAATTAATAAGGGTGTTAGATTGTCAGATATTGATACTGCTAATCACTTTAATGATTATTTTTGTTCAGTATTTTCCAAACAGATTGCACCTACTCCAGTTTATCCTTATACATTTGGTGCATATAATATTACAACATCTAATGTTTTACAGGCAATGAAAAAAAAAACCAAAAAAAAAACCCCACTAGTCCAGGACCTGATAATATACATCCCTGGTTCTTGATTGAGACTTCTCAGATATATCTCCAAACCCTTATCATTATTATTTAATAAATCCCTGCAACAGAGCTCTATACCAGATGAGTGGCGCACAGCAATAGTTACCCCAGTATTCAAGAAGGGCGACGGAGGTAGTGTTCAGAACTATCGCCCCCATTAGTTTGACATCTGTAGTAGGAAAACTAATGGAAAGAATAATTAAGTTGAAAATCAATCAGGAATGTACAGTTTTGGGTATTCAAGATCCCTCACAACATGGGTTTGCACCAAAGCACTCATGTACAACTAATCTGATATCATTCTACGATATAATTAGTGCACTCTTGGATATGGGTACCCCAACCGACGTTATATTACTCAACTTTAGCCGAGCATTTGATAAAGTCCCACACAAAAATCTCATAACTAAAATGCACAACATGGGTCTGTCCTTAGAAACAGTAAACTGGGTATCTGACTGGCTGACTAACAGAACCCAAAGAGTCAGAGTTAACGAAACACTGTCTGGCTGTGGATCAGTGTTGAGTGAGGTGCCCCAGGGCTCTGTCCTGGGTCCCACACTGTTCAATCTTTTCATACATGACTTACAACCTGGACCTAATATTTATATGGCTAAATTTGCTGATGATACAAAAATAGGAGGAAAAGTCAATAACCCTGAAAAGATAGCATTATTGGTAGATGATCTGGAAAAAGCTGAACAGTGGGCAAAACAAAATGCCGTGCATTTTAATCAGGATAAATGTGTAGTGATTCATTTTGGTAAAAATAATCCAAATAATAGCTATTATCTTAATAATTTACCACTCAAAACATCTAGATGTGAGAAAGATCTGGGTATGTTTGTTAATAACACGCTTACACCAAGGGATCACTGCACTATCACCTCTAATAAAGCAAATGGTCTTAATGAGGCAAGTAAAGCATGCATTTACAAACCATTCTGAACAATGCCTCGTACCACTCTACAGGGCCTGTATTAGACCGCTCGTAGACTATGGGTCCCTCTTTTGGAATCCAGGGCTTAAGAGCGATATGGCAAGGATGGAACAGGTTCAGAGAAGAGCCACTAAAATGGTACCTAGATTGGCATGTCTTGATTATTCATCAAGACTTAAAGTGTTGAAAGCAGAAGAGTAAGAGGGGACCTGCTTTTAGTTCATAATCTACTTCAATCACCCAATATGATGGAACAATGTGGACTATCTTACTCAAACAGAAGGCTGGTTCCAAGGTTACACAGTAAACCACTTGAGATGAAATCTTACAAAACTAATGAAAGGGGGAATTCTTTCACCATTAGGGCCCCTAGAATATGGAACACACTTCCTCATGATTTAATTAATATGGTAAACATTACCAGATTTAAAAATGAGCTAGATATCTGGATTGGGGAAAATTGTTAACTATGTCCCACATTGTGTGGGGAACAGTCTTGATAGGCTAATGCCTTCTTCTGTTCAATTATTTTTATTTTATTTATTTATTAAATTCTCGGATTACAAATACCTTTGAGCAGAAACTGCTCATTTACAAAAGTTCCACGTCAAAGGATGAGGGTCAACATACATACAGAGGTAGTAAAAGAATGCACAATAAACAACCAAAACAACTAAAAGAAAAAATAAAGATACTCAGTTATAACATACTTTGAGATAATATTCATAAAAGCGAGCAGCTTGGTAGGCAGCTGGCTGCGGTAACAATAAGAGATAGAGGGCACCATAGGCAGTTAGTATTGCAGGCATGCGATCGGGAGAGGAAGTTGGCAGGCTAATGGGCCACAGTCCGATGGTGGTGGAAAATGTCTTGTACCAGTGGAGATGTGAAGCAGGAAAGAGTCACAAGGAAGGCCCAGTGCCAGAGGGAATGAGATTGGGAAAGGCGGGCTGTGAGACATGAGTGAGCTGGGAGGTGTTTAGAGATCTCTGTTCATGAAGCAGTCACATTGAGTGGTAGAGGTGAGGTAAAGTTTGAGATTCCTTTTGAAGGGTCCAAGTGTGGTAGAGGAAAGTGCTTCTTTATTGAGGAATTGAACCATTGAGCGGCTCTATAGATAAAGGACCGCTGACACATGGAGGTACAACATCTGGGAACCTGAAAGGTTAGAGATTGGGCACCACGTGTTTGTTGAGTGCCACTGTAGGTAGTAAGAGGTGAGCTAACACCAGGTGGCATGAGACCAAAGGAGAATCTTTTTGGTAAGTAAGCAGGTCTGGTATTGTATTCTGCTGCGTAGGGGTAGCCAGCTGGCCTGTGCATAGAGGTCACAGGTGTGAGGTTGTCGGGCTGCACCCGTCAGTAGTCTACAGGCTTTGTTGAGAGCAACTGAGATCCTGCGGAGGGCACTTGTTGGGGCAGAGCCATAGATGGCAAGGCCGTAGTCAATGATAGAGGTGACAGAGCTGTAGATGGCTAGTTTAGGGGCATCCACAGGCATACAGTGCTTGTGCTTGTGTAGTAGTCCAATCCGTATATTGGCGGTCTTGGCAACAGTGTCAATATGCCGAGTGTAGGAGAGGGTACTATCCAGGGTAATACCAAGGTACTTGAACTCCTTGACATGTTTGAGTGGGTTCCCAGCGTGGTTCTTGATGGTGAGGGACAGAGAGTTGTGCCTGCTCTGTCGGTTACAGAAGGACATGGCTTTAGTCTTGCTGTGGTTCAGGACAAGTTTATGAGAATTGAACCAGTCTTCGATGCGATTGAAGTCGAGCTGCAGCTGGGATTCAAGGACTGTAATGTCATGGTGGCTGGAAAACAGGACTGCATCGTCTGCGTATAGTAATAATATTTTTGGTGGCAGGCACTGGGAGATTGTTGATGAAGAGGAGAAAGAGTAGGGCCCAGAATAGACCCTGAGCGGACCGGTTTCTCATCCGAAGAGATCCCTACAATCCTTACGTTGGATCCGATTATCAAGGTAGCTTGTGAACCATGGAAGGGCATCGCTGGAGATCCCAATGGAGGACAGTTGCTTGAGCAGTAGGGGGTGGTTAACTGTGTCGAATGCCTTGGTAAGGTCTATAAATACTGCCCCTCCACAATTCCCTTTGTCAAGCGTGGCATGGATGAAGGTTGTAAATTCCAGTAGTGCAGTGGTGGTGCTGTGCCCTTTTCTGAAGCCATGCTGCTCTGGGCACTGTACATTGTACTTATCCAGGAATTCAACTAGTTGGTCCGACACTATTTGCTCCAGCGCTTTGGATAGTGGATAGTAATTAAACCAAGTTATGTTCGTATGCTCCCACCCAGGCAGCAGGCCTTCTTGGCACGTACATGAGGACACACAGGACAGGGCAGACCTTCAAACCCCTTTCACTTTCCCACACAATTCTTGGAAAAATATTTTTTTTCTTTTTTTTTTATTCTTTTTGTAATAAATCCAGCTTGTCTTCGGGATATACCCAGGTCATGAACCTTGCCCCTTTCACGTGTTTCCATACAGCTGCCAAATTTTTTTGTGCTTTTCTTTTTTTTTGTTCTTTTTGTAATAAATCCAACTTGCCTTGGGATACACCCAGGTCATGGACTTTTCCCAACCTTCAGTTTCACCCCAAAAAAATGTTTTCTGGCAGTAAGTAACTTGCTAAAAACTTTGTCAACTTCTGAATGACAAGGGTAAAGTTATGTTAAAGGCCCCTTTCTATTTCACTCATCAGACCTTTTTTAGCTCAGTATTTTGTGTCTTTATTCATTCGGCTGCTTTAGTGATTGCCATGTCTTATTATTGTGCCTACTGCATCAAAAGCTTTTTTTTTTCCCCATTTTTCAGCACTTTTGAACAACCGCCGACTGACTGAGTGTCCTCTGCTGGCCATCTGCCTTCTGTTTCCAGCTGCCGATACTGGCGAGTTTGTTGTTGTAAACCTTTATTTTTTTTTCTGGTAACCGGTTTCAGGATTGTTGGTGACCCTCTTGCTGCTGCCCAGCAGTCCTATACTAAGTCGCTGCCGCCCAGCTGTATCATCCTTGAGTCATCACCATCTCTGCGTTCGTTCTCCTCGTTGACTCCTCAGCTCTTCTCTTGTCCTGATCTGCTCACCAAATGGTGTCTCCCGCTCGATACTCCAATGTCTCTCCTGTCCCTCCATAGAGCCACTCTTACAAGAGCATTGGAGAGGGACAAGAGGCATGCACTCTAGACCACCAGCAACTATAGCAGCTGCAAGAGGTCAGGGAACCCAGGAAAAAAAATGACAGTGGCAGAGTGCCATGGGCACTGTGGCACTTTGTCACTGTGCTATAAGGGAGCACGTGTGAACAGGATTGTCCCAGATGGGGGTGGGGGGTCCGAGTTTGCTGGGGAGGGCTAAAAATAGAAACATAGAAACATAGAATTTGACAGCAGATAAGGACCGCTTGGCCCACCCAGTCTACCCATTTCCCTACCTGATTGATAAGCTGCAGATTCTAGTTAATCAACAGCTTACTTCCTCCTGCCCCCCACTAGAATTGCATTATGCCTGTCCCATGCATTCTTGAATTCTCCCACTGTTTCTGACTCCACAACCCCCTCAGGAAGGCTGTTCCATACATCCACAACTCTCTCTCTGTAAAAAAATACTTTCTAACATTACCTCTGAGCCGTTCCCCCTCTATCTTCAAATTGTGCCCCCTTGTTCTTGCACATCTCTTCTTCTGAAAGATACTACCCTCTTGTACCTTGTTAATTCCCTTGAGATACTTGAAAGTTTCTATCATGTCCCCCCTCCCTCCTTTCCTCAAGGGTATACATATTAAGCTGCTTTAGTCTCTCCTCGTATGTCTTCTGGTGCAGACCTTGCACCATTTTGGTTGCCCTCCTCTGAACAGCCTCCAGTCTGTCTATGTCTTTGCGGAGATGGGGTCTCCAGAATTGCACGCAGTACTCCAGATGGGGTCTCACTAACTGTCTGTAGAGAGGGATAACAACTTCCTGTTTTCTACTGTTGATGCCTCTCCCTATGCATCCCAGTATCCCCCCAGCCCTCCTTGCTGCCTTCTCACATTGCTTGCCCACCTTTAGGTCAGCTGATACTGTATAATTACTCCTAGGTCTCTTTCGATTTTTGTTGTTGTTATTAACTCCCCCCATTGTGTACTCTTCCCCTGGGTTTTTGTTTCCCAGATACATTACCTTGCACTTCTTTGCATTGAATCTGAGCTGCCACGCATTTGACTATTCCTCCAACCTTGCCAAGTCCCTTTTCATTCTTTCTACCCCACCTTTTGTTTGAACCCTGTTGCAGATCTTTGTGTCATCTGCAAAGAGGCATACCTTTCCTTCCAGGTGCTCTCCAATGTCACTTATAAAAATATTAAAGCGGACCAGTCCCAGTACCGAACCCTGCGGTACCCCGCTAGTTACCCTCCTTTCTTCTGTGGACTCTTTACTATTACCCTTTACGTCCTGTTGTCCAGCCAGTTTTTTATCCAGGCTACCACCTTGGGACCCACTCCAAGGCTGGCTAACTAGTATATTAATCTTTTGTGTGAGACTGTGTTGAATGCCTTGCTAAAATCTAGGTAGGCCATATCCACAGCCTCTCCCTGGTCTACTACTTTGGTCACCCAGTCAAAGAAATCTATTAAGTTCGTCTGACATGACCTTCCTCCTGTGAAACCATGCTGCCTTGGGTCCTGTACCCCACTAGCCTCTAGGTACTCAACAATTCTTTCCTTCAGAAGTAATTCCATCATTTTCCCTACCACTGAAGTCAAACTAACTGGTCTGTAGTTTCCTGCCTCTGCCCTGCTCCCACTTTTGTGAAGTGGAATCACATTTGCCCTCCTCCAGTTCTCATTTGTTAAAGAGAGTAGTCAGTGGTGTTACTAGTTCTACCCTTAGTTCTTTTAGTATTCTTGGGTGAATTCCATCAGGCCCCATTGCTTTGTCCACCCTCAGTTTCAAAAGTTATTTCAAAACCCTGTCTTCAGTGAATGGACTGGTATCGACCCCCCTATTCAGAGTGTCTCCCTTGTTTGGTTTAGGCACCTCCCCCTCCTCATCTGTTGTGAATACTGAGCAGAAATATTCGTTCAGTAGCCCTGCTTTTTCACTGTCACCCTCTGCCCACATTCCCTCCTCTTTATTAAGTCTCTGTATCCCTCCCTTGGTCTTTCTTCGCTCCCTAATGTGCCTATAAAAGGTTTTATCCCGCTTCTTAACAGAGTTAGCTATCTTTTCCTCAGTTTGTGCCTTTGCTATTCTGACTGCCTTCCCTGCCTCCTTCTGCTTTAACTGATAAAGTTCTCTGTCCTGCTCCTTCTGTGTTTCCTTATATTTCCTGAATGCTATCCTTTTCTCCTTAACCGTCCCTGCCACCTCTTTTGAGAACCATGGTGGTTTTTACTTCGTTTTGTTTTATTGATTTGCTTCACACAAAGGCTTGTTGCCTCTGTGATGGCTGTTTTGATTATTCCCATTGTTCCTCCCCCCCCTCCTTCTTGCCCATTTGCTAGTGCTTTTCTAAGGCACTCTCTCATTTTTCCAAAGTCAGCCTTCCTAAAGTCCAATACTCTTGTTTTTGTATGGCTCGACTCTATGGCTGAGTTTATTGTGAACCACACCATTTGGTGGTCACTTGTTCCCAGATGGCTACCCACTTCTAAATCTGAGATCCTTTCTCCTTCCTCTTTGAGAGTACCAGGTCTAAGATTGCTCCCTCCCGAGTGGGTTCCAACACTAGCTGTCTGAGGCATGCCCTCTGCAGGGCATCAAGAATGACCCTGCTCTTGGATGTGCCTGCAGCAAAGGTACTCCAGTTAACATCTGGCATATTCAGGTCCCCCATCAACAATATCTTCCCTTTTCTGCCATTTTAAGGATGCCTTCTATCATTTCCTTGTCCATTTCCTCCCCCTGAGATGGGGGTCTGTACACAACCCCCATGTGGATTGTGGTGCCATTTCCTGTCTCCAGGGTGACCCATAGTGACTCATCAACTTCCTGTTTACTCTTTAGTTCTGTTGCTTTAATCCCTTCCCTTATATAGAGAGCTACTCCTCCTCCTCTTTTACCCACCCTGTCCCTCCTGTAGACTTTGTATCCTGGTATGTTGACTTCCCACTCATGGTTCTCTGTGTACCATGTTTCAGTGACTGCCACAATATCCAGGCATCCCTCTTCCATCAAGGCCACTAGTTCAGGGAGCTTGTTGCACAGACTGCGGACATTGGTACTCATAACCTTCCATTTGTTTTTTATGGCCTTACCCCTTTTAGCCCCATCCCTGTCCTTAACACCTTTTTCTGCATTTATCCCTGTCCTGCTCCCTACTGACTTCTCTGCCTTGGTGTTTACCTCTCTGCTACAAGCGTTTTGTGGAGGCTGGGATTTCCTACTCACTTTTCAGTGCCTCCCCCCTTGGCTGGTTTAAATGCACAGTGAAGCATTTAAACCTGCAACCTAGATCCTGGATCCCCTGGACAGATGCAGACCATCGCGCCAGTATAAGCCTGCATCCCTCCAGGTGGCTCCCCAGTCCCCAGTGAAGCCAAAACCCTGAGCTCCACACCAGTTTTTCAACCATTCATTGAATCCCATGGTGCGGAATACCTTAGCATCATCCTTGCCATAGACAGGCAGCACCTCCGAGAAAGCTACCATACATGCTGCTTGTCTAAGTCCCCTCCCCAACTCCACAAACTCCTCTTGCTCCTCTGATCCCATTTACAGCCAGGTCATTTGTCCCTAGGTGGACAATGACATCCAGCTCCCTCCCTCGTGCAGCTGCTCCCGCGATCCTAAAGATTCGCTTCCTGTCCCTCCAAGCCGTGGTGCCAGGCAGGCACCTTACCTCCCTATCCCCTTCCTCCCCCACGTCTACCCCCTTAATGATTGAGTCCCCCACCAGGAGTTGTTTCCTTCCCCTGTGTGGTCTCGTGCCACCCTCCTGTGGGTCTTCTTTGTGGAGGTTCCCAGCATCCGCCTTGGTCTCCACTGCAGGTACCTCCATAGAGGAACCACTCTTTGCCAGAACAGCATATGAATTGTGGAGAGCTACAACTGGAGGGGTGCACCTCTGTTCCACCACCCTCTCCTTCCCTGAGCCCACCTGGGTCCAACCGCTCCTCTTTCTTGGCAACCTCTGAGGTAACGGTGATGGCCCTGGTGGTCCCTGGGTGGGGGAAGAGGTTTCACGAATCCTAGCCAGGTCAGCCTGGAGACGGGCAACCTCCTCCCTCAGACCAGAGAGGTGCCTGCAAATGCCAGCACCCAGCCTCCAGAATGTCTTCGAACACTGTTGCTCAAGAGCCATTGCACTGCACCACTCCCATCTTGACTTATTTTGTGTCCCTCTCCTGTTGCTTTGTATTCTCTTATTGTCCTCCTCTATGTATTTTTACACTTACTTTCTTACTGCCTATGTGCCTTACAACTTTCACCCTTCCTGTTCTGGGACAGGAACTTCCTGTAGTCTTCAGTAGTCTCCTTCCTCCGTGCTTGGATTCAGACCTCCAGCAGCTGGGGGGGGATAAAGTTTTTTTTTTAGATTCCTTCAAGGTTGCTGAAACTAATGTGTCTCAGTGATCCTTCCCTTCCTACTACCAAACAGGAAGTTCCTGTTGTCAGTCAAATTCAGTGGCTATAAAACTAGAAATTTCTTTGGGTGGAAGGGTGGGAAGGAGGGCAATTAGTAAAAAATCTGTAGTTCTGGACTAATGTTTCTTGCGCAGAATAGCAAAATAGCGCAGTTCATGCAATCCTGTCCTGAATTTTAAGCCCTGGCTTGCTCACAGTGGGCAGACGGTGATGCTTAGCTCTCTCTCTCTCTCTCTCTCCACCCCCCCCTTTTGTCACTGTCCCACAAACTTTGGGAACTAGCTGTCTGTCAACCAGTCAGGCTCCATTTGCGCTGCCTACAGAGGCTTCGAACTCCAAGTATATAAGCAAAAGTTGGGATGGCATGCTATGTCGTTGGTGACTGGAGGCGTTCCTGTGGTTTGCAGCTAGTCTGCACACGGCTGCTGGACGATCATTGCTGGCTTAGGTATGTTCTTGGGGAGGGGGCAAAAGAGAAAGAGGAGCATCGGTGGTTTTGTGTGGGGTTAACAAAGCAAAAGTCGGGATGGCATGCCATGTTGGCAGATGCTACTTTTTCTGTAGAATCCATGTTACTATCATGGTTACTGTGAGGTCACATCACAGTAATTGCGGTAGGAATATGTATAAACTGCCTCATCAGGATTCTGAAAGAATCAGTATAGTAATCTATACCTACATTATAGTAATCTATATCTATATATAGTAATTTGAACATCCTAGTTCAAAGACTATCTCTCTGGCTGGACACAACAGGTCAAAATTAACACCACCCTCTCCTCCAACAGACCAGTCCTAACGGGTGTCCCGCAAGGGTCTAGTCTAGGGCCACTGCTTTATCACTCTCTTCCTAAACTCCCTCCCTCAATCCTGCAGTGGGAAGCTCTTACTCTGTGCAGATGACGCCACAGATCTTACTTCGAGAAACAGCTGTTGCAGGAGGTTACACCATTAGGACTGAAGCTGGCAGGCGCCAGGACCGCATGGAAATTTTCTAGCTAGCAATATTCAGCGGGGACCGTCCCCGACGTCGGTCCTGCCCCCGATGTCAGGCATAGTACATAAGGGGGCAGTTCCCCAGAATCCCCAGTTCTTTTCCCGCCGTTGACTCGCGAGCATCGGCCTCTCGGTCTCTACCTAGTGCACAACGAGTGCAGAACTTACTGTGTTTTTCAAACTGATGTCCTCTCCAACTGCTTCGCTTGAGGGTCACCTTTCTAAGTGTGCCTGCAGAAAACAGATCCCTTTCAAGGATCCTCACTCCTCCTGCGTGCGGTGCCTAGGCCCGGACCACGATATCAAGGCCTGCACCTTTTGCCAAGGGTTCAATAGCCGCACCAGGATCCGCCATCAGAAGGCACTTCAGTCGTATCTTCTGGAAGAGAAATTGAAAAGGATGGACCAAGAACCTTCCTCCAGGGGAGAATCTTCCTCGAAGGCCCATAAACACCGGGACAAGCACCAGGAGAAAGTAAGGTCCAGATCCCCGAACTGGGCCTCGGACTCCAGCAGCTCAGGCTCCATTAGATCAGATCGCTTTCCCTCCAGGGCTCAGTCTCAGCTCCTCCTGGTTAAGGTTCGGGCTTCAGGAGGCTCTTCTACGCTCCAGCCTATAAAGACTTCGAGGCCCTCGGCTTCCTCCACTCCCTCCAAGGCCTCTTCCAAGTCTTCAGAGCACCATAAATCTTCCTCTTCCACCCGACGTCAGGACACCGACTCCAGATCGGTCTCCCAACCCCCCAGAGGTCTTGACCTAACTCCTAGGAAGACCAAGGACCTGACATCCCTGTAGTGGGCATCGGACCCGACGTCGGCTAAGCACTCTGAGTCAGCCAGGTGTTTGCCGGAACCAAGGACACCAGCCAGACACCAGTCGCCAGCCGGGCATTCACCGGATCCGAAGGCATTGGCCAAGAGACCGACATCGGCATCGCACTCTCCAGAGTGAAGCCGCCCCGTCACCGGCAGACGCTGGTCACAGGGACTTTACGGAGGAGGATGCTACACTGCCCGAAGACAAGGCGGGCGACACCGAGGATGCCGGGCTCCCGCGGGAACCTTCCTTGAACCTGAACCCAGACCACCGGTACCAGGCCAGTCGGGCGTGAACGTAGAAGAAGTAAAGGAACTCTTTACCTTCTGGTGGGACACTGTCCGAAAGGATGTGGTCCCTGTCAAACCTCCTCTGCCTACTCCTTCTTCACCTTCTTCGCCCCCTCCTCCACCAAAGGGGCCAGCAGAACGACCACCAACCCCTAAGAAGCAGACTCCACCTCCTAGGGGCAGATCAAAAGACAGGAGAAGACCTCCCTCAAGATCTCCATCAGGGTCTCTCCGCTCCAAGCGACCCAGATGGCGTCAGTACACTCCTTCGGGGAGGACTCCAGATCGGACACTTCGGACTACTCCTGATCTCCTTCTCCTCTTAGCATCTCCTCTCCTGACCCACATGACCTCCCCAGGTCTCCTCCGGATGATCCCTCTTTCGCTGAGATCATGAGGCACATCCAGGACAACATGGGGTGGGATGCTGAAGACCTTGACCCCGAACGACAACGCCTTGCCCGCTGTCTTCGGCAGAAAGACCCAAAGCATGTGGCAGTACCACCCTTGGTAGACACTTTCGTGGATGTCACCAAGGCTGCATGGAAGCGTCTGCACTCCACTCCGGCAGTGCCGAAGAAGCCTGACCGCCTGTACAAGGCCACGAGAGAGGACCAGTACTTGGTCCAACAACCTCTGGGAGACTCCCTGGTCATCACGGCCTCGCATGACCGGTCTCAAAGACCACAACATATGAGCACACAGCCACTGGACCAGGAATCCAGGCAACTGGATGCCCTGGGAAGGCGCACGTATGCGGCTGCTACATGCGCCATCAGGTCTCTGAACTACCTCACCCACATGGTACAGTTTCAGGACGCCCTGTGGGAACAGGGCCAGGGCCTGGTCGATAAACTTGCGGATGGTGATTAGAAGGCGGAGCTCCTCAACCTTCTCTGCACAGGGTCAGATGTGGGTGCCCAAGTGCTATGAGCCACATACGATTCTGCGGACTCATCTGTCAGAGCGGCAGCCTCAGGTGTTTGTCTCCGGAGTCACTCCTGGCTCCGTGTCTCTGGCTTCACCCTGGATGTACAGAAGAACATTCTTGACGTCCCGTATAACGGCAAAGTACTCTTTGGTGAACCCTCGGAGTAGGTCATCACCAAACTCCAGGACGCTGGGAAGGCAGTCCGGTCTGTACAGGCCATGTACAGACCCAGGCCAGGTTCCTTTCGCAGCCGGCATCAAAGGCAGCAGCCATGTTCCGGGCGGTAGCAAAGGCGTACTTTTCAGTGTAAAGCCCAGGTGAAGTCGTCCCCAGGCAGAGGCCAACGTTACATGAAATCGGCCCAGCCCGCAGGGGCCAGTGCTGCCACAGCATGACTCCTTCCCGGCCCCTGCCCCTCCTCTGGATCAACGGTCGCAAAAGGTCGGGGGTTGCATCACTCGCTACTTTTCAGGGTGGCAGTCGATTACCGCTGACCAGTTGGTTCTTCAATTGGTCAAGAAAGGCCATTTCATAGAGTTTCTCGACCACCCACCGACCAGAACTCCCCTGCTCTCTCATTACTCGGGTCAGCATGCCCTGTTCATACAGCAGGAGGTGCTCGTGCTGCTGGAAAAAGAAGTTATAGAATATGTACCACGGAACCAGAGAGGTCTAGGATATTATTCTCACTTCTTTCTGGTTCCAAAGAAAACAGGGGACCTCCGACCGACATTGGACCTTAGCGACCTCAATGAATCGGTCCTGTACAAATGCTTCCGCATGGTGACCCTCCCAGGTCTGATTCCCATGCTCAAGCAGGATGCCTTTCTAGCATCCCTGGACATGCAGGACGCTTACCTGCACATACCCATTGCTCAAGCGCACAGGAAGTTCCTGCGCTTCAAGTTTCAAGGTCGCCATTGTCAGTTCCTTCGGGCTGTCATCGGCACCTCAGGTGTTTACGAAGTGCATGGCGATTGTAGCGGCATCTCTGAAGAGACAAGGCCACTACGTGTTCCCCTACCTGAATGACTGGCTTCTCATGGCACCCTCCCGGGAGGCCCTGATGTCTGCCATTCACCGTACTCAGTCTCTGTTTGAGACGTTGGGCATCATCATCAATCACGAGAAGTCATGCCTGGTTCCATCTCAGACTCTGCAGTTCATAGGTGCAGTTCTGAACACCGTCCAGGGGAAAGCCTTTCTTCCCCTGGACAGAGTGGAATACGTCCGATCCCTCATCAGGGACTTTTCAGCGAAGATGACCGTTCCTGCCAGACTGGTCCTTTGCCTGCTTGGACACATGGCTGCGGCCATTACAACAATCCCGCTAGCCTGTCTCCACATGCGGGTAACCCAGTGGATGTTAAGGGTCCAATGGGATCAAAAGCAAGACCATCTGCAGCACCCAGTCTGGATCACGAAGGCCGTAATCCGAGGTTGTCAATGGTGGCTAGATTCAAGGAATCTGTTGGTGGGAGTCCCCTTCACTGCGCCGTCTCCGACTGTGACACTTTCCACAGACGCCTCAGGACTCGGATGGGGAGCACACCTTGACGGTGTTTGGTCTTAGGGCCTGTGGATGGCCCAAGAATCTCATCTCCACATAAACATCCTGGAAATGAGAGCAGTTCTTCACACCCTGCAGGCCTTCCAGTTGGAGATCCCACCAGGTACTCTTCTGTTATAGACCGACAGTTCCGCGGTGATGTATTACCTCAACAAACAAGGAGGCACCCACTCCTACCTGCTTTGCAGGGAGGCCATGAGGGTGTGGGATTGGGTTTTGCAACATGGCGCAAACCTCATTGCTGTTCATGTCCCGGGGGTGGACAGTGTCATTGCAGATGGCCTGAGCCGCTCTCAGGCCAAAGTCCATGAATGGGAGCTACTTCAGGAGGTAGTAGAGGATCTGTTTCTCAGATGGGGCACACCAGAATTAGACCTTTTCGCGTCCCCATCCAACACAAAACTGCCCGGTTTTTGCTCGCTAGAGCCAGGGCCTGGTGTTTTCTGGCGAGACGCGTTGTCCCTCTCCTAGGCGGGCAGATTCCTCTATGCCTTCCCCCCTTTTCCATTGCTCCAGAGCGTTCTTCTGAAACTTTGCAGAGAGCAAGCGAAGCTAATACTTATTACGCCGTTTTGGCCCAGGCAGATCTGGTTCCCTCTTTTGCATCAGCTGTCCCGGGAACCTCCAGTACCACTGCCAATCAGCTCTCGCTTGCTGTCTCAGGAGGCGGGTTCCTTGGTCCATCCGGACCTACGTTCCCTGAACCTACACGCTTGGCTCCTAGAGACATAGCCACGATGCGACATGGGGTCTCGCAAGAGGTAGCAGACATTCTGGCTGCTGCTAGGAAACCGGCTACCCATGCGACCTACGCCATGAAGTGGCGCAGGTTTTGTATATGGGTTCAAGCACATGGTTTTACGCCTTTAGATTGTCCAGAGAAGTTGGTCTTGGACTAGCTGCTGTCCCTTTTCCAGACAGGTTTGGCTTACTCCTCGATTTAAGGTACACCTCTCTGCCATCTCAGCCTATCACGTTCCTATAGGCCAATGCTCTATAACTCAGTTGGACATGACACGAGCCTTCCTGAGGGGTGTCCTCCACCTTAGGCCCCCAATTAAGGATCCGATTCCACCTTGGAATCTACCCTTTGTCCTGGAGCAGCTTACGCTGCCACCCTTTGAACCAGCTGCAGACTGCGAGCTACACCTTCCTACTTGGATGACGTTGTTTTTAGTTGCCGTCACCTCGGCCAGAAGAATTTCTGAACTCCATGCACTTATGTGTAAAGAACCTTATTTGGTGTTCCAACAAGACAGGGTATCCCTACGGACTAATTCTAAATTTCTGCCTAAGGTAGTCTCAGCTCTCACCCTTAATCAGGATATCGATCTACCAGTGTACGTTCCAAAGTACTCTAATCGAGGAGAAGCCCTCCTGCACACTTTAGATGTGCATAGGTGTCTCAGATACTACCTGACCAGAACAAAACACCACCGAAAATCGGACCAGCTTTTTGTCTCCTTTGCCCACAGGATGATGGGAGCTCCTGTTTCGCAACAGTCTCTATCTAGGTGGCTCATTCAGTGTATCACGTTATGTTACCAGAAGCGTAACAATCCCTTACCAGGCACGGTTAAGGGTCATTCCACCAGAGGGGTGGCTACCTCCTTTGCAGCTTTAAAGAACGTGTCCACCTCAGCTATTTCTGCTGCAGCTACTTGGAGCTCTGTACACACTTTCATCCGGCATTATAGCCTGGACATTGCATCGAGGTGAAGAGCAGGTTTTGGTCTAGCAGTCCTTCAGGGACTTCAGTCCTAGGCTTGTTTTTGTTCAAGGATTTCTACCTTCCCTCCTTCCAATGGTGTGGGCTTTCCAGGATTGCTTGGGAATTAGTCCTAATGGTGTAACCTGCTGCAAGAGCTGTTTCTTGATGTAGGATAGTACAGTTACGTAAGAACTTACCGTAACAGTAGGTCTTCGAGAATAGCTCTTGCAGCAGGTACTTTCCCTACCACCATCCCCGCTGGAGGTAGATTCTAGTTCCAACATCCTTCTCCTAGGATCAGGTTTTTCAGCATCTCTCTGACTGTCATTTGATGGTGGATCCTCAGTCTTCTCTTCTGATGTCATCCAGTGGCTGGGAGTCTCCGGCGGGAGAGCTGGGGATTCTGGGGGACCACCCCCTTATGTACTATGCCTGACGTTGGGGACGGTCCCCGCTGAATATTGCTAGCTAGAAAATTTCTGTGGGGTCCTGGTGCCTGCCGGCTTCAGTGCCAATGGTGTAACCTGCTGCAAGAGCTGTTCTCGAAGATCTACTGTTACGGTAAGTTCTTACGTAACTGTACTTTTTCTGGAAACACCCCCATCCTAACTCCAAACAAGGCTTTTTCAGAGAAATAGAATCCTGTCTCACTGAGCATCGCTTAGTACTCAACTACAACAAGACGAAATCCGTGATCTTTGCCCACCACCAAAGCCCACTCAGTAGTGCCCCTCTAATCGTATCAAACTCACAGGACCTCCTTCTTGAACAGGTCTCAAACTTTAGATTTATGGGTGTCATTCTGGACACATCCCTTACCTACCAGACACACATTCAACACCTTTCCTCCTCTGTTAACACCAGACTGGGGGATTCTATACAGACATAAGCACTGCCTACCCCCTCAGGCCTTGCGTCTTGCTGTATCCTGCTCAGTCCTTTCATTGGTGGACTACGGCATTGTGATTTACAGCACCGCTGACCAAACCGCCCTACATTGCATCAACCTATCTCTCAATAAAGCTTGCCGACTGGTCACTGGCTACGATAGATTAACCCACACATGCGAGCTCCACAAGCTTGCAGTCTGGTTGACCTTCAAAGGGAGGCTTAAGTATTGCACTTGCCTCCAAGCCAAACAAATACTTATGAATCTAACACCCAAAGGCCTCCACCCACTCATCCAACCAGTCCCACACAGGAGGACCTCTAGACACCCTGCAAGCACCTCCCTCCTAGTCCCCCCCACTGTAGGACCTCTCTAGTGCAAAGGTATTTATGTTATCGTGCTCCCCTCTGGCTTAACAACCTACCACCCTCCATCTCACAGGCCCCCAGTCTTGGCCAATTTAAAACTGGTATCAGGAACCTTCTCCTTGACTCTGTGGCTTGTGGCTGTAGCCGATACTACTCCCCCTTGTCCAAATCACCAAAGGAGCCAATTTGCAAGCAGTCTTTGGCTCCAGAGCAGGGAGAAAACACTCAATGTTAAGGATAAAATGTCTGGCTTTATCCCATGACTACTTCCTCAAGCCCTACAATCTTGCTGAATATAAACTCTGACTCGGGGCTCTTTTACTGACCCTCCCAATCTGTAACCCGACATGTCTCACAACTAAGGGGCTTCTTAAGCTCCTAGATGCGGTAACCTGCCAATGCAAATACACTGTGCTGTGTAACCTATGTATAATATTATTAATGTAATGTTTGTGCTTTCTTGTACTGACGTGGAGCCTTTGCAAAGGAGTCTATGACTCAAAGGATTGTAATTCCGATTTTCTCAATAAATAAAATACAGGGTTTTATTTAACTCTAAAAATTGATTAGTGATTTGATCAGAAAAGTGCTAAAACATTGTGAAAATGCATAGCACTTGCCTCACTGTGTTTAACAAACATAACACTTCTAGAAAACCTATATGAATACTTTCTGTACAATTAGTATTGTCCCAAGAAAAAAACTGCCAATCAATGATTTAAAACTCTGAAATAAATCACAAGAAGTCTGTCCTGACAACGTCAGGCAGCCTTAAAAGACGTTCCCTGGTGTTTCAAAATCCGATTTTTTGATGCACTCAAAATAGTTTTCAAGGTTGTTTTCTGGCACAAGTACATTCTTAAATATGTGGAAGCATTATTAGAATAATGATTTGTCCTATTATGTCATGTCCAGCTAAGTATATATATATATATATACAGGATTGGCAGCAAGGAAATTAGCACCCACAATTGCAGCAGTTGGTATCGTTGGATAGATAGATTATTTTATTTATAAGGGTGCCCATTTCAGAAGACTCTGGGCGCTGTACTACAACAACAAAACAATAAAATAACATACAGTACTATAACTATATATGCTTAAACAGTGCAACTAAGAGTGACATTTAAAATTCATCTATCTAGCCTAAAACAGACACTAATTAATCGATAAAAACCAACTGGAACAGGTAGGTTTTTAACCTCTTTTTAAAGGCTTCTACTGAGGGAGCCTCCCTCACACAAGCTGGAAATAGAGTTCCACAGGGTAGGTGGAGCCACTGAGAATGCCCTGTCCCCTGAATGGTGCAGCTTTGCCCTGGGAACTCTAAGGCACACCCACCCGGCAGAATGGAGTGCCCAGGGCGGATGGTAGGGGACAAGGAGATCTTGCAGGTAGACAGGTCCCTGATCATGCAGGATCTTGTAGGTCAGGAGCCCTACCTTGAAGACAGTTGTCCACCTGACTGGCAGCCAGTGCAGTCCGCGGAGAAATGGGGTGATATGATCACACCTTCTCAGCCCTGACAGTAACCTTGCAGCCGCGTTCTGCACCAGCTGCAGCCTGTGGAGGTTGCCTCTGGATAATCCTAGGTACAATGCATTGCAACAGTCCAGCCTGGAAGTGATGAAAGCATGTACCAGCATGGCCAGGTCATCAGCCGGGATCAAGGCTCTGATTCGGGCGATATTCCACAAATGGTACAATCCACTCTTGACGACGGCCAACACCTGCATATCAAGCGTTAGGCCGTCATCCAGGATCATGCCCAAATCCTTCACCTGTCTAGATGGGGCAAGGGGAACGCCCCCAACATTAAGTCGGGGGGAGACCCCACACCTCCTCCTCTGCCCCAGTGACCTGGATCCACCACTAGTACCTCTCTTGTCTGGGTTAAGCCTAAGCCAGTTATGAGTCATCCAAGACTGGATCTCCTCAAAGCAGTTGTTAAATACAGAGGCTGACATCTGGGGATATCAGGTGCGCAGGACAAGTACAGCTGGGTATCATCTGCATAACAGTGAAAACCCAGCCCGTACCACCTGATAATGTCCCCTAATGGCAGCATGTACATCGTGAACAGCAAGGGCGATGAGATCGATCTCTGTGGAACCCCACAGCACAGAGGCTTCGGGTTAGACGAGGCCAACCCCATCATCACCCTTTGCACTCTGCCTGTCAGGTATGACCTGAACCAGTTGATGACATTACCGGACAGGCCACACCAGAACTGGAGACCGTCTAGCAGCACCTTGTGGTCCACGGAGTCAAATGCCGCAGAGAGGTCTAGGAGGACTAAGATGGTACAGTCTCTCCTATCTCTCGCCATCAGGAGATCATTAAGTACCTCACCAGAGCAGTCTCTGTACTATGCCTCGCACAAAACCCAGACTGGAAAGGCTAATAGGTGGATGAAGAGGTAAGATGCCTCTCAAGCAGTTGGCCACCACCTTCTCTAAAAATGGGGGGTTCGAGAGTTGCTTAGGCAGTCTGGGTCCAGGAAGGGTTTCTTCAAAATGGGCCTAACAAGGCCTTTTTAGGGCGAATAGGAACACCCCACTCCTCAAGGAACTCCAGACGACCTCGGCAACCACAGACATTCAAGGTGCTTTACCTACATATCTGTCTGTCTTTGGTTACATTGTTTAATTTATGTTAACGTCCTTGCCATTCTGCATGTACTTTTGAATTGTTTGAATAGCTTTCTTGCAAGTTTTATTTTTTATTGGGATGTTTCAATTATTTTTGTCCTGACTGTGCCAACTACCTCTGAAACTGCAGCTTTGAAAAAAGATATAACCAAAAGAAACATGCAACCACTATATTTCTTTCTTTTTCTATATTCATAACCATATTCTACATCTATCAAAATAGTTTTATGAAAATGATATGGGTCTGAAATGTTTTTATGTATAAAATGTTTTTATGTATAAAAACATACAAATATTTCCCCCTTTTTGGGGAATCTCAGTTCAAGAGGGTGTCCTAGTACTGGTAATTTAATAATTTAATAATAAATTTTATTTATATCGCGCCTTTCACAAATCAAGGCGTTGCACAATTGGATAAAATCAGAAAATACAATAAATGCCAATAAAATCAAAGAAATTCGGGGTAAGCTTTAGAGGTCTTCAGTGCCTGCTTAAAGCATCCCACTGTCCTGCACTCCCGTAGCTGTCGGGGCAGAGATTTCCAGAGGGTTGGGGCAACAAACCCAAAGGTGCGAGCATGAGATGACTTTAAACTAACCCTCGGAATCTCCAGCAACCCCTCGTCAGCCGAGCGGAGCTGTCGCAAGGGGGTGTAGGGAACCAGGAGCTCTGTCAGGTAGTCAGGACCCTGTCCGTGTAGAGCTTTGTAAGTTAATAAACCTACCTTAAATGTGATCCGCCACTGAATAGGCAGCCAGTGCAGATCGCGCAGCACTGGGGTAATGTGAGTTCTCCTAGATACCCCAGTCAATAAACGTGCTGCAGCGTTCTGCACTAGCTGCAAGCAGCGGATATCGATCCCAGGAAGCCCTAGGTAAAGGGAGTTACAGTAGCCAAGGCGCGATGTCACAAATGCGTGGACCAAAACAGGCAGGTCGCTGGACGGAACCAGGTGCATTATCCTAGCAGTGTTCCTAAGATGATAAAAAGCTAGCTTGATGACTGCCGACTGTTGATGTCGAAGGGTCAGACCATCGTCAAGCACCACTCCCAGGTCACACATCCGCTCAGAGGTAAGAATCTGAGCCCCGCCCAGGACTAAACCAGAGGGAAGATCAGTCCTCAACCCCTCTGTCCTATGACCCGGGTCCACCACCAAAACCTCAGTCTTTCCTGCATTCAACTTTAAACGGCCGGAACTCATCCAATCTTGGATTTCTACAAGACAGCTGTTCAGTACCGTGCTAGCACTAACCTGGTTGGGGCCAAAAGACAGGTAGAGCTGGGTATCATCAGCATAGCAGTGAAACCTCAGCCCATACTGTCTTACAATGTCTCCGAGAGGCAGCATATACAGTGCAGATAACATGGGAGACAGCACCGAGCCCTGAGGTACCCTGCAAGGCAGAGAGAAAGACTCGGAAGAAAATATTCCCAAGTCAACTCTCTGAGTTCTACCGGCGAGGAAAGATGTAAACCATCTGAGAACTATCCCCGACAGCCCACAGATGAACCTCAAGCGCTCAAGCAGATCCTCATGACCCACAGTGTCAAAAGCTGATGACAAATCAAGGAGTAGCAGGATGGAGCGGTTTCTCTGATCTCTCGCCATCAGGAGATCATTGAGCACCCGAACCAGAGCAGTCTCAGTACTATCCGTCTTACGAAAACCCGATTTGGAGAGGTTCGTATAAATTATGGATGATTAAATGGTTCTTCAGTTGAGCTGCCACAATTTTCTCGATAACCTTTCCCACAAAAGGAAGGTTAGAGATGGGCCTGTAGTTCACTAGGTTCTCTGGGTCCAAAGAAGCTTTCTTCAGGAGGGGTGTCACCACCGCCTCCTTCAGGGAGCTAGGAAACTCACCTGATTCCAAAGAGCACCGGACAATCCGAGCTAAGACCAGGCCGATGATATCACTACAACCCAAAATCAGGGAAGTAGGGCCCGGGTCTAAACTACAGCATGTGGGATGCATCCCTTGGATGAACCTCATAATGTCCACGAACTCCAGCAGATCAAAGGTACTTCAGGAAACTCCGGGCTCTGTAGCCAAGCACCGACCAACAGCATCCCCCATAGAGCAAAGCTGATGGCACTTCTGCCTGATGTCGGCCACCTTATTCGCAAAGAAACGAGCGATCTCATCACACTCACTTTGTGAAAAGACTCGACGGAACTGCTGACAGGCTGGGTTGCACAGCCTGTCCCCAGTTCGGAAGAGTTGAGCCGGTCGGTTCCGTGCAACAGCAATTTCCCTGGACAGGAATCCTGCCTTCTTATGGGAAGTTTCTGTTTGATAGAGTTTATAATGCTCTAACAAAATAAGGTGGTCGGCATCTAAGGCAGTCCTCTGCTAGGGACGCTGTATCCTACACCCCAACCTCCGCAACTCCCTCAGAGTCCCGTTGAACCATGGGGCCCTAGGGCAAAGCGAAAGGGGGCGAACCCGAACAGGAGCATTCAGATCGAGAGCTGAAGAAATGGTCCTATTATAGGCCATGGCTAACAGCTCAGGGTCTGTGCTGGTCTCGCCAACCATCGAGAGGTCGATCACCGCCGTCAGGTCTTCAGGGACCACATCCCGCAAAGGGCAATAACTGACCATCTCCACAGGGGCCAACCTAGCCAGGGGGCAGAAAAATTGAACCCAACAGTGTAGTGATCGGACCAACCGACAGGTTCCACCACCAGGTCAGAGGCCTCGATCCCCAGGATTTTTTGTGAAAAAGAATGAAGCAAGCATCATGACAGATGATATGTCATTGTTTCATGTTTTCTTTCACATTCATGTTGACATCTAAAATATTGATGTTATAACCACATAAAAAAATCTGACCCCTTCCAGATTTTTTTTTATAAAGAGGGATTAAGTCTCACCAATGTAATTTAAAAACAAGCATGACAACCCATGTTTTTTGTTGTGGATTTTAAATGTTTAGATGACCATCATCATGTACTGAGCAAAAAATTATGACTTTGACATGGAATTGCTGAAACACCAGGGAACGTCCTTAAAAAGGGTCTCAGAAATGCTCTGTTCTGATTGGCTGTCAGCATTCTGACAGCCTTAATTAATCTCTTTTACACTGTCATGTACAGCCTGATCACGACACATAAATTCTTCTTGTCATTCCATCCTGTAACACTACATAATGACTGGAATGGTGCATTCTGATTCTGAACCAGCATTCTTAAACAGTTGATGAATGAACAATTTTCATAAAAAAAAAAAAAAAAAAACTCCTCTCCGTGAGGAAAACATTCAGAACGGTATATTTTTAACACTTTTCTTTTGGAGCAATTATAATAGCAATAAGGCACTCCCAGGAGTTAGATTAACAGTCTATTAATCATCCCCTAGGGGCAGTATGGCACTGTGCTGCACCTCATGCCACATTATGCTCCTAGGGAAAGATTAACAGTCATGTCTAAATTGCTTAAATGCTGTTTTCTCTAAAAACAAACAAGCATTTGTCAATGCCGAATGTTGTCTCGCTGGCATTGGCATTGGTAGTGCAGGAGTTGGGGACACATAATAGGAATGGCAATGAAGTATTGAACTGAAGCCAACGCCACCCTCACCCTGCAGAGACTGACAGGCATTGGGGTGTGCCTTTGGGTTGTCAGCTATAATGCTTATGCCATTCTACCTCACCCTACCCTGCAGACACTGACAAGTGTTGTGGTGTGCTTTGGGGTCATTGGGCCTTATACTTACATAATTCCATAAGGAAATATGCTGAGGTGGGCGCAGTATAGGAGAATGGGGTGAACTTTAGGGCTCAACACTCCAGGGCAGAGCTCGATGCCTGTCACTGGCTGTAGGGTGGGGGGTGGAATGGTGTGAGCATTACAGCCAGTGATCCCAGAGTCACACCCCTGATGCCTGTCGGTCTCTACAGGGTAGGGAGTTACAGTTGCAAACCCTAATGCCGTAGACGTTTGTTGGTATTTTCACTCCAGATTTTCAACATAAGCTTTTTGTGAGCCCACCTCATGAAGAGCAGCACTATCAGTTTGTTAGCTGAAGGGTGGGTTTGCACAGCGGCTATGCCATTTGGCGACAGAGACGAAAACACGTTTTGGGCAGTATGTGAAAAATGACAACTGTATTGTTCATGAGGAGGTGTTAAAAAAACTGCAATGTTGAAAATCTGGAGTGAAACTATTAAAAATTGGTAAAGTCATGAGCATGCATAGAAAGTGTGTGACACATGTCCGTAACCCAATTATTTTTGAGAATTTTAACCACATTTTCAAAATAGGCATTTTGGGACCTCCCCTCATGAACAGTGGCATTGTGATTTTGTTAATTTGTCCCAAAAGTTGATTTCCCATAGCGACCACGCCATAGTGCGCCACAGGTGCGAAAACACATTTTGGGCAGGATGTGAAAAATTACGTCTGTACTGTTCATAAGGAGGTGTGAAAAAATGCCACTGCTGAAAATCTGGCATGAAAATATTGCAGATTTGCGAAGTTACAAGGGTGCGTGGAAACTGCGCAACGCACACTTGTAACACAGTAATTTTATGGAGTTTCGTCACCAGATTTCCAACACAGGTATTTTAGGATCTCTGCTCATGAACGGTGTCACCATCATTTCCTCAAACTGTCGAAAACTGATTTGCTTTGGCGACCATGGCTATTCTCGCGGGACATACTGACGCAGCATTTGGCCAGCATATGTAAAATGATAGCTATACTGTTCATGAGGAGGTGTGAAAAATGGCAGTTTGAAAATCTGGAGTGAAAATATTACAAATTCACAAGATTCACGGTGTGCGTGGAAACTGCGCAATGCAGCTCAGTAAAACAGCCATTTTTTGGATTTTCTTCCACCAAATTTGGAACATAGGCTTTCTGAGAGCCCCCCTCATGAACAGTGGCACTGTCGTTTTGTTAATCTGTCCCAAAAGGTGATTTCGGCGCAGTGACTGCGAAATCACCTTTCGGGACCGAATAACGCCATGACAGTGGCTGAATTCATGAGGAGGGTTCCTAATAACCCCATGTTGAAAATGTGGTGTCAAAATTCCCATAAATGCCTGAGATATGCACCAAAGTTGAAAAAACCTTATTTATGCCATTATACAGCTTACTTCAGTTCGGTTGGCTTTGAAGAGTGCAGGCGTGTTCTCGATCCACCGAAGATCGTCAGCTGGATTCGGAGGTAAGTATGGGGTGAAGGGGATGTTGGGGAGGCAAGTGCGCAGTGGGTGGGCGCGGGTTGTGGGAGGGGCAGGAGACCGCGAGGACCGTTTTCTTTTTACAAGGTAAAAAAAGGGACATATGTAAGGATGTTTTTGTTTTTCAGGGGATTTAGCACACTGGGGTGGGCTCCCAGCATGCCACCTAAGTGTTGTTTTTGGGGGAGGATGCCGTGGCAGGGGATTGGGCACCCCTGTCGGCACATACCGAGGGGGATTGGGCAGCCCCTCTGCACACACCAGAAGCGGGGGGGACATTATGCCAATGGGGATTGGGCTCCCCTGTCAACAGAATAAATGGGGAAAGGGAGACTGAAGCCGACAGGGATTGGGCCCCCCGTCGGGAAAGAAAGACTGTTGGGAAGGGGGCGCATGATGCCGAAGGGGATTGGGCACCCCTTTGGCATACATTGTCAGTGGGAGTGTGTGCAGGCGCTGTCACCAGGCACATCAGGAGGGCGTGTTATTGTACTGCTGCATGATTGCAGCGGACTTTTTCTTAGATCTGGTGGCCACCTGACATATGCCTGGTGTCCTCGCCTGTAGCTGCCTTATTGGGGAATGAGGGACGCACCTTCTGATGCATGCCCTGCATTCGACCACAGTGACTGCACCTCCAAATTTGCTACTAGTGCAATATGTTGGCTGGCATGCACGCGCGAGCCAACATAAAAACAATATGCTGTTGTCTTTTACATTATTTGGCCTTTTTTTTTCCTCTTTCACATACAGTGTATGTGCAATGGTTAGTTTAGAAATTTAGCACAGATGGCACTGATAAATATTAGAAACTCTTTCTGCATATATATTTCTGCTCCCTCAGTTAGGGTTACCACCTGTCCAGAATTTCTCAGGACAGTCCTGATTTGGGCAGCTGTGTCCTGCAAAAAAACATGAAAAATACTACATGTCCTGACTTTTTAGTAGAAAAAATATTTACTAACTTTCCACTAAATCTTGTAGAAAACTATAGTACCTTAACTAAAGTACATTAAAATGATATGAAACCATAGAAGCAATCAAGAAACTACAATACTTAGCGTTAATTCTGATCATATAGCGAAAACAAGTCTGTTGCCCTGGTTGAGATTACGTATTGTCCTGCGAAAAATCATGTTTCAGTAAGAAATGTCCCACTTCAGGCTTCTTAAAAGGCGGTAACCCTACCCTCAGTCTGATACACTTTGTGAAGACTCAAGTGAATTGTAAATGAATGTGAATTATCTAGTGTATTTATATGTTTGTATAACTGTCTTATGTTGAAACTACATGTACTTTATACTGAAACTACAGGGTCATCTTGTAAATAGGACTTCATAGAAATGTAGAAACATAGAAATTGTCTGCAGATAAGGACTGCTAGGCCCATCCAGTCTGCCTGTAGGCCCTATACATGTATACGTCCACTTGCCCTAAGTGGTCAATGGCTTTTCATCACTCCCTTCCCAGCCAAGGTTCCCTTGTGCTTGTCCCAGGCATGTTTAGACCCCTCCACTGTGCTTGCCCCTACCACCTCTTGTGGCAGACTATTCCAAGTGTTCACCACCCTCTCTGTGTGTAGAAAAAAGTCCTCACGTTACCTCTTAATCTACCCCTCTTCAATTTCATATCATGTCCCCTCGTTCTGGTATCTTTTCTGCATTGGAAAAGATCCCCCACCTGCACCTTGTTCATGCCATTGAGGTACTTAAAAGTTTCTGTCATGTCACCCTTTTCTCTCCTCCAGTGAGTACATTTTGAGATCTCTTAGTTTCTCCTCATATGTTTTGTGGTGCAAACCATGCACCATCTTTGTCGCCCTTCTCTGGATAGCCTTCACCTTGTTTATGTCCTTATGCATGTGTGGTCTCCAGTACTGCGTGCAGTACCCCAGGTGAGTCCTTACCAGTGTTTTATACAATGGCATCACCACCTCCCACCTCCTTCTAGCAATACCTCTGCATATGCACCCCACATCATTAGGACTTCGATCCTAATGATGTGAATTTCTAACTATTCCTGTCTAAAAATAAAGATTTGTTCTACTACTACTCACTCTGTCTTCAGCGTGCCTTTGTTCATCAACACCTCAGTTCTCTGTCTGGCAGCCATTAGTACAGCCTCAAGCCAGCGAGCTGATCAGGGGTCCCTCAGGCATGCAGCTGCCCCCTGCTGCCACAGGCTGAGCATGTTCCAGTACAGCCCAAAGCCAGCGAGCTGATCAGGGGGGTCCCTCAGGCATGCAGCTGCTCCCTGCTCCCAGAGGTTGAACATGTTGCAGTACAGCCCAAAGCCAGTGAGTTGATCAGGAGGTCCCATAGGCATGCAGCTGCTCCCTGCTCCCAGAGGTTGAGCATGTTGCAGAACAGCCCAAAGCCAGCGAGCTGATCAGGGGGTCCCTCAGGCATGCAGCTGCCCCTTGCTCCCAGAGGTTGAGCACGTTTCATACTTGCAGTTACAGTAGGCACCACTTAAAACAGATGCCGTTACATCGGACAGCTGCTTTTTGCAGACATCAGTTCCATGCCAAAATCTTGGTCTTATGTTGTGCATGTACAGTATATTTAAAATGGACCTTTACTGCCGTGCATTTCAGACACCTAGAGGCACACTTAACATACTGAGCAAGGTGTTAATTTGTTGATTAACTGTAATTTACACTCTGTATAAGCCCTGACCTTCTTGATTGGTTATTTCCTGGTGTGCTTACCTTGGTGCTGGACTTGTCACAGCTTTCATTGATATGGCAAATAAATGAACAGCTCTCAGTCTGAGTCAGAAGATTAAAATTCTGACCACAGTTGATTCCGTTTCCTGTGTGTGCATGTGATCTTGCTGTCCACTTCTTTTTGCCCAAGTCTACCATGAGGAGCTGCTCAAGGGGAGAGAGAAATTATTTGATCAGTGGCACTCAAACCACAACCCTTTACGCAAATGCAAGTGTGAAGGCAAGGATAGCGACATTGAAGAGGCTCTGTTAAGGTGGTTTGCAAATGCCAGGGGGAGGAAGGCTATGTTGAGTGGTCCCCTGCTGTTGTACAAAGCATGCCAGCTCGCTGCAGCCATGGGAAAACAGGATTTCAACCCCTCAGAAGGATGGCTGCAGCATTGGAAATGAACAATGCTGGATTTAAGATTACACATGGGGAGAAACCTAATGCAGACATGCTTGGTACTCAGCAGTGTCTCATTGAACTGCTGCCTGATCTGCTACGGGACTGTGAGCCGTCCAATATTTTAACTGTGATGAAACCGGTGTGTTTTACTGGTGTGTGGGGTATGGGACACTATCTTTTGAAAGTGAAAATCTGATGGGCTTAAAGATCATGGGCAGGATTCACAAAGGATTCACAAAGCAGTTGCACTGGGCGCAAATAAGATGTGCCGTCCCTAAATAGTGGGATTCACAGAAGGATGCGCCACAAGTTGCACTATGCGCATCCCCACTGGGAATACCACTGAAGCGCCATGGCACAACCTGAGATGCCCTAGCGCAACCAGGATGTACAGAAGCACCGTGGACCACACAAAACTGAATAAGGAGCAAGTTGGCAAGGGACACAGGAGCAACAGGGGGAGACTGCAGTGGTACGAAGGATGCAGGTGAACAGCCCGGCAGGGACTGGTCAGAGGGCCAAAGGGCCGGAGAGTGGCCAAAGCAGACAAGGTGCACAGACAGAGCACTCACGGTGACACCTGGAAGCACCAGACATACACCCAACACAGGGGCCCAACAGGCACCGACGCCATGCACAGGGGTGACTGTTGAGGTGGGCCACAGCAGCAGAGGTGCACCGTGCAGCATGGCAGAGGGTGCCTCACATATCCCAGTGCACAGGAACACAGCAGGGTGGACATGGGAGCTGTATCATAGGTGCACAGGCACAATGGCACACAGGCTGAAGGCCATGTCCCGCACAGGTGGAACATGCCCACAGGCAATGTGGACCACAAGAAGAGCGGCACAACAACAGGGGTTTAGTACAATAGAAGCAACCAGCACACACCACACACAGAATAGGGGCACTGTGCATGCCAGCACAGTGTAACGCCACCCAACAGGCCAGACGCAACAAGGAGGGTGCACACTGAAGCAGGCATGAAAGGTGGACACGGCGTGTGGGTGCACAGTACCAAAAGTGCACATGTGAATAGGAACAAGGGTACAGTGGAAACCAGCAAGCACAACAGAGCACATGCACAAGGTACAATGAATAACCACAGACACCGTTAGCAATATAAAACTCTTTAGTTAAATAAGAAATGTAACACACAAAACTATGTACAATGTTAAAACAATGGTGCGAACAGGGGTAAGGTAGTGTGGGAATCATAAGAGCAACATAAGAAACAGCATACAGTAAGGTGATGGTATGGTGGTGGGGAGGACAGCAACAGACAATGGGGATGGGCATGGAGGGTGGGGTCAAACAACAAAGGGGCTATTTACAGGTGGCCCAGTGGCCTAGTGTGCTGGATGGGCTGCAGCCCGGCAGCAACCTCTCCTTCCCCCAGTACTCAGCACCCTGACAAGCAGTCTGATGGCATGCAGGAGCTGCCCCTTGCCATCTGTATAGTGGCTCCATTGTCCTCTGGAGCGCCCTTCTGAGCTGCAACCCTGCCATCTGTCCAAAGATTCCTTACCTCTGCTGCCTTGGCACACCTGGCTGGACTCTCTGTGGACCTACAGTGGGGACACAGACAACAGGAACTAAATGCCATGGTCCACACTTGCCCACCACATGAGTATGCAGGAGGCAGCCACCATGGCAGTGGCCGACAGCCTGCCAAGCACACCGCACGCCAGCAACAGGCTGGCATACAGTGCCACACTGTGACCATGCAGTGGTACTGAGACAGCACAAGGCCCACATGTGCATGCAGAGTGACGCACAGAGGGACACACAGTCATGTCCCACACAGCATGTGCTGATGCCAGCAGGCTGCACAACTGTGCAGGCCCCGTCCAAACACCAATGGAGCACCACAGTGTGCCCATGGTCCACAGCAGACATGCACAATCTGGACAGACACACAGGAGCAATGTGCACTGTGGCCCTAGCACACGCCACCATGGCGACACCCCATGCATGTGTGCAACACACAGACATGCACATGTGGCCGGCAATTGCCTGCAGTGGACACCACCCCCCCCCCGATGAACACACAGAGGATGCACGAGCAGAACACTCACCGGCACCCACACAACCAGATCCCCGGCCTCCTCCACTGGCACTAGCAAGCCTGGCCTCCACTGCCACCCACCGCCTATCTGCCAGCCCTGCGAGGGAAACACAAAGAGCACCGTGAGGCGATAGTAGGTATGTACCAGCCCCCCCCCCGTGTCCCAGAGCAACACCACTGGTGCCAGCATGCAATGTTGGACCCACCCATACAGTGTCCCAATTACAGCATCATGGTGGTGTGCGGATGGACATGAACCATGCCACCGTCTGAACCACAGTGCCCATGCACCCCTCAGTTGTGCACCATGGCGCACACGGCTACGCACGGTAGCCATGTCTGCACCCCATGTGCAGTAGAGGCATGGCATGCCACACGTGTGTGTGTGTGTGTGTGTGTGTGTGTGTGTGTGTGTGTGTGTGTGTGTGTGTGTGCGTGGGTGTGTGTGTGTTGGGGGTGGTATGCCTTGCGCTAGGGCACACTGCCCTCCCCTTGGAACCAGCCCCTGCCTGCCTGTGTAGCTGTAGGGTGTTGTGACTTATCTGGGTGTGGCACTGCAACCCTGTGTGCCCGATCACATAACCTCTGGAGCCTGTCCGGGTCCCGGTGCTGCAGATCCCCAGAGCAGTGCCTGCAGTGCTCCCCTGTGCGCTTCACTCTGGTCCTGCGCACCAGGTGCTCCACAACCCTCGCCCATGCTGCTGAGTGTGGCTCAGCGAGGTCCTGGGACCCAAATAGCTGGCCCTCCAGAGGCAGAACTAGTGCCACAAGGTTCACCAGCTCCACCTCACCCCAGTTCATGGCCCTGGGCCCTGCTGCCTGTGTACGTGGCATAGCTTGAAAATGGTTTTCCTGAGCAGGTGTGCACTGATTAGGCCTCTGGTGTGCAGTGGCCTATTCGTGCCAAATGTGCAGTAGGCCGTCGTGCACCGGACCGAGCATCACAGTGTTGCGGCGTGGCAGTGCACGATTGCCGCCCATTATGCGTCACTACACATGCACTGTGTGCACAGCAGGGGCAGGAGACCAGGGTCAGGGGTCATGACTGGGTTGCGCATGCGTGAATTTCACGGTTCCTCCATATTGTGAATGGCAGACAATGCCATCCACAGTGCACTGGGACTGCGCATACTGCCAGTAGTGCGCTGTGCACTGCTGGTGTGCATTGATGCAGTGTCACACCGATGCGCCATACACACACACAACGAGTCATGCAGCACAGTTCCAGCAGTGTGTGTGTGAACTTGGATGCACTGCTGTCATCGATCGCGCTAATGGCACAACTGGACAGGTTGCGCTATGCCTGACATGTCACTGGTCTGCATCGGCGCGTACCGCAAGGATGCACTGTGCGGCTTATGGCATACATTCAGGAAATGCCCCCAGGTAGACTGCGCATGCATGGGAAATGTGCCATAGGGGAATGCATTTAATGCATCAGTTGCGTATTGCTGATAGAGATGAGCTGGGGGCAATTATGCAGTTAACTGACAATGCTCCCATATCAGCTCATTGCCACATCCAGGGGCATCTCACCTATTTAGCATCTCATTACAGATGCTCCCAATCTCATTTGCATGCCCTGAGCTATAAATGCTCCTAAATGCGCCTCCCCACTCCTCAGGTGACCGACAAGAGTGGCATCCTTGAAGGTAGGTCTGTTTACATGTTACCATTTACAGCTTGTCAGCACCATCTGACAGTGGGGTTTTGAGGGCTTACAGGGTGCAGTGTCTGTGCAGAATTCTGCCACTATGCTGGCACACATCTACATTTGCCTATACCGTGCTGGTGCCTACATATTGTCCCCAACAGGAACCACAATGTCCAGACAGGACGGAGCAGCTGGACAGAGATGTCCAAATTTTATAGCGGATGGGGACAGGCTGCTGCTGGAGGCCTACCTCCTGAGGCAGGACATCCTGGATGGCGGGGTGGCAGCTGCCAGCACAGGGATGATGGCTGGGAGGAGGTGCTCAGGCATGTGAATGCCCATGGCAGATATAACAGAACACCACAGGAGTACAGGAAACACTTCAGTGATGAGAAGTGGAGGGCCAAGGCAATCCTCAGGTCGTGAGGGCAGCGTCAAAGCCCTCCCAGGATCCGGAGTGCAGACCGACCCCCCCCCCCATGGCAATTCACAGGCAGTGCTAAGCTCTCGAGGCAATCCTCAGGTCGTTAGGGCAGCGTGGAAGTCCTTCCAGGATCTGGGTGCAGATCACGACCCCCCCAGCTGACAATTCACAGGCAGTGCTAAGCTTTCGAGGCAATCCTTAGGTCGTGAGGGCAGAGTGGAAGTCCTCCCAGGATCCGGAGTGCAGACTGACCCCCGCCTCCAACGGCAATTCACAGGCAGCGCTAAGCTTTCGAGGCAATCCTCGGGTTGTGAGGGCAGCATGGAAGCCCTCCCAGGATCCAAAGTGCAGACTGCCCCCCTCCCCACGGCAATTCACAGGCAGCGCTAAGCTTTCGAGGCAATCCTCAGGTTGTGAGGGCAGCATGGAAACCCTCCCAGGATCCGGAGTGCAGACCGACCCCCCCATGGCAATTCACGAGGCAGCTAAGCTTTCGAGGCAGTTCTCAGGTCGTGAGGGGCAGCATGGAAGCCACTCCAGGATCAGGGTGGACCAAACCCCCCCCCAACGGCAATTCACAGGCAGCGCTAAGGTACGGCTCGTGGTGCTGCTGCTACTACGCAGTTTGAACAAGCTACAAGAGAAAAGGCGCCATCTCTTGAATTTTAAAGTCGGCAGACGTGTGGAGATAGTTTTTTGTCTGCTTATAACTCCCTAAAATACTGTGCTTTTTTTACTGTCCTGTTGAATTACCTTAATTTGTTTAAAATTGATTTAGCTGCAGCTAGATTTAATTCAACCTCTGCCTTGCTGTGCTATACAAGGGGCTTAACGTAGTCACAAAGAAAGGTCTAAAGTACTTAATTTATCTGCTTAAGGCACCTCTGAGCTCCCCATCTAAGGGAAGTTTGAAACTTCTGAATTACCAGCTGCCTTCAGACACCTCTGAGCAGCGCTTCAAGCAGGCTAAGGTTTAAATTATTTAGAGCTTTCCCACTGCAGTAACTGCTCCCCTGAGCCCCGACTCCCTTTCTTTAAAGCTTACTTAAGATTGTACCAAGCCCCTCCCTCTTACCTATTTAAATTCTGTCTTTCTCACAGCTTTCGAGGCAATCCTCAGGTCGTGAGGGCAGCATGGAAGCACTCCCAGGATCCGGAGTGCAGATCACCCCCACCCCCCCCCACGGCAATTCACAGGCAGCGCTAAGGTACGGCTCGTGGTGCTGCTGCTACTACGCAGTTTGAACAAGCTAGAGCCCGCTGACGCTGCGATCAGCTCCCCACCCCCACCCTGGCAGTCACTCCCATATATACGTGAAGTCACATGCCAGTTTTAACCATCACCTCCTACAGTATATACCTGAAGTCACATGCCAGTTTTAACCAATCCGCCTACTTTCTCATCTGCAGGTTATACCAGCCATCCACTAGAGGCCACAACACCAAGGTTTTGCAATTTACTTTCCAGACCCTTGCTCTTTTAGCCTCTCCATTATGCCTCAACTTTACTTATTAATCTTCTTTTTCGTCACCCCCTGGGTGTCCCTCCGTCCATCAATTTACCCTCCGCTCCCAGCCCACATCACATCTTGCGACAGGCTGCTAACAAATATTCCTACTTCCGCTATCTCGACTGAATCGCACCATGCCCATCCCTACCATACTCTCTCCACCTGCCCCGGGCTAATCCCACCTACTTTCCGAATCAGCCTCCTAGTCCTTCTACCAGAAACCTGGAGACCAAAAGCTGACGGAACCGCACATCATACCACCACCAGAAAACTTCTTTGGATAGCCCATCACACCAAACTAATGGTCACCTTGCTACTTCTCCTTGCAGGGGATATCGAACTTAACCCAGGACCAACCCACCCCCACGCCCAAAACCCTTCTGTCCCACTCCAAATCCCCTCGGCCTCAAACTAATACACATAAATATATGCAGTATCTTGCGTAAAATAACCTTGCTACAAGCCCTCGCCGTGTCTCTCAGCCCAGACATTCTGATTATCTCTGAAACCTGGCTAAAATCACATAACTCCGACGCAGAATTTGCCATACCCGGCTACACTCTTCTCCGCCATGACCGGGTCAGCAGAAAAGGAGGCAGCATAGCCATGTACATTGCTTCCTCCATCAAATTCACCACGGTTGCCCTATCCCTACCAACGGACTCCATAAATGCCTTAATGGTAAAACTCTCCATCCCCACTCAATCCCAATCTACATGGCAGGCACATACTGCGTTCCAGGCACCACCTCACCTTACATATTGGACTACCTAGGCTACGTAAACTCCCTGGCAGCAGGTGGTGAGATCCACATATTAGGGGATTTTAACCAGAACTGGCTTGCTGAGTCCCTTTCCAAATTTCGTGACAAGGTAACAGCCCTAATCCTAACACAACAAATCACTGAACCTACTCGGCAAACCACAAAACACAGAACCATACACTGCTAGATTGGTCCCTCACCTCTCACCCTCACAGGATTATAGCCTCTGGACTCCTTCGGATGCCCATAATGACCACCAGGGATCAACACCATGCGCAAATTTCACAAACCCAAAGCTCCCCCTCCCAGAGTCCTACAATTCCCTGGACCTCCCCTCATTATTAAATGAGTTGGGCAACTACGATTGGTCGTGCATCAGTCATTTCACCTCGACAGATGAGGCACTGTTGTTCTTTAAGTCCAACTTTATCGCCATCTGGGACAGCTACGCCCCCTCTCAGACAGTCCAGAGTCCGAGGTGCTCATCTACCATGGATCTCTTCCGATATCCTAGCCCACCTCCAAATCCAAGACAAGGCCTGGAAAACCTATAAGACCTCCAAATCCCAGGCCGACATTCAGACCTACAGAGCGCTCCGCAATTCTAGTACTAAAATAATCCGCCAAGCAAAGGCCAACTACTTCTCATGTGCATTCAATTCCTCCTCCCATCTCCCGTCTCGTTTCTGGAAGGTGGTCAAATCGCTTCTATGCCCGCCATCACAACCACCAATCCCGTCCCTGCAGGTTGGTGGTCACACCATCACTGACCCCTCAGTAGTTGCCGCCTTGTTTAACACTGTCTTCACTACCAGCCATGCTACTCCCAGGGCCACCCCGCACCAGGCTCAGCATGCCCCACTGACACCACATCTTGTGGTGCTGCAGCTCAGCCTTTCTCATAGAAACATAGAAACATAGACTTTGACGGCAGATAAGGACCACTTGGCCCACCCAGTCTGCCCATTTCCCTACCTACTGGATAAGCTGCAGATTCTAGTTAACCAACAGCCTATTTCCTGCAACCCCCCACTATAATTGCCTTATGTCTGTCCCATGTATGTTTGAATTCCTCCACTGTTTTAGACCCCACAACCTCTCCAGGAAGGCGGTTCCATGCGTCCACCACTCTCTCCGTGAAAAAGAATTTCCTCACATTACCCCTGAGCCGTCCCCCCTCTAACTTTAAATTGTGCCCCCTTGTTCTTACACATCTCTTTTTCTGAAAGATGCTACCCTCCTGGACTTTATTGATTCCCTTGAGGTACTTAAAAGTTTCTATCATGTCCCCCCTTCCCTCCTTTCATCAAAGGTATACATATTAAGCTCTCTCAGTCTCTCTTCATATGGTTTGTGATGTAGACCCTGCACCATTTTAGTTGCCCTTCTCTGGACTGCTTCCATCCTGTCTATGTCCTTGCGTAGATGAGGTCTCCAAAACTGCACGCAGTACTCCAGATGGGGTCTCACCAACTGTCTGTATAGAGGATAACCACTTCCTTTTCTACTTGTGATGCCCTCCCTATGCATCCCAGTATCCCCTGGCTTTCCCTACTGACTTCTCACATTGCATACCCACCTTTAGGTCATCTGATATGACTACACCCAGATCCCTTTCCATTATTGTTGTTGTTAGTATCTCCCCTGCTATTGTGTACTCTTCTCCTGGATTTTTATTTCCAGGTGCATTACTTTGCACTTCTTTGCATTGAATCTAAGTTGCCATATGTCTGACCATTCCTCCAACCTTGCCAAGTCCCTTCTCATCCTTTCTACCCCCCCTTGTGTATCAACTCTGTTACAGATCTTTGTGTCATCCATAAAGAGGCATACCTTTCCTTCCAGACCCTCTGCAATGTCACCTATAAAGGCGTTAAAGAGGACTGGTAATCACTAAACCTGAGGTGCTCACTAGTAACTCCCCTTTCTTCAGAATGTGTTCCATTCACCATTACCTTCTGTGTCCTGTTGTGCAGCCAGTTTTCTACCAGGCTACCACCCTGGGACCCACTCCCAGGCTGGCTAACTTGATTATTAATCTTTTGTGCCAGACTGTGTCAAATGTCTTGCTAAAGTCTAGGTAGGCCATATCCACAGCCCCTCCCTGGTCTATTACTTTGGTCACCCAGTCAAAGCAATCGATTAGATTTGTCTGACATGACCTTCCTGCTGTGAATCCATGCTGCTTTGGGTCCAGTGCCCCGCTGGCCTCTAGGTACTCAACAATTCTTTCTTTCAGAAGTGATTCCATCATTTTCCCCACCACTGAGGTCAAGCTAACAGGTCTATAGTTTCCTGCTTCTGCCTTGCTCCCACTTTTGTGAAGGAATCCATCTGCCCTCCTCCAGTCCTCAGGTACCACCCCATCTTCCCATGATTTGTTAAAAAGTGTGGTTAGTGGTGTCACTAGGTCCTTCCTTAGCTCTTTTAGGATTCTAGGGTGAATCCCGTCAGGCCCCATTGCTTTGTCCACCTTGAGTTTTAGAAGTTCTTACAGTACTCTTTCTTCTTTAAATGGACTGGTATCAACCCCACTATCCAGAGTGCTTCTACTGTTTGGTTTAGGTAACTCCTCCTCTTCTTCTTTTGTGAATACTGAGCAAAAGTATTCATTCATTATCTCTGCCTTTTCACTGTCTCCCTCTGCCCACCTCCCTCTCCTTTATTAATCTTCCCTATCCTCCTTAACCTTTCTATGTTCCCTAATGTACCTATAAAGGTTTTATCCCCCTTCTTAACTGAGTTGGCTATCCTTTCCTCAGTTTGGGCCTTTGCTTTTCTGACTGCCTTCCCCACTTCTTTCTGCTTTAATTGATACAGTTCCCTGCCGTGTTCCGTCTGTGATTCCTTATACTTTTTGAATGCAGCCTTTTTCTCCTTCCTGCAAGTCACCCCTGATGAGGTATACAATGCACTGGTTGCCCTTAACCCTGAAAAGGGAAGATGTCCCACAAGGGTTGGACTCCAAAATGCTCCACCTGTCAGCCCCTGCCATAGCTCAACCCCTAGCTGCCCTATTTAACTTAGCATTCGTCCTAGCAGAAGTCCCCACTGAGTGGAAACATGCCACCTTAATCCCACTTCCAAAGGGTGGTGATGCCTCAAACCCAATCAACTACCGGCCCATCTCCGCCCTACCAACCCTTGCCAAGATACAAGAACGCCTGGTTCTCTCTCGCCTATCCACCTGTCTGGACTCCTCTTCCTTCCTTTCCCTCTACCAGTCTGGCTTTAGGAAATCCCACTCAACTACCACCTCCCTTCTTAGGATTACCGACTCCATCCTCTCAGGGATGAATGCTGGCCACATCACTGCCGCCATCTTTATCGACCTGGCAAAGGCTTTCGATACGGTGACTCACTCTCCCTTCTCCTGACAAAACTTGCTAAGGCTGGCCTATCTGGCTGGGCCACATCTTGGTTCCACTCCTACCTCACTGGTAGATCCCAAGCTGTCCGTATCAGAGTGTCCATGTCGGACCCCTTCCCAATCGTGTCAGGAGTGCCTCAAGGATCTGTCCTAGGCCCCCTCCTATTCTCGGTCTTTCTAAATGATCTGCCCTCCGCCTGCACACACTCCGCACCATCCATATATGCAGACAACACGGTGCTATACGCATCCGTCCCCTCGCCCTCTGAAGTTGCGTCCAGACTTCAGGACGATTTCATCACAGTCCAGCACTGGCTCCACTCAAATAACCTCCTCCTAAATGCTAGCAAAACAGTCTCCTTAACCTTTGGGACAAGGCAGAAAATTTCTAGGCTCCCGTCACCATTAGTTTTTCACACCCTGAAAGGGTCCCTACTGGAGTCCTGCACCACCTTCAGATACCTCGGTGTCTGGCTTGACCAGCACCTCACCTTTTCCACACACATATTGACTCCTTACTTAAGAAGCTGCACCCAAGGCTTGGTGCACTTTACCAGAATCGTGACAACATACTCCTTCCAGCCAGGAAGGTCATTATAAATAAAATGATCCTCCCAGTCCTCGACTGTGGGGACGTAGTCTACAGTGTCGGCCCAAAGACCACACTAGCTAGGCTGGACCCTCTCTACCACTCTTTTTGCCGCTTCGCCCTAAACAGCCCCTACTCCACACACCATTGTGCCCTATATCAAGCAATGAACCTCACCTCACTTGACTATCGCAGGCTAACTCACTGCGCAAAAATTACGGCCAAGCATTGGTCTCAGTGGCTCCCTTCCTACCTCTCCATCTTAACAAACCCTAGTGCACAATCATACGTACTCAGAAACTCAGACTCCAGGTCCCTAGCTGTCCCATACCGATCTACCTCCACTGGGCAATCAGGGTTCAGCTACTGCATTCCCTCGCTATGGAGCTCCCTCCCAGCTAACATTAGTCGCTTCACCTCCCTGTCGCACCTAAACACCATGCTCCAAGATCATTTAAGTCCCTACCTGTGCTTGTGTCTGGAGCCTACCAACTACTAGGCAACTCTCTGGGAATGTTGGCACTTAGCAAATTTGTAATTCATCAGTATCTAACTATTGTCCACTCTCCTTGTACTGTATCTCGTATGGCTCAAAACTTAATTTTGTTGTACACTTGCTGTATGTAACTGTGCCACCAACTGCCACACTCAATCCTGTATGTAGTGGTTTCTGAACCAAATGTTGGTGATCTTTCGCACTGTATTCACTTGTCAGTCCTGACTTCAAGTGCTTTCTCATACCGTATGTACTGTGGTTACCAATTTGTCTAATGTTAATATTTCTCCCATTATGTATTTTCTTGTCTATACTGTGTAAACTGTTCTCATATGTTCTCCCCTCCCCCAGGATGCATCTGTAATCGAGCAGTACTCTGCTCAGTATGCCTTCCTGGTAAAACGCTTAAATAAATAAATAAATAAGGAGAAGATGGCCAACATCAAGGCCTCCCTGGGTGAGACGGGGTGGGCCACAGACTGCAGTGTGCCTCACACCCAATGAGGAGAGGCTGGTGGCCAGCATTGGCCAGACAGCTGTGCTGAGAGTTACGGATAGGGGCTTCCAGACAGGTGGCAGTCCATCACAGCACTGTGAGTATGCATGTCCCAAGCACTGTGCCTGTCCGTGTGTGTGTGTGTGTGTGCATGTGTGCCATGGGTGCCTTGAGTAGCCCCACCGTGGGCCGCTAAGCGACTGTGTGTTGGTGTGCACTGAGCATGTCGCTGTACACCCCGTCCATCTATGATGTGTTGCAAATGCATGAGATGCGCACCTGTGCAGCCGCAGGTAGGGTGAACCGTGGTGGGTGGGGGTGGTCGTCTGGGGTGATGTACCTGTGGGTGGTGGTGGGGGTGTCACATGTGTCCCTGAGCCTGTACAGGCCCCAGTGCATGCCTGCCTATGCCGGTGCATGGCTGCAGCAGTGGCCCCGTAGCCGGCAGTCCCCTGTATGGCATGTCAGCCGCACCTATGGCACATGTGCATGTCCCCTGTACATGTCTGTTTGAGCACACCATTCAGACGTGTCAGTAACCATGTTTCCCATCTCTCTTACAGCTCCATCACACCTCACGGGTGCTGCCATGGCTGGTGGACTCCACGATGACCTGGTGGGGGAGGAGGCCAGGCCATCACACTGAGCCGCAACCGGGGCTGTGGCTAATGTCATGCCTGGCCCTTCCAGCATCACCTCAGCCCCGGATGTATCGTCGGTTGTTGCAGGGCTGTCAAACCCCTCTACGGCCGATGGCCATGATCGCTCATGGCTAGTCAGCATACTGGGTTTGGCTTATGATGATCCAGAGGACAAGGTGGACATTGCTGATGCCCTGCTGGTGCTGGCATCCAGTACACAGGGGGCATACGATGATGATGATTGATGATGATGATGATCCAGACACCACACAACTATGGGGGGACATGGTCAACAACGGCCTGGCCAAGGCACAGGTGCATGCACGGGTGGCACCATGCGGCATCGGCGGTCCTGTGGCCCCTGGCACACCTACAGGGCCTGCACATCCGCCCATGGTGGTAGTTGCTGGGGACCCCGTGTCTGGTGCTGCTGTGGGGACAGGGACCACTGGGTGGACCCCCCCGTGGCCAGTGGCGCTGTCTCAGTGACCACCAGGCGTAGGTGTGGCCACCCAAGTGTCCGTGGTGGCCCTGGTGGCTCCCACTGACACCTAGGTTGACAGCTCCCATGGTCCCTGCTACCAGCACCCGTTGCAGCTCACACACCAGGCTGACAGTGCCTGGGATGGTATGAGGTGGCACGTGCCTGCCCCGGTACAACACCTGTGTGGGTTATCTGTGTGTTGCACTGTGCATTGCTGTGGGCACCAGTGTTTTGCTGTGTGGCATGGGCGTGATGAGTGCGGCCCTGTGTCTGTTTATGCACTCGTGCCGGCGGATGTACACTGATCATGCCATCCCCAGCACAGGCACCGTGCCCCCCCCAATCCATGTGTGGCCTGCTGTGCATGTGTCTGTGCATCGCTGTCACCCCTCACGGGTGCACTGTATGACGGCTGTGTTGTTGTCTGTCCTGTGGTGTGGGTGTTGGTGTGTGTGGGGGAGGGGCTGCCTTGTTTGTCCCACCTTTGTCACTCACCTGCGGTCCTCGAAGTGCTCTTCCATGATGGTGTCCCTGTGCTGCGGTGACCTGGTGACCAGGCATGGGTACCTGCGAGCCTGGGGTGGTCGGCCACCTCCACCATGGGGCCCCTGCTCTGCTGCATCCTCCTCCTCCCTGGAACTGTTGCCCTCCTTAGCCTGGACAGCTATTCCAAGGTCAATGGCCATGTTGTGCAGCATATAACAGGCCAGGAATATGCCACAGGCCTTCTCTGGGCTATACTGTAGGGCACCTGAAGCACATCTTCAGCATGCCGATGACAAGCTTGATGATGGTGCATGTAGCGATGTGTGCCTCATTGTAGCACTCTTCTGCCTCTGTGTCAGGATGGCGGAAGGGGGTGAGCAGCCAGGGTTAGAGGGGATATGCTGCATCACCTGTGGGGGGTCAAAGCAGTCTGTTAGTTCCCAGCATACATGTGCATTGTGTACCACAACCCCCAATCCATCATGGTGCACTGATACGGGTGCTGCCTGTCCACCCTGTTCCTGTGGTCCACCTCCTGGTGCGTCTCCCTCCCCCATGGTAGGTTGGCATGTTCGTGCACTCACTAACGACTGCTTGCCTTGGCTGCCCTCAACTGCCCTGTACCTGCCCATGCCAGCTTCCATGGCTGACTGCTCCTGTCCAGTCCAGCATTGCCTGCCCTCCTTTGCCCAGCAGTCGCCCGTGCATGTGGTGCATTCCACCCTGCCACATGTGTCTGCTGTTCTGCATCACCTTGCCTCCCATGCTGCACTGTGCTGCTGCACTGTCCCCCATGACGCATGCACCGTCTCATCGTCGTGCCCACCTCCATTGTCCCACCTGGGCATCTCCCCCTGCGCAGGCTCTGCTGAAGCCCCTGCACATCTGCACTACCTCCCGACGTTGGTTGCGCCACAGTGTCCTGTTTGTGGGCATGTATGCATGCCCCGCTCACTCACTAGGTGGCCACTGGGTATATCCCCGGTTTCAAACCAGCAGCACAGGGCAGATTGGTGCCATATGAAGGCATTGTGTGTACTCTTAGGGTGTGTGGCACAGACATTGCTGATGCGCCCTGTGGCATTGCACATCATCTGGCAGTTTACGGAGTAGAACCTCTTACGGTTCATGTATGGCATGGCCTTATTGCCAGGAGGTGCACGGATTGCCACATGGGTGCAGTCATTGGCCCCCATGATGACTGGCATGCATGCCACCCTGTGGAACTGCTGCATAGCTTCTGTCCACTCTGCCTGTGTGCGTGGGAATCGAATGAACTCTGAAGCATGTGGGAGCAGTACGGTGAGGAATTGTGTGAGGAGACGGGATGTGGATGGCTGGGATATGCCAGTGGTGCCTCCAGATGGCCTCTGGAAGGTTCCCGTGGCGAGCAGGCACATTACTGTTGTCACCTTGGTCTCCACTGATATGGCATGACTCCTTTCAGTGGGTACATGCATTTCATCATGGCACAGCTCACAAAGCTGCCTCAGAATTGCCCTGTTCAGGCGGTATCGTCAGACTGTTTCTGTGTCTTTCAGTTGTTCAAATGTTAGTCTGGCATGATACCGCTGCAGGGCAGGCCGCCTACAGTGCCTTCTGCCACCACTTTGTTGGTTTGCCCATCTCCTCATCCCCATTATCATGCCCACCTTCAGGAAAGGTGCGCCATCCATGTCTGTGACCTCGGTTGTGCTGCTGGTGTTCTGCCTGCTGCTGCTGCTATCCTGCAGCCTGCCTGCTGGGGGCTTGCACTTAAGTCTACTTCTTTTATACTTATCTCCTTAGTGCGCTTTTAGTGGATGTGCTGTGAATGCACTATGTTTGTGCATTCATTTTGCTTTGTGAATGGGGATGCGCTGTGTATGCAGCTACACGTCCTCTCCAGATGCGCCGCATATCATTATTTTTTCGGCGCATCTTTTGTGGTGCAGCACATCTAGGATGCAGTGGAGCATCTCTAGCCTATGCGAATGGTGCCATTGCGCATTTCTGTGATGCGCCCACGCATCTGCTTTGTGAATCCTGCCCCACGTGCAAAGAATTCGCAATTGATTTTATATTTATCATGAAATGGTTTGCTTACATAGTGTTGACAACTAATATGAAGCCATTTTCATGAAGTTAACACATGTTTTAAGTAACAGTACCCATTTATAAAAGTTCCTTGTCAGTTTCTGATGCTCTCAGTTCACTCGCATCACGGTTTCAGTCCCCTGGTTAATAACTACAAAAGAACCCCAGAGCAAATGCCCTGAAGCATGGGTTATCCCGTAGGATATTGGCCATACAGCCAAATTTTAAGGAAAACACAATTGCACATACCCCAATAATGCAAAGCATCATGGGAAACATATGCAGCTCCCCATGAGAGAATTTGGAGTGGCTCAACTTTAAGCAGAATTGCATGGTGCCGGAAGGCCTCATAGTGCAATCAGCAAAGGCTAAGAACAGCAGACACATACATATGTTTCATCCTCATTTGGACTCATCAGTGTGCCATATCTGTGTCTTAGCCCAGAGAGAGGGAGCCAGCCACCCCTTAAGGGGATGTTATTTGTTTGAGCCATAGGGAGCCCAAAATAGAAAAGGAGAAGAACTACAAAAGAACCCCAGAACAAATGCCCTGAGGCATGGGTTATCCCAGAGGATATTGGCCATACAGCTAAATTTTAAAGAAAACACAGTTGCACATACCCCTGTTCTTAGCCTTTGCTGATTGCACCGTGAGGCCTTCCGGCACCATGTAATTCTGCTTAAAGTTGAACCAGTCCAGATTCTGTCATGGGGATTTGCATATGTTTCCCATGATGCAGTGGTTAATGTCATATGTTTTGACTTCATTTGGTGGTGATTGCTACAGAGCATCATTGAGAGAGAGTGTAATAGCAAGTGTGACTGATGTATTGGTGCCGAAAATGTCATAGGATGAAAAGAGTGATCGATCTGCATTATTTCATACAGAATGGTATTTATTGCCAATATCCAAGCTTACTGCTGTGATCCTTCAGCCAGTTTGTCTGTCTGAGCATCACGGATTCAGCCCGACACCACAACAGAGGATGAGCAGAGTGAGAGTGAGGACAGTATGGAGTACTATCAAATTATCCAATTTTTGTTATTTATTACCAAGTCTTTCTTCTGGGTCACTGATGTTACATGTTAATGTTATTTATTGGTAGTTTTGTTGCTAAAGGTTGCATAATCAACTGTAATTTCTCACTGTTTTTGCTTTGTCAGTCCCTTGTGTAAGAACAACATACTGTACCCTCCAACATCTACAGTGAAGCTCTCCAAAATTAAACCCCATTCTGCAGCAGAGTTATTTATCAAATACATAAATAAATGTACACTGCAAGACAAGCAAAATGGAACCTTTGCACATGATCTTTAAAGAAAGCAAAGGAAAGGATATTGATTATGTGCTGTTGCAGCATGACTGGGGAAGAAAAACTGGACTTGGTTGTTGGTAAAGCAGCACAGCCCAGGTATTTCTGTGGTGTCCGTAACCTCCCAGTCATCTACCGTAGCAACTGAACATCGTGGATGATGGGGGACATTTTCATGGAGTGGGTCCGGGGGGATCATCGAAGACAGCGAGGGAGGAAAGTGGCCCTGTTGCTTGGCAATTATACTGGCCATCCAAATGTACAGGGATTAAGAAATGTCAAGCTCGATTTCCTCCCTCCAAACACAACCTGTATTATTTAACCCCTGGACCAGAGGATAATTTACACATTTAAGAGGCATTATGTGCACTCCATGAGGGCTAGAGTACTGCAGGATATGGATAATGCAGAGGAGTTAACAGCTGGCATCTTTGTCAGACAGGTTAGTCTGTTGGATGTGGAGTGGCTCAAGAAAATTGCATTGGATAACATCTCTTATGAAACTTTAGCAAACTGCTTTCGGAAAGGAGGTTTTACTCTCCATAACACAGAGAAAGGCACCACAAACCAATCAGATGACTCCATAATCGGTGCCCATAATGCAACCCCCCCCCCAAAAAGGGTTGACCTCTGATGAATTTGACCAGCTGTGCCATATTAGACAATGAGCAGCAACCAGAGCTTGACAATATCGAGGAGGCACTGGCAGGTCAGAGACAGGAGGAGAAGGGTAGGTTACTGAGCCTGATACAGAAGGAGATGTTGACAAGTATGATGAACCTCCCCCCACTCATCAACCCTGCAGATATCAGTTAGGCATTGTTGACATTGAGAATGGCAGTGGAGCAGCATGAGGAAATCACACTGAGCTGGGATAACCTTAAAAAAAAAAAAAGAGCAGATGTGGGAATGCTACAGCAAAAACAGTGACACACAGGCCAAAGTAACAGATTTCTTAAAGAAGTAAGATGAAATAAAGTTGTGTGTTTAACAGTCCACTTCAGAATCCATTCCCTAAAGCATGTAGCAACCCTACTACATGTAAAGCAACAAGGAACATATTGTTTTTAATAAAATTGCCTTTTAACAGAGTCGGTTAAACACCAAGCAACCACCCAACATATAAAGCCACAGATCGTCTTTAAAGAACTGAGAAAATAAGCGCTCTTTTAACAGCACACAGAATCCTTCCCGTAACCAAGCACAGAATACAGTAGCACTCTTTTTTTTTTTTTTAAATAATTGATTATCTTATTTTTCTTTCTGTACTGTCATATAAGAAAAATAAAGAACAGAAAGAAAAAGGGGACAGCACATATGTACATCTTCTCCACTGATAACACTGAGATGTGTCTGAAAGATTCGCATTCGTTGGTTAGATGTTACATCTGAGACTTTAGATATGAATCTATCGGTCTTTAGAACGTATATTCCATTCACATACCCATCATACCAGATCACATTTCCCTCAACTCTACGAGCAACAGGCAAGACAAAATTGAACATAAAAAAAAAAAATGGGACGAGGAAAAAGCTTGTATTACCCTTATAATGAATTACTTATCTAGAAAATGGGGTGGCCATTGAAAGACTTGAAAATACGTTAATCCAGGGGAGTTACATTATCATAGTTCATATTGTCTTAGGAGGTACCAAGTGTACTAGTCCGCCTTTGCTCACATTGTCAAGGGAATCACTAAGACTTTCTACTTTACTTTCAGTTACAGGTATATTTAACCAAGATATCTAATACGTTAGTTTGTTCTTTCTGCACTTGGAAGTTAAAGAAAGGCATCCATCTTGTCTTAAATTTATCCTTTTGTAGCCTTACTCTAGCCGTTAAGTATTCCATATCTAGTATATTTAAGCAATTTTTGTACCAAGCATTAGTTGTAGGACTGATTTTAGACATCTAAACCTGGGTAATTGCCTTGAGAGCCCAGGCCACCATTATATTATATAAATATCTCTGCAACTTCTGTTTGATTTGATCTGGGTAGCACCCTAAAACCCAATAAATAGGGTCCTCTGGCATGCGCATCCCAAAGACTGTCCCCACTTGGTCCACAATTTGCTCCCAAAAAGTACTGATACTGGGGCATGACCAAAATATATGTCAGTGTGTCCCCTTATTCCCGCACTCCCTCCAACAGTCATCCGAAAAGTGGTGACCAAAATGTCTGGTGACTGTTGGAGTACGAAAGTATCTAGTGGCAACTTTCCATCGAAATTCCCGCCAGCTATTAGAGGCAGTGGTCGAGTGAATGGCCCCCCATACTATAACCCATATGGAATCATCAATAACCCTCTCCAATTCTATAGACCAGTTTGCTTTAACCAACTCCAGGGGATCCGGCTCCAACTCATGAAACTGGTCAACTAGCCGAGAGACAAACCCCTTAGACTCTGTCCTGCCAGCCTCGGCTCTCAGGAAATCCACCAAAGGATTAATACCCAAGCCACCAGCACCCTCCTTCCCAATCTTTTTCCCCCTCAGGAAATGTCTGAGTTGCAGATATCTGAAAAAATTAGAGGTGGGCAGCGAGAATTCTTTTGAAAGCTGTTGGAAAGATTTGAGATCCTCCCCTACATACAGCTGTCCTAATGTAGATAGGCCCTTTAGACCCCACTGAAGGAATCCCCCATCCCAACTAAGAGGTTGGAAGTCCAAACAAGCTCTAATCGGGGAGGTCATTCTCAAGGTTATTTCACACCCCATTTTTCTGTTAATCTCCTGCCAAGAGGAGACCACCAGCCTGGTCCAAGGGTTAGTACAGTACAAGCGACGCATCCAGTCTATGTCCATATATATTAGGTCCCTGATATCTCCTCTGGAGGACTTCGGGCTCTCTGTCTCAACCCATAATGGGGGGTTTGCATTTCTCATAAGAAAAATCAATGGTTGACACTGAGCGGCCTAGTAATATTTTTTTAAGATCTGGCAGACCTGCCCCTCCATTCCTTTTTTCTTTAAGGAGAACCCTCCATTTCACTCTGGGTGGCTTGCCAGCCCAAATAAACCAGGACAGGGAGGATCTCGGTGCCCTCCAAAAACAGGCCAGTGGCCTAATCGGCAGCGACTGGAACAGAAACAAAAGGCGCGGGAGAACGTTCATTTTTACACATTCAGTTCTGCTGAACAAAGCAAGGGGCAACTATTCCCACCTGTGTAGGTCTTCTTGGACTATCTGTAATAATCTCCCATGATTCAAGGGATATAATTTTGAAATATCTCTAGTTATTCTAACCCCAAGATATCTAATATCTTCCTTAGCCCATTTATAGTTACCAATTGGTGGGAGTGCCCTGTCTTGTGGCCAACCAGTGGGCAAGAGCTCTGATTTAGCATCATTAACTTTGAACCCGGAAACTGCACTAAATGACTGGATTAGAGAATCCACCAAAGGCATCTGCCTCACAGGGTCAGAAATATATAGCAGAGTGTCATCAGCGTATAAAGAGACCCTAGCCTCCACCCCCTGTACTTGAATGCCTTTATAATGATTCGACTGCCTCACAAGGGCTGCTAAAGGCTCTACAGTATGCATAAGGCGAACAGTAAAGGCGAGAGTGGGCAACCTTGTCTGGTCCCCCTCTTAATCAGTATCCTTTTAGAAGTAATCCCGTTCACCTTCACCCTTGCCCAGGGATTTCTATACAGGTTTGCTATCCACTTTCTAAATTTTTCCCCAATCCCAAATTTCTCCAGGACTTGGTTCAGGAAAAGCCAATCAATACGATCAAATGCTTTCTCCGCGTCCAGTGCTAATACCGCCCTTAAAACATTCGGGGGGAATGACCTGGAGGCAGACAAAACATTGAGTAGCAATCCAGTGTTATCCTGGATATGACAGCCTGGGATAAACCCTGTCTGATCTTTGTGTACTAGTTCCGGGATAAATTCTTGTAAACGAGAACTCAGAACCTTAGCAAATATTTTAGCGTCCTGGTTGAGTAAAGATATAGGGTGATAGCTCCCACACTCCATCAAATCTTTGCCTGGTTTTGGCAGGAGAGTAATCAGCACTTCTTCCCAGGAGGCCGGAGCCTCTCCTTGTTCCTGAGCTATATTGCAAACTGTGGTGAACAGGGGGGTCAATTCTCCAGCAAACGCCCGGTAAAATTCCCCCACAAACCCATCTGGGCCTGGGGCTCCCCTTTTAAGCTCTTGATAACCTTAATAACTTCTTGTTCAGTTATTGCCCTGTCCAGACTGTTTTTCTGGGAGTCCTCAAGCCTGGGTAGTTCTACATTATTTAAAAAATTGTTCACCTGGGCAAGGTGGTTCTCTCCTCTCTCTTGGGAGTATAACTCCCGGTAATAATTACAAAAGCTGTCCGCAATCTATACGGGGTCCGAGGAAAGGATCTGGGTTCCACACTTTTTGAGACTAGAAATATATCTGTCTGCCTGTTTTCTAAGTCTGAGGGCCAATAATCGCTGTGCTTTACCTCCTGTTTCATAATATTTTTGTCTAGTGTATCTTAGGTGATTTTCAGTTCTACTATTCATTTCACTATTATATTTCTCTCTAGCTTCCATTAATTTCTCTTGAATAGAAGCATCTTTATTGGGGTTTTTTTATGTTCTTTTTCCAATAAGCTGTTTTCTAACAAATTGTTTAATTTAGCTTGCGTACTTTTGTATTTGTAAGTAGAATAGCTAATAATCTGACCCCGTACAAGTGCTTTTAACCCTTCCGTATTTATTTATTTATTTAAGAGATTTACCAGATTAGCATACTGAGCGGGATCCGCTTGTTTCCAGATGCGACCTGGGAGTTACAACATACATACATCAAACGACTTGAGCAATAGGCAAGAGATGCAATACAGTAGGTACAGAAGTGAGACCAATAAGGGATACATACAATCAATACGAGTGAAGCATATGCAAGGGATGCAATACAGTAGGTACAGATGTGGGTGCAATAAGGGTGAGCAATCAGGTCCAGGAATTGTACAGGCTGGACTGTGCATTGGGAATTTACATAACATCTTGATTCCGAGTCCCTGGGTTACTAAGCGTGAGTAGGCAGAGAACCAGTGAACCATTTGTGGAGGCTGGAGTTAAAGCCGCTTTATAGTTTAGGGCACGCTACGAAGCCTCTTGCTAGCCGAGCTGGGCTGCAGGTTACAGTTACAAGTGTCTGGGAAATGTTCCAGCAGGAGGGTATTTATGGTCCTGGTGGGTGACCTAATAGCAGCAGGGAGGTCATTCCAGAGTCTGGGCAGTCTATATTTGAAAGCAGATTGGCCCTTTAGTGCATGAAGGGATATGCAAAAGTCTCGAGTCTGATCCTCTCAGGGCGTATGCCGGGGGGGGGTTGAGCTGACAGGGTGGAGCTGAGATACGAGGGGATGGAGTTGGTCCAGTATTTCATTATGAGTTTAGCACAATGTATCTGACGCCTGGAGTGCAGCGAGGGGAGATCTAGGGTTTTATACATATTACAGTGGTGGGTGGTGGGGGGGCATTCTAGTATGAATCTACAGAAGGAATGAAAAAGGGGGTCCAGGCTTGCCAGGGTGGTTTGGGGGGGCTGCACTGTAGACCACGTCACCATAGTCGAAGGTAGGGAGAATCATTTTGAGTACTAGCTCCCGTCTGACTGAGGTGGGTAGGCATCCTTTGTTGCAGAAGAGTGCTCCTAGTTTTGGCTAAAGTTTTTGCTGGTGGGAGTCGATGTGGACGGCGAAGTCTAAGTGTTGATCAAGCCATACACCCAGGTACCTGAAGGAGGTACACGATTCCAGAGTGGTACTGTCTAGGGTATGGTAAGAGGGGGGAGTAGTTAGACGGGAGAGTTGAGGTTGCGTGCTGAAAGTTAGGTGGACAGATTTCTTTGCGTTTAGCAGGAGTTGGTTTGAGCTGAGCCAGGTTTGGATGGCATCAAAGTCCTGTTGGAGGGCAGAGTTTAAAGCCTCACAGGATCGGCCGGAGGCGTACAGGACGGTATCATCCACGTACATTTGTATAGCTGATTTTGGGCATACCAGCGGGAGGTCATTTAGAAATATTGAAAAGAGAAAGGGACCCAGGACAGAGCCCTGGGGGACACCGCAGGTGACTGGGAGAGGAGGGGAACAGTGTGGGCCAATTTTTACTGCTTGCTTCCGGCCAGATAGGTAGGCATGGAACCAGGCGATGGTATGGTTGGATAGCCCTGCGTCCTGCAGTTTTGTGAGGAGTTTGGGATGGGAAACAGTATCAAAGGCCTTTGCCAGGTCAGTGAATATAGCCGAGGTGAGAAGCCCTTTGTCCATACCCGAGGCAATATCATCAGTGAGTCTTAGTAAAGCTGTAGTGGTGGAGTGGGATTTTCGAAACCCCAATTGGTAGGGGGTGAAATAGGAGGTCAAGTCCAGGAATTGTGTGAGTTGTGAGAGGGCTAGGCGTTCCTGTAATTTTGCCAGAATTGGGAGAAGAGAGATAGGGCGGTAGTTTCCAGGCTCAGATGGGTTGCCACCCTTTGGTAATGGAATGACTACTGCCGTATGAAACGTATATGGGTATCATTTTCCTTATTCTCTGAAATATATAACTTAATTGACTTCTTCATTTGGGCTACAAATTTTTTATCATTAAGAAGCCCTGGGTCAAATCTCCAGCTACCTTTGGTCCCTGCTCCTGGCCATTTTACCCTAGCACTAATCATGGCATGATCTGAAAAAACTGACCGGATGTATTACCAGGTCTGCCATGTCACTAACGTTCCTAGTTTGTGTAAAATCTATCGAGCCTAGAGTATAGTTAGCTACACTTGAGTAAAATGTAAAATCCTTAACCAGCGAGTTTTGTTGCTTCAAAGATCTGTCCAGCCCCCTCTGATAATTAATTTCTAAGACGTTAGAGCATGCTGTCCTCCCTCCCCCCCCGGGCTCCTATCCAGGAGACTATTCTCCACACAATTCCAGTCCCCGACTATTACCACTCTCACGGGGAGAGAGAATCCACTGTGGCAAAAAAATCGCCTGAAAAAACTGCCAGAAGGGGGTGTGGGGGCATACACTGCTACTAAATTGAGTGGGTGTCCCATATACTCGCCACAGACCATCACATAATGTCTCAGTCCCTCCATCAAAACCCTGTGGACCTTGAAAGGAAGACCCTTGTGGATTAGGATAACCACATCCCCCCACTAGGAAAGTCAGGGCAAGAGTCTGCATGAACCCCACCCACCCACATCCTTCTGAGTTAAGATGTTCATCATCTGACAGTTTGGTTTCCTGTAAGCATGCCAAATCACACTTTAATCATCCCAGCTCTTGTAAAATTCTCGCTCGCTTAACCACCCCATTTATCCCTTTAACATTAACTGATACTATCTTGAGAGAAGCCATGATCGCATATTAGGTAGGACAAAAAGTTATCATTCACTACCAGTTTCACCCCCACCGTTCTGAAAAGATTACCTAAATTCTCTTGCTTACTTCTAGGAATAAGGAAACGTAAACATAAAAACACAAACCCTAAAATATAAAAGATTATATAACCCCCACAATCAAAAATTACCCCAAACATCCCACCCTATTAACTAACCCTTAGGTGTAATAACATCCTATGACCCTAACGTGGGTCACAAATAAGAACCCCAAGAAAAAAAAAAAAAAGAGGGTAGTAATAGAAGAACAAGAACTCAGGTACCTGATCTCCAGATACCTGTTCGCTCAGTCCGAGCTACAAAAAACTGGGGATAATGGTTTAATCCCCCAGATGCTAGGGGCTTATAGCTCCTAGTAGTATAGGAGAAAAAGTGTATCTAAATGCTAAGAGGTAGATTCCTGAATTCGGAACCACACCCCTCTCCTAGTTGGCTTGGGACCGGTTAGGCAGGCCATCTAAGCCAGGTACCCCAGGCACAACCAAATTTCCTGCCACTTTTCGAATGGGACCGCGGGAGTCAAATAATGAACCTCAGTACTTCCACTTTAAACTTAGTCCTCCTTATTTTACTAGCTAGATGGAGGATGGAGACACAGCAGGCCAATCACCCTCACCCTACCTAAGTTGAATACTAGTATTTGTCTGCTGCGCCTTACCCCCCTCCCCTCCAGCTAACACATTCCCACACCAGATCATTCCCCCATCCCCTTCTTGAAGTTATCTGCTCTGTTTACTCTTTATAACCATCCAACCATCAAATAATTTCATGTCTGCATCCACCTCCGCATAAAACAAAAGGAAAAAGAGATAAAAACCTTCATTTAACGTCCCATCTCCACCCTCCGAATGCGGCATTTCATCCTCCAGGGACTTTATCCACGTTGCAACATCTATGCGTCCCACTTCATAAACCTTCCCCTTGAAACCCTAAACCCAACACTGAAAAGTTCCCCCATAGCTTTAAGGAGGTACCAAAAATAATGGGAAATTCCCCCAGGATATCCCACGATCACTGTGGGATATTAAAAAGGAGACCTCATATCTGAAAAGAAAAAAAGAGGTAAACAAGTATTGTTTGTCCATTTCGAACAAGATGGTGCTCTAAGTCCCCTATAAGTCTTGCAGTCTCAGCTTTTCAGTCTCAAGGGAATCGCCGCATATTCCAAGGCACTGCTGCAGAACAACTCGCCATGCACGCTCCTTTAGTGCGCTTCTCAGGTTTTCCTAGTTTGTAGCCACTTCGCCATGTCTGCATGTAATGGGAGTAGAGCCTCTTCTCGTCTCCTTGCGCGTCTTCCTGAACCCGGAGCAATGGACCATAACAGGTCTTCTATCTCCTTCTCTGCCTGTTCCTCCTTTTATATCCGGAATGGGTACCTTTTGTGACGTGAGGAAGGGGACAGCAGCCGAAAAGGGTATAAAAGATTTTAACCCCATCTCCATTCTGTACCCAGAGCTTTGCAGGATATCTAAGGTAGGCCATCAAACCTTTGTCTCTCAGCGATTTTACCACTTGCAACACCTTCTTACATTGAGTGAGCATTAAAGGAGGGAAATCCTGATCTATGTAAAGCCTTTGACCATCCAAATTAAGATTTTTCTTTGCCCATGCTAACTTCATGATTTTCTCCTTTGTTGTGTATCGAAGGAATTTTATGATCACTGATCTGGGTGGTGCACCTTCCTTCGGTTTAGGGGCAACAGAACGGTGAGCTCTTTCTATCTCAGTATTGAAACCCTCCTCTAAATTCAGCTCCGTCTTTAGCCATTAATCTATAAAGTCCTCCATACTTGGGGGAGTCACCCTCTCCGAGATGCCGAATATACGAATGTTATTACGGCAAACTCTCGCCTCTGTATCCTCTGCTCTCATAGTCAACTCTCTCTCTCTCTCTTATGAAGGTAAGCCAGAGATCTCCCGAAGGCCATATGTTCGGATTGTAAAGTTTCAGCTTGTGTTTCCACTGAGGTCATGCGTGTTTCTAATTTCTTGAGATCGTCCTGTATCCCTAGAATCCTGGCATCGATACAGTGTAGTATTTTTAACATTCTGTGCCTGTCAGCTTTTGTGAAGGTTGAGTTATCTTCGGAACCAGAGCCATCGGAGTCCTCACCTGAGGCTGTAATTAAAGATGAACAGGATCCAGACGGGCTTACAGGCCTTAGCTCCATCCGACTTCTCGAACGGCTTCGATCTCCATCATCGATGGCAAGATGGCGGCCACGCTGGGCTAGCCACTTCGTTCTGCTCTGTTTTTGTTTTTATATGTTTCACCTTGTCCATTTTATCTCCTCATTTATTTCTTGCTGCTTTTCGTAACTTTGTAGGGGTTTTACGTTTTTCGTTTTATCGCCACCATTTACCCGCCTTTATCTTGCGCTAGCATATTTGGTGTGCTTATGCCCCGTTTTCCGCTTTCGGTTCGGCCCGTTTTTGTTTTGTTCCACGGGCTGGGACCTAGTGGGCTGTATAGACATAGAAACATAGAACATAGACTTTGACGGCAGATAAGGACCGCTTGGCCCATCTAGTCTGCCCATTTCCCTACCTACAGGATAGGCCGCAGATCCTAGTTAACCAACAGCCTATTTCTTCCTACCCCCCACAAGAATTGCCTTATGTCTGTCCCATGCATTCTTGAATTCTCCCACAGTTTTAGGACCCCACAACCTCCTCAGGAAGGCTGTTCCATGCATCCACTACCCTCTCTGTGAAATAATACTCCCTCACATTGCCCCTGAACTGCCCTCCTTCTATCTTTAAATTGTGTCCCCTTGTTCTTGCAAGTCTCTTTTTCTGAAAAATGCAACCCTCTTGGACTTTGTTGATTCCACTGAGGTACTTAAAAGTTTCTGTCATGTCCCCCCTCTCCCTTCTTTCCTCAAGGGTATACATATTAAGCTCCTTTAGTCTCTCCTCATCGGCTTCTCTTGCAGACCCTGCACCATTTTAGTTGCCCTCCTCTGGACTACCTCTAGCCTGTCTATGTCCTTGCGGATATGGGGTCTCCAGAACTGGACACAGTACTCCAGATGGGGTCTCACCAACTGTCTGTACAGAGGGATAACAACTTCTTGTTTTCTGCTGCTGATGCCTCTCCCTATGCATCCCAGTATACCCCCAGCCCTCCCTAGTGCCTTCTCACATTGCTTGCTAACCTTAAGGTCATCTGATCTGATTATCCCCAGGTCCCTTTCCTTTTTTGTTGTTGTTACTACCTCCCCACCCATTGTGTATTCTTCCCTGGGTTCTTGTTTCCCAGGTGCATTATTTTCACTTCTTTGCATTGAATCTAGCTGCCATACTTCATTCCTCCAACCTTGCCAAGTCCCTTTTCATCCTTTCACGCCTCCTGTGTATCAACCCTGTTGCAGATCTTTGTGTCATCTGCAAAAAGGCATACTTTTCCTTCCAGTCCCTCTGCAATGTCACTGATGAAGACATTAAAAAGGACTGGACCCAATACTGAACCCTGCGGTACCCCACTAGTAACCCTCCTTCTTCAAGTGGACTCCATTTACAATTACCTTCTGTGTCCTGTTGTGCAGTCAATGTTTTACCAGGCTACCACCCTGGGACCCACTCCCAGGCTGGTTAATTTGACTATTAATCTTTGTGTGGGACTGTGTCAAATGCCTGCTAAAAGTCTAGGTAGGCCATGTCCACAGCCCCTCCTGGTCTACTACTTTGGTCACCCAGTCAAAGAAATCTATTAGATTCTGCCTGACATGACCTTCCCGCCAGAACCCATACTGCCTTGGGGCCTGTGCTCCACTGGCCTCTAGGTACTCAACTATTCTATCCTTCAGAAGTGACTCCATCACTTTCCCTATCACAGAGGTCAGACTGACAGGTCTGTAGTTTCCTGCCTCTGTCTTGGTCCCACTTTTGTGAAGGGGAATCACATCCGCCTTACTCCAGTCCTCGGGTACCACACCATCCTCCCATGATTTATTAAAACGAGTAGCCAGTGGTTTCACTAGTTCCTCCCTTAATTCTTTTAGAATTCAGGGGTGAATTCCATCAGGACCCATTGCTTTGTCCACCTTCAGTTTTAGGAGTTCTTGCAGAACCCTTTCTTCTGTGAAAGGACTGGGATCGACCCCCCTATCAAGAGTGCTTCTGTTAATTGGATTAGGCACTTCCCCCTCCTCTTTTGTGAATACTGAGCAGAAAAATGCGTTTAGTATCCCTGCTTTTTCACTGTTCCCCTCTGCTCACCCACCGTTCATTCTATTCAGCCTCACTATCCCTCCCTTTGTCTTTCTACGCTCACTGATGTACCTATAAAAGGTTTTATCCCTTCTTAACTGAGTTGGCTATCTTTCTCAGTTTGGGCCTTTTATGCATTTGACTTCCCTCCCTGCTTCCTTCTGCCTTAACTGGTACAGCTCTCTGTCCTGCTCCTTCTGTGTTTCCTTATACTCCGAATGCTATCTTTTCTTCCTGACTTTCACAGCCACCTCTTTTGAGAACCATAGTGGCTTTTCTTTCATTTTGATTTGTTTATTTGCTTCACACAAAAGCTTGTTGCCTCTATGATGGCAGTTTTAATGATTCCCCATTGTTGCTCCGCACCTCCTTCTAGTCTGTTTGCTAGTGCTTTTCTAGGCACCTCCCATCTTGCCAAAGTCAGCCTCCTAAAGTCCAGTACCCTCACTTTTGTATGGCTTGACTCTGTAGCTGAGTTTAATGTGAACCACACTGTTTGATGGTCGCTTGTCCCAGATGGCAACCCACTTCTAGATCAGAGATCCTCTCACTGCCCCGCTTGAGAGCACGAGGTCTAGATTGCTCCCTCATGAGTGGGTTCCAAACTAGCTGTCTAAGGCCTGCCACCTGTAGGGCATCAAGAATGGCCCTGCTCTTGGATGTGGCTGCAGCAAATGTGCTCCAGTTAACATCTGGCATATTCAGGTCTCCATCAACAGTATCTCCTTTCTCTGCCATTCTAAGATACCTTCTATCATATCCTTGTCCATTCCCTCCCCTGACATGTGGGTCTGTACACAACCCCTGTGCAGATTGTGGTGCCTTTTCCAGTCTCAAGGTGACCCACAGTGCCTCCTCTCCTGCCTGTTTACTCTTTTGTTCAGTTGCTTGTATCCTTCCTTTACATGAGAGCTACTCCTCCCCTCTTCTCCCCTGCCTGTCTCTCCTGTAGGTTATGTACTCTGGTATGTTAACATCCCAGTCATGGTTCTCTGTGTACCATGTTTCTGTGACTGCTACGATATCCAGGCATCCCTCTTCCATCAAGGCCACCAACTCAGGGAGCTTGTTGCCCAGACTACGGGCATTGTTACTCATTACCCTCCATTTCCTGATGGCCTTACTCCCTTTTGCCCCATCCCTGTCCTTCTTGCCTTTGTCACTTTCTCCATTTGCCCCTGCCCTTCTCCCTATCGACACCTCTATGTTGGTGTTTGCTGCACCTACCGTGATTATTTGGGGGCGGGATTTCCTGCTCCTTTCCAGTGCCTCCTCCCTTGGCTAGTTTAAAAGCTGCCAATGACATTTAAAACCTATCACCTAGGATCCTGGTTCCTCCCGGACAGATGCAGCCCATCATGCCAGTATAAAGCTTGCATCACTCCAGGTGGACCCCAGTCCCCAGTGAAGCCAAATCCTGAGCTCCACACCAGTTTTTCAACCACTGATTGAATCCCATAGTCAGGAACACCCTAGCCTCTCCTATGCTATAGATGGGCAGCACCTCCGAGAAGGTTACCGTGCGTGCTGCTTGACGCAAGCCCCTCCCAATTCCACAAACTCTTCCTGCACTTCTGGAATCCTTTCTTAGCCAGGTCATTTGTCCCTAGGTGAACAATGACATCCAGCCCCTCCCCTGTGCAGCTGCTCCAGCAATCCTGAGATTCGCCCCTGTCCTCAAGCCATGGCGCCAGGCAGGACACCTTACCTCCTCTCCTTCCTCCCCCAGTTCTACCTTCCTAACAGTGGAGTCCCCCACCAGGAGTTGTTTCCTTCCCTTGCAGGGTCCCCTGCCACCCTCCTGTGGGTCTCCTTTGTGGAGGTTCCCAGCATCCTCCTTGGTCTCCACTGCGGGTGTTTCCATAGAGGAACCACACTTTGCCAGAATGGCATAGGAATTGTGGAGAGGTACAACTGGAGGGATGCGCCTCTGTTCCACCACCCTCACCCAGCCCACTGTGGTCCAACCGCTCCTCTTTCTTGGCAACCTCTGAGGCAACGGCAGTGGCACTGGTGGTCCGTGGATGGAAGAGGAGGTCCCACAAATCCTGGCTAACTCAGCCTGGAGATGAGCAACCTCCTCTCTCAGCCCAGAGAGGTGCCTGCAGATGGGACAACACCGCATCCTCCAGAACGTCTCCCGGAAGACTGCTGCTCCACAGCCACTGCACTGCACCACTCCAGTCATGTCTTATTTCTGGCCCCTTAACTGTTTGCGATCCTTACTCTTTCCTCTGTTTTTTTTCTCTCTCTCTCCTTACTTTCTGCCTGTGTGCCCTTTAAGCTCCTGATTGTCCTGTTCTGAGACAAGGATATCCTATATTTCTCAGTAGACCACTTACTTGCTCAGAGGCAGACCTCCAGCAGCTAGAGGGGGCTGGAGAGCTACTCTTGCCTTTCTAGGATGGTGGGTCTTTGGTGGTTCTGTGATCACTCACTTTCTGCTCCCAAACAGGAAGTTCCTGTTGTCAGTCAAATCCTGTGCCTATAAAAATAGAACTAGCTTTGCATGGGGTGGTGGAGGGGAGGGAAGGAGGGCAGTATAGTCCCAGTACAGAAGTTCAGTCACACAGCAGTCCTTTCTCCTGGTGTCTTCTGCCAAGCTATTAGCAGAATCTTTCTAAGGCAGTCTTTAAATGTAGCTTCCTTCTAGCTAAGTCACTCCCCCTACTTACTAGATCTTTCTACAAGTAATTTAAACCTCACAGTTATTAAGTCCTTTCAATCACCTGAGATTTACACCTAGATAGCTGTTCAGATACCCATTCAGTTCAGTTAACCCAGACAAACACATACTTTTTTTTTGTTTTATTTATTTATTTTTTTACCCTAAATTAAAGGTCCAAGTACAAATGTTCTTCTTTAGTCCCAGCAGAGAAGTCCAGTCACACAGCAGTCCTTTCTCTTGGTGTCTTCTGCCTTATCTGGAGAACTGTGAAGAGCTGCGGCATTCTAATGGAGAGACTTGGTGATGTTTTAGAGAAGCTTTTTGGTGTCTCTGTTTACTCGATCTAGGTGCCTGGATTGAGCTCTTGTATGTGGACTGAGTTTTTTGCCACTATCACTGTTTTCCACTCGCTTTTATTTGTACAGGGAGTGGACCGGTTGGATTTTATGGCTTTTAGTCGAACTTAAGCAAGCCTACAGTCTGGAATTGTTACCTTGTACGTGGATTCGAACCAGCGGCTGCGTTCTTTGGAATATCCCTGGATTATATTTGTGTGTGGCTAGTGGATCGTGGGGAGCAGTGATCCAGTGGAGTAGTCTGGAAGAGCGTTTAAGATAAGTGGATATGAAGTCTTAGTGACATTTTTGGTGGACTGAACGCTATTTCTTGAGATTGACATTTCTGGGCTTTAATAGCTGGGCCTGTAGGGTTCCTGGTGGACCTCGGGGTCAGTGTCAAACACAGAGGCGGGGAGTGGGGTAGGCTGGAGGGCTTGTCCTTTACTCCCCTTCCTGTAGACTCCTGGGGTAGCCAGCTGGGGGGTTGACTCCTCCTGGAGCTGAAGTAGTGGGCCACTGACTTTCTGGGCTGATTGGAACCTGCAGCTTGCTAGTGGCCTTTCTGCAATTCGAATCAGAGTTGGAATTTGAAGTCCGTGATTTTGAAGACTGACTTATATTGTTTGCTGCTTCTACTGACGTTTGGGCGGGTTATCCGATATTTGTATCCTGTTGTTTATATAATATTTGGAAATATTTACAGCTTGACAGGACCTCTGCTGACTGCAATTATATTTTTCCTTTTTTCTTTTGTTTGTTTAGTGGAAATGATATGAGCAGTGAGAGTGCCTTATAACATCTTTGATCCCACCTGTTTTCGGTATTGTGAGATATTCCCGGAGGGTAGCTTCTAAATTATTTCCTTCGTTTGCTATTTTTTATTATTACTATGTAAGTATTATTATTTATTTATTTTTTGTGAGAGTGTTTAATTTGTTTTTACCAGGTAGTGAGAGGACTTGGGAGTAATTTAAAATTGTTTTTGGTTAATTTTTGGTTGACCCCCAGGCTGTGAGAGGACCTGTGGGTTAAATTAATAAATTAGGTTTTGTATTAGGGAGTTGGTTTAGTTTCATTTTAATTTTAGCTGTTCTTATAATTTGTAGTTGTATTATTTTAGTTGTAGTAAGTTCGAGGGTAGTTTAGGATCGGTGCTGTTTTTTGTAATTTTATTATATTTATTGTTTTATAAATTGAGCAGCTAGATGTGCCTGCTTGCCCCTCCTGTCTTGTGCTATTCAGCCTCCGCTCTCCATACCCTCTCCTCTTCTCACCCCTGCCTGCTTATATTTATCATCATTGTCGGGCACTGGGATTGCTCGAAAGGGGAGTTGGAGGTGGGTGGGGGTTATGGACAGCGGGTGGCCAGACCTTCCATGGGGTGGTCAGGCCCAGAAGATGCCTGGGGCAAAATGGTATCTGAGAACGTGGTGACTCTGATTCTGGTTCCCTACCCAAAGGCACCTCCAGTTTGGGAGGAACTGAAGTGGTTGGGGACAACTCGCCCAACAAATCCCACTTCCGGCGTTATTGATGCAATGCAGATGTGTCACAACAAGATTGGTCTTATTGCGATTTGTTGCATGAGCAGATCTGGCACGAAACACAAGACCTGTTGGATGGGAATCGCGCCCCTTTAGAGGCCGCTGTTCTCACCGGGTACTCGGTTATACACCACCCGAGATTGGATCGTGGGGGGGGTGGCGGTCTGTTTCAAGCCGAATTGGGCCTAACTGGTGTACCAGTTGAGGCCAGGTCATTTGAGTGTACTGTGGTAGCTGGTGTAGGGTGCAGGATTGCCCTCATCTGTCGTCCACCAGGTGATGAGAAGCTTTTTCTGCAGGAAATAGCAGTTCTAGGGACATGGATATGTTGTTCATCCACACTTATTGGCAGGTCCCTTGCCGCTTTAAATCTTGCTGGAAGGTCTTCAAGCTGGCTCCTCCAACCCACCTGGGTGGTAAAACTCTAGCTCTGCCCATGGCCTAGATCTTCCTTACCGCTTAGAAGCTCAGGTTCCTCCTTAGCCTCTGCGTTTTGACTGGTTCCGAGAGTTCAGTCTTCAAATTTATTAAGTATCCTTGAATCTTGATCTTTTCTTCTTCGCTCTGGGTGGCTTTTTCCGGCCCGGAGATGTGGTTAGTTCCTCCAGGAGGGACTCGCACTCCGTGCTCTTTTGCCTGGACTTGGATCACGATCCTCAGGCTTGCAATTTTTGTTCTGACCTTCGGTCCAGCTCTCCGGAGGGACACCGCGACGGTTCGGGCTCGGACATCTGATGATTTCTCCGCTCGAGTCTCCAGCCGGACGGTGGTGCCGCTTCAACTGCTTCTCTGCAGTCTTATCCTGCCGGGGAAGGGACGGGGTTCCCCTTCCCTCTCCTTCGGTTGCGGAGCTTATCCCGCTCTCCTTGGATTCCTTACATTCAGCTTCGTTCAGGGAGCTTCGTCATTCCCTCTCCTCCAAGGGAGAGGGAACCTGGCCTGTCTCTCGGCCTATGTCTAAAGGGCCGAGAGCGGGGTCTCTTCATCGGGAGCGGGAAGTTTTCCCCTCCCTCATTGGCGGCAACTCGACTCCGGTCAGGTTTGACTTGACTTGACCTCTGGTCTCACGGTGCCCGTCAGGTCCAGCGTCAAATCCCCTTGACGTTGTAAACTCTAAACCCACACGTCTTTCCAGGAATCTGCTGAAGACCGTCTTCCCACGCCTTAAGTGATGACAAACTCATGTCCCCACCGGGTCGACAGCCCTCGGTCAATTCTTCGAGCTGAGGAGGAAGCGGGTGCTCCCCATTTCTTCCAGGCCCACCCTCAGTTACGAGTTTGGGTCTCAGTCTGCCTCTCGGTCTGGCCGCTCACGCCTATCTCGGCGTTCTTGGTGAACACCGGGTTGATAGCCGAGCGTTCTTCCTCGGATGAGAGTGGTTTGATACAGTTAGGCGTCGGTGTTACAGTAACTTATGTGGCGACAGCAGTTGTCTGAGTTTCAATCGACTCGATTCATTCTCAGATAGCAAGCGTCGCGGCAGTTTTAACAACCGACCAGATTGGTCAGTAGCCTTCTCAGGACCAGTTGCTGCTTTCGGCCCTCGCTGCCCCTCCGCGCCCAGTAGTCAGAACCAGACCATGGCCTGTCCTTCAAAGCACGTGGTCCCTCACTCCTGCCGCCCCGGTGACGAGAAAGTACACCGAACTCGGCAGCTTTTGCAGACCCGCCGGAGCCTGGAGCAAGCTCTGCATGTTCCTGATGGGGAGGACCTGGGTCTTCCAAGGAACATCAATGAGCGACGGCCCGCCGTCTTCTAAGGGTCTCCAGCTCATTTTAGAGTTTACTGGAATGCAGCTTAAGCCGTCTCTGATGGAGCTCCTTACCCCCTTCTGGAGATTCTGGATCGAAGGGTTCCTCCCGGAGAGCCTCCAGTGGCTGAGGCTATTGTGGCCCAGCCTTGGACGCTATGGCGGCGGCTACTTCTTGCCCTGTGCCTTCGGCCGGGTAGCAGAAGTATCTATCGGTCAGTTCTCTGCCCGGTTTCTCCGAACACCCTCGGCTGAAAGGGGTAATTACGGCAGCGTTTTCCAATGTTTGGAAGCGCGGGGATATGGACAGACCCCCGACAAGGAGTCAGAAGGATGGACTATGTCGGGCGTAAGACTTCGCAGCATCCTCCCTAGGCCTCCATCAGGCCAGCTCGGTTGCACTGATGGCACATTTCTCCCACACCCTTTTGGGCTCCCTGGACGAGGTTCTCCCTCATCTCCCAGGTGACCTGCGGACCACGGTTCGACAGGTGCGGGACCAGGGTAGGCGGTGGCAAACAGCAGTTCCAGGCGGCTGTGGATCTAAGCGACTCCTGTGCCAGATCGGTGGCGGCCCGCAGTGGCCATGCTGCCGCGAGGGCGGCTGAGTTAACATCCTTCTCCTTGAAACTCAGCACGGGTTGGCAGACATCCCTTCTTGGGGACCCCAACCTTCGGCCCTGGGTGGAGGGATACATCCATGGGCCGAAGTCTGATGCCACTCTGGACTCGGTCACTCTCTCCCAGGGGTCAAGGGCAGCCGTCAGCCTGCTGCGTAAGCCCTTTGCCCCCCTGAGCCCTGGGGCCCCCGGCCCAGCATGAGGGCCAGCAGGCATGCGCTGGCGGCCTGTTGCCAAACCAGCGTCTTCCTCCAAAAGGAAGCGGAGAGGCAGGAAACCGAGGGGCTCATCGGCTCCCTCCCCCTCTAAGCCTGCTCAGTGATGGGCCAAGGGGCATTGCTCCGGCTCCGTCGTCCCAGCCCAGGTTTTCCCGTGGGGGGACGGCTCCGCACCTCGTTCTGGAGGTATTTAGGGTGGATCCTGTCACAAGTTGCGAGCGGATCCCCTTTGAGCCATTGCCCCATGGGGAATTTGAGTTCCTGCCCTGTGGCCGGTCGTCCGACATACCTGGCTCTCTGGTTAGAGATGATCAGGAAGCCGTGGACACCCCCATTCAACCCTGGGTTCGTGTCAGGTATTCCTGGTCTCTTACGGACTGGGGCTTGCGCCCATCCTCCCTTGCGCCTGGATGGTCTCTCTTCTTGCAGACATTCCATCCTCAGAGCGTGGCGTGTAGCTGTTTCCTGGTCTCCAGGATGCCTACCTACCTCGTTCCGTCCGTTTTTGGGAGGCTCCACTCCTTCTTCTTGAGGAGCTGCTTACAAGTTCTAACACTTCCTTGCTTAGCAGTCTCTGCGGCATGGAAGATCGGATGTCACCACACCGGAAGGCAGACTGGTCTCCTGTTTGAGGCCAGTGAGAACTCATATCTTAAGCGGTGAAGCTTCTTGGGCTAAGCCCGACTTTGAGTCGAGCTCAGCTCCCGAGCGAGCAGGGCAAGGTTCTTCCTCCTTTGCAGTCGGTTGGCGAGGTTCACGTCCTGCCAGGACCTCCTGCTCCTCCCTGGGCCTCAGGCGGCCTCCCTTAGTAGGAGGGCCAACCAGAGGTCTAATGCTGTAATCCCGTGGTCCAGTTCGTGACTTATAGCCCAGGAGTTGGGAAACGCATCCCTTGGACCGTTCTAACCCGGCAGGAGACTATCCGCTAACATTCCGCCCTGAGTTGCGGTCTTCTCCGACCGATGCTTCTCGGATGGGTGGGGTGCCCATCTTGGGGAATGCAGAGTGCATCGCCTCTGGTCCTCATGTGGAGTCCCATGTCCTTCCGCTCGCTGAGACAGGCGGTCCAACTAGCTGCACCGCTCGCTCCGCTTGTCACGGGGTCTAGTGGTCTAAGTCCAAGTTGGATTATTCAAGACCATGTGCTACCTACTCAGCAGGTTGGTCTATCCTTGTCTCGGTGCAAAGAGGTTCTCCGCATTGGAGGTTAGCAGATCCAAGGCTTCCTAGCCATTTCATGGCAGGAGCCAATTCCTGGCTGTGACCTTGAGCCGGGCATAGGCTGCGCCTCATGAGTGTCTCCTGCCAGGGGTAGCACAGGATCTTCTCCTTTCCCTCCGGAGAATACTAGGCTGAGACTGTTTTTGCCCGCCCCTCAGCAAGGCTTGCTGTAAGGGATGCCATCGGGGCCACGGACCCCGGGCCCCTCCGTGCCTCTCCCCCATTTCCCTTGACCTGCGGGCAAGACAAGGAGGGATTTGGCGCAGGTGATGCTGGTAGCCCCAGACTGGATTGCCAGTGCTGGTATCCAGCTCTCCTCAGTCTCAGCCACAGGCTTCCGAGATGGTTTCTAGTCCGCCAGTCCTGTCTTTCCTTTTCAGGGGAAGGTTATCCATCTGGACCTTCAATCCCTGCACCTGTTGGCCGTCCCCTGTGCGGCTAGGGGCCAGGCCTAGGGTCTTTCAGCAAGGTCCTCGACCTTTGAGGCATCCTACTAAGAAGTTGGCCAAGATGCTTGTCCCTTGGGAGAAGTTTTCCTTCTTCCAGTGATGGGATAGGGCGGTGCCCTTCCCCGTCCCTGGGCATAGCATTCCGGACCATTTGCGGTTCATCCTTAGACCAGGGCTTCGGTCGACGACCCTCTGGGTGCTTCTGCGGTCACCACTGTCTTCCGGGCGCGGGCCGGAGGGTAGCTGGTGGTACGGAGAAGGTGGTCTGGCACTTCTAGGCCTTGACCACGCCTCCCCCTTTGGGAGAGTATCCCCGTTTCTGCGGGATCCTTGCTGGTATGGGCTTAGCTCATGAACAAGCCATCCGAACCTTTGCACAGGTGCGTTTTCCCCCACCTGTTGTGGAAGAACACCTTCTTGGGGCCACTCCACCATCCTGAAGGCTGGGAGAGTTCCAGGCGCTCCTTTAACCTCCCTATCTGGTCTTCCACAAGGACTAGGTTGTCCTGCGCCCCACCCGAAGTTCCTCCAGGAGGCGGTGGCGGAGTCTTCCCTTCAGGGGTTTTGCCTCTGCCGGGGTTTATCCCCATTCACACCTCGAGCCTGTATTCAGGTTCCGTGGGAACCATTTAACGCTCACCTCGTGAGAGCGTAGAGCTTAAATTCGGGAAAGGTTCGCCAGCTGTTCATCACCTTCGCTGAAGCCGCATCTGGCAGATTGCAGCCCAGTGGAAGACGAGCGGGCGGGTCACCCCTGCAAGGTCTCCACTTTAGGCGGGCGGGCATGGAGCCTCCCTGAGGGATAAGCGCTCTTTTTAACCTGTCCTTCAGCTGCATCGGTGGCTGCTTCCAAGGACACTCCGGTCCAGGATATCCGCAGGGCTTCTGCCCGGAAGCAGGCTTTACCGTTCCCCTTCCACATCGACCTTGGGTCGCGCCGGGGTGCTGGTCGGGGCCTCGGTTCTCCAGTCTTTCTACCTAAGTAGGGGTGTGCGCCTTGCCTCCCTCCTCCCGGAGAACTGCTAGGAGTCTGCCAATAAGTGTGGATGAACAACATATCCATGTCCCTAGAAATACAGGTTACTCACCTGTAACAGGAGTTCTAGGAATGGTATATGTTGTTCATCCTACTCTCCAACCTCCCGGCCCCGCGCAACCTGGCTTCCAGCGGGCTAGATCTGGCGTCATGGGGCAGAGCCGAGAGTTTTACCACCCGGGTGGGTGGGAGGAGCCAGCTTGAAGACCTTCCGGCAAGATTTTAAAGTGGCAAGGGACCTGCCAATAAGTGTGGATGAACAACATATACCATTCCTAGAACTCCTGTTACAGGTGAGTAACCTGTATATTTTGCCGCCGACATGGGCTTGGAGTCGCCCAGACTGATGGTTCTGTGTGACTTAAGTGCTTGGGTCGACGACGAATCTTCGCTTTTTGGTCAACATTTCCTCCAGGAGATGACATCTCTGGGCTTTACACAGGTTGTTTCCTCAGCTACACACAAGGGGAGGTCACTCTCTTGACCTGGTCTTCCTCCTGGGGATCGAAGCTTCCGATGTGGTGGTGGAACCAGTCGGTTGATCCGATCACTACTCAGTTGGGTTCAATTTTGAGGCCCCCCTGGGTAGGTCGGCCCCTGTGGAGTTGGTCAGGTACCGCCCATTGCGGGACATGGTCCCTGAAGACCTGATGGCAGTTATTGACCTCTCGCCATTGGACGAGTCTTGCACTGATCCTGAGCAGCTGGTAGTGGCCTATAATATGGCCATATCGGTAGCACTCGATCAGATTGCGCCAGTCCGTGTTCGCCCCCTTCCACGTCGTCCCGCCACCCCATGGTTTGATGGGGCTCTGAGAGGGTTGCGGAGGACGGGGCGTAGGTTGGAGTGTTATTGGAGGAAGATCACCACTGATGCCGACCACCTTATTTTGCTAGAGCATTATAAACTCTACCAAACAGCAATTTCCTATAAGAAGGCAGAATTCCTGTCCAGGGAAATTTCTGTTGCATGAAATTGACTGGCTCAGCTCTTCAGAACTGTTGACAGACTGTGCAACCCAGCCTGTCAGCAGATCCGTTGAGTTTTTACTCAAATTGATTGTGAGGAGATCGCTCGATTCTTTGCCAATAAGGTTGAAGACATCAGGAGGGAGTGCCTCCAACCTCATTCTAAGGATGTTGCAGTTGATCGGTGTCCTGCCGTAGAGCCCGGAGTTTCCTGGAGTGCCTTTGACCTGCCGGATCTCGTAGACACCATGAGGATTATCCATGAGATCGTCCCACATGTTTGTAGTTTAGACCCTGGCCTCACCTCCCTGATTTTGGGTTGTAGTGAGATCATCGGCCGGTCTAGCTCAGATTATCCGGTGTTCTTTTAGATATGGGAATGCTGGCGCTCTCTGAAGGAGGGGTGGTGACCCCCCTTCTGAAGAAAGCATCTTTAGACCCGGACGACCTAGCAAACTACAGGCCAATCTCTAGCCTCCCTTTCGTGGGGAAGGTTATTGAGAAAGTTGTGGCAGCTCAATTAGATAATCATTTGACCATCCATAGTTTATACGAACCTCTCCAGTCTGGTTTTCGCAAGAGGCATAGTACCGAGACTGCTCTGGTTCGGGTGCTCAATGATCTCCTGATGGCGAGAGATCGGAGACACCGTTCTATCTTGGTTCTCCTTAATCTATCATCAGCTTTTGATACTGTGGATCATGGGGTTCTGCTTGAATGCCTGAGGTTCATTTGTGGGCTGTCTGGTACAGTCCTCAGATGGTTTTCATCTTTCCTCGAAGAGAGAACACAGAGAGTGGTCTCGGGTTTGTTTTCATCCGGGGCCTTCTCTCTGCCATGCGGGGTGCCTCGGCTCGGTGCTTCCCCCATGTTATTCGCAGTATATATGCTACCCCTCGGAGACATTGTAAGATGGTACAAGCTGAGGTTTCACTGCTATGTTGATGATACCCAGCTCTACCTGTCTTTCGCACCTGACCAGGTTAGTGCTATCTCGGTACTGAACAACTGCCTTGCAGACATCCAAGACTGGATGAATTCCAGCGGTTTAAAGTTGAACCCAGGAAAGACTGAGGTTATGGTTGTGGACCCGGGTCGCAGGGTAGAGGGACTGAGGACTGGTCTTCCCTCTGGATTAATCCTGGGGGTGGACCAGATCCTCACCTCTGAGCAGGTGCGTAACCTGGGAGTGGAGCTGGACGTTGGTCTGACCCTTTGTCATCAGGTGTCTGCAGTCGTCAAGCTGGCCTTATTCCATCTTAGGAACATTGCCAAGATTAGACATCTTGTTCCACCCAGTGACCTGCCGGTCTTGGTCCATGCCTTTGTGACATCACGCCATGATTACTGTAACTCCCTTTACCTAGGACTTCCTGGGGTTGATATCCACACGCTTGCAGCTAGTGCAAAATCGCGTACGTTTGTGACTCAGGGCTTCAGAGTTCTCATGTACCCCGTGCTATGCGCTCTGCACTGACTGCCAACAATAGCGGATCACCTTTAAAGTGGGTCTTTTGACCTACAGAGGCCCTACCACGGTCTGGGTCCCGACTACTTGAAAGAGCTCCTGGTGCCTTACACCCCTCTGCGACAGCTCCACTTTCGACTGACGAGGGGTTGCTGGAGATTCCGAGGGTAAATTTGAAGTCATCTGGTGCCCGTGCATTTGGATTTGCTGCACCTATCCTCCGGAATTCTCTGCCCCGTCAGCTCCGGGAGTGCAGGACGGTGGGGAGTTTTAAGCAGGCACTAAAGACCTTCTTATGGGAAAAGGCGTTTCCTACTTTGTTCTGATTTTACATTGTTGCATTTGAATATATGTTTGTATTTGATTTTATACTGAATGTATTTGAATTCGTTTTTATGTTTGTATTTGCTGTGCAGCACCTTGAGACTTTGAAAGACGCTCAACTAAATACATTTTATTATTATTATTATTATCGAGCTTCTTTTTAGTTCTGCCCATTGCACAAGTACCAACGGAGATTGGGTATGTCCTAAATAAAGCGTTTCAGTCACTGATGGACGGAGATTACTTTGCATAAAGTACCCGAGGCACCAGAGCTCCGATTTAGGCTGCCTTTAAGCTAGTGACGACACCGGAACCTTCCCAGAAGCACTCTTTTAACAACACACAGAATTCTTCTCGTAAGCAAGCACAAAATGCATAAGCACTCTTAGGTGAAATAAGCAATAAGCTCTTTTTGAAGTTTAAAAATAAGCTCTCTTTTAACGCAGCAGATGAAATTAAGTGAGCACTCTTTTAACAGTGCATTCCTGTTAATCACCAAGCACCAAGCAGACTATCGCCCTACATGATATGCAGCTTGCAGTAAGTGCAGACCGAAAAGCAGACTGCATAGCGCTGGGGGCTGTATCACAGGCACCGTAATGGTAAGACATCGTTTAACTTGAACAATAAAGGGGGTGACAGATAGGTCTGCTTTAAGCGGTGCCTACTGTACACCCATTCTGCACAGGCCTGAGAGCCAGGCTGTGCCTCTGCACATAGGACAGTCCTGAAGCAGTGCAGCGAGCACATGCTGGCAAGCCTTTGAGGAGGCTTGCTGTCTTATTGTTGACAGTAGTATCAGTTTGTCTTGCCTAATAACCAGGACCCAAAAAATAGGGCAATGGAGGATTTTTGTGCCATTGCTTAGTGATCCTAAACTGCTTTTTGATGAACCCCATACCAAGGGAACAAAATGCTAACTATAGAACACACGTGCTTATGAGCAAGTGAAAAAGTGAATCATCCTTGGCCTAAGTATGTGTTGTTTTCCTTTTTTAAAGTGGAAGCCTACTAGAGAGACAATTGGTGGTGACCTCTGTGGGCTGGTGTTTTGTGCCTGGTATAATCCACTGCATAATGAGGAAGTTGCCCTATTATTTATCCTCTCTGTCTGTCTGTCTCTCTCTCTCAAAATATGTGTATGGATATCTGCAGTTTATAATTTTCATCCTGACCTAATACCACCCTACCCCAAGATTAGTCCTTATGCAGTTGTCCTTGGCTGTTGTGCGAGGGGGGAATGATAGTAAACGCATAAAGGATGTGCTTTGAGATAATTTTGTGTACGAAGTGAGCTTTATAGAAATGAATTCTATTGCATTCTAATAGAAAGCAGAACCGCTGTGTTGGAAATGAATACTTCAGTGCTAGAAAAGCTTTTGCTGCCAGTATAGCCTAGAGGTTAGAGTAACAAGCTGTGAATGAGTTTGGTACATCCAGCAGACCTGGGTTTGATTCCCACAGCCTCCACTTTCATACTGTGTGATTCTGAGCAAGCCACTTGACCTCCCCAGTGCTACCAGTTCACCCCTGAAAACAGGCACTTGTGCCTAGTGGGCCTTACCTGCTTGTTGGAGAATAAAACAAAAAATATTTACTTGAAAAATTGATTCAGTGCTGCAGCTTTAATTGGAACTGGGCTAAGAAAAGTTGTCTAGCTTAAGAAATGAAAAAAATACAACTAAAATTTATAATGTGCTAAGGCATTATAGGTCTGTCAATGATCCAAGCAGAATTGTGAGGCGTTATTTATTTTCATGGAACAGGCTGTTGCCACTGAGGTCACTCTCCCTTGTGAACCGGAGTGTGTGTGCGCACGCACCTACTATTGGAAAGGTCCTCTCTTCAGAAGTTAAAGCAAAAAGTGCTGGTAGTCTCCACAGGTCTTGAACCTGTGGCTCACAACAGCTATACCATTGATCATATTATTTCTTTATTTTTTTACATGCTCTTTTTTTTATTCCCTACCACCCAGCTGCCCACTCCTTCGGGCGGCCATTCCATCCACCACTCCCCTGTTTTTTGCCAGCCACTGCCCCCGCCACCCAACTGACCTGCTGTATCCCTTTGTTTGGGGGGGGGGGCATTGCCCGTGGGGGCAGCTGGGCAGTGAGAGTGCAGCACGGGGGGCTGTCCCGGCTTCATGGTGGGGAGGCAGGCCGCCATCATCCAGCTGGCTGGGGTGGCCATTTTTTCTGTTTTTACTGCCCTCCCACCCCTTCCCTGATTGGGCCCTAAGCTAAGTGGTGACCTGAGGCAGGGACATGTCGAGGCTTCACGCCACCATTGCACATCCCCAGTCCGCCTCCAGGTGCCGAGGCCCTTCCCTCTGGAAGGAAAGTGTCCAATGGATGCTCTGGAATCCTTCCCTGCCGGTCTCCGCTCTTGACACCCAGGCTCGGGGCATAAACCCGGGTCGCCAGCTTGCCAAATGAACCCCTTCGCTTGGTGTCACGGAGCCGGTTTGATCATACAACTTAAAAGTGGTGGCACGCCGCGCCATATACAGTGAGGAACTCCTACTCCTCCAGACACCTCTTCTGTCACTGGCGGTGCAGCAGGACTGGTAGCCTGCTTGCTCTTGAACTTGAATCTGCATCTGCCACATTTAAAATACCAGCACGGGGCTTAGGTCAACTAAAACAAGGCTGTAAGTTCAGAAAACACAATGAAGAAAGATGGTTGATGCAGCAACAGAGGGTGTGGGTTGGCAGGGGTTGTGGGTACACACGTAGAGCATGTAAAACGCATAACAGTGTGTGGGTGGGAAGGGGTTGTGGGTACATTTGTAGAGTGTGTAGAAGACGTGACACAGTGGGTGGGTGGCTGGGCAAGGGTTGTGGGTACAAGTGTAGAGCATGTAGACCACATGACCTAGGTTGTGGGTACATATGTAGAACAAGCAGAACACATGACATAGTGTGTGAATGGGCAGGGGTTGTTGGTACATGTGTAGAGCACATAGCACACATGACAGATTGTGTGGGCAGGGGTTGTGGGTACACATGTGAAGCATGTAGAACACATGACACAGTGTGTGGGTGGGCAAGGGTTGTGGGTTCAAGTGTAGAGCATGTAGACCACATGACATAGGTTGTGGGTACATATGTAGAACAAGTAGAACACATGACATAGTGTGTGGATAGGCAAGGGTTGTTGGCACATGTGTAGAGCGTGTAGAACACATGACAGTATGTGGGTGGGGAGAGATTGTAGGTACACGTATAGAACACATGATAAAGTGTATGGATGGGCAGGGTTGTGGGTACATGTGTAGAGCGTGTAGAACACATGACACTGTGGGTGGGTGGACAAGGGTTGTGGGTACAAGTGTAGAGCTTGTAGACCACATGACATAGTATGTAGGTGGGCAGGGGTTGTGGGTACACATGTAGAGCATGTAGAACACATGACAGTGTGGGTGAGCAGGGCTTGTGAGTACATGTGTCGAGCATGTAGAACACATGACAGAGTGTGTGGTTGGGCAGGGGTTGTGGGTACAAGTGTTGAACACAAGTGTGTGGATATAGAACACACAACATAGTATGTGGGTGGGCAGGGGCTGTGGGTACATAGAGCATATTTAACACAAGACTTACTCTGTGGGTGGACAGGAGTTGTGGGTACATATGCTGAGTGTGTAGAACACACAGCATAGTGTGTAGGTGGGCAGGGACAGTGTGTACATGTGTAGTGCATGTTGAACACATGACAGTGTGGGTGGGCAGAGTTTGTGGTTACATATGTTGAGCATGTAGAAAATACAACATAGTTTTGGAGTGGGGTTGTGGGTACACGTATAGAACATACAGCAGAATGTGTTGTGGGTAGGGGTTGTGGGTACACGTATAGAACACACAATGTAGTGTGTGTGGGCTGGGGTTGTGGGTATGTTTTTAGGACTCATGGCAGAGTATGTTGGTGGACTGAGGTTGGGGGGGTACATGTATAGAATACACAACCAAGTGTGTGGGTGGACTGGGGCTTTGGGTACATCTGTAGAACACACAACACAGTGTGTTGGGGGCTGTGGTTGTGAGTACAAGTGTAGAACATGCAACAGTGTGGATGCGCTGGGGTGTTGGGTATATGTGTAGAACGTTTGACAGAGTGTGTTGGTGGGCTGGGGTTGTGGATACACCTGTTGAACACACAGCAGTGTATGGGGGCTGGGCATTTGGGTTCACATAAACAACACAACAGCCTCAAGGGTTCAATTCTCACACCCTCCCTCTCCTATCACTCTGTTAATCCCTATCTACTGACCTTCCCCAACCCCCTTGCAGGGTACCCCACATCCTGAAGGGTCCTCTCTTGGGCTAGGTCCTATTCCCCATCCTTGCATTGTCACACCTCCTCCTTCTCTCTCCTCCCTCTTTAATCCCTACAGCCTTATCCTCCTTTCTATCTAGACCCTCAGCCCCCTTGCAGGGTTTCCCACATCCTGAAGGGGTCTCTCTGGGACACTACGTTATCCCCTTCTCTCTGGTCCCCTCCAGTCCCCTTGCAGGATTCCTCGCATCCTGAAGGGGTCTCCAGGACCGCGACTCTTCCCCTTCCCCCCACCTTACCCTTCCCTCTCCTTTCCCCCTTTGATTTCATGTAAACACTTGTTTACTTATTAACCCAGCACTTACTATTGTCCACTCTTTCTGCCTGTTATGCACAACACTGTTTGGCCCTGTGCACACTGAACACGTTAAGCGAGAAACATTTTTGAAACTGAATTAGTGCTTACTGTGTTACAGCGTTCGTACTTGCAGAAGCGAGTTATAGTCCGTGTTTCTTGTCGTGCTAGTGCGCTCACATTGTAGTCTGTAATCCATGTTTGCCCGATGCGTGTCTACCCCGATGTTTTCACAAAATGCTTACCGGCATGCACTGTGGGTTGTCTTGTGTCCCATAATGCAGCTGTCGTTGCCTCGGAAGCAGTGTACAAATGGCGCCTATCAGTAACTCTGTGCTGACAGCTATAATTTCTGCCTTTCAAAGGCATGAGAAGCAGCTACGAATGAGGAGACTGAGTCGGAGATTATGCATTTTACATAGTAGCCAGCAGAGACTACAAGCTGTTGGGCAAATAACTATGCCGTTTTTTTTTTTTTTAACTTGTTCAAGTTTATTTGGGATACCATCATCCAGTTTATACAGCATTGACAATTGCCACAATTACATAAAAAAAAATATAAAAATTATCTAAAATAAATTACAGGCTGAAGACATTCTCTGTTTATACTTAATTATACGTTGTGTTAAAAAAGATCACCTCCTCTCTTGTCTCTCTATTCTTGACTTAATACAACGATCCATTCCATATAGCCTTCAGTATTTCCTTGTGGATTCTATTTTGTATCCCTTGTTTTCATTTTCTTTTAAGTAACCCCTAACTTAAAACCGTCTGTCTGCTTTTATAAACCATATGATTAGGAAAACAAATATTTGCTACTAGTTAATCCTCCAGAGATCTCCCCATCTAGCCAAATCCCACTACCTCAAGCCCTCGACTGTTGTTCGAGGACAGGAATTCCTCTCTGTTCCTCCAGATAGCTAAAGATTGGATGCCAGTTGGTGTTGAATCTTGAGACCTGGATTCTAAGCCTAGCCGTAATGGCTTCTATTTGCTGAATATTATTAATATTGTTCCACCACTGAATGGTTGTGGGTTGTTTCTGTGTTAGCCAATTTTGGGTTAAAACCTTGACCGCTGCCACCAAGAGAATTAAAATATGTACCTCTTACCTTCGTTTCTAATTTCAGGTGGTTGCCCCAAGAATCAAGTGCTCAAAATCCAGGTCCTGACCCAGCCCCAATAGTCTCTTTATCTCACTGTTAATTAGGTCCCAGAATTTTCTAATCTTCGGGCAGGCCCAAAACATGTGGAAGTGAGAACCCCTACCACCACATCCTCTCCAACATCTGTCAGATGGATGTCTAGCGTAGTACTGGGATATCATAGGGGTAGTGAAGAATCACACCACCACCTTCCATTTATACTCTCTCCATATCATCGAATTTGTGGTATTTTGAATATTGGCCCATATCTTGTCCCAGTGTTCCCCTGGAATTTCCCTCCCTAATTCCTCCTCCCACTTTCTTTGGATTTTTTGAGTTATCAGGAGGTGTGCCCTATCTTCCAACAGTTTATAAAACTGTGAGGTTAAGTGAGTTGTAGCACCCTGATCTGCTTTATGTTTAATCAAAACTACCCCCTCTTCTAACTGCTCTGTCAAATTATTACTTCCTACCCTCGAAAAGATGTAGTGCCTAATCTGAAGGTACTTATAAAAATTAGAATAAGGAAGACCATTTTCCCTTTGTAACTTACTAAACTCCTTTACAGTATCGCCCTCAATGAATTGTTCCAATGTAACTAAACCTCGTTCGGACCAATCCTTAATAATTTTATCTCTTCTCATACTTAGTAACTCTGGAAGGTACTGCAAAGGAATAAACTGCCATACCCACACAGGTTTCTCCCATATTGCTCTAACCTTTAACCATATTGTCATGGTATGCCTCGTCCATCTCTTTTCCATCCTGTGGAGAGTCTTTGGTAAAATAATCCATGGTAGCACCCAGACTGGCACCCCCTGGATAGGCATCTTGTTCCATCTTGCACCAATCTATCCGTTGGCTTTTATTTAACAATTTAACTAATGGAATAATTTGAGCAGTCCAGTAGTATCTGATTAAATTCGGTAGACCCCAGCCACCCTGTCTTTTGCCCTCTTGTAATTTTGCTAACCGAATTCTGGGTTTTCAGCCTGCCCATATGAAGTTGGTGATTTTTTTTTTGTAAATTTTGAAGGTCTCTCTCAGGTATCAGCACTGGGAGAGCGGAGAACAGAAACAACATTCTTGGCAAGACGTTCATTTTAATAGTGTCAATCCTCATCGAGAAAGTGAGGGTCAGTACTTTCCATCTGATCAAATCCGTAATAATTTGGTCCATCAGTAGTTTATAATTGAAATGATATAGATTATCAATATGTTTCGGAATCCAAACTCCCAGATACCTGACCTTCTCCTTAACCCATCTGAATGGAATTTTCCCTATAATGTCAGTCGTCACCTCCACCCTCAGTACCAGAGCCTCCGATTTTTCAGTGTTAATTTTAAAACCTGATATTGCCCCATATTTGCCCAGTAGTTGTAGTAAATTTGGAATCGTAATCCGTGGATTATCCACAAAAATCAACGTGTCGTCTGCATATATACAGTAGATATTTTTGCAGCACTGCCCTCCAACCATAATACCCCTAATGTCTTTTGATTCTCGGATAGCCACTGCTAACGGCTCCAAGCTGAGTGCGAATAAAAGGGGTGAAAGGGGACATCCCTGCCTAGACCCCCTCTCTAGCCTAATACCTGAGGAGATAGTTCCATTAACTCTTACCTTAGCTGTGGGTTTTCCGTAATAAAGGTGAAACCCATTGTATGAAAAGTCTCAAATTCATCTTCCCATAATCGCCCACAGGTATTCCCAATTTATGATCCAGATGCCTTTTCTGCATCCCAAAAAAGAGCTAATTGGGCTGATGTTGTTTGGGAATGAGATGTCATGACATTCAGGAGCTTTCGAATGTTATCCGCTAGGTGCCTGTTTGGAATAAAGCCTGTTTGGTCTGGGTGGATCAGTATTTCTATATGTTTCTGTAATCTAGATGACAGAATTTTAGTAAGTATCTTCAGATCCTGATTTAGCAGGGATATAGGTCTATGGGCATCACATCTATCCTTCGGTTTGTCTGGTTTATGAATAACACTAATAAGCGCTTCCCTCCACGAGTCAGAAATACGGTGCTCCTCCAAACATGAGTTGAAAACCGTGGTCAGGATAGGGGCCAATACCTCCTTAAACTTTTTGTAAAATTCTGGGCCATAGCCATCCGGTCCTGGGGCCTTGTTCGAGGGCAATCGTTCTATTGTATCTTTGACTTCCCTCAGTGTAATTTTACTGTTCAACTCCAATTTTGCCGATTCCGATAATTTAGGAATAGGTAAATCTTTCAGGAAGTTTTCTGTACTTGTTACAATATCTATGCCCTGATCTTCCCTCCTATAAAGGTTTTGGTAGAACTGCTGAAATTGTTGTGCTATATCCTGAGGTTTAGTCCAAGGGGTGGAGGGGTTTGCAATATTTCTTAATTTCAAAATTGTCCTGTCTGCTTGGGCCTTGCGTAGCCGAATCGCTAAAAGCCTGGAGGCCTTCCCTCCCAAATCGTGATATCTCTGATTCATGTATCTTAATTGGCCATCTGTCACCCTGTTATCCAGTTTTCGTAGTTTCTCCCTTCCCTCCCCTAATGCTTTCATAATTCTGGTATTTGTGGGGTTTCTCTTATGCTCCTCCTCCAGGAAGCTGATCTTTTCTAGGATTCTGTTTCGAGATATCTGGGCTAGCTTCTTATTTGCTGAGGCTGCACTAATAAATTCTCCCCTCACCACTGCTTTCAAGGCCTCCCAGGTACTGATTGGGGAGCAGCACTGCTGTACATTAATGTCATATATTTCCTTTATTAATTTAGCCAGTTTCTTAGTTAGAACCTTGTCATTTAGTAGCAAAACATTTAATCGCCATTGAGAGCATCTGTGCTCTCTGGACAGTGCCCATGTGATTCCAACCGGAGCATGATCCAAGAAAGTAATATTATATATTTTGATGATAATACTCTATAAATCACACCTAGATTTCTACAAACAAGTCTGTTCTAGAGCATGACTGATTGCTGCGAAAAAGGAGTAGTCTCTTTCCCCATGTTGGGTTAAGCCGAAGTGTCAATTAGCTAGCTCCTCTAATAGAGGCAGCCAGAGTTTTGGTTGTCACCCTGTTATGACTCAGGGACTGGGAAGATCTATCGAGGCCCGGGGAAACCACAGCATTAAAATCTCCAGCTGTTATTAACTGGCCTTCTGACAATAAGGCCACTTTATGCAAAACCGATTTTAAAAATACATGTGTTTGGCAATTGGGTGCATATAGATTCACCAAGTGAAGCAATTGACCCTGCATGATGCCAGAGATGCCCAAAAAGCGTCCCTCCCCCCCCTCTCGATATCGACTATTTGAAATGGGCATCCCCTCCTGAACAAGATGGCCATACCTGCTTGCCTGCCATTGGGTGAAGGGGAAGCTTCCACTCTGTCTACCCACATTTTCCTCAGTTTAAGGTGTTCATCCTTTCCCAAATGGGTTTCCTGTAAAAAAGCAATATTACATTCGAGCTTTTTCAGTTCGTTTAAGATTATAGAACGCTTTATGGGTGAATGGATACCCTTCACATTATATGTAATCACATTGAGGTTAGTCATCCTGACTTACAATATCAATGGGTCTTATCAATTTCCCTTTAACCACAACCCTCAGTTGGTATATTAATATGCACCCACTGAGGACAAGTGGATACGATTTGTACGCTATAGCAGACAGATGGTAACTGTAACTAATAACTATTATAATAAACAATTCCCACATCAACATATCAGTAACCCATAAAACCAAGTAAAATGTGAACAGCCAAAACTGGGTTACTGCTATCAAACTAGGTTGCTGCTCACTATAGCAGCTATTACCTCTGATTTTAAAAATCATGTAACGACTTCCTAGGTGAGGGATTTTAGGTTTATGCAACCTCACCGATGTCAATCTAGAGATGACCTTAGTGACCTCCTGGTGTCGCATGTTGTACTCCCTCTCCCCGCATAAACCGAGGAACATGAGTAGCATGCAAAGATTCCCCTGCATAACTATCCACACGGTTTTGTGGCTGCCCCCCCAACTCTTCCTTCAAGATAACTGTTGGGCAGGTATAAGTACAATGAGCTTTTCCTGCCAATTCCTCCCCCTCTTACTTTCCCTTCGTAAGCCCTCGTAATTCTAAACAGGTGTAATTATACTAAATAATGAAGTCCATGGGTATTATTATGTCCAAGTCCCTTCTTCCTGGTGTTTAAACAGCCTTGAGTAAGTTCCCAGTGTACCGGATTGTTCGAAGTACTTAGAGGTCTCCTCTCCACTCAATAAGGATAAGTCCCCCACTGTAAGAAGAGACCCCCCCCCGCCACCTTTCCCTCAATCCAAAATGTCTACACCATAGAAAGCCCACTCCACCTTACGGCACAGCGTTACAGCTACCAAAACTTCGTTGCAGTCCTCAGGTCATCTGGTTTCCTTCTCCTACATCCAATTTTGAGCGTATTTCCTGGTCTGACCTCTTAAATAGCTTTGTCACATCAGTTAAAGCTCGAGGTGGAAACAGCCATGTCGCAGACCTCTTGCACCCTCTTGATTGAACTCCTCAGACTTCAGTCAACAATCTGTGCTCCAGCATCTCCAGTTCCCTATTAGAGGGAGCGTGATTTTCTGTTCCGCCAGGAATGGTGCCGCCTCTGCCAGGGAGTTGAAAACTCGTGCTCCGCCCTCTAGGTACACTTTTAACTTTGCTGGAAAATTAAGTTGGGCTTTTATATTCCTTTTTTCCTTTAGTTCTTTAATTATTTGCCTAACCTGGAGACGCTTTGCTTGCAGCTCTGCTGAAAAGTCATTATCAAAGTATATATTTTAGTTTTCAAACTTTAAGTCCTTATGTCGCCAAGCTTCCTGTAGAATCGATTCTTTGGCTTGGTAATGCAGCATATGAACTATCCAGGATCTTGGTTTTGTTTTCGGGTCCACTGAGCGAGGGCCAAGTGAGCAGTGTGCACGCTCAATCGTCAAAGGCAAATCCGAGGGAAGGGATAGGGTGGTTTTCAGCAATTGGAATATAAAGTCTGCTGGTGAGGCGTAGCCCTCCTCGGCCCCCTCCTGCACACCATGAATCTGAAAGTTGTTTCTCCTCGTCCTATTTTTGGCGTCTTCTAGCCTGGCATAAACTAAGCGGTCCCGCTGCAACAGGTAGGCCAAAATTCTGTCATTGCCATCCTGGGACTTGGTCAACTCTGTAATCTTGGTCTCATTCATTTGGACTTTGGTGTTAATATTTCTGATGTCCATTCGCAAATCGGCGATTGAGGATTCGATTTTATTAACCGATTTTAGGATTTTTGCCAAAGCTTTCTCTGTTTTGTTCGGCGGGTCTTCCTCCTCTAAATCGGGGTCCCAGGAAGATTCGGATGGTGATCGGGCCCTTGCGCAGGCCGCAAACCCTTCAGTGCCAGCGTCTATTGGTAGCTGCTTCAAATTAGATTTTTTGGCCATTTTCTTTTGATCTTTCGCCCGCAGTGGTTTACCAGACATTTAGGCTGAACGTTAGCTGGCCTCCTGAGTACAAATAGTCGGTTTCTGAAGGAGGATTGTGATAGATTGCCGAGTTGGTTCTGGAGCTAACTGGATTAGGCAGCCACGATTGTAGTGACGTCACCAGAAGTCCATAACTATGCAGTTTATTGTACTGATGTACAATACCATAGTTACAGCTTACATGTGTCTGACTCTGGACAAGGCTGTATGGTCCCTGGATAGGAGCTCTGCCTGGTGGGATGATACAGTAATGAGCAAGTGGCAGAATGATGAGTGGGGCCGTAATTTTCGCATGACCAAGGCTTCGTTTTATGTGCTATGCTCAGAGGTGCACGATGTGAATGTAAAGCAAGACACACAGCTGAGAAAATGCATATCTGTACATAAACATGTAGCAATCACACTGTGGAAGCTCGCTACAAACGTAGATTACCGCATCCTGGGGCATCTGTTTGGGGTGGGAGATCCACAGTATGTGAGATGATCATTGAAGTATGCCATGTATTAGTGGCTGTTGTAATGCCACGTGTCATACGGTCTGGGAACATTGCAGAGGTTGTGTCTGGCTTTGAAAATGAATGGGGGGTTTTCATGCTGTGGTGGGGTCATAGATGCCACCCATTTCCCTATCCTATGCCCACCCTATAATGCCACAGAGTACGTTTTTTTTTTTTAAACTCTGTTTCTGCACCAGCGCACTGAGGCATCTCTCAGTGGTGCCTACATGACGTCCCTGCTGCTCCCCACCGTGATCCTCTCCTCAGCCATCCCTCCCATCAGAGAGACTTCCCAGCCCCCCGGATCACCCTCCCCCCGGGGGAGGGCCCGCCACTATACCCGTGGTGGTGTCTTTCTGAAATTAGAGGGTCCATCTCTCTTAGGGAGTGGCCATGGATCTATGGTGGTGGAATGTGCCATTGGGCGCCTGAAAGGTCGATGGAGATGTTTGTTGAAGAGGATGGAATTTTCTATTGAACACATACCAATAGTTGTGGCTGCTTGCTGTGTCCTACACAATGTGTGTGAGTCAAAATCAGAATTGTTCCTACGGGACTGGTTGTGTGAAACTGAAGTGTTTCAACAACCTGGACTTGATCAAGCTAATTATGAAGACAGTTCTGGGGCAGAACTTGGACGTAGAGCACAATCCATTCATGAAGTACTAGCCACCCGTCTGTACACCCAGTAATTGTTCTGTACCTGTATATCTGCTATTCCATACCCTGTTTGCTGTAATATGTCAATATAGTCCACTAATACAGTAATTCACAGATATAACAGGTTGCATAAAGTAATGAGACCACACAATTCAGGGTACTGTATAAATGTTTTATTCTTGATAAGAAAGTTTTAAACATCCAGTTTGTGGATCATATTGTAACAAACTACAGCATAAGGAAGTAAAATTGAATGTGTCATTTAACTAGTCCAGAAGTCTGTGAATAGTAATGAAAGTCATACTTCACACTTGTCACTGCAGAAAGATGAATTGGTTGTTTCTACAGCAGTTGCCAACATCACAGTGATTTCCACAATCAGTAACAGTAAATGCACGTGATAAATATTGTACTAAAACAAGTGGCAAGATAACAGAGTTAATACTATTTCTTAAATCAGACTTCATGTGCAAGTACATACATTTTAATGCAAACTTTTTAAAAATGTTTAACACAGTGAGACTGTGATTTCTTAAAAGTCGTTTTTCAAACACCATAAACTGTACTTTAATGTTTTTAAAGTTTTGTGCTAGTACATAAATTTTAATGCAAACGTTTTTAAAATATTTAAGACAGACTAATTTCTTAAGTTGTTTTTCAAACACTGTAAACTTTAATGTTTTAAAAGTTTTTAACAAACTTTGCAAACTATTAAGAACACAATGCATAGAACTTAACCTGCATAAAATGCAATTTTGATTGCATCTACATTTATTACAATTCATTAATTAAATGCTTCCTTTGTGATTCGAACTGTGAAGTATTTATTCTTCTCAAGCAAAACAACAATATCAAATATATGTTTCTGCATGAACTCATGCGAAACATGCCAACAACTGGTTTTCATTGCCCCATACTGTACAGCAATGTTTTTTTTGCTGCTGTAAGTATTGGTGCATCACAGACATCATAGGTTTGTCCAAGTTATGTCATCACTAAACAATTCCTGTGTCATGCTATGGCCGGCAGTAGCAATTGGGTAGTGTGACCCTGATGCAGATGAACTATGGCATGCGATGTCAGAATGGAGTCATTGCTGCTCATAACACTTTGCCCACTAACACTGAACACTGCACCATGGGCAGTACTTTGAGCAACCACCATTGGCATTTGAGGTGCTTGATATTGAGTAGGTGGCTGTGGCGGTTGTGGCTGTGGTTGTGGCTGTTGGTTACAGCATAAGATCTCTAACAGATTGTTAAAAAATGTAGCAGACTGTTCAGTCTCCTTGGTACGCATGCGCTCCTCCATTTCAAGTGCAGCTGCTACTCTCTCTCCTGTTCGGCCTCCACATTTGTTGATGCTGCTCAATCAGCAGCTTGAGAGTTGGTTCAAAGAGGGACTCTGTGATTTCCTGTAGCCTGGTCATTTTCTTTTTTTCTTTCTCAGATTTTGAAGTGGTTCACAAGTAGCTGATCTCTTTTGTCCGCTCCCAACCAGCATACTGGTGGCTGGGCGTGGCCTGTTAATATCTGAGGTACACAGCAGGCTGTCAAAAAGTACTGCGTGTTCAGACCCTAAAGATCTATCGGCATGATTTTCACCATTTTCAAGGTCATCAGTATCCCTCTCACAATCTATAAGAATAAAGATAAAAAGATTATAAATACTATTTTGTGGTGAATGACTGCTGGAAGAATAATTTTGGGGTGGGAGGGCAGTGATTACATAAGTGCCCTATTAATAATGCAAGCTACAGTTTTGCATCAGTGGTATTGTGACATTAGCTGACAACATGACAGTATTATCTTTTTTTACCTGATATGGGCAATTCATCAACAGGAAAATCATCAGCCTCTGTATCGTCAGCAGTCACTACTTGATCCAAACTCTGAACCATGATGGTTGGCTCTGTGGTTGGTCTTGTGCCCAGTATCTTATCCTGTTCTTCATAGAATGGGCATACCACATGTCGTACACCAGAAACGTTGTTGTGGTGCTTGGCACAATGATATTTCCTTTCAACTGTTTTATTTTTTTCTCTGCACCGCTTAGCCGTCCTCTCTGTTACAAGGTCTGCAAGATGTTGGGGGACTCTCTGGTATACTTGGTATTTCTGTGCATTGAGTTTAACTCCTCTTGCATTGTTTCAGTTGACCAATAATCAATTAATACCTTCACTGACTCATCAGTCCAGCTAGCTGCACGGTCACTCATTGTGCACACAGAACACAAGTGAAAACAATGCTTAAATGTGGAGGGTATTGTCAGATGACTAACAACTGTGGACCACTGCACACTGTGCACAGAGGATTGAACAGTCAGGATTCCCACACGAATTGTGTGAATGTACTACACTAATGAGCGCTATGCAGCCACTAATGTGCTTTATGAGTAATAAATTTTTCACCACAAAGTCAAGGTACGATCCACACTCAGGACTTCAAATTTCCCTCCTCTGACCGATGCTTCCATGTGGCATGCTGAGAAATCTCTAGCGTTGCAATCTGGCACCATGAAACAGCAACAGCCGTGATGTGGACTACACCGATTGCACTGCCGGTAAGTTTGATTTAAAATCTGAACCGATTTTAAATCCATGTTAAGTAGGGTTTGAGCATGGTTTTTAAAATCAGTTCAGGGACCGTGTTCAGTGCGGATGGAAACTGAACTTGAGGAGAGTTAAAACGTTTTAGCCCAGTTAGTCCGCTTCAACTGCCCAAGTGTGAACAGGGCCTTAGTAACACCTGCCTTACAACTGTATGTTAATGTTGATCTTGTAACTTGAATGTTTACTGTCCCATTCCTGTTGTACCCCCCCCCCAGGTTGCACTGGAAGATGAGTGACTTGTTGCTCAGTGTGCCTTCCTGGTGAAACATTTCAATAAATAAATAGCACACAACCGAGTGTGTGGGTGGGCTAAGGTTGTTAGTGCACACATAGAAAAGATAACAACGTTTATGGGTGAGCTGAGGTTGAGGGTACACGTACAGAGCACACAACAGTGTGTGTGTGCTGGGGTTGTACATGCTCATGTAGAACACAGGGCAGAGTGTGTTTGTAGGTGGCCTTGGGTTATAAGTACACAGGGTGTGTGTGTAGGGGCTGGGGTTATGGGTATACGTTTAGAACACACAACAGAGTGTGAGGGTGGGCTGAAATTGTGGGTACACATGTAGAACACATGACTGTGTGAGTGGGCTGGGGTTGTGGATATACATATAGAATACATGAGCGAGTGTGGGGGGTGCTATGTTTATGGTTATACATTTAGAACACACAACAGAGTGTGTGGGTGGGCTGAGATTGTGGGTATACATGTAGAACACACGACAGTGTGTGAGTGAGCTGGGGTTGTGGATACACATATAGAATACATGACCAGGTGTATGGGTGGGGGGCCTGGGGTTATGGGTACACATTTACAACACACAACAGAGTGTGTGGTTGGGCTGAGGTTGTGGGTACATGAATAGAACTCATGACAGTGTGTGGGTGGGCTGCTGTTATGGGTGCACATATAGGACACATGACAGTGTGTGAGTTGGCTGGGGTTGTGGATGCACTTACAGAATCGACTGTGTGGGTAGGCTGGGGTTATTGGTACATGTATAGAATACACAATCAAGTGTGTGTGGGGGCTGAGGTTATGGATACACATTTAGATCACATGACAGAGTGGGAGTGGGCTGAGATTGTGGTACTTGTGTAGAACACATGACGTGGGAATATGAGTGAGCTTGGCTTATGGGTACACAAAGCACACAGTGGAATGTGTGGTGGGACTAGGGTTGTGGGTATATGTGTAGAACACATAACAGAATGTGTGGGTAGGCTAAGGTTGTGGGTACACATGTAGAACACGACAGTATGTGGATGGGCTGGGGTTGTGGGTACATATATAGAACATATGACAGTCTGGTGGGCTAGGGTTGTGGGTATATGTATAGAAAATACACAACCAAGTGTGTGTGGGGGGGCTGGGGTTATGGGTACACATTTAGAACACAGGACAGAGTGTGTAGGTGGGCTGAGATTGTGGGTACACATGTAGAACACACAACAGAGTGTGTGAGTAGATTGAGGTTGTGGGTAAATGTGTAGAACACATATAGAGTGTGTGTGTGAGTTGAGATTGTGGGTACATGTGTTAAACACATGACAGAGTGTGTGAGTGGTCTAGGGTTGTAAGTATACGTGTAAAAACACAACGGAGTGCATGGGTGGACTGGGGTTGTGGGTAGATGTGTAGAACACATGAGGGAGTGTGTAGGTGGGCTGGGGTTGTGAGAACAGGTGTAGAACATTCAACAGTGTGTTGGTAGACTGGGGTGTGGGTGTGGGTGCACGTATAGAATACAGAACAGCGTGTATTATTGTGGGGAGGAGGCTCTCTGTGAAGGTGGAAGGGCGTGGACACCCGGCGTGTACGTATCTCCTGTTGGCTGACTAAGAAGTGGAGCAAGTACCGGCTGTGAATAGAAACATAGAATGTGTCAGCAAAAAAGGACTGGTAGGCCCATGTAATCTGCCTATCTTCCCTGCCTGTTAGTATACCCTGGACTCTATTTGATCACAGGTGTCTCTCTCCCTCCCCCACCACTTCTTCTGGCAGGTTCATCCAGGCATCCACTGTCCTTTTTGTGAAGTCTCAGTTCTCTCTTGAACTCCCCCCCCCAGCTTCATAGATGCCCCGTGTTCTGGTGCTCCTTCTGTGAAAGAGATTCTCCTTCTGCACCTTGTTCACCATGAGGTACTTATAGATCTCAATCGTGTCTCCTCTCGCTTTCCTCTCCTCCAGGGAGTACATGTTGAACTCCCACAGCCTCTCCTCATATGGGTTCTTGTGAAATGCCCGCACCATTTTGGTAGCCCTCCTCTGGACCACTGGCGCCCACTCTGTCTGTGTCCCTGTGGAAGTGTGGCCTCTAGAACTGGACACAGTACTCTAGGTGGAGTCTCACAATTGAGCGATACAGTGGCAACACCACCTCCCTTCTCCAGCTAGCAGTCCCCCTCATTATGCACCCCAGCATCTGGCTAGCCTTGCCTACTGCCTTGTCGCACTGCACTGCAGCTCTGAGATCCTTAGATATGATTACCCTAAGGCCCCTCTCTTGCTTGGTAACTGTAAGTACCTTCTCCCATCTTACACACAGACCCTATGTTTTCCCGCCCTAGGTGAAAACTACCACTTGGTCACCCTCCCTGCCGGAGCCCATCCTCGGAGTGGGGGATACGGGCAGTTTATCCAAATGGGTTGTGTTGACCCCCATTGACATCACGAGTGGTGGAGTGAAGTGTAGCCAAGAGTGGCAGTAAGGCCAACACGTGTGATTTATGCATTGCGAGTGTGTGTCTTCAAGGTGTCTTGTTTTCTAAAGTGAAATCCTGAGATGTCTTTTTTTTCTGCGTTATTTTATTTTGCATCCATTGGATGTTCTGATCATGTGAAAGGTACAAATGGCTGGTGGTACAAATGTTTTTGATTCCAGATATTTAGAACCTTGGTTAAAGAGCAGCTGACATAAAACGCTCTACCTTTTTCATCCCGATCGGCTTCGGTGTTTAGAAGAACACTGGTCGTTTTTGCAATGCAGAAAGTAAAAAAAAAATTATTTTTTTATGTTTTGTTGCCATTTACATCCTGTGTGTTCCCATGGCAGCTCATAGGTATGCTCCCGCATGCGTGATGTCTTGATGTTATGTAGAGAAAGGTTTTTACAGCGTGGGAGCTAGTGTCAGTACGGCTGTGCATTACTGGCAGTGTGACTTGGTATTCGAACTGTGCTCATTATTTAGTTAAAAAACACACAAACAAGCTCAGCTTCCAAAGGTGAAGTGCACATGCCCAAGGGGGACACAGTCTGGACCCAAGAGGGGTGCGTAGCTGGGGTGGACTGGCACCAAGAGTCTCAGATGGAGCCCTAGAAGTAGAATCTGGATCACAGAGCTTAGAGGAAATGCGGTGCCAAATCGCTCATGTTTGGTAGAGTTATCCCAGGTCTGATCCCATAGTACACATTAGATCTAAGGTATTATTTATCATAACAAAAGGCAAATTAATTATATAGTCCCAAAACTTATTATGTCTTATCTGAGCAGCCCACATCATTAAAAGTGTCAGTGGCTCAGTAGGTAGCACACTCGCCTCTGAGGCTGGGAGATCAGAGGGCTGTGGGTTCAGTTCCCACATCTGGCACTTGGGTTAATATCCCAGTACTGACACTGTAGTGCAGCGTGAAAGGGGTGCTGCACTTCTGAGGTGCTGTCTTTCAGATGAGACGTTAAACCGAGGTCCCATCTGCCTAGATTGGTGGTAGTTCAGGTGGATATTAAAGATCCCATGGCACTTATCGAAAACAGTAGGGGAATGTTTTATTGCAAAATACATAACATCAGAGAAGAACACTCAAAAAACGAAAAGAAAACATAGTGAACACAGAAAAAAAATCCCCACAAGCTCAAACAACAAAAGAAAGAAAAGAAAAAGCACAGAAAGAAACCCGTACATAATCATTAAATCTCATATATAATACTGAAAAAATAAGTAATCAGTGCAACCAAAACACGTTTCCAGAATGACTGAAACTTCCCTCTATCAGATATCCTCGACTCCTTCATTTTAAGTTGCTTCAAAGCTTCCGTAATTTGATTAATCAATACAACATTTGGGGTATTCACATGCCGTAAATAGAATTGACAATGTGCCTGCCAAAGATAATATTTGATATAAGCAAACATCACATTCAGTGTACTGGGATGGTACCTAGAGTAAATACCCAAATAATCCCCCAGTTATCAGACATTCATATTGAATATGCTGAAGCCAAAACTGTTTACTATGGGAACATGAAATACAAAAATGTTCCTGTGATTTTTCCGTGCCAATACAAGAAAATCTCAAGCACAACCTGTCAGTCACGGGTTTATGCTTCCAACTACCCTTAACCCCCAATTTCCCATGACAACACAACCACTGGACATCCCAGATATGATCAGGGATCCTAACGTTTTTAAGAATATTCAAGGCAAACTGAAGTTTGGTAGGAAGACAGCGAGGCAAATCAACCCGCAGAGCATGATGTCTATCCATCACAAGACCATATATAGATTTTCTTTGCATGGAAGTAATCTCAAGTTTACTTGAGTTCCACCCTTTCACTCTTTTCAGCATAGGAAGGGCAAAATTGGGAACCTGTAAAGACTCGCCTAACCGAGGAAAAGTCACCTCCCATTTCTGAAAAAAAAAGTTTAAACAACGAAAAGTCCACTCTGCCCAATTTGAAGTATGTCCCACTGTCCTATAAAAGAAAGGAAAAAATGCAAAAAGACTGAAAAAACACTACAGGGTTCAAAATACCCAGCCCTCCCATAGAAACCTTAAGATACGTAAAATCCGTTTTAACTGGGTTCAACCTACTACCCGAGACCACCTGAAAAAAACAACTAAACAGTCTAGTTTCGAGACCAGTGGGTAGAGGAAAAATGTGTGCAATATTCAAAAAAACAAACGGGATGAGAAATTGCTTAACAATACAAACCCATTTATTTTTCCCCATCCCCCAGGACTTTCAGTGTGAAACCTTCGCCTCCCCTACTTGCAACCTATCCTCCCAGTTAATCCTTGCAATATCGTGTTCACCAAACTTAATAACCAGAACCTTAAAAAAATGTCAAGACACCTGTAACAGTACCTATCGAACATACTGAGTCCCCATCCCCAAGCTGCAAGCCCATGCTCTTTTGATGGTTAAAGCCTGCCCCAGTAATCCCAGAAAAGGTATCCAATACCTGTAAAGCATGCACTCCGGCCTGAACAGAATTCGTCAACAGACAAATATCGTCTGCACAGGCCATTATCTTTTGAGGAAAACCTCAGGACTGGGAGACAACCCAACAATAATAGTGTCATTCAGGATTATTCTAATCATAGGATCCAAACAAAACGTATACAGAAGGGGACTAAGGGGACAACCCTGTCTAACCCCCCTGTCCCTAGCAAACCACTCACCGTAGGAATGGCCACAGCATCTTGATTCAAAATACGAATCCACATAATCAAGGATGAAGGAATAACATAAACTTGTAAAACTTTAAATAAAAAGGAAATAGACACATTATCAAAGGCTTTTTCTGATCCAAAGTGATCAGAAACCCCCGCAACTTCCTTTGCCTCCCAAACTCCCAGACATCCCTCAACAATTTGAGGTTCTGTTGAATGTTTCTCTCAGGAATGGAACATGTTTGAACCTGATGAATCAAGACAGACGCAGCCTTCTGCAGTCTATGACACAGAATCTGTGAAAAGATTTTATAATCAGAATTCAATAGGCTAATCAGCCTCCAGTTCCCTAACTCCTGTCTATCACCAGTCTTATAAAGGTAAATCACCACAGCCGAGGAACAGCAACAGCAACAGCCATCAAAAGTTCATTAAAAACTTGCACTAAAAGCGGGGCCACCAAATCCTTATAGGCTTGATAACACTCATTCGTAAGCCCATCCTCCCCTGGGGACACCCCTGAGCGTAACTTAGAAATAACATTCAAAACCTCAGACAAAGTAACACGACCAGCAATATCAGTCGCTATGGTAGGTGACAAAAAAGGCAATGAGCAACTGATCAACGCATCCCAAGCAACATGAGGGACAAATTCCTGTCCCACTGAATTCTGAATATACTCAGCCATAACATCCAACATCTCAGCATTAGACGTACGCAGATGACCAGACCTATCATAAAGGCCAGCCATTTTCTTATTTGCCAACTTCGTTTTGCATGCCTGAAATGGATCAGAAAAAGGAGACTTGGCAGTACCAAATTTAAAATTGGCATATAAAAAAGCTGGATAGTCTTTCATTTTACCCTTCCCAATATCAAGCTGTGCCTTAATCCTACACTCTGCTGCAGTAAGTAAGGATAGGAGTTTATAAAATTGATCCCTCAAAGCTGAGTACCCCAAATATTCCTTATTACCCTTAGCTCTTCCTATGTCCAGAAACAATTTCTTAACCTCCACTTTAGTATCCCGCCACCAGGAGTACCAGGAGTCATAAAGAATAGCCACAGAACTTTGGAACTCAAAGAACAATCCTGCCTTTGTTTTAACATCAGGATTATCTAAGACTGCAGAATTAAGTTTCCACTGCCTAGTCATTTCAGGAAATGAGGGAGGTTCATGTTAAAATTTAATATCACACTGTAAAATGCCATGGTCAGAAAATTCACAGTGCTTTAAACAAAAACCATGAACCAACAACCCACTGGGGAAAAAAAAAACTCAATGCAGGTACAATACGCACTACGCCTATATGTAAATCCTCCATCCTTATGCAAAACCCTATATGCAGCTACCAAATCCGCAGTGCGAATAATATTATGTAATGCATGTGAATCACAGTACACCTCCGGCTGTATATTATCACGCATCTTCACATCTAGACAACAATTCATATTGCCTCCCCAGAATATCATTCTGGAAGAGAATAGAAAAGGTGTAATTAGGGTAAATAACTCTATACTAGCCTTTATACTCTGAGGGGCATAGGTATTGATAATATGCATAAAAAAACTATCATAAACACAATCCAACAAAAAGGCTCGTCCTGGCAGAATATCAACTATCTTCTGACCCCGAACTCAAGGTGATTTAAAAAGAATCCCAAGGCCATCCGCCACGTCCTCCCCAAAGGACCAAAAAGAAGGACCCCAGGGCCAATGTTTTTTAACCTGAACTATATCCTGTAAGGAAGCAAATCTGGTTTCCTGAATGAGCAAGGCATCAAACGGACAGTGTTGAAAAAACTCCAACAAAGCCATTTGCTTACGAAAGGACTTAATGCTACACACATTCAAGGAAACCAGACGAAAAAAAGCCATCTACGAAGTTACTGGGAAAGTAGGGAAAAACCTTCAAACCGCATCCTTGTCTTTCTTTCTTGTCCTCCCTATTTTCTTCTTAGAATTTAGGACACTTTGAGAAGTATCCTCGTCACACTCCATTTCTGATACTACACCAGATAAGGAGGAAACATCAGACTCAAAGCCCCCCTTCCTGGTCTTGAAGCACTTGAAAATAATTTTGTGTGGGATTGGTGCCAACCGAAACTTAAGACTTAAGGGAAGATCTAGTCACCCGTTTTTTTTTTTGGGAGAAAATCAGCCTCCACCTGGGGGGGGGGGCATTTGCCCCAAGTCACCCTCTACACTAGGGACTAGCCCTTGTTCTGGAGCAGTAGAAGCAGCTGGAGATGAATCAGCCTGAATAGAGACCGAAGAGGGAGACCCAGATGTCACATCTGGAACGTCAGGTCTAGGCTCTGGTCTGGAAGGACTATACCTCTCTTGGGTCTCAGAGACCAGATTCTCCTGATTGAGCCCACCAGTCTGATTTTGGCCAACCCAGGGGCACTGATGATAAGCATGGCCAAGTTAATTACAAAGATTACATTTAAAAACATTCCTACAAACAGAGCTAGCATGATCATATTCCCCACATAAGACACAAATAACCCTGTCACAAGTGCTGCTAAGATGTCTGGGGCTGCCACATTTGTAGCAAGCCTTAGGTTGGCCTGGATAAAAAAACACCCCTCTGTCCTTCCCTAAGAAAAAGCTTTTGGGAATATGCTGCCCATCATTATCGATCAAATGCATTTTCACTTTAAACCTCCAACCACCATTCCAGATACCTTCACTATCAATGATAGCCTTGGGAGGCCTCATAACATATGAACATATGAAATTTGCCAGCAGATAAAGGCCTAGAGGTCTATCAAGTCTGCTCGAATGTGCAGCTAGCACCCCTTATTCTGCAGCTGCCCCTTCCTTCCACCCTTCCCCTTCATTAACCCTCCCCCTTGTCCTGTCCCATCCTCGTTTGAAGCAGTCCACTGTTCTACTGCATACCACTTCAGCAGGTAACGATTCCACCCAGCCACCACCCTCTCTGTAAAAAGTGTCTCCTCATCTCCCTCCTGAACCTTCCTCGCCCAGTCTCATATCATGGCCCCTGGTGGCCCTCCCCTCCCTTACTTTGAACAGCCCCTCTGTACCTGTCTTGTTTATTCCTTTCATGTATTTAAAGGTTTCAATCATGTCACCCCTGTCTCTCCTCTCCTCCAGTGAGTACATGTTCAACTCCTTCAACCTCCTCTCGTATGATAAGTCCCCCAGCCCCTTGATCATCTTTGTCGCTCTGCGCTGCACCCCCTCCAGTAACTTAATGTCCCTCTTCAGATACGGACGCCAGTACTGCATGCAGTACTCCAGGTGTGGTCTAACTAATGACCTATACAGTGGCAGAATCACCTCCTCCCTCCTCGAGGATATACCCCTTGCAATATAACCCAGCATTTTGTTGGCCTTTGCAGCTGCCTTCCTACATTGTGCTGAGTTGTTCATTGACCCTGTAATGAGCACACCCAGATCCTTCTCCTTCCCAAGTCTGGGCTAGCTGCACTCCCCCTAGCTGGTAACTCCTCCTTGGGTTCTTCATCCCAAAATGCAGCACCTTGCACTTTTTGGCATTAAAGCCCAGTTGCCAGGTGTCTGACCAGGTTTCAAGCTTTGCCAGATCATCCTGCAACCCCTGCCATCCCCTAGGTCATCCACCACCACGCCTACCTTGGTATCATCAGCAAACAGACTGATCTTGCTCTTGATGTCCCATGATATGTCTGCAATGAATATCCCAAACAACACTGGTCCCAACACCGAGCCCTGTGGAACACCGCCGTCACTGCCCTTGGATGTGAGAACTCCCCACCCACCACCACCCTCTGTTGCCTTCCTTGCAGCCAGTTTCCTACCCATCTCACCAGCTTTGCACTCGCCTCTGCCTACTAACTTCCTTCCCAGCCTTCCATGTGGCACTGAGTCGAATGCCTTACTGAAGTCCAGATACAGGACATCCACTGCATGGCCCCTGTCCAGTTGCCTAGTTACCCAGTCGTAGAACTCACCCAGGTTGGTTTGGCAGGATCTGCCACGTATGAAGCCATGCTGTCTGCTGTTCTGTAGTCCTTTGGCCTCTAGGAGGGCCACCAGCCTCTCCTTCAGGATAGTCTTCATTAGCTTACCCATGATGGATGTGAGGCTCACTGGTCTGTAGTTTCCCGGTCCATCCTTGGGGCCACTCTTGTGAAGGGGCAGCACATGAGCCATCCTCCAGTCCTGAGGTACACACCCCGAATGTAGTGAGGCATTAAATAGGTCTGCCAAAGGTCCTGCAAGGACCTCTGCCAGCTCCTTCAGTACCCTGGGGTGGATGCCATCTGGGCCTGGCGCCTTGTCCACCCTCAGTGCCTTCAAACCCTCTTGAACTCTGCATGTCTATGTCCTTGCGGAGATGGGGTCTCCAGAACTGGACACAGTACTCCAGATGTGGTCTCACCAACTGTCTGTACAGAGGGATAACATCTTCCTGTTTTCTGCTGCTGATGCCTCTCCCTATGCATCCCAGTATACCCCCAGCCCTCCCTACTGCCTTCTCACATTGCTTGCTAACCTTAAGGTCATCTGATATGATTACCCCCAGGTCCCTTTTCTTTTGTTGTTGTTCCTACCCTCAATTGTGTAATCTTCCCTGGGTTCTTGTTTCCCAGGTGCATTATTTTGCACTTCTTTGCATTGAATCCTAGCTGCCATACCTCTGACCATTCCTCCAACCTTGCCAAGTCCCTTCTCATCCTTTCCACGCCTCCTTATGTATCAATTTGATACCTTAAGTTAAAATTTGCGCCATCTGGGGAACCCTTTTTACAGGGCTTGCGCCAAATCTTTGGCCCAAGCTGCTGTAAAATGAGGAAACTGTTGCAACTGTGCCCGATGTACTAAAATTGGCTGCAGTTGCACCACAGGAGTTTAGTGCAGCTGTGCCAAAAAAACAGCTGTGATGCAGGGCTTGACGTAAGCCCTGTGTCACCCTTTGAAAATCGAACCCCATGTCTTCTTCCTGTTAAAGGAACATTATCCTCAGCTTCCTCCTATCCTCTACGCAGGAATACTTCCTGTTCCTTCATTATTCCTTCTAGAAAATCTACTGTTGGTCAGTGTGCTTTCTCATAGTGCTTCCCTGAACTCTGGTCCTCCCTTCCCTTGTCAATTCGCTCTGCCTGTTTTGCTTTCTCCTTAAAGTCTCTCCCTCATGACTGTGTTTGTCCCTTCTGCAACTGTCCATGACTCTCTCCCCCCGCAACTAGTTTTGCCCTGGCAGTCTGTTTCCTTCATTACCTTATTATTGTTCTGTAACAGTAGTTCCATCACCTAAAAAAATCTCAATTTTGTTTCTAGTCTAGGCTTTCCTGAGGAAGAGGAGGGTGATGGGTGTGAAGGGAGTACAAGGGGTGGGAATGATGCAGAAATGGACACACGTCCCTTTACATGAGAAAGGGTCCTGAAGGAACTGGAAGGAATAAGAGTTGATAAAAGTAATGGGGCCAGATGTGTGCCAGCAGGGTCCTTAAAGAACTAAGAGAGGTGGTGGCTGAACCTCTGGCTATCCTGTTTAGCTGATCACTGGAAACAGGGAGGTACCAAAAGACTGGAGGACAGCAGATGTAGTCCCCTTATACAAAAAAAAGTGGGAACAAAGAGGAAGCAGAGAACTACAGACCAGTAAGCCTCACCTCGGTAGTGGGGAAGATCATGGAAGCACTACTGAAGGAGAGTTTGGTGGAACATCTGGTTGTCAAGCAGACTACAGCACCCAAGGCAGCAAGGTTTCACCAGGGGGAGGTCATGTCAGACCAACCTCATTGAATTTTTCGACTGGGTGACTAGGGAGGTGGATCGGGGAGGGCAGTGGACGTGGCCTATCTAGTCTTCTGCAAGGCGTTTGACACTATGTCGCATAGACGGCTATTACACACTGGGGAATATGGGTGTGGGCAGGACAGTAGTGTGGTGGGTAGGTAACTGGCTGGGTGGCAGGACACAGAGGGTGGTGGTAAATGGCTGTCACTCCACAGAGGGAAGAGTGACCAATGGGGTACCACAAGGATCAGTGCTAGGACCGGTCCTATTCAACATCTTCATAAGTGACATTGCGCAGGATCTAGAAGGCAGAATTTCCCTGTTTGCTGATGACACAAAGCTCTGTAACAGAGTAAACACACCAGAGGGTGTAGACAGAATGAGAAGGGACCTGCAGAAACTTGAAGAATGGTCAGGGGTTTGGCAGTTGAAATTCAGTGCAAAGAAGTGCAAGTTAATGCATATGAGGCAAAAAAACCCTGGCACAATATTTCAGTTGGGGGGTGAGGATATAGCATGCACCAAGCAGGAAAGGGATCTTGGGGTTATCATCTCTGATGACCTCAAGGTAGGGGAAACCATGCGACAAGGCAGCAGATAAAGCAAATAGGATGCTGGGATGCATAGGCAGGGGCATCACCAGCAGGAAAGGGAGGTCATAATTCCACTATACAAGACACTAGTGAGGCCTCACCTGTAGTACAGTGTACATTTCTGGAGACCTTACCTATGTAAGGACGTAGACAGGGTAGAGAAGGTTCAGAGGAGGGCAATAAAGATGGTACATGGATTGCATCACAAGTCCTATGAGGACAGATTGAAGGACTTGAATATGTACTCCCTGGAGGAGAGGAGGGAGAGAGGGGATATGATAGACATTCAAGTATCTTACAGGGTGGAACAGGGTGCAGGAATACACTATTTTTAAGTGAAAAAGATGTTCCAGATCTAGAGGGCATGGGGTGAAGTTGGAGGGAGGACGATTCAGAGGAAACGTGAGGAAGAATTTCTTCACAGAACGAGTGGTGGACAAGTGGAACACCCTGCTAGAGGAAATGGTGGGGGCTGAAACAATCACAGGATTTAAGAATGCATGGGATAGACAAAAATAAATTCTGGAGGTCAGAGGTGAGGGGCAACAGACTTCTAGGAAAACATAAAGCGAACTTACAAGCTCAAATGGGCAGATTGGGTGGGCCGTTGGCCCTTATCTGCCAACACTGTCTATGTATCTATGTAGTACATGTATCTTTTATACTGATTTGCCTTCCATTTTTTGATATTTCCTGTATAGGGGCTGAAATAAGGTTTTGCCAATGAGGAGCCATGGATGGCTCCTGGTCATCAGCATTTTGTGATCAGCCAGGAGCTAGTCAGGCCAACCAGGAGCTAGTACCTAAAAATAAAGAAAACGTTCTGAAAAGTAAAAACACATATTTATGTTTTTTTGTTTTGTTTTGCTTTGACAGGGAAAAACCACTCCCCTGAAGAGTAGGCAGGGATGGTTAGACTGCCAGGAAGAGAGATGTAGTGACAGATGAAGCCTAGGAAAAACTCCGGCCAGACAGAGAACACAGCATGTAGAAGAAGACCAGCAAGCACAGCAATAAGTGACTGGCATTACAGTTCTGTTTAAATTTCAGGAAGAACGCATTCAGTTTTTTACCAGACCGACTCCGTTTCATTAAAGGATAGTGGTGTTGGGGGCCGGCCTGGTGGCGCAGGGGGCTGAGGTGCTATGCGCCTTACCTCTCACCATGCTGGTGACCTAAGTTTGGGAATGAGCTTGACGCACTGGGGGTTGGCCGGGGGGGGAGGGTGGAGAGAAGATTAAGCATCCAATGGACTACTCTCCTCTCCCTGGGATGAGGACAGATGCCGTCTCACTCTTTTTATGCCATCTGGTGGGGGCCAGGTGGCAGCACCAGAGTTTGACCACCGTAGAAGGGATGGGCCACGGTTCTGTAGCGTGCGTGCGCCTCCATTAATATAATTTTTAAAAACTGAATACGTCAAAAGACGGGGTTGCAGGAAAAAAAAGACCGGGATTTACCCATCCATTCCCAAAGCTAAGGCACCTTATCTGTGCTCACAGGGTCCGGGAACATGCAGCAGAGAACACACAACTTTTTATTTTTTTATATAACTTTTTTAAACTGAGTGCATCAAAAGACGGTTGCAGGAAGAAAAAAGACAGGGATCTACCCCCAGCTAATAACTACGAAGACTAAGGAACTTTTGTGTGCTCACAGGGTCCTGGGACGTACAGCAGAAGAACTTGTTATGCTAGAGTTATGAAAAACTGTGATGTATCTCACACAGAGGATGGGAGAAATTTTCAGTGCTCAGCCACAACTTGAGTAGCACCCAGAGTCGTTTTATTGAATAAAATATAAAATTCCCACTGACTGCCTGTTAAATTCACAGGCAGTATTGGTAAAATTAAAAGCAGCCCACTCAAAACTTTAAATTTGAGGCGGCCCTCTGAGTGCCTTGATAAGATTTACCCACTTTCATGTGATAACAACTCCAGGTTCGGGAAGCGGACTCTGGCAGCTGGAGGGCGGCCGAGGGAGAAGGATCAGCGTCCAGAGGCTGCTCTCCTCCTCCGGGTGGGGTGGGATGTGGGTCCGCTGCAATACCGCCACCTGGGTGTCCACAGGTGGTGGTGCAGCGAGGACTGCATGTAGCAGGGAGGGAGGACATCTGCCGGGAGCTGGAGCATTAGCACGTTGTGACGTGCGTCGCACCTAGGCTCTCCTTGCGTGCAGATGTCCTATGGGGATGGGCGAAAAAGGAAAATACCCTCCGGTGCTCCCTGTAGACGGAGCTTCAGGCCCCGATCCCAGGGCCCCTGCCAGCACGGGTGATGGATCCCCGATGAAATCACAGTTGCTCTGGATGGTGGAAGGGGGAGCCCCGCCTCGTACCTGCCTGGGGATCAAACCAAGGCAGCGTGGGGGGATGACTGCACCCGATACTGACAGACGAACAGGGACGCACAAGGCCGTAGGAGACTCCTTAAGGTGAGGAAGTACTGGGGTGAGAAGAGGGCGAAAAAAAAAAAAAAAAGAGAATATAAAAAAACAAAACTTTAAATTTAAACCAGCCAAAAAATCTTCAACGCCCAGACAGAAGGAATCTGCTAGAAAACAGATGATCTCACTGACCTGTGCATTTTTCTTGCAAACAACACCACCAACAACAACAAAAAGAGTTCAGGACAGTTTTGTTTAGGATGAAGCACAAGGCAGAAAGGCTGAAGCTGATTTAGTCCTGGCTTGTGTGAAACATGTGATTTTGTAAGCCTGAGTTTTCCAGAGCTCCTATTCTCATAATGTTCTGTTCAGAACTGCATCACAAGTAAGGTTTGCAGCGTGCACATCCCCACATCTCCCACCCTCCAAACGTCCCAATTTGCTGATAGTGTGTGGCAGAAGGGTACACTAATTGCGTGCAGATACTATCATCGGAAAAAAAATCACCACCCGATTGGTCTACACATAAGCTAATCACATGCTGCTCCAAGTTCCAGAACCCTCAACATGAAGGCGTGCTGTCACAGGTTGAAACTTGTTTCTTCACAACGTGCTCTATGACGCACCCTCACTGGATTCCTTGTCTACTGATCTCTCTCCCTACCCACCCGCTAATCACGCTGCTCTCCGCAGTACCTTTCCCCACCCTCTGCTCTTACTCCCAGACCAGTGGATCTCTGGGGGAGTGGGGGTGAAGTAAGTAGGTAGGTGCTTGCTGAGCCGAGTGTGCAACTGGGTAATTTCTATCCTGGCAGCTGTCAACTGAATACAGAGCACCGCTGTTGTCCTGCAGAAGGGGGCAGTGTTCGCTGCTTCAGAGCACTTCCTGGACAAGAGTGCCCCACAGTCGCTACAACTGAGTGCCTCCCCCTGTACCAACCACATCTTACCAAGAACCATATTGATGAGAGAGTAAAGTAGTGCTGACTGTGATTAGGATGCACTCCCCACATGGGTGGAAGTATCTAGTAACACCGGCTGGTTCTGCTGTATGGTGTCAGTAAGTATACAAGCATATAAGTGTGTCCCAGAGTGCTCCAGCCCGGTGGCGCTGAGGGTTGATGCGCTGGATGCCACACTTCGTGCCACACCGGTGACCTGGGTTTGGGAATGGACTCCGGTCGTTTGGAGATCGGCTGGGGAGATAAGGATTGTGCATCTGGAGGACTGCTGTCCTTCCTCAGGATGGGGGTTTGTGTGCTGCACGCATCAGCACAAGAGGGGTTTGACCCGCCCTCAGGTGTGCTTGGCCGTCCCCACAGAGGTGGAGATGGCTGCTGTGCCCATTGCATGGGCATGGGGGCAGGGGAGGAAAAAAAAACAGAGGAAAATACTGGGACCCGGCAGGACCCATGATAACCCCAATGGGCCGGAGGACGTGCCCCTCGAGGGGGGGGGGGTCTTAGACCCTGCCGGGTCCGCGGAGGAGGTGACAAATAATGTGATTAAAAAAAAGTGTGTCCCAGAGTTGTTATGTACTCAGGCTACACCCCCGCTGCAGACAAGTGAGCAGCAACCCTGCAGAATTCCTTCACACCAAGCAACAGTCTCCCAAACAACCGGGTATTTTTAGCACTACAGTAATATCATTTTAAACCAAGTAACAGCCTCCCAACAACAGGATATTTTAAGCACTACAGTACCACAATTCTAAACCAAGCAACAGCCTCCCAAACAACCGGGTATTTTAAGCACTACAGTACCATCATTTTAAACCAAGCAACAGCCTCCCAACGACAGGGTATTTTAAGCACTACAGTACCACAATGCTAAACCAAGCAACAGCCTCTCAAACAACCAGGCATTTTAAGCACTCCAATACCACAATTCTGAACCAAGTAACAGCCTCCCCAAACGGGATATATTTTTTGCCTGTTCACGCCCCCTTCGTCTCCGTGGCTCATCCTTGGGGGCCCAGCAGGGGGAGGGGGCACGAATCCCAGCATGGTCCTCAGCCCCCATCCTGCTTGGATTAACCCCTGAAGGGGAAGCAGGAAGGGGGGGACTACCCCCACCTACACCACGGCTGGGCCTCCGACCAACCCGGTCCGCATCTCCCCCTGCCAGCCCTGAATGCAGGTGAGCCGCAAGGCCATTCCCTTCCCCCGGTACCCCCTGAGGACGTAGGCGGTCAAGGGGGTCCATAGAGAAGGCGCACGCTGAGATGTGACGCCTCTCTGGACCCCAACCAACATCCTCCCCTCCCATGTGGTGCCCCGCTGCACCTCTACGCGTGTGCACCCAGGTGGCGGCATTGCAGCGGGAGCGGCATCCCTCCCTCCTCCTCCTCGGAGAGCGCCCCTAGGGTGCTTAATCCTCCTCCCCCTGGTCAACCCTCCAGCTTCCCAGGCTTGTTCCCGAACCCGGATTGCCAGTGCCACAAGCGGTAACGCTACTACTGTGCCATGGGCCTGCCACAGCGGTAATTTAAGCACTACAGTACCATGATTTTAACAGGATATTTTAAGCACTAGAATACCACAAGCAATAACCTCCCAAACAGCAGGGTATTCTAAGCACTACAATACTACGATTCTAACAGGGTATTTTAAAGTGCTGTTGACATGTTCAGGAGAACTTTAACAAAACCTAATATTTAGACACAGTCCGGCTTGTATTTCCCATCAGTGCTGTATTCCTCCTCCCCATTATTTATTACCAAGGTCATCTGTATGAAAACAGGATCGTTGCTCCTGAAGAGTTTGTCTATTCCTGCTGCTTTCTCCTTACCTGAAGTCCTAGAGCACTCCTTGTGATGTCACAGTTACTCCCATGGCAACAGACTGTGATGTCACAATAGAGGATTGTGACTTGAAGTAGGGAGTAAGCTATTGAGGCAGATGGGCTCTAAAGGAACTCTGAGGGATAAAGATCATATATTCGTGCAAATTTCCTTAGTAATAAACAATGGGGAGGAGAAATATATAAAATATAAATGGAATAGCTGGCCCGCTGGTGCAGCAGTAAGGCATCCGCTTGCGATGCCGACATCCTGAGTCCGTTCCCGAACCCGGGAGTTAGAGGGTCAACCAGGCAGAGAAGGATTGAGGGCCTGAGTGATGGCTCTTCTTCTTCCGGGGGGGGGGGCACCCAGTATATTAGTGGCCCCTGGTGGATCTGCGGAGACTGGCGCCACACAAGAGGGGAGGCGGGACAGACGTCGGGTGTGCCCGTTGACGTCATTGCACATCCCGCCCCCAGCGGAAAGCAGCATATGAAAAATCTAGCCCCACTCATGATGCCCCTACCTTTGCCGCCGCTGCTCCCGCTGAGACTCATGTCCGCCGGGGGGGGGGGGTGTCCCACTCCCGTAGCCCCACCCTGGAAGGTAAGCCAGGCTAGAAGACCATGTTCCTTGGGAGGGGGCTCCACCCAGCGAGATAAGCCTGGGCATGTGGGTGGCGTGTGGGGCGGGGGTCCGAAGCATGGTCAAGGGAAGGGGTACCAGGCAAAAAAAATAATAATTAAAAAATATATATAAATGGAATGCAGAAAAAATTGTACCTAATTATTATGTTTTTTTTTAAGTTTTTTTTTGAGGTATCAGTAGCTTTTTAAGCACCACAGTACCACAAGCGACAGCCTCCCAAAACAACAGGGTATTCTGAGCACTATGATACAACAATTCTGAATCAAGCAACAGCCTCCCAAACAGCAGGGTATTTTAAGCACTACAGTACAGTGATTCTAACAGAGTATTTTAAGCACTACAATATGACAAGGGACATAATCCCAAACAGGGTATTCTAAGCACTACAATACCGCAGTTCTAAATCACCAAACCCTAAAAATGTACCCTTTTGAAAGCACCTACTTAGCCATGGAACTGTCCTTGCTAGGCTTAAAGGTGACATGGTTATATTTTATAAATGTGCCGAACTACAGCGAACGCTGAAGAGTCATAGGTTCAGGCAGAAAATGCTCATGGGTATTATACTATTTAGTGACAGTCAGCATCATCATTTATTGCTGCAGTAGAGAATATTATACTTATTTTATCAGAACGGGTTCAATGCCGAAATATTACTTACAGCAACATCTGGACAGGCTGTTGCTGTAAGTAATATTTCAGGTACTGAGACCCTGTGAAGCATTAAAATAAGTATAATATTCTACTGTCGCTGCTACAGCAATAAGATTAGTGGAATTATGACGCCACTGAATGGTATAGTCACCCATGAGCACTTGCGCCCGCTCATTCTGGACCAGCGCGCGCCTGCTTGGCCGCTGTTTCAGCTTTTTATTCAGATGTAACCATGCCCTTAAAAATTAAGATTGTGGCAGCCCTGGACTCCCGCAGCAGCATTACAAGGTATGTGGGAACGGGAGCGGACTACACTTTTTATTTGCACGTCACCTTTTTTTTTTCTTCCAGCTATTTTTCCCTCCTGGTCATGGTCCACGGGGCCTCTCCCAGGCATCCTGCCTGAAGTCCTCCTACCTGGGCCTCCTCTCTTCTCCCCCTCATTCCACAATCAGCACCCCCAGCTTAACCCCTCTGGGGTGGGGCCGCCCCTCCTCTTTGGGTGCACTTACACACATAGACTCTGACTGTGGATGAGGGCCCGGGCGGAGGAACCTGGAAGGCCATGCAGGATGGACCCGGCCATGAGCTTGGGGGCAGGTGCCGCCGCCTACCCCGCGGACCAGGCTTTTCCTTGTTCTGGTGTTCACCCCCGTGCATGGTGCACGCCCTGATGCAACGGTGCACGGCAACCCTGCCTTGCATCAGCCACGCTGATTTCGTGCTGCCCTGCATGCTGCAGTACCCCTGGTACTTGCTGGTCTCCACCGGGAGCCGCTGGCATGCCAGGCAATCCCCAATCCTCCCTTCTGGGCAGAAGAGCACCCCATCAGGCGCTCAATCCTTGACCCACCCCTGCCGACCCCCGGTGCCTGAACTTGCTCCCGACCTTGGGTCGCTGGCGAAGCGCAAGGTGTGGCGGCTAGCGCCTCAACCCTCAGTGCCACTGGGCCGGCCCCCGCACATCACCTTTAAGCAGATCACTTGTAATAATGCTCCTTCACTATGCAACCTTGCAACAACTTAGCAGTTTTTTCTTACCTCAGTGCCGCCTGCTGGTATACGTGGAGTCTAGGTGGTAGGGTCTGCCTGGTTTTCTTGGGTCAACTGAGGTGCAGCGTGCCCGGCTGCCCAGCTTCCTCGTTGGGCTGACTCTGGTGGGCAGACTCCGCTGTCCTTTTCGTGTGGGTCCTTAGTGCAGGGGGCCGCTTGGTGGACTAGCCCATAAGTAGACTCCTGCCTGCTTCGTGCTTTCCCAGGCTGCACCTGGGATTGGTTGGAACACTTGATGGAGGTGCAGCTTCTTCTCTGATTGGCTCCTTCCAGGGAACCTTCTTGGAGCTTCTAGCTCCGGTTTTCAATCATCCCATCCCAAGGTGATATAGGGTCAACGATTGGTCAGTGGAGCGGGCTGAGGGTGCTAGAGCCCTTTTCTCGCCATGATCACTGCTCCTTCTGTGTCACAATGTAATGCATGACCAGCTTGCAAGACAGTACTACTATTTTGCAAACCTGGGTATGTCACAATAGAATACCAAACCAATCTGAAAACCTTTAACAATGCTGATAACATCCCACTAGCACTGTGCAATATGTAAAAAAAGCCAGCATATGTGAGATGTTTTGTAGACTTAACTGCTTTCTACTTCACATCTAGTTTGATAGTATAGGCTTGTTCTGTACTGATTGTACTAATTTGTAATGTACTGATTCACTTCTCTTGTGCTGAGCCATTGGGCACAGTTTCCACTTTGTACTTTTTCTTTTTGTAACTTTTGAACCTTTCCATCACAAAACCACCTAAATACTTGTTGTACAAATCAAATATGACATAGGTGAGAGTGAGATAGCATAAAAATCTTCACTCCCCATACTTAACCTCTTCTGACCGCACTGTAAGCTATGCCACTCATAAGGGCAGGAGGTCACGTATAGCTCGTGACGATGTCTCTACTGTCTCACTCTCACCCATGTCCTGTTCCATATATATTCAGCCACACTTATCTTTCTCAGTGCACAACCTGGAATTACACATTTGAATTACATCTAGCCAGTTGGTATACTACTAACACAATATGGAAAGCTACTCATGTTATGAATACCATAATTTTCGGTACAGCTGTGTATCAGGAAACCAAGGTACATAGAAACACTGGGCTTGTTTACACATTGCTGATGTGTTGTAGTGGATTACATGTGGATGGAGGCCCTTTGGTTTGAAAATAAGGAAATGGTAAGGTGTTCTTGAATTTCTGGTCACGATTTCAGAAACATGGATCAGATCATTTGGCCCTCTGAACCTAAACTGGTGCACTACCAATGGTAGGACTATCCTTGCCCTAATCTGTCGCACCACAGTCGCAGCATTTAGTCCATCGTGATTTAGGCGAGTACTCATAGCTGTCAGGCTGATGCAGACATCTCAGAGCTGAAAAATCTAAGTCTTTGAATGAATAGCTGTAATATCCTCTATAAACCTACTGCATCCATTATACAACGCATCTTTGGACAGGACTTCCAGTCTGAGGGTAGCCAGAACAGACGATGAAACTTACAAGGAGCTGACATTTTCAGAGCGACTGCTTTTGTTGCAGATTATCTACCACTCGGGATACCCATCAAAATGTTGCCTGATGCCATGCCACACTGACAGCTAAAACACATCAGCCTTTTTCAGAGGTTGAGTTCCCAACAGGAGGAGAATACTGCAGAAAGTGCCTGTGTTTTTTTTTTTTGTTTGTTTTTCCTGCAGTGATGAAAACCTTTAGCTGTGACTTTCCGATATCTGAACCAAACCACTGCATGTTGAATCACCACTCTGCCCAGCAGTCTGTGAGCTATCTCCATAAGTGATTTATAACATTGTACTACTACCCCGGCCTTTGTACTTTGAAGTTCACTTTTTTTTTATTTTTCAGTGATGGCTCAGCACTTTGCAAATACCTTCCTGTCCCTGCTTCGGAATGAGCACACTCACCACAGCAAGCCAGCTTGCTGAGCAGCACTGTACTAGTTAGGGGAACTGGGACATTTAGCAGCCACTGTGTGGCTGTGTCTAGATTTAAGTCTACAGCCATTTTGTTTGCTATGGAGCTGTCTTGTTGCCAGCATTTTGTGGACTCTGTATCGTATTCTGTATCATATGTATGAGATGAAGCCTCTTCGCTTTGATAGGCATGGGCTGGGACTAATTTGGAAAAGAGGTGGGGAAGACTGAGAGAGTTTTGCTTCGCTGAGGTCATTTAGTCGGCACTCCTAGGGAGGTGGCAGCAAGAACGAATGACTTCCTGAGTTCTTAAAGCTACAGTACTCTGTTTCTTGTTTCCTCTGGAATGGTGATGGACACGCAAGGAAGGGAATGCCATCTCATCTCCTTGGAGGAGTCTAATGGTCCTCAGGACCGGTCATCCTACCTCACTGAGTTTTCCACTAATGGTATGTGTAACTGGGATCATATTCTGGATGAGCAGACACTTTTGAAAGCACAGTTTCTATTCACTTTGTAACTTTGTGATCAGTGAAAATACACAACAAGATAAAGAAGACTGCACTCTCCAGTTACAACAATGAATCTTTTCATAGATAAATGGTTTGGAAGAAGGGTTGATTTTGTTTCTTGACTCACTTAAATCCTAATATCCATACTGGGTGATGAGTGGGTGGGGCAGAGGGGGTATAATATGACTGTAACAGGCTAAATAACTTCTCATGCATTCATACTAACCATTTAATGTTAAGAGAGACTCTGGTCCAAAGGTCACTTGTTTTTTATTTATTTTTTTCTATTCTCTATTTATGACCCCCTTCTCGCCACTGCCTAGACCTTCCTCCAAGTCCTCTAGGTTCCAGGCTCTACCTTGCTCCAAACCTCTACAACCAGCCCCCCTCCATGCTGCTGCAGTTTCACCCCACCCTCCAAGTGGGGAAGAGGGGAGGGTCCCCTATACCTGAACGATCCTTGTCAGGTTGGCAGCTGATAGTGTCTGAGCCAGTTCCCCCTTCGGTTCACCGAGGCCATCATCTGTTGGGCAGTGGGGTCTTTTCTGGTTTTCTCCCCAGCCCCATGGATGCAAGCAAGCATGGGAGGTCCAAGGCACATGTGCACGGTGACGTATGCTGCCGCACTGTACCCCTAGCCTGCGTCCGTCCCTCCCATGGTGCCTTCGATTGCAGTGTTACCTGTGATCACCCAGGTGGCAGTATTACACGAGGTTGACAAACCACCCACCCTGGAGGAGGAGAGCATCACCTGGGATGCTCAGAGCTCCTCCCCCCGGTCAGCCTCCAATGACTCAAGCTTATTTCTGAACTCAGCTCGCCAGTGTTGCGAGTGTTAGCACTACTGCTGTGCCAATGGGCCGGCCTTGGGGAGCCATTTGTGATCGATTATGGAGTGAAGTTTTCCAGATTCTGGTTGTTTTGGTTTCTGAGTATGCACTTAGTAATGAACATACAGGGGTGTGAATTAAAACACACACATATACGCATCCCCCAGAACAAATTAAACAGATAAAAGAATTTGTCATGCAACAGTCATGATACGACAAAACTGTCTCCTTCTTTGTTCTTTGATTTTTTTTTTACCTCTGTTCGTTTCAGTCCTGATATGTTTTTTTCTCACTGCACTGTTCATGTTCTCTGTATCTTTTTTCTTTAATGTTTTCCCTTGCTGTTGTTTCACTGATGCTGTAGCTGTTAACAGCATGGAGTACCAGGGCTGTGCTCAAATCATGAAGATGGGCAAGAGGGTGTTGCAGACGTGTAAGGACTCATGACAAAAGCATGGGGACACCCCCATGCATAACTATAGATATCTGTGTATTTATATTTACTGTGGGTCTTCTGTATACAGGCTGTTTGTATCAGCAGCAATAATTAACCCTTGCTGTGCCACACACTGATGTATCTGTATAGAATTCATATAAATTCTGTCGGCAGACTAAGGGTTAATTAACACTTTTAGGTGTGTGGCTCATACCTAACATAGAATCTGTCGGCAGATAAGGACCATACAGCCCACCTAGTCTGCCCATTGCCCTGCTCACTGCTGCATGCTGCAGCCCCAGATACTGTTTGATCTGTGGCTCTCCTGCTCTGCACATCTCCAGGGTACTCTTATGTCTATCCCATGTACTCTTGAACCCCCGTATAATTTTTGCACCCACCACTTCTGTTGGAAGGCTGTTCCACGGCTTCACCACCCTTTCAGTGAAAAAGTACTTCGTAACATTACCCCTGAGCGTTGCACCCTTCAGCCTCCTATCATGCCCACTTGTTCTTGTGTAGAGTTTTCTCTGAAATATGCTTTCCACCTATACCCTGTTTATTCCCCTAAGGTACTTGAAAGTCTCTATCATATCTCTCCTCTCCCTTCTTTCCTCCACTGAATAGATATTAAGGTCCTTAAGTCTTTCCTGGTAGGGCTTCTGGTACAGTCCATGTACCGTCTTCGTTGCTCTTCTCTGGCCTGCTTATATTTTGTCAGTGTCCTTCCAGAGATGTGGTCTCCAGAACTGGACACAGTACTCCAGCTAAGGCCTCACCAGTGATCTGTAGTGGCATCACCACCTCTTTCCTCCTGCTTGTTATGCCCCTCCCTATTTGTTTATATGTTTGTTTATTTCAGATTTCGGAAAAATACCTTTGAGTCAAAGACTCCTTTACAAAGGTTCCACGTCACATATAACAGATACAGACACACATTACAGTAATTGTTACAGAGTAAAAGTTGTTATTACAGGAACAGTTAGGCTAAACATTCAGGAACTAGAGCTGTTTAAGATAGGTAAAATAAAAATAAAACTTGATGCGTGTCAATCCCAGGGGGACTAGAGCTAAGAACTATGAGCAGGAGGTGGGCTGGAGGCTATTGTCAGTGGTAGAGGGAAGGGGGGCCAGATTCAGTTACAATCGCAGTTACTTGTGGACAGGAGGTGGGCCCTAAGGTGAGTTTTAAATTTACCAATTCTATGTTCACAAAGCAAGGAGGAGGGTAGGTTATTCATTCTTGGGGGGGGCCCTATAGCAGAAGGATCTTTGGAATTCAGCGGTACGACGTGAAGGAATGGAGAAGAGATGGGTGTCTGAGCTATGGGTGTGTTTAACTTTTGAGTTTGGGGTGATTAAAGGGGCAAGTGCTGAGGGGGAGAGGCCTAGGGCATTTTTTTGCCAGAATACAGGTGTGGAATCTGATTCTGTTGTCAAGGTTAAGCCAGTTGGTGTCCTAATATAGCGAACAGGTATGGGTGAGTCTGTCACACCCCAGTACCAGACGACAAGCCTTGTTTAGGACAAGTCGAAGTCTACCAAGGGCTGAGGTGCTTGCCCCTCCAAAAATCAGTAAGCCATAGTCGAGCAGAGAGAGTACCGAGGAGGAGACAGCAAGCCTAAGGGCATCAGGCGTAAGGCAATGTTTGAAACGGTGCAAAAGTCCTAGCCTAATATTTAGGGCCTTAGATAGTTGGTGTATATGCTCATGATAGGTAAGGCCAGTGTCCAAGGTGATGCCCAGATATTTAAAGGAATCCACAAGTTCCAGAGAGTCTGGGTTGCCGATAGTATTTGCGGGAAAAGCCCTAGCCTGGCATTCTGCAGATGTGCGAATAACAACTTTTTTTTTATAGTTAATAATGAGGCGGTATGAAGAGAACCAGCTTTCGACAGAGATGAAGGAGGACTGGAGGGACTGGTGGAGTTGAAGGGGGTCTGAGCTGGAGGAGAAGATGACAGCATCATCTGCATATAGTAATAAGATGGAGGGATAGGATGCAGGGAGGGAGTTTAGGAAGAGGCTGAATAGAAGGGGACCCAAAATGGACCCTTGTGGGACACCTGAGAGGACAAGAGATTTGGTGGATAGGGTATTGCCAATTTTGACTTGAAGGGTCCGGTTCGCAAGGCAGACAGAGAATCATCCCACGGCTTCCTGAGAGAGACCCAGGTTGATCAAGGAGGTTTGGAGAAGAGAATGGTGAACGGTATCAAAGGCCTTTGCGAGGTCTATGAAGATTGCACCCGTGATGTGGCCTTATCAAGCACAGTATGGATGTGTGATGTAAGTTCAAGCAAGGCAGTAGTCGTGCTGTGCCCTTTGCGGAAAACATTGTTGTTGTTTGCAGAGAAGGTTATTTATTGAGGTGCTTAGTGAGCTGATCCAAAACTATCCTCTTTAAGGCCTTGGAGAAGGGAGGAAGAATGGAGATAGGGTGGTAATTGTTAGCAGAGGAGCAGTCCCCACCTTGAAATATGGGCTTGATAGAGGTGGATTTCCATTTGGCAGGGAATTTACCTAGAGAAAGAGAGAGGTTTAAAATGTGAGTGAGAGGAACAAGGACTTCCTTAAGGGTGAGCCGAAGAATTCTGAGATCAAGGGAGTTGGAGCTGGAGGAGGCGTGGCTAAGGGCAGTATTAAGGTATAGTTCTGCTGACTTAGGAGAGATTCGATGCAGATAAAAGGGGGAAACACCAGAGTGGGGAGAAGGTGCACTAGGATCTGGAGGATTGTAGAAATTCCGGGGGGGGGGGGGGGGGGGGGAGAGAACATGGCTAAGGTTGGAGAAGGCATCGCTGAAAACTGCAGCAATGTGAGTGTGGTCTGTGGTCAAGGACCCGTTAGCCATGACTTGAGTGGGAACCGGGTTAGAGACCTTACCGCATATTTCCTTTATGTTGTTCCAGAACTTGCGGCCGGAGCCCCAGGATGAGGTTAAGGCAGATTTATAGTATTCTGCTTTGGCTTTGCGGATGGCCCAAGTGCACTTGTTCCGAGCCATTCTATACATATGCCTATCAAGGGGGAGGCCGGACTCATTGGAGAGCTGCCACAAAGAGTCTCTGGTTCGCACTAAAGTCTTGAGCTGTTCAGTGAACCAAGGTACATGATTGCCTTTAACCATTCTTTCAGTGAAAGGTGCGTAGAGGTCACATATATTATTGAAGGACAGGGACTTTTTTAAAAACATTGTACATTATTTGGAAAATACCTTTATTCCATTGTACATTATTTGGAAAATACCTTTATTCCATCTAAGAGGAAATTTATTAATAAAGGAAAAATTCCCCCTTGGTTCCAACAAGACAATTAAAAATCAGATTAAAATAAAAATTTAACTTTTTAGGAAACTTAAGAATAGTTCTGTTCCATTTAAAACTACTCTATTACATAAATACAGACTATCTGTGAAAAACAGTTCTATTAAATTGGCAAAAAATAAGCTAGATTTTAAACTAGCTCACACAAGACTGTCACAAATTTCTTTTCTCCTATATAAATAGTAAAAAAGGTGTATCAAGGACCATTGGTCCCATTATAACCAATGGCTCTTCTATATCTGATATAGAAACCTTGAATCTCTTTAATAAGTACTTTTGTTCTGTCTTCTCTCAAAAATCACCTATTAGTACATTTACAGTTCACCACGTAGATTATCATAGGTTCTATCCAACTGACATTATACAGGCTATCAAAAAACTAAAAAAAAAATACTAGTCCGGGCCCAGACGGTATTCATCCATGGTTTCTGATTGAAACCTCTATAAATATTTCGGTACCTTTGTCAATTATCTTCAACAAATCCTTACAAGAAAGCATTGTACCAAATGATTGGTGTTCAGCAATAGTAACTCCCATATTTAAAAAAGGCAATAGAGGGTCTGTGCAAAATTATCGTCCAGTTAGCCTGACTTCAGTGTCTGGTAAATTAATGGAACGAGTAATGACGTCTCTAATAGATCAAGATTGCAAAAAATTAGGAATTTATGATTCAAATCAGCATGGGTTTACTCCCAAGTATTCCTGCACCACCAATCTGATATCTTTTTACAATAATATAAGTACTCTACTAGATGTGGGTATCCCTACTGATGTAATTCTTTTGGACTTTAGTAGAGCTTTCGATAAAGTCTCACATGAAAAACTCATTACTAAAATGTACAGTCTAGGTTTGTCACCTGATATTGTCAACTGGACTTTAAACTGGTTGACAAATCATCTCAGAGAGTCAGAATTAATTATATCTTGTCTGATTCGGGTAGTGTAACAAGTGGTGTACCACAGGGGTCGGTCTTGGGACCAACATTGTTTAATCTCTTTATCAGTGATTTACAAACAGGGCCAAATAACTTCATGGTTAAATTTGCAGATGATACTAAATTGGGGGGCAAGGTTAATAATCAAGAAAATATTTCTGCATTAAAGAAGGATTTGGAAAAATTAACACTTTGGGCAAATGAAAATCATATGCAGTTTAATCAAGACAAATGTTTAGTATTGCATTTCGGTGTAAATAATCCAAAAACGATGTATTATATAAACGGACTACCACTTCATTCATCAAATTGTGAAAAAGATTTAGAGATATATGTTAATAATAAACTTACATCAAATGATCACTGTGTTAGAACTGCTCGCATGACCAACAGACTTTTGAGGCAAATAAAACACTTTTGTTAATCGACTGAACAATGCCTTATTCCATTGTATAGGCATACATTACACCGTATCTAGACTATGGCCCCTTTCTGGAATCCAAACCAAAAACGACATAGCAATTTTGAACAGGTTCAAAGGAGAGTAACTAGAATGATTCCAAGATTAACAAACTTGGATTATCAGAACAGATTAAAAGCTACTGGTCTCTTCTCTCTTCAGACTAGAAGATTAAGAGGTGATATGCTTATGGTTTTTAATTTAATAAATTCACCAGATCTAATGGAAAAATGTGGTCTAACACTTTCCAAAAGGAGACATGTTCCGAGACAGCATAATGAACAGCTTGAAGTAAAAACTTTTAAAACCAGCAAAACGGGAAACTTTTTTCCAATAAGAGCATCCATTATATGGAACACCTTGCCACAAGAATTGGTAAAGGCAACTAGTGCCACTGTCTTTAAAAACAAATTAGATGTTTGGTTGAGGGATAATAGATAAATAGTGTCCCACATAGTGTGGGGAACAGTCTTGATGGGCTCTGGCCTTCTTCTGTTCTTTCATATCAAGTAAAAAAAATAGGTCCATGGCACTATTAGGGTTTTCGGAGTTTGAAATGAAGGACCAATCCAAGGCCCTAAGGTGAGCCTTTAATTGTGCCAGTTTACCAGGACCAAGTTTACGTTGCTCAATTATTTTGGGAGGGGATCTTGGGGTTTTACAGGACCAGGAGCAGAGAACTGGCGAGTGGTCACTGAAGGAATTTGGTAGGACGGAGACTTTATTGATCTTGAGCGGGCAGTTGGAGAAGATGAGGTCCAGTAGGGATGAGGATCCAGCCCGCAGGTCATAGCGGGTAGGGGAAATGACCAATTGAGTTAGGTCTTGGGCTGTGGCGATATCAATGAGAGGGATGGCGTCCTTACTTAGCCAATTGATATTAAAATCTCCGAGTACCAATAATTCCAACTGTGATGGTGCACCCCAACTTTGTTTGCTGTCTCCACTGCTTTTTCACAGTGTTTGGTCACCTTCAGGTCATCAGATATGATAACTCACAGGTTTCTCTCCTGACTTGTGGTGGCCAGAATTTCCCCACCTAACCTGTACTCCTCCCTTGGATTCCTGTGACCCAGGTGCATGATCTTGTACTTTTTAGCATTGAAACTCAACTGCCAGACACCTGACTACTCCTCTAGTAGGCTTAGGTCCTTTCTCATGTTTTCCACCCCCTCCGGTGTGTCCCCTCTGTTACAGATCTTGGTGTGATCTGCGAAGAGGCACACCTTTCCCTCCAGATGCTCTGCAATGTTGTTAATGAAGACATTGAATAGTACTGGCCCCAGCAATGACCCCTGTGGCACCCCGCTGGTCACCTCCCTCTCCTCAGATTTCATGCCATTTACCACCACCCTCTGAGTCCTGTTCCTTAGCCAGTTCCCAGCCCACTTTACCATAGGACCCACTCCCAGGCTCCCCAATTTATTTAGTAATCTCCTGTGCAGGACAGTGTCGAAGGCCTTGCTGAAATCCAGGTAGGCTACATCCACCACCCCTCCCTGATCTACCACTTGGTTACCCAGTCAAAGAAGTCTATAAGATTTGTCTGGCAGGAACTTCCTGCTGAGAATCCATGCTTCCTTGGGTCCTGTGCCCCGTTATCATCCAGAAACTTCACAATCCTCTCCTTAAGTAAGGACTTCATTAGTTTTCCCACTGCTGAGGTTAGGCTTACAGGCCTGTAATTGCCTGCCTCCTCTCTGCTTCCACTCTTGTGGAGAGGGACCACAGCTGCCCTTCTCCAATCCTCAGGTACCTCTCCTGTTTCTAGTGATGCATTTGGAAAGGGCCGCCAGTGGTTCTGGCAGCACTTCCCCGAGTTCCTTTAGTACTCTCTACCCTCTCTACCTTACAACCCACAGATAACATTTGGATCTGCAAATACGCAAATGATTGTAAGGTAGGGGGTTATGTACAATCGGAAAGTGATGCTAGGATGTTCCAAACCAGTATTGATAATTTAACATTATGGGCAGAATCTAATAAAATGGAATTTAACATAACAAAATGTAAGGAGATGCATATGGGAAAGAAAAACCCTATGTACAGATACAGTCTAGACAATATCCCATTAGCCGAAGTTAAAGAAGAAAGAGATTTAGGAGTATTAATTATAAATGACTTATCCTTTGCTAGGCATAACCTGGAAACAGTTAAAAAATGCCAGAAATTAACTGGGTGTTTCCTTGGAAATATTAAAAGCAGAGACAGCAAGGTTATAGTGCCACTTTATACTTCCCTGGTGCGCTCCCGTCTGGAGTATTGTGCCCAGTTTTGTGCCCCCCCCAGATATTAAAACTCAGAGACTCATTGAAAAGGTACAGAGAAGAATAACAAAACAAAATCAGGACATGTCAGCATTTGGGATACAATAAAAGACTCAACTAAATTTAAAGTGTATAGTGGAACGTCGTTCACGAAAATCTAGCGCTCTCAAAATGTTGTTCTGCTGCACTAGTGACGTCCACAGTACAGCAGAACAAAAAAGTGACATCTGTAGTGTAGCAGAACGACTTTTCATTCTGCTGCAGTGAGGACGTCACACGTTGTGTTCTCGAGCAGCAGTCTGACAGTTATGGCACATTCACGAACTAGCGAGTGATGTCTGTGGTACTACTATCAAGGCCACTATCTGAACAGGATAGATTTATTTTGGAGCAGGAAAATCAAAAGACAGTCAAAAAAACGGAACATGACATAAGGCACGTACATAGTTTCGTCAGAGACAACTATGGGCACAGGGCAATTCATGATATTCCTACAACTAGGATTTCATTTACATTTCATTTAATTTGCAAAATAAAAAGGCTAGATGGGAGAGAGTATGAGCCCTCAACGGATACTGGGCAGTGTTTTTTCGGGGGGACGTTCCACAATACACTATATAAAAAAAGTGCATGCGTAACAGTTAACGCCAGGGCCATTCTTTCCCCTCATCGGTACTGTGATAACTGATGACCTCTCGAGCTGCGCTCTCAAGGTCATCAGTCGTCATAGTACCGACTCGGGGAAAGAACAGCCCTGTTGTTAACTGTTACTTATGCACGATCCTGTATGTATTCCGCCCAATATAGAAGCACAAGGGCCAAAATGTGCTTAATCTATAAATTTATAAATGATCTGCATGCCTTGCACACTATTGGCCTGGCCTGGCCTGACTAGACATATAGGGAGTAAATTAACCAGATCTCATGTTCAAAAATTACTAGGAGAACATTCGCAAACCGTTAAAAGAAGCAAACTTTACACTCAGAGTCATCACAAAATGGAATGCCTTACCAAAAGATAGAGTAAATAGTGATACTTTGGATATATTTAAATACAGATTGGATAAATACATGGGGTCCAAAAAATTTCTGTTCCACCACTAAGTGGTGGTGAGTTCAGTAAAGGGCTTCAGCTCACTGAACTTGTACCAAACCTGTGAACCTCTGAGGTGGATCCCATCTGACCCCATTGCCTTATCTGCTTTTATTTTCCAGAGTTCTTCTAGGATTATTTCCACGGTGAATAGGCTGGTGTCTACTTCCCTCCCCTGAATACCTCTCTTACTGAGTCTCCGTCCCTCACCCTCCCCTGGTGAATACTGAGCAAAAGTACATGTTCAGTATCTCAGCCTTTTCTAGGTCATCGTCCACCCTTTCTCCTCCTTACTTCTTCAGCCTAATGATCCCATTTCTGGTCTTTTTCCTCTCACTAATGTATCTGAAGACTGTCCTGTTGCCTTTCTTAATTGCCTGGGCTATACCTTCCTCTGTGCTTTAGCCTTTCTAATTATTTTCCCAGATTCCCTCTGCTTCTCCAGATATTGTTCTCTGTCCTCATCCTTTTGTGTTTCCTTGCATCTTCTGATGGCTCTTTTCTTTTCCATTACTTTCTCAGACACTACCTTAGAGAACTATAATGGCCTTTTCTTTCTTTTACTCTTGCTATGCATTTTGATACAGTGACCTGTTACTTCTGTTACGACTCGCTTGAGTCCAGACCACTGTTTTTCCACATCTCCCCCTGTACCTTTCGCTGCTAGGGCTCTTTTGAGATTTCTAACCATCTCCTTAAAGTTAGCCTTTCTGAAATCAGATTTTTTTAAATGTTTTATAGAAAGTTTTTCATTTTTATTAAAGGTTATCAGGATGGTCTCACTCCCCAAACTTCTGTGTTCCTGGGTTACCCACCCCCATAGTAACACCAAGCATATGTGACATATAGGGATGTCACCTTGTCAAGGTTTCACAGTTTACTGTAGTATCAGAAGTCTGGGTATTGATGCTGTGGCCGATTTTTCGATACCATGATGACCACAGTATATAGCTGTTTTAATCCTTTTGACTAATTTGGGGGAACATTTTTAGGAACAGCTGTCCTTTCTGCTCAGCTCTCCCATGACACAGGTTCGAGGAGACTTTTTTGGTACAAAAAATGACTGCCGTAATACCTTGGTATTTTGTGTCATGGTTAACGTAACTGTCAGAATTTGATATTGTGACATCCCTAGTGACATACGTGCCAGTAGCATGAAAGGTAAGGATTACATGCTTTCCACAACTTGAGAAAGTAGCGTACACAAATGTTAACCTCTAAAATGTTTCTGTAGCGCTCCACATTGTCAATGGGTAGCCCATATATATGAGTAATGTGCACCCTTCCCTACTAGGGAGAAATGGCACAGCCCAAGGCTGCAGCCAGCATAGAATCTTGAGTACATGAACATTCTGGACAGCAGCAACTCTCCAGTCCTTGATGTGCCATTGCAGTGGAAGCAGCACAGATGATTCTCTAAAGAAGAAAACTGCCTTTGGTGTTTATTCTTTAGGGCTGTGATTTTGCTGAGCAGGTTGGGGCTACCCGATGACAGGTAGTACACCTAAATTTAAAATTGTGCCTGTTAAACTGTGGCTTTCAAATTGGCTAACCTGCCTTTTTCCCCATTTCCATTAACTGATAGTGCATGGATTGGAGCCATGTCTGCCACTTTATTCTAAAGGTGTTGGTCTCTTATCAGGTCTTCGATTTCCTCGTCATGGTGCCTCAGGCAAGTAACCTTTTCTTGGGGGTGATTGTTAGGGTTTAGTGCTTAGACCCTTTCCCTTTTCTTCCTCAATCTATTTGGCGTTGCCCCCCACCGGGACTGTTGTAGGGCTGTTGTGTTTTTTAACTTTGCAGTAGGTACCCTGTGTGCTTATAACTGTCTGTGAGGAATTTGTCTTGTCTTGGGGAAGGCTGTTTTGCTGTCCTTTGCCTGTGAGCAGATATCTATGTAGATATAACAAACAAACAGAAAAAAATGAAGAGTTCACAACCTTGTAGCCTTCTGTTAGGCTTTTTTGCTGGGGAGGGGGGCAGACCTCAGAGCGCTTCCAGTTTTCTGTGTAATGGCTCTCCTGAGCTGCACAGATTCCCGCCATTTCTCAGAGCCCTGTCAGTTGGGCTTATCCTCTGCTTTCTCTGCTAGGCGGCCATCCCTAACCTCAGCACTTCAGTTTTGCACCTCTGAGCTTGGGTGTGTGCTCCCCAATGTGGTGACGTCACGCGCAGCATTGTGACGTCACGGATGAGTGCATTCGCGTGTCAATACTTTTTCAAGTCCTAGATGCAGCGGTTGTGATTTCTTCAGCTCGGATTTTCCTTTTTTGATCATGATTGTTCGTATTATAGCCTGTTAGTTTTGCAGGCTGGTAGGAGCACTTCTGTTTGGTAGATCCATTTATTCTTTTTGCCCTTTCCCCCATAGCAGGGGGCTGGGGATCAGAGCAGCATCCTTTTAATACACACACAAAAAAAAACAGTTTTCTTAACCATTTTCAGGGCCATAACCCGTTTTTTTCACTAGTGACATTGGCACCATGGTTGTTACTCAGGCTAGTATGTCTGTCACAGTTCCCCCAGTCGGAATCCCGGGCTGGGGGGGGGTGCACCTGGTGTACCAGCTGGCAGTGGCAAAGCAGAATTGTGTAAATCTTTGATGATGCTCTTAGGTGAGCTCTTGATCCCTGATGTTCCGCAGGACATCTCTTTCGACATACCCGATCCCAAGCTGGGCTCTACAGGTCCCACACAGGCATGTCCAGGTGCATCAGAGTAGGAAAAGTCTGCTAATCCTAATCTGAAAGCAGAGCTGAAGTGGAGGATTCCTATCCCTCCCCTGTTCAATATCAAATCTCTGTCCTATCTGATAACTGAGGCTTATAGGATATTGCAGCTGATGGAGGTGCAAGCCGTGGAGGCCATAGATGTGAACTGTAGTCTGTCCACATTCCTCCTCTGCTCCAAAGTATTTTCCAGACTTTATTCACTGTGATCAGATTATTGAACAAGAATGTGCAGGTGTGGACCAGAGGAAATATCTGCCAAAACCCAGGGTGCAGTGTTTTTCTTTTATGGAAGAAAATACTCGCAAGTGGGAAACTCCATTCCTGGCTGATAGTGCTGTACATAACTCCATAAGGCACATGACTGTCCCAGTTGAGGGATGTCTGGCCTTAGCGAATACAATGAATACACATTATAAGTGAGTGAATGCTTTGTGCAGAAGAGTCTTCGCCTCCAACGGAGCAAACCTCCCACCTCCTGTGCATCCTTTATTGTCGCTGGTGCATTAAACTTATGGGTTACGATGCTGGGTAGTTTCATTCCCCTGGATTCTGAGGAGGCAAGCATTTTGCAGCTGGTATCCATGGCCTCCATCTTTCTAGGGGATACTGTGGTGGAGAACTTAGTATGTCAGCTTGCTCTTATCATGTTGAGTCCACCATGCAAAGTGTATGATTACAGCATTGGGTCACAGACTAGGCTTCAGAGGCCAAGCTGTTTAATTTAGCCTTTGTGGGAGATTTGTTATTTGGATCAGGCTTGGATGCCATCTTAAAAGATATCCAAGATAAAAAGGGACACCTTCCTATTTAACTACAACAGCAAAGGCCAACTCAACTTGGAAAGGCCAGTGAGGTGACCAACAAAGGCAGTATGGAGGAAGTTATCATCCCTTAAGGGATCCTACTCTGGGTTAAAGGGAAAGAGTGGTAGAGGTACCTTTGCCCATAAATGTAATGGAGGTTCAGGGTGAAGAGGTGGCACATCACAATGAGGGTACACAGGCCCATCTCTGCCCCCCTTCCCTTGGTGGAAGACTGCAGAATTTTTACACAAGATGGGCCCAGATAATTTCAGATGCTTGGATCCTGGAGATCCTGGCATTAGACAACGCAATAGAGTTCACACCCATCCCCTCAAAGGGACATTTTCTGCCATCCCCGTACCAAAGGATCCAGTGAAGGACAAGCGATGTCTCAGACGTTCAAGCACCTCAAACAGATTGGAGCGATAGTTCCGGTGCCCCTCGACGAACAGGGCCAGGGATTCTACTTGATTTATTTTGTGGTTCCCAAGATGTTTGGGGTTGGGGTGGAATTCAGACTAATTCTGAACTTGAAACACCTAAACAAGTTTATTCACCACATGACCTTCAGGAAGAAATCCTTACCAGTTGATTATCCAGGCTGTCCAACTGGGGGATTATTTGGCATCCACAGATCTGACAGATGCATATCTCCGTATTCCCATTCGGCAGTCTCATCAGAGGTTCCTCAGGTTCTCGGTCTTGGGGCAACACTTCCAGTACAGAGCACTTCCCTTTAGGCTGGCAGCGGTCCCCAGAGTGTACTCGAAGGTGCTTATGGTTCCTGATAGCACAACTTCAGCAGAAGGGACATCATGTCTACCCTTACCTTGACAACTTGCTCATTAGAGCACCTTCTGCCACTCTGGCAAGGGGGTCAGTGACCAGGACCCTTGAAGTTTTGGAGTCCCATGGTTGGGTAGTTAATCAGGAGAAAAGCCCTCTCAATCCATCTCGGACCCTGGAACACCTGGGAGCAGTGTCTAGGATGGAGAGGGGAAGGTCTTCCTCTTGGCAGTCAAGAGGGAGACCTTGGTATGAGATGTTCAGTGGTCGAGGAGTCGATCATCGGCTTCACCTCACAGTCTACTGCAGATTCTGGGTCTCATGATGGCAGTAATAGAACTAATCCCATGGGATCGCTTACACCCTTCAGAGCAAGTTGCTGGCAGCCTGGGACCTGACCTCAGAGGATTATCAGGCCAGGATTCCGATTTCCCCACTCCTTTGACCATCACTGAATTGGTGGGTGAGTTTCGAGAACCTAAGTAAGGATCCCCCTTGGAAGTTCCCCCAGAGTTGATCCTGACTACCGATGCCAGTCTGTCGGGCTGCGGTGCAGTTCTGGGCCATTATAATTCAGGGATCTTGGTCAGGCCAGGAACAGTGCCTGCACATCAGCGTCCTGGAGATGAGGGCTGTACGGCTGGCTCTCCTTCATTTTCATGAACTGGTACTGGCAAAAGCCATGAAAATAAGGTCGGACAGCACCGTCATGGTGGTGTACATATACAATCAAGGAGGCACAGAGCAGAGAGACACTAAGGGAAGCAACTGATGTGCTACTGTGGGCAGAGCAGAACCTTCTCTCTCTTGGTGGATCAGTTGGCGGGGGAGTTGTACACTCAGGCTGATTGGCTAAGATGCAAGAATGTCCACCCAGGTGATTGGATACTAAGCCCAGAAGTGTTCGACCTTCTGTGCATAAGGTTTGGTCATCCACAGATCAACCCCTTTTTTTTTTTTTAACTTGCTTTATTCACTGGGACCTAGGGCATCTTTCCAGTGTACCACTTGACTTCTGCCTCAACTTCCCACTTGAAACCTCCTCTGCTGGGCTCCTACAGGGCTGTTTCCACTCAGTTCCACGGCTTGTCCACCCCCCAGGATCATCCCCGGGGGAGGGCCCAGCCGCGGGAGCCAGTAGAGCTGGAGCCCAGGGAGGCAGGTCCGGCGTTGGGATGTGGGCAGGTCTCCGGGCCCCCTTCGCCTCCACTAGGCCACCAGCGTTTACTCACACAGTTTCCCCCCCGGAGCACGGACGCGCAATGCCGGCAGCGCACCTACGTGCAGCCTGGTCATCACTGCTCCACCCCTGACGGAGCATCAAGCCCTGATGCCTGTAGGGCCCCTGATCTCCACCAGGAGCCACTATGGAGCGGAGCATACCCCTGAACCCATCCTGGGAGGGGAAGCAGTCCTCCGGATGCTCCATTCCCTCCCTTCCCTGCCAACCCCAGTCCATTCCCGAACCCGAGTCGCCGGCATGACGCGAGGTGTAGCATCCAGCACCTCAACCCTCAGTGCCACCAGGCTGGCTTAGGTCGATCTGTTTACCTCCAGCCAGAATGCTTAGGTGCAACTGTTCTTCAGCTGATACCGGTGTCCGCAGGCGGAGACAGTGGACACTCTATCACAGACGTGGAATTTCTGCAGACCATATGCATTCCCTCCTCTGCCATTTCTCCTCCAGGTCATATGCAAAATGAGACACTCAAAAGGAAGTTTTCATCTCTTCAGAATGGCCCAGAAGGCCTCGGTTCTCTGACCTAGTGAATCTAGCTCAACATCCTCTGTTTCGTCTTCCAGTTCGGGGGCATTCTGTCCCAAGGTCCCATTCTGCATCCAGACCTATAGGTGATGCACATTGCGGCCTGGCTTCTGAGAGGAGACTCCTGAAATGGGTTTTCCAGAAAGGTAGTGATGCATAGTGATGCCCTGGTATCTGCCCTGATGGCTGCCAGAAAGAATTCCACCTCTGCAGCTTAGCTTATATACTAACATATACTAAAAGCCAGCAGACTAGGTCAAATGGTCTGTCTTGTCTGCTCGAAAGACAGCAACCTAATGGCTGCTCGCCTTCCCACCCCCAGCCCCTAAAGGATCTTCTTTGGTTTCAGTTTCCCCTTGTACCTGTCCCACCCCTTCTTGAAGCCCTCTACTGTGCCCTCCTCCACCAGTCTCCCGGGCAGCACATTCCACAGCTCCACCACCCTCTCAGTGACATAATGCTTCCTTTGCTCCTCCTCATAATTTCCCCCCTCTAGCTTCCACTCATGGTCCCTGGTTGTCCCCCCCCCCTTCTTTAGCCTAAACAGCACCTTGGTTCAACTCCTGTTTATTCCTTTTACATATTTGAAAATCTCTATCATGTCTCCCCTGTCCCTGCTCCCCTCCAGCGTGTAAAGCCCAAGCTCTTCCAGTCTGTCCTCATAAGGCCTCCCCTCCATACCCAGAATCATCCTGGTCGCTGGCCTGAATGATCTTATGCTTGTGTGTAGACCACCTTTTCAACCTGGGCCAGTGAGAGTAAAATATCTGACCTTTCAAAGCAACAGTCCTGCAGGTTTTGGATTTTTTGCACATGGGAGTTGACAAAGGTTTGGCCTTGAGCACCTTGAGAGGTTAGATGTTGACACTTGGAGCCTCCTTGGGATCATTCTTAGGAACTAACCGGGAGGTTATGCAGTTCCTGCAAGCCGTCAGCAGAAGGTGACCCCTGTTTTGATCCCCTGTCCGTCCATGGAATCTGAATCTGGTGTTGAATGCTCTCTGTAAAGAGCCCTTTGACTCACTTTGTTCGGTACCGCTAGACGTTCTGTTCTACGAAGTGTGTTTTTTAGTTGCTATGTGTTCAGCCAAGAGAATTGGTGAGCTCCAGGCCTTGTCCCACAAAGAACCTTACCTTGTCATTCATAAGGACAAGGTGGGTCTGAAAAAAGTTGCATCTTTCATCCCGAAAGTTCCTACATCCTTTCACGTGAATCAGGCTATCTGTCTTCTGTCCTAGCTAACTCACCAAAGAGAAGAAGAGTTGCGCAACTTAGATTTACATAGGGCAGTTAGAATATATATTAAATGAACTATGGCATTCACAAAATTGGATAGGTTGTTCTACTTTTTTGAGCAGCAGAGAAAAAAAAAAAGGACAAACTGCCTCCAAGGTCATCCTGGTAAGGTGGGTGAGGCATACATTGCAAAAGCTTATGTTGCAGTAAAGAAGAAGAGTCCGGCTCTCATCAAGGCTCATTCTTCCAGAGCCATGGCCACCTCCTGGGCAAAGAAAGGTGAGGCACCTGTCTTAGAACTGTGCAGGGCAGCAATGTGGTCCTCCGTCCTGGATCTTCAAAGTTCAGCTAATTTGGCCTTTGGTCGCAGGGTTCTGCAGGCAGTGGTTAACAGGTAACTTCCTTTTTCCTTTCTTTTTTGCAGTTTGCATATGGGACAATATTCTCCTCCACCCGTTTGGATAAAGGGTACTACTTACTAGAAACCATAAGTACTGACTACCCATTGACAATGTGGAGCGCTACAGAAGTTATTTAATTTTAACATTTTCATAAATCTGGTTCTGAACGTGCTCAGTAAGCACCTCAAGATAGCTGTATGAAATGAAAAAAGAATCTTCTTTCGTTTCTGATGTCATCCTTTTTGTGAGTGGAAAATCCTTTTTCGTTTTGCTGCCATCTTGTTTTCCATGTTTCCTTGAAAATTCTAATTTCAAAAGCAACAAAAATGGCATGCTGGAGAACAACCAACACATGTATCTTGCTTATTAGGATCCTGTTAGCTGGATTCTGCACTTAACTATTGGAGAAATGTTATTTTATTAAGATTATAAATCTTTTTTTGTGACTTGTGATATGAAAAAAGATTCTTTTTCATATCTCGAGTAATGAAAAAAGATCCTTTTTCGTGATGGGAAAATTCTTTTTTTGCTTTGCCGCCCTCTTCCCCCTCGTATCTAGTGGCACTCCCCACCTGCTGATTGCCCTTCCCTGTATTTTTTTATTATTATTATGTACGTGATATTTCTCTGGTGTCCAGTGGCTCCCCCCACCGTCTGATCACCGCCTCGTAATTATTTGTTATTTCCCTGGTGTCTCGTGGCACCCCCCACCCTCTGATCATTGGCCCCCTATAATTATTTCATTTATTTCCCTGGTGTCTAGTGGTGCCTCCTCACCCCCACTCAGCCATCGCCGTCCCCATAATACTTTTTTTCTTGGTCCCTCGTGTCCAGAGGCACCCCCTTACCTCACCCCACCCTTCAATCACCATCCCCATAATATTTTAGTTTTATCCATGGTGTTCAGCTGCACCCCCCCCACCCTCCGATACCCTGTGCTGATGGTGCACCTGTAATAAAGAAAAACAGTCCCTCAGTGTTTGTTTTGTTTTGCTACACCTGTTTAAAAAAAAAAAATCATCGGTCTGCTTCACCCCCCACCCTGACCTCCCATTACCTCGCACCCTCCCCCAGACACTCTCCCTCACCCGAACAGGTCCCAGTGTAAAGATCCACTCTCCCATTGAAGAAACGTCTTGCTGCTGGAACCGCTGACTGCAATATGAGAAACTAAGGTAAATATGGTTAAATATATTTCAGTGGGGTTTTCATCTTTGATGCATAGCTTTGTCATTTCTGCATATTTTGACTCCAGATTTTCAGCATGGCCTTTTTGAGACACTACCTTGTGAACACTCTCACTGGATTTTTGCAAATCCGGCCAAAAGGTAATTTCACGTTCACTTGGCAAAATCACCTTTTAGTCTCAGTTTGAAAATTTTCACTGCCCTTGTTCATGAGGTGGGGTCATAAGAAGTTTATGTGGAAAATTTAGGCTCAAAATATGCAAAAATGGCAAAGTTATGCCCGTACTTTGACATTTTACTATGCATGCTTGTAACTCTGGTCATTTTAAATATTTTGGCCCCAAACTTTCAACATTGCCTTTTTATTACATCACCTCATGAGCATGACCGCTGTCATTGGTCAAATCCTTCCAAAACTGTCTTTTCGCAATGTGGTATAGAGTGACATTGCGGTGGCGTGGGGTCGCATTTTGCCGGGGATTTTAAAAAGGTTCACTTTGCCTGCCTACCTGTGCAGCAGTAGTGCTACTGCTTGCGATGCTGGCGACCCAGGTTCGGGAACGAGTCCAGATCGTCGGAGGGCCAGCTGGGGGGAGGAGGCATGAGCGTCCGAGGGACTGCTTTTGTACTCTGGGGGGAAGGGGGTGTACTGACTCGGTGCTTGTCTGGCCTCTGGCGGCAGCCAGCGACACAGCATACCCAAGTCCGAACTTGGGGGGAGGCATAACAGATGCCAGCGTAAGGCCTTGGTGTCATGCCTCCGGGAGGGTGTACACAAGAAAAAATAGGTGGCCCCGGTTCGACACCGACGGAGGGCATGATAGCAGCTCTCACCTGCCGATGCTGTAACTTGCCTGTGAGGACCCTGACAAAAACAGGTGTGTTACGGGGGGGGGGCTAAGGGGAAGGGAACCCCCCCACCATGTCCCACCTGGTGGAGTATAGCCAAGGCTTTGTGGGGGGTCCTTGGGGTCGTGGCATCCGGCAGGGAAGGTCGGGTGACAGTGCCAGTGGAGAGGGAGCATAAACTGCAATTTTGAAAAAAAAAAAAAAAAGTTCACTAATGTATACATGAGGTGGGGTAATGAGGAGTCTATGCTGACAATTTGGTTGTTGTCGTCTTACAAATGGAAGCGCAGGGCCACAGCAACAGGCAAATAACGATATGATTAAGCTGTGTGAAAGATTAGGAATGGATGGGCGACCCTGCAGTCCCACAGGGAAATAAGAATACAGTTATATTATCTAAAAGAAAAAATAAGGAAATTCATTGCAGAAAACTTCATTGATGCACTAGTTAGGGTTAAAGCGACAAAAGTAGGGAAATGTGGCATTAGAGTTTCCAACCCTAGCACCCTACCCCCAACCTGCAGGCAGCAGCAGGCCATGGGGTTGTCAACCCTAACGCTTATCCCATTCTCATATACTGTACCCATCTCAGCTTATTTACTCATGCAGTGGGGTGAGCGTTGGGGTTGACAGCCCAAAGGCACACCCCACGCCTGTTGCTGCCTGCAGGGTGGGGTGTTAGGGTTGGAAACCCAAACGCCACATTTCCCTACTTTTGTTGCTTTAACCCTAACTGGTGCATTAACAAAGTTTTTTGCAATGAATAATTAGATGTACTGTTTATTTGAACTGTGTATACACTCCCGGATCACTACGAACATATGAATATGCCAGCAGATAAAGGCTTTACCGTCTATATACTCTGCTTGAGTGTGCAAATTCTCACTGTTTCTACAGAGGGGCCTGCCCCCCCCTTTCCCAAATCCCCCTGACCCTGCTCAAGTCCCCCATCTCCCCCAGAAACTTTCCTCTTTGTTGTGTTCCATTGTCTCCTGAAGCTAACCTCCGTTTTTAGGGAGATCACCTCCTCTGGCAACACATTCCACTTGGCTACCACTCTCTTGGTGAAAAAGTGCATGTCATCCCTCTCTTGAGTCTTCCAGCTTTACGTTGTGCCTCCTAGTGGACTTGTTCCCACTAAAGAGGCCCTTCATAATCACCCTGTTAATATCTTTAAGCTATTTGAAGGTCTCAGTCATGTCCCCCCTCTCCCTTCTGTCCTCTGTGGAGTACACGTTGAGCCCCTGTGAGCCTCTCTTAGTAGGTATTGCCCTGCTGGCCGTGGATCATCTTGGTCACCCTCCTCTGGTCTGTCTGATAAGTTAACATCCCTCTTAAGAGGCCATTACCTTTCTGATGAAGAACTTGTAGGTTCAAAAGCTTAGTGTTTTTTCTGGAAGTCTTTGGTCCAATAAAAAGTATCAAATCACCTATTTTATGCATCTTAAGATAAGGGCATCAATACTGCATACTGTACTCTAGGTGTGGTCTTACCAGTGACCTGTACAGAGGCGATATGACCTCCGCTTTCCTGCTGGGAATCCCCCTGGCTATGCAGCCCAACATCTGATACAGTATACTTTAGCTGCTGCTCTCCTACAGTGTGCTGAATACTTCAGGTCACTCATGATGATTACCGCCAGGTCCTTTTCCTCCTCCTCCTCTGACTTGGTAACCTGCATACCACCCAACCAGTGGGTTTTTCGCCCCCCAAGTGCATAACTTTGCACTTTTTAGCATTGAACCCCAGTTTCCAAATGCCAGACCACTTCGCTAACCTAGCCAGGTTTTCCTTACGTTTCTGTCTTCCCGCCTCTGTTTCCACCCTCCTACAGAGCTTTGTGTCGTCTGTGAACAGGCAGATTTTACCTTTGATCCCATCTGCTAGGTTATTGCTGAAGATGTTAAACAACATTGGACTGAGCCGTGTGGGAACCCACTGCTTGCTGGGCTATCTTTCGAGACTTCATCTCCGACCACCACCTTTTGGCTTCAGCTCTGCAGCCAGTTTTTGTTCCGGATAGCAAGCTTGGTCCACCCACTGCCTTCCCAGCTTTCTGTCCAGTCTCCTGTGAGGCACAGGGTCAGAGGCCTTGTGGACGTCCAGATACAGGACATCAACTGCTTGGCCCCTGTCCACTGTCCTGGTCACCCAGTCGAAAAAAGTCAGAGTAGTCTGGCAGGACCTCTCTGACACTACTGTAAATGGAGTTCTTAATGCAGTCACTGGTGGACTAGTGCAGTCACCTGAGGACTAGTGCTGCAATCTGCAGACTAATGCAGTATTTCAGGGCTGTCCTACTACACTGCCTAGTGTAAAACTTCATGGTCATCCCCTGCCAGGATACCAATGATTGTGTCACAACACAGAGCTGGATTCAGCAGCACTCTGCGCCCCCCCCCCCAAAAAAAAACATGCCAGTTCCCTTTATAAAAAGGCAGGAAAGAGGGGATGCCTACGTGTTTCCAGTTGAGCCCATGCTTAATAAATCCAGTTCGGTCCATCCTTTACTGCCATGGCAAAAAAAAACACAGAATTTGAATATGTAATAAATACACACATTTAAAACATATGAGCACAGGCTTTGGAATAAGGAGAACCACTGTCAAATCTCAGCACAATCACTGGCTCAGTGTGTGTGAACTTGAGCAAATCACCTGACCTCCTTGTGCATCAGTCCTCAACTGTAAACTGGGTAAAAGCAGGATCTCGCTGAAAATGAGATAACTACCATGCAGCCTGGCTAGGTTAATACCCAGTGCTAACACTAGGGGTTCTGCAATGTTGCAATGCCATAAAAAAATTACATTTAGGGGTCTTATACAGCTCACGAAATGCAACAGATGAGACAAGGAGTATGTTATAGGAAACTGGAAGAATTGTAATTATGGGGGATTTTAACCTTCCATACATCAACTGGGAAAACTCTGAAACTAATGGTAACAAGGAACAACCAATAGAGTTTCCAGCTAGAGAAAAAATATATTGTGCCTCATCATTACAGATATCCATGACAAAATAAAGAACATAAACATTAAGTAACTGTGATCATAACATGATTGAATTTAATTTTTCAACCAAGGTCTGTAGGGAAACTGGTAAAACTAAAATCAAAAAGTAGACTGGATGTATGAGTACGATAACTGAACTACAAAGATAGGAATGGAAACAACTGCTGGACGGGAGTTGTGTAGCAGAGTTCTGGATTGTATTAAATAGCATAATATTTGAGTTATAGAATAGGTATATACCCACCAGAAATCTTTATAATAAAAAGTGGAAAATACCCATGTGGTATACTACAAAAATACTCAGCCAACTTAAAAAGGAAAACTTATAATGACACGTGGAGAGATAAAACAGCTTATAATATAGGAAAGTACAAACAGGAACTCAAAGTATTTGATAAAAAGGGAGAGGAAACCAGAGTTCAAAATAGCCTACACCAGGGATTAACGCCAGAACATTCTGTGCATATGTGGCACCAGTGATAGATCCATAAGGCCAGTTGTAAAAAAACAAACAACCTCGCCCCCCCCCCCCAGGAAATTAGAGAACCATATGAGTTAGCTAACATTTTCAATAACTTTTTGTTCCGTGTATAGTGGAGATGAAACACTAGAGGATCTAGCCCCCAATGTTAGCCCACAGTATCAACATCCCAATCTGTTCTCTGTAGAGGAAGTTCGAGAATTATTGGGCAAGATCAAATGAATCGATCAGATGGACCAGATATGATTCACCCTAGGTTGCTTAAAGAACTGAGTAACTGGCTGGCAGAGCATTTGGCAGCACTCTCCGATAAATCTTTTAACACAGGAGATGTGTCAAAGGACTGGACAATGGCCGTAGTTGTCCCAGTTTTCAGGAAAAGTAATAGAGCAGTTACTTTTAACTATAGACCCATAAGTGTCACATCAATACCAGGCAAATAATGGAGAATCTGATTTAAAAACAGAATAGAAGCAGAAATGGGGGGAGCATAGTCACGGTAAATGCAACATGGCTTCAGAAACAATAGATCCTAACACCCTGTGTTTCTGTGAAAAAGTAAACAAACTACTAAATAGCACTATACCAGTTGGCATTATTTACCTCACTCTACTAGTGTCTCACTCAGCTCTATTAAATAAAATTAGAGGTTTTCATTTGCACAGTAGAATAAGTAGATGGATACACAGTAGGTTATGTGGAAGAACTCAGTAAGAATCAGAGGGGTACTTAAAGAGACAGGACCAGTGATGAGCTGAGTTTGTCAGGGCTCTGTTCTGGAACCTCTGCTTTTTTCGGTGTTTGTTGGTGACTTACGTAATGGCATTGAAGGATGGCTAATCGGATTTGCAAACTAGAGATGGGTGAAGTCGAGGAAAAATTTGCAAATTTACACAGTTCGATCCATGAGGTGCAAGTTTACGCTCTTGATGCAGACTTGCACCCACAAAGTGAGAATTTCTGGGCGAAATTCCGCTGCTTCATCTAACAAAATTCTGTACTTTGTGGTGAAATTCCGCACTTTGTGGTGAAAAGCTCACACTTCGCGGCACAAACTTCGTGATTCGGGCAGAGTTGAAGTTGCTGAGGTCTGGGAAAACTTCGCGAAACTCTGCAAATGCTAATTTTTGATGCTTCACGGCAATGTTGGCAGCAAATTTAAACTTTGCCACACCTCTACAGATGACACAAAAATGGGCAGGATAGTTGATACAGATGAAAACAGGATGAAGTTAAAGGAGAACTGCACAGAAACTTTGTCATTTTTACCAGTAGATGTTTTTTCCATGTATTTAATCCCTTTCTATTACTGTTCCACCTTTACTGGCCTTTTAGTAAACACAGTGGGTGTTTCCGATTAACACACCGCTGATAAGTGCCATTTTATAACTGCATGATGTAGTCATGTCCCCTTTGGGCCATAGAGTTCCAGAGTAGAACATGAATGCATTGTGAAAACAATGTAAGTTCTTTAACAAGGACATAAAGTACATCATACAGTTTTAAAATGGTACTTCCAGAGTGTAAAGCAGATACATACACCCAGTCAATTTACTAAAAGGCCCGTACAGATGGAACAAAACCAGACTGTTAACTAATACTGGAAGCACAGCTTCTACAGAAAACACAGGCTTGCATATTGAAGGCAGTTCTTTAAAAAAAAAAATGATCTAGAGAGTATAGAGGAGTGGGCAACTAATAACAGGATGACTTTTAACATTGCCAGATGTGTGGTGATTCATTTGGGAAACAATAACGTATAAAACAACTACAAAATACTTAACTGTAAAATCAAAAAAGTGGATAATGAAACAGATCTCAGGGTTATTAATAGTAAGGACCTTAGGTTTGGAAATCAGTGCAATAAAGTTGTTAAAATAGCAAACAGAATTCCAGGCTGTATCAGGAAATCATTTAACAGCCGGTTAGAGCAGTGTATCATCATGCTTCGTAAATCCTATATCAGGCCTGACTTGGATATCTGTCCCCAGCTATGGAGCCCATAGCTGAGAAGGAGCATTGACAACATCAAAAGGGTGCAGCACAGGGTGACCAGATTTGTGTCGGGCTTAAGTGATAAGCCATACAAAACAAAATTAAATAATTTGGGGCTGTACAGTCTGGAAAAGAGAGGTCTAAGAGGGAACCTGGTGTAAATGTATAAGACCTTAATGAAAGAGATCTAATGTCCAAAATGGGTATCGAGTTGCAACAAAAGGAGTGTGGTTTAAGATCACATGAAATGCAGATAAGATCTGACAACAGTATTAAAAACAACAGAAGAATTTCTTATAAACAGAGGACAGGGAGATGGTGGAACATGTTGCTGAGAGAGTAGTCCAATCGGAAGCATTTCAACAGTTCAAAACCAATGGACCTGCTAGTGAGGGGTTCAGCCAAGATGGGTCCACAGCCTCCTTCTGAGTATTTACCAAGTATAAACCAAGTGTGCTCTCTGGTGGAAGTTGAAGATCCCGTAGCACTTATTGTAAGAGTAGGGGACTTCTCTGGTGTCCTAGCCAACATTTCCCCTGTCAATAAAACAGTCCATGTAACTCATCCCCTAGGACCCGCACCTGGAAACAAGCTGTCACAGCTCAATGTGCATTCCTGGTCAAAAATTACAAATAAATGAAGAATGCTGTAGAGTGTTATGTTGGTATATGTGACAAGATATTTGATGTACTGAGTCAGGTAACTCTCCGTAGAAAGATGGGGTGTATCCGTTGCCTTTGTGGTAAAAAAAAAAAAGAAATATGATTAATTTAAAGGGACACTATCAACCCCCGTAGGTCTCAAAGTGTCCCTAGTTTTAAAAGCACATTTTATGATTGCCAGCATTCTGTAAGGATTGCTGATATAGCTGGCAGTTTGATTCTGACGCTTTTTTTTTTGTTAGAAAAAGTGAAAAATAGACTGCCCACCATACTGGTGTTACCACACAAACACAGGTTTGTTTACACTCTTTGATCAACTCCAACTGCACCTTTCCTTGACTTGGGAACATTCACAACACAGTCTATCCATTTGTGATGCAGTGGGAGTTTAGGACCCAGTTATGCAAATTTATTTTTGGGCTTTTGGGAATATGTGTGGGTGAGTAATAAACACAATAATCAATTTTTTACCAATATAATAGGTTGGTATAGATTTGTGGATCATATGCTGTGTATATGGCAGGGGACCAAGGAAGCTTTTACAAATGTTGTACAGTAGTTACATCAGAATGACTTGAATTTATCATTTAGCTATGTTACAAGTCAATACGAGATCAGTTTCTTAGACTTGACCATTTATGTGTCCCATACTGACCAAAAGTTATAAACAAAGTGCCATAGAAAACGTACAGCTACAAATACACTGTTGAATTATGATAGTGCACATTCTACAACTTTAAAGAATTCCATTCCGTATGGCCAGTATCTAAGATTATGGAGAATCTGTAGCAATACAGAAGATTTTGAGCAACAGTCAAAAGAATTAGAGTTAACATTCTTAAATAGAGGATATGATATGGATTTATTACGAGTCTCTAAAGAAAGAGCTATGAGACAATATAGAAAGTTATTACGGCGAAAAAGAAAGTGAAAGAACAAAGTAATGAATTAGGAAGTGTTACATTTTCTGCATAATTTAATAATATGGCTGGTAGAATTGGGAATATAATACATAGAAATTGGTTTATTCTACAGTCAGATGAGACTCTGTCACAAGCAGTGGGTCCTAAACCTAGGGTAACATTTAGGAAAGCTAAGAATTTGTGACATGCTGGTACATAGCAGATATCAGGAACTAAAAAAAACAGGTAGGGTGTGGTTTCCTCCTAAACAGAAAGGTTTCTTTAAGTGTACCAAGTGCAATATATATGTAAATATGCTGAGACAACGAAAGAATTTAAACATCCTAAAATATCAGATTTTCATGTAGAAATTAGACAGCTTATCACTTGCGACACCCCTTTCTGTGTCTATGCTCTGCTGTATATGTATGTTGTACAGTGCGACAATTTAAAGCAGAAAATACAGGAACATATTGGGTCCATAGTGAATGGGAGAACTGATACCCCGGTAGGTACGCATTTTGCCATGTACCATGATCATGATCCGAATCCAATGACATTTTTAGGCCTGGAACATGTTTACCAGCCGAAATATGGAGGAAATAGAAAAGATATGTTACTAAAAAAGGAGAGTTTCTGGATTTACACGCTGAAAACAGTACTACCTTTGGGGCTTAATGATCATTGGCCCTTGAAACCTCACCTATGATAGGGAAATAACCTACTGATGACTATATACACATATGCAGTAATTGCTTGTAAGGACTGAATAGAATTTTTTACTTATAAATGGATTAAATGATTTTGAGATGTTTTATTGTGAGAGTGATTGTAAAACTGAGATCCTAATGTTTAAAATGGAATGTTAAAACACTATTTGCAATTAGGTATTTGTAGTTTATATATATATTTTCTTTTTTTCTCTAACAGGGTTACAGATAATACATGAAACCATGAAGTTATGGTGTGATCGACTTATCAAAAGTTAGCATGAAGCCTTGATCCACCAACATTATGGTTTTTACTCTTGGTAACTCATGGTTAACCATACATGTTCGTGCTGTGACCTTTCGCAAGGAGATTGACCTCCATGTATTAAGTACCTGTAAAGGGACATAAACTTCATATAATTTAGGTTCATCTTATTGTTTGTTTTTTGAGGGATTGTAGATTTATAAATTTAGATCTTTAGAATGAATTGTTGAAATATTTTTTGAGTTGAAGAATTGGTATTTTAACACTTATATTTTTCTTTTTTTCTTTTCCGTCTACAAGGCTTTGATAAAATCTGAAAAAACATGAAACCAAGGTGTGATCGACATGTGAAAAGCCAGCATGAAAAGTTGATCCACCGGAATTATGCTTTTCATCTGTTTTGGCAATAAGAACTAAACTGTAGTCAAAAACTCCCTATCCCCCACCTCCAACCTTGTGTAATTATTTTTTTATTTCATCCCCTTCCATCTACGTAATGGAATACCCTGCTACCTTTTGAATAGGTACTTAATGTAATAGCTGAAAATTACTACGTATTCTCATATCTTATTTGGATTGATTGTCATTATACTTTTTCTCTGAATGGATGCATTTGACTACATTTGAAGTTCAGAATAGAATCAAATGTTGGCATAAAATATAGAAGTACGTATAAAATGCTCTTGACAGAGGCTGCGTTCTGAAAATATTTAACTAATTATGTAAGATCAGGCCAATAACTGTTTAAATTCAGATATAATGAGATTTAAAACTTTATTCTATGTTAGCATTTGTGTTCTGCTTTTAAATTGGCCCCTTTTGTATATATTATGTACTGGTATCTTGTTAAATTTAAGTGGTTACAGGTGTCTTAAATGTTTTGTATAAAAGGTCACTTATGTTCTCACTAAACCACGCCTCCTGAGGAAGGGTTTGTTACCCAAAGCGCCGAGGCGAGGCAGTTTGTTGTTACATTGTTTGGTATCACTCATGATCAGAAAAATACATTTCCAGTTTACTGGAACTCCATGGATTGCGGCTTCTTTGTATGTATTTAGCTTCGTGGATAAAATGACTGGTCGCGATGTTTCCGTTTGGATTTAATATCGAGTACTCCATTTGCAGTGTCTTTTGCTTCTCAGTAAATGTTTATGGGTTTGCTCCCCATTGCTCTGCAGACCTGTTTAGCTCCCGCTGGCTCACTGAGCAATTGTTTGTAACTAGGAGTTTAGGAGGCTACTGCCTCATGGGTGACTGCACTATGTGGGTGTGTTTCTAATGCTCAGGAAGTATGCAGTAAGAACAGATCCAGGATTGTAAACAAAAACAAAGTTGTTTATAAATATACACAGCCATGCATTTCAGTTGTACTAAACGAGACAGACAAAACAAACAGCAACATAAATTAATTTTTGAGAAGGTAAGCAATCATAAAATGTGAGTTTTTAACTAGAAATGATATGATGGAAAAACAGGTGGACGGTGTCCCTTTAAAGACCTACCAACACCACTGGTTAAACTTTAAAAATGTAAAGTTCAGACACAGGTTATGTTGTATTTCATTTTATCATCTGTGGATTTCTACTCCTCATTATTTGTTTCTTCAGAAATGTGTACAGAACAAGGATCTTTATCCATGAGAGGTCTGCCCCTACATCTTATTTGAAGTCATAATCCTCTGTTGTGACATCACATCTGTTGCTGAGAATGAATGAGGTCACCAGCAGAGTATTATGTTCACAGGCTGGGGATAGGCAACTGGAACTGATGAAATCTGTTAAACTTTAAGGGTACATATTCAGTGCCGACTGGATGTGCACGCAGAAAGATGCATCGCGCAGATAGGGTGCGCCGGCTGGCACCGACACAATATTCAAACAGAATGCGTGACAGGGACAGAATGTGCATGCTGGTTGAATATGTAACACTGGTCAGGAGTCGCAGTGTAGACTGCCACCATGACGGGCACATCCAGGGTGCTCCCAGCTGAATACCTCCCAGTGGGAATGCGTGGCGCATACCAGTATGCGCTGCATCCCCCATGGCCAATATTCAGCCCAGGCATGCAGATGAGCTAAATGAGCATGCAAGGTGCAAAGGGGCCTCATGCATGCTCATTTTGTGACCATTTGCATGTCGGCGCAGGGATGAATGTGGCGGTGCAGCCCCCACACCCAAGCCCCAATCGCTCCATTGCAGGGCAAAAACAGAATGTCCCTGGTGGTACAGTGGTGCCCCCCACTCATTCCTGAACCTTGATCGCTCCGTTTCCATACAGTTGTACACTCCCTGGTGGTATAATGGCGCCCCCCCCCACCTGTTCCCGAACACCGATCGTACCGTTGCCATACAGTTGTACACTCCTTGGTGGTATTGTGATGCCCCACCGTTCCCCAAAACCCAATCAGTCTGTTGTAGTACTATGATTAATATCCCTGGTGGTCTTGTGCAGCTCACCCACCCCAACCCCTGCACCCTACACAACTGACCCACCACCCACATCCCTGGTAGTCAAGTGGCCCCTCACCCCCAGTAATCTGTAACCCACCTCCCAACCCCAGCTGGCAACTGGCACAGCCCTCGCCAGCAGTCAACTGAATAGCACCGGAGCGCGTACTGTACATAGTATGCTCCCATTGGTCGACCAGAGGGAGTGTCCTATTTACAGTACGCGCTCCAGTGCTGTTCAGTCGGTGGCTGGCCGTGGACGGGTGTGGAAGGCTGTGCCAGTCGCCGGCTGGAGTCGGGTGGTGTATTATAGATTACTGGGTTGGGGGGCCACTTGACTACCAGTGATGTGGGCGGTGGATCAGTTGTGCCGGATATGGAGGTTGGAGATGCTGGGTTCCACTAGACCACCAGGGATATTAGTTATAGTACTACAATGGAGCAATCAGGTGTTGGGGAATGGACGAGGGGCACCACTATACCAACAAGTAGGGGTGCGGGGACATGTAACCATCTACTGGGGTGGAGTGGGAGGACACTCGCCACTAGGGATGGGATTGGAGCTAGTCCATTGCACCGGCGATTGGTGCGGGGGATCACCAGTGTGGTTACGCACGGTGGGAGGAGATTCAGGGGTCTGGCAATGCTCAGGGCTGTGTGGAGGGGGGGCACTACATTAGGGAAGAGTGCTGGGGATGCCTCCGTTGTGCTGGTAGCGGGCAGCGAGTGGGGGGCATGTCACTATGGAATTGACTAGTTCAGGGATACAGTTATATGTTTCACTGGGGACGGGAAGGGGGGCTCTTGTGATTGATCCTACCCATTGCGCGGGGCACAGCCCTGCCCAGCACAAAGTTAGGGCTGGGTTTTGGTGTCCTAGCTTTGTGCCGGTGCATCCGGTGGTGTTTTCGCCAGGGCAGGTTTAAATCTTGCGCTGTGAGGGAAATGCATGAGGGGCCCCTCATTTGCATTCCCGCATTGCAACAGTCTGTGAGGTGGCCCAGTTGGGTGTGCAGGGCGCATCGTGGGCGTCTGAATTTTGCCACACCCCTGATGGCCCTCGCAATTTGGAGCTGTGCGGTTGCATCTGGGGATGCATTGTGCATCCCTTTTGAAAATGGGGGCCTAAATCCTGTTTTCAAGCAAATGACCTCAGTAATAAATAATGGGGAGGAGAAATACAGAACTAATGTGAAACATCAGCTGAACTGTGTCAAAATATTATGTTTCTAGAGGCATGGGTATGGTTCACTTACCCACACATTGGCAGTTTTTCCTTAGGAGCAGATTCACTGGAACATCTTTTAAGCAATGCTCCTCCCACCACCCAGGTGGTATGTCCCTTGGCTCTGCCCTGTGATGTCAGATCTTCCTTTCTGCTGGAAGAGTTTGGTCTACTCCTTCACAGCTCTGTGCATTGTAGGCCTTTTGTAGGGTCTGTTAAGTGTGCCATCAGCAAACTTAGCATTTATTTTTTTTCACTACTTTTTGATATCTAGTATGTTCCTTGGTCCCACTCTTGACACTTGATGGAAATATGGAACACAAGGAAGTGAAGCCTGCTCCTGGCTTCAAACAGTGCGTCACATGTCGACGGAAGATGTCGCGGACGGACCCCCACGTGTCATGCTTGTATTGCCTTGGGACAGCAGATGATGTCGCTGGTTTCGGCCTGTGCCAAATGATGTTATCATTGTCGCTTGAAGACTGAAAGGCTTGCCTTCTTGGCCAGCCAGTCAGCTGACTGATGAGGATCCTGAATTATGGGCCAAGGGCAGCTGCAAAGGGGCCTCTGCTGTGGCAGGGTCAGCTGCCCAAGTAGAAGCTATGGAAGAGGCAGTGGCAAAGGCCACCTTTGGGCACCTTATTGGCCTTAGCACTGCTTCCATCTGGGGCAGCATCAGAGTGTCCTTCATAGGGAAGTTTCATGATATGTATGAGACCTTCAGATCCTCAAGGAGAGCCCTGCCTGCTACAGTAAAAAGCACTAAAGCAAGAAACACCGCTGTCAGTCGTGGGACTGGGAGAGAGCACACTTCTCCCACTCCTTGGACTCCCCCAACCGCTCAGTGGCTGTCAAGCACTCGGTTTTGACTGAGCCCCATTTGGTTGAGGGGTGGGTTGCTAGCTCCATGGTACCCCATCGGCCTTGCTGACCTTAACACTGGTCAGTCAGGTGGTCGAGATTTTTCTCGACCCCGTCAACTCATTGTCAGATGGGATCGATGATGAATTGATCTCCAGGATCCCAGTCATCCAGTCCTCACCCAGGAGGGGTTGGGAAGTGGTCAGTATCCCTGGTCGTACCCTCTCGAGATCAGCCTCCACGGGAGGTTGTACAGTCGGCACTGGTGCAAGTGGTATACACTGCACTGCCACTTGCATCTCCTTAACATTGATCTCTGCTTACAGTTCAAGGGACTTTTCGAGTTCTCAGTCCCGCTCAACTGGGAGTCGGCAGTGGCAGTGCTCCTCATCCTCCTCATCTTTGGATGAGGAGAGGCTCCACCACTGTATGTGGCAATGCTACGAGGAGTTTCTGTGGCAGCAGTGGGCCGTGGCGGGGCTGGGTAGGGCTCTACCCCCAGTCTCTGCGGTTGACTGGCCAGAGTTGGTCAAGCCCACACCAGTCCACCTGAGACAGCTGTCTCTGACATGTATCTCTCCACCCTTGGTGGAACCGCCTGCACAGCAGCCCATTTGAGGAGCTTCTTCTAAGAGCTTCCATCTGGGGACTGGCTTGCCAGGATGGTTATCTGTGGAAATTATTTATTTATTTATTTATTAAAGTTTTGGAATTACAATCCTTTGAGTTAAAGACTCTTTTGCAAAGGCTTCACGTCAGTACAAACAGATATATTTCTTTAAGACAGATTGAACAAACATCATTTAGTAGAATAATACATTAGGACTTTGCATGATTACATCAAACATTTGCTGTGCTTGGTTTGTCTCTCTAGGGTTGTTTATAGACCCTGGGTCGTCGAGGTGGAGTGAGTTAGTAGCAGACACGTGTCTCTGAGTCAATGAGATGTCTCTTGATTCCGTTTTTAAATTGGCCTAGATTAAGGGCCAGGGAGATGGGAGAGGTGAGTTCATTAAGCCAGATGGGAGCCCGATAGCTAAAAGACCTTTGTCCTAGTGTGGTCCTACAGTGGGGGACTAAGAGGGGTGTGCTTGCCTGGTACCTAGGAGTGCTCCTGTGAGGGTTTGGTTGGATGAGGGAGTGTAGGCCAGTGGGTACAGGCTTCATGAGTATCTTTTTGGCTTGGAGACAAGTGTGGTATTTTAGCCTCCCTTTGAAGGTCAGCCAGTCTCTGCTCGTTTGTAGAGGTCGCAGGTGTGGGTTAGTCTATCACTTTCTGTGACCAGTCGTCAGGCTTTATTAAGGGTAAGATTGATGCCATTAAGGGCAGTGAGGTCAGCCGTCCAGTATATTATTATCCTGTAGTCAACCAGTGATAGGACTGAGCTAGTTACTGCCAGCCGTATGGCCTGGGGGGGGGGAGGCAGTTTCTGTACCTATAGAGAATCCCAAGTCTGGTGTTTACCGAGGAGGAGAGGTGATTGATGTATATGCGGTAGGTAAGGCAAAATGGTTATATTAAATGCACGCTGAAAATAGAAAATAGAGTTAAAAATCTACGTTTCGACCTTAGGTCTTCTTCAGGAAATATCTAAAAGAGAAAAAAAACAAGTTAGTGTAGAGGAGAGGTAAAATGAGAGAGATATATATGTGGAGAAAGAAGAAGGGGGAGGCTAAGGGAGAAGAAGTGATAAATGGTAAGATTAAGAGAGAATCTGTGAAACAAAAAGGTGATGATGGAAAGATAAAACATAATGGAGAGAAAGAGCTGGGGAAGTTCCCAGGTAGAGACTGATTAACAGGGCCTTGTAAGAAGGCTGAAAGGTGACAAATGTGAGAAGGAGACAGAAATGGAGACATATGGTGAAATGAAAATAAATCAGTACAAAACAAATTGACTTTAGGGAAAAAAAGGGAGGCTGAAAGATGTTAGTGGAAAATAAGTCTATCATTTAAACCAGAGGGCTGCTGGGAGCCATATGGATGATCAGCTTGGCTTCCATGTTTTTCTATGGTTAGGATCCCGCAAGCCCTGCTGAAGGACACAAACAGAAAGGTCATTGACATTGTGGTCCCTGGAGATAAAGTGGATACAATGGGTTTAGCAGTTTCACCATTCCTGACCGCTCTGTAATGTTCCTGAAACGGTCAGCAAGACGCCTACCAGTTTCTCCGATGTAAATAGCTGAACACCTCCTGCAAAGAATACAGTACACTACATTAGTGGAGGTGCATGATAACTCCTTGGTGATGTGAAAACACCTGTAGGCCCCTCAATCTCAGTTACACTGGAAATAAATTTGCAGGTGTAGCAGCGAGCCCTGTTGCAAGGTTTGGTACCTGGGGAGGAACTGTTAGGAGTGGTAGGCTGCTTTACCGGAGATTGCAGAGGTTAGTGGTCAAGGAGGATTAGGTGGTTCTGTAAAGGAAGCACCAATGTTAGGGTCAGTTTACAAAATGGGAAAGTTACTAGTGATGATCCTGTGAAGAGAAGGTGTGCTCTGATGGAAAGGAAGAACTAGTGGAATTCGCTGTTGTTCTTGTGTGACAGTATCCCTCCTGCGGGGGTCAAGGTTACGGGGCATGTTACTGACCCGGGAGAGTGCTCTGTCCACTGTGCTTTTAGGGTATCCCCTGTTGATAAAAAAAACTATGCATTATTTGGGTAAGGGATGTGTCTAGTGTGATGCCTAGGTATTTGAAGTGCGGGACCTGTTCAATTTGGATGCCCTGATAGTTAGAGATACTTAGGTGGGTGCTACTGTAGGGATTTTGGCGGTGCGCAAAGATCATGGATTTGGTTTTAGTGTAATTTAGTATTAATCGATGCTCAGTGAACCAGTCCCCTAGTTAATGAAAGTACTCTTGTAGAGTAAGTTGGAAGGAGTTAGAGTGCTATCTTTCCAGTACACATACTGCGTCGTCTGCATAGAGCAGAAGCTTACCACTGCAGGCTTTTGGGAGGGAGTTCAAGAAGAGGGTGAAAAGTAGAGGGCCTAGAATTGAACCTTGAGGTACACCCACACGGACTGGTTTCTTGTCAGACAGGGTGATGTTGATTTTGACTTCTTGTGTCTGGTCAGTGAGATAGTGCTTGAACCAGAGTATTGTGTCTGGGGTGAGATTGAGGGAGGGGAGTAAGTGGATAAGTAGAGCGTGACTGACGGTGTTGAATGCTTTGGTTAGGTCAACAAAGATTGCACCTGCTATAGACCCCTGTTCAAGAGCCTTGTGTATGTAAGATGTAAATTCGAGAAGGGCAGTGGTGGTGCTGTAATCTGCTCTGAACCTGTGCTGTTCTTGGCACAGCAGTGTGTGACTGGTCAGGTACTCTGTGAGTTGGTCTGACACTATTCTTTCGAGAGCTTTAGAGAGAGGTGGAGTATCATGATGGGTCTATAGTTGCCAGGATCGGTTGGATCACCCTTTTTAAGGATTAGCGTGATAATTCCCCTTTTCCAGAATGTAGGGAATTGGCCTAGGTGCAGGGAGCAGTTGAATATTTTGGTGAGGTGAGGGAGGGTCACGTCTAGAGTTAGACGGAGGATTTTGAGGTCTAGGGAGTCACTGCTGTACCTCTTGTTGCGTAAGGCTTTAGCCAGGTAGTGTTTGGCCTTACTACAGGAGATGGTTCTGAGCCAGAAGGGAGGGAGGGTGGACATAGGGGAGGTGGTAGGGGGAACCCTGGGAATAGGGTCAAAGAAGTTTGGTGGGAATATGTGACAGAGGTCCGCAAAGGAATTGTTCAGGACATTGGATATGGTGTTGGGGTCGTGGGAGAGGGCACCATTGTCGAGTATCTATGACAGTGTTAGATTGACGGTTTTCCCACAGAGCTCCTTGACATTGCTCCAAATCTTTTTCCCAGAGCCCCAAGACGAGGTGAGTGCTTGTTTGTAGTAGTTCATCTTAGCTAGCCGAACAGCCCTGGTGCACTTGTTTCTCGCCTCTCTATAGAGTTGTCTGTCATGGGGAAGCTGGGAGTTCAGTGCCCTGTGCCAGAGATTATCTCTATGATGCATTTGATCAAGCAGAGTCTGCGAGATCCACGGGGTGTCTCTGTTTTTTATAACCTTTTTTGAGAATGGAGCATACTTGTCACAGGCAGTATTAAAGATATTAATAAAGGAGGTAAGGGCAACATCAACAGACTGGGTGGCGTGGACAGATGTCCAGTCACTGGTGGAGAGAGAGCGTTTAATTTTGGTTATGGTGCCTTTTTTGAGGTGCCTTTGGTGGGATATTTTGGGTTAGCTGGGTGTGTTCTTATTTGACCAATAGCAGGAGAGGGGAGAGTGGTCACTAAGGACGTCTGGGAGGACTTCAATATTAGAGAGGTGCTTAGGGAAGTTTATGAGGTTGAGGTCTAGGAGAGTGCGTGTCCCTGTTCTGGGGTCTTGCCTTGTAGGGGACTGGACTACCTGGGTCAGGTCATGTGCTTGGACTGCATCTTTGAAGGGGGCTGATGCCTTTGATAACCAGTTCACATTAAAGTCACCCATGATAATCAGCTCGCTCCCTGGGGGGGGAGCTGGGCTGTGCTGGTGAGTATAGAGTTAAAGGCTAATTTTTGGTTATTGGGTATGTAGGCTGCCATTATGTATAATGGTTTCCCAGGGGAGCCAAGTGTAGCTTTGGTTGTAATGGCTTGTCCCCATATTCCGGTAAGGGCAAAGGGACCAGTAGTGGCTGTAAACTAGCTCTGGCATATATAGCACAGCCTCCACCCCTCTTACCCGCTCTGTCTGCTCTGAAGATTAGGTAGTCATTTAGGGCAACCGCGGCATCCGGTATATTCCTTGCGAGCCAGGTTTCAGATAAAGCCAGGATGTCAGGGGAATGTTGAGCCATCCATCCTTGTAGCAGTGTGAGTTTCCTTGGTAGGCTGCAGATGTTTAGTGATGCCAGTAGTAGGCCACCATTCCCACGTCCCTTGGTCCTGCTAGCTGGCATAGGTCCCGGGTTGGGGTGTATGTTACCAGACATAAGGAGGAGTAGGAGGAGAGCATGCCTGAGAGCTGCTGTCTGGAGCCATTTGGAGATGTTTTTGATGAGGCGCGGATGGGTGGTATGATTGTGTAGTCTGATTGGTATGGGGATGGATTGGATTAGTTGGGCTAATTGCGCTTGGTTTAGGAGAGGATTGGAGCTATTTAGTGGGTGAGTGTTTGATGGGGGTGTTGGTCTTGCCTGTATGGGCCCGCTTAAGGTGCAGCTAAGGCTCGCAGTGAAATTGGAGCCAGATGGTGCTGTGGGGGGATGAGTTTGGTGGGGTTGCAGGTGTGAGTTTGTGGGGTGGTGAGTGTTGAGGCAATTATTTGAGTCACAGGAGTTGTGTTTTATGAAAGGGAGAGAGGGTTGGGAGTAGGAAACGATTGTTAGGATTAAGATGGAATGGATAAGTGAGCTTTGGCTGCTTGTCATGCTGTCTGCCTTGGGAGTGAAACAATAAGTACAAGAGAGAACCCTCTAGCATTTAATGAGTATAGCCTGCAAATGGTAAAGTTAGCTGATAGGTTTTTGCACTCATGTGATCATCCCTATAAAGCTAGAGTATGACCAAGGGTGGTGGTGGGGCGGTGGGGAGCTGGCACGCAGCGCCGGCAGGGATCAATTCCAGCTGCTTAACAGAGCGTGAGCTGCACTGTGCACGAGCTGCACTGTGGCTTGTGGATTCCCTTCGTAACTTACATGGCTTCTGGGGTGGGAGGGCTGAGCGTACGTTCCCTCGCGACCTTGTTGCTTGGCATGTGTGGAGGAGGGCTGCACAATCTGCCCCTCGTGACCTCTGCAGTGGTCCCAGTCTGTGGACAAGGAGAAGGAGAAGTTAATATACTGCCTGGTTGAGGGGCGTTACACAGTATTGAACAGCTTTTCGATCATTGGCTATGCAACAGTGAAAGCGGAGCTGGCTCAATGAATCAGGGGAACACTCAGGAGATGCCGGTTGCAAGCAGCAGTTTGCTGTCCTTTTTAAGATTTAAAATGCAAGCTAGGCAGCTACAAGCCGTTTCCCTGTTTTCTGTTGTTGCCCCTATGCTAACTGACAGGTGGGGTTGGGAGTTTTACTGATCTTTTAGTTTTACAATTTTAAACTGAGCTTTGTCGCCAAAACCTAACAACACTTTAAGCACAATGGACACTTTTGTTGTGACATAAAAACTATCTCCACGGGTGTGGGGACACAAAATAACTTTCACCCGTGTAACTGGGTCAGCAAATTAAAGTCCTTTTAAAGTCCAAGTTAAATTACCCACTCAGATGGTTCCAGAGTGGTTCATGGCAGGAAGAAGTCCAGAGCTGTCTTTGACAAGTCCTCTGACTCCAGTGGATCGTTCGTGCAATCCTCAAGGACACATATATTCAGCCAGGACTTGCTCAAGGAAACTGACTACCGACCATGGACTGGTGTCTTTTGGGGCTCTCCTTCAGCTCATTGTTGGAGTCCATGAAAGTTCCTTTGGAGCCATTTCAGAAAAGGGCTAAATACCCTTTTACTGACTTCCTGGATAGGGATGAATCTCCAGGGGTAACCTTTCCTATGGCCGAGACCATTATGGGACCAACCCTAGGGCTTTGGCAGCATCCAGTATCCTGCCCGGCACCATCTGCCTGTATGATCTGCAAATACACGGTCCCTACTGGCTCTTTGCTCAGATTCTATGACCACCCCTCAGCTAAGGGCCTGGTCTTCTACTCTGTTTTCTGGAAATCCAACAGTACTGGGGGACATGGACAAGCCCCCCCAACAAGGAGTCGAAGAAACTTGACCACGCAGCTGGGAAAGTCTATGTAGCATCTTCCCTTGGTCTCAGTCAGGTGAGCAATGCCTTGATGATGGCCCACTTCAGTCACTCCCTGCTGGGCGTGCTCAATAAACATCCTCCCTTACCTACCTGTCAACAAGCAACTGTTGGTAAAGGCCATCTGAAACCAAGGTCAAGTGCTGGCTAAACACCAGCTCAAGATGGCCTTGGACATCAGAAATTTTTTGTGCCCATGCCATGGCAGTGACAGTCATGATGCGTTGCAGGGCATGGCTGAGGACCTCCACCTTCACGGCAGACACTGAGTCAAGTTGGCCAATGTCCCTTTCTTGGGCACTGACCTCTTTATCCCAGGGGTGGATGGGCATCTCATGAAAATCACAAGTCCAGTGCAACCCTGGATTCTGTTGCTTCATCCCGGAAGAACCCGAAAGGTCAAAAGCAAAAGAAGTTTCAGCTGTTTTAAACACAGCAGTCTCGGCAGCAACAGCTCCAGCAAGGGCAGTTCCAAGTCCAGCCTCCCTGCGGTGCCAGGACATCAGGGTTTACCCTACCTGGACAACTTAGCTGATAGCTGGGCCATCCAAAGAGACAGTGTAGCAGTCCAGGGACCTGGCCCTCCAGACCTAGAGAGACTTGGTTCTTTTGGTCAACCTATTGAAGTCTGAACTGATTCCTTTACGGTTTTTCATTTCATCGAGGTAGAGTAAAACTCCCTACAGGCCAAGGTCTGCCTCCCTGCGATTGGGCATTGGATCTTACCTCTTTTGCCTGATCATTTCAAGTTGGGTGCTTGCACCCTGCCTGGGACTTCCTGAGGCTACTGGGTACATGGCATCTTGCATCAGCGTGGTCTGGTGGGCCAGCTGGTGAATGTGGCACCTGCAGTCGGAATTGGTCCATCCGTAGTTCCAAAGCCTAGGACATCTGGCCCAACCGGTCCCAGTGACCCAGCTGCTGTGGGATGCCATTTATTGGTGGCTGATCCTGGAACATCTGGAGGAAGGAGTCAAGTTTGTCCGCCCAGAACTGAGTGTCATTCTTGTGACGGATGCGTCTCTGGTGTGGTGGGGAGTGCACCTGGGGGATCACAGAACCCACGAGATCTGGTCACTCAGGAGGTCTTGTCACCACATCAGCCTGCTGGAGTTCTGACAGAATTTGCTCCTCTAGTCAGGGGTCAAGTCATGCAAGTCCAGACGGACAACACCACGACCATGTTCTACCAGAACAGGCAGGGCAGCACACCCTCCCTTCCTTTGTGTTGGGAGGCCCTCCGAACCTGGACCCTTGTGTGCAGCCTGGGTGCAGATCTCCTGGCGGTTCATATCACAGGAGCAGAAGTCAGCTGGCAGATGCTCTCAGCTGGGTGGGCAAGATGTCGCTCGAGTGGTCCCTGCATCAGGAGGTAGGGAGCCACCTGTTCTTTTTGTGAGGCATCCCCCTGGTGGACCTGTTTGCCTTCTGATAGAACACAAAACTGAGGCTGTTCTGTGCCCACCCCCCACAGTCCAGGACACTGGTGGGGATGCCTTCCTGAGGCTCTGGATCCCTGCCTTTCCTCTCTTTTCCCTGATCCACAAGGTGGTGGTCAGTGTATGGAGGGACAAGGCATGGATGATCCTCATAGCTCTGGACTGGCCTCACCAGTTCTGGTACCCGAATCTCCTCAGCCTCAACAGCAGACCCCCATGGCAGTTGCCTTTTCACCTATATCTGCTAACTGGACCTTCAGTCTCTGCACCTCACAGCCTGGTTCCTGAATGAATAGAGTTACAGGCTGTGGCCTCTCAGAGAATGTACTCCTCATTGTGGAGACCTCTCAAAAAGAGTTGACTTGCCGGTCTTATGCCTTCAAATGGAAGAGGTTTTCCATTTGATGTCAGGGCAAGGAGCTTGATCCCCTTGCCTGCCCTGTGGCTGTCCCAGTTGGGACTGCGATCAACTACACTTAAGGTGCACCTGGCAGCCATCTTTGCTTACTGGGTGTGGGCTGGTATGCTGATGGTGCAGGAGAAGGTGGTCAGGTGCTTCTTTGAGGGCCTTGACTAGTTCTCCCTGCCGGTGCATGAACCACCACCACCTTGCGACTTATTGCTGTTACTTGGCAGTGCTCATGGGCAAGCCTTTTCAGCCTTTGCACAGGTATGAGATGTCACACCTGTCAAGGAAGACAACCTTCTTGGTGGCCATTATGTCGGCCAGAAGGATTAGTGAACTTCAGGCACTCTCAATGGAGACTCCTTAGCTGGTCTTTGATAGGGACATGGTAGTCCTTTCGCACCCACCCGAAGTTCCTCCCGAAGGTTGTCTCGGAGTTCCACCATAACCAGGTTTTGAACCTCCCAGTCTACTTTAGCACCCATCTTTGGAGGCCGAACACAGGCTCCATTTCTTGGACCTGCGGCAGGCGCTCTCCTATTATATGGAGCGCATGGCTGGAGTTCGGGTTGAGGCTCGCCAGCTATTAGTTAAGTATGCTGAAGCCGTGCCTGGCAGACCAGAAGCTAAGGGAACGATTGGCAGGTGGATCACTTCCTGCATCAACCTCTGTTGTAGGTTGGCTGATAGGGAGCCTCGTAGGGCTCAGGGTTCATTCTACCAGAAATATTGCTGCCTCGGTGACTGATTTCAGGGACATCCCCATCCAGGAAATCTGCAGGGCTGCCACCTGGAAATTGGCACACATCTTTTTTTTTTTTTTTTTTTTTTTTAATATACTTCTTTTGTTGATGATAGGATATATACAAGTTCGGTGAGCAAAATTGCCTTTTATGAACTTGCCACCAATATTATTGGTGGAAATTGAATTTTGTATCCCCATATACAAGTCCAAATTAATCTTAAATGAAGTTATAGAAGTACTTGTAACAATGTTATTTGGTAGCTCATTCCAAGAATTGATGACTCTCTCAGAGTACCAATGGTTTCTCTTTTGTATATTATTTAGAGTATCTTTTAATTTCAGGGAATGTGATCTGGTGTTAACGGTAGACAAGTTTCTGGTTAAATTGAGATATCCTTGTAACATAATATTGGGGTTTCCCAGAAGTATGTAACCATCAAAGAGAACACATAATCAACTTTTTGTACATTAACATTAGGAAATCAAAAAGTTCAGACTATGACAAACCTAGGGTCCCTAAGAAAAGAAAGTGGTTTGTGGTTTGCATACGAAATGCAAATTCAAAATAGATAAAACAAAACATACCACGCTAGACAATTAAGTAACACACTCAAAGCATTGCTGCAATCACAGTATCCTAAATCTGGATGTCAGGGTATGACAACATCATGTAATGCAGTTCATCTTATGATAACTGTAAGTATGAAATTAGTTAGGTTTATCTTTCTCTCTCAGCAAGAGTACCCTCATTATGCATGTGAGCACATGTTGCTTGTCCCTCTAAACAGCAGAAATGTTTAGCTCATCTTCTGTAGTACTTGAGTCCCATCTACACCACCTGTTGGTTTATGTATCTATCTTTTGGGCTACACTAAAAGTTATTCTTTCTATTCTCTGAGTATATTGTATAATAGATAGCCATTCTAAGATCTCTTTGGGGGGTTCTTTAGAGCCATTGCTTAGTGATAGTTTCAGGGCTGCTGCCACTAAGTATAGACAAAAGGTATTTTTCTTCCCTCCCTTTAAATCTTTAGGGATCAGCCCTAATACCAAATGTTCTGGGCTATCTGTATTTGTGTGAGAAAAGTTTGCTGCATTCTATCTATTACTTGGTCCCAAAAGGGAAGTTCAGAAATACAAAATAGACTGTCCTGAGTTTGAGGGTCTGCAGCTCCTCCAGCAGGAAGGGGGAATCTCTGGGTTATGGTGTGCTACCTGATCTGGTACCAGAAAAAAATGGGTCCTTAGTTTCCAGCAAAGTTCCCTCCATGTAGGGGAAGAGGTGCTCCAAGTGTATCTCCAGATCTTTGACCATTATACTAAAGAAAGAGATATCAAGGTCTGTTTCACATTTCTGCTTTATGTATAAAGATGAGGTAACACGATCATTTAATATAATTAATATATAACAATGAGATAGCTTGCTCCCCATGTACAGATGACCAAATTTTCATGAAGGGCACCTGGGCATTCTCCTCTCCCCCTGATATGACCCCAATCTGTTGTTTATTTATGTAGTCCCGTAACTGGTAAAATCTCATGATATCCGATTGGGCCCATCCAAAACTTCTCTGTGCAACCTTGAAGGTGATCACTGAGTTATTGCACGTCAGCTGATATGGAGAGGTAATCCCCCACTCAGTTTGGTGCCGAAACCACCCATCTTGTTTTACAGGCTCAAAACTCGAATCAAATACCCACCACTTAAATAACCAGAGTTGCTTTCTCGTGTTACCTCTCATAGTCCCTCTCCTCCAACCCTCCAGCACTGTCTTTATCCCTGAGAGATGTATGTTACAACCGGGTTTACTCTGAAGTTGGAAAATTAATGCAGGTGGGGGGATCTGATGTAACTGACATATCATTTCTCTTCCAGTGAGAATCATAGTGTTGGTTTCCCCATAGCAGGGCTACCCTCATTTGGGATGCCACCCAGTATACCGAAAGATCTGGGAGAGCAAGTTCACCTTGCTGCTTCGGTAAAAACTGCAAAGCTCGTTTTACTTTGGGACAAGTTTTCCCCTACACAAGGAAAGGAAAACATGTTGCCAATTAGCTAGGTCAGCTTGTGAGACCTGACAGGAGAACATTGAAAAGATATAAGGCGTGGGAGGGTGTTCATTTCGCGCCTATATGTAGGCGTAAAGAATTGTTAGTAAGGACTTTCAAACCCACTCCAGCAGGTCAGCCCTCTACTCCCAAAGTGCCAACCTCCGAGCGCAGTCTTGTGAATAGCTGACAGAAACAGGGTAACCCTCCTGTCTGTTTTGTGGGTTCGAATCAATCTTTGGTCTCAGTTCTGAAGGGATTCAAACTGTGAACCTCTTGCTAGCGTACCCAATGCACAGGCTCAGATAATTCTGTCTTTGGGGGCCAGATATCTTTGCCTACGGGCACCTAACCAGATGTACAAAATGAACCCTTAAAAACTCTAATAAAGATATCAGATTACTCTTACCTTTTTCCAGTTTGGTATCACCATTCAAGCTTATGCACAGTGTCTGCTTTAACCATATATACTCCACTTGTTAAAGAAAAGAAATTCAAAGACAGACCAAGTAGGCTCTAAAAATACAGTTTTACTAAAATTGATAAAAAATATGTAAAACATAAAATACAGAACCATATATCACAAGAACCATGCAACCTTTTAAAAGAACAAGGTTTTAACAGTGCAATTCCTACTACAGTACTTAGATTTGTCTCGCTCTCTAAATACCTGTTTAAACTCTAACTCTCTAAATACCTGCTTAAACTCTCTCCCTCTCTAAATACCTGCTTAAAGTGTTCAAAGATGTTCTTTGTCAGAATGTAGATAGAAGTGTCTGAAGGAAACCAGAATACTTTTAAAAAAAAAACTGTATTTGCCAACCCCTTTGTGTGAGGTCACCTAGCTCCTCCTCTGTTTATTAAAAATCATACATCCAGGAAGTTTTATCATTTTAGAAGGAAAGTTAATTAAGGTTACATCAGCAGAAACTCCTTTCCCCGTGTGACTTCCCCAATCAAGTCTATAAATTTCCTTTCATCTATGAGCAGTATCCTCTCACATAGACATCAAAACATTTATGATTTCGCACCAGTGTGCTAAACCTGGTTTCCTCCTCGAAACATCATAAAAGGGATACTGATTTCCCTCTTAGCAGTTAAAACTATATTTAACTTAGATAACAGGAGATTCTTGATTAGGGCCTGTTCTAGTCTGTAATTAGCTTCAGGCCTTCCAGGTAACACCTTGTATCTAAAAGCGTGTGTGTGTGTGTGTGTGATCTCGCATGCTGTCTCAGCATCTCTCATGAGAGACCGTCCATAACACATTTTTATATTACAAAAAAAATCATAGTGTACTCAGAACTGGCTGTCCTTGTGTCACAAGGACCACCTTTTAAAGTCCATCTTAAGCTGGTTAATAAGAGGAGAATAAGCGAGTTGAAATAACTGATCTGCAATGAGACCTATGTTAATGCCCAAATACCTCATCTTAGCAAGGCCCCATTTCATCGGAAATCTCTGGGAGAGATCCGGGGGGGGGGAGGGGCAAGTTAAGTACTTCTGTTTTAGTTCTATTTAGGATGTAACCAGAGAGAGTAGTGAACTGGTCTATTTGTTGGAATACTGCAGGCAAGGAATCATCAGGGGATGTCAGGTACACCAAAACATCGTCTGCGTAACGTGCTAACTTATTTTCCCTCCCTCCCAGAAAGACCCCCTGAAATAGAGGATTCCACCTAATACTCTCAGCCAATGGTTCGATATTAAGGGTGAATAAGAGTAGGGAGAGGGGACAGCCCTGCTGCGTCCCTCTCCCCAGCTGAAAGCCTGTGGAGACATGGCCATTGGCTGTGACATAGCCCATTGGTTTATCATAGAGCTTAAATAAGCTGGCAATTAAGGGCTTGGGGAACCCAAACCCAGAAAGGACCTGGGACAAAAAAGGCCAAGATACTTTATCAAATGCCTTTTTGGCATCTAAACTCATTAAAAGGGAGGGCGTCTTCATATGATTTATATGGTCTATAATATGGATTGTTCTTCTGAGATTATCCTGGGCCTGTCTGCCCGGGATAAACCTGGTCTGATCTAAATGTATCGGGCCAGGCAGAATCATTTGTAGTCGATGTGCTAAAATAGAGGTCAGTAATTTATAGTCGTCGTTTAACAAGGAAATAGGGCGATACAAGGGGCATTTAGTAGGATCCTTTCCGGGTTTGGGTATCACGGAGACAACAGCCTGCACCCCGGGTGGTGGTGGTGTCCTCCCCCCTCCCCAAAACGCCTCCTGAAAGACTTGCAGTAAGAGGGGCTGTACCATCTCAAAAAGGTTTTTATAAAATTCAGCAGACAGGCCATCGTTACCTGGGCACTTGCCCGTCTTCATTTTTGCTACCTCTGTCTTTAATTCTTTGGAGGTGATAGGAAGGAGAAGACAATCCCTCTGATGCGCTGACAGTGTGGAAAGATTCAGAGGTCGCAAGAAGTTTTGTATCTCCTTCTCTTGTACCTCTGAACCTGGTGCATATAAATCTGCATAATACGCCCTGAGAGCCTCTGTGATGTCTGTTACTTCATGTATCATCACATCAGTGTGTGGATGACACAAAGCAGTGATGGTAGCCCTCGCTATCTGAGTCCGCAGTCTGCTGGCTAGAAGCCGTAGGGAGCGTATTCCTCCCTCATAATATTTTTGTCTGAGGAAAAGCAACTTCTGCTTAACATAGTAATCTAATAGATCCCTTAACTGCTTCTTAAGGTCTTTAAGTTCTGCAGCTCGAGTCCTGTCATAGTTCTCCTTTTGTTGTCTCTTTAATAAGTGAATCTGATGTTGCAATCAGATTCTCTTCCCCTCTCTCCCCTTTTTCTTTCTGCTAGTCAACTCAATAAATTTCCCATGAAGGACAGCCTTTGCTATGTCCCATGGTACCCCGGTCGAAATATCTGGTGAGATATTCTTTTCTAGAAATTGTTTGTAGGTGTCCTTAATGGACTTCCTTATCTCTGGGTCTTGAAGGAGGGAAACATTAAGACGCCATAGTGTGTTCTTGCAAACATCCCCCAAGCTTATTTTAAGAAAGATCGGAGAGTGGTCCAACAGGACCATGTCTCCCATCCAAGAATCTTGTACCCGGCATAACTCTTCCTTGTGGAGCAGAAAGTAGTCCAACTTTGAGCAAATCCAATGTGGGACAGAGTAATAGGTGTAATCCCTCCATCCCAAATTCAGTTGTCGCCAGACGTCAACCATCCCCAGCTCGCTTAATAGCTTAGTCACCTGTCTGGCCACCCTATGTGTTCCTCTCAGAATGCCTGTTGTGGTATCTAGATTGGGGTTAAAAGTTAGATTAAATTCACCACCACATAACAATATTCCATTCCTCCAATTCTGTAACAGCATTAGTAAAGCTCTATAATCAAGAAGGGTAGACCTTGGGGGGGGGGGGGATACACTGAAGTCAAAGTAGCTGTAAGGCCCCTGTAGATCCCCTTCATTAGGCGTACCTGCCTTCTTTGTCTATTAAAGTATCTTCCACCTGAAACAGTACCCCATTAAGAACTAAAACCCCTACTCCTTTTCATCTGCCATTTTTATAAGTGGAGGTGGCCGCACAACTAAAGCCCATCTTACTGAGCTTCTCATGCTCTTTATGGAAAAGATGCAAGATGTGTTTCCTGTAGAAGATAAAAATCAGCTTTGATTTTTCTCAAATAAATTAAGATCTTACTTCTTTTGGTGGGACTGGTGAGCACATGTACATTGTATGAGCAAACTATTGTATTTTTGCTATCCATACTAAAATACTGAAATCTGCAGTTCTGCATTAATAGAAACAACCTCTCTGTATACCAAGAAGCGGTTACCCTTGTTATCTGGTGTCTGCGTGGAAGTTTAAAAGAGGAAACTATAGAGACCCAAATTAGAAAATATGTAAACAGCCAACTGGGCTAGACAACAAACAACAACCAGTAACTCCCAAGGTAGGAAACCCATAGGCATGGGCTTCTTCTATTCTCAGCACAAGTCCCAATACAGGGGCCCGCATTGAGAAAGGGTGAAGGTAAACAGTTCCTTCCTTGAAAGGACCTTCCCCCTGAGCCTATTATGACTCTTTCGGCTTTGAAGATCAGTAAATCCACCACAATCACCTCTTATGGTTCTTTTTCAGCTGTAACCGTCACAGGTACTCCCCCCCAACACACATTTCAGCTGAGACAGATATCAGACAGTGTCTCCTGAAGTTGCTTAGATTCAGAAAGAGAATTATGAGGCAGCTTCTAAGAGTTTGTTCAATTCCCCAAAGATTTCCTGCCACATCATTAAGCCCTGAAAAATAATCCCCAGCTCGTGACATTGTTTTAACTAACAAAATCATAAACAGAGTGAAGAAATTGGTAGCCAGGACATTAGACTTAGACCGACTGAAAATGTTCTGTAGTCCAGTGGTTGAAATAACAGGACAATAAATCCAGAAGCCATAGGAGTATTAAGTCAAAGTATTTGAAAACTTCTCGAGGACGGCAGATTGCCCCCAGTCTCAAACGTGGCAAGGCAGTGATCCATTACAGTCTCGCCCTTAAAAGCCCTCACCACTTGTGAGAGATAATCACTTTGATCCACAGCAAGCTCACCTCTGTTCACAGTCAGGTCTCTGGTGCGCTTTGCATGGTATCAGGTATTTTGTTGGTCTGTGCCAGGATTGCCACCACCCTTCTCGATGCTTCCTAAGCTGACATCTTGTGTGATCCGGTGCACTTCCGACTCGGGTCTAATTGCCAGTCCGGATGAAACGGTTGCTTGTTGACAGAACATCAGTCTCGAGACCTGGAGGCCCCTCTGGGAGAAATCTTGCTTGGCCTTCAGAGCAGGATCGTACATACTGTAGCAGGTCCCTCCATTCAAAATACCCGCAGACGAGCAGGAAAAGGGGTTTGAAACGTAATATTCTGCTCCTTGAGGACACGGAGCAAGGGGGCATACTGTTGACTGGCTGCCTGTAATTCAGGTGGGTAGTCATGGTCGATAGTAATTTTAAAATCCAGATATTGTAAAGTTGTTTTGGACCTTGCTGTGCGCAGGAGATCCTCCTTAACTTTGTAGCTGGCACATTTAATAACGATGGAGCGTGGGCATGCAGCTAGGTCTCTGGGCTTCTTAATTAGTGAGCAATGTGCTCGCTCGATAGAAAGAATATAGCCTGCTGGGAGGTCCAAAATATCTCGAAGAAGGTTTTCCATAAAGTCTGTCATGGGGGAGGTCTCTGCTTCCTCTGCCAGGCTGTATATCCTGAGATTATCTCGTCGTGAATGGCTCTCTAAATCCAGGGTCTTGGCACACAGTGCAGCGGTCTGCTGGAGTACCACCTCGAGTGCACCACCAAGTTGTTGGGCCTGATCTTCTGTTGCCTTGATAAGCTCTTCAGCTTGCTCTATATGCTTCTCCAGGCTGATAAGCTTCTCGGAGAGGTTTTTAAATTCTCTCCAGTTCTCATTTCTGGAGCCCTTGATCTCTTTGAGCACAATTTCAAAGTGGCTCCTGGTCAGCTGCTGCAGCTCCCCGTCCATGTCCATATCAGAGCCTCTGGTGCTTGCCGGGGATGCAGATCTCTCCCAATGTTGCAGGCCTCACTCTAATCTACTGCCATCGAGTCCCCCAGCGATAGTTTTCTTAGTCGATTTTGGGGCCTGATTACTTCTGGAGCCGCCACCCGACATTATTGCTGCTTCTGATGTTTGTAACAGGAGAAAATTGAGTTTTTGAAGTAAGGGAGGTTGGGTGCCCTGCGTTTACTCTGCACACAGGTCTGTAGTGGAACCAGAAGTCCCGGCACATATCTTCATTTCCCATTGCAGCATCAACCTAGAGTCTTGCCAGGATGCTGTACTTGTTTGTTATGTTATTCTTTGGTAACCAGGTAAGGCCCACTTGGGGCCTCTGTTCTCTGGTGTCTGTTTGCCAAGTAGGGATGCACACCTTGCCCCCTCCTCCCGGAGAACTGCTGGAAGTCTGCCAGTGTGTGACTAAGTGAACCATAGCCACATCCCAGAAAAACTGGTTACTCACCTGTAACCGTAGTTCTAGGAGTGGTATATGGTTCACATCCACACCACTCACCCAACCTTCCCTAGCAAGTGGCACATGGATCTCTGCTTCCAGCATGTAAGATGTGACATCATGGGCGCAGCTGAGCAATGTACTACCTGGTGGTGGGAGGAGCTTGTTTAAAAACGTTCCAGTGGATCAGCTGTTAAGGAAGAACTGCCATCATGTGGGTGTGAATCATACACCACTCCTAGCAATACAGTTACAAATGAATAATGTAATTTTTTTAAGTTCTGGAGCTGTCAGCTGCTGTTTAAAGCAGTATTTGTTAGTCGACAAAAAATGTCATCATATGTTTTTTAAAACTTTTTTTGTAATTAATGACCGAGGCCCCTAAAATTATGCAGTTCTGCAATAGTGGAATTTTCTGCAGAACTTGCATCAAACTGCAGAATATATGCAGTGCTGTGGAATTCAGTGCTCTTGTTGGTTTTTTTATTCACCTATAGTTTCCCACAGTGTCAAACTCCCTTCCACTTGTTTATCATGAAACTTTTTCTCTATGTTCAGCATGTTATGTCATCAGTGATATCACATAGTTCAGCCAATGGCAGGACTGCATTTTGCCACAGAAATAAATAATTCATGCTGCATAAATGAGCAAACACTGCAGGAGAAGCCTAGGATCCCAGCTGTGGAAATTGAGACAGACATGCTACAGAGATCAAAGGGCCCTGTTAATGACTCGGTATTAAAAATAGTCACCAAACACGTTCTCTGCAGTTGAGCTGACCTTTTTACTGTACATGCTGAATTCATACCGAGGATATATTAGGATGATGCTAACACGAGTTTCTGATGGTAAACAGTGCAGCACCTCACCAAAATGTTTATTTTTTTTCAGGGTTGGCATGGCACAGGAATGGGATTTTTTAAAATGTAAAAATCCTCTCCTTAGCCTTCTAGGGGTGAGGGGATAAAAACTGGGAACCACTGAATGTCACATACTCTTCACATATGGGTGACGTGTAGAACTAAGCTAGGTTTTCCAGATTAGGGTCTGATATCATCCTTCTCCCAAATAAGATAAAAGTTACACTTGGAAAGAGAGAGGACAGAGTGGTCCCAGGAGCCCATTCCCTTAGAAAGTTATCTAAAGATGGAGCAGACCTGAGCAGGGAACTCTAACCGGATCTCAGGATTATGTGAACTCTTACATGCTGCAGAAGGCCTGGAAACACTTGCTATATGGCAGTAGTGGGAAAGAGATTGGTCAACCCATCCCATCTGCGATTCAGTCTTTGATTTGGCAAGAGGTGCATAAAACCATCTACTCAGCCCAGTGGAGGAAGTATCTGTGGAAGACCTTGACCAGGTTCTTTCGAGCACCCACTGTTACAGCTCATTACATTCCCCTGGGGTCTGACAGATGCTGGAGAGTATGTGGGGGAAAGGGGATCACTGTCACGGCTGTCTGGCTTGTCCTTTACTAACTACTGGAAGAGTGTTGCCCAGGCCTGCTGAGAGATACTGGAACACAACATCCCAGTCCAGTTTGAAAAGATTGTTACCACAAGGGGCAACAACACCACCAAAGAAATAAGCTCTATCACATTTTTGTAGTGGCAGCACTGAAATCCATTAGTAGCCACTGGTTATCCCCCATATGCCCCACAAAAGAGGAATGGATTGATATGGAAAAGGAGATTAATGAAGATCATATTTGATAGAATTATTTTTAATTGTGATGGAGAGAATCTAAATATTCTGACACATTGGTTGAAGTGGGGATGCATATTTGGGCTGAGTTATATTATTCTGGTGCCCTGAATGGAGTGGGCATAGGATATCCTGAGATACAGATCTATACCCATAATGGGATATGCTGGGCAGGATTCACAAAAGGCTTGTGCTCTGCGCATCTCTGATGCCCCGATGCAGAGAAGATGCGCCGAGCACCAACTGTAGTATTCACAGAAAATACGCTGTGGAATACTTCCGGTGCATCCCCTCTGTGAATACCACAGTTGCGCCCAGCCCTAGATGCACTGGCGCAACCCTCGGTCGGGCTGGGAAACCAGTGAGGCCGTGCATCTCATGATGCACTGCCCCCAAATGTGCCATTCAGAGCCAACAACATGCAAATAGGGCCATTAGGCATGCAAGGTGCAGTGGGACCATTTGCACGTCATTATGGCCCCTTGTGCATGCACTGTGCAGGGCTACGCCCAACATAATGCGCTGAGCGCTCTGCAAGGGCTGTGGTCCCCACACAGAGCCCTATCCTGTCCTGCAGTATCCCCCGCCCGTCCCTGGGCCGACTGCATCTTGCGCACTCCAGGACGCATCCCTGGTGGTCCAGTGTCCCACCCTTCCAGCCCGATATCCCGGTTGAGTGCAGCACACTGCGGCGGCAAAGTGGAATGTCCAGTACCCCCTTCCCATCCTGCCCGAAACCCTGAATGTAAGCCGCACACTGCAGTGGTACTGAGATGTGAGTTGAACACCCCCACCTGCACAACACCCTGCAAGCATGCTGCACACGGCGGTACAGATGCACTAATGGAACCCTCACTCTCACCCGAGCAATACACGGTGTCGCGAAACCAAGGAACCCAACCCACCAGGCACTCCTGAAGCTTCACTTCCCTTATCCCAGCATGTAGGGAATGTAACCAGGCAGCTTCACTCACCCGCATACTTTCTACGGTTGCTCGCCGACAGAGTTGTTCAGGACGATAGCATTGTACAAATGGGGCCCACTGCGTCGCACTCACAATGGCTTGCAGTGTACAGTATGCACTGCAAGCCCATTGGTCGACAGGGTCCACCAGTGGGCTTACATTTCTACAGTAGCTGTCATTTACAGACAGCTCTGGTCGGTGAGCAGCTGCAGTATCAGGTGGGTCTGAGCTGCCCGCCAACATTCTCTACATGCTGAGACGGGGAAGCGGGTGGGCTTGGGATGCCTGAGTGAGTGGGGTCCGCTGGACCACCAGGGCGGGTTGGACAATGGGACCGTGTTGCTCTGGGTGGGGGGTCCATTAGTGATCTGTACCGCTGCTGTGTGCAGCTTCCATCGGGGACACTGAGCAGGGAGGGGAGTTGTTATTACCACGCCACAGCAGTGTGCGGCTTACATCAGGAGTGTCGGGCAGGGAGGGGGCATCTGTTTGGCAGCCAAGGGTGTTGGCCGTGTTGTCAAGCATATCCAACAGGGAAGTGGGGGGTGTACACTGAACTGCCAGGGTGGGCAGGCTGCCGTGCTGCTGTCTGCAGTACAGCAGCCTGCCTGTGAGTGGACACCCACTTATGTCTACTTGATGTAGATTTATCTTTTGGTGGCGCATCTCCAGACTTGCTCTGGGCATGCACTTCCAGGTAAGGTTGTGAATGAGGCTGCGCACCATATGCGTAACGCCCTGCACAACCCTCCAGATGCGCTTGCTTCCTGCCAGAATCACGCCACTGCACAAGTCGGCACATCCCTTTTGAGAATCCTGCCCAATATGTTTTTCCCAACATTAGAAGGTTGTGATTGACATGCCCTCCCACCACCACCAAAATCTGTATTCTGCCAGAAATGTACTCTATTTTTATTTATTGTCTAGGACCTGGCCATCATGTCCTGTACCTCAGTTGTTGTGAATTGTTCTGTAGTCTGTATGATAAAGAAACTTTAATAATATTTATTTAAAAACAAACTTAAAAATCCTATATGCTCCCCTTCTGGTTGTCCTCTTGCCTCTGTATGTCCAGGGATCTTGTCCTACACTGGGGATTTGGGAGGGGTGCCCTAATTTATGTTCACTGACTGCTCTCACAACTATTGTACTTTGTACTCGGGTCTGATGACCTTGGGATTGTGTAATCTGGTGTTGACTCCAGCATTGTTGGTTTTATTAGCTGCCTGTTTTTCACTGTATTGCTGTGTAATATTTGCTTTGCTTGTATCCATGTTTTTACTGTATTTGCTGTGTAACCTTTTGCCACTCTGTGGCCCGGTTATGCCTGAAGCAGTTTTTCTGGATCAGTGCACTTACCCAGTGATCAAGACATAAATAAATATCTCAGTTCAGGAATGAAATAAAATCAAAGGAAAACTGAATATAGTGAAGTTTTTACATTATTGCTGAAAAGTTGCATGGTAACTAACAGTATTGTTGCTTAAATTCCCAGTTCCAATCTGTCAGTATTTGATTATGACAGAAGAAAGAGAAAATTATGCTAGCCACTAATGTAAGTCAAGAAAAAATGATTTAGTCTGTAGCAGTGAGTGTGTCGTGGGCTGTACTAAAAGCAGGAGTGTGGCCTGTTCCTTTTTACTGTATGTTAGCTCAGTGTCTGGCTAGGAAAGTGTTAAGTGGCGTCACACCCATTTCAATGTCTGACCCCTCAATGATCCTGCAGATATGACTGTAAATGGAGATGCCTATTTTTTTCTCTTCCACAGATGGAGGGGGTTACGACATCATTAACAGTGCCCCGATCCCAACTCCAGGAGTGCAGGACTATAGCTCACACCACAGCTCCTCAAGCACAGCTGGGACATGAACTACCAAGAGGCAGCCATATACCTACAGGTACGGACAGGCAGTTGTAGTTCCTTTCTCTTGTTATTTCTGGAGTTTCTGTCCCCATGGGTAAAATTATGGTGGGGACAAATAATAAATCACTACTGTCTGCTGATCTGCTTAGGTAATGACAAGCAAAGTTTTGGCAGGATTTCTGGTTAAAGAGCAGGGTGCCTCTAAAATGAAAGTCTTAAAATAATTATATTAACAACTATGTTAAACTAGTGTTTTCTAGTATTGTTTTGACGTTGTCTTGTTCTTGGTGTACTACAGTAAATATTTCAGAATGTATCCTCTCATGCCTTGAGACCTACTTATTTGTGCACCCTCCTCATTCCTTGCTGCAAGACCTCAGCTGGTCTGACTGCATTCTCCTTCACCCTGCGTCTGTGGAACACCCTCCCATCTCTTCGCTGCTCATCCTCCTCCCCTTTATTTTCAAATCCCTGTTCTGTAATGTTTCCTCTCCCACTGGTCCCTGCGATTATCCATTCCCCTCCTTTCCCTTAACTTGCCCCATCTCCCTTTTCCTCTCAGCTCTCGGTGCACACCTCGCTTCTCTCTCTCTCTCGCTCTCTCTCTCTCTCTCTGCCCACTGATTGTTTTATGGGTTACCAGTTTCTAATTTAATACTAGCCCTTTTCCTGTTTCCCCATGCAGTTATTCCTGGTGCTCATCACCCCCTTTTCTGCATCGTCGACAGTTCTATACTGCTGCCCCCACTGCTTTTTCACTACGGCACCTGCTTTGTTCCATACTGCATTATATATGTTTTAAATTCTTTGTACTTTATTGCACTGTATGTAGTTTCTGCCTTCTCTGCTCCTTGTTGATGTTACTGTATTTTATCATATTACATTGTTTCCTTCTGTACACAAATGTAACTTTATCATGTTACCATGTGTTTTGTTTGGCACAATGTAACTGTTGCTTCTATCCACATTTTTTTAACACCCCCACCTCCACTTTGCTTCTGGAAATGAGTTTTCTGCCTTGTGTGCTCACTTGGACAAAACCTGAATGAAATGCATAAATAATGCCATTCTTATTTTACAGCGTCTTTCAGGAAGCATCCCTCTGCTCCCCATCTGATCTCACAGTCACTGTATTTGTGATATAACAGTCTGTGTCATACTAAGTACTATGATGTGATACAAAGGAGCTCTGTGAGATTGGGTGGGGACAGTCGCTAGAGGAAAATTAGAGGAGATTTGCTGTTACGGTTGGATGATAAAACTGAAATAGAATATATATATTTTGAATTTTTATATTGATGCGTATAGTATACAAATATATAATTGTAATTGTAATTTATCAAGAGTTAAGTAAAGAAGGTGTACAATGTACTCCAAATATAACAGAACTCCATATATAAGGTAGGCCTTTTGCTGTCATAGGATCAGTATGTAGTGCGGTACAGCAGGGAGTTATCTGCAGGACCGTTGCAGAGCTCCGTGCTCATCTGGTAGCAGTAAGAGATGAGATATTTCTGCTGCGGCATTGGCTTAGCTGGGGTCCACACCCCACCTCCCTCCAGAGGCCCACTGGCCCAGGTAGCTGGAGGGTGATGGGGAAGGGCAGGGGAAAGGTGGCAGGGACAGCCACAAAGCTCACACCATTCAGACAGCAAACCACTTTGCACCCCTGGAGGAGACTCCAGTACCTGACTCTATTGGTTGGGGGTGAGGGAGCTCTAAGTCTGTTCCGGGAAATGAGTAGGACAACTTGGTGGCACCCAAGTGGGTGAGCAGGAAGAAGTCAATAAGGAGAGTCCTAGTGATTGGGGATTCAATGATTAGGGAGTACAGAGGGTGGTGTGCAGGGGAGGAAAGGGGAGTGAAATGGTCAGATGCCTTCCTGGTGCATTAGCCATCAAGGATATAGGTAACATAGGGAGGATGGTGGAGAAGGGGAAGGGGGAGCTGGAGGTGCTGGTACACTTGGGTACCAACGATCTGGCAAACCAACTTGTGGAGGCAGTGAAGCAGAACGTTAAGATGCTGGGGGACAGATTGAAGGCACAGTCTGCTTCCCTTGCCCTTTCCGAGGTTCTCCCTGTGTGGAATAAGGATACGATAGAGTGAGGAAGGAAGAAACTGAGGAGTTTAATTGGTGGTTGAAGGGATGGTGTCTGGAGGAGGGGTACCACTTTGTGGGGGACTGGGGGGGGCTTCTGGGACAGGAGACTCTTCTAGGGTGGTGGTCTTCACCTGATGAGACAGGGCCAATGCTGTGGGGCAGAAGTTTGACATTTACATTGCACAGTTAAACTGACTGTGGGGGAGACGGAGGCTAGGTGAACCACTAAGAAGAGTGTAGCGGTGATGTACTGGTTTGGAATGTGGCAGTGATGTACAGGTTTGGAATGCGGCAGTGATGCCGAGATTCGGAATGCAGCGGTGACAAACAGCTTCAGAATGCGGTGGTGACGCACAGTTTCAGAATGTGGCAGTGATGAATAATTTTGAAATGCAGCGGTGATGCACAGGTTCGAATGCATCAGTGATGCACAATTTTGGAATGCAGCAGTGATGCACAATTTCAGAATGTGGCGGTGATGCACAATTTCAGAATGCAGTGGCAGTGACGACACCTTCGGAATGTGGCGTGATGTACAATTTCAGAATTTAGTAGCTATGCACAGTTTCAGAATGTGGCATTGACGCACAGTTTTGGAAATGCAGTGGTGACACACAGGCTCTGAATGTGGCAATGATGCACAGTTTCAGAATGCGCGATGATGCCCAGTTTCGAATGCGACAGTGACACAGTTTCAGAATGTGGCAGTGATGCACAGGTTCAGAATGCAGCAGTGACGCACAATTTTGGAATGTGGCAGTGATGCAAAGTTTCAGAATGTGACAGAAAGAAAGAACTGTTGAGTAGCTGGAGGCCAGTGGGCACAGGACCTAAGGCAGCATGGATTCATGGCGGAAGGTCAAGTCAGATGAACCTAGTAGAGTTCTTTGACTGGGTGACCAAAGGTAGTAGACCAGGGAGGGTCTGTGGATATGGTCTACCTAGATTTTAGCAAGGCATTTGACACAGTCTCACACAAAAGATTAATATACAAGTTAGCCAGCCTTGGAGTGGGTCCCGCGGTGGTAGCCTGGATAAAAAATTGGCTGGACAACAGGATGCAGAGGGTAATAGTAAACGGAGTCCACTCCAAAGAAAGGGGGGTTACTAGCGGGGTACCGCAGGGTTCAGTACTGGGACCAGTCCTCTTTAATGTCTTTGTTGGTGACATTGTGAAGGGACTGGAAGGGAAAAATATGCCTCTTTGCAGATGACACAAAGATCTGCAGCAGGGTTGATATACAAGGGGAAGGGTGGAAAGGATGAGAAGGGACTTGGCAAGGTTGGAGGAATGGTCAGAAGTATGGCAGCTTAGATTCTGTGCAAAGAAGTGCAAAGTAATGCACCTGGGAAACAAAGACCCAGGGGAAGAGTGCACAAGGGGGGCAGGGAGGCACTAACAACAACAGAAATGGAAAGGGACCTGGGGTAGTCATATCAGATGACCTGAAGGTAGGCAAGGAATGTGAGAAGGCAGTAAGGAGTTCTAGGGGGATACTGGAATGCATATGGAGAGGCATCACCGTAGAAAACAGGAAGTTGTTATTCCTCTGTACAGACAGTTGGTGAGACCCCATCTGGAGTACTGCACGCAGTTCTGGAAACCCCATCTCTGCAAGGACATAGACAGGATGGAGGCAGTCCAGAGGAGGGCAACTAAAATAGTGTGGGGTCTGCACCAGAAGCCATACGAAGAGAGACTAAAGGAGCTTAATATGTGTACCCTCGAGGAAAGGAGGGAGAGTGGGGACATCATAGAAACTTTCAAGTACCTTAAGGGAATCAACAAAGTCCAAGAGGGTAGCATCTTTCAGAAAAAGAGATGTGCAAGAACAAGGGGACATAATTTGAAGATAGAGGGGTGAACGGCTCTGGGGCAATGTGAGGAAGTATTTTTCGAGGGACATGGATATGTTGTTCATCCACACTGTCTGGCAGGTTCCTTGCCGCTTTAAATCTTGCTGGAAGGTCTTCAAGCTGGCTCCTCCCACCCACTTGGGTGGTAAAACTCTCGGCTCCACCCCATGACGCCTGATCTTCCTTACCGCTTGGAAGCTTAGGTTCCCTCCTTAACGCTCTGCGTATAGACTGGATCCTAATTCTTCGGTTCACCCGAAAATAGTTCTAAAGTTCTCAAGACTTCGGTCAAATTACTCCCTCGTGGCTGCGATGGACAAATCGACTCCTGGATTTCGGCGGTGCACATGTGGGCAGAAGATGTCCAGGACGGACCCGCACTCCATGTACGCCTACTGCCTCGGCCTTGATCACGACCCGCAGGCCTGCGAGTTATGTCGATCGTTTTCAGCCAACGTCCTGGAAGACCGCGCTGCCCGGTTGCAGCTTGGGTGCCCGGAGAAGCGCTACCCACCGGTGAAGTCCAAGGAGGCCCGCTGAGCGGTGTCCGCGGCAGCTGGCTTGGCTGAGCAACTCGAGCAGATGATCGCCCTCGAGGAGGAGGCAGCCCAGGCCGCATCCTCATCTTCCTCGGTTTCGGCATTTATCCCACTCTCTCTGGGATCTCCTCACAGCTTCTTTTAAGGAGCTTTGCCAATCCCTTTCCATGAAGGGAGAGGGCCATCGGACACTATTCTCGGTTGAAAAGAAGGACTCGAAGGGTAAGTCCCACCGTCGGCGTTACGTGGGAGCAGGAGAGGTCCCATTCCTGGACAGTCGACATTCGACTTGGTCAAGGTTGCGCCTAAGGCCGCTGGCTTCCGCAGTGTCCCGTCCAGGTCAGCTGGTTGAGACACCCGTCGACACGGTCAAGATTTTTCTCGATCCGTCGGACGGGCTGTCGACTAGTGAAGCCAACAGCCCTTCTTCACCGGTTCCCCAGGTGGAAACCGAGGACTTGCCTGCGCCTCCTGTGCTGGAGTCCCCGGTCAAGGCTTCCGAGCGGAGGGAAGAGCGGGTGTCCCCCACTCCCTCCCAGATCCGCCCTCAGAAACACCAAGGGTCTCGGTCTTGGACCTCGTCTCGGTCCAGCCGATCCCGCCGACATCAGCGGTCTCGGTCTCGGCACCAAGGAAAGCGGCGGCACCACTCGTTCTCGTCTTCCTCCTCAGAAGAGGAGAGGCTTCGGCGCAAATTGCGTCGATGCTACGAGACTTAATGGGCAGCAGCTCCTTTTGTCCGGGAACAAGCCGACACCATCGCCTTCCCGGCCATTAAGTGGCTGTCACCGAAAGGCTGGAAACAACCCCTCAGCGGTTGTCAAGGTGCTAAGCCTGGGCCGTTGTTCGCCAAACCAACTGCAGCCGATTGTGATTGGAACCTCTGCCTCCGGCTTAATGAGAGGCGCCGACCAGAGACTCTCGGTCGAGTCAGGGTTTGCCCCTACGGTTGTCAGTCACCCTCACTCCTGACCGTCCTCCTCGCAGGTGGAGGTGGCTCGAGCCCCAGGCAGCTCTTAGCGAGACTCTTGGAGTCTGACAACGACTCCTCCCTGTTTTTCCAGACCCCTTGACCTGGAGTCCTCCGGGGCAGTCGATGGGCGAGCCCATCGTTGTTCATGGGTCTGCTTGGCTCATCTCGAGTCCACCGGGGATGCAGCTGAGCTATCCAAGCAGGTAAGTATCCCTAGCGGAGATGCTGGACCCGGGGATTCACCCACGGAGGCCTTTCCGGTGGCTGAAGCCATTGTTGGCCCAGCCTTGGAGTTTTAGCGAGGCTGGCTTCCTGCCCTCGCCTTGACCAGGATGACCAGGAAGTATGCAGTCCCTACTGGCTTTGTCCAGTTTTTCAGAACACCTCTGCGGAGGGGTTGGTCACCGATAGCGTTTTCCTGCATTCCGGGCATAGGGATGTGGATAAGCCCCGACAAGGAGTCCAAAAGCTGGACTATGCGGGCGCAAGGTGTGCGCTGTGTCCTCCCTAGGCCTCTGCCAGGCCAGCTCAGCTGTGCTGATGGCACACTTCTTCCATGCCCTCATGGCTTCCTTGGATGAGGTGATCCCTCATCTCCGGCTGACCTGCAGACCACGGTCAAGCAGATCTGGGATCGGGGAAGGCGGTGGTGAAACAGCAGCTCCAAACTGCTCTAGACATTGAAGACTCCTGTGCCTGATCAGTAGCGGCCACAGTGGTCATGCGCCGCAGAGCATGGCTGAGGATATCCACCTTCAGAGCGGATACCCAGCATAAATTGGTGGACGTCCCCTTCTTGGGGACCGACTTGTTCGGCCCTGGAGTGGAAGGCCACCTCCAGCGGATCGAAAAGTCCAATGCTACCCTGGACTCGGACACCTCCGCTCAGAAGGACAAGGGCCGCCACCAGCAACATAAGTCCTTTCGCCCTTCTGCGCTTGCGGCATGTCCGGCCCAGCAACACCAGCATCAGGGCCAGCAGGCTTGCGCTTGGCATCCCAAAGCTAAGCCTGCAGCTTCCTCTAATAGGAAGTAGGGAGGAAAAGGCCCAGGAGGTCCCTCGGCCAGCTTCTCCTCCAAGCCTGCCCAGTGACGGCCGGATGGGGTGTCACCCCAGCCTCATCACTCCCCCGGTTCCCCGTGGGGAGCCAGCTCCGCCACTTCCTTTCTGCCTGGTCGCTATCAACGTGGACCGCTGGGTGTTGGAGGTGGTAGGAAGGGCTTGCCTCTGAGTTCGAGCAGGCCCGCCCTTGAAACGTCGCCCCTTGGAGCTCTGAGATCCATAGCCTCTCTGTTGGCTCGCCCGAGCCGACATTGCCCTGCTCTTGGAAAAAGAGGTGATCAGGAAGGTGGCGGATCCTCCACCAGACCCAGGGTTTGTGTCCAGGTACTTCCTGGTCCCGAAACAGACTGGGGGCTGGCGCCCCATTCTAGACCTGCATGACCTGAACAGGTTCCTAAGGTCTCGAACCTTCAGGATAGGATGGTCACTCTGGCTCAGATCATTCCATCCTTGGAACGAGGTGTGTGATTCTGTTCTCTGGACCTCCAGGACACGTTCTTTCACGTCCCAATCCGTCCATCCCACTGGAGATTCCTCCGCTTCAGGGCAGAGGGATCCCTCTACGAGTTCCGGGCCATGCCGTTCGGCCTTTCCCTAGCTCCCAGAGTCTTCACCAAATGCATGGCAGTGGTGACAGCATTCTTGCGGCGCCGAAGGGTCCGGGTGTACCCCTACCTGGACGACTGGCTGATTGCAGCTTCCTCCAGAATGGAGGTGGAGCGGGTCAGGGATCTGACCCTCCAGGTTTGCTCTCAGGGTGGCCTCCTTATCAACGAGGCCAAGTCGGAACTCATGCCAAAGCAGGTGATACAATTCATCAGGGCAGAGCTTGACTCGCTATGAGCCAGAGCATGGCTCCCGGCAGACAGGGCAGGTTCTTCTCCTTTGCCCAGTCATTTCAGGTTGGGCAATTGTGCCTACCCGGGACTTCGGAGACCTCATGGCGGCCTGCACCAGCGTGGTCCCTTGGGCTCATTGGTACATGCATCCCCTACAGTGAGGGCTGGCCAGCCAATGGTCACTGCACTCCGATCCCTTGGATCAGCTAGTGAGAGTGACCCAGGGGATGTGGAACCCCCTCCAGTGGTGGACCATTCCAGCTCATCTGCAGGAGGGCATCCCATTCGTCTGCCCCAAGCCGATGGTCTATCGACCGATGCCTCTCTGATGGGTTGGGGTGCCCATCTGGAGGAGCACAGAGCGCACGGCCTCTGGTCCCCTCGGAAGTCCCGATGCCACATCAACCTGCTGGAGCTTCGAGCAGTTTGTCTAGCCCTCACCGCCTTCGCTCTGTTTGTACGGGGTCAAGTGGTCCAGGTCCAGACGGACAATACCATGACCATGTACTACCTAAACCGCCAGGGCGGGACGCGCTCCATGCCTCTGTGCAGGGAAGCTCTCCACATTTGGTCCTTCGTGCGCAGCCCGGAGGTGGATCTCCTTGCCATCCATGTGGCAGGAGCCTCCAGTATTCTGGCCGGTGCCCTAAGCCGGATAGGGGCTGAGTTCCACGAGTGGTCTCTTTTGCCAGAGGTAGTGCAGGATCTGTTCTCCCACTGGGCATGCCTCAGGTGGACCTGTTTGCCTCAGGGAAGCATGCGAAGCTGAGACTGTTTCATGCCCGCCCCCCCCCCTCAGCAGGGCTCGCTGCAGGGGGATGTCTTCTCGAGGCCATGGACCCCAGGCCTCTTCTACGCCTTTCCCCCATTTCCCTTGATCCACAAGGTGCTTCTCAAGGTGAGGAGGACAAGGCGCAGGTGATTCTGGTAGCCCAGACTGGCCCGCCAGTTCTAGTATCAGATCTCCTCAGTCTCAGCTCCAAGGCTCCGAGCTTCCAGCCGCCCGGACCTGATCTCAGTCAATCAGGAAGGTATTCCATCCGGACCTTCAATCCCTGCACCTGACGGCCTGGTTCCTGAGCGGCTAGAGTTCCAGGCCTTGGGTCTTTCCGACGAGGTCCTCAACGTTGTTGAGGCGTCCCTTAAGGAGTCGACCAGGAAATGCTACACCTTTAAATGGAAGAGATTCTCCATTTGGTGTCAGGGCAAGGGCCTGGACCCTTCCTCCTGTTCCTTGGCAAGCGTTCTGGACTACCTGTGGTCCCTTTCTCAGCAAGGGCTTTGGTCGACGACCCTCAAGGTGCACCTGGCAGCCATCTCTGCTTACCGGCGCGGGCCGGGAAGCAGTCGACGCAGGAGAAGGTGGTTGGGCGCTTTTTCAAAGGCCTTGATCACATATCCCCTCTGGTGCAAGAACCTCCACCTCCGTGGGATCTACTGCTGGTATTGGCTAAGCTCATGGGCAAGCCATTCGAACTGATGCACAGGTGTGACATCTCTCACCTGTCATGGAAGACTGCCTCCTTGGTGGCTGTCACATCAGCCAGAAGGATGGGAGAGCTCCAGGCGCTTTCCAGCGAGTTTCCTTATCTGGTCTTCCACAGGGTCAATGTTGTCCTGTGCCCCAACCCGAAATTCCTTCCGAAGGTGGTGTCGGAGTTTCACCTTAACCAGGTGTTGAGTCTGCCGGTGTTCTACCCCAGTAACACCTCGGAGGCCGAATATAGGCTCCATACTTTGGACCCTAGAAGAGCGCTCGCTTATTACAAGGAGCGGACGGCTGAAGTTCGGGGAGAGGTTCTCAAGCTGTTTGTCACCTACGATGAAGCCGCACCTGGCAGACCTGCAGCCAAGCAGGCGAGGAGCAGGTGGGTCACCTCCTCATAGATCTCTGCTATAGGTTGGCGGGCATGGAGCCTCCCAGAGGATGAGCTCATTCTACCCGCCATACCGCTGCATCAGTGGCTGCTTCCAGGATGTCCTTATCCAGGAAATCTGCAGGGCTGCTACCTGGAAGTCAGCACACACCTTCATCACCCACTACCACTCGACCTTGAGTCATGCCGGGATGCTGGTTTGGGGCCTCGGTTCTCAGTCATTATTCCCTAAGTGGGGTGTGTGCCTTGCCTCCCTCCTCCCGAAGAACTGCTAGGAGTCTGCCAGACAGTGTGGATGAACAACATATCCACGTTCCTAGAAATACAGGTTCTAGGGACATGGATATGTTGTTCATCCACACTTATTGACAGGTTCCTTGCCGCTTTAAATCTTGCCGGAAGGTCTTCAAGCTGGCTCCTCCCACCCACCCGGGTGGTAAAACTCTCGGCTCCGCTCCATGACGTCAGATTTTCCTTACCGCTTGGAAGTTCAGGTTCCCTCCTTAGCGCTCTGCGTTTTCGACAGTTCCTGAAATTTTCAGTCTTTCCGAATTTAATTGGAAGTTTTCTACACTTTGATCTTCTTCTCCTCTCGCTGCGGCGATGAATCATTCGTTTTCCAGCTCCCGGAGGCGCCTGGTTAATTCCTCCAGGAAAGTTCCGCACTCCACATGCGTCTACTGCCTCGACTTGGATCATGATCCGCAACTTTGTGAATTTTGCTGTGCCCTTTCGACCAGCTCTCTGGAGGATCGTGCGGCCCGTTCGGGGCTCAGGCAACCCGAAACCTTTTCCGCTCCGGAAAATTCCTCGGAGCTTGGTCGGGCAGTGTCCGTGTTGGCTGTCTTGGCTGAGCAGCTTGATCTTTTTCCTCCAGGAGGCGGCTGCTCTCCCTCCTCCTCGATGCAAGCGCTTATCCCACTCTCCTTGGGTTCTCCTCTTTCAGCTTCTTTCAAGGAGCTGCCAGATCCGTTCCTCGAAGGAGAGGACCTTTGGGAACTGCCTCTCGGCCCAAGTCTGAGGAGTCGCAGGCCTAAGTCCTGTCAATCGGCACTGGAGGGGCGAGAGAGTTCCCCTCTCCTGCCAGCCGACTTTCGACTCGGTCGAGGGGTGCAGCTCAGGCTTCTGGCCTCACGGGTCCCGTCAGGTCAGCGGCCAGGACTCCCTTGACGTTGCCGAGTCTCGACCCATCATCTGGGCTGTCTTCTCTGGGAGCGCCATCCCGCCCGCCGGTCCCCGGCGGAGGCTGAGGATGCTGTTCCTGGGTCGGCAGACCTCGGCCTTTCTTCTGAGCCGAGGAGGAGCGGGTGCGCCCGCTCCCTTCCCAGGCCCGCCCTCAGTTCCCCGGAGTTGGTCTCGGTCTCGGTCATCCTCTCGGTCAAGCTGCTCACGCCAACTTGGCGTTCTCGGTCACCGGTTAGGTAAGCGTTACCCGTTCTTCTCGTCTCCCTCCTCGGATGAGGGGTGGCTTGATACCGATGGCGCCGGTGTTATGAGAGTTTATGTTGCAGCAGTTGTTGTTGTCCAGGAATCAATTGACTCCGATTCATTCCCGTCCAGCAAGCAGCTGCCACCCAATCGATCGACTCAACGCTCGCTGCAGTCGGTGCCCACTCTGGGGCCAGTTGTTTGTCCGATCCGCTGCCCCACCGCCCTCGGTGGAACCTCGGTCGGGTCACGACCTGTCCGAGGTTGTCTGTCCCCCTCACTCCCGCCCGCCCTCGTGACAAAAATGACTCAGGCCTGAGGCAGCTTTTTGCAGACCCTCGAGTCGAAGTCGACTCCTCTATGTTCCCCAGTCGAGAGGACCCGGGGTCCTCTCCGGAACGATCTATGGACGACAGCCCATCGTTCTTCATGGGTCTGCTTCAGCTCATCTCGGAATTCACCGGGATGCAGCTCGAGCCCGTGTCCAAACGGCCCCTTATCCCCTTACGGAGATTTTAGATCGAAGGGGTTCACCCTCGGAGGCCTTCCCGGTGGCCGAGGCCATCGTGGGCCCAGCCTTGGAGCTCTGGCGGCAGCCTACTTCCTGCCCTGTGCCCTCGGCCAGGATGGCCAGGAAGTACTCTGTCCCTGTCGGTTCTTTGCCCGGTTTCTTGGAGCACCCCTTGGCTGAGGGGTTAGTTACCGACAATGTTTTCCAGTGTTCTGGGAATGCTCGGGATGTGGATAGGCCCCCTGACAAGGAGTCCAAAAGGATGGACTACGTCGGGCGCAAGGTTTACGCTGCGTCCTCCCTAGGCCTCCGACAGGCCAGCTCGGCTGCACTGATGGCACATTTCTCCCACGCCCTTTTGAGCTCCCTGGACGAGTGCTCCCTCATCTCCCGAGTCGACCTGCGGACACCACGGTCCGGCGGGTGCGGGGACCAGAGTGAGGCGGTGGCGAAGCAGCAGCTCCAGACTGCTCTGGACTTAGGTGATTCCTGTGCCAGGTCAGTGGCGGCCGCAGTGGCCATGCGCCGCAGGGCGTGGCTGAGGTTATCCTCTTTCTCACTGGAAACTCAGCACAAGTTGGCGGACATCCCCTTCTTGGGGACTGACCTTTTCAGCCCTGGAGTGGAGGGACACCTCCAGGGGACCGAGAAGTCCGATGCCACTCCAGACTCGGTCACTCCCGCCCGGAGGGACAAGGGCAGCCGGCAGCCTTTGCGTAAGCCCCTTTGCCCCCCGGCCCCTGCGGCTCGACCGGCCCAGCATGAGGGCCAGCAGGCTTGCGCTGGGCGTCCTGACTCCAAACCAGCATCTTCCTCTAAAAGGAAGCAGGGAGGCAAAGGCCTAGGAGCTCCCTCGGCCAATTCCTCCTCCAAGCCTGCCCAGTGACGGGCGAGGGGCACTGTCCCCTGCCCAGTCGCTCCTACCTGGGTTCCCCCATGGGAAGACGGCTCCGCCCCTCCTCTACCTGGTCTGCTTCCCGGTCCTTTGGGTGTCGGAGGTGCTAGGGGAAGGCCCTGCCTCAGGATTGCGAGCAGGCATCACCCTTTCGAGCCGTTTCCCCACGGGGGTCTTGGGGTCCACAGCCTAGTTGTCGGCCCTCTGAGCCGACTTGCCTGACCCTCTGATTGAGGTGATCGGGAAGGTTGCAGACCCTCCTTCAGAACCTGGGTTCGTGTCCAGGTATTCCTGGTCCCAAACGGACGGGGGGCTCACGCCTCATTTTATTCCATGCATCCGGATGGTCTCTGCCTCAGATATCCCATCCTCAGAATGAGGCTTCTTCCTGGACCTCCAGGGCGTCGTACCTCCGTTCCATCCGTTTTCTTGGGAGACTCCTCCCTTCCTTGCGGGGATCTCTTACGAGTTCAGGCCAGGCCCTTCGGTCTCTGCCCAGCAGCTTCTGCGGCATCGAGGGGTCTGGGCATAACCCCACCCAGATGGCAGCCTGACTGCAACCCTTCCGGGCGGAAGGGGACGATCCAGAGTTTTGGCTGTCAGACTGGTCTCCTTTTATCAGAGCCACGTTGGAACTCGTATTTTAGCGGGTGATCCTTCTTCGGGATGAGGCTCGACTCTTGAGTCTGAGCTCGGCTCCTGGCGGACAGGGCTGAGGTTCTTCCTCCCTTACCTAGTCAGGGCTGCGTTCCTTCGGACCAGCTCGTGGCTACAGCCCAGGAGTTTGGGGAACGCTCTCCTTTGGACCGTTCCAGCTCCTGCAGGAGAATATCCTGTTTGTCCGCCCCGAGTCAACGGTCTTCTCCGACCGATGCTTCTCGGATGGGTTGGGGTGCCCATCAAGGGGAATACAGAGTGCTCCGCCTCTGGTCCTCTCGGGAGTCCCGATGTCTTCCTACCGCTGGAGCTCCTGGCAGTCCATTTTGCTTACACCGCTCGCTCCGGTGCATCGGTCTAGTGGTTTAAGTCCAGGGGACAACACCACGACCATGCTACCTTCCCGCCAGGTTCGGACGAGCCCTTGCATCTTGTAAGGAGGCTCTCCGATAGGTCTTTTGCGCAGCTGGGAGGCGGTTTCCTAGCCTTCGGATGGCAGGAGCCTCCAGCATCCCAGCTGATGCCCTAAGCCGGACATAGGCTGCGCCTCACAGTGGTCTTCCTGCGGAGGTAGCACAGGATCTTCTCCTCCTTCCTCCAGGGAGAATATGAGGCCGAGTCTGTCTCATGCCCACCCCCTTAGCAAGGTTTGCTGTAGGGGATGCCGTCGAGGCCGCGGACCCCGGGCCTCTTCTTAGCCTCTCCCCCATTTCCCTTGACCCATGGGCAAGGCGAGGAGGGTCTAGACGCAGGCGATGCTGGTAGCCCCAGACTGGTCGGCCAGCTCTGGTATCCAGCTCTCCTCAGTCTCAGCCCCAGGCTCCCGAGGCGGCTTCCAGCCCACCCGGTCCTGATCTCTGTTTTCAGGGGAAGGTTTCCATCTGGACCTTCAATCCCTGCACCTAAAGGCCTGGTCCCTGTGCGGCTAGGGGCCAGGCCTCGGGTCTTTCGGCAAGGTCCTCAATGTTTTTGAGGTGTCCTGCCGGGAGTCGGACAAACATGCTCACCTTCAAATGGTAGAGTTCTCCATTTGTTGTTGGGACAGGGCCTGGGCCCCTCTCCAGTCCCTCGGTGAGCATTCCGGACCATCTGGTCCATTCTTTTGAACCAGGGCTTCGGCCGACGACCCTCTGGGTGCTTCTGTCGGTCACCCCTGTCTTCCCGGGCGCGGGCCAGAAGGCAGTCGGTGGCACAGAAAAGGTGGTCTGGCGCTTTTCTAGGCCTCGATCACACCTCCACTTCGGGGAGAGTATCCCCATTTCTGTGGGATCTTCGCTGGTATGGGCTTAGCTCACGGGCAAGCCGTTCGAACCTTTGCACAGGTGCGAGTTTCCCCACCTGTTGCGGAAGAACACCTTCTTGGGGCTACTCTGCCATCCAGAAGGAGGGGAGAGTTCCAGGCTCTCCTTTGAATCTCCCTATCTGGTCTTCTACAGGGATAAGGTTCTCTGCACCCACCGAAGTTCCTTCCGTTGGCAGTGGCAGTTTTTCCCTATCCGGTTATTGCCTCTGCCGGGGTTCATCCCCATTCACGCCTCGGATGCCGTATATAGGTTCCTTTGGGACCCTTTTTAAATGCTCGCCTACCCAGGGAGCGTAGGGCTGAAGTTCGGGAAAGGTTCGCCAGCTGTTTGTCATCTACGCTGAAGCCGCACCTGGAAGACCTGCAGCCAATCGGATGACGAGTAGGTGGGTCACCTCCTGCATAGGTTTCCGCTATAGGTGGGCAGGCATGGAGCCTCCCAGAGGGATAAGTGCTCATTTTACCCGCCCTTCCGCTGCATCGGTGGCTGCTTCCGAGGATACTCCTGTCCAGGATATCCGCAGGGCTTCTACCTGGAAGCAGGCTTTACCGTTTTCCCCTTCCACATCGACCTTGGGTCACGCCGAGATGTTGGTTGGGGCCTCGGTTCTCCAGTCTTTATATCTAAATAGGGGGTGTGCGCCTTGCCTCCCTCCTCCCGGAGAACTGCTAGGAGTCTGCCAATAAGTGTGGATGAGCAACATATCCATGTCCCTAGAAATACAGGTTACTTATCTGTAACAGGAGTTCTAGGAATGGTATATGTTGTTCATCCACAGACTACCAACCTCCCGGCCGATGCACAATCTGGCTTCCAGCAGGCTAGATCTGGCGTCATGGAGAGGAGCCGAGAGTTTTACCACCTGGGTGGGTGGGAGGAGCCAGCTTGAAGACCATCTGGCAAGATTTAAAGCGGCAAAGAACCTGCCAGACAGTGTGGATGAACAACATATACCATTCCTAGAACTCCTGTTACAGGTGAGTAACCTGTATTTTCATGCAGGGGGTGGTGGATGCATGGAACAGCCTTCCTGAGGAGGCTATGGGGTCAAAAACAGTGGGGGAATTCAGGAATGCATGGGACAGACGTAAGGCAATTCTAGTGGGAGGAAGGAGGAGGTGGGCTATTAGTTAACTAGGATCTGCTGCTTATCCAATAGGTAGGGAAATGGGCAGACTGGGTGGGCCAAGCGGTCCTTATATGCAGTCAAAGTCTGTTTCTATGACGCATATTTTCAGAATGTGGCGATGACTATCAAATTTAGAATGTGGCGTGACGCACAATTTTGAAACATGGCAGTGACAATTTTGAAATGTGGCAGTGAAACACAACTTGGCGGGGATGTGCAATTATGGAATTTGCCGGGGATGCACCATTTCAGAAGGGATCAGTACAATTTCCCGATATTCAACTTCCCAACATGTATTTCACTGACACCAACTTGCCGACATTCTTAAGATCCCGCTGAAAAATAAACAGACAGAAATCAGCCCGACATGCTTTAAAGTACGATTGCAAGAACAAACACAGAAACTGCAGGCAAGCTTTAATAGCGGCATTAACCATGATAATATTCTACAGAGCCTCTAATCTAAAATGAAAAGTGTCATCAGTACCCCGTTCTAAGTGCGACTCTGGTGGGGGGGGATAGTTGTGAAAAAAGGTGATTTAAAGATGAAAAGCAGTCTTTTTCTTCTCTGTCCCAGTCACCCCCACCAAAGATAACAGACCTCCTCTACCTGTATGGTTGGGGCGTGGCTTGACATTTATAGCACGTGCCAAACAGTCTCATCTCGAATCTGATTCCACCTGGTCAATGCACTGCAAGCCCATTGGTCGACAGGGTCCACCAGTGGGCTTACATTTCTACAGTAGCTGTCATTCACAGACAGCTCTGTCGGTGGGCAGCTGTGGCATGGTGGGTTTGAGCTGCCCGCCAACATTCTCTACATGCTGAGACGGGGAAGCGGGTGGGCTTGGGATGCCTGAGTGAGTGGGGTCCCTGGACCACCAGGGCGGGTTGGACAATGGGACCGTGTTGCTCTGGGTGGGGGGTCCATTAGTGATCTGTACCGCTGCTGTGTGCAGCTTCCATCGGGGACACTGAGCAGGGAGGGGAGTTGTTATTACCACGCCACAGCAGTGTGCTGCTTACATCAGGAGTGTCGGGCAGGAGGGGCATCTGTTTGGCAGCCAAGGGTGTTGGCCGTGTTGTCAAGCATATCCAACAGGGAAGTGGGGTGTACACTGAACTGCCAGGGTGGGCAGGCTGCCGTGCTGCTGTCTGCAGTACAGCAGCCTGCCTGTGAGTGGACACCCACTTATGTCTACTTGATGTAGATTTATCTTTTGGTGGCGCATCTCCAGACTTGCTCTGGGCATGCACTTCCAGGTAAGGTTGTGAATGGGGCTGCGCACCATATGCATGGGCACGCCCCCTGCACAACCCCTCCAGATGCGCTGCTTCCTGCCAGAATCACGCCACTGCACAAGTCGGCACATCCCTTTTGAGAATCCTGCCCAATATGTTTTTCCCAACATTAGAAGGTTGTGATTGACATGCCCTCCCACCACCACCAAAATCTGTATTCTGCCAGAAATGTACTCTATTTTTATTTATTGTCTAGGACCTGGCCATCATGTCCTGTACCTCAGTTGTTGTGAATTGTTCTGTAGTCTGTATGATAAAGAAACTTTAATAATATTTATTTAAAAACAAACTTAAAAATCCTATATGCTCCCCTTCTGGTTGTCCTCTTGCCTCTGTATGTCCAGGGATCTTGTCCTACACTGGGGATTTGGGAGGGGTGCCCTAATTTATGTTCACTGACTGCTCTCACAACTATTGTACTTTGTACTCGGGTCTGATGACCTTGGGATTGTGTAATCTGGTGTTGACTCCAGCATTGTTGGTTTTATTAGCTGCCTGTTTTTCACTGTATTGCTGTGTAATATTTGCTTTGCTTGTATCCATGTTTTTACTGTATTTGCTGTGTAACCTTTTGCCACTCTGTGGCCCGGGTTATGCCTGAAAAACGGTTTTCTGGATCAGTGCACTTACCCAGTGATCAAAGACATAAATAAATATCTCAGTTCAGGAATGAAATAAAATCAAAGGAAAACTGAATATAGTGAAGTTTTTACATTATTGCTGAAAAAGTTGCATGGTAACTAACAGTATTGTTGCTTAAATTCCCAGTTCCAATCTGTCAGTATTTGATTATGACAGAAGAAAGAGAAAAATTATGCTAGCCACTAATGTAAGTCAAGAAAAAAAAATGATTTAGTCTGTGCGTAGTGTAATGCGTAGGCTGTACGCAAAGCAGGAGTGTGGCCTGTTCCTTTTACTGTATGTTAGCTCAGTGTCTGGCTAGGAAAGTGTTAAGTGGCGTCACACCCATTTCAATGTCTGACCCCCCTCAATGATCCTGCAGATATTGACTGTAAATGGAGATGCCTATTTTTTTTTCTCTTCCACAGATGGAGGGGGTTACGACATCATTAACAGTGCCCCGATCCCAACTCCAGGAGTGCAGGACTATAGCTCACACCACAGCTCCCTCAAGCACAGCTGGGACATGAACTACCAAGAGGCAGCCATATACCTACAGGTACGGACAGGCAGTTGTAGTTCCTTTCTCTTGTTATTTCTGGAGTTTCTGTCCCCATGGGTAAAATTATGGTGGGGACAGAAATAATAAATCACTACTGTCTGCTGATCTGCTTAGAGTAATGACAAGCAAAGTTTTGGCAGGATTTCTGGTTAAAGAGCAGGGTGCCTCTAAAATGAAAGTCTTAAAAATAATTATATTAACAACTATGTTAAACTAGTGTTTTCTAGTATTGTTTTGACGTTGTCTTGTTCTTGGTGTACTACAGTAAATATTTCAGAATGTATCCTCTCATGCCTTGAGACCTACTTATTTGTGCACCTCCTCATTCCTTGCTGCAAGACCTCAGCTGGTCTGACTGCATTCTCCTTCACCCTGCGTCTGTGGAACACCCTCCCATCTCTTAGCTGCTCATCCTCCTCCCTTTATTTTCAAATCCTGTTCTGTAATGTTTCCTCTCCCACTGGTCCCTCCGATTATCCATTCCCTCCTTTCCTTAACTTGCCCCATCTCCCTTTTCCTCTCAGCTCTCGGTGCACACCTCGCTTCTCTCTCTCGCTCTCTCTCTCTCTCTGCCCACTGATTGTTTTATGGGTTACCAGTTTCTAATTTAATACTAGCCCTTTTCCTGTTTCCCCATGCAGTTATTCCTGGTGCTCATCACCCCCTTTTCTGCATCGTCGACAGTTCTATACTGCTGCCCTGCCACTGCTTTTTCACTACGGCACCTGCTTTGTTCCATACTGCATTATATATGTTTTAAATTCTTTGTACTTTATTGCACTGTATGTAGTTTCTGCCTTCTCTGCTCCTTGTTGATGTTACTGTATTTTATCATATTACATTGTTTCCTTCTGTACACAAATGTAACTTTATCATGTTACCATGTGTTTTGTTTGGCACAATGTAACTGTTGCTTCTATCCACATTTTTTTAACACCCCCACCTCCACTTTGCTTCTGGAAATGAGTTTTCTGCCTTGTGTGCTCACTTGGACAAACCTGAATGAAATGCATAAATAATGCCATTCTTATTTTACAGCGTCTTTTAGGAAGCATCCCTCTGCTCCCCATCTGATCTCACAGTCACTGTATTTGTGATATAACAGTCTGTGTCATACTAAGTACTATGATGTGATACAAAGGAGCTCTGTGAGATTGGGTGGGGACAGTCGCACAGAGGAAAATTAGAGGAGATTTGCTGTTACGGTTGGATGATAAAACTGAAATAGAATATATATATTTTTGAATTTTTATATTGATGCGTATAGTATACAAATATATAATTGTAATTGTAATTTATCAAGAGTTAAGTAAAGAAGGTGTACAATGTACTCCAAATATAACAGAACTCCTATATAAGGTAGGCCTTTTGCTGTCATAGGATCAGTATGTAGTGCGGCAGCAGGGAGTTATCTGCAGGACCCAGAGCTCCGTGCTCATCTGGTAGCAGTAAGAATGAGATATTTCTGCTGCGGCATTGGCTTAGCTGTGTCCATCCACCTCCTCCAGAGGCCCACTGGCCCAGGTAGCTGGAGGGTGATGGGGAAGGGCAGGGAAAGGTGGCAGGACAGCCACAAAGCTCACACCATTCAGACAGCAAACCACTTTGCACCCCTGGAGGAGACTCCAGTACCTGACTCTATTGGTTGGGGGTGAGGGAGCTCTAAGTCTGTTGCGGGAAATGAGTAGGACAACTTGGTGGCACCCAAGTGGGTGAGCAGGAAGAAGTCAATAAGGAGAGTCCTAGTGATTGGGGATTCAATGATTAGGGAGTACAGAGGGTGGTGTGCAGGGGAGGAAAGGGGAGTGAAATGGTCAGATGCCTTCCTGGTGCATTAGCCATCAAGGATATAGGTAACATAGGGAGGATGGTGGAGAAGGGGAAGGGGGAGCTGGAGGTGCTGGTACACTTGGGTACCAACGATCTGGCAAACCAACTTGTGGAGGCAGTGAAGCAGAACGTTAAGATGCTGGGGGACAGATTGAAGGCACAGTCTGCTTCCCTTGCCCTTTCCGAGGTTCTCCCTGTGTGGAATAAGGATACGACAGAGTGAGGAAGGAAGAAACTGAGGAGTTTAATTGGTGGTTGAAGGGATGGTGTCTGGAGGAGGGGTACCACTTTGTGGGGGACTGGGGGCTTCTGGGACAGGAGACTCTTCTAGGGTGGTGGTCTTCACCTGATGAGACAGGGCCAATGCTGTGGGCAGAAGTTTGACATTTACATTGCACAGTTAAACTGACTGTGGGGAGACGGAGGCTAGGTGAACCACTAAGAAGAGTGTAGCGGTGATGTACTGGTTTGGAATGTGGCAGTGATGTACAGGTTTGGAATGCGGCAGTGATGCCGAGATTCGGAATGCAGCGGTGACAAACAGCTTCAGAATGCGGTGGTGACGCACAGTTTCAGAATGTGGCAGTGATGAATAATTTTGAAATGCAGCGGTGATGCACAGGTTCGGAATGCATCAGTGATGCACAATTTTGGAATGCAGCAGTGATGCACAATTTCAGAATGTGGCGGTGATGCACAATTTCAGAATGCAGTGGCAGTGACGTACACCTTCGGAATGTGGCGGTGATGTACAATTTCAGAATTTAGTAGCTATGCACAGTTTCAGAATGTGGCATTGACGCACAGTTTTGGAATGCAGTGGTGACACACAGGCTCTGAATGTGGCAATGATGCACAGTTTCAGAATGCGGCGATGATGCCCAGTTTCGGAATGCGACAGTGACACACAGTTTCAGAATGTGGCAGTGATGCACAGGTTCAGAATGCAGCAGTGACGCACAATTTTGGAATGTGGCAGTGATGCAAAGTTTCAGAATGTGACAGAAAGAAAGAACTGTTGAGTAGCTGGAGGCCAGTGGGGCACAGGACCTAAGGCAGCATGGATTCATGGCGGGAAGGTCAAGTCAGATGAACCTAGTAGAGTTCTTTGACTGGGTGACCAAAGGTAGTAGACCAGGGAGGGTCTGTGGATATGGTCTACCTAGATTTTAGCAAGGCATTTGACACAGTCTCACACAAAAGATTAATATACAAGTTAGCCAGCCTTGGAGTGGGTCCCGCGGTGGTAGCCTGGATAAAAAATTGGCTGGACAACAGGATGCAGAGGGTAATAGTAAACGGAGTCCACTCCAAAGAAAGGGGTTACTAGCGGGTACCGTAGGGTTCAGTATTGGACCAGTCCTCTTTAATGTCTTTTGGTGACATTGTGAAGGACTGGAAGGGAAAATATGCCTCTTTGCAGATGACACAAAGATCTGCAGCAGGGTTGATATACAAGGGAAGGGTGGAAAGGATGAGAAGGACTTGGCAAGGTTGGAGGAATGGTCAGAAGTATGGCAGCTTAGATTCTGTGCAAAGAAGTGCAAAGTAATGCACCTGGGAAACAAAGACCCAGGGGAAGAGTGCACAAGGGGGGCAGGGAGGCACTAACAACAACAGAAATGGAAAGGGACCTGGGGTAGTCATATCAGATGACCTGAAGGTAGGCAAGGAATGTGAGAAGGCAGTAAGGAGTTCTAGGGGGATACTGGAATGCATATGGAGAGGCATCACCGTAGAAAACAGGAAGTTGTTATTCCTCTGTACAGACAGTTGGTGAGACCCCATCTGGAGTACTGCAGGCAGTTCTGGAAACCCCATCTCTGCAAGGACATAGACAGGATGGAGGCAGTCCAGAGGAGGGCAACTAAAATAGTGTGGGGTCTGCACCAGAAGCCATACGAAGAGAGACTAAAGGAGCTTAATATGTACCCTCGAGGAAAGGAGGGAGAGTGGGGACATCATAGAAACTTTCAAGTACCTTAAGGGAATCAACAAAGTCCAAGAGGGTAGCATCTTTCAGAAAAGAGAATGTGCAAGAACAAGGGACATAATTTGAAGATAGAGGGTGAACGGCTCTGGGGCAATGTGAGGAAGTATTTTCGAGGACATGGATATGTTGTTCATCCACACTGTCTGGCAGGTTCCTTGCCGCTTTAAATCTTGCTGGAAGGTCTTCAAGCTGGCTCCTCCCACCCACTTGGGTGGTAAAACTCTCGGCTCCACCCCATGACGCCTGATCTTCCTTACCGCTTGGAAGCTTAGGTTCCCTCCTTAACGCTCTGCGTATAGACTGGATCCTAATTCTTCGGTTCACCGAAAATAGTTCTAAAGTTCTCAAGACTTCGGTCAAATTACTCCCTCGTGGCTGCGATGGACAAATCGACTCCTGGATTTCGGTACATGTGGGCAGAAGATGTCCAGGACGGACCCGCACTCCGTAATGCGCCTACTGCCTCGGCCTTGATCACGACCCATGAGCCCTCGAGAGTTATGTCGATCGCTTTCAGCCAACGTCCTGGAAGACCTCGCGCTGCCCGTTGCAGCTTGGGTGCCCGAGAGCGCTACCACGGTGAAGTCAAGGAGGCCCGCTGAGCCGGTGTCCCTGCAGCTGGCTAGCTGAGCAACTCGAGCAGATGATCGCCCTCGAGGAGGGAGGCAGCCCAGGCGCATCCTCATCTTCCTCCGGTTTCGGCATTTATCCCTCTCTGGGATCCTCCTACACAGCTTCTTTTAAGGAGCTTTGCCAATCCCTTTCCATGAAGGGAGAGGGGCCATCGGGACACTATTCTCGGTTGAAAAAGAAGGACTCGAAGGGTAAGTCCCACCGTCGACGTTCGTGGGAGCAGGAGAGGTCCCATTCCCTGGACAGTCGACATTCGACTTCGGTCAAGGTTGCGGCTAAGGCCGCTGGCTTCACGGTGTCCCCGTCAGGTCAGCTGGTTGAGACACCCGTCGACACGGTCAAGATTTTTCTCGATCCGTCGGACGGGCTGTCGACTAGTGAAGCCAACAGCCCTTCTTCACCGGTTCCCCAGGTGGAAACCGAGGACTTGCCTGCGCCTCCTGTGCTGGAGTCCCCGGTCAAGGCTTCCGAGCGGAGGGAAGAGCGGGTGTCCCCCACTCCCTCCCAGATCCGCCCTCAGAAACACCAAGGGTCTCGGTCTTGGACCTCGTCTCGGTCCAGCCGATCCCGCCGACATCAGCGGTCTCGGTCTCGGCACCGAGGAAAGCCGCGGCACCACTCGTTCTCGTCTTCCTCCTCAGAAGAGGAGAGGCTTCGGCGCAAATTGCGTCGATGCTACGAGGACTTAATGTGGCAGCAGCTCCTTTTGTCCGGGAACAAGCCGACACCATCGCCTTCCCCGGCCATTAAGTGGCTGTCACCCGAAAGGCTGAAACAACCCCTCGCGGTTGTCAAGGTGCCTAAGCCTGGGCCGGTTGTTCGGCCAAAACCAACTGCCCCATCGATTGTGGTGGAACCTCTGCCTCCACAACCGAAATCGGGGGCGCCGACCAAGGACTCTCGGTCGAGTCAGGGTTTGCCCTACCGGTTGTCAGTCACCCTCACTCCTGACCGTCCTCGGCAGGTGGAGGGTGGCTCAGGCCCCAGGCAGCTCTTCGCAGACTCTTCGGAGTCTGACAACGACTCCTCCCTGTTTTCCCAGACCCCTTGACCTGGAGTCCTCCGGGGGCAGTCGATGGGCGAGCCCACGTTGTTCATGGGTCTGCTTGGCTCATCTCGAGTCCACCGGGATGCAGCTCGAGCTATCCAAGCAAATAAGTATCCCTGACGGAGATGCTGGACCCGGGGATTCACCCACGGAGGCCTTTCCGGTGGCTGAAGCCATTGTTGGCCCAGCCTTGGAGTTTCAGCGTGGCTGGCTTCCTGCCCTGCGCCTTCGGCCAGGATGACCAGGAAGTATGCCGTCCCTACTGGCTCTTTGTCCAGTTTTTCAGAACACCCCTCTGCGGAGGGGTTGGTCACCGATAGCGTTTTCCTGCATTCCGGGAACGCTAGGGATGTGGATAAGCCCCCCGACAAGGAGTCCAAAAAGCTGGACTATGCCGGGCGCAAGGTGTACGCTGTGTCCTCCCTAGGCCTCTGCCAGGCCAGCTCAGCTGTGCTGATGGCACACTTCTTCCATGCCCTCATGGCTTCCTTGGATGAGGTGATCCCTCATCTCCCGGCTGACCTGCAGACCACGGTCAAGCAGATGCGGGATCGGGGAAGGGCGGTGGTGAAACAGCAGCTCCAAACTGCTCTAGACATTGAAGACTCCTGTGCCTGATCAGTAGCGGCCACAGTGGTCATGCGCCGCAGAGCATGGCTGAGGATATCCACCTTCAGAGCGGATACCCAGCATAAATTGGTGGACGTCCCTTCTTGGGGACCGACTTTTGTCGAGCCCTGGGTGGAAGAGCCACCTCCAGGATCGAAAAGTCAATGCTACCCTGGACTCGGACACCTCCGCTCCAGAAGGACAAGGGCGCAACCAGCAACATAAGTTCCTTTCGCCTTCTAATACTACGGCATGTCCGGCCCAACACCAGCATCAGGGCCAGCAGGCTTGCGCTTGGCATCGAAAGCCAAACCTGCAGCTCTCTAATAGGAAGTAGGGAGGAAAAAGGCCAGGAGGTCCCTCGGCCAGCTTCTCCTCCAAGCCTGCCCAGTTGACGGGTTGAGGGTGTAACCCCAGCCTCATCACTCCCCAGGTTCCCCGTGAGAGGCAGCTCCGCACTTCCTTTCTGCCTGGTCGCTATCGCGTGGACCGCTGGGTGTTGGAGGTGGTAGGAAGGGCTTGCCTCTGAGTTCGAGCAGGCCCGCCCTTCGAAACGTCGCCCCTTGGAGGCTGAGATCCATAGCCTCTCTGTTGGCTCGCCCGAGCCGACATTGCCCTGCTCTTGAAAAGAGGTGATCAGGAAGGTGGCGGATCCACCAGACCAGGGTTTGTGTCAGGTACTTCTGGTCCCGAAACAGACTGGGGCTGGCGCCCCATTCTGAACCTGCATGACCTGAACGGAGTTCCTAGGTCTCGAACCTTCAGAATAGGATGGTCACTCTGGCTCAGATCATTCCATCCTTGGAACGAGGTGTGTGATTCTGTTCTCTGGACCTCCAGGACACGTTCTTTCACGTCCCAATCCGTCCATCCCACTGGAGATTCCTCCGCTTCAGGGCAGAGGGATCCCTCTACGAGTTCCGGGCCATGCCGTTCGGCCTTTCCCTAGCTCCCAGAGTCTTCACCAAATGCATGGCAGTGGTGACAGCATTCTTGCGGCGCCGAAGGGTCCGGGTGTACCCCTACCTGGACGACTGGCTGATTGCAGCTTCCTCCAGAATGGAGGTGGAGCGGTCCAGGGATCTGACCCTCCAGGTTTGCTCTCAGGGTGGCCTCCTTATCAACGAGGCCAAGTCGGAACTCATGCCAAAGCAGGTGATACAATTCATCAGGGCAGAGCTTGACTCGCTATGAGCCAGAGCATGGCTCCCGGCAGACAGGGCCGAGGTTCTTTCCTCCTTTGCCCAGTCATTTCAGGTTGGGCAATTGTGCCCTGCCCGGGACTTCCGGGGCCTCATGGCGGCCTGCACCAGCGTGGTCCCTTGGGCTCATTGGTACATGCATCCCCTACAGTGAGGGCTGGCCAGCCAATGGTCACTGCACTCCGATCCCTTGGATCAGCTAGTGAGAGTGACCCAGGGGATGTGGAACCCCCTCCAGTGGTGGACCATTCCAGCTCATCTGCAGGAGGGCATCCCATTCGTCTGCCCCAAGCCGATGGTCTGTCGACCGATGCCTCTCTGATGGGTTGGGGTGCCCATCTGGAGGAGCACAGGCGCCACGGCCTCTGGTCCCCTCGGAAGTCGATGCACATCAACCTGCTGGAGCTTGAGCAGTTTGTCTCAGCCCTCACCGCCTTCGCTCTCTGTTTGTACGGGGTCAAGTGGTCCAGGTCCAGACGGACAATACCATGACCATGTACTACCTAAACCGCCAGGGCGGGGCGCGCTCCATGCCTCTGTGCAGGGAGAGCTCTCCACATTTGGTCCTTACGATGCAGCCGGAGGTGGATCTCCTGCCATCCATGTGGCAGGAGCCTCCAGTATTCTGGCCGGTGCCCTAAGCGGATAGGGGCTGGAGTTCCAAGAGTGGTCTCTTTTGCCAGAGGTAGTGCAGGATCTGTTCTCCCACTGGGCATGCCTCAGGTGGACCTGTTTGCCTCAGGGAATCATGAAGCTGAGACTGTTTCATGCCCGCCCCCTCAGCAGGGCTCGCTGCAGGGGATGTCTTCTCGAGGCCATGGACCCCAGGCCTCTTCCATCCTTTCCCCATTTCCCTTGATCCACAAGGTGCTTCTCAAGGTGAGGAGGACAAGGCGCAGGTGTTCTAGGTAGCCCAGACTGGCCCCGCCAGTTCTAGTATCAGATCTCCTCAGTCTCAGCTCCAGGCTCGAGGCGCTTCCAGCCCGCCGGACCTGATCTCAGTCAATCAGGGAAGGTATTCCATCCGGACCTTCAATCCCTGCACCTGACGGCCTGGTTCCTGAGCGGCTAGAGTTCCAGGCCTTGGGTCTTTCCGACGAGGTCCTCAACGTTGTTGAGGCGTCCCTTAAGAAGTCGACCAGGAAATGCTACACCTTTAAATGGAAGAGATTCTCCATTTGGTGTCAGGGCAAGGGCCTGGACCCTTCCTCCTGTTCCTTGGCAAGCGTTCTGGACTACCTGTGGTCCCTTTCTCAGCAAGGGCTTTGGTCGACGACCCTCAAGGTGCACCTGGCAGCCATCTCTGCTTACCGGCGCGGGCCGGGAAGCAGTCGGTGACGCAGGAGAAGGTGGTTGGGCGCTTTTTCAAAGGCCTTGATCACATATCCCCTCTGGTGCAAGAACCTCCACCTCCGTGGGATCTACTGCTGGTATTGGCTAAGCTCATGGGCAAGCCATTCGAACTGATGCACAGGTGTGACATCTCTCACCTGTCATGGAAGACTGCCTCCTTGGTGGCTGTCACATCAGCCAGAAGGATGGGAGAGCTCCAGGCGCTTTCCAGCGAGTTTCCTTATCTGGTCTTCCACAGGGTCAATGTTGTCCTGTGCCCCAACCCGAAATTCCTTCCGAAGGTGGTGTCGGAGTTTCACCTTAACCAGGTGTTGAGTCTGCCGGTGTTCTACCCCAGTAACACCTCGGAGGCCGAATATAGGCTCCATACTTTGGACCCTAGAAGCCTCGCTTATTACAAGGAGGCGGACGGCTGAAGTTCGGGGAGAGGTTACGAGCTGTTTTGTCACCTACGATGAAGCCGCACCTGGCAGACCTGCAGCCAAGCAGGCGATGGCAGGTGGGTCACCTCCTGCATGAGATCTCTGCTATGGGTTGGGGGCATGGAGCCTCCCAGAGGAAAGAGCTCATTCTACCCGCCATACCGCTGCATCGAGTGGCTGCTTCCAGGATGTCCTTATCCAGGAAATCTGCAGGGCTGCTACCTGGAAGTCAGCACACACCTTCATCACCCACTACCATCGACCTTGAGTCATGCCGGGATGCTGGTTTTGGGGCCTCGGTTCTCCAGTCTTTATTCCCTAAGTAGGGGGTGTGTGCCTTGCCTCCCTCCTCCCGAAGAACTGCTAGGAGTCTGCCAGACAGTGTGGATGAACAACATATCCACGTTCCTAGAAATACAGGTTCTAGGGACATGGATATGTTGTTCATCCACACTTATTGACAGGTTCCTTGCCGCTTTAAATCTTGCCGGAAGGTCTTCAAGCTGGCTCCTCCCACCCACCCGGGTGGTAAAACTCTCGGCTCCGCTCCATGACGTCAGATTTTCCTTACCGCTTGGAAGTTCAGGTTCCCTCCTTAGCGCTCTGCGTTTTCGACAAGTTCCTGAAATTTTCAGTCTTTCCGAATTTAATTGGAAGTTTTCTACACTTTGATCTTCTTCTCCTCTCGCTGCGGCGATAGATCATCGTTTTCCAGCTCCGGGCGCCTAGTTAATTCCTCCGGAAAGTTCCGCACTCCACATGCGTCTACTGCCTCGACTTGGATCATGATCCGCAACTTTGTAGATTTTGCTGGCCTGCTTTCGACCAGCTCTCTGGAGGATCGTGCGGCCGTTCGGGCTCAGAAACCAGAAACCTTTCCGCTCCGGAAAATTCCTCGAGCAAATCGTGGGCAGTGTCCGTGTTGGCTGTCTTGGCTGAGCAGCTTGATCTTTTTTCCTCCAGGGAGGGGGCGGCTGCTCCCCCTCCTCCTCGGTCGCAGCGCTTATCCCACTCTCCTTGAGTTCTCCTCTTTCAGCTTCTTTCAAGGAGCTTCGCCAGTCCCGTTCCTCGAAAGGAGAGGGACCTTTGGGAACTGCCTCTCGGCCCAAGTCTGAGGAGTCGCAGGCTAAGTCCTGTAGTCGGCACTGGAGGGAGCGAGAGAGTTCCCCCTCTCCTGCCAGCCGACTTTCGACTTCGGTCGAGGGTGCAGCTCAGGCTTCTGGCCTCACGGAGTCCCCGTCAGGTCAGCCGGCCAGGACTCCCTTCGACGTTGTCGAGTCTCTCGACCCATCATCTGGGCTGTCTTCTGCGGGAGCCGCCATCCCTTCGCCGGTCCCCCCGGCGGAGGCTGAGGATTCGCCTGTTCCTTGGGTCGGCAGACCTCGGCCTTTCTTCTGAGCCGAGGAGGAGGCGGGTGCGCCCGCTCTCCCCAGGGCCCGCCCTCAGTTCCCGAGTTGGTCTGGTCTCGTCATCCTCTCGGTCAAGCTGCTCACGCCAACTTGGCGTTCTCGGTCAGTCACGGTTAGGTAAGCGTTACCCGTTCTTCCTCGTCTCCCTCCTCGGATGAGGAGTGGCTTCGGTGCCGATGGCATCGGTGTTATGAGGAGTTTATGTTGCAGCAGTTGTTGTTGTCCAGGAATCAATTGACTCCGATTCATTCCCCGTCCAGCAAGCAGCTGCCACCCAATCGATCGACTCAACGCTCGCTGCAGTCGAGGTGCCCACTCTGGGGCCAGTTGTTTGTCCGATCCCGGCTGCCCCACCGCCCTCGGTGGAACCTCGGTCGGGTCACGACCTGTCCCGCAGGTTGTCTGTCCCCCTCACTCCCGCCCGCCCTCGGCGGACAAAGAGTGACTCAGGCCTGAGGCAGCTTTTTGCAGACCCCTCGGAGTCGGAAGTCGACTCCTCTATGTTCCCCAGTCGAGAGGACCCGGGGTCCTCTCCGGAACGATCTATGGACGACAGCCCATCGTTCTTCATGGGTCTGCTTCAGCTCATCTCGGAATTCACCGGGATGCAGCTCGAGCCCGTGTCCAAACGGGCCCCTTATCCCCTTACGGAGATTTTAGATCGAAGGGGTTCACCTTCGGAGGCCTTCCCGGTGGCCGAGGCCATCGTGGGCCCAGCCTTGGAGCTCTGGCGGCAGCCTACTTCCTGCCCTGTGCCCTCGGCCAGGATGGCCAGGAAGTACTCTGTCCCTGTCGGTTCTTTGCCCGGTTTCTTGGAGCACCCCTTGGCTGAGGGGTTAGTTACCGACAATGTTTTTCAGTGTTCTGGGAATGCTCGGGATGTGGATAGGCCCCCTGACAAGGAGTCCAAAAGGATGGACTCGTCGGGCGCAAGGTTTACGCTGCGTCCTCCCTAGGCCTCCGACAGGCCAGCTCGGCTGCACTGATGGCACATTTCTCCCACGCCCTTTTGGGCTCCCTGGACAAGGTGCTCCCTCATCTCCCGGTCGACCTGCGGACCACGGTCCGGCGGGTGCGGGACCAGGGTAGGGCGGTGGCGAAGCAGCAGCTCCAGACTGCTCTGGACTTAGGTGATTCCTGTGCCAGGTCAGTGGCGGCCGCAGTGGCCATGCGCCGCAGGGCGTGGCTGAGGTTATCCTCTTTCTCACTGGAAACTCAGCACAAGTTGGCGGACATCCCCTTCTTGGGGACTGACCTTTTCAGCCCTGGAGTGGAGGGACACCTCCAGGGGACCGAGAAGTCCGATGCCACTCCAGACTCGGTCACTCCCGCCCGGAGGGACAAGGGCAGCCGGCAGCCTTTGCGTAGGCCCCTTTGCCCCCCGGCCCCTGCGGCTCGGCCGGCCCAGCATGAGGGCCAGCAGGCTTGCTGCTGCGTCCTGACTCAAACCAGCATCTTCCTCTAAAGGAAGCAGGAGGCAAAGGCCTAGGAGCTCCCTCGGCCATTCCTCCTCCAAGCCTGCCCAGTGACGGGCTGGGGCTCTGTCCCCTGCCCGTCGCTCTGGAGTTCCCCATGGGAGGCAGCTCCGCCTCCTCTACCTGGTCTGCTTCCGGTCCTTTGGGTGTCGGAGGTGCTGGGAAGGCCCTGCCTCAGGATTGCGAGCAGGCATCACCCTTTCGAGCCGTTTCCCCACGGGGGTCTTGGGGTCCACAGCCTAGTTGTCGGCCCTCTGAGCCGACTTGCCTGACCCTCTGATTGAGGTGATCGGGAAGGTTGCAGACCCTCCTTCAGAACCTGGGTTCGTGTCCAGGTATTCCTGGTCCCAAACGGACGGGGGGCTCACGCCTCATTTTATTCCGCAGTCCGGATGGTCTCTCTGCCTCAGATATCCCATCCTCAGAATGAGGCTTCTTCCTGGACCTCCAGGACGTTCGTACCTTCGTTCCATCCGTTTTCTTGGGAGACTCCTCCCTTCCTTAAGCGGGGGATCTCTTTACGAGTTCCAGGCCAGGCCCTTCGGTCTCTGCCCAGCAGCTTCTGCGGCATCGAGGGGTCTGGGCATAACCCAACCCAGATGGCAGCCTGACTGCAACCCTTCCGGGCGGAAGGGGACGATCAGAGTTTTGGCTGTCAGACTGGTCTCCTTTATCAGAACCCACGTTGGAACTCGTATTTTAGCGGGTGATCCTTCTTGGGATGAGGCTCGACTCTTGAGTCTGAGCTCGGCTCCTGGCGGACAGGGCTGAGTTCTTCCTCCTTACCTAGTCAGGGCTGCGTTCCTTCGGACCAGCTCGTGGCTACAGCCCAGGAGTTTGGGGAACGCTCTCCTTTGGACCGTTCCAGCTCCTGCAGGAGAATATCCTGTTTGTCCGCCCCGAGTCAACGGTCTTCTCCGACCGATGCTTCTCGGATGGGTTGGGGTGCCCATCAAGGGGAATACAGAGTGCTCCGCCTCTGGTCCTCTCGGGAGTCCCGATGTCTTCCTACCCGCTGGAGCTCCTGGCAGTCCATTTTGCTTACACCGCTCGCTCCGTTTGTGCGGGGTCTAGTGGTTTAAGTCCAGGCGGACAACACCACGACCATGTGCTACCTTCCCCGCCAGGTTCGGACGAGCCCCTTGCATCTTGTAAGGAGGCTCTCCGTATTGGGTCTTTTGCGCAGCTGGGAGGCGGTTTCCTAGCCTTTCGATGGCAGGAGCCTCCAGCATCCCAGCTGATGCCCTAAGCCGGACATAGGCTGCGCCTCACGAGTGGTCTTCCCTGCCGGAGGTAGCACAGGATCTTCTCCCTCCTTCCCTCCAGGGAGAATATGAGGCCGAGTCTGTCTCATGCCCACCCCCTTAGCAAGGTTTGCTGTAGGGGATGCTGTCGAGGCCGCGGACCCCGGGCCTCTTCTTCGCCTCTCCCCCATTTCCCTTGACCCATGGGCAAGGCGAGGAGGTCTAGGCACGGCGATGCTGGTAGCCCCAGACTGGTCGGCCAGCTCTGGTATCCAGCTCTCCTCAGTCTCAGCCCCAGGCTCCAGGCGGCTTCCAGCCCACCGGTCCTGATCTCTGTTTTCAGGGGAAGGTTTCCATCTGGACCTTCAATCCCTGCACCTAAAGGCCTGGTCCCTGTGCGGCTAGGGGCCAGGCCTCGGGTCTTTCGGCAAGGTCCTCAATGTTTTCGAGGTGTCCTGCCGGGAGTCGGACAAACATGCTCACCTTCAAATGGTAGAGTTCTCCATTTGTTGTTGGGACAGGGCCTGGGCCCCTCTCCAGTCCCTCGGTGAGCATTCCGGACCATCTGCGGTCCATTCTTTTGAACCAGGGCTTCGGCCGACGACCCTCTGGGTGCTTCTGTCGGTCACCCCTGTCTTCCCGGGCGCGGGCCAGAAGGCAGTCGGTGGCACAGAAAAGGTGGTCTGGCGCTTTTCTAGGCCTCGATCACACCTCCACTTCGGGGAGAGTATCCCCATTTCTGTGGGATCTTCGCTGGTATGGGCTTAGCTCACGGGCAAGCCGTTCGAACCTTTGCACAGGTGCGAGTTTCCCCACCTGTTGCGGAAGAACACCTTCTTGGGGCTACTCTGCCATCCAGAAGGAGGGGAGAGTTCCAGGCTCTCCTTTGAATCTCCCTATCTGGTCTTCTACAGGGATAAGGTTATCCTGCACCCCACCCGAAGTTCCTTCCGTTGGCAGTGGCGAGGTTTTTTCCCTATCCGGTTATTGCCTCTGCCGGGGTTCATCCCCATTCACGCCTCGGATGCCGTATATAGGTTCCTTTGGGACCCTTTTTAAATGCTCGCCTACCCAGGGAGCGTAGGGCTGAAGTTCGGGAAAGGTTGCAGCTGTTTGTCATCTACGCTGAAGCCGCACCTGGAAGACCTGCAGCCAATCGGATGACAGTAGGTGGGTCACCTCCTGCATAGGTTTCCGCTATAGGTGGGCAGGCATGGAGCCTCCCAGAGGGATAAGTGCTCATTTTACCCGCCCTTCCGCTGCATCGGTGGCTGCTTCGAGGATACTCCTGTCCAGGATATCCGCAGGGCTTCTACCTGGAAGCAGGCTTTACCGTTTTCCCCTTCCACATCGACCTTGGGTCACGCCGAGATGTTGGTTGGGGCCTCGGTTCTCCAGTCTTTATATCTAAATAGGGGGTGTGCGCCTTGCCTCCCTCCTCCCGGAGAACTGCTAGGAGTCTGCCAATAAGTGTGGATGAGCAACATATCCATGTCCCTAGAAATACAGGTTACTTATCTGTAACAGGAGTTCTAGGAATGGTATATGTTGTTCATCCACACGACCCACCCGGCCTCCCCGGCTTCGATGCACAATCTGGCTTCCAGCAGGCTAGATCTGGCGTCATGGAGAGGAGCCGAGAGTTTTACCACCTGGGTGGGTGGGAGGAGCCAGCTTGAAGACCATCTGGCAAGATTTAAAGCGGCAAAGAACCTGCCAGACAGTGTGGATGAACAACATATACCATTCCTAGAACTCCTGTTACAGGTGAGTAACCTGTATTTTCATGCAGGGGGTGGTGGATGCATGGAACAGCCTTCCTGAGGAGGCTATGGGGTCAAAAACAGTGGGAATTCAGGAATGCATGGGACAGGCTGAAGGCAATTCTAGTGGGAGGAAGGAGGAGGTGGGCTATTAGTTAACTAGGATCTGCTGCTTATCCAATAGGTGAGAAGATGGGCAGACTGGGTGGGCCAGCGGTCCTTATATGCAGTCAAAGTCTGTTTCTATGGCATATTTTTCAGAATGTAGCGATGACTATCAAATTTAGAATGTGGTGACGCACAATTTTGAAACATGGCAGTGACAATTTTGAAATGTGGCAGTGAAACACAACTTACGCGGATGTGCAATTATGGAATTTGCGGGATGCACCATTTCAGAAGGGATCAGTACAATTTCGATATTCAACTTCCCACATGTATTTCACTGACACCAACTTCCGACATTCTTAAGATCCCGCTGAAAAATAAACAGAGACAGAAATCAGCCCGACATGCTTTAAAGTACGATTGCAAGAACAAACACAGAAACTGCAGGCAAGCTTTAATAGCGGCATTAACCATGATAATATTCTACAGAGCCTCTAATCTAAAATGAAAAGTGTCATCAGTACCCCGTTCTAAGTGCGACCGTGGTGGGGGGGGATAGTTGTGAAAAAAGGTGATTTAAAGATGAAAAGCAGTCTTTTTCTTCTCTGTCCCAGTCACCCCAACCAAAGATAACAGACCTCCTCTACCTGTATGGTTGGGACGTGGCTTGACATTTATAGCACGTGCCAAACAGTCTCATCTCGAATCTGATTCCACCTGGTCAGATTATTGTGTCTAAATTACTGTTACTGCAGGTCTTGGTCTTGCATCAGGTTTGGTTTAGTCGAGAAGGTTAGCTGCACTTGTGCAAAAAAAAAACTGTGATGGCTAGCTATGTACATTTTGGCATCTGTGTTGCAGGCACTGCTGATTTAGGAGCACCAGGGTTGGCAGCCAAGCAGCTTGCGATTAATGTAACAAATTGATTATTGAGGCAGAGTGCTCATTGAAAAAATACAGTGATTTTTGTTCAGGTAGTGTTAGTGTCCCCTGGAGCCTGTTAGTACCAAGTGCTGTAGGCGTTACATGGCTTCCATCGATCCTTGAGCGTGACCGAGAATTGGCCCTTCATAACTGTCAGACAAATGCTCACACTGCGAAAGTGATACAGTCAGGTAACGCGGAGGTGCTACTGCTCGCCAGGCAGCTATATTTCCAGCACAGTTTTCTATAGTTTTTACACAGCTGCAAATGTTTTCTTTGTGCTTTCTGTCAAACCATGGCTTAGGTTGTCTGTAGTGAATGGGGATGACAAATCACAGTGACATGGGATGGTATAAATATAAGTAACTTCATGTGAGTTTGCAATTAAATATGTATCGAGAGAAACATAGACTTTGATGGCAGATAAGGACCACTTGGCCCGCCTAGTCTGCCCATTTCCCTACCTAGAGGATAAGCTGCAGATCCTATTTAACCAACAGCCTATTTCTTCCTACCCCCCACAAAAAAGTTATACAGTCGGTATAAAATCTACAGTGGGAAGGTTACAAACGGGAAGTAAAAAAACTGATACTTTTAATACAGGATGATCAATGTCAGGAGATCGTACTAGACCCTTTCAGAATGTAGCAGGAATGCATAATTTTAGAATGTGTCTGGAACACATAATGCTGGAATGTGGTGGGAATGTGATGCGCAATTTTGAAATGTTGTGGGTGTGTACAATTCTGGAATGTGGCAGGGACAAGCCATTTCAGAATACATGTTGTGTCCTGTCACATTCTGACAGCGTACATCCCCAGTATTTTCCGAAATTGCCAGTCCCCCCCAGTTTCCTCAATGTGTGTCCCTGTCGCATTCCAAGGCTAACTGTCCCCCCACATTTTGAGATGGCACATCCATGTCACATTCTGAGATTGCATGTCTCCCCCCTCCCCCCAACATTTTAAAATTGTGCACCAGCTTTATATTCTATGCCTTAGTTCAGTGCTGCATTCCAAAACCACCTTCTGACATGTTCTAAAGTACAGTGCCATGCATCTGAACATTCTGGAAACGCAAGCACTGCAGCCAGCCCTATGTGATTTTTTTTGTTTGTTTTTTTTAAAGGATTACTATAGCTACAGTTTCTTAAACTTTGGAGAAGCAGGTCCTATAAGGTTGCTGACGGGGAAGACTAGGGTGTAAGTTCAGGAGATTACATCATCAGTGTCTTCACTAAAACTGGCTTTTTTGAACGGGTAGTGAGATCAGGGTTACAAAACAGCTCTTAACTTTAAAATGTTTTAACATAGAAATCTAATTTTTGGTATGAGATTTATTGGGGGTATGATTATTCTAATTCTACAATGTAGCACTTTTGGTGGGAGTCCCCCTTTAAGATAGATAAGGCCCCTGGGTCCAGTCCTTTTCAGTATGTTCATTAGTGACATGGAAGAAGGAATCCAGGGTAAGATATATCCCTTTGTAAAGGACAGTAAGCTCTGTGGCAGGGTAGATAGCAAGGAGGGGGTTTAGGAGATGCAGAGAAACTTGAAAAAGCTAGAGAGGTAGTCAAAGGTTTGGCAGTTGAAATTCAGTGCCAAAAAGGGCCAAGTTGATGCACATAGGGAACAAGAACCCAAGGACAGAGTACAGTATTGGGGGAAGGGGTAAAGCTGTGCATGAACTCTGAAGGAAGAGACCTTGGAGTCATCATCAGTGACTCCCTAAAACAATCAAACCAGTGTAACAAGGCCTACAATAAGGCAAATGGGATGCTGGGGTGTATAGGAAGGGGTATTGACAGCAGAAGGAAGAAGGTATTATTACCTCTCTGTAGATCACTGGTGAGGCACCATCTGGAGTACTGTACCCAGTTCTAGAGGCCTTGCCTGAGGACAGACTGGAGACAGTGCAATGTATGGTGACTAAACTGATTCAGGGCCAGCAGGGCAAATCTTACGAGGATTGGCTGAAGGCACTGAACATGTGGCTGGCTGTATAGCCTAGAGGTTAAAATAATGAGCTGTGAATGAACTTGGTACATCCAACAGACCTGGGTTTGATTCCCACAACCTCCACCTGTATACTGTGTGACTGTGAGCAAGTCACTTAACCTGCCCAAAGCTCCTCATTTGCTCCTGAAAATGGGCAGTTGTGCTTAGTGGGCCTTACCCAGTTACCAAAGAAAAAAAAAATACATGAATAAAATATGCTCGCTGGAGGTCAGACAAAAGAAGGGAGATGTGATAGAGACCTACAGGTTCCTGAAAGGAACGAACAAGGTCAACTGTGAAGAACTATTTAGCATAAGCAGCGGATTGGAAAACTGAGAGGGGGGAGAGATTCAAGAGGGAAGTAAGAATGTTTTATTTTTCAGAAAGTGTGGTGGAGCCATGGAACAATCTGCCAGCTGATTTGGTGGGTGCCAAAACTATCAGTGGTTTCAAACATGGCTGGGACAGAGCGCAGGGCTTAGTAGTTTCTCAGGGTGATAACAGTAGGGCAGGGAGAATGGGGGTGGATAGTGTGGGTTAGAACCCTATATGGACAATAGGTGCTGGGTTTGTTAGGGTCTATGGGGAGACTGGATGGACCAGCAGTCTTTTTCTACTATCATTGACTGTTTCTGTATTTTTATAAAAATGTATCAGCAGCCATACACAACAAGCCTATGTCTGTATCGAGAGGTCTTTTGGACAACCAGGAACCTTGAGAGCAAAGTCAGAGGTTCCCTGGTTGCAACAGAAAATTCAAGATGAAGACAGACTTGTCTGTGTATGGATGCCCATACATGATCCTTTATAGTGTATGTGCATCCATGCCCATTTCTGACATGCTGCTTCATTTCAGTGGATATTTCACAGCATGGATTTGAGGCTGGTAGATCCTGTGTTAACTTGGTATAACTTGGTAGAATGAGATAAAGTAGGCACAAGCCCATTGAATTGTCTCCCACTTAAGTGGGCATACGTTCATGAATATGATTTAGTTAAATAATCATCTAGAAGTTTCTTAAATGTCTCAAATGTAGAAGCATTGACCATAGCATTTGGCAATTTGTTCCATAATCTTGCCACCTGTATATTATAGTAATTTAAACATTTAACAGTGTGTACCTTGGGTATTGAAATTTGCTTATTATGAGATCTTAATGTTTTGCTTCTTTGCATCAATTGAAAACCAAGCTGTTTTTTTGTAGTGAACCATTTTCCATAATTTTATACAAAAGCAACAGGTCTCCCCTTACTCTTCTGATCTTAAGGGAAAAGAGTTTTGGTTTCCTTAATCTCTCACTATACTCAATATTACTAAAACCTTTGATAGATTTAGTAATTCTTCTCTGGATATTCTCAATTAAATTAATATCCTGTTTATGGTACGGACTCCATAGGGGTGTACCATAATCTAAGTGGGGGATAACATATGTTTTGTAAAGTTTCAAGATACATCCACTAACCCTAGTTAAAAGTGCTTTCTTGATTGCCCGTGAGAGTTGAGCAGCTGTTAGGGCAATATTATGACAGTGGGTTGAGGCTGACAACTTAGAATCCACCCATATTCCTAAATCTTTTTCACTTTTTATTGCTCTAAGCGTTTTGCCATTAAGTTGGTATTTGTAATATAAATTTTTGCTTCCAAAATGTAGAACCCCACATTTGTTTTCGTTGAATACCATTTTATTTGAGAGTCCTCATTGTTCTATTTTTTAAGATCACTGGACAAAATATGATATTTTGCATCAGAGGAAACCTCTCCACCAATCTTTGTGTCATCAACAGACTTGGAAACGAAGCTACCAAGACCCATGCACATATCACTGATATATATTCCAAACAATACAGGTCCCAGTACCGAACCCTGCGGCACACCACTAATCACGTTTATGTAATTGGAGCACACAGAGTTTATCCTGACCGTCTGCCTTCTGTTAGTAAGCCAATTTTGAATCCACCTCACTATGATTTCATTTATTCCCATATACAACAATTTTGAGCATAACAGATTGTGTGGTACTGTGTCAAATGCCTTACCAATATCCAAATATACTACGTCAGTGGGTACCCCTTTATCTGTATTATCACTGACGTAATTATAAAAGGACACCAGGTTTGTAACACATGAAAGGCCTTTTCTAAATCCATGCTGTGTGGGGTACTGAAGCCTCTACCTAACTATCTCATTTGCAATAGTTGTTTTTAACAGTCTTTCCATTAGTTTACAACAGACTGAAGTCAGGCTGATAGACCTATAGTTAGCAACATTTGTCCTCTTTCCCTTCTTATGTATTGGCAGCACTATGGCCCTTCTCCAATCCAAGGGCACAAGTCCAGAATGCAATGATTTATTAAACAATATGATTAGAGGCCATACTAAAACATGGGCAAGTTGCATCATGACAATGGGACTAATATCGTCAGGACCTGGGGAAGGTGTTTTTAAGTTCTTAAGTTCTGACAAAATCATATCTGGGCAAATGATTATTTGTGGGTGATTGTTACTTACTGGATGAACTGTACTAGGATATTTTTTGGCAAACACTGAAGCAAAATATTCATTAAAGTAGTCCGCAATCTCCTTATTGTCACTAATAAGGGTGCCATTTTTATCTATAGTATTTATCTTGCCATTAGCTAGTTTATTACTGTTGACATAAGCGCAGAAACTTTTATTATCCTTTTTCAATGCTAATTTGCTTTCAGAGTTAGTTCTTTCTCTTTTAATTAGGGATTTAAGGATTCTTTGTTGTGTTTTATGCATCATTAATTGGCCGGAGTATGTGTTTTTTTGTGTTTTCTGAATGCTTTAATTTTCATTCTAAGTTGTTTTCTGACTATTTTTGTGAAGCAGAGTGGTATGGGACCTTTACTGTTAGTATTTTTGTGTTTGGGAATGTGTTTATTAATGACGGAGTGTAACCTTTCCTTTAATTTATTCCACATCTGCTCAGTGTTTAACCCATGAAATCCGAGGGACCATTCAGTTTTGGCTAAATCGCATACTAATTTAGGCCAATTTGCTTTTCTATAATTAGGTAAGATTGAGGAGTCCTTTGGTTTGATCCTTGAAACGTTTAGGGTGCATTCTATAATTTTGTGGTCACTTGTACTCAAATGAACCCCTACACTGGATCCAAAAACATGATCTTTACAGTTTGTTATTAATAAATCCAGAATATTACTGCTTCTGGTAGGGGCTGTAATTAGTTGCTCACTGCCGCATGATATAACGGTGTCCACCAGTTTATTCTCGAATGCAGAAAATCCTTTCATAGTATCTCATGAAATACCTAGGGCATTAAAGTCCCCCCAAATGACTGCATCTCCTAGTTCAGTAATTGTGTTCATTTTCTCTAATAAAGCATCATTATAGTGATGGTCACTTGCAGGTGGTCTATAACATGTCCCTAAAATTAATTTCAGGGAGTAAATGAAACGCAGATTGACCCATATAGTTTATAATTCACATCCTTGATTACAGTCCAGTGATAATTCATTACATTGGATGTGATCAGAAATATAGCAACACACCCTGCCTCCCTTTTTGCCAACTCTATTTCTATAAAGAAGTTGATATCCTGGGATGTTATTGGCCCAATTACTGTCCTTATCCCACCAGATTTCAGCTACACACACGATATCTTTGCAATTTTGAATCATGTAAACTTTAAGCTCAACAAGTTTACTTTGATTCAAACTTCTAGCATTCAGATAGGCATGTAATAGTTTGATTAGTTGTATATTCCTAGTATGATTTAGGTTGTATGTGCCCCCCAAATCCCCCTTCATGATTGAAGTACGACATATGATACCCTCTAATGTTTTTCCTAACAAATGTAACCCATCCCAGCAAAAGAAAGTTCTGTTGTTACTGAAGGTTTCCCAGTGTGTTACTATCGCAAAACCCAAACTCAGTGTCCATTTTCTTAACCATTCATTTATTATTTTGATCTTCCTTTCAACTTTATGGTTTGCCCTTGGCACTGGTAATATTTCTGATAACTGGATTTCACAATTCAGGATTTTAAGGGTAGTCATTCCCCACCCAGACTAAGATATTCCTTTTTAATGTCCTCAATAGAGAGTTTGTTGATATCATTTGTGCTGGCATGTATTATAACTAGGGGATTTTGACCAGCAATTTTCAATATGTTATTGCACATATTGCGAATGTCCCTAATACCTGCTCCCCTAAAGGAAGAACTAGCAATATTGTGTTTGTCTTTTCTACAAATGATTTTATCAATATAATTTGTTATGGAATCTCCAAGAACAAAATATTGCCTAGGGGTATCCATAGTTGGCGTTGTAACCATTGCATCAGTATTATTTGTTCTCAGTGTAGTAGATGTGGTAACTGTATTTGGTTCCGGAGTGTTTGTGGAATTAGTAGGTGCGGAAGGTTCCCTGTAGACTAAATTACCAACAGTAGACTCACTGGGAGGCATGGGCTTGGAGGTAACTACCATTGAATCAACATCCACGGGGTCACAGGACTCCGTATCATTGATATCATTTGCATCAATATCCAACAATTGCTCGCACCTGTTACCTGTGACAGTAATGTTACCCAGTGCCCTACGTCTATTTTTTGATTTATGCCCACCAATAACCTCAGTCCAGTCACCCTCAGAGTCCAGAGTATTATTTTCATCTGTTTCACGTTTTATTTACCCTTATCTAGCTGCTCTGTGTCAAAATTAGAATCAGGGAAATTTTGGTCACTATTTGTTCTGACTGGGTTTCCCTGAGTGGAATTTTCATTTGTATCTCTCAATCTAGCAACCATATTTTCTTGTTGGGATTCCAGCAATGCCAATCTGTGATACAAAGTGTCAATATCCTCTCTCAACACACTATTATTTACACACTTGTCACAAATAAACAAGGCACCATGTGGAAGCACTATAAATAATGCATACATGCCACAAGTAGTTTCACCATCTAGGGTCATAATTATATCTCTTGTATTAGATATGGGCCTGTCCTTGTGTGTGGGGGGGGGGGGCTCGACCACTGGTGTGGTCTCTAGACATATCAGATCATACATTTGTGTAGCAAAAAGTAGCTACCAGGGGGACTCACAAAGCCTCTCCACTCCCAACTGGTACTCACCACCCTCTTTCCTTCTTTCTGTACTTGATACGCGTGACACGCACTCAGATGCGCATGTCTTGGCGTGCAACTCCACATGCGGCCCCACGCATGCTCACCCCACTCACTAACGCAAGCATTTTAAGTGCCTAGCCCAGAAGTCTCGTGGTGGTACTGCTTCTGGTTCCGGCACTCAGTTCCTTTACTTAAAAATAGGGCTTTTAAGTGTTTAAAAACACTGGAGCAACAATCTAATAGTCCTTGAGATATCCAAAAGACTTTCAAGGCTATTAGCCACAGTACAAGTTAAAATATAGGCTGGTTTCTGAGTGTCCTCGGTTTACTGACAAATTGGCAAGACTACCAAAATTCCATAATGCTCAGCAGGGTGCAGCCTGCCTGTCAGAGGGACAGACTGTCAAAACCTCCCTGAACCAATGGGGAAACCCTTGTAATGCACAACAATCAGTCACTAAAACATTTCATCCACAGTGCAATATGTTTTGTTTATTTGTGCTAAATACTACCTCTCTCCAGAGGCTCGCAGTACTCCAGCTCAAAGAGCAACTTACTCCATTTTTTTGAAACTGTCAGTCAGGTCCTGGACCAGGGCCTTCCTGTTGATGTAGTCTATTTAAACTACGCCAAGGCCTTTGACACAGTGTCTCACAGCTTCCATATGGATACACTGGAAGAACTCAGGATTCATTGGCAGTTAAGGGCATGGGTAAATGCATGGCTTAGTGAGAGGTATCAGAGAGTTCAAATAAGTTTGTTTTTTCTTTTTTTTTTATTGGAGTGGGGTAGGGTGACTAGTGGTGTGCCCCAGGGCTCGGTCCTGGGACTGCTACTTTTCAAGCTATTTGTTACCACCATGCAAGTATCAGAGGGAGCATGGCTTTGTAAATTCGCAGATGACACCAAGGTTGGAGCAGTGGTTAATACCCCCGAAGCAATGGACAGCTTCCAGGAACAACTGACTAAATTGGAATGCTGGGCAGACAAATATAAGTTAAGTTTTAATACTGACAAGTGCAAGGTTATGAACTTTGGGTATAACAACAAGAGATGTAACTATACATTAAAAAATAAAGTGATTGCTAGCACAGAGTTTGAAAAAGAACTGGGGGTAATAATATCAGACACTGTAACCGTAAACAAATATAACGTAGAAATGGTAAAAAGAGCGAATAGAATAATGGGGAACATTTTAAGAAATATTAACAGCAGAAGGGAGGAGGAGGTGTTGCCATTATATAAATCCTTGGTGAGGCCTGTCCTCGAATATGGAATGCCCCTCATTGCACCACAAAGTGTAGGTAGTGGCAAACAAATGGAAAGAGTACAGCTGAGATTCGCTAATAGGATAAGTATAGTAAATAATATGGATTATGGTGATAGATTACTCCATTTAGGCCTATATTCCCTGTCCTATAGATACGTAAGGGGTGATATATGTTTTACCTATAGATGTCAGCACAGTGAAATTCTCGGGGAGCGTGTTGGATTAAGGAAGAAGAAAGTACCAGCTAGGGCTACTGGGTTACACCCACATCAGTTAATTGGGGAGAAATGTAGGACACTGAAGAGAGGGAGATGGTACAGTCAGAGAATAGTAAATGGCTGGAACTCACTACCATCTGAGGTGGTGGGAGCAGTCAATATGGAAGGATTTAAAAAGGAGCTGGATCGGCATATGCAAGATAAAAACAATGGGACTGCATCCACTGAAAGGTGGCAAGTCCGTTTACGGCCTCGTGGCTGATTGGACTTGTATATGTAACTATGAAACTATGAACTGGCGGATGGGGTGGGGCACTTGCTTGTTGATGGTGGGCTTAGATTACTGATTCAGTGTGCAAGCTTAGTAACTGCTGCTGCAGGTGTGTCTGCTAGTTTAAGTTTAAAAAAAAACACACCAAAAAAACAGCTTCCAGCTTGATTGGCTAGGGGAAAACAGCTGTGTGGTGGCATTATAGAGGATTGTGTATGAACAATCACGCACAACAAGGCTGTGTTTCAGTCGAGAGGGTTCTGTGGTAACAAGAGACCTTGAGAGTGCAGCTCGTGAGGTCTCATTACCACAGAAACCTCAGGATTGAATCACAGCCTTGTATGTGTATGGTTGCTCATACACAATCTTTTATAGTGCATGGGCAATCATTCACATATATCTGTGTCCAGCAAGGTCCCCCATAGTCCCCAAATGCCTTACTTTAGCGGTTCTTTCAAGCGCTGCTCACTTCTTGGGTCAGCTTTCACTGCCATACTGTAGCTGCTTTGTCAAGTGCGGTGGTTTAAACAACGGCAGCCATGCAAAGATGTTCTATCTCTGTTCTATGGATGTAATTCCATCCAGAACAGCATTCCACCATGCACTATATAAGCTGTACTGCAGTAGTGACACTGCTACTGCAGCATGACAGCCTACTGATGTCACGACTGCAGCACAGCAACCCTATTCTCGGCATGGATTTACATACAGAACAACATTCCACCGTATGTTTAATTTTTTTTTTTTTTTTATAATGACTTTTCATATAGGCTACTAAGCTTTTTTCCAACCCCGGAAAGGAAAATTTACAATTAAAAAATAATTTTAAAAAGCATTATCTAGCAGTTAATTTATTATTAATAAATAGTTATTAGTAAAAGGCCGGTGGATGTGGCGTACTTAGATTTCAGCAAGGCCTTTGATACCGTCCCACACAGAAGGTTGGCAAAGAAGTTAGGCAGAATGGGGGTTGGCCCCAAGGGGGTAAACTGGGTCAGAAGTCGGTTGGGTGCAGGACACAGAGGGTACTGATGAATGGTGTTCAATCAGAGGAGTAGGAGGTGACCAGTGGGGTGCTACAGGGATCAGTCCTGAGACTAGTCTTTTTCAATGTCTTCATAAGTGATATTGCAGAGGATCTGGAAGGGAAAGTATGTCTTTTTGCGGACACTAAGATCTGCAACAAGGTTGACACTCCAGAGGGGACAGAAACAATTAGAAAACATCTAAGCAGGTTGGAGGAGTGGTCAAAAGTGTGGCAGCTAGAATTCAGTGCAAAAAAGTGCAGAGTCATGCACTTGGGGAGGAGGAATCCAAGGGAGGTGTGCAGAGGTACTGGCAGACAACAAGCAGGAACGGGACCTGGGGGTACTCATATCAGATGACGTAAAGGTGACCAAATAAAGTGAGAAGGCTATGTAGAAAGCCAGTGGGATGCTGGGATGCACAGAGAGAGGTATCACCAGCAGAAAGAAGGAGGTGGTTATGCCTCTGTACAGGTTGCTGGTGAGACCCCAGCTGGAATACTGAGTCTAGTTCTGGGGGCCACATCTCCAGAAGGACATGGACAGACTGGAGGCAGTTCAGAGGAAGGCTACAAAAATGGTGCAGGGGGTATACATGAAAATCCCTTCAAGGAGAGGCTGGGGGAACTCAATATGTATTCCTTGGAAGGGGGGATATGATAGAGACGTTCAAGTACCTCTGAGGTATTAACAAGGTACAAGAGGGTAGCATCTTTCAAAAAAAAAAAAGATGTGTAAGAACAAGGGGGCATGAAATGAAGTTGGGCCGGGGGAGGTTCAGGGCCAACTTTTTCACTGAAAGGGTGGTGGATGATTGTAACAGCCTCCCCAAGGAGGTGGTGGGAGCGAAAACAGGGAGTTCAAGAATGCATGGGACAGACATAAGGCTACCTTAGTAACAAAGAAAGGGTGAGCTGCAGACCAACTAGGGTCTGTGGTTTGAATTAGGTAGGAAAATGGGCAGACTAGATGGGCCACACGGTCCTTATCAGTTGTCAGCTTCTATGTTTTTATGTTTCTGTTTCTGAAACTTTAATGAGTCAAAATCTGAACTCACTCCCAATTTTTTGGAAGTCAAAATATGTACTGGATCCCACATTTTGGAAGTCCATATTCTAGGAAGGACCAGTTTATCAATGTTAACATAAATATTAGTGGTAAAATACAATTTATTTCAGAAAAATCCATTATTTCTGTTTTCCAGGCCTTTAGTTTTGGAAGTCATCTGACTTTTTTGCCTGGAAACGAGCTCTGGTTTAGTGTGCCTTTCCTGGTTAAACAATTTCCCCTTCCCCTTTCCCTTTTTGTTTTACGTTTGGACGTCAAGTACTTCTTTCCCCTGTATTTTGGAAGTTTTTTACCTTATTTTTGGAAGTCAGGGTCTCTCAAAATGGAGTTACTGTAACTAATTCCCTGCTCTCTAGTAAACTGTAACAGCTGAAAAACACTCTGCTTATTAAAGTGTGTTATGTGTAAGGCAGAGTGGCTGCCTTTTCTGAAGTGTTCAGAGATGAGAGGGAATTAATGTATCACTCTCCTGGGTAGTTCTGCTTAAGAAAGGAAAGTGAAAACATTATTGCTGACCTGAAACTAAACAGACAAGTACATGGATGTGTGCCTGCTGCTTATGTATGTAATCCCTATGTGGTGCTATCCCAAGGGCTACTACCCCTGCCCTCTTGGCTAGTAGCAGGTTAAGGGGCCTGAGTTCTGAAACGGGTGCCTTCACCCGGAGGTCAGGGTTGGTAGTGGTCAAGCTAACCTGGGCACAGCCCTCCAGGACACTGTAACCCCCCCTTTCCTTACTAGTGGCCGGAACACTACACAGTAATCACTTTCACAATACCCCTGATATACCACACAAGTACCCACACTGTTTTCACTTACCACCAGGGCTTTCCTCTGGCTCATCCCTGGGGACCCTCTGTAAAACAAAAAGGACATTGACCTGCTGGAGAAGGTACAGAGGAGGGCTACAAAGATGATAGCCGGTCAGCAGGGCAAGGCATACGAGGAGAGGTTGAGTGGAGGGCACTGAACATGTACTCCCTGGAAGACAGGAGGGAGAGAGGGGAAATGATTGGGACATTCAAGTACTTGAAAGGGATAAATAATGTTGATAAGGAAAGTCTATTTAAGCTGAGTGGCAGCCATATCACGAGGGAGCACAGTCTTAAGCTGGAGGGTGGGAGGTTTAGGAGGGATGTCAGAAAGCACTTCTTCACAGAAAGGGTGGTGGACCCTTAGAATGTGCTGCCGGAAGAGGTCATCTCGTTAAAGACAGTGAGCAGCTTTAAGACAGGCTGGGATAGGCATGGGGGAATATAAGAATCATGGGTAGGGAGGATGGGAGGAATGGGGAGGGAGGGCAGGGACATTAGCTCAAGCTGTGGACCCTGCAGTACGAGCAGACTTGATAGACCAAATGGCCTTCTTCTGCCGGCTTCTTCGTATGTATATTAGTATGTATGTATGTATCTATATAAAACAATGTTATACACAGTAAATAACATCAATACAGTACTCTTGCATAGAATGGAACCACAGTCAGGGTAAATGCAAAAAAATAGTTAGATCTGATTTATTTAAGGGACTTAAACAAGGGAGGGGCATAATCAGGTTAATTTGCTTGAAGGCTGTATCAGTCAAACAGTTATGCATGCACTTCAGGGTCCATAAACAGTCACACACTCTGGGTACCCAGATGGAGAATGGTGGGCTAGCTAGGAACGTTGCAGCTGGTTGGGGCCCTGTGATGGAAGAAGAACAACATGCACAACACACACTATTTGTAATCCGGAACCGGAGGGCTCAGTTCGTGAAAAGAAAACAACAACAAGACAATCAGATGACACACTTTTACATTAGGCTGTTGTTGCAGGGAGCTACCCGGATGATTACTTATGATACCCAAGACTGGACACAGGCTGGACGAAAATTGAGACAGCAGGTGGTTAATCTGGAGTGCCAGAAGAAGCAAGGCCCACACGAATCGCCGAGGCGTCGTTCCTGTTCAAGCGTGGACTAGGGGGCTGATCCCAAGGCAGGTCTCTCGTCGGTGGCTTTCTCTGTGCAGTGGGGTAGTCTGAGAGGGCCAGCATGGCATGGCCCAGGCCGAATGGAGATGAACGCGGATTCAGTTCAATTAAGCTGGATAAAGCTTCCAGCAAGCAGAGCACAGTTCACACAGTGGAGAACCAAATAACGACCCACTTTCAATACACCGCACATTTACATGTATAGGATTTTATGGTACCAGCAAGCAGAACACAGTTCACACAGTGGGGAACTAAATCACGACCCACTTTCAATACACAGCACATTTACATGTAAGGCAATTCTACTGTACCAGGCAAACCGCTCTCCGGTCACGATCGCAAAGTCTCTGCACAAACTGGGGATTCAAAAGCAGCGGGAAATCTTGACGGGCCGATCACATTCAGAAAATCTTCGGTCTTCTTCAGGTTAAAGCCTGGTCACAGTCTAGTGGCTTAAATAGTCCTCACAACTCGGGTTCAGTCCGAATAAACTCTGTTTTCCCTCTCAGGGACAGCAGGCAAACAGGCCAAAACTCAGCCCTTTCACAGTTCTCCCATGTAAAACTACACAGAACTGTTGCTCAAAAATCACTTGAGCTGTTACTTCTTCACTTCTCAGCTCAAAAGCTGAAACTAGCTGCAGCAGCCTGGGAAATTCCCTAAGATCCAAAAGGTTCGGTTGGCTGATCCTCCTGTCAGTCACAACAAAAGCTTCCCCTTCAGGTGCAAAAAGGCGCAAAAAGCCCAGAACTACAATTTCTACAGATTGTGACTCCAGACAGCTCCTGTAGTCCAGCTCCATTTTAGGTCCCACCAGTACTGATTGGTCCAATTCACAGTCCAGGACCAAGATAGTGGAGATAAACAAAACAGTCCTTGCTGCAAAGAAGGCTGGTTAGACAAACTACAGTACATTATCATTATCACTCTAAATGATTTTCAGCAAATAGTTATATATTTCAACAGAGCTCCCTCTCAGATTACTTATGACTGCAATCCAGGCAGCTCTTAAAGAGACAATACACAGAGGCTATACAGGCACTCTCTGGCAATCGCATGTAAACTGCTAAAATGCAGGACACCAGCCTGGCAGTGTGCATTTAGGCAAGCTGGAGGAAGACTTTTCGGGAACCCCCATTTGTATGGGGATAACACCCTTCCCTGCCTTGGGAAAACTTGGCGTCCGCGTCAAGTCTGTACCATCATGCATCAGTTAACATAAACTTATTACTTTACTATACGTATTCACTACATTTCCCAATAATTTGTCCATTCTGACAATACATTAGGCATATTTCACACAAGTCAGTTGAACATCACTGTACTAAATCAGGTAATAACTTCTTGTACCTTGAACAATGCAAGATGGGGCCCTTCCCTATCAGCTAACTTAGGGCTGGATGGGACAGGGGCACCATGGTGAGAGGGCAGAACAAGTAACCTGGAATGGGCCGTCAAGCTCAATTTGGACAGTGAGCTTGGTGAAACATAAACACCTTTGTGAACTATATGGAGAGGCAAGTCCACAGGCCTCCCTGGGAGAATCATAACTGAGGCGTACTACTGGCTTGACAGCTTGGCCAGTCTTTCTGAGGGGGACAACTACAGTCTCTGTACTCTCAGTACTGGTCTGGAGACTCTCGTCACTTGTGAGAGGTGCCTTTGCTTGGATGGGAACGTTCAAACTTGGAGCACTGTCAGCTTCTTGCTCTGTAGGCTCCGTTTCTACAACATTTGACTCATTTTGTGAAGGCTCAGGCACAATCAAGCTTTGAGACACAGAAGGGGGATGGCCAGCACTCTCATAGTGTTCTTCAAGTTCTGGTATGTCACCAGAAAGACTCATTTCCTCAGCCCCTTCCTCAGGCAAATCATACAGTTCCACAATACACAGAGACTCAGCATCTTCAGATGTGATACTTTGCACTCCACTGTCAGGGAGCATTGGCTCCAAGGACAAAGCCGAGGGGGGGTTAGGTAGTCCAGAAGGCCCAGCTTCATCCCCACAATCAGGGGGTTGCCTCGAAACAGCTGACTCAGCTCATAAGAGGGGTAATAGGCATAGTCGCACTCACTTTCGTCAGAAGTGGACTGACGGTCACTATCATTCTGGGCCTGTTGCGGAGGAAACCTTAAATCTGTGACCACTGGGGTAGGTTGACTCTGTCTCTTTCTTGCAGCAGCACAAGTCACTGGCCCAGGGGGCTCAATTTCTGGGGGTTCAGCCTCAATCATGACTTGACCAATAGGTAGCAAGTGGTTACGGTGTATGGTCTTGACAGCTTTGGAGTTGTTCTCTGGGTGCACCTTGTACACAGGTAAATCATCCAACTTTCCAATTACTACATGGGGAAGATGGTGCCACCAATCAGCAATTTTGTGTTTACCATGCAGTCCCAAATTGCGTAACAACACATAATCTCCAGGTTGAAGCTCTTGAGCCGCTACTTTTTTATCATGCCTCTCTCTGTTGGCTAGATTTCTCTTGGCAGCCATTGTCTGGGCCAGTTGATATGCGTGGTTCAATTGAGCTTTCAGTTTTTGTACATATTGCAAGTAGTTTTCAGCTCGGACCCCATCTGGAGAGACCCCAAAACAGACATCAACTGGCAGCCGGGCCTCTCTCCCGAACATGAGGCAGTAGGGGGAGAATCCAGTAGCATAATTTTTCGTGCAATTGTGTGCATGTACCACAGTGCTAATCTGCTGGCTCCATTTATGCTTGTCTTTTGGGTGGAGGGTGCCCAGCATGTCTAGAAGGGTGCGGTTAAAATGTTCTGGTTGAGAGTCTCCCTGCAGGTGATAGGGGGTGGTTCTTGACTTTCGCCTCCCCCCCCCCTCCCTTAGAGAGAGCATTTCTTTGATTAGTCGACTCTCAAAGTCTCTGCCCTGGTCAGAGTGGATCCGCTGGGGGGCACCATAGTGGACGAAGAAATTTTCCACTTGCACCTTGGCCACAGTAGAGGCCTTTTGATCTTTGGTGGGAAAAGCTTGTGCATACCATATGAAATGATCCGGAACCACTAACACATTGCCAGTGTTCCACTGGTCAGGTTCTAAACACAAGAAGTCTATGCAGACTAGTCCCATGGGTGTGCTGGTAGTAATGTTAACAAGGAGGGCAGCCCTCTGAGGCAAGGCTTTTCTTTGCAGGCAGCGACAAGTCTTTACATGGTGCTCAACATCGGCCCCCATTTTGGGCCAGTAGAAGCAAGATTGTACCAGGTCAAGGGTTCTGTCAATACCGAGGTGCCCCATGTGATTGTAGAGGGACCTCAGTGCCAAATATGTAAAAGCTGTGGGCAGGACCAGTTGTTGCTTGTCTACTTTGCCACTATGCTCTACTGTCTCTCTATACAACAACTGATTGAGCAACTTCAATCTAGGATCTTCTTTAAGCAATAAAACAGTTCGCAAGTCAGTGGAATGTAACTTAGACACCTTTCCCCGCATGCAGGGCATCAAGTGCTGGCTGAATCATAGAATCTTGGGATTGAGCCCTCTGAATGCTGTCATTGTCAAATTGAGGTAGTACACTAACATCTAGAGCAGAGAAGTGGCAATAAGCAGCTGGTATGCTGGTGTCCGAAGGGCCCAAGCAATCTACTAAACAGTCCACTGTGTCCGCAGACATCTGTTCATCTCTATCAAACTTTTGGCACAATGCTCGAATGTCAGGTTCAGACAGCCTGACCCAATCATTCTTGGAAGTGGGCCTTCATGTTAGGGCGTCAGCATCAATATGGTTCAGGCCTGGTCTGTATTTGACAGCATAATCATAGGTTGATAATGTAGAAAGCCACTGGTGCCCAGTGGCGTCTAACTTAGCTGAAGTGTGTACATAGGTCAATGGGTTATCGTCTGTCTTCACCAGTATCTTTGCCCCATAGAGGTATTCATGAAACTGGTCAACGATGGCCCATTTTAGCGCAAGGAATTCCAACTTATGCGCAGGGTAGTTTCATTCGGACGGGTCAAGCTCCTACTGGTAAAGCTACTCATCTCAGGCCATCCTCATGGTCTTGATACAGCACCACTCCTAGATCCTGCAGACTAACGTCCATATGCAGCACATAGGGTTTGGTGGGGTCAGCATAGGCGGGGATGGGGGCATGGGTGAGCTGGTATATGATCTCATGGAAGGTTGCTTCGCAGTCGGGCGTCAAACGGGGCCTGAAGAGTTCACCTGGGTGGAAGTATACTTTTCCTTTTTCTTCAGTGGCCCCTTTTTTGTATTTACGATTGGAAGGAGGGTAACCCTGGGTAAGGTTCAAGAATGGGCAAATTATCTTGGAATAGTCTTTTATGAACCTGCGGTAGTAGCCACAGAACCCCAGGAAACGTAGTTCTTTCAGATTATGGGGCTAGGGCCAAGCAGTCTGTGCTTCAACCTTACTGGAATCAGTCTTTAGCCCTCTTGTAGATATTATGTGCCCCACATACTTCACGGAGGTTTGGAAAAACTGGCACTTGTCAATGGACAGCTTTGAAGCCGAAGTTGTCCAGTCGGTCTAGGACTTTAAACAGTCGGTTCTCATGCTTCTCTAAGGTGCTCCCAAACACAATGACATTGTGCAAGTACACCAGGCATTCCAGCAAATTCATATCTCTCACTGCACGTTCCATCAGTCGCTGAAAGGTGGCTGGGGTACCCGATATCCCCCTGTGGCATCCTCAGAAACTCATAGAACTCCAACGGACAGATGAAGGCTGTTTTCTCACGGTCTTCCGGGGCCATCGGGATCTGGTAGTATCCGCTGCGAAGATCCAACCATTTGCTCCCATTCAAGGAATCCAGGGCATCTTGTGTGTGAGGCATAGTGTATTGGCCTGGGATGGTCCGCCGGTTCAGGGTTCAGTAATAAACACACATCCTCACAGACCCATTCTTCTTACGCACAGCCACAATGGGAGAGGCATATGGGCTCCTGGATTCTTGTATCACGCCAGCAGTGAGCATTTCCTGCAGGTGTCTTCTCACATCATCTGTGTCTTCTGGGGCTAGGCATCAGAACCTCTCTCGAAATGGCTGTTCATTGTGCAGGCGTATGTGATGCTCTGCACCCTGGACACATCCCACATCCCATTCCTTCAACGAAAACACTTGGTCTCTCTGGGCAAGTCTCTTGCTAATTCTAGCCTTCCATTCAACTGGCAACGGGGAGTCACCAAAGTCAAACAAGTCTGGGATCACTCTTTCCTTCTCACTAGGGTGCTTGTTGCTGGGCAATACTGCAGTGTCTGCGCAGTGTACCGTAGCTAGAGTGCACCCTTTTGTTCACCCGGATCTCCCAATCTGACACATTGTGAATCTGGACCATCACTGGTCTTGCATGGGCATGGGCATGAGCGGGCAAGATGCTGGGCTTGACTAATAATCCTTCTGGCAATTTTTCATCGCCTGTCTCATCCAACATCAGTATTTTGTTCTTGACATCTTTCTGAAGGTGGACCTCCCCTTGAATGGTACACTGGGCGTTAGGGGCCAGTACCACTGAATCAGGATCATTCTTCCACACGATCCCCACAGGTTCATCCTGGTCCACTTCCTTGGGTTTCTGTTGCAAATCATAGGCCCTCTTGATCAGAACCGGAATTCTCGGGGCCTCCCAGTCCATCGCCCTTGTTTCTTTCGTGACAGAGTTGCGCCAGTCTCCCAAACGTGTGGGCATTTGTCCCAGTTAACAGGGGGACCCCATCATACAGTCCAATGGGGGGACACACGAGGGCCAATGTCTCTACTCGCTTCCCTACACCAGTTACGGTTGCAGGAGAAGACAACCAGAGGCGGGCATACCCTAGGTAGGGATAAGACTTGTCGCTCAGGCCCCACACATGTAGGCCTTCCAGGGATTGCAAAGATTGCAGATAAGTGTCTGTCATACCAGTCCTGCAATACAGTGGTCACTTGCGACCCATTGTCAAGCACAGCCTGAGTATGAATACCATTCACAGTCACCATAGTCTCCATTGAAGGGCCTACTATTTTGGACCAGTCTGGAGAGGCAGTAGCAGAGGCCTGGACAGATGATTTAGCCACAAAGAAATTTGAGTTAGGGTTTCTCGAACCCTCACTGCGTCATTTCAGGCGCCCCTTGACCATTGATCTGCTTTTCGGAGCTCCCTTTGGAGTCTGTTCACCACTCTTTCCAAGTCCTTCTGAGACCGGCATTCTCTTTTCATATGGCCATCCTTTCCACAGTTGTGACAAATGATAGACTCCTGGGTCATCCTGGGAGACAACATCGTATGAGGAACTGAAGCAGTAGTAAGAGATTGGGGTCTAGTATCTGCTTGCAGCAGTGAGAGTGGTGCAACGTGTCTTAACAGTTCCTTCAGAGTGGCAGTCAATCCGGTGATCTCAGCCTTGGAGCCACCCTTGGTAGCGGATACCTGAGGGTGCACCCCCACCCCCATGGCAGTCACTTCCTGAAAGGGACCAGAATCTTGTTCCATGGGGGAAACTCTTGCAGAGGCACCCATCTTCAACTCTCGGACTTCCTTTAGTAGCTCGTCTTTCCAGTGCTGGGTCCAGGGCGGGAAGTCCTTTGCATTCTCAGAGTGCTCGTTAAGTGCCACCTTTTGCCTCTGAGCCTCACTTGGCTGATCACTCTCGGTCACTTGCGCAGCAGCAGCAAATATAGATTACATAGATTACATAGATATTACCGAGCATTTAAAGACGTTTGTCCATTAGCTCGCTATTTATGTATTAAGAATATCCTTGGATGTCCCTACTTATAAGATATTTGTCAAGCTTTGTCTTAAATTCTAACATTGTCTTACTTTCCACAACCTCGCAGGGTAGGGTGTTCCAGATCTTGGTCACTCTAATATTGAACCAGTATTTCCTTTTATTAGTTCTAAATCTATCTTTAACCAGCTGAAAGCGATGTGCTCTGGTATTATGTAGTTGATCTCTTAGTTCCAGTCCCAATAGATCCCACAGATGTATATCAGTCAAGGCCTTGTAAATCAGGCACATATCCCCTCTCAGTCTACGATATTCCAATTAATACATATCCAAATATTGCAGCCTTTGCACATAGCTCTGTCCTGCAGTACCCTTAATCCTTTTGGTAGCCCTCCTCTGGACTCTCTCCAGAGCTCTAATATTCCCTTTTTTATGTGGAGCCCAGGACTGCACACAATACTCCATCTGGAGGCGCACCAATGCTGTGTACAAGGGGATCATAACCTCTCTATCCCTACATTTAATGTGCTTCTGAACACAGTACAATATGCTACTTGCCTTATTGATACTTTTGCTGCACTGTATACTAAAACTGAGGTCACTACTGATGCATATCCCCAAATCATTTTCATCTTTAACAGCTCTTAGTGCACTAGCCGCCAGGATATATTTGAATTGCTTATTATTATTATTATTATTACCAAGATGCATGACCATACACTTTTCAATATTAAAAATAGATTTTTTTTGTAAGGCCCATGTCTCCAGGTTGTTCAGTGCTGTTTGTAGGATAGCTGATCTTCCTTATTATTTATTGGACAACCAATTTAGGTATCATATGCGATATGGGTATGATATGGGTGCAGTTCCCCCACGGGGTCACCTTTGCTCAACTCCCCCCCCCCCCCCGAATTTCTTTCATTAGCTCATCATAGGAGGGCGGCAATTCCAGTCGGGTGGCAAGGCGCAACTGAAGCAGTAACAATTCTGAAAACGGAGCAGACTTAAGGATCCGGTCCAGCCTAGTTCGATCTAATTCATTTGATGGCAAACTACCTTTTCTGAGGCACTCTTGTAGCAGCTTTTCAAGCCAAGGTACATACGCAGACAATGGCTCCCCTGGGTACTGCTGAACGTTTCTTACTCTCCACCACAGATCCTCATCTGAATCTGGGCTCCCATACACATTCTCCAATGCGTCAAGATAGTCCTGTGCAGTTGCTCTGGGGTTATTGGCCCACTTGGTATGGATGGTAGCCAGGGCAGGACCTTGGAGGCTCTCACTCAACTGCTTTTGTTTCTCTGCTTCTGAGTATTGCCATTCAAGTACTAGAGGGCAACATAGTCTATTCAGGTCTCAGTCATCCTTCCCTGGAGGTGGGAGGTGCCAGAAGATTCTCAGCCTTGGTAGGAGTCATGACTAATGGCAGGTACAGATATAGGGCCAGCCTTGGCATGGGCACAGAAGGTAGGGCAGTAACAGGTGCTGGCGTGGGAGGGGGTGTTGGGGAAGGAACACCCCCAGGTGGCACGAATAGTTTCTTACAGTCCTCTACAGTTTTCCATTCCTCCAGTAACAACTACGCAAATTTCTCCTCAAAAGTCTCAGATAATGGTGGGAGCTCATCCTCCCCGGAGTCTTTACTGTCTTTTGTTATCACTCTCCAGGTAGCTGGAATCCCTTCTGGGGCAATAGTCTGTGGCACTTTAGAGCTGTCCACAAGGTCACTACACTCTACTAAGGCTATGAAAGTTTTGGCGATCAAATCAGCCTGTCGACCCACCACCACAGGGTTTTTAAAACATTCAACCTTGGAGAGTACTCCCTCTACAGTGTCCTTACTGGTACCCAGGGGAATATCCAGTATAAGCAAAGCATTTTGGGGGTCGATCGCCTGCCCACTACACCACCCCACCAACTGGTGTACAGCCATCTCTACTGGGGTAGCCATTAATCTTTAACAATAATTCGTAATTTTTAGCCACTAGAAGGCACAAAATCCCAGCAGTGAGCTTCCAAAATGTAACCCCTAGGTGGCGCTATCCCATGGGCTACTACTCCTGCCGGCTTGGCTAGTAGGTTAAGGGGCCTGAGTTCTGAAATGGGTGCCTCCACCCGGAGGTCAGGGTTGGTAGTGGTCAAGCTAACCTGGGCACAGCCCTCCAGGACACTGTAACCCCCCCCCTTTCCATACTAGTGGCCAGAACAATATACAATAATCACTTTCACAATACCCCTGATGCACCACACAAGTACCCACTCTGTTTGCACTTACCACCAGGGCTTCTTCTGGCTCGTCCCTGGGGACCCCCTGTAAAACAGGGTTATACACAACAAATAACAGCAGTACAGTACTCTTGCACAAAATGGAACCACAGTCAGGGTAAATGCAAAAAAAGAGTTAGATCTGATTTATTTAAGGGACTTGAACAAGGGAGGGGCGTAATCAGGTTGATTTGCTTAAAGGCTGTATCAGTCAAACAGTTATGCATGCACTTCAGGGTCCATAAACAGTCACACACCCTGGGTACCCAGATGGAGAACGGTGGGCTACCCAGGAACGTTGCAGCTGGTTGAGGCCCTGTGATGGAAGAAAAACAACATGCACAACACACACTATTTGTTATCTGGAGCTGGAGGGCTCAGTTCCTGAAAAGAAATCCTGATGATTACCCACGATACCAAAGACTGGACACAGGCTGGATGAAAATCGTTACAGCAGGTGGTTATTCTGGAGTGCCAGGAGAAGCAGGGCCCACATGAATCGTTGAGGCGTCGTTCCTGTTCAGGTGTGGAGCAGGAGGCTGATCCCCAGGCAGGTCTCTCGTCGGTGGCTTTCTCTGTGCAGTGGGGTGGTCTGGCAGGGCCAGTGTGGCATGGCCCAGGCCGAATGGAGATGAACACGGATTCAGTTCAATTAAGCTGGATAAAGCTTCCAGCAAGCAGAACACAGTTCACACATTGGAGAACCAAATTACGACCCACTTATAATACACTGCATATTTACATGTAAAGGATTTTATGGTACCAGCAAGCAGAACACAGTTCACACAGTGGGGAACCAAATCATGACCCACTTTCAATACACAGCACATTTACATGTAAGGAAATTCTACTGTACCAGGCAAACCGCTCTCTGGTCACGATCGCAAAGTCTCTGCACAAACCGGGGATTCAGAAGTGGCTGGAAATCCTGAGAGGCCGATCGCATTCAGAAAATCTTTGGTTTTCTTCAGGTTAAAGCCTGGTCACAGTCCAGTGGCTTAAATATTCCTCACAACTCGGATTCAGTCCGAATAAACTCTGTTTTCCCTCTCAGGGACAGCAGGCAGACAGGCGGACCAAAACTCAGCCCTTCCACAGTTCTCCCATGCAAAACTACACAGAACTGCTGCTCAGAAATCACTTGAGCTGTTACTTCTTCACTTCTCAGCTCAAAAACTGAAACTAGCTGCAGCAGCCTGGAAAATTCCCTAAGATCCAAAAGGTTTGGTTGGCTGATCCTCCTGTCAGTCAGGCTCCCCCTTCAGGTGCAAAAAAGCCCAAAACTACAATTTCTACAGATTGTGACTCCAGACAGCTCCTGTAGTCCGGCTCCATTTTAGGTCCCACCATTGGTCCAATTCGCAGTCCAGGACCAAGGTAGTGGAGATGAACAAAACAGTCCTTGCTGCAAAGAAGGCAGGTTAAACAAACTACATTACCATTATCACTCTAAATGACTTTCAACAAATAGTTACATCTTTCAACAGAACTCCCTCTCAGATTACTTATGACTGCAATTCAGGCAGCTCTTAAAGAGACAGTACACAGAGGCTATACAGGCACTCTCTGGCAATCACATTTAAACTGCTAAAATGCAGGACACCAGCCTGGCAGTAAGCATTTAGGCAAGCCTCGAGAAGACTTTACCGGGAACCCCATTTGTTGGGGGGTATTACATGTATGTAGGATGTTTGCTTACTTATATATGAATGTTCAGTTTGTAAACCCCAGTAATGTGTATTTTATTCAGAAAGAAATTGTGGGTGAATTATTGCACCGACGTGCTCTTGGATGTGTCACTTAAGTTGGCAGATTGTACTTCCAGCATACAATTTGGGACAGCTACACCAGGCTGTGTAGACCACAGAATTTGTGGTGCACTCAATGTTGCTTCAAGGTTGGATCTGCGTATTCAGCTGTTTAAAGCAATTACCAAGAGTGGTATAGGCTGCGCTGCAGGTGTTGCATCTAGAACATTTAAACAAACCTTTTCTGACGGACCTGTTGATAGAGAAGTGTTTATCTCCCTTCTAGTGATTACTAACTAGACAGTCATCTAGATTATGTGCATGAGTTAATGTCACCCTAGGTGCATTTCCTGTAAATGATACCCATTGCTTATCACTAGGGAGGACTTTGCAGTGTCTTCGCCCCATTGCTTTAACCTGTAGTATCCTATCATTTAACTGGGTTAAAAAAGTTATTTCATGATTCATCATCATCATCCACTGTATCCGAACTGTTGTTTCATTTCTTCTGCCTGGGTTTGAAAGGTTCCCATATTGTCCAGTTACAGTATGCCTCAGGTGGAGGAAATAACCATGCTGCGTACTGGTAATGAGACTCAGTTTGGGTGCAGCCTGCTCTCAGCACTGAATTGCCAATTGTTTCTTTTCTTTAAAGGAGAACAGTCAGCACCAAGGGCCTCACACCCAACTGTGTGCTTTGTCCCAAGGTGCACTTTGTACAAAACATTTTGGTTTACTTACTGTTTACTGTAGTATAGTAGATTGTATCAGACTAATTTTGTTTACTTCTAGGCTGACATCTTTTGCTACTACAGTTGATACAAATCCCACAATCCCCTCTAGCTTACATCAGAGCAGGACTGCAGAAGTGGGAGATTCAAAAGCCTGCAGTGCATGTTAGAGCTTTTATAAGCTCTGATCAGACATTTTCTGTTTCTGCTTTTCTCCAGGGGCTAAGTACAGACCTCTGTTACAGTACTTGGCTCAGGGAGGACAGCATGTCCAGCAAACATCTGAGCAGAATTTATAAAAGCTTCAACATGTGCTGCAGTCAAGGACACTGGTTTACCGGGATTGAGAAAGGACATATTCTGTTTTACACATTGTAAAAAACGGTATTGTCACCAGTGTCTGCTAAGCCAAAATCCGGTTTTAGCGGTATTTGGTTCTCTGTATTTTGTTTAACAATTTTTAATTCTGCCAACATGCATTTTAGCAATTTTTACCTCCACTATTGCACATCCTTCCATCCTTGTACCAATTTAAAGATATTTTAGGTACAAGATGTGATGGCGGCAGCAGCAGCAGTACAGCCCCCATCCCTATGGTGTGATGGAAGCAGCACTATGGCCCCATCCCTCAGGTGCGATGGCAGCACCAACAGCACTACAGCCCCCATCCTGCTGTTGTGATGGCAGCAGCAACAGCACTACGACCTCCCTCCCTCAGGTGTGACAGAAGCAGCAGCACTGTGGCCCCCATCCCTTAGGTGTGATGGCAGCAGTACTACATTCCCCATCCGCCAGTGGTGATGGCAGAAGCACTACAGCCCCTACCCCTTTAGTGTGATAGCAGTAGCAACAATGCAGTCCACATCCCTCTGGGGTGATGGCAGTAGTGACAGCACTATGATCCCCTTTCTTCAACACCCACACCCTACGTGCACAAGTTACAAATGACTTAGTCTCTTTTCTTGTTAGAACTCAGATGTGAATTAATCTGAACCATCACTGCTAAGGTGGACTACCTTTGTTTTTTCCTATCTATAATTTAACTGCCTGAATTGGATTTCTGCCTGTGACACTGCTGACCAGGGTTATGGAACAGACTTGGGTGTTGGAGGGCCAGCTGATGGATGAAGGCTTGAGTGTCCAACGACTACTCACCTTCTTCTGGAAGGGAGAGTGGGTTCATGGCTCAGCATTTGCTGGCACCTGGTGGAGGCCAGAGGCATGACAACATGTCAGCCCCCACTGCAGGAGGAAGCATGACGGACATTGTCTTATGCCTTGACATCATGTGGCCTGTTAAGAAAATGGGAAAACACCCGTTGGCCAACCGAAGGATGGCTGTTGGTCCCTCCATAAGCTGGAAGCCCCAGACATGTGTCCGTTCTGACCCCTGCCATGCCCAGGATACACAGGAAGCTCTTTGGGGCAATTTTGCTCCACTGGTAGCCTCCCACAGGGGTAGGGGCCCACTCAGTGAAAGGTTAACTTTGGGTTACCTGGTAGCACAGCAGTAAGGGGCAGTGTATGGTGGCCGGGACTTGGCAGCGGTGGTAGGGGACCTTGGCAGGCTTGAAGGAGTGGATGGCCAGGGGGTAGGAGAAGCAAAAAAAACAAACAATTGCTTGAATTTGCTTCTTTGAAATAAAGTGTCTTTACCTAAAAAATCCACAAGTCATTAGTGCAGGACATTCAAATGGATTCATGCATCTCCCAGACATGTGGATGTTTTTTTTTTTTTACTTGGTATCCATGAAAAGGGTGTTTCCCAGTTTTCATGTCTTTGTTCAGATGTGAATTGAGCACCACTGTGCCCACCAGCATCATACAGCCCCTAGGATTTTACCTTCTGTGTGTCAGTGACTGTGCTTTCAAAATCCACTGGCCAAACCTGTTGAAACATTCTATCAGAAAACTTTTTGTTGTCACAGAGACTGAAACAGCAGGTGGGAGAAAAGGTGCAAATGATCCCATTCACCTAAATGGGATACTAACTGTGAAGTCTTTTCATAAATAGTAAGGCAGTTTCTTCCTTGTGAACATACTTTGTCAGACTAGTTTTCATTCAAACAACTGAGGATTTTGGATGGCCCTACTGATTATAAACTTGAATAAGCTAGTTGGTAACAGTGATCCTGTGTTTAGCAGTCTACAGCTTAGATGCTCATATGCAAAGAATACAGTAAAAACCTGACTATAATCTAAAAACAAGCTTATAAAACACACAAAATGTATCTGAACATTTATCTTTACCTATACAAAATCATTGCAGCCCAAGTAAAACAAGTAAATTACATGGTACCCTGACTACTATTCTATGATGTAGTATACTGGTATTTTTTTTATATTATTTGTAAAGCAGGCAAGGCCCACTAGGCAGAACTGTCTGTTTTCAGGAGTGACCTAGAAGCACTGGGAAGGTTAAGCGACTTGCTTGGAGTCACACAGTATGCAAGTGGAGGTTGTGGGAATCAAACCCACGTCTGCTGGATATACCCAGTTCAATCACTGTTTGTTACTCTAACCACCAGGCATGGGTGGTTAAACTGAATGGCTGATTACAACAAAGCAGTGCGGGTGATTTCCTTACTGACTCTATATGCAGCAAAGCAGAAAGAATGCAAAGCACAGCAGCATTCATTTTAAGATGCTGAAATCCAGGTTGGCCCGCTGGCGCTGCGGTAGCACTATTGCTTGCAATGCCAGCAACCCAAGGTCAAAAGTGAACTCGGGTTCCTGGAGGTCTGGCCAGGGGAGTAGGATTGAGCACCTGGGGGACTGCTCTCCTCCTCCAGGGACGGTGGGCTGCAGGTCCTGCTGCTTTACCACCACCACCTGTGTGACCGCGGGTGGTGGTGGTGCAAAGGTGCTGCAGAGTGATCAGGAGGGGAGGACACTAGCCAGGATCTGGAGCAGTGGCATGTCTCTAGGTGACCTACTTCCTTGGATCTCCTCTAGTGCCAGTGCCCTCAGGGACACAGACCAGAAAAAACAGGAACAATTACCCCACATCGGCCACTGGCAGGTGGGACCCAGGTGCCCCAGACTTCATAACCAGGCTCCACGAGGGGCCCACTAAGCTGCCAGACACACACTAAGGGAGTGTGGAGGGGTGACCTGGGGTCCCCTCCCTTCCCACCTGGGGGGGTACAATCCAGGCAGGATAAGGACAGGCCCACAGGAGCTCTTGAGCATTACCTGGGGGTGAAGCTAGGGGATACACAGCCTAGGGCTCTCTGAAAAGTGGAGACTGATGCTGTGAGAAGGGGACATAGAAAGAGAAAATAAAAAAAATTAAAAATGCTGAAATCTTAGAGATTCTGTGCAGTGACATGCAATTTCCATGAGGCACCGGTACAAAAATTCAAAATCCTCAACCCAAGCAGGATTCCGTGATTGTTACTGGTAAAAATGGAAAACCAGGGTCCCTGGCTGCAGTCAGCTGAATCTTCCACTGCTGCAGTATTACGCTGATATCAGCTGCAGGGGATTCTGGAATTTTTAGATCTTCGAGGATATCTCTTTTCATCAGGCCATACCTGTAGAACTTCCCAGGCACTAGGTCCACACGGAAACATTTGCAAGCAGTCAGCCAGGGGTCACCCATGATGACGTCAGACGTCAGCATGCATGTAAACATGGGTGGCCCCACATCTCCTCAGTTCTTTTTCTGTCATTGATCAGACACATCGGACAGCTGAGGAAACATTGCTGTACTAGCTGGCATTTTTCTTTTCACACATTTTTTTTTATATATATAAAGGTTTTTTATTTCCTCCTTGGTGGGCTGGGCAACTGTAGCAGCCTGGTTCCCAGTTCACTCAGCTGTCCTGTGTCTCCACCATTCCTCCTCCCCAAGACTGGGTGGGCTGCTGGCGCTGAGTGGGCGTCATAGAGCCCATCCCCTATTTTAACTCCAGATTTTCTCCCCAGGCATGGCTGGATGTGCAGTGAGCATGGTGTGTGAGTTCCACCTTTGCGGAGGCACCCTCAGCACTCCATACACTGGCCCTTCCCCAAGCTGCGTGACCGCGCATGCGCTGCCATCTGGATTCCTCCAGGTGGTAGTCGAGTGGGGGGTCTTGAGGACCCCCCTCCCCGAGGAAAGAGAGTTGTCCTATGGATGCTCATTCTTCCCACCTTAGCCGAGCCCTCAAGTGACTAAAGTCCATTCCCGAACTCGGGTCGCCGATGTGGCAGCAGGGAGGCATAGATGCCTCAGCCCGCCACACCACTGTCCGGCTTCTTTTCTTTTCATTTAGTAGTCACTTTTACAGTGATCTTCAATTACCTGCATGTCATTGAAAGAACCATCAAAACTCTTCAGACACTGTGAGTGTGGAGACAAGATCTATGCTGGAGACTTCCACGACGTCAGTGTCTGCTGCCTAGGCCTGGAACACAATGTGACAGCCTGCAAAAGTTGCTGGGGGTTCGATTCCGTGACAGGCGATGCCATAAAGAAGCTTTATAAAAGCATCTCCTCCAAGAGGAGGTAGCTAGGATGGAGAAGGAACTCCATCAAAAGGCTGCAGCATCGCTGGCCCAATTGACCAAATTGTGGTCATCAAAATCCTGGGAGAAGGTGTCAGGGAATCACAAGCATTGGGATAAAGATGAAGAGAAGGCCTCCCTGCTGCATTCCAGGTCGTCGACTTGTTCCACAGGTGCGACATTTTCAACACCGTCATCCACTTTGGCAACAGCGTTGCCTGCCCCCCCCCCCCACCACCATCGGCAATGACACCAAGGTCAAGGCTTGGCGCAGGCGCTGCCATGCCTAGTGTGGCTGGTATGTCGACATCAGGGACTCTGACTCCCCCTCGACTCCTCCAGTAACATCCTTCGACCACATGGGCGCTGATGCTCAGGCAGTTCTCTTATCATTTTTGGACACAAGACACCTATTGCCTAGCCTCCTTTTTCCAGGGGGCCCATCGATGGCGCCTGTTACTAACCCCAGGAAAACCACTAGGAGGCAGTGCCCACCCAGTACCCAAAAAATAAATAAAGATGTCGGAAGGGATTGTGCTCTGATAAACCTCTAGCGGAACTGTACTGCACACAGTTTGGTAAGTGGGTCCAGTTTCTCCAGTTGCCTGTTACTAACACCCCATCAATGCCGCAAGGTACCTCCTTGCCACAGCCACCTCCTGTGCCGCCACCAGCATGCTCTCTTCCCTCTGTTGACCCAGTCAACGAAGAGTATAACCCTGACTTAATAATGCAGAAAGAGGAGGATGAGGCTGAGGATTATACTGAAAGCCACTATGACTGTGGCACCAGCTGTACTGTCTCAACCTGCAGTGAGGACTCTGTGGTGAATACCCCACTGTCCCCTCCAGAGGATCCCACTTTTTTTTACTATGATGAAGCAGTTTCAAGCTGCAATGGGTTTTGACCTGGAAGAGCAGGACACTACCAAAAAGAGCTTCATAGAGTTCCTTGAACTACCAGCATCTCCTGCCATCGTGGTGCCTCCTCTGCTTCTATCCTTAGAGGATACCACCTTTGCTACCTGGTACAGACCAAACAACATTCCAGTTGTCCACAGGAAAGCAGACAAAACTGTGTCTAGCACCTTCTGGGAAGCCTTTCTGTGCTACACAACCGGAGACTGACAGTGGTGATTAATGCTTCCCACGACAGGTCTGGGGCACCTGTGCACCTTAGTTCCCTCCCTCCTGATAAAGAGTCCAGGAGTTTGGATGTTATAGGCAAAAGGACATATGGCTCGGCATCATTGGGCCCTCCTATTGCTAACTACCATGTCCAGGATGAAGTATCAGAACACCCTTTGGAGGATGGCCAAGGCAGCTGCACAGGCCTTGCCTGAGGGTACCCTGCAACAGGAGATAATTAAAGCTCTCACTGCTGGGGCTAATGTGGGCAAGTGTTTGCTCCAGACAGCTTGTGATCTCTCAGATGCTGCTGCCAGGGCTGTGGCCTTGGGCATCTGTTTCAGGGGAGATTTTTGGCTTAGAGTGGCAGGCTTTGCAAATAATGTGCAACAGTCCAGTCCATTCTTAATGATCCATTTCGAGGGCAGAAATTGTTCGGTCAGGAGGTCCAAGAGACTCTAACCACTCTTCAGGCCTCAGGCGAGACTTTGAAGTCGGTGCACTCCTTCTACCATACACACCACAGGGGCAGGTCCCTTTCATCTAGCTGGCATTAGTGCCTAGCTATTGGACAGCAGGGCAGGGCCAAAGGAACAGGGGCCTTGTCAGTCTCACCGGACGCTTGTGAAAATGGGTAATTTTGCTCACAGGCCTTTTTTTTTTTTAATACGCCTCCCACTCACCCCGACTGGCCACTCCTTCAGAGCGCCAGTGCTGTCCCACTACCCTCCGACCTCCTGCCACCTCTAGCAGCTTCCCATTACAGCCTGCCTTGAGTGGAGGGAGGTGACTAGGAGATCATTAAAAAGGGTCATGCTCTGGAACTTTTGGATAACCCTTCATATCATCCCCCACTTGTGAAAGCATATCTTCCAGGGCATCTGCCCCTGTTGCTGGAGGAAGTATAGACTTTGCTTCAGAAGCAGGCCATAGAACCTACACCCCTAGAACAGAGGAATACAGGATCTTACTTAGAGTGGGAGCTCTTGCAGCAGGCTATTACCATTAGGACTATGCCGCCAGGCACTAGGACCCCATGGAAGCCTTCTAGCTAGCAGTCTTCAGCGGGGACCGCCCCCGATGCTGGCTTCTTCCCAGTGTCTGTCAATGATATATCAGGGGGTGGTCCCCAGCCTCACCTCAGTTAATTTCCCACCGCAGACCCCATCTACTTCGGCTCTTCGGTTGCCTTCAAAACTTTTTTTGGTGGTTGTCCACGAATTTTGGTAGTTCTTACTTTTTTCGTCGAAAAGTCCACTTTTCATTTGATTTTTCTCATCTGCATGTCGTCTTCACCATTATCGGTTTCTTCTACCGAGAAGAAGAGGACCAAGTGTGCCTGCAGTTGCCAGATTCCGGCCAAGGACAAGCACGAGGCCTGTGTCTTCCAACCATGACACCAAGGCCTGGTCCATCTGCAGCGGCTTTACTGGTTGGACTCAGATTCACCGCCTTAAGGCACTAAAGGCCCGCATCCTGGAACAGCAGGTGGCCGTTATGCAGAGCTCACCAGCCGAGAAGTCTTCCTCTTTTTTTCTCGCTCCTCAAAGCATAAGGATAAGAAAAAGGACACAGACCAGTGTAAGTCCCAAGAAAAGGCCCGGAGTCAGTCCAAGGGCGTTCGTGTGCCCTGTCCCTGCTCCGTAAGAAGACCTTCTTGGGTTCCAACTTCAGGGGCACTGACCACTCCTTCTGCTATTTGCAGCACTCTTCTGGGTGGCAGGATTCCTCTACTCCGGCCCAAACCCCAATGTCAGGGAGTGGACAGCAGGGCTCATGTTCTACACTGGCCTTGAGTACCCTGAAGGCGAAGACTACACTCTTGCGGTCACCCTCTGCCTCAGGGGTCAAGACCTTCTCCCTGTCTTCCGTGGGTACCTTGGTCCCATCGCGCAAGGTCCTGATGCTGGTCTCTTCTGGGGCTCTGGGTAAGACTACTGAGCACCGGGATTGGGAGTTGGTCTCTAAGCTGACCTTGGCTCACTGTACCTTGGTCTCTCAGGCGTCCACGGCCGAACCGATGACGGCCTCCAAGCTTGACAGCTCTAGACCATCGGCACAAGACAAGGGTCGTATGTTGGGCAAAGCCCCTCCAGAGCTCGATAATTCACTCGTCCATAGGGCTTTTACACCTGACGACCAAGGGGATCAGTTTACTCCCTCTCCGAGGGACCCACCGGACTTCACCTCTTCCCCTGTTGCTCCACCTACGCCAGAAATGCCTTGTCCTCCGGCTGGGCCAGCGGCTTCTCAGCTCTCAAAGGAAGAGCTGACGGAACTTTTTCAGTTTTGGTGGGGCCAAGTGAAAACAGACGTCCTACCACCGCAGCCGGATACTGATCTGATTCCAGATACAGACAAGGACTAGGTTTGGGGAGACAAACCTTCCTCACCTGTATGTAAACCTAAGTCCCACTCACACAGTCCTACCGACTCCCATGTCCAGACGTTAGATAAAGAATGACATCAGCGATGTCGCTGCTGTTCACCAAGCACTTACCGCCGTCGCTCCTCCAGCCATAGGCGGTCAGTCGGATAGCTGTCGGCATTCTACCAGCCGTCACTGGTCCCACAGCCGTTGCTGGTCCTCTGGTGGGTGGCATGCATTTGAGAGGTGCAGATCTTCCTCAGGCTCTAGATCGGCTTCCCTCTGTTGTAGAGGTCATGGTTCGGACTCTAGCACATCGGGTTCTAACCGTTCTCCTTTGAGAGAAAGCATGTGTCCCCAGATGAAAAGGACACCCCTAGATCTCCTCCTGATGATCCTAGCTATGTGGACATCACGAGACATATCCAGACTTCCAATGGATGGGAGATGGAGGATCTGGATCCAGAGCGCTGGAGGTTAGCCATGTACCTTAGGCATAAGGACCCAGAGACCTTGGTCATTCCTCCTTTAGTGGGTACGTTCCAGAATCTCACCCAGATCACTTAGAAGCATCCTTCCACCACTCCAGCAATCTCTAAAAAGTTAGATAAGCTGTACCGGGTGCCAAGGGATGAGCCCTTTTTGGCAGAACACCCTCAGGCAGACTCGATAGCAATTACGGCTGCCCATGACAAGTCGAAGAAGCTGAAACAACTCAGTTCGCAGTGTCCTGACGTAGAGTCCAGATTTTTAGACCAGGTGGGCAAGAATGTGTATTCTTCCTCCACCTGTTCTATTAGATCATCGAACTTTCTCACACAAGGGTCCAGTACCAGAATGCGATGTGGGAGAAGGACTTAGAGGTTGCTCAGGCCTTGCCAGACTCTGCTCAGAAAACAGAGCTTCTGGATATTCTGAAGTCGGGTTCGGATGTAGGCACTCGTGTCGTAAGGGCCTCGTACAACACTGCAGACCGGCTTCTAGGGCAGCGGCATCCAGCATTTGCCTTAGACGTCATGCCTGGCTCAGAGTCTCTGGATTCTCCCAGGATCTGCAGTCTGGGATCCTGGACCTTCCCTTCCAGGGTTCCATTCATTTTTGGGAGGAGAGAGAAAAGCTGACCTCTCATCTCCAAGAGTCCGGGAAATGTATCTGGTCTGTCCAAAAGATGTATAGGTGGGACCAGAAATCCTTTCGCAAATGGTCTTTTCGTAAGCTCTCAGGGCAGAACATCCACAGCCAGGTTCTGCAGAGGGGAGGCTTCAAGAGGAAAGCACCAACCCAAATTCCTGGGAGCTCTGTCTCTAGAGGCCCAAGAACTCCCAGCCCTCTCTGCCTGTTCCCGGATCTGCCCAGTGACTCGCTACCTGCCCCCGCTCCTCTAGCAGAGGCTACAGGGGAGGCATTAGGGGTTCACTTCTCCCTCTACCTAGAGGGAGGGAGCAGCATCACCACAGACCTCTGGGTGTTGTATCTTATCAGGAGAGGACATACTCTTGAGTTCCTTCGGATCCCTCCGGACAAGCCAGCAGGGTCCTCCCATTATCCTCCTTTGCACAGTCCTCTTATAGAAGGAGAAATCCAAGCCCTTCTACAGAAGTGGATTATAGAGCCAGTCCCCCCAGATCAACAAGGGTAGAGCTGCTATTTCACTTTTTCCTGGTCCCGAAAAAGACCAGAGACCATTGGCCCATTCTGGACCTCAGCTCTCTAAACCTTTTTATAGAGTACAAGCAGTTCAGAATGGTCACTCTGCTCAGGCCTCATTCCCATCTTGCACCAAGGGGACTGGCTCTGTTCCCTGGACATGCAGGACACCTACCTGCACATAAGGGTCTTTCCTCCCCATCGGAAGTGTCTGAGGTTCCACTTCCAGGGGAGACCTTACCAGTTTCGAGCTTTACTGTTTGACCTCTCCGCTCCTCGAGTCTTCACCAAATGCCTAGCAGTGGTGGCTGCAGCTCACCAACACCAGGGCCATTACCTCTTCCTCTACCTAGGTGACTGGCTCCTGGCAGCTCCTTCCAGAGCTCAGCTGCTTCGTACTCTCAGAGACACCTTTTCTCTCTACTGAGAGCTGGGGATCACCCTGAACCTTCCAAAGTTATCCTTATGGCCCAGCCAGTGACTCTTTTTCATCGGAGCAGTCCTGGACACAGTTCAGGGCATGGCCTTCCTCCCAGAGGGCAGGGGGATCACCTAAGGGGTGTAGCCTGGACAGTATCCATGGCTCCACAGGTCCCAGCCAGGACCTTCTTCAGACGTCTGGGGCACATGGTGGCAGCAATCCCTACAGTTCCCTTGGCCTACCTTCATATGTGAGTTCCACAGTGGACGCTCGGGGTGCAGTGGGACCAGAGGTCAGATGACGTGGACCAGCAGGTCAGGGTCTCCAGCCCAGTCTGAAGGACTCTTTCCTGGTGGCTAGACCCCTCCAACCTGGTACGAGGGGTCCCCTTTCGTCGGAAGCCCCCGAGGCTGATTTTAACTACAGACGCATCCAACCTCGGTTGGGGTGCTCATCTGGCAGACAGACCCAGGGGACATGGTCTCCAGATGAGCAAATGCTCCACATCAGTGTCCTAGAGATGTGAGCGGTCCTGAACGCCTTGCGGGCATTTCAGATGGACCTTTTACCAGGCCCTCTTCTCATCCAGATGGACAACACATTGGTAGTGTTTTATGTCAACAAGCAAGGGGGCACACATTCTTACCCCCTTTGCCAGGAGGCGATAAGGGTCTGGTATTGGGCACTGGAACATCACCTAGACCTCACTGCTGTTCATGTTCCAGTCATCCAAAACGTCTTGACCGACAGCTTAAACCAGTCTTGGTCCAAGGCTCATGAATAGGAGCTCCTTTAGTTGGCAGCAGATCAACTATTCGACAGATGTGGCCGCCCAGAGTTGGACCTCTTTGCGTCTCCACTCAACACCAAACTGCCCAGTTTCTGCCCGCTAGAGCCTGCACCTGGTGTTTTCTGGCCAGAAATGTTTGTGCCTCTGTTGGACAGGGAGGTTTCAGTACACCTTCCCTCCCTTTCCCATGCTTCAGAGGATTCTTCTGAAGTTTCAGACCGAGGGAGCAGAGATGATCCTCATTGCTCCATATAGGCCTCGGCAGATTTGGTTCCCACTGCTTCAGCAGCTGGCAGTGGAGCCTCCAATTAAGCTGCCGCTAAGTTCACACTTGCTGTCACAGGATCAGGGAACCCTGGTCCACCCGGATCTCCGATCCCTGCATCTTCATGCCTGGCTCCTGCAGACTTAGTCAAATCTAGGTATGGGGTCTCCCAGGAGGTAGCGGACGTCCTTGTAGCAGTGAGAAAGCCCTCAGCCAGATCCACTTATGCCATGAAGTGGAAAAGATTTTGCCTGTGGGCTTCACCCCATCACTTGACCCACTTACCTGTCCAGTGAACCCTGTTTTAGAGTATATACTCTCCTTATTAAATAAAGGCTTGAGCTACTCCTCCATAGAGGTACATCTTTCCGCAATTTCTGCTTACCATGTACCTACACAACTGGACGTGTCCCGTACGTTTCTGTGGGGCATACTGCATATTAAGCCTCCCATCAGAGATCCGGTACCACCCTGGGATCTCCTTTTTATGCTCGAAAAACTTACTCTTCCCCTGTTCGAGCCTGCCGTGTAATGCAAGAGTCGCTTTCTTCCTTGGAAAGCACTATTTTTAGTTGCCGTTACTTCTGTCCGGAGAGTTTCTGAGCTTCAGGCCCTGATGTATAAGGAGCCTTGTTTAGTTTTCCATAAGGACAGGGTATCCTTACGAACTAACCCTAAGTTTTTGCCCAAGGTAGTGTCCGAGATCACGCTAAATCAAGATGTTAACCTTCCAGTTTACTACCCTAATCACTTGAACAGAGGGGAAGTGCTCCTGTATAATTTGGATGTCCACAGAGCGCTACGGTATTGCCTTAACCGCATCGCTCCACACTGTAAGATGGAGCAGTTGTTTGTGGCCTTTGCACCCCATTGTCAAGGTGCTCCGGTGTCTAAGCAGATATTATCCAAGTGGCTAGTAAATTGCATAGTTTTCTGTTACAACAAGTGCAACAAACCCCTGCCAGGCTCGGTTAGGGGTCATTCTACAAGGGAAGTGGCTACTTCCTTTGCATCCATGCATAATGTCTCCATTGCAGATGTCTGTGCAGTTGCTACCTGGAGCTCAGTGCATACTTTCATTAAGCACTATAGCCTGGACATTGCCACTAGGAGAAGGGCAGGTTTCGGCCTGGCAGTCCTTCAAGGCCTCCTACCTTTAGTGCCTTCCTATAGCTGTTGCACTTCAGCCTCCTAACGGATCCACTTTTCTCCTTTTTTCAGGACTGCTTGGAACTCAATCCTAATGGTAAGCTTGCTGCAAGAGCTCCCACTCGAAGTAAGGTAGTACAGTTATGTAAGAACTTACCATAGCAGTAGATCTTCAAGAGGAGCTCTTGCATCAGGCGATGCTTTCTCTCCTTCCTTCCCCCTGGTGAGTTTCTGCATTTTTTAGTTACTTTATGGTAAGCTTCTGCCTGGTCCGCCTGCCGGCCTTACCAACGGGTCTCTGGCAGGTGAACTGAGGTGGGGCTAGGGACCACCCCTGACATACCATTGGCAACGTCGGGGCAGAGCCGGTGCCATGGGCAGTCCCTGCTGAAGACTGCTAGCTAGAAGGTTTCCGTGGGGTCCTAGTGCCGGCGACATAGTCCTAATGGTAATAGCCTGCTGCAAGAGCTTCTCTCGAAGATCTACTGTTACAATAAGTTACGTAACTGTACTTTTTTACACCTGGTACTTCCTTGCCCCAAAGTGGACAGGCGACCTAAGGCCTATTCTGGATCTCAGGGATCTCATCTTCTTCTTCACGGAGTTCAAGAAGTTCAGAATAGTCATTTTACAGGGTCTCCTCCCCTTACTGCAAACAGGGGATTGGATCTGTTCCCTTGATATGAAGGGATGCATACCTCCATGTCAAAATCCAGAAGCGTCACAGAAGCTACTTCAGGTTTCTGTTCCAAGGGGAACATTACCAATTCAGAGTGTTGCCCATTGGCTTGTCTTCTGTGCCACAGGTCTTTACCAAATGCTTAGCAGTGGTGGTAGCAGCCCTTCCAGAGAAGGCCTGTATGTTTTCCTTTACCGAGATGATTGGCTATTGAAAGCCCATTCCAGGGATCAGTTGTTGAAGACCTTAGCCAGAACCAGACAGCTGTTCAACGCTCTGGGGTAACAGGCCGCATACCAAAATCAGTGTTGACACCCTGCCAGCAGCTGTAGTACATAGGGGCAGTCCTGGACATGGCCCAGAGCTCAGCTTTCGTGCCTCTGGACAGGGCTGATCACCTGATTGCGCAAGCAAAATTAGTGCATGACAGCCATTATATCTCATCATGGATGTTTTTACACTTTCTGGGACTCGTGGCCGCAGCTCTTGTCACTGTAACTGGCCAGGCTGCATGTGCAGATTCCCCAGTGGACCCTAAGAGTCTATTGGGATCAGCTTACAGACCTAGAACAGATTGCAGTAGTCATGTCTTCTGTATGCAAAGTGCCCAAGTGGTGGATAGAACACACCAACCTGCTCAAAGGGGTTCCATTCCTGATCTCCTCTGCTTTGCAGATCCTCACCATGGATGCTTCGGGGGTGGGCTGGGATAGCTAACTTGGGTCTTCACAAGACACAGGGCACATGTACTCCAGCGGAGAGCACCTTGCACATAAATATTCTGGAAGTGCGGGCTGTTCTGTATGGACTACAGGCCTTCCAGACCCACTTGTCCCCAGGTCCTCTGCTAATTTAGATGGACAATACCAGTGTGATGCATTACATCAGCAAACAAGAGGGGGACTCATTCCTATCCGCTGTGCAGGGAAGTAGTGAGGGTTTGGTATTGGGCTCTGAAACATGTTCTAGAACTGTCAGCAGTACATGTTCCAGGTATCCAAAATGTCTTGGCAGACAAGCTCAGATGGTCACAGTCCAGGATGCATGAGTGGGAACTGTTGACCTTAGTGGTTGACGACGTGTTCGAAAGATGGGGTCATCCAGAGTTGGACCTTTTTGCTTCCCAACACAGTGCAAAAATGCTATGTATTTATCTCGAGCTCTGGAAAGGGAACGCTGACAGAGGAATAAACTGGTTGCCATGTGATTATCTCAAGCTCTGGTAAGGGAATGCTTACAGAGGAGTAAACTCACTAACTGGGTTATTTATTCTCAGTAATGTTCAGTAATGTTCACATGTATCCTCTTTTCTGAGAACTCTGATAGCATAGTAATTAAGCAATAAGGCATGACCAGGGGTTAGATTAACATTCTGCTAATCAACCATTAGGGGTGTAATGTGGCACGAGGCGCAGCCGAGTGCCATATTGTCCCTAGGGGGTGATTAACTGACTGTTAATCTAACTCCTGGGAGTGCCTTATTGCTATTATAAAAAATATACCAAAAGAAAGGTGTTAAAAGTATACTTTTTAAATGTTTTCCTCATTTAGAGGGAGATTTTTAATAAAATAGTTCTTCCAGCAGAAGTTTAAGAATGCTGGTTCAAAATCAGAGTGCATCATTCCACACATTCAGCAGTGCTAGAGGATGGAATGCTGACAAAAATAATTCACGTGCCATGGTGATCAGGCTGTACATGACAGTGTAACATGGATTAATGTAAGGCTGTTGGAGTCCTAACAGCCAATCAGATTGCAGCATTTCTGAGACCCTTTTTATAATTCTATTTATTATATTAACAACACTAATTACTGTGCAGCCCGCTTTAGGGCTTATTATGGGTCACAGTCCTCCTCACTACCACATTTCCCCTGTAACACAACATTTAATAATTAATTATTCATTAATCCCTTTGATCTCCAGTTCCCAGTTGTTCAAGTGCTTATCCCTTCTGAAGTTACATTTTAGAAAATGGCTATAGCTCCATGCTTCTCTTCTTGCTGCCTGTGTTTAGCACTTCTGTCAGGGAAGGGGATGCAAACGTGTAGTCATGTTAGGAAAGTGATGATGGCTTCATGTTGCTTTTGATGCATCAGGCTCCTCATTTCCTATATTTAAAAAAAACTTTTAGAAAACCTAGATGGGGACTTTGTAAACAGATTAATTAAGTTTCTAAATATTGCAACCAAAGGTATGTCACTGTCCCTGGGCCTCAAGAGGGTAGTCCTGCATCAGCAGCAAGACACCCCCTTACCCTGAGGCAGAAAGCCTTCGAGACGGACACTTACCCTGCCACTGTCACCACATGTGCAGCAACCTTGGCTCAAACCAGTAACATCATAAAACACCAGAGCCTGGGGGTAGTGGGGCTCTGCTTAGGGAGGTGGAAGGGATTGGGCTGTCAGTTCCACAGAACCAAAATATGACCCCTTCCTAAAATACAGCACTAAAAAATGTGAGGATTAGACTGACTGACTTTCAGGAAGCTAAGGGTAGTTGTTCCTTTTTAAAATGAAGGCAAAACTGGTAATCTTTTTTTTTTTTGTTTTCTTTTCTATTCAGATTTTTGTTCTTCTTTCACCAGGCCTGCCCCTGTCAATCCAACAGTCCCAGCCCCATTACCAGCCATCCATTAACTTACCCCAGTCTATCCATGCATTGACTGCCCCCCCCCCCAAGAAAATACAAAATCACACATGCCCACACAATGCAAAGCATCATGGGCTACATATGCAAATCACCACGGAATGTTATGCTGGTTCAACTTTAAACACGTGTCTATGTCATCTGTTAGCACCCTTTGCAAACTGTGTGAGAGGCCTTTCGGCACCATGCAATTCTGCTTAAAGTTGAATTAGCATAACATTCTGTGGTGATTTGCATATGCATCCCATGATGCTTTGCATTGTGTGGGCATGTGTGATTTTGTATTTTCTTGAAACTTGGCTTCCCAGCCAAATACCCTTTGGGGTAACCCTTGCCTCAGTGTTTGCGTACAGAGGTTCTTTGTCTTTTAAATAGTTTTTTATTTTAATGGGTTCACCACAACATAACCAAGACACACTGTCTTAGGGTAGCTGGTTCATTCCACTGGGGTGTCAAACAGACGAGGCATACTGATGAGTTCTGGTAGGACGAAACACGTGTGTATGTCATCTGTTAGCACCCTTTGCAAACTGTGTGAGAGGCCTTTCGGCACCATGCAATTCTGCTTAAAGTTGAACCAGCATAACATTCTGTGGTGATTTGCATATGCAGTCCATGATGCTTTGCATTGTGTGGGCATGTGTGATTTTGTATTTTCTTGAAACTTGGCTTCCCAGCCAAATACCCTTTGGGGTAACCCTTGCCTCAGTGTTTGCGCACAGAGGTTCTTTGTCTTTTAAATAGTTTTTTATCTTAACGGGTTCACCACAACATAACCAAGACACACTGTCTTAGGGTAGCTGGTTCATTCCACTGGGGTGTCAAACAGACGAGGCATACTGATGAGTCCTGGTAGGACGAAACACGTGTCTATGTCATCTGTTAGCACCCTTTGCAAACTGTGTGAGAGGCTTTTCGGCACCATGCAATTCTGCTTAAAGTTGAACCAGCATAACATTCCGTGGTGATTTGCATATGCAGCCCATGATGCTTTGCATTGTGTGGGCATGTGTGATTTTGTATTTTCTTGAAACTTGGCTTCCCAGCCAAATACCCTTTAGGGTAACCCTTGCCTCAGTGTTTAGCACAGAGGTTCTTTGTCTTTTAAATAGTTTTTTATCTTAATGGGTTCACCACAACATAACCAAGACACACTGTCTTAGGGTAGCTGGTTCATTCCACTGGGGTGTCAAACAGACGAGGCATACTGATGAGTCCTGGTAGGACGAAACACGTGTCTATGTCATCTGTTAGCACCCTTTGCAAACTGTGTGAGAGGCCTTTCAGCACCATGCAATTCTGCTTAAAGTTGAACCAGCATAACATTCCGTGGTGGTTTGCATATGCAGCCCATGATGCTTTGCATTGTGTGGGCATGTGTGATTTTGTATTTATCTAGAGTTGCCTCTTTTCACACTCACCAAGGCATAGAAGATTGCAAAAGTTACTTAAGGTGCAGATGCTGAAAAGACTGGTAAGACCCAGCTGAACCTGATTGCACATCCAAAAGTGCTGGGACCAGTCTTTTCAGAGAGGTCATGGAGCTGGTTTCTTGACCTGGCTGTTGTAACTTTCCTCCTGTTAAAATAACCCTTAGAGAAGGTTTTTTTTTGTTCGTTTTACAGGAAGGAAGCTTCATTTTGCAGTGCTCATTTACAAGGAGGTCCTCGTTAGGACAGTCAGCAGTACAATGAGTTGATCTTTCTTCGAGGGTAGGTCTGAGAGTGGTGTCTAGGATTTATTCCTCGGCCCCTCTCTCCCTATCCTGCGGGGTACCGCAGGGTTCCATCCTGTCACCCATGTTGTTTGCAGTGTATATGCTGCCATTACGAGAGATCATTAGGTGGTACAGTTTGAGTTTTCACTGCTATGCAGATGATACTCAGCTGTACATGTCCTTTGTGCCAGGACAGGATGCGTTCCACTCGGTATATAAGAGTTGTCTAGCCGAGGTCCAGGATTGGATGAGTGTGAGCTGGCTACGTTTGAACCCGGTTAAAACTGAGGTGCTGGTTGTGGACCCAGATCATCGGGGGGGGTGGGTTTGTTGTCAGGACGACCCTCTGGACTATGGCTTGGGGGTGTTCAGCTGACCACCTCAGACTGGGTGCGGAACCTGGACATTATTTTTGACGACTGCCTGACCCTTAGATCTCGGGTGTCGGCAGTTGTCAAAACCTCTTTTTACCATCTGAGGAATATTGCGCGGGTGAAGCATTTGGTTCCCCTGATGATCTTCCAACGTTGGTCCACGCCTTCGTTACCCCTGCCTTGACTACTGCAATGCCTTTTACCTAGGCTACCGGGGGTTGAGATCTGCCGCTTGCAGCTAGTGCAGAATGGGGCAGCTAGGCTACTGACTGGTGCTTCTAGGACCAGTCATATAATGCATGTGCTCCGTGGGCTGCACTGGCTGCCAGTAAAGTGGCAGATCACATTCAAGGTCGGGTTACTGACCTATAAAGCCCTACATGATCAAGGACCTCGTGCATTTGCAAGTCTCCCTTCTCGCCTCTTACTGTCCCCTCTGCTCCTTTCTGGATCCACCCATTTAGGGATTGCTTTGATTCCCAGGGTCTGTTTAAAGACATCTGGGGCCCAATCTTTTGTTTTTGCGGCCCTGACCCTGTGCAATTCTCTACTTCGTCGGGTGTGAGATTGCCTGACCGTCCAGAGTTCTAAATCTGCACTTAAAGCTAATTTATTTAGCCTGGCATACTCAGACTCTTCGGTTGGCAGATGTAATATTTATAGTGTTTTTAAATGCTGGATTTTATTAACTTAAATTGGTTTGTTATGATTATTTATTATTGTTTGTTTTAATGTATGTACAAGCGCTTTGGTTTTGAGAAAGGTGCTTTTTACAAATAAAATATGATTGATTGATGAGTCAAAGCAGTAGCATATTACAGAGTTCATGAGTAACAGATACAACAGTCTGTAAACACGATAAGATAAAAGATATGGTTCGAATACAATTAACAAGTTATACAACAACAAGTAAGAATGAGAGCATACAGAAGAGCTAGTGCATGTGCCACGTTTGTCAGTTAACAATAGCGAGAAACAGGAACATATAGCAGCAGTCATATCTGTCCACACAGTGGCAGTCCAGAAGAGCCTTTGAAGGAGTTAAGGCTGACTAGCGAGCTCAGTTTAAACAAAGCTTGCCATTTATTCCAGAGAGTAGGGGTCAAGCCAGCTAAAAGCCATTTTTCCAATATGGGTGCAGTGCCTCAGGATGTCACAAAGAATGGTAGTTTTTCCTTAGATTATGCAGTGCAGGAGCCCTCAGGGAATGTTGTAATATTTGGTGGTAACAGATTCCAAAGGGCCTTATAAGACCACAATTGTACATTTCTAAGCCTTACAGTAGGAAGCGAGGGGCCAGGCAACAACTGAATAGTGTGTACAGTGATGAGTTGTAGCAGACAGGCTGGTAATACAGTTGGAGTGACCTGTGGTAAACCACATCTAATCTGGCTTGCTGCATAATACAAGCACTTCCACTGATTACATCGTCATATACTAGTAGTAGTAAATAAATTTGCCTGGATGAATCCTTTTCTTGCCTTCATGGTAAGAACAGGATTTACGAGTTCTTTAGATTTTTAGGGTGTCTCTAATTGCCCTTTATGGTCCCAGGTGTTGTTCAAATTAATTTGAATAGTTTTACACCTTCGGGGGTCGACTACAAAAGTATAGGGACCCTTTCTGGCCATTTGTTCTTCTTTATTTCACCTTCACTTGTTATCATGTGGTGTGTCTCCATAAAAGTAGGCCAAAGGATGAACCAGGGAAGTACAGTACAGGCCAGTCAGCCTGACCTCAGTAGTGGGCAAGCTGATGGAAACCATTCTGAAAAAGAGATTGGTGAGCTTTCTAGAGGATAATGAACTCCAGGAGATTGGGAAACATGGGTTTGTGTCAGGGAGGTCCTGTCAGCCTAACCTAATTGACTTCTTCAACTGGTTCACCAGGACAGTGGACAGGAACTAAGCAGTTGATGTCCCGTATCTGGACTTCAGCAAGGCCTGCGACTATTTACCACACATGAGACTGATCAAGAAGCTAGAGGACCGTGGGGGGGGGGAGAGGGGTGGCTAAGCTTATTTGGTGGGTCGGAAGTTGGCTGCAGGACAGAAACCAAAAGGTTGTAGTTGGGGAAGGGGAAGAATTCTCAGAAGCTAGGTCTGTGACCAGTGTGGTCCAGCAAGGTCTCTGTGCTTGGTCCAGTGTTGTTTAATGTATTCATAAATGACATTGCGGATGAGATCAAGGGGTAGGATCTGCCTGTTTGTGAATAACACAAAGCTCTGTGGGAGGCTGGACATGGAAGAGGGGAGACAAGAAGTCAGAGAAGACCTGGCTAGGCTAGAGAAGTCATCTCACATTTGGCAACTGGGGTTTAGCCCTAAAAAAGTGTAAAGTTATGCAGTTGGAGGCGAAAAACCCAGGGACCAAATACTGGTGGGGTGCTGTGCAGGTAACCAGATCAGAGGAAGAAAAGGAGCTGGGTACAATTATAACGAGTGACCTGAAACACTCAATAGACTGCAGGAAAGCTACAGTCAAAACAAATCAGATGCTGGGCTGCACAGCTAGGGGAATTACCAGCAGGAAGGTGGAGGTCATTCTTCCACTGTACAGTTTCTTTTGAGACCGCACCTAGAGTACAGTGTGCAATAAGAGAAGGGCAACCAAGACAATCCAGGGCCAGTAAGGCAACACCTATGAGGATATGCTCAGGGGGTCAACATGTACTCGCTTGAGAACAGAAGGGGGGGTATGATTGAGACCTTCAAGTACCTTACGGGTGTAAACAGGGTGAGCAACGAGGGCTTCTTCAGCCTTAGTGGATAGAAGACCACTGGGGTAACAGCCTAAAGCTGGTGGGGGTAAGGTTCAGGAGGGAGATGAGGGGCACTTTTTCACCGAAAGGGTTGCCATAGTAGGTGGCATCCTTAAAAACGGTGGACAGCTTCAAAAGTGGTTGGGACAGCGTGAGGGGGAAAGTTGTAGCTGGGGGGAGAGGGGGTGAGGGGGTGCTTGACAGGGGTCAGGAGGGACATGGAGGGGCAGTTCATTCTGTAAACACAGTGGAAACGTCACATTCAAGCAGACTAGATAGACCGTAAGGCCTTTATTTGTTGGCACAGATGTATGTTCATATGTTTACCCCCCCACCCTTTTTATGGTTCTACAACTTTCTTACCTTTTATTTCTTATTTCTATCCTATTCCCTTTGGCCTCCTCCTTTCCCTGTTCCCTTTGGCCTCCTCCTTTCCCTATCTTCTTTGTTTTTTTCTCAGACTGACAGCCTTTTTCATTTTACTCACTGACCCCAGGGAATTTTGAATGTGCAGTCAGGTTCATCCAGGTCTTACCAGGGTTCTTAATAGACGAGAATCCATCAGTCAGCCAGTTGTCTTAAAGGTATATGTCTGTTGTGACAATTTATAAATAATGCTGTTGATTGCACTGTCGTCAGATTTTTGGCTGCACTTATGGCTATGGAGATGCTGCACTTTATGTCTAAATAGTCCCATTTAGTGGTTTATGGGTATTCATTAATTGGGAGGTCAAATAGTCGTGTGACACTGCTCCCTGATGAAGCCTCAAAGCATATGGGTGTTTCACTTCATGCTCCTGCACCTTATAAATTTTTGCAATCTTCTATGCCTTGGTGAGTGTGCCTACTTTTTTCTTCATAGAAACATGGAAGCTGACAGCATATAAAGGCTGCATGGCCCATCCAGTCTGCTCTTTTTTGATGCGTTGCTTGCACTGTACTTACTCTCCAGGTCTACGACACTTTCTCTGCCGCCCCCTTACCAATCCCTTATGACTCCCTTGTGCTTGTCCCTGAATCCTACCACTGTTTTTGCCGCCGCAACCTCTGCTGGAAGCCCACTCCAGGCATCCACCACCGTTTCTGTGAAGAAGTATTTCCTCACATCTCTCCTAAACTTACCCCTCTCCAGCTTCATATCATGGCTCCTTGCTTTGGAGCACCCTTTCCTCTGAAAAATATCTCCCACTTGTACCTTATTCCCCCCCATGAGGTATTTAAGGGTCTTTATCATATCCCCTCTCTCCCTCCTCTCCTCCAAGGTGTACATGTTTAATTTCTTCAGCCTCTCCTCATAGGACATTTGATGTAGACCCTGTACCATCTTGGTAGCCCTCCTTAGGACAGCCTCCATCATGTCAGTGTCCCTCCTGAGATGTGGCCTCCAGAACTGACACGGTGCTCCAGGTGGAGTCTTACTAGAGACCTGTATAGTAGCAACACCACTTCCCAATTCCTACTGATAATACCCCTATCTATACATCCCAGCATCCCACTAGCTCTCCTGATCACTTTGTCTAACCATCTTCAGGCATGGGTGTAGGCAGGCATACTCCAAGCACTCCATGGTGTGCAATTTTATTTAAGGGGGGTAGTAAATAAGCTCTGAACTGCTTCCTTTTTCCATGAAAACTAACAAAGAAAATGCTGAACCTTTCTGTAATTTTATTCATAGGAGTCGAAACTAGAAAGGACTGGTCACTAATACTGTCCAAAGGACAATACAAGTTTACAGGCTCTGGGCTGGTATGTGGGTGTCTTAGGGAGCAATTTCCCCATGCATGGCAACAACCATTGTCATGAGATACAAAAGTTGTATTTATTGTGCCAAATGAGGCAACAAACACGGTCCTGGTGTAGATTTGTATATTGCCTGGCTACACCCCTGTCTTCAGGTCACCTGACAAGATTATCTCCAGGTCTCTTTCCTGCTTGGTCGCTGCTAGTATCTCTCCCCCCATTTTGTACTGCATCCCTGGGTTTCTGTGACTCAGGTGCATTACTTTGCACTTTTTTGCATTAAACCTTAGCTGCCAAACGTTTGATCATTCCTCCAGTTGTTTCAAGTCTCTTTCCATCCTTTCCACCTCCTCTGGAGTGTCCACCCTGTTGCAGATCTTGGTGTCTTCCGCAGAGAGGCAGACCTTCCCTTCCAGTTCCTCTACTATGTTACTAGTGAATACATTTAAGAGGCCTGGCCCCAGTGCTGACCCCTGCAGTGCCCTGCTGGTCACTCTCCCCTCCTCAGAGCGAACTACATTTATCACCACCCTCCGCCTCCTATCCCCTAACCAGTTTCTTACCCAGGTTACCACCTTATTGTCCCCCCCGCCTCCCCATGCTACCCAACTTGTTTACCAGCTTCCTACATGGAACGGTGTCAAAGGCCTTGTTGAAGTCCACCGCCAATCCAACACCCTGGTTACCCAGTCAAAAAAAAGTATCAGATTTGATTGGCACGACCTCCACTCCGTAAAGCCGTGCTGCCTCGGGTCCTGCAGTCCATTGGATTCCAGGTGTTCCTCCATGATTCTTTCCTTTAATAGTGTTTCCATCAATTTCCCTACTACAGATGTCAGGCTGACAGGTCTTTAATTTCCTGCCTCATCCTTGCTACCACTTTTGTGACGTGGGACTATGTCCGCCCTTCTCCAGTCCTCTAGGACCATGCCAGTGAACTGTTAAACAAGTCTGTCAGGGGTGCAGCTAGCACCTCCTTGAGGTCCTTTAGCACTCCTGGATGCACCCTGTCTGGCCCCATGGCTTTGTCCACCCTCAGATTAGCAAATGCTTTCCTGACCCTCTCCTCAGAAAAGGGACTGGTGTCCATTTCCAACCCCCACAATCTCTTGGTGCTTATTTGTGGTCCCTTCCCTTTCTCCTTGACTGTGAATACTGAGCAGAAATATTTAAGATAGCTGTCTTTTCGTGGTCCTCCTCAGTATAGCTCCTGCCATCTTTATTTTTAATTTTTTTTTATATAGCTGTTTGGTCCCCGTTGCTTCTTCCGCCAACTGGTAGCGGAGACACATAAGTATTTTTACAGGTTTCTGCTAACCCCAAGGTCAACTTTTGGCCCGTGCGAGCGTGTGGAGGCATGTTACGCACCCCGTGGCACCAGCTCAGCCCCTTCCACCTCCTGTAACTGTTTGCTGTCCGCCTACGCTACCCACCGGACCTCCATCCAGTGGGAGCGGAACTATGGGGGGGCGCCAACCCACACCCACCACCCTTGGGAGAGGAGATCTGCCCATCGGCATGCTCGATCCTGCTCTGCCCTTCCTGTCCTTCACACCGGCACCCCAACAACCCGAGATTGTTCCCGAACCTGGGTTGCCAGTGTAGCACGAGGTGTGGCGTCCAGCGCCTCAACCCTCCGTGCCACCGGGCTGACCCCTGCCATCTTTATTAACCGTGCAATCTTTCCCTTGGTCTTCTTTTCTCACTGATATACCTGAAAAATGTCTTGTCCCCCTTTGATATTGTCTGGGCTATACTTTCCTCAGCTTGCGCTTTTGTACTCCTTACTGCCTTGCCTGCCTCCCTCCGTTTCCCCAGGTACACTTCTCTGTCCTCTCTCTCTCTCTGGGTCTCCTTATACCTTCTGAATGCCACTGTTTTTGCCCTTACCTTTTCTGCCACTTCCCTTGAGAACCATAATGGTCTCCTCCTCCTCCTGATTTTGCTTATTTGCCTGATGTACAGGTTTGACACCTTTAGTATGCTCTCTTTTATTCTGGCTCATTATTTATTCTTTGTTATATTGCAGACTATTTTGGGTTTGTCTGTGGTACCTAGGGAGGTTTTTGTGTGCATGGTCTTTGTGCTGTAATTGTTGCTTTTTGCTGGACCCTCTTGGTTGCTGTAACATCCTCTTTGTGCTACGGCATTCAAACTTGTAAACGGTACTCCAAGTGGGACCTTAGCCGTATCCTTTTAAAGTGGCACAATCAGATCACTTTCCCAGCATGTTAGGGCCCCTTTTTTGCAAAACTCCTTTGATTGACTTTGCATAAAAATCAACATCAGAATTATACAAAATTACATACACTATAACCCAAGAAGTTACCAGCAGTCACATAGAATGTTGAACAATATGGTGTATTAGAACGTGTGAGGAAAATCAAGTGCTGTGATTGGCTAAGCCACCAGTACAGCTGTGTAATTACGTGCACTTCTTCCAAGGTGCCAGCCTCTTTACCTTAGAAAACCATTAAAATATTAATAGGTCTGGTTGCCCGTATGGCAGTGCATTGTGCTGTCGATGGGCCATCGGGGTGACGTCCATTTCTGTTTTATCTGATGTACCCTATAGCCCTAATACCATAGTGGTGTGGATTTACCAGGCAATAAGCAGACTGGGTAATAAACACTGAGGTAGAAGGCCGAGGTGTTTATGAATCCCCCGGTCCAGTTATTGCCGATGAAACCTAGACCTTCTGTAGCGCTCCACATTGTCAATGGGCAATCATAACAACTTGGCATTGTGCACCCCTACCCGGGGAAATCGCACAGCCCAAGCTTTAGCATGTTGGGCACATGAGGATTATAAGCAGCTGCAACTCCCCATTTGAAGAGGACAGAGCTACTTTTATCTTCTCTCAAGAGTTTCAAAAATTCCTTGGGGCTGCAATTCTGCACAGCAGGTTGGAGCTGCCTGTTTTCAGGGAGCACCTCTAAATTAAAATCATGCCTGTTAAGCTGCGGCTTTCAAATTGAATAATCTGCCTTTTTCCCATTTCCCTGTGTGGATTGGGAGCCATTTCTGCCTTGTTATGGTGTTTTTTAATGGCCTCCGTTGGAGGAAAAAAAAAAAGTGCCACCGGTAGGCACAATTTCATTTATTTCTGGGAGTGTAGGGTCTCTGTGGGGGTCCTTCGGCTTTGGCGCCGGTTCCTCCCCCACCTCAGGTTTTGTATTTCTTGTTTCCTCAGTTATTTTGAAATTTTGGTGTTCCTCAGAGGTTTCTGTGGATTTTTCTCACAGCCTTCTGTTTTTCCCGTTTGTGCAACCGCCATTACCGGCTGGGCGCGGGCTCCTTCAGGTCGTTTTCCCACCTTGTTTTCCTGCACACCCATGGTGCACACATTTGCGCAGCACATGGCACATTAGCGCAGTGCAGAACCCTATTATATTGAGCAGAGCTATTGCACTTGTGTGCCTGCTGGTGCGCAGTATTGATTTCAAGGGTATCCGCTAGAGCCAGTAGCCTGTTTAGTGTCATTTGGCACGCTAATTACTGTGTACAGCTCAGTGGAGAGTTTGTTCAGCCCAGCACTAAGCTATATCCAAATATTAGGGCTAGTTATTGTATTTTACCTCACAATTGTTATTTGGCACAATTATATCTTTCTCTCTGGCACCATGATTTATTGAAGACCATTGATCATGAAATGATGCAAGACCTGCAAAAGGGTGATGAGGCCTTCCCCCATGGGATCCTTTTGCCCTCATTGTGTTGCTCAGCACCCCTCAGACGGATGTTCTGGCCTGGGGAGGGGGAGCACCTGGTTCTTCACTTGGCAGTGGCAAGTAAAATCGCAAAAAAAGAAATCACTTTTGTGGTTCCTGAGTGAGCTTGGGCCTGATGTCCCGCAGGACATCCCAGCAGACACATCCAGCTCCAGTTGGGCCCCTCAGGTCGGGGGCCCACACAGGCACATCCAGGTGTGGCGCAGCAAACTTAGGCTGCGATAACAGATGTGCAGGCAGACCACAACCATGCCTTCTTAGAAGGCCAGGATGAGGATTATGGGGATCTTACAAAAATACGAAAGTTGCCAGCAGCAAAATGCCATCCTAGTCTTTCTAGGCTGCTCAAGATTACAGCTAGCTCCCTATTCAGCAGCTGCTCCACCCTCCCTTCCCTCCCTTTACCCTCCCCATTGCCCTGTCCCACCCCTTCTTGAAGGATTCCACTGTGTTACATGCCACCACCTCAGCCGGTAGTGCATTCCACTTTGCCACCACCCTCTTTGTAAACAAATGCTTCCTTACCTCCCTCCTGAAGCTACCCTCCTCCAGTCTCATGTCACGGCCCCTAGTGTCTCTCCCTACCCTCCTCCTGAATCGACCCTCTGTGTCTGTTTTGATTATCCCCTTCATGTATTTGAAGGTCTCAAGCATGTCCCCTGTCCCTCTCTCCTCCATTGTGTACATGTTTAACTCTCTTAGTCTGACCTCATATGGCAGTTCCCCCAGGCCCTGAATCACCTTCGTTGCCCTACGCTGCACCCCCTCCAGCAGCCTAATGTCCTTTTGTAGGTACAGGTGCCAGTACTGCATGCAGTATTCCAGGTAGGGTCTAACCAACTATCTGTATAATGCTAGAATAACCTCCCTTCTTCTTGAGGTAATGCCCCTTGCAATGCACCCCAGCATTTTGTTGGCCATTGCTGCTGCCTTTCTGCATTGCACTGAATTGCTCATTGCTCCCATGATGAGCAACCCCAGATCCTTCTCCTCTTCTGTTACCTCCAGCCGCACCCTCCCCCACAACCGATGGTAGCGTCTCCTCGGATTTTTTGTTTTGAAGTGCAGTACCTTGCATTTTTTTGCATTGAACCCCAGCTGCCATCTGTCAGACCTTGCCTCTAGCCTTGCAAGAGCTTCCTGTAGCCCTCGTCACTCAACCTGGTCATCCACCACTGCTCCCATCTCGGTGTCATCTGCAAATAGGCTGATTTTGCTGCCGATGCCTTCCGAGATGTCTGCTAAATATGCCAAACAGCACTGAGCCCAACACTGACCCCTGTGGAACACCACTTGTCACAGGCTTAGGGGATACGTATTCCCCACCTACGACCACCCTCTGCTGCCTATCTTTCAGCCAGTTCTCCACCCACCCCGCCAGTTTTGCTCCTGCCCCTGTGCCCTGTAGCTTGCTTCCAAGTCTCCCATGCAGTACTGAATCGAAGGCCTTACTGAAGTCTAGGTACAGGATATCCACTGTATGGCTCCTGTGAATCTTGAGGAAGTTCCTGCCCTTAAATTAAATTAAAAATAAAAAAAAAGAAAGAAAAGGCTGTCAGATAAGGAGGACTTTCCCTTCCCTCTGTGGAGGAGGAGGAGGAAGAGGAAAGGGAATGGACAGAGTTCAAGTCAGGGATTCTTCTCCCATGTTTGGTTGGGAGTGGATAGTGGAGTTCCCCAGGGATCTGTTCTGGGGCCCTGCTTGTTTAATATCTATATACACTCATTATCTGGAGGAGAGGATGTCTGGGAAACCAAATTTCAGGACAACACTAGAATTGGCATTACTCTCAGAAATGGTGAGGATGTGACAAAGTTGCAAAAAGCCTTACTCAAAATGGAAAGCTGGGCAAGGGATAAGAAGTTATCCTTTAACACCGACAAATGTGTGGTGATGCACTTTGGGAATAAAAATAATCAAGCTGACTACTTCTTAAATGGACAGAAATTGGGCAAAGTAGTGGAGGAAAGAGATTTGGGGGTTAAAGTGACAAGTGATTTCAAGTTCCACCAGCACTGCAGTCAGGTTATAAAATCTGCTAGTAGTACTTATAAATATCAAGAAACATATAAAGAGTAGGAAGAGGGAAGTGATGCCTCTCTTCAGTGCACTGGTGAGGCCGCAGCTGGAGTATTGTGCACAGTTCTGGTCACCTGGTTACAGGTTGGACATAGGAAGATTGAGAGGGTTCAGAGGAGGGCTACCAGGTTAGTAGCGGATGTTAGGGACCAGGACTATGGGATCGATTGGAGGACTTGGGGATGTTCACGTTGGAGTATAAGCGCCTGAGAGGGATATGTGTGTAGTGTATAATGCACTTAAAGATGCAAAGCTAAGGGTCAAATTGGGACTTACCCTGGGGAACAGCGATATGACACTAGGTCACATTCATGGCAACTTAAGGACATAATTTTAAGACCACGAAAAGAAGGCACTGGTTTAGTGTTAGAGTTATTCCAGTATGGAATAATCTACCTGAGGAGGTAGTCACAAGTAAGGCGACAGTTGAGTTCAAGAAGAAACTGGATAAGTATTGCAAAGCAAATAAAACATGGGGTTTCAAAATTAGAATTAACAAGCGAGCACAGTGGACGTACGTCTTCTTTGCTCTGAAATCACCTATGATACCTGTGATGTTTGATAAGAAGTCCTTGTCTTTTTTTGGGTGGCTGAGGCATGTAGTTCCCTACAGCTCAGGAGGTGCAGGTCGTGGAGACGGCGGATGTCAATCTGGCTCTGTCTGCATCCTTTCTGGCTACTATGTGACCAAAATTATTGAGCAACAGTGAGCAGGTGTGGATCAGAGAAAGTATCTTCCCAACCAAAGTAACGGATCTTCCTTATTTTAAGGAAGAGATCTTGCAGGTATGAAACTCCTCCACTGAAAGACAAAGGCGTTTGTATTTCTGTGTTAAAAAAAAAAAAAAAAACCCACTGCCCTGCCTATCAAAGGCTCTTTGGCCCTAGCAGATTCTCATGTCAAGCAGGTGGACATCACATGCATTAAAGGTTCCACCTCTGTCAGCACAAACATTGTATGTCTTATGGTTCTTTTATTGTGGCCAGAGCCTTAAACATATGGGTTACTATTCTGGCCAGTTTCGTTCCGCCTGACTCTGAAGGCGTGAGCCTTTTGCAGTTGATGGCCATTGCCTCCATGTCTAGGTGATTATACACTGTAAAATTTCGCATGTCAGCCCGCCCGGCCTACTTCAATGTTTTCGGCCATGAGGGCCATGTGGCTTAGTCATTGGGTCACTGATCAAGCTTCATAAGCTAAACTGTTTAACCTCCCCTTGAGGGAGGCTTATGGTTTGATAACGATCCGGATACTATGTTAAGGGATATGTGGTAAGAAGGGCTATCTCGCGTGTCAAACAGCGTAAGACTACCGTAACCCAAAGGGGTCAAGGTAACGGCTGGCACAGACATGGATCCAGAGAATAGGGAGCCTACTGCAGTAACAAAGGTTACAGTATTAGAGGAGCCAGGGCTAGGCGCTGTGCAGGAGGCCCAGCACCAAAAGCCTGGTGTGCATGGGCCCATCCCAACTCCTTTTCTTTAGCAGAAGACTACAGGAGTTTTTCTCAAGATGGGCCAAAAACCATGTCAGACGCCTTATTAGGGGACGCCGTCTCCACCTCGGTTTCCAAAGATGTTGCAAAGGCCAGGCGTTGTCTGAGACCCTGACTACCTCATTCATTCAGGGCCATCGTACAGGTCTCGCTAATCGAACAAGGTCGGGGGTCCTGTTAGATCTATTTCATAATTCCCAAGAAGTTGGGGGGCTTTCAGGCCCATTCTGGATTCGACACACCTGAACAAGTTTGTGCGCCACAAACCTTTCAAGATGGAGTCCCTGAGGTCAGTCACCCAGCTGCTCAGCTGGGGGGGTTCTCCTTAAGCTTCAGTACATCTGACGGCTGACTACATCCACATTCTCATCCATAAGTCCTACCTGGAGTATCTCAGGTTCTTAATACTGGGCCAACTTTTCAGTACAGGGTGCTTCTATTCGCCCATGCATCAGCCCCCCCCCCACAAAGTTCCTTGAAGGTGTTGATAGTCCTGGTGGCTCAATTTCGACAGGAGGGCATCATGTCTGTCCTTAGTGAACAATCTGCTTAGTCATGCACTGACTTTGTCCCTGGCAAGAGGTCAGTACTCAGGACTCTGGAGATGCTAGAGTTGCATGGCTAGGTGTTGAATCGGGAGAAGAGCTTTCTCAAGCCATCTCAGACCTTGGAATACCTGGTGGTAAAAATTTTCAACACAAAACCAGGTAAGATTTTTTCTCGCCTTCCCAGCAGGAGACCTTATTGACAGAAGTCCGGAGGCTCAAGACGCAGCCATCGGCATCTGCCCTCAGTCTGCTGCAGTTTCTTGGCCTCATGACAGTCAGTGATGGATTTAATCCCATGGGCTCGCTTCCATATAACGGCCTATTCAAATGTGTTTGCTGATGGTCTGGGATCCCTCATTGGAGGATTATCAAGCCAGGATTCCCTCGCCCCTCAGCTTCGTCATTCCCTGAGTTTGTGAGTGGGTGTGCAGGATCTGAGCAGGGGTTCCGCTGGAACATCTCCAGAGTTAATTCTCACAACAGCTGTCAGTTACGTGGATGGGAGGCAGGCTGGACCCAAATCCCACTCAGAGAACTTGGTCAGCCTAGGAACAGCATCTCCACATCAGTGGTCGGGAGATGAAGGCGGTCTGCTTAGCTCCCCTTTTGTTTCAAACCAGGCAGCTAAGCATGGCTTACACAAACATTAAGGCGGCACAAGCAGGGAGATGTTTTGAGAGGCTGCCAACCTGTCAGCGGTATGCCTGGCAGGGGAGTTGAACCTTGAGGTAACTGGCTAAGTAGTGAAAATGTTCACCCAGTGGAGTGAGATTGACACCGGAGGTTTTTCAAACTCCTGTGCAACCGCTTCGGTCAACCTTGGATCGAGCTGTTCACATCTAGCCACAGTGCTCAGATCTGAAAAGGTTCTTCAGTCATTTTCAGTGTCCACAGAAGGAGGCGGTGGTCATCCTGCCTCAGGAGCGGATCTTCAGCAGAATATATACTTCCTCCACTAACTCGTCTTCCGAAGTCATACTAACAAAAAAAAAAAAAAAGGAATAATAAATCATTATAAAGGATGCTCTAGAGGAAGCTACATCTTATTAGCTGGAGATTGGCTGAGAAGACAGTAGTTCTCAGACTTGGTGAATCTACTGTAGCTTTCCAAGTACCCTTCCACCTTCTGGTGCAGAGAGACCTACTGTTGGGGTCCCATTCTCTACCAAAATCCAGGAATGATGCAACTCGTGGCATGGCTCCTAAGAGAAGTAGGCCCTCCCATTAAAAAACAAACTCTGACCAGAGCCAATAGGGCTGCAGGTGAAGAATTTGGGGTAAAAAAAATGGAATGTTATCAAAGTTAGGAGCCTGTATTCACAAAAGTAACATAGGCTCTTAAATGTGTTGTGTTGTTCTTTAATATTTTTTCACTAAATTTTCAACATAGCCTTGTTCATAACCCTGCCTCATGAAGAAGGACAGAGAAAATGTTCAACTCCTGGCCTAAAGGTGATTTTGCGCAGGGACTGCGAAGTAAACTTTCGGGATGCGAAAACACATTTTGGGCAGGAGTTGATAAATGATAGCTGTCAAAATCAGAAGTTGCTGTAAAGAAATGGCAATGTTGAAAATTTGGGGTAAAATATTTAATATTACCAAAATTACGAGCCTGCATTTCCAAAACTCAATGTAGGCATGTAACTTTGTTGTTTTTCAGTATTTTCACACCAAATGTTCAACATAGCCTTTTTTTGACCCCACCTCTTCAACAAGGGTAGAGAAAATGTTCAACTCCTGGGCAAAAGGTGATTTCGCGCAGGGACTTCAAAATCACCTTCCGGGATTTAAAAAAACATTATGGCCAGGATTTGAAAAATGACAGCGGTCACACTCATGAGGCGTGGTAAAGATATGGCTGTGTTGTGAATTTGGGGTAAAAATATTGAAAATTATCAAAGTTACGAGCCTGGGTTCACAATATTCAGTGTAGGTGCAGAACTTTGTTGTTTTTTAATATTTGTACACCAGATTTTCTACATAGCCTTTTTATAACCCCACCCCATGAACAACAGCAAAGAAAATTTCAAGTCCTGCCTGAAAGGGGATTTTGCGCTGGGACTGTAAAATCACCTTTTGGGACAGATCTGCCTAATGACAGTCCAGTTGTTCCTGGCACGGGGTCCCAATGAAAGCATGTTGAAAATTTTGGGCAGAAATATTCAAAAAGGACTAAGGTATGCCACTAAGTTCAAAACCCCATTGAAACACTTAGAACCGCCTACCTGTTTCCTCAGTTTGCAGTCTGCCTTTGAAGAGTGACGACGTGTCTGCAGTCCTGAGAAGATGACGGCGCTGGATCCCTCAGTGGGTAAGTGAGGGCTTGGGGGTGGAAGGGGGAACAATTGCAGTGCAAAAGACATTGATGGGTGGTTTTCTTTTGACAGGTTTGAGGGGGGGAAAAAAGGGACCCAGGATCCTGGATCGTGACTCTGGGGGACTGGGCACCCCAGTGTCACTGTTATGTGTCAGGGGGAGGGAGGCAAACAGAACCAGGAGTCCAGATCGTGACACTGGGGGATTGGGGACCCCCACTGTCACTATTTTGTTTCTGGGGTTTGTGGGATAGGATCGTGACACTGGGGGATTAGACACCCCCACTGTCGTTTTGTTCACGGAAAAATAGAGGTTTCTAGGGTCGTGGATGTGATGATCTATCCACATTTTCTGGCAGTTGCCTTTCCCTTTAAGACTGGCTGGAAACGTCTTCAAGCTGGCTCCTCCTACCCACACGGGTGGTAACTCCCTCGGCTCTGCCCCATGACGCCAGATCTTCCTTTCCACTGGAAGAAGCAGGTTCCCTCCTTACCAGTTTTGCGCTGAGTAGGCCCGTGTCACTTAAATCTTCGGATTTACTTCCTAAACAGTTTGGAATTCTTTGTCTTCAGCTCGATCACCGATCGCGACTGCAGTGGATGACAAGTCCATTCCCAGGTTCTGCATCCTTGCAGGCAGAAGATGTCTGGAACAGATCCGCATTTCACATGAGTCTACTGCCTGGGGCACGAGCATGATCCCCAGGCCTGTGATTTTTTATCGCTCATTTCATCCTGTCGTTCTCAAGGACTGTCTAGCCTGACTCAAGTTAGGCCAACTGAGTGAACGGAAGCCTCCGGTCAAATCCAAGGATGCCTGTTGGGTGGTCTCCACGGCTGTGGGGTCCACTGAACAGCTTGTGGTGGTTGAGGTAGCGGCCCAGGCCGCATCCCGCTCCTCCTCGATATCTGCCTTTGTGCCGCTCCAGCTGGGCTCTACTTTTACGGGGTCCTTCAAAGAACTGTGTCAGTCCCTGCCAACCCTCGATCAGGGACCCTCCGGGCACAAATGTAAGTCCAAAAAATGGTTTCACTGTCATTCATAGGTTCAGAAATGCTCTCAGTCGAGAGCTTTGGATTCCCGCAGTTCTCCAGATCCGACCTTGGTCAAATTCTTGGCCTAGGCTGCGGGCTCCACGGTAACCCCATCGGGCCAGTTGGCTGAGACAGTGGTTGATTTTCTGGCTGAGATTTTTTTCAAGCCAGTTGTCTAGTTGTCGACTGAAGAGGCCGACACTTCTTTATCCAGGACTCTGGTCCTGACTCAGACTGTTGCAGGGACAGATCAGTCTGCTGACCCACCACCTCTGGTCCCTGACCAAGGCCTGGAGGAGACTTGGCGTTCGCCGACTCCCTCCAAGCCTTGCTGACAGTTCCCCCGGCGGTCATGGTCTAGGTGTCTGTCCTATTCCTGTGGGTCGAGTGGTTCCCACTGATGTCGGCACTCCCACTCTTGGCACCATGGGAAGCGGCGCCATCACTATTCTTCATCCTTGTCCTCCTTGGGTGAGGAGAGGCTTTGGCACAAATTGCGTTGACACTACGAGGCTCTCATGTGGCAGCAGCTGGTGCTCACTGGTATAAAGCTGGCTCCAGCTACTACACCAGCCATCACCTGGCTTTTGCCCGACAGGCTGGCACCTTCTCTGTCTCAGGAATCACTTAAGACATTCCCGGCTTGGCCGACCCCGGTGTCTCCGCCAGTTCCCATGGAGCCGCCACCCATCCAGGTGAAAGCTCCAACTAAGGAGTCTCAGGCGGCCAAAGGGCTTCCCCATCAGCTGTCTGTCACTGTCACCCCTGACTGTCCACAGATGGTCAGCGGGGACTTGGACGGACAACTCCTGGGAGTTGGAGGGTTCCTCCTTACACTCCTGTCTGGTCGCCATGGAGTTGGTGGGGGATCTCTCGACAGACGAAGGCCCTTCTTCTTTTATGGGCGTTCTCTGCCTGATTTCGAGCCCAAGTGTATGAAAATGGAGCCCATCCAGAAACAGCCTCGTTACCCATTGACCAAGATCCTTGACTGGGGAGATACTCCTGTGGAGGCTTTCGCAGTGGCGGAGGCCATTTTTGGCCCTGTCCTGGAGCTCTGGCAGTGCCCCAATTCCTGCCCTTCGCTCTCTGCCTGGATGGCCCACAAGTATGCGGTACCTACCAGTTCCCTCTCGGGATTCACAGAACACCCCTCGACCGAGGGGCTGGTGGCCAGTTCGTGCTTAGGCACTCCGGCAACACTGGTGATGTTGACAAGCCACCTGACAGAGTCCGGAAAGTTGGATCATGCAGCTAAAAAGGTCTACATTGCCTCCTTGCTTGGTCTTCACCAAGCGAGCTCGGCCCTCCTTATGGCCTACTTCTCCCATGCCCTGCTGGGCACCCTAGATGGGGTGCTTCCTCCTCTGCCGATGGACCTCCAGACCACGGTCAAACAGTTCTGGGACTAGGGCTGGGCTGTAGCAAAACGTCTCCAGACAGCCATGAACATTGGGGACTCCTGTGCCCGCTCCACGGCGGCCACAGTGGCCATGCGCTGCAGGGCTTTGCTGAGGATCTCTACCTTCAAGGCAGACAGCACTAGCTGGCAGATGTTCCTTTCAAACAACATGAAGTCTTGCTGTATTCTGATTATTGCAGTTAGCCCCAGCCTTTAAACTGCCCTGGAGAACAAAGGGTTAACTTTCTATGCAGAACATAGAATGCTGAGCTCGAGCTCGGTTGAGGTCTCTGTCTGGAGTCCTTTGAAATCCAACCATCAGATTCTTTATTCCGCCTCACTGAACAGTCACTCCGAAGATTTTTCCTTTAACTCGGTTCGAATGTCGGTTAAAGTCTCAGTTAAGTTGTCGGTTTTCACCGAATTTATTTCCACATAGTCTGTTCAGTCTCTGTCCGTGGTACTGTGAGTACTAGATAGGTTTTGTTCTGTTTTCTATATGGAAATTGTAAAGTGTTAAATTGGTTCGGCTGAACCGATCATTTGTATTGAATCCTTGTGTTTTACTTTAGAGTGCGGGTACTGGTCCGTATCGGTTCAAAAAAAAAAACGTGTTTTGAACGTTTTTTTCCAACAGCCGTGACACGGTTAGGAACCAATAAGGGAGTCTTGCCTGGCGGTTGCCATAAAAAGGGTAAGTTTGGTTAGGTTGGCCATGTCTGAGAAACCCAAGAAAAAAATGGGCCCACTGGGTTTCAACACTGCAGTGAGTGTGGGGAGGTCTTTGCTAAGGCCGACCCTCACACCACCTGTGTTTATTGTCTGGGGTTTGAACACCTCGATTCAGACTACCAAATTTGTAAAAATTTTCCTAAATCTACTCTTGAAAAGAGACTAGGTAGACTGAGGGAAAAGGAGGCCGAGAAGTCCGCTGAGCCGGATGGCCAGCCCGGTTGGGTTCCAACCGAACCAGAAGGAGTGACCTCTGACCAGGGCGATACTTCTTTGGGCAAGAGGAGAGCCAATCCTGAGGGGTCGGTTCCTACAAAAAGGAAACGCAGAGAAAATCGACCGTTCGGATCCAGAGGTTCATGTTCCGACCACCGAGGAAATAACCAGAGCGATTCAAATTGTGGAATCACTTTGCCCGGTTCCGACTGATCCGGCACCTTTTCGCAGGGGTTCGGTTCGGTCAGTTCCCCCGGTTCAAGATTATACCCCTGAAGATTTTTATGAACCGGAGTTTGAGGAGGAGGGGAAGTTTGAAGATGATGGTGAAAGTCTGGATATGCCTGTGGAACCAGACATCTCCCCAGACAGACCTTCTGGTGTATCCCTTCCTAGGCTTTCTGAGTCCCCTTCCCATTTTCTGTTTTACAGAAAAGTGGCTGAAACCCTCCAGCTTCCTATGGAGGAGGCAATGGAGGATCAGGAGGAACCTGATTATGTGGAAATGATGGACATCCCAGAGTCCAGGAGACTGTCTGTTCCCCTTCACAAATCCTTTGGGAAACAGACACAAAAAATCCTGAAGTCTCCTAATTATGTACCCCCTGTTGACAGAAGGATGGACAAGAGGTACACACTATCATGCTCAGATACAGAGTTTTTATACCAGCAGTGCAGCCGTGTTGGGGTAGTGCAGGCTGCTGCCTGTGACAAGGCAAACATTCCCTTGGCTTCACACCCCTCAGATAAAGACTCCAGGAAGATTGATGCTATGGCAAAAAAAACACTACATGGCATCTTCCTTGGGACTCAGGCAGGCAAATTATATGGTCTATACAGCCAGGTACCAGAAGTCCAGGTGGGACACTGTACTGGCACTGGCTAAACAGGCCTCCCCCCAGCTAGCCAAGGAGCTGGAGGAGGTGGATGCAGATGGGATTGAGGCATCAAAGTTCAGTTTCTTGCTGCTGTGATCTCCAATGATGTGTCATCAAGAGTCATGACTACATCTGTGGCTCTTAGGAGAATGGCTTGGCTCAGACGTACTAGCCTCTCACAGAACACCCAGGCTAAGGCCATGGATTTTTCCTGTAGTGGGTAATTCTCTGTTTGAGGAGCAGACAGAGAATTACATAGCTTATGGGCAGTATGGGACCACTTACAGGAGTGCTCGGGCCAGGAGGAGGCAGGCAACTCCTCAAAGGCAGCAGTCTAGGGGCAGGGGCAGACCTCTTCAAAGGCCTTTTTACCAAGCACAGGCCTCTTCTCCCTTTTCACGGGGGGGGGGTTCTTCAGCGGGAGAGGCAGAAGGGGGATGAGCAGGGCTGCATCCACTCCTCAGCCTAAGGCCCCTGCCAAGCAGACACCCTGATGGGTCTGCCCGGGTCAGCTCTCCTATTCCAGTAGGGGGCAGGCTGGCTTACTTTGTCCAGGACTGGATGTCTGTTACCTCAGACAAGTGGGTCCTGGAAGTAGTAAGCCAGGGACTGGTTCTCAGCTTCAAAAAAATTTCCAAAGATGAGAGCCAGATCTTTTCCACCTGCAGGTCTGTCAGAAACCCTTGCCGTAGAGGCAGAGGTTTCATCTCCTCTGGCCTTAGGAGCCATAGAGAGAGTTCCTTCCCTACACGGGGCAAAGGTCTGTACTCCAGGTGCTTCCTTACCCCAAAAAAGACAGGGGAGTGGTGACCCATCCTAGACCTAAGATACCTGAACAAACATCTTTGGAAACCAAAGTTCAAGATGGTAACTCTGGGAATAATTCGTCCCTCTCTAAGGCCAGGGGACTGGCTAGCCTCCCTGGACCTAAAGGATGCCAATTTTCACATTCCTATCAGGTGCTTCCACAGAAAGTACCTTAGGTTCGAGTTGCCCTCAGGCCACTATCAGTTCAAAGCAATGTCCTTTGGTCTAACATCAGCCCCAAGGGTTTTCGCAAAGTGCTTGGCAGTAGTTGTTGCCTTTCTAAGAAGAAAAAAGATTTCCATTTTTCCATATCTGGACGACTGGCTCATAGCGGGCCAGTCCTCAGACCAAGTTAAGTCAGACCTGCTAGTGACCCAGCAAGTGCTCACTTCTCTAGGATTTCTTCTCAACCTTCCCATAGTCAGTTCTCGAGCCAGTGCAGCTCCTTACCTTTATAGGGGCAGAGCTGGATACTGTCAAAGCAAGAGCCTTTCTTCCCCTGGAAAGGGCAAGAGTTCTTATAGAACTGGCTTCTTCCTTCAGTCTTCAGGTGTCTTAACCAGCAAGGCATTTCCTCCAGCTCTTGGGCCACATGGCAGCTTCTACGGTAGTGGTCCAAGGGGCAAGATTCCAGATGAGGGACATTCAGTTCCATTTGAGGGCCTTTTTGTCCCAAAAGAAGGATTCCCTTACCAAACTGATCCCAGTGACTCGGACCCTGATCCAAGCCCTTCAGTGGTGGCAGGATCAGGACAATTTAAGGCAAGGGGTCCCATTTGCCACTCAGTCTCATTCAGTGGTCCTTACCATGGATGCTTCCCTCTTGGGCTGGGGAGCCCATCTGGGGGCCCTCACTGCCCAGGGACTGTGGTCCCCTCAGGAATCCCTTCTCCATATCAATCTCCCAGAACTCAGAGCAGTTTTTCTGGCCCTGCAAGCTTTTTCTCAGTCAGTGCAGAACAAGGTGGTTCAAGTCAGAACAGACAACACCACCACCATGTGGTACATCAACAAGCAGGGAGGCACGCGGTCTTTAGCCTTGTGCACAGAAGCCATGAAGTTGTGGTCCCTAGCTTATTCCCTGCAAACCTCTCTGATAGCAGTCCACCTTCCAGGGAAGGACAATGTGCTAGCAGATGCACTGAGCAGGATCTCACAGGGCCAACACGAATGGTCCCTGGACCCTCTGGTCTTGAAGGTGATTTTTTTCAAGGTGAAGCACTCCGGAGATAGATCTCTTTGCAGCCCCAGACAATCACCAACTTCCTGTCTTTTATTGCAGATTCCGAGTCTTGGGCTCAGTCCCTCTGGATGCTCTGATTCTGAACTGGGAAGGGAAATTTCTGTATGCTTTCCCTCCCTTTCCTCTACTGTTCAAAGTTTTAGTCAAGATAAGGTCACAACCTTGCAAAGTGATTCTGATTGCTCCAGATTGGGCCAGACAGCCTTGATACCCACTGTTGCTGTCCCTAGCAGTCCATCTTCCCCTGCCTCTTCCCAGGAATTACAACCTGTTAACCTCCTCTCGGGAGGATTTGGTACCCCAATCTTCAGTCTCTCAATCTCAAGGCATGGCTTTTGAAGAGTTAGAGTATGCAGATTTATATCTGTTTCAAGGGGTTCTGGATATCCTCAAAGCCTCTCGAAAGCCTGCCACTAGAAAGACCTATAACTCCAAATGGAAGAGGTTCAGCATTTGGTGTTCCAAGCAGCATATTTCCCCAGACACTGCTGAATTGCCTACAGTTCTGGATTATATGGTCCATCTTAATGGCCTAGGCCTCAGACCAGCTACTCTCAAGGTACACTTGTCAGCTGTCTCTGCTTTTCTGTCAGTGGGGAAGTCTTCCTCACTATCATCTCATCCTGTGTTCTGTAAATTTTTTCAAGGGATTGCTTCATACCAGTCTCCTATTTAGAGACCTTGCCCCTGCCTGGGATTTAAATGTTTGCATTGCTCAATTGATGCAACCTCCCTTTGAGCCTGTGTCCTCAGTATAGCTTAAGTACTTGACTTGGAAAACTGTGTTCTTAGTAGCCATTACCTCTGCCAGACGTATCAGTGAACTGCAAGCCCTGTCAGTGGAACCTGATTTTATCTCCTTTCATAGGGATAAAAGTGGTCCTTAGAACCAATAGAAGGTTCTTGCCCAAAGTGGTTTCACATTTCCACCTGAATCAGTCTATGTCTCTTCCTGTTTTCTTCACTGATCATTCCTCTTCAGGAGAGAGGAGGTTACACAGTTTAGATGTTAAAAGGGCCCTTAGCTACTATATAGAGCGTACCAAGGATCACAGGTTTGATTCCCTCCAGTTGTTCTTCACTTTATGGAGAAGTGGGAAAGAGCAAACCTGCCACCAAGAGAACGATTGCCAGGTGGATTGTGTCTCGTATACAACTCTACTATGAGAAACTTGGAAAGATTCCACCCTCAGGCCTGATGGCTCACTCCACCAGAGGTACAGCTGCTTCCCTGACTGCTGCCAGGGATATTCCTCTCTTAGAAATTTGTCAAGCAGCCACCTGGAAAACAGTCCATACCTTTACCAAGCATTACTCTCTGGATATCCAGGCTAGGAGTGATGCTCGGTTCGGCACAGCAGTACTTCAGAGTCTATTCCCAAAGTAGGTTCTGTACCTCCTCCATAGAGGTACTACTTAGTATTTTGCAGTAGTCACAATACAGCAAGACTTCATGTTGTTTGAAGAAAAAATTACTCACCTTAGTAATTATGTTTCTTCTAACAGAGTCTTACTGTATTCTGGCCTCCCCTCTCAGAACCCGTTTTTGGGAAGTGGGTGGGCAGGTGCAGTGTTGCACCTCAGGGGTGCTCCTTTTACACCCTCTTCTTTTTGTTTGGGTATTTGTTTTATTATTATTTGGATTGGTTTTTGGTTTTGGGTTTCCTGACTTGAGTCTTCCTTTGGGAATCCAAAACTTTTTGTTGCCAGTTGGCTAGTAAAAATTTTACAATTTCCACATAGATTAGTTAATGAGTTTTTGCTCGTAAGAATCTGACGGTTGGATTTCAAAGGACTTCGGACAGAGACCTCAACCGAGCTCGAGCTCAGCATTCTGTACTCTGCATAGAAAGTTAACTCTTTGTTCTCCGGGGCAGTTTAAAGGCTGGGGCTAACTATAATAATCACAATACAGCAAGACTCCATTAGAAGAAACATAATTACTAAGGTGAGTAATTTTTTCTTCCTGGGCACTAACTTGTTCAGGCCTGGGGTCGAGGGTCACCTCATCACCATCGAGAAGTCCAGTGCTGCCCAAAAGGACCCTAAGGGCGCCAAGCAGCAGCAGAAATGGAAGCTCTTTTGGTTTATCACCACTCCCGCTATCAAACCATCCCATCACCAGACTGGTCACTAGGCCCAGGCTTGGTGACCTCGGCCAAAGTCAGTGGCCTCGGTTGTCCATAAAGCTGGGGTTGAGAGGCTCTGGTGGCTCCTCAGCCGGCCTTCCTCCTCCTCCTCCTCCTCCTCTAAGCCTGCCGAATGATGGGGTGAGGGGTGCCTCTCTCAAGCCTGTCACACCTCCCCTGGGTCATCCTGTGGGGGTCCGGCTCTGCCACTTCCTTTCCGCCTGGTCCACTGTCACCATGGACAGGTGAGTCCTTGAGGTGGTGGATCAGGGTCTGCCTCTGGAATTCGAGCAGTACCCTCCTTGCTGGGCCCGCACCCCAGTGGAGGACTTGGTATCCTCAGACATTCTGTCAGCTCTTTGAGACAACATAGTCCAGCTTCTCCACAAGGAGGTGATGGTTCCTGTCGTGGCTCCTCCGGAATACCCAGTGTTTGTCTCCAGGTACTTCATGGTGCCAGTGCGGATAAGGGGGTGGGGCTGGCACCCCATTCTAGATCTGCATGACCTGAACAAGTTTCTTAAGTCGCGCACCTTCAGGATTGTAACTCTTTCTCAGATCATACCATCTCTAGAGCAGAACATGTGTTTTTGCTCCCTGTATCTTCAGGATGCATTCATTCTTCCATGTGCTTATCTGTCCCTCTCTCCAAAGGTTCCTCCTCTTCTGAGCAGAGGGAACCCTCTACAAGTTCCAGGCCATGCTGTTTGGCTTGTCCTCGTCCTTCAGGGTCTTCACCAAGTGTACTGCATTGGTGGCAGCTTACCTGAGGTGCCAAGGGGTCTGAGTTTACCCCTACCTGGATGACTGGCTGATCACAGGTCCTGCCAAGTTGGAGGTGGAGCGGTCCAGGGACATGGCCCTCTAGACCTGCATCTCCCTTGGCCTCCTGGTCAACGAGGCCAAGTCAAAACTCATGCCTTCACAGATGATCAGCTTCAACGGGGCAGAGCTTGACTCTTGCAGAGCCAGAGCCTGGCTCCCGGCTGACAGGGTGGAGGCTGTCTCCTTCTTTGCCCGATCATTTCTGGTTGGGAAATTGCATCCTGCCCTGGACTTCATGCGCCTGCTGGGTTACATGGGGGCTTGCACCATTGTGGTCCATTGGGCCAGCTGGCCACCTGCAGTGGAGCTGGCCAGCCAGTAGTCTCGGTGCAAGGGTCACTTCGAACAGCTGGTCATGGTAACCCAATGGATGTGGGATGCCATTTGTCTGCCCAGAGCCGACGGTCATCCTGATGACCGTTGCCTCTCTCATGGGCTGGGGTATCCACCTGGAGGAACACAGAGTCTGTGGGCTCTGGACCCCCGAGGAGTCCCAGTGCCACATCGACCTGCTGAAGCTCCGAGCAGTTCGGCTGGCGCTGACTGCCTTTGTTCCTCACATTCGGGGTCAGGTAGTCCAGGTCCAACACCACAACCATGTACTACCTCAACAAACAGGGTGGGACGCACTCCCTGCTGTTGTGCAAGGAAACTCTCCATGTATGGACCCTCATGTGCAACCTGTGGCTGATCTCCTAGCCATCCATGTGGCAGGGGCCTCCAGCCAGCTGGCAGACTCTCTCAACCATGTGGGCAAGGCATCTCACGAGTGGTCTCCCCACCCAGAGGTAGTACACAGTCTGTTCTCTTAGTGGGGGGCACCCCTCAGGTAGACCTGTTCGCCTCCAGGGAGAACACAAAGCTGAGGCTGTTTTGGGCCCACTCCCCTCAGCAGGGAACGCTGCAGGGGATGCCTTCTCGAGGCCTTGGACCCCAGGCATCTTCTATGCCTTCCCTCCACTTCCTTTGATTCATGGAGTGTTGCTCAAGGCCAGGAGGGACAAGGCACAAGTGATCCTGGTGGCTCCGGACTGACCCCGCCAGTTCTGGTTCGCTGATCTCCTCAGCCTCGGGAGTAGGCTACTCCACCCAGACCTGCTCTTCTTCAGTCAGGGGAAGGTACTCCATCCGGGCCTTCAATCCCTGCACCTGACAGCTTGGTTCCTGAGCAACTAGAGTTCCAGGCTTTGGGTCTCTCTGAAGATGTCCTCACTGTTGTGGAGGCATCTCGGAAGGAGTTGACCAGGAAGTGCTATGCCTTGAAAAGGAAGAGTTTCTCTGTTTGGTGTCAGAGCAAGGGATTTGGACCCTTTGTCCTGTCCAGTGGCTAGCATTCTTGACTACATGTGGTCCCTCAGTCGGGCCTTTGTTTGACGACCCTCAAGGTGCACCTGGCAGCCATCTTTGCTTACGGGGCGTGGGCTGATCAGCAGTTGGTGGCACAAGAGAAGGTGGTCAGGCTCTTTTTTAAAGGCCTTGACCACATTTCCCCTGTGGTGCATGAACCACCACTACCTTGGGATCTGTTGCTGGTTTTGGCAAAGCTTATGGGCAAGCCATTTGAAGCGATGCACAAGTGTGACATGTCTCATCTGTCATGGAAAACCGCCTTACTTGTGTCTGTCATGTCAGCCAGAAGGATGAGTGAGCTCCAGGCACTTTCGGTGGAGTCTCCTTACCTGGTCTTCCACAGGGACAAGGTTGTCCTGCACCCCAACCCAAAGTTCCTCCCGAAGGTTGTGTCAGAGTTTCACCTTAATCAGGTGATTAATCTCCCAGTGTACTTTACCAATCACACCTCGGAGGCCAAATACAGGCTTCATACTTTGGACCTGCGGCAAGAGCTTGCCTACTATAAGGAGCGCATGGCTAGAGTTTGGGGAGAGGCTGACCAGCTATTTGTCACCTACGCTGAAGCTGCACCTGGCACACCGGCAGATGGATTGTATCCTGCATCAACCTCTGCTATAGGTTGGCTGGTAGGGATCCTCCCGTAGGACTAAGGGCTCATGCCACCCGCCATACCTCTTCCTTGGTGGCTGTTTCCAGGGACATTCCAATCCAGGAAATCTGCAGGGCTGCTACCTGGAGGTCAGCACACACCTTCATTTCCCATTACCATGTTGACCTTGAGTCATGCCGGGATGGTGATTTTGGGGCCTCAGTTCTCCAATCTCTGTTCCCTAAGTAGGGGGTGTGCACCTTGCCTCCCTCCTCCCGGAGAACTGCTAGGAGTCTGCCAGAATATGGATAGAACATCATATCCATGGCCCTAGAAAAACAGGTTACTCACCTGTAACAGTAGTTCTAGGAGTGGTATATGATGTTCATCCACACGCACCCACCTGACCTTCCCTGGTTTTGTCACACAACACTGCTTCCAGCGGGCAAAATCTGGCATCATGGGGCAGAGTTGAGGGAGTTACCACCCGGGTGGGAGGGAGGAGCCAGCTTGAAGACATTTCCAGCCAGTCTTAAAGGAAACGGCAACTGCCAGAATGTGTGGATGAACCTCATATACCGCTCTAGAACTACTGTTACAGGCGAGTAACCTGTTTTTAATGGTCACGGCAGGACAGGTCACAGTCCACTGTGACCAAGATGGCTCCCGCATTTTATTGCGCATGTGCGATTCTTTGCACATGTGCAATAGAGTCCGCCAGCCATCTTGGCTACTGCGATCTGTGACCTGTTCTGCCGTAACCGCAAGGGTTAAAAAAACAGTGCTCTGCCACTATACTCAATGGAATGTGAGGTCTGATTCACAGACATGGAGGTGACTGTTTCACAGATGCGGAGGCAACTGTTATGGAAGTCCACACACTGTTGTTCAGACGGTATCTGGTCAGGGGTCCTTTTCTCTGAAAACAAAAGGACTGAAGCCCTAAAAATAAAAAACTTAAGTTTTCTCCAAGAAACTAGTTAACACCTTGATGATCACCAGAAAAACCTCTGTCTGCAGCCTGTGTTCCGGTAGGGGCGACCTTTTGTTATCTTGGGCCAGAAGGGAAGAATTTTAAGCTTTCAACAGCCTGTATCCCACAGATGTTGGATTTCTACAGGAAGGGGGTTGGCATTGAGTACGCAGAGAGGCCAGGTTTCTGCTCTCGGAGCACCCTGTTTTTTTTTTGTTTGTTTTTTACCTAGGAACTAAAAGGCATGTGTTTAGTAGGAGTCATCTGGTGTCCTGATCTCCATTTCTTCCATGGGATCTGAATTGGGTTCTGAATGTTCTCTGCAAGGAGTTCTTTGAACCGCTATCATCAGTATTGCTGGATGTGATGTTTTACAAGTTTTCCTCATAAGGAGTCATACCTTATTTGGTGTAAGGACAGGTGGTACTCAGAATCATACAAACATACGAAGAAGCCAGCATAAGAAGGCCATTTGGTCTATCAAGTCTGCTTATATTGCAGGGTCCACAGCTTGAGCTAATGTCCCTGCCCTCCCTTCCCACCAGTGTTCCCACTGCATCCACATACTAGAGGGTACAGTGAACCCTCCTCTATATTCTTCAGGGGTACAATATGAGTTTTGAGGGTACGTCGTACCCCTTGTAAAAAAAATCACTGGTGGTATGTGTTGGTTTGGCCTGTTCCTGCGTAATCACTCAACAGCAGGACACCTATTTAGATCCCAACAAGGCAACAGAGTAGACATTTAAAAAAAAAAAAAGCAGCAGGTGGGCAGATCACATATGGGCCACAAATTACATTAAAAGCTTGACTTTTGCCACCACTCTTTTTTTTATTAAGGGTATATAGGTAAGGTTATACATGAGTTAAAAAGAAGCATTGCCCCCTTCAGATCAACTATGATTTATTTCTGGCACTGAAAGTAAAACTGCCGTGTATGACTGGCAATATCACTTTTACATTTTCACAAAACAACAATCAGCACAGCAGATTTATGACTTCCAATATAAAGAGTAATTCTTTTACACAGTGGTCGAGGAGGATAAGTAGGTGAAACTGTTTACAGTGTGTGTGAACAGAAAAATCAGTAGTGCATTAACTGGGTGCCTCAGACATACGTCCTGCCTGGTCCACCACCAGTCACCATCGTGGCCACTCACTAGTACACCCATGGTCAGATTAGCTGAGAGCAGGTAGAAGATACTGACAGCATTTCTGTTTTGTTTTTTGGCATCTCGGGTTCAGAAATGCGGTGAGTGGATTTAAAGGTGGCTCTGCATGGGGGTTTGGGGAAGGCAAAAACCGGGTAGGATAGGGAAGGAGGGGGATCAGTACCTCAGCGAGCAGCAGTGTTTTTTTTTGTTTTTTTTTCAGCCAAGTCACAGGTTGGCACAAAAGAAGAACTACACAGAGTACAGCAAAGGGAGCACATTTATTTTGAGCTGTCCTGAATTGGATTTTTCTTTTCATCCCGACGATATGTTGTCCCCCTTCCCCCTGCCTAGTCAGTCATCGCTCAGTCCTCCTTTGAGGATCAACCGTTGCCCGATCACCAGTTCTGTGATGTCGAAGGGGTAGTGCAGTAATTTTTGCACTAACAATACGATACCACCAAGCTGGCGATCAGGGTGACGGTTGGTCATTAAAGGAGGACCGAACGATGATGAACTAGGCCAGTGTTGGGGGAGACATGTCATCAGGAAAAAAAGAAGAATCCAATTCAGGGCAGCTCAAAATAAATTAAAGCAATGGTCGATAAAAGACACAGTCCACATACCTGATCATCAAATGAAGCACCGGCCTACACTGTACGGGTCCGTTGGGGTGGGAGGGACTTGGCAGGTGATCAGGACGGGCAGGCCGGCGGTTCGGTGACGGAGATCAGGGGTTGAGGTGACAAGGCAGCAGGGAGTGATGACGGACTTTGCTTACATCAACTGCAAGTTACAGCTTTCTTCTTCACTGGCGCCAACACACGAAGCCCGCGATTCCATTTAGCACCACCCCATGAGATGCAGTCTGTCCAGCCCACTTGCTGCGTCTGTTTGAAACTGATAGGGTGCAAGGCAACTAACTGTGAATGTGGACCAATCACAAGGTGGTTCAAAATAAGGAGAAAAAAGAAAGCGCCCTTTCTAAGCGTACAGGCTGCACATAAAGGAGTACACAGACAGGGCTGCTTTCACAAAAGTCACAACAGCTTCTGTGCGTGCAGTGTACCCCCTTCACATATAGATGTGCGTGAATTTCGTATTTTTTACGCGATTCACGTACATTTATGTGTGAATGGGAACACTGCTCCCCACTTCTCCCATCCTCCCTACCCATGATTCTTACCTCCCCCTATGCCTATCCCAGCCTCTCTTAAAGCTGCCCACTGTTTTCAACGAGATGACCTCTTCCGGCAGCGCATTCCAAGTGTCCACTACCCTCTCTGTGAAGAAGTGCTTCCTGACTACCCTCCAGCTTAAGACTGTGCCCCCTTGTGATATGCTTGCCACTCAGCTTAAAGAGACTCCTTATCAACCTTGTGTATCCCTTTCAAGTACTTGAATGTCCCAGTCATGTCCCCTCTCTCCCCTGTCTTCCAGGGAGTACATTTTATTTATTTATTTATTTATTTATTTATTGGATAATCGGATTTACAACCTTTGAGCCAGTGGCTCGTTTACAAAGGTACCTCGTCACAGAGAGGACACACATGATTAACATAATTTACAGAGTACAGTCAAGACAGAGTAACAGATTTTTACATGTTTACAGAATACAGACATACATGTTCAGTGCCCTCAACCTCTCCTCCTATACTTTGCCCTGCTGACCGGCTATCATCTTTGTAGCCCTCCTCTGTACCTTCTCCAGTAGGTTAATGTCCTTTTTGAGGTGTGGGCACCAGTACTGAACTCCATACTCTAGATGTGGCCTTACCAGTGACCTGTACAAGGGCAGTATAACCTCCTCTCACCTACTACTGATTCCCCTAGCTATGCATCCCAGCATCTTGTTTGCCTTTGCTGCTGCTTTCTTGCACTGCATGGAGTGCTTCAGGTCACTAGTGATCATCACTCCCAGGTCCTTCTCCTCTGATGCAGATACTCAGATTCCACCCAGGTAATACTCTGTCCTGGGATTCTTGGCTCCAATGTGCATAACTTTGCATTTGTTGGCATTGAAGCCAAGCTGCCAGATTCTGGACCACCTCCCCAGCTTTTCCAGATCTTCTGTAGGTCCCGTATCCCATCAGTTTTTCATCTCTAAAGTGCTCACGACCTTCCAGGAAATGGGCCTTTCATCCTCCTGTCTGCAACCTTCTCACTTCAAAGAGAAGGAATTGGGGGGGGGGGTGCTAGAGAGCCATTCTCCTAGCAGGACGCTTTTCAGATCGGCTCCATACCAGAACAGGGGATAAACCCTATTATTTCACAAAAAAGCAAAAGAGTGAAATAAAAACCAGAGAATCGTTTCCAGGAGGTGTTTAGCTTCACAGCGAATCCAAATTCGTCATGGGGAAACTGAAATCATCAAGTTCTGGAGTGTCTAAACTTATCGGAGGCAAACAGGGGCAGGCCCGAGAGGAAACCACAACCCACGAGGCTGGGCCTGAGACAAATGAATCGCAAGCCCCACCTTGGCAACAAATACTAACAACAGTCAAATCTATGGATAGTAAAATGGAACGCACTCTATCCAAACTTGAAATGCATGAAGTGGCCATAAAAGATTTAACTGGCGTTATTGCTGAAACAGAGAAACGCTCCATTTCCATGATGGCAACTGTCACCTCCCTGACCAAGGAAAGTATTCAACTACGAGGCCGATTAGAAGCTCTGGAGAATGAGACCAGCGCTGGTAATTTAAGACTGGTCGGTGTACCGGACGGGGCTGAAGGGGCCGATCTCCTGAACTTCCTAATAAAGCGGATGTCTGAAACTATTCCGGTTTCAGAAACTTTTGAATGGTCTGCCCTTAAAAGGGTGTACAGAGTCAATCCTAGGATCAGGCCATCGGCCACAGAGCAACCACGCACTGTTCTAGTGCGCACGGCGGGAGTAGAAATTCGGGACCTTCTATTATCTGCAGCAAGGTCAGTGTACCCAATTGACATAGAAGGACGTGATGTCAAAATATTCCCAGACTTCTCATATCAAACAAGGGCGCGCCGCAAACAGTTCTATGGAGTCAGGCAAAGGCTCCGGGCATTGGGAATAGTTCACTCATTTCTCTTACCGGCGCGATTACGGATAATATACGGGGGAAAGAGGAGTTGGCAGTTCAACGAGCCTAAAGATGCTGGGCATTGGATGGAGAAAATAGAAATAGAATTTCAAGCAAATGCAGCTGGAAGGAGGGCCGAAGAGGACTCGGACAATGATTGAACCAATTTGGTATGTCACGGGAACCTAGCTCTCTGTGGCTGATCTGGGCTGCAGGGACTGTATGGACAAATAGCCATTACGTTTTCCTTTTGAAGAGTCACTTCTTATTTGGACTTTAAAGGCATATAAATACAGTCTTGTAAGCCTTGTTAAAGCGTTATCCCCTTAAAGAAACAAGAATTGATAGCTAAGCTGATGTTTCTGTTTTTCGCTTGCTTACTGTCCTGATATGTTGTAATGAATGGGACTTCCCACTGTGAAATTATGGTAAATGATCTGTAAGCATAATCTTACCTTTAAATTTCATATCTATATATGGACAAATAGCAATCACTTTAGATTGCTTTAGTTTATTCCTGTTGTTACTACCTAAGATGGAAAATCCAGGAGCTGTTGAGATGGCTGGCATGATGAGATTACTTTTATGGACACTATATTAGAGAACCCTCAACTCCTATTGTAACAGATTACAAGGAAACATCATTGTATATCAACTATATTGTCATACAAATCTGTGATAGCCTTGTATGAGGAAATGTATGTATTGTTTTACTACTTAAAGCAATAAACATAAAGTACAAAAAAAAAAAAAAGAGAAGGAATTGCACAAGTTGGATTTATCTCGCACTGTTAGGATCTGTCTGAAATGGACAGCTGCATTCCGAAAGTCAGATAGTCTGTTTTTGTTCTCTTAGAACAGACAAGCAGGGTCAAAAGGCCTTTTAGGCTTGGGCTCAGGCAAATGTAGCAGAAAAGAAGAGGCCTCCGGCTGTCATCAAGGCTCACTCTGCCAGGGCTAGGGTGATGCCCTGGGCAATGACAGGTGAAGCATTGGTTTTTAGGTGTATGCAAGGCAGCTGCATGGTCTTCCATCTGCACATTCACCAACATCCAAACTGGATGCTCAGAGTTCTGCTGATGCAGTTTTTGGTCACCAGAGTGCTACAGGCAGCAGTTCGCAAGTAATTTGTTAGTGCTTGCTTCTGGCATATGGGATATTGTCTCCACTCCCGGTATTTCTGGGTACTGCTTTTTAGAACCCAGTTATGATTACCCATTGACAATGTGGAGCGCTACAGAAAGAAGAAATTCATACTTAACCTAATTTTCTTTTCTGTTGGCTCCAACACTGTCATTGGGGCCCACCCAGGAGCCTGGCTCCTGCAGGAGAATCTTATCCAGTATGCTAGGAGGGATGTCCTGTTGGTTAAAATTCCCTACTATGTTTTCGGACATCCCTCTTTTGTTTTGCTATGCTGTACTCATAAATAAACTATATATAAAATAAAAATTATTTTTTCAGTTGGTCTGCGACCGCAGGTTAACAGCTTTACTGATAACTCTTAAGGTGTTTTTCCTTGTTGCAGGTAGTCTCACTGCATTCAGTTGTTGCCTGAAAGTTATGCCTTATTGTGTGGTCAACCGCAATTCTCCAGATGAGCAACTGAGGTGGAGCTTTCCTTGTTGCCTGATTGTTCTTTCCTGAGGGGAGGACTAACTCATCCAAACCTTGAGTGCAATGGAGAACATTTTCTTCCTCGTATGTCTGTCAGGAAGGTAAGGCAGCATTTATTTACAGTATTAAGGAATGTTGCATACAGGTAATTGGTTATAATATATGAAAATGTGTAGCTCATTATGGCACTGTGAGGTCAGCCATGACTGGAGAGTCGCTGTTGCTTGGAATCCTCATGTGCCCAACATTCTAAAAAAACTTGAGCTGTGCCATTTCCCCTGGTAGGGGTGCACAAAACCCAGTAGTTATGATTACCCATTGACAGTGTTGTGTGTTGGAGCTAACAGAAAAGGAAATTACGGTAAGTATGAATAAATTTCTTCTACTCTTATTATTATTACTATTATACTGGAAAAATAAAAAAATGAAAACTGCAGAATCTGTGCAGTGGCTACAGTGCATCTTTGAGAAAGCTGGAACTGTTTCTTACAGAAGTAAAGCTACCAACCATCCTGATTTTCCCAGGACTGTCCTGTTTTTAGGCATCATGTTCCGGTGTCCCCACAAGTTTTGCAAATGTCAGTTTTGTCCTGGTTTTGCTTACTTGTCCTACTTTTGTCCTGTGTTTTTTTTCTGTTTGTTGACTGCTGAGCTGTGAGTGACATTTCATTTCAGCACCACCATGGTGTTGCTCAAGCTGGACAGCAGTTTGCAACTTCCACCCCGTGTCTGCATTGCACCGTGAATGTGAAAACGCTCAGGTAGTCAGATGGCAAGTGGGTCAGTGGGGACACTGTAAAGCACCTTCTTCCTGTTAGGTTAGACTGGGTAGTAGTGCGAGCAAGCACGTGCAGCCATCTGCCTGCCAGCAGCTGAGAGGGACTCAGAACAGAGACCGGCAGCAGTGAACTAAGGTACCCAAACCTGATCCGCTATGAGGGAGTGTGTGACAACAATCCAGAGCAGTGGTGGGAGTCACTGAAGTGAAGTTTGTTTAGCAAAGGAGGTGAGTGTGAGTGGGTTGGGGTGGGACTGTCTGGTGGAGCAATGCAGGCAGCTCAAATGTCTGAACACAATTGAAAGCAAGTTTGCTTCTGATTAACTTTCTGTACATCACGATTTGGAACTTGCTGCAGCAGAATGGTGTATTGTTTTAATCCGGATGTTTGCTACTGGTGTTACTGTAGGGTGGTGGGGCCACAGCAAGTAGCAAAATGTAATTGATTGAATGTGTGCAGCCTTGTCTGCGGTGGCACAGCACTCGAGGGAGCAAGTGACACGGGGGGGGGGTCACAGTCAGGATGAGGTGCAGAAAATGAGTTTTTTCAGCTCTAAGTGTATTTTATTTTGTAATGTGCAGCGCAGCCTTGTCTGAGGGGGACTGAATGACACAGGATGGGGGGGGGAGACTTTCTCAAAAAAAAAAAAAAAATTTTATTTATTTCCAAAGTATGTCATGTCACAGTTTTAGGCTTTGGAAAGTTAGTAGCTTTACACAGAAGTGCTGTAGCATTACTAGAGTCTCTGATGGGCTACTACATTTTGAAGTGGGAGGGCAGACTGTGATTGCTCTCTGGCTAAATACACATGCATCAGTCAGTCAAAATGCAGAGCCACTGTCCCATTATTGTCCTTAGCCAATAAGAGTGCAGAGCCACTGTCCCATTATTGTCCTTAGCCAATAAGAGTGCAGAGCCACTGTCCCATTATTGTTCTTAGCCAGTCAGAATGCACAGCCACTGCCCCATTATTCTGTCTGCTGTCCGGTTATTGCAGAATAATCAGACAGTAACTCTGCATCCTGATTGGTTAAGAGGGTTCTTTTCCAGTATAATACTAGATCTTACTTCAAGGGTATCTATTGCAGCAGGCCATTACTAGTAAGGCTATAGCTGCCAGGTGCTAGGAGCACACAGAAACTTTCTAGCTAGCAGTCTACCAGAGGGGGTCGCCCACCTCCAACATCAGCCCCTGACATCAGCCAGTCCTAAGATGGGCGGCCCCCATACCCTCCTCACTTCTTTCCCGCCATCGACCAGTGCATGTTGGACTGCAAAAACTGCCATAGTTACAGTTGACTGCCATTTTCCTGCATTTACTGCGCTTTATTTTTTTCCAATTTCTTTTAGTATTAACATCGAAATTTCATTGTTCTCACCTGTCAGTTTATGACTTCTTAACCATTTTAATCTTCCAACTGCTCCATGAAGTGTACCTGTAACAAACAGATCTTGGACAAGAACGGCCATTCTGTATGCATCTTGTGCATAGGCCCAGACCACGACGTCCAAGCTTGTGTGGTCTGCCAGAAGTTCAACCTGGCCACCCGCAGATGTTGCCAGAAGATCCCGGATAACTATCTCCTTAAGTAGAAGGTTGCCTCAGTGGAATGGGAGCTGCAGGCCAGGAGCTCCTCCATTTCCCCAGCTCAGTCCTCAGGGTCTTCATCATCGAAGTCCCTGGATAAGGCCTCTAGGAAACACAAGCACCAGGATAAGGACCAGGACTGACCCCGGTCAGCCTCCCACTCGTGGTCTCCTCGCAAGAAGTCTTCGACCATGCAAGGGTCTTTCTCCCTCAGGGAGGGGGGGGTTGACCCCCTCAGCCCCACACGCCCTAACTCCAGCAGGGCTACCGGTGGCTCAGCCGCCCGCCCAGGTCTCCCGTGTGGACGGCAGCTCCTCGGGTCAGGGCACTTTGTATCCTGCTCCCCAACCCCTGCTGTTTCAGCCCTTATTCTCTGCGGCCACCAAGTCAGGCAGCTCAGCTGGAGTTTCTTTGGCTGGTGTGGGTGCTGTGGTCTCCGGTCTACCGGCGGCTGCCCCTCCGTCACCTGTACCCCCAGCGACGGTCTCGTCCTCTGGGACCACCGCCAGTTCTACTCCTTCTCGGGGTAGACACTGCAGGACACCGGTGCCTCCCAAAGCCTGATCTCTCCTCAGTCTTCTCCCTGGGGGTCGCCCTCCACTCTGGCACCCATCTCCCCATGACTGGCGCCTGTGGATCCTCCTCCGGCACCCACCCAGCTGACACTCACGGGGCCTGCATCTGTTCTCCCTCTACCACAGCCAGTGGGACCTACGTAAGCCCTGCCTGTGCCTGGCCTGCGTTGGCTCTACCTCAGGTGATGCTGTCAGTCCTTTGCCCATCCTGTGGGACTGGCACCTGGCCTGCCGCAGCCCGCACCTATAGAACCACAGCCTGGGTACCCTATGCCAGCACCAGCGAGACTGGTGCCTACCTACCCCTATCCTGCGCCAGCGGGAACTGGGCGGGTACCCATACTTGACACCTCTGGGCCTACACGGTCTCGCCTACCCGATGCCGCGGGGACCGTGCCAGCCCCCATCGGTTATTTCTCTATGGCACTTCGGGCAGGAAGCACGTTGGGTTTTCTGCCTCACGGACGTTTCATCGCCTGAGGACAGCAATGACGCAGATGATGGAGGTGAGAGTATCAGTAGTGAGTCTTCCTCTCTCCTCCTGTCTCCTCGGAAGGGGAAGAAGCCCCAAGTAATGTTCCTAAATCCCCCCGATGACCCTACCTTTATGGCCATCATGAAGCATATCCAGGTCACTATGGGATGGGAGATGGAGGAGCATGACCTTGAGAGGTGTTGGTTGGCTGTCTACCTGCAACAGTCTGACACCCCTCCCTTAGTGGTCCCTCCAGTCATTGACTCCTATGAGGATGTCACCCAGGCTGCCTGGAACCGCCCCCACACAGTCCCCGCAGTATCCAGGAAGGCAGACAGGCTTTACCATGCCCCGACTGGTAAGCCATTTTTGGGGAACAGCCTAAAGCTGATCGGTCATCATGGGGCACGCACTTTAGAGCTTACTCAATCACAGCACAGTAAAAAAGAATGCAAGAAAAATGTCAACAGGCAGTAGAGCGACATGCAATTGTGTCACCAGACAGACGTGGCACACCCCACCCAATCAGCTCCGCTGGGCAAAGTTTATAGAAACAGTACACAGTGCAGAAGAGGGAATGAATTGCAGGATCACAGCATGCTCTAGACACTGTCATGTTCTGGAGGTGGGGGCTCTGCCCCCCACACCCACCCTTTAAATATATATATAATCACTTCCACCCATGACATAATGCTGAGAAGCACAGAAATACCCTTACGTCCCCAGAAAGTGAAGTTGAGCAAGAAGGACACTAACAATTGAAACAAGCACGTCCCAAGTTTATTACGGAGCACAACCAAGCACAGTACAGATAAAAGAAAACAGTACAGCCTCCTTCACAATGACAAGGAAATTCAAGCAGTGATGACAGGGGAACGACAGCAAACCGTTACAAAAATACATACTATTAAGAGACACATATTACACTTGTAGCTGAAAATTAAACACTGTTCCTCTAAGGTAATCAGCTAGACTTCTGGCACCATCCTCTTGAACAATCTCCATAATCCTTTTACTAGAATCCTTATATTTATTTTTTGAAGTGGTAACATATGTACCAGAAACACACTGTTGTATTTTGATCTCATTCATACGCCACTAGCCCATGAGAACTACAGTGCACCAACTGTGACACGCTTACGTTACAAGATGTTTACAGCACTCACGACCTCGTCATGATGCCCACATCATGGAGTTCTGTTTTAGTCACTGTATTAACAGTATACCGTTCGTCATCAACGATGCACACGACCGCACCAAGAGGCCCAAACATCTAATCTCCCCTCCCATTGGATAGGGAGTCTCGCCAGTTGGACCAGATGGGCAAGCATGCCTTCACCTCTGTCACTCTGGCCATTCAGGCCATCAATTACTTGGAAAAGAAAACACGAGCAGCCGAGCACCGTCCACAGTGAAAAATCCTTATCCAAAAAACAAAAGGCAAGACACAAGAATAAGCAGGCAAAAGTGATTTAATGTCCAAAATGTAAGGCACAAAAATCCAGAGTTGCAATAATGCCACATAGGTGTGTGACCCCCACACTCACAAGACCTTGCAAATTTGGAGTTTTTGCCTTACATTTTGGACATTAAATCACTTTTGCCTGCTTATTCTTGCCTCTTGCCTTTTTGTTTTTTAGATAAGGATTTTTATTATGTTTGTTATTTTGAAAGAACAAACATATAGTTTGGTTATACTACATTGTCATCACTATACTCTGTGAGGGTGCCACTCCTCTTAATATACCCATTCTAACCATCTAGTGCTATAAGATATGTCTTTAAGGGGGAGAATACTCTAAATGTATATTCCAGATTTAATATCCGTATTGCTGTGCTTCGAGCCCAAGACCTGCATGGTTAAAAGTCCACAAAGTCTCTGTTTAATTGTACATGATGCATCTTCTTGCAAGGGGAGAGGGAGAATAACACCCATGCTTTACCACTAATATTCACACTTGCGTGTATATACATTTGATAGAGATTAATATCCTTCGTTTTACTGGCTGTGCTATGTGGTCTACTTAAAAGAGAAGGAGAAGACAAAAATAGAAAGAAGAAGGACATGTTCCTTAAGTCCATCGTCCCAGATGGACCATTAATCCAAACAAACTAATTTTATATACAAATAGTTAGGGCTAGCTACACATCGTCTCTAAAAGAGATTTTAACAGCGCTCACATTTGTATGACAATATTTAGGGCTAACATATTAGTCTGATAATAAAGTGCATTACAGGTTAAACACATCTCTAATAAAGGGGACTACTCCCCACAGGTCTGGATTAAAACCTGTGATGGTCAGTTTAGGTTATTAGAGCTAAAGGAGTTATAATAAATTCAAAATATCATCAGGCGGTACAAAATACGGACCTTTATTCTTACGTCTGGTGGGTCTGGCCCAGGAGACAAAAACAAACTAACTGTGTGTTTCAAATACAGAACAGTCTTACCTGGGCAAAACTAGTGACCCACCAGACAAAGCATTATCCTATAAAGTCCTGAATTGCTCAAGTGTCCTCCTCCTCGTCTGATGAGGTATCAGCATTCACCGCAGCACGGACCCTGTGTCTGGCTCCATTTCATGGCGTCCATTGGGTCAGCAAATATATAAATCTTCCCTCCATGCACTATGCGTAGTTGGGCTGGAAAAATGATGCCATGGGAAATTGAAGCCTCCCGTAACATAGCTCGAATGCCGTTGTTTTCTCTTCTGTCTGGTCATATAGCTAATGTCAAGAAATAACCGTACACTTTGGCCATCTTGAAGAAGTCTCTGTCGGTGTGCCAAGGAAAGAAGGTAATCGCGGGTGCCTGCACCATCCGTGACTATCATACCTCTCAACCGCTTGCCTCACGAATCAGGGACAAGGCTTAAAAAAGTCAGGGACAAAGACCCCAAATCAGGGACACATCTTAAAAACTGGTGCTGTTCACTCAGAAAGCTGACAACATAAAGGGATTTGTGTTAAGATGCATTTTCTGAAGAGAACAAGTATGTTACTTTAATGTTTGTCATTATTTTCTGTTTTTAATCCCCACTGTTCTGTCACAAAAACACAAATTTTACAAGGGACAGCGGAAAATTTTGAGGCAAAATCAGGGATGTCCCTGAAAATCAGGGACACTTGAGAGGTATGGTGACTATTACAATTGCTTTAGGTGCTTCTGGATTGTCAGGGTGACCACACTCAGTGACTCTATAGGCCTTTTGAAAGTATTGGGCCTTTGCTGCTGCCTCATCACCCATTTGCTGCCCGAACCAGTCCCGGAGGAACAATAGAAGGTGGTCCCCTTCTCTTCCTTCTGGCATCTCTAAGATTCGGAGCCCGTATCTGGTTCTCCAGGGCCTCTAGATGGGATTTCCAATGTGCGCTCTTTTATAAGGGTAGAAGCCGTTCCTATTGCTGCTTCCACCCGCTTGGCCACCTCTACATGTGTTGTTGGCATGGTTTCAACATTAGTTTCTAAGTTGGTTACCCAATTAGAAAGTCCATCGAATTTATCCGATAGTGTTGTAACGGACTTAATGAGGTGGGTGAGCTTCAGACCAATAGATTGAAGAGTTTCCTCGCTCGATTCACCAGGTGTATCTTCAGTGTGGGCCTGCATTGATCTCATGGTTGGGGTCGACATAGCTTGTTTGGATCTTCCTCCCGATCCCTGTTGCTGGTCTTTGCATGGGTTTCCCATTTTGTAGCAGAGGGATTCCGACGCAGCTAATAGTAGTTGTAGTGCCAATATTTCCACAAAAAAAACTTTTATAAAGTAAAGTTCAACGAGGAATTATAGAGCTCTATCAATGAGCAGCCATCTTGCTCGGGTTCCACAGCACCCCCCTGGATAAGGATGTTACACAGTGGACGGTGCTCGGCTGCTTGTGTTTTCTGTACTGCTATTGTCATTTGCACATCGTGTCTTGGAGCCGCCCTTCCTGCTTGCTTCCATCAGTTACTTAGACCATGTGATGCAGTTTCAGAATCTCCTATGGGACCAGGCTAGGGAGGCTTGCCTAGCCATGCCAGATGACCTTCCAAACAACAAACCTTCCAGGCCCTTAAAACTGGCTTGGACGTCAGTACCTACGTCTTTAGGGCTGCCTATGATGTGGTGAACACCTCTGGCCAGGCAGTCCCCATAGGCATCTATATGAGGCGCCACGCATGGCAGTGGGTCTCGGGCTTCACCCTGGATGTGCAGTCTAGCATATAATGGATGCCCCTTTTAGGGGTCTCAGACTTTTCGGTGGCGATGTCCAGGATCTCATCACCGAACTGCAGACCTCTAGACAGGCCCGCAAATCTGTCTTCTCAGTGTATCATACCAAGCCTGAGTCAGGACAGAGGGCTCCCTTTCTTTGCCTTTCCCGCAAGTAGGCCCGACCCTCTCACAAAGCTCAGGGCAAGCACAAGGCGGGGCATCTCTGCTCACCCTTCCACCACCTATAGCACCCAAGGGGCAGCAGTGGTCTCCGTGGCTACTGCCCCCCTCCTGACTCCTTGCCAGACCCCCTCCCTCCAGTAGAACTTCAGGAGGAGGTAGTAGAGGGTCGCTTCTCCCTTCACCTGAACAGGTGGAGGGAGATAACCACAGACAACTGGATGTTGCAGCTCACTGAGCATGGCCACACACCCCAATTCTTAGAGTGGGCTTCAGAAAACCCTCTGGGCCAAGCCTTGTACCCTCCTAGTCACGTTCTCCTCATCTGGGAGGAAATTCAGGCCTTGCTGCAAAAAAAGGGCCATAGAACCAATCCTGTGGCTTCAGCAGGGCAGGGGGTTGTTCTACTGCTTCTTCTTGGTCCCCAGGCGGATGGGAGACCTTTGGCCCATCCTGGACTTGAGCCAGCTGAACCTGTTCATAGAGTTCAAATGGTTCAGAATGGTTACCCTTCAGGGTTAGCTGCCCCTGCTACACCAGGGGGAACGGATCTCTGAATATGCAGGATGCCTATGTGCATATGGTTTTCACACCCCACCGGTGCTACCTCCATTTTCAGTTTCAGGGTGCGCACTACCAGTTTAGGGCTCTGCCTTTTGGTCTTTCCTCAGTGCCCAAGGTCTTTACCACATGCCTGATGGTGGTGGCACCTGCCTTGAGACAGCAGGGTTTCTGTGTCTTCCAGTACCTGGACGATTGTCTCTTAGTGGCCACTTCCAGGGACCATCTTCTTCAAACCCTGGCACAGACCTGCAGTCTGTTCCAGGCTTTGGGCATCACTATCAGCATGCCAAAATCCTTCCTTACCCCCTGCCAGTGCCTCCAGTATATAGGGGCAGTGCCGGACACGGCTCAGGGAATTGCCTTCCTGCCCTCAGATAGAGCAGAGCATCTAATGGACCAGGCCCGTCCTCATTACTCCTGCTGTTATGTTTCAGTGAGGGCCTTTCTACAATTTCTGGGCCTCATGGCTGCCGCCATTGCCATGGTTCCCTTGACTTGTCTGTGTGGCGATTTGGCCACTGTGGAAATAACAATATTGCAGACATTATTTTTTTGTATATTTAATTTTTTGTTCATGCTTTAAAAGGGTTACATGTAGAGGATTTTGGTTATATTTAAAATTCCCAAACAGACTAGGAGAATGAGCTTTGACAGAGGGAGACAGAGTTCACTGAAAAGGTCGCAGGAAAGAGAGAAGGTCTTGCAAAATATCTGACATTTCTCTGTGAACTGAGAACAGGCTGATTAGCCAGGAAACTAAGAGTCCTTTTCAAAGGGATGGATTTCCCTGGTCAGCTAATCAAACCGGAAGAGGGCCATAAAACTCGGTGAGACGGGGAAGCCCTCGCCTGTCATAAACTTTACACTTCAAAGGAAAAGTGCTTTAGGTTCCAGGAAACTGTCATGGTATATGTACATTTGGTTAGCTGGCAGGATATTGGAATTGTAAAAGAATCTAACTAATATACATTGTGGTTCACTTAAAACCTGGGAAAGAGCAAGAGAGACCCCTGCTGACCTAAAAAGATAAGGCCACCAGCTATAAACCAGAGAGGATTTTTACAGACTGCCAGAGGGCTATATATACCCCTGCAAACAGAAGCTCATTGCATTGCAGTTGGACACTTGTTCCTGACCACAAGAGAAGCAAGACTGCCACTTCCAGTTAGTGGGCAGAACAGGTCTCCTTCCCTTTGCCTCCCTTCAGAAGGAATATCACTTGCCCCATAAATATTTTATTTCTTACTTGCATCTTAAATCATACCTTCAGCCATATGAACGATCCTTCGCGGCCCTAAGTGAAAACCCTACCCAAATAATACAACTGTTACAAGCTCATATCAGAGGAACGACCTTGGATCATTTGATTAGTAAGATATATAAGGCCTTAAATGAAAGACGGAGAGACTCGACCAACTTGGTCAGGTTTAGATGGGAATAAGAACTGCAGGTATCAGTCAGTGAGCAGGACTGGAATGACTCCGCTTTACCAACTATAAAAATCTTTTTCTCACCATACTGGTGTGAATACATGTGGAAACTCTGTTCTCGTTTCTTCTGCACACCAGCCTTGCTGGCTAATATGGGAGAATTAGGGGAGGGACAGTGTTGGAGAGAATGTGAGGATAATGGAGCAAATCAGAGCCATGTCCTTTGGTCATGTCCTAAGCTATCCAAGTTTTGGAAGGAGATCCTCGAGGAGCTGAGTGCAGTTTATGACACTATTGATTTATTCACTCCCACAGTTATATTGACTTTTATTAAACCAAAAGGTCTGCGAATTGACAAAAACTTGCTGAAACAAATTTTAAAATTTATAACAGCTGCCCACAAAGTTATCACTAGACTGTGGTTTACAAATAAAATACCCACTAAAAAAGCATGGATTGTTTTGTCCAGGGAGATAAATGCCCTTGAGCGACTCTCGACCAAGATGATGGACAAAGTTCAAAAATTGGATGTACAATGGCAAAAGTGCATATCATACCAACTAAATTATTATGATGATTTTGTACCTTAAGCTATGTACTGAACATGTAATTTTGCTCTTCTTTTGCATTGAAAAGATACTCGGGATATGATCTGTGATGCTCCTTGAATTTTAATGGGAATAAAATCTGGGAGGGATAGGGGAGGGCTCACCGTGCTTTGCCTGATTTGATTTGAATGGATCACAGATTGAACTTAAAATGAGTAATTATGATTCTCTGGATACTGAAGCAATAAGATGTTAATTTATTTTCCCCTAATATGACTGCTACAAGTATACATGTAATGTATTGTGATGTTATCAATTGGTATTAATAAGTGATGTATTGCTGCCTGTAAAAATGTTGCATTTATAAATTAAATAAAAAGACTAAATAAAAAAAAAACAGAACCCCTGATGTGCTTGTCAGGGTCACCCCCCCCCCAGTTCCAGTAGAGGGCAGGTTGGCTTACCACTTCCATGTATGGCAGAACATCACCACGGACAAGTGGTTCCTGGAAGTGGTAAGCCAGGGCCTTGCTCTCAGCTTCAAGGTTATATCAAGGTTGAGGGCAATGCTATTCAGACCTGCCACCCCAACAGAAAAAGTACTACTGGAATCAGAAGTAACCAGCCTTCTCCTTGAGAAGGCAGTGGAACCTGTCCCCCTGGCTCAGAGGGGAAAAGGTCTGTACTCAGGGTACTTCCTGTCACTAAAGAAAACTGGGGAGTGGCTACCCATACTAGATCTCAGACACTTGAACAGACAGCTTACAAAGCCAAAGTTCAAGATGGTCACTCTGGCAGCTATTCTCCCCACTATCGGGCAGGGAGACTGGCTGGCATCTCTAGACCTCAAGGACACATACTTTCATATTCCTGTCCGGGCAATCCCACAGAAAGTATCTCAGATTCAGATTGCCATCAGGACATTACCAGTTCACAGCCCTGCCCTTTGGCCTAACGTCTGCCTTAAGAGTGTTCACAAAGTGCCTGGCAGTGGTGGTGGCACATTTGATAAGGCAGAGGGTGACAGTGTTCCCTTACCTCGATGACTGGCTAGTCATGGGGCAGTCTCATCAGCAGGTCAGAGATGCTCTAACTCTTACACAGGATACCCTGCCATCTCTGGGGCTCCTGGTAAACCTGAAAATGTCAGTCTTGCAGCTGGTTCAGCTCCTTGAGTTCATAGGAGCAGAGTTGGTTACTGAAGGGAAAGGCATTCCTTCCTCAGGGAAGGGTGGATAGTCTGGTGCAGCTGGCAAGCTCTTTCCAGCTACTCCGCCCCAGGCCAGCAAGACATTTCCTACAGCTGTTGGGTAACATGGCTGTTTCAACAGCTACAGTGCTTTCACAGAAGAAAAGGTTCTGAAAGAACTCCTAAAACTGAAGGTGGACAAAGCAATGGGGCCAGATGGAATTCACCCCAGAATTCTAAAAGAATTAAGCAGAGAACTAGTGACACCACTGACTACCCTTTTTAACAAATCATGGGAGGATGATGTGGTACCTGAGGACTGGAGGAGGGCGGATGTGATTCCCCTTCACAAAAGTGGGACCAAGACAGAGGCAGGAAACTACTTTGACCTCTGTGGTAGGGAAAGTGATGGAATCACTTCTGAAGGAAAGAATTGTTGAGTACCTAGAGGCCAGTGGGGCACAAGACCCAAGGCAGCATGGGTTCATAGCGGGAAGGTCATGTCAGACAATTCTAATTGATTTCTTTGACTGGGTGACCAAAGTAGTAGACCAGGGAGGGGCTGTAGAGATGGCCTACCTAGACTTTAGCAAAGCATTTGACACAGCCCCACACAAAAGGTTAGTAGTCAAATTAACCAGCCTGGGAGTGGGTCCCAGGGTGGTAGCCTGGGTAAAACATTGGCTGAACAACAGGACACATAAGGTAATTGTAAATGGAGTCCACTCTGAAGAAAGAGGGGTTACTAGTGGGGTACCGCAGGGTTCAGTACTGGGTCCAGTCCATTTTAGTGACATTGCAGAGGGACTGGAAGGAAAAGTATGCCTCTTTGCAGATGACACAAAGATCTGCAACAGGGTTGATACACAAGGAGGCGTGGAAAGGATGAGAAGGGACTTGGCAAGGTTGGAGGAATGGTCAGAAGTATGGCAGCTTAGATTCAATGCAAAGAAGTGCAAAGTAATGCACCTGGGAAACAAAAAACCCAGGGGAAGATTACACAGTGGGGGGGAGAGGTAGTAACAACAACAAAAATGGAAAGGGACCCGGGGGTAATCATATCAGATGACCTTAAGGTTGGCAAGCAATGTGAGAAGGCGGTAAGGAGGGCTGGGGAGATACTGGGATGTATAGGGAGAGGTATCACCAGCAGAAAACAGGAAGTTGTTATCCCCTGTACACACAGTTGGTGAAACCCCATCTGGAGTACTGTGTCCAGTTCTGGAGACTCCATCTCTGCAAGTCATAGACAGGATGGAGGCAGTTCAGAAGAGGGCAACTAAAATGGTGCAGGGTCTGCAAGAGAAGCCATACGAGGAGAGACTAAAGGAGCTTAATATATATACCCGTGAGGAAAGGAGGGAGAGGGGGGACATGATAGAAACGTTTAAGTACCTCAGTGGAATCAACAAAGTCCAAGAGGGTAGCATCTTTCAGAAAAAGAGATGTGCAAGAACAAGGGGACACAATTTGAAGATAGAGGTGGGACGGCTCAGGGAAAATGTGAGGAAGTATTTTTTCACAGAGAGGGTGGTGGACGCATGGAACAGCCTTCCTGAGGAGGTTTTGGGGTCTAAAACTGTGGGAGAATTCAAGAATGCATGGGACAGACATAAGGCAGTTTTTGTAGGGGGTAGGAAGAAATAGGCTGTTGGTTAAATAGGATCTGCAGCTTATCCTCTAGGTAGGGAAATAGGCAGACTAGGTGGGCCAAGTGGTCCTTATCTGCCGTCAAAGTCTATGTTTCTATGTTGCTAGGAGCCAGGTTCCAAATGAGGGACATACAGTTTCACCTCAGATCCCATTGGTCCCAGAAAAAGGATTCTCTGTCAAAGCTAGTGCCAGTCACAGGGACTCTCCTTCAGGCACTCCAATGGTGGCAAGAAAGGGGCAACCTCAGGGAAGGTGCACCATTCCTGCAACAGTCCCCAACAGTAGTGTTTACAACTGATGCCTCCCTTCTAGGGCGGGGTGCCCTCCTAGGGGAGCACATTGCACACAGTACATGATTTCAGCAGGAGTCACTGTTACACATAAACCTGCTGGAGCTCAGGGCAGTTCTTCTGGGTATCCAGTCCTTCACCACAATGCTCCAGGACAAGGTGGCGTAAGTCAGGACAGACAATACAACCACCATGTACTACATAAGCAATGGGGCACAAGGTCAACCTTGCTGTGCACGGAAGCTATGAAAATCTGGAGTCTGGCTTACTCTTTCAGAATTTCCCTATCAGTAGTTCATCTTCCAGGAAAGGACAATGTCCTGGCAGATGCCCTTAGCAGGATCAACCAGAACCACCACGAGTGGTCTCTGAACAGACAGGTCCTGCAAACCATTTTCAGAAGGTGGGGCACCCCAGAGGTGGACCTCTTTACATTCCCAGATAATCACCAGTTGGCACAGTACTGCTGCAGGCCCCCTACACTGGGCACATTGCCACTGGATGCACTTCTGCTGGACTGGACAGGGAAGTTCCTGTATGCCTTCCCTCCATTCCCTCTGCTGCCCAGGGTACTGAACAAACTCAGGACTCAGCCAGCAACAATGATCCTCATAGCACCAGACTGGGCCAGGCAGACCTGGTACTTGCTGCTCCTGTCCCTGTCAATCTCCAGCTCGATTTACTTCCCCAGGAGGCACAACCTGCTGACTTTCTCCCAAGGGAGGATCCTTTACCCCAGCCTCAAGTCCCTCGGGCTCAGGGCCTGGCTCTTGAGGACCTAGAGTATGCTAGTTTGCACCTCTCTGTGAAGGGATCCTGGAGGTTCTGACGGTCTCTAGAAAATCCTCTACCAGGAAGACTTACACTTCCAAGTGGATTCCAAGTGGAAGAGGTTCTCCATTTGGTGCCAACAAAAGGACATAGATCCTCATCAGGCTGGTTTGTCTGTCTTGCTGGACTACTTGGCTTATCTCCATTCCCTTGGTCTGAAGCCATCTGCCCTCAAGGTACACCTGGCAGCTGTTTCAGCCTATCTTTCAGCAGGGAAGGGCTCTTCCCTGGCCTCCAGTCCAGTTTTCTGGAAGTTTTTTAAAGGACTGCTGCATTTGTACCCCCCACACAGGGAACGAACCCCATCGTGGGAACTGAATATATGTATTACACAGCTCATGCAGCCCCCTTTGAGCCTATGTCTTCAGCAGAGCTCAAGTATGTGGCTTGGAAAATAGTGTTCTTGGTAGCAGCCACTTCAGCTAGGAGGTTCAGTGAACTGCAGGCCTTGTCCATAGAATCTAACTACATTTGAAGTCCACAGAGACAAGGTAGTTCTCTGGACCAGTAGGAAGTTCCTCCCTAAGGTGGTTTCTGACTTCCATCTTAAACAGACTGTTACCCTGCCTGTCTTCTTTACTGATCATTCCAGTTCAGGAGAACGTAGGCTACATAGCCTTGATGTCAAGAGGGTTATTAGCTACTACTTGGATCACACAAAAACCCATAGGCAGGCTAATACTCAGCTTTTCCTGACCTATGGGGGAGTGGGGAAGGGCAAACCAGCTTCAGAGAGGACTGTTGTATGCTGAATTGTTGCCTGTATTCAGTTTTGCTACAGCAGTTTGGGCAAGGAACCCCCAGTGGGCCTCAGAGCCCACTCTACCAGGGGTACAGCTGCCTCTATAGCAGCTGCTAGAAATATTCCTTTGTTAGAAATCTGTAAAGCAGTTACCTGGAAAACCGTTCACATATTTACTAGGCACTATTGCTTGGTCACCCAGGCTAGACGTGATGCCAGATTTGGCACAGCAGTACTTCAGAGCTTGTTTCCTAAGTAGGTTCTCTGCCCACCTCCAAAGGTACTGCTTGGGTAGTCTGCATATGTCAGTATACAGTAAAGATTTCCTGGGGCTTGAAGAAAAAAATTCCATAGTAATCTTGTTTCTTCCAAGGGAATCTTTACTGTATTCTGAGCTCCCAACCTACCTCCCCTACTAGAACATACTGGGCACTGCACTCCAGCTGTCCATGTTGTTGATGAAACCTGTTTGAATTGGTTGTTTTAGGCATCTGTGAATTAAGTCTTTAGGATACCACCTTGTATGGGGGGGGGCTATTTGTTGTGGGTTAATTTATTTTCTGAAGGATTGTATAGTTAGTATTTTTCATATGTGCTTTGTAAGAATCTGATGGTTGCATAGAGTGCACCAGGGACAGCGGTTTGAAAACCGAGCTCAAGCCTATCAATGTTCCACTATTAGCATAGGTTCTATTAACTCATTTCTCTCTGGGGCAGTTGAATGATGAAGGCTAACTGCATATGTCAGAATACAGTAAAGATTCCCTTGGAAGAAACAAGATTACTATGGTTAAGTAATTTTTTTCTAATTGATCACGAAGAGAGCTCACTGGTCCCCAGCCAAATGTACTCATTCTCCTGGCAAAAGTACTCATTCTCCTGGGAACTCTGTTTTGGTCAGGTCTTGGCAGTCTTTATAGCCCCTGAGGATCAATGGCAGGATGAGTATGTAACGTTTACCAACAGCCAGACACTTTCAACTTGGCAGTGTCTTCATCTTCTGGGTTTGATGGTCATTACAGATTTCATCCCTTTCACATGGGGGACTTCCAGTGGTTCCTCATGAGGCACTAGGACCAGTCTTCCCAGCAGTTACAAGCCTGCCTTTCCAAACTAAATCAGCTCAGAGCAAAACTAGGCTGATGGTCAAACTATGAACATCTAGAGAAGGAGACAGTGCTTCCTCCTTTGCAAGAGCTGATGTCGATCATGGATGTTTGCCTCACAGAGTAGGGGGCCATCTAGATTCAAAGGTCACCCAGGGTCTCTGGTCAGAAGCAGAGAGAAAACTGATAGGAAATTAGGACAATGCTTCAAACAATGTAAAACTTTGTTATTTTTAACTTTTATGTGTTGATCTCCTAGGTACCCAGGCAGGCCTTGGCCACTCTCAGGCCTCCCCAGCCACAACACCCCACCATCTCCCAGGATTAACCTCATGTTTTCCCTTGATATACCATGGCTTCCCCACTGCAGGCCCTCAGTTTGGCCCAGGACCCCTGGGGTAATTTCTTAGTCTTCCATAGAAGAGTGCATAGGTTGGTGGGTGTGGGGCCTATGACTAGAGAGCTGTCATTCTTCATGGGTGGGGCATTTTTCATCTTGTTTCTCTGCCTCTCAAAGATGTCGTGTGCTTGGACGTCATGACATAGGCACGCTGAGTGCATGTTTAGTACTGCATTAACAAACACATTAAAAGCAGGGATACCGGAGTCCTTTTGCCATTATGTACATCACTGGTACGTCCCCATATGGAGTATTGCTCCCAGTTGTGGTCCCCACATAAAAAAGGGGATATAGCTTCACTTGAGAGGGTTCAGAGAAGAGCTACTCACAAAATTAAGGAAGTACAAGGGTTGGATTATAACCAGAGGCTCAGTACTCTGTGGTTATATTCTCTGGAGTCTAGGAGATTAAGGGGGGATATGTGTTTAATTTATAGGGCCCTAAATGATCCAATATTATGGGAACAGCTAGATTTGGAAATCCTAGATAATTTCAATACTAGAGCACATTCACTTCAGATAAAAATAGATTCCGTTCAAATAAAAGGAAGCAGTGGTTGAAAGTGAGAGCACCTAGGATCTGGAATAAATTGCCAGTAGAAATAATTGTCAGTAGTAATATTGAAAGGTTTAAGAAAGAGTTAGATACTTTCCTAATTAATAATAAGATATTGGGGTACTCTTAAATTATGGTGAGCATATGGACTTTGTCTTTTAAAGTTCTGTATAACTATGAAGCCTATGAAACCTATGTTTGTCAACGTCCTCAGTGTCCTTCCCACTCTGCAGTCCTGTGGTCACCCAGTGAGCTATTTCACATTAAGGAACTGATACCCTCCCTCCTTACTGAGGAGCTCAACTCTCCATCCTCTGGCCAGCCTTGATAACCTAGGTTCATTCACGAACCTGTGTCACCAGCATTGCGAGTAGTAGCTCTACCACTGCGCTGATGCAATGTCGCTATTCTACTCCATGACATTCTTATCTTCACTTCACAGCCTCTCCTCACTTAACCCCACTGCTGCTCTTTTCCCCCCCTTCTTCTGTTATATCCTCTTCCCCCCTTTTTGCCACTCCCCACCAAACTCACCTTTACCTGTTCCTACCTCATCCATGCCCCTCCTTAGTCCCCACCCTCCTGGCTGTGCTTAGTCACCTCTCTCCACCTACTACCGCCTACTCCCACCGTCTACCGACCCCTTCCCTTCCTGCCGCCTCTGGTTCCACTGGCTCGGCTTTGACTTTGACACTTTTTGCCGCTTATTGTCAGAATCCTCCGGCCTATCCCCTCTCACCGGCATCCTCACTCCGCCTGCCGCCTATCGGTTCCACCAGACCGGCTGTATTTTCCTACCTCCTACCGCTGTTGCCAGCTACTGCCGCCCCCACCACCTCTCTCATCCTGTCCGCCTTTTTGGCTCCATAGGCCCGGCCGAGGTTGGTAGCTCACCCCGCTGTTGCCATATCTGACGGCACCTCCTTTCCACTTAATCTCTCCCTCCGTCCCTTTGCCAGTTTTCCTTCCTTGTGTCTTTTCTACTGATGCCTATCCTCTTATTTTCTGCCTTCTACTATTCACATTTTTGAGTATGTTCCATGATCAAGTGCTAAAGTATATTTTTGTTTACTAATGTATGTTACATTGCCATATGTATTTCTTTCTGCATTTTTTGTACTCGTTGTCTTAATAATCTGGCTGTACTCTTTGTGTATTGTAATTGTACCTGCCGGGTCGTGCCTGAAAACAGTCACTTGCTGACTAGCTCACTTACCCGGTTAACAAAAACTAAATAAATAAATAAAAATAAATAAAACTTGAATATTTAAACAGAAGGAACAGTACTAAAGGTAAGATCAGAAGCCAGAAGGGGAAGGAAGGAAACATATTCAATTCAGTGCTTTAGAGTAACTGGTAATTGCTATTTTTCTTTTAAACTTAGATTGTGGGCTTTTAGTGACACTGTACTTTCTTTGTTGTCTTTACTTAGAATTGTTGAAAATTTAAAACGTAGTGCTGGTGTAATTCTGTGCTGTCTTTAATTGCTGCAAATTTTCGCCCCCCCCTTCCCCCAACTCTTAATTATATGCCCTGTTAAATCTGATTGACAGGAGCTAAACACAGGGTATAGTAAGGGGTGTGAAGTAGGAGGGGCATAAGGGGAAAGAAGCCCACCCTCAGCACAAGTGTTTTGACTCATTTATTTATTTATTGGTTTCTTTTTTTTTAAAGAAAATTATCTGAGGATCAGTGGCAGGATTTTTAGGACAGTAAATTAATAAAAAGGGAACTAGGAGAGCTTCAGTAGCAGACAAGTTGTGGAGTAGCAGTATAATTGCAGTATAATGTGGGGAGTGGTGCAATGCAGTGGCTGTGGAGCAGCCATATTCAGGCAGACCTTCTGAACACTGAGGTGCTGCCCTATCTGCATGTATCTCTCTGGGCTGCGGGATGAGGTAGCCAGACTCAGAGCGGAAGTAAACTGGGTCAGGAGTACCATCACCCCTATCCAGAGACCACCCAGTCCAATGCAACTGCCTCAAAGGATGCCGAGAACGAGGAGCACTTGGATGACAGTGGGCTCAGGGAGGATTAGAGCGGTCAGGCAGAGGCACATCCCAGATCCTATTCCACTCAAGAACTCATATGCCACACTGGCAAACGAGGACAACCAAATAGAGGTACCTAGAGAAGTGGAAGGAAAGGATGTGGAGGTTAGCCAAGGAGGTGACCTCAGCGGGGAAAGCAGTGGACCCCAGAGGAGGAGGAGGAAGTGAATCCTGGTGGGGGACTCCATCATAAGAGGGATCCAGCTAGGAACACAGGAGGGGGAGGACAGGGAGGTGAGGTGCCTACCAGGTGCCACGGCATGGAGGGATGGAAGGAAGATCCTGGGGATCACTGGGAAGGCAAGACGGGAGGGTGAGCTGATGTCATTATCCACCTAGGTACTAATGACCTGGCAAATGGGGAGCCAAAGGAAGTTCAGGAAGAGTTTAGGAAATTGGGAAGGGGTCTCAAGCAAGTAGCTACTTCTGTCACTTTCTCAGAAGTACTACCTGCGAGAGGCAAGGGAGCGCATAGGAGTGCATGCACCAGGAACTTTAACTCATGGTTGAAGAACTGGTGCTGTGAGGAAGGGTTTGGATTCATTGGTGACTGGGGACCACCTGGAGGATGGAGGTTTGTTCAAGCCTGACTGCCTGCATCCATCCTGAGGGAATGCAAGCACTCAATGATAAGTTTAAATGCTACATTAACAAGCATTTAAACTAGCAAAGGGTGGCAGGCCAGCAAGGAGGTACCTACTTGCTCACCCCCACAGCTAGGCAGTGGAACCAGTGAACCAGAGGAGTGGCTATCTCTGCAAAGCAGTGTGCAAAAGATGGAGATTAGTGCCCAAGAGGTGGATAGGCAGAAAGGGGCAAAATTCAGCAGAAGGGCAGACAGCAAGGAGAACCAGGGATAAAGGACAACCAAGGAAGGGCTGGAGTAGAACAGTGAAACAGTCTAGGGAGGTCAAATCATGGAAAGCCACGTGTGCAAATGCTAGGAGCCTTAGCAACAAGATGGAAGATCTGGAGGCTGTCATGGTGCAGTCAGACCTGGACATTGTGGCCATCACTGAAACCTGGTGTAATGATAACCATGACTGGAGATGGCTATACCTGGCTACAACATATTCAGAAGAGACAGAGCAGGCAGGAAGGAGGAGGAGTGGCACTGTATGTGAAAAATGACATAAGGGCCACAGAGATCCAGGAGGAACAAAATGGGGGAGAGATACTGTGGGTTAAGCTGGAAAGGAAAATGGGGACAGCCATCCGCACAGGTGTGGTCTATAGACCACCAGCCCAGGAGGAAGAAACAGATAGGGAGCTGATGCTAGCCATCCAAAGGATGGCAGACAAGGTTGAGGTAGTACTGGTTGGAGACTTCCATATTGCAGACGTGGACTGGAGCATCCCAGCAGCAGCATCAATTAGGAGCAGATTTATCCTGGACTCCCTTCAGGGTGCCTTCCTCAAGCAACTGGTCATGGAACCAACTCAGCAGAAGGCAATACTGGACCTTGTGCTCACAAATAGGGACAGTGTGATGGGGGTAACAGTGGGGGAGCACCTGGGGAACAGTGACCACCGGTCTTTGTGGTTTGAAATCACAGAAAGAGCAGAACCAAACCACACAAAAACACGTATCCTGGATTTTAGGGGGGCAGACTTTGGGAAAATGGGGAAATACTTGAAAGAGGCATTAAGGGGAATGGGACAGGAATCAGGGGTTGAGGAACAGTGGGCAGTATTTAAAATGGGGATTACAAGAACAACAGAATTATGCATTAAGCAGGTTAGCAAAAGGAAGAGGAAGAGGAGACCATTATGGTTTTCCAAAGAGGTAGCAAAGAAAGTGAAAGCAAAAAGATTGCATTCAGGCAATACAAAAAGACACAGGCAGAAGTGGATAGGAGAAGTACCAGGAGAAGCAAAGGAGGCAGGGAGGTCAGTAAGGAAGCCAAAGCTCAGACAGAAGAACACATTGCAAAATCAGTGGGTAGAGGGGACAAAACCTTTACAGGTACATAAGTGAAAAAGAAAGACAAAGAGAGGGATAGTGAGACTGAAGGGGAGGATGGGGCCACGTGGAGGACAAGAACAGTAAAGTTGACATATTGAACAGGTATTTCTGCTCAGTCTTTACTGAAGAAGAGGAGGTAATGGGTCTGAAGGAGTACAAGGGTGAGAATGGTGCAGAATGGACACAAGTCCCTTTACACGAGAAAGGGTCCTGAAGGAACTGGAAGTAATAAGAGTTGATAAAGCAATGGGGCCAGATGGTGCACCCCAGTGTCCTTAAAGAACTAAGAGAGGTGGTGGCTGAACCTCTGGCTATCCTGTTTAGCCGATCACTGGAAACAGGGGAGGTACCCAAAGACTGGAGGACAGCAGATGTAGTCCCCTTATACAAAAGTGGGAACAAAGAGGAAGCAGGGAACTACAGACCAGTCAGCCTCACCTCGGTAGTGGGGAAGATCATGGAAGCACTACTGAAGGAGAGATTGGTGGAACATCTGGTTGTCGATGGACTACAGGACCCAAGGCAGCATGGTTTCACCAGGGGGAGGTCATGTCAGACCAACCTGTTGAATTTTTGACTGGGTGACTAGGAGATGGATCAGGGGAGGGCAGTGGACATGGCTTATCTGGACTTCAGCAAGTCCTTTGACACTGTGCCACATAGAAGACTATTACACAAACTGGGGAATATGGGTGTGGGCAGGACAGTAGTGTGGTGGGTAGGTAACTGGCTGGGTGGCAGGACACAGAGGGTGGTGGTAAATGGCTGTCACCCACAGAGGGAAGAGTGACCAGTGGGTACCACAGGGATCAGTGCTGGACCGGTCCTATTCAACATCTTCATCAGTGACATTGCACAGGACCTAGAAGGCAGAATTTCACTGTTCGCTGATGACACAAAGCTCTGTAACAGAGTAGACACACCAGAGGGTGTAGACAGAATGAGAAGGGACCTGCAGAAACTTGAAGAATGGTCAGGGGTTGGCAGTTGAAATTCAATGCAAAGAAGTGCAAGATAATGCATATGGGGCACAATATATCAGTTGGGGGGTGAGGATATAGCATGCACCAAGCAGGAAAGGGATCTTGGGGTTATCATCTCTGATGACCTCACGGTAGGGAAACAGTGTGACAAGACAGCAGGTAAAGCAAATAGGATGCTGGGATGTATAGGCAGGGTCATTACCAGCAGGAAAAGGGAGGTCATAATTCCGCTATACAAGACACTAGTGAGGCCCCACCTGGAGTACAGTGTACAGTTCTGAGACCATACTCACATAAGGACATAGACAGGGTAGAGAAGGTTCAGAGGAGGGCAAGAAAGATGGTGCATGGATTGCATCACAAGTCCTATGAAGACAGGTTGAAGGAACTGAACATGTACTCCTGGAGGAGAGGAGGGAGAGGGATATGGATAGAGACATACAAGTATCTCACAAGGAGGAACAGGGTGCAGGAATACACTATTTTTAAGCGAAAAAGATGTTCCAGGACTAGAGGCATGGGATGAAGTTGGAGGGAGGACGATTCAAAGGAAACATGAGGAAGAATTTCTTCACAGAGCAGGTGGTGGACAAGTGGAACACCCTGCCAGAGAAGTGGTGGGGGCTGAAACAATCACAGGATTTAAGAATGCATGGGATAGACATAAAGGAATTCTGGAGGTCAGGGGTAAGGGGCAACAGAATTCTAGGAAAACATAAACTGAACTTACAAGCTCAAATGGGCAGACTGGGTGGGCCATAGGCCCTTATCTGCCGACACTGTCTATGTATCTATGTATGTATCAGATAACTCAGTAACTGGGCATATCATCATCTAAGGGACACAAGAAGCCCTCAAATGATATCAGCAACAAAACAGGTTCTGCAGTGGGTAGAATCCAGTCTTCTTTTAATCGTGGCAGCATACCTGATAGGGTCCCTAATGTACCAAGCAGACTGACTGAAGAGGGAAACTGTCCTTCGAGGGGAGTGGTCCCTACAGCCTGAGGTGTTTCAGATGCTCTTCCAAACCTTCAGCCACCACAGACAGGCATATCTTCATCTCATAGGAACTATCAGGTGGACCTGTTCTTTAGCAGGTGCAGGGATCCCAAGATAACAGCAACAGACACTTTGTTGAAACCCTTGGACTTCCACCTAGCTTATCCTTTCCTTCAGTTCTCCCCAATTTCTCTGATTCTTTAAGACTCAACTACTCACCACTCAGTTGGTCTTTTTTTTTTTTTTTTATGATAGCCTGACTGGTCCCTTTGAACTTGGCACTCAGAACTACTCAAATTAAAAATGCAGGGTTCTTAAGCCCTTCCAAGAAGACCAGATTCTTAAAGAGGAGTTCTCAGCTCCCCTAAACTACTGTGCAAACCACACCAAATAATGTTGTCACTACTTATGTCCTTTATAGGAGCACTTTATATCTGGTTGATTCTACAAATCACTGCCTGCTATGACATGTGACTCAAACGCCCAGTGTCCCCTGTGGCAGAGCCTCTGATTATGTAACAGCAGCTCAGCTGCAGGGAATGTCTGTGTGCCTGTATAGTGCTATTTTTCTTGTAGTATAATAGCTGATAATTCACGTTTTTACTGCATGTACTAATTTCAGTCCCGAGCAGAAGCTAGCAAGATCATTACCAGCAGTGAAAGCGTAAATATATGCACTGTTGTACTATACATACAGAGAAATAACATTATAAAAGCACATATAGTTCTTCCACGACTCAGCCTGCTGTTTGCGTCATCAGAGGCTCAGCCGTAGGGGACACTGGGAGTTTGAGTCACATTTCACGGCAGGTGGGAGGTTCATAGGATCAGCAGGATATAAAGTTCTCCTACAAAGGACCTAAGTAGTAAAAAAAAAAAAGTGTCTTTGGCGAACTTCACTAAATCCATAGTGGTTATTGGGAGCTGAGATACAGTTGAGTGTTACTCTAGACATGGTCTCGATATAGCACTGGGACCTGTAAACTGCAAACCGGAACTATTAATGGCTCCAGCTATAAGGGAAATACTATACACGCTCCTGTGTCTGTTTCCTGGCTGTGACATCAGCTGCAAGAGATTGTGGGATGTGCCAGTAGAGGCACTTCATTAAAATGCTGGCTTGAGGGACAGCAGGATCAACCAGATAAAATAATATTTATTTTTATTTTATTAAACTCTAGGATTACAAATACCTTTGAGCCGGAACTGCTCATTTACAAAGGTCCCACGTCAAAGGATGTAGGGTAACATACATACAAAGGTCAACAATGGTTACAGTCTTAAAAACACAAAGATGTCTAAGCATTTATTATACAGCCAAAAATGGAGCGAGACAACATAAGCCAGCTTCAGACAAGTTTCAGGGTAAACACTATATAGTTAGTATAGGGTAGGAGGGAGTCAGGAAGAAGTAGGTAGGGCTAAAGAGCTATTGTCGGCAGGTAGAGGTGGGTGGCAAAAGTGCGAGGTGGATGGGCTGGAGGGCCCCATGTCTGAAAGTGCCATTAGAGATGGGAGGGGGTGAGGCAGTGTGGTGTGTGTGGGTAAGGGGTGACAGTGGGGGAAACTGGTGCCAAAAAATATGAAGCCTGTAAGTTAAAAAAATGTACACTACATGCAAAAATGCTAATTGGGGGTTGCCCTGCACTGAGGCATGGGGCATTTACCAATGGATGTTTCCCTTTAAGCTTAGTGACGGAGGTTGCTCTGACTTGAAGTCAGGCGATGACCTGGAGCAGGGTTTCTCTCCGGAGTCTCAGGAAAACATTGTCACTGGTGAGGACCAAAGTCACCTTGTGGAACCTGTATGGCTCCGTTATCCTCACCTGGAGGGTCTCCCCCCCCCGCCAAGGGCACCGATTGGATCACTGCTCAGATATAGGAAGACACCCTTTGAGCACCTCTGCTTTGCCCTCCTTTCAGGCCCCCAGTGCAGTTCTGCAGGAAAGGCAAAGGCCTTTGAGACCAGGAATCTTGGTCCCCTAGGTAAGGACCTTGCCATGTTTTTGACAGGATGCTCTTGTTAATAGGTTCTGGTGGGCTGCTAACCTGAGAGCAACACTGAGTGTGGGTCAGTACCATGGAGTGCTGGCATAGGGAGTCTGATAGGGCCCAGTTGAGGCCCTTCTTACTAGTACCAACCCTGCCCAGAGATGGTGCCTTGTCTTCATCAACATCCTTCTCAGAGGATGAGTCATCTGTTTCTTGTTCTGCGGAGTATGCTCTCTACCAGCAATTCCTGGTGGAGATGCTCCAGGCACTCAAGCGTGAAGATTATAGTAGCTTATAGTTTCATCTGGTTAATCCTTCCATCCCTCCCGCCTGGCATCCCTGCCACTGGGGCTCGTAGGAGTTCCCAGTATTGATGCAGACTGTAGGCAGTTGGAAATGACTCTGCATCTTCAACCCCTCTGAAGGTACCACATGAAAACATAGATAATGTGTGGAGGGAACAGACTTCTTGAATGCACACCACTCAATATGGATAAATGTTTTTTAATTTTATTTTTATCAATACCCCAACGTTTCACCTGGTATAGTCAGGCTTTTTCAAGGGGATATAGGTTTGTGGGAATGCTAGAAAAAAAAATGTGCATATTATATGAAAAATATAGCTCTGAATTTAATTTCTGGTTCTCATGAGAAAACATTAAATCTCAAGTCTCAAACTTGTTAAAAAGCACTGTTCTCCCTTTAGCCCAGTCTCTTAGGCTCTGTGTCCTTATAAAGTTTCATTACCCTTTTCACTTTTATAAGTCTTATTTTACTTTTAATATTAACAGTATTGTAAATTACTGCCTGTGCTATTGCATATTACTTCTTAGCAAAGTGAAAAACAATGTAATATAAGCTCCACGGCTAACATACCACTCTGGCAGTAGGTTAAGTATTAAAACCATTTTTCAATTCACTTTTCATTTAAGAAGTGTATTCCCCACTGCACGTACACAAGATATATAGGTTCCCAATATTTACTTTGTGGTCATTATTCCTTGGCCTAAAGCCATGGAGGAGGCATCTGGACCTTGTGGAGGCATCCCTTTACCACTCCTGCCATCCCCAGGGACCTTCTCATAATGTATCATATACCCACAGGGTCTGCACATGAGATACCTCACCCCACCTCGGGGCTTCAAGTACTGCAGCCCGCTGGGGCCATGGAGTCTCAAGTGTGATCAACTTCCAGATGCAGAATCCGCTGACACGGATGTTCTGGATAGGAAAGTATTTACTTCAGTATGTGCCCTCATGTGTGTCTCTGCACACCAAGGCCATATGCCCTCATATGTCTCTGCACACCAAGGCCATATGGCAACCTATAATCATTGCCTGTGGATGCAGTTACACAGTATTCTGACTGCAGCACCACAGAGTAAGACTGTCAGGTAAACTATCAACCTTTCCACCTGGGGTCTGAAGGTAGCACAGCACCAATCGAGGGCATCTTATGAAGCCAGCGAGGTGGCCTCCAGACTGGTGGGAACAGCAGTCTTTGTCTGGTGAATGGCGTGGCTTCCCCTATCCTGACTGGCATCTTTGGCTTGGCGTAAGGTGCTCAACTCGCATTTCCAGGGGGTGCACTTGTTCTCCCCTAGGGTCAGGTGGGAGTGTTTGGGAATCTTCCTTCTCCTGTGCCTCACAGGAGCCCCAGACAGGCCCTGAGTAGTTTCGGGTCTCGTCAAACCTGTGAGGAGCCGCTGCCTTCAGGTGTTCTCCCCCATGCAGAGGGCTGAATGTATACTTTTACTCTTGGTGTGAGCCAGCTTCTCCCTAAGAAAACAGAAACTTGGTACTCATAAGTGGGAATCAGTGGAGAAGATTGATTTGTGAAAGATATGAAAGTTACATACTTACCGTAACTGGTGATTGTCTAGAGTATCTTCTCCATTGATTACCATACCTGCCTACCATCCCCTGCTCTAGCAGAGCCGGGGCCTCTGGGGAGCTCACTCTGTTACTGACATCTTTTATGCTGCTACTGCTGTATGCGTCTCCCCAGTTGTGTCCCTCCCCATGGGGGTCTGATTAACCAAAAAATAACTTTTCTGGGACCCACTTCCTGGGCCCCCTGTCCACCAAAAAAAAAAAAAAAACTAAAACTGGGTGGGGTGAGGGCCCTCTACCAGGGCCCCATGCCAACCAGAAAAAAACTGTATAAAAACTAAAAAAAGAAAGGAATTCTCTTTGTTTTTAACTTTTCCTGCCCGGGTTATATCCCCCTCCATCTAGATATATATTGTTTAGTTGCTAAATGCAATCTGTATCCATTGGGTACAATCCAAGTCTTACTCCAGTTGACAGTAGCCCTGTGTGTGGGTGTATGCTGAGCACTAGACTAAATTAACTTGAACTAGATGTGGCACAGGGTACATCCCTGTTGCTTGCAGGAAGAAGCAGGTTAGTTTTCTGCTATAGGTTTCCTCTGGCTATGCCAGGCAGTTTCCTTTACTTGGTTGGCTTGTTTTTTCTCCCTATGCCATGTCTGGTTGTCATGGGTTGTCATGTCTGGCAGGCTCGGAATAATTGAGGAGATGATACATCTCTACTCTAGGGTTGAGCAGCCTTGCACTGCCACATGCACCAGTGTTTCTTTCTCAGTCCCATCCTTCATTAGGCGTGGAGGGCATAGCCTAACTATTAAAAAATAAAAAAAACCTTAGGAATCATTTTGCAGTTTGTGCTGTTGGCACATTTGTGCCATCTCAGTTGCTCAGGGGTCCCCTTTGTTTTTGTCTGCCAGAGCCATATGTTCACAGGGCTGCTGTCTAAGTCCCACTACCTTCTTTCAGACATCTTGCCATCTGGCTTGTGGACGATATGAGTCTCTGGCACTATACCCACACTACTAGCCTGTGCCACCTTAGTGCACCCTTTTTTCTCGGTCTAGAAGTTGACAGTTGGGTTTTTATTTTATTGTTCCTTTAGTTTCTTATATCCTTTTCCCTATCCCTTGGGGCTAGTGAATATGTATCTCAAGCCCTCTTTTATTTTTCCCCACTTTATTTTCTCTCTCTCCAGGCGAACAGAACCAAGGTTGGTGAGGGAGCTGGCAGCAGGTATTGGCTAGTGTGTAACACCACGTGGGCTGTGTGCAGGTGCTGTGCCCAGTAGCCATTGCCAGCCTGCTGGCCAGATTTTTGCTCCTGCAGGGTCCTACTGCCTCCATCACAGACCTATAAGTGGTAATCAATGGAGAAGATATTCAGGAACATCATCAGTTATATGGTAAGTATGTAACTTTCATTTTCTGCACTTAGGCAGTCTTAGGAAAAGTAACATGTCATTTGAGTGAGTCAAATTGGGTGAATTAACTTGGGTGAAAGCATTATGAGTGACCAGCAAACTACAGTGCCTGCACAAATTTGGCGATCATTACTGACAAAGTGCGGCATGGTGTTAGAATACTAGAAACAGGAGGGTGTGGGGAGTGCAGGGGGGCAGTGCCCCCCCGCATAAACACAGATTTGCAGTGTTGCACCGGGATCTGTGTACCAGGATACCTGCCAGCAAAAAGTCTCGCTTCTTCCTGCTTTTATGTTTTGATTGAGTAAACATATTAAAGTGGTTTCCTGTAGAGGCACTGTTCTAATTATGAACTGATCATCCAGAGGCTCCAGGTGGACTGGCATTCGTAGTTGGTATGATTAGTAGTTGAAATGTGCTGCGCTGTAGTTTGTGGTCACCCTACTGACGCTTGCTATACTTGCTTCACCCAAATTGTGTTCACTCTAATTGAGTCTCCCAGATGACATGGAGCCCTTAGGAAAGACAGGAAACTTCTCACATCTTATCTAGATGTAGCTAGATTTCTCTGAGCAGTGGCTCAGTCAAGTCCCATAGTCAGACTTTTGGGTCTTCCATGGAAGCTTTACCTCATGTCGAATGTGCTATGTATACTAGAAATTGAACCGCTGGTGCAGGTTTCCAAGTTCTTGCTACCTATCAAAACGTGCTGTCTAGTAGCTATTTGTTTAGCTTGTAGGATTAGTGATTCTCAAGCCCTGTCTTGCAAAAGAACCCAAAGAGGAACTTTCATGTCCAACAGCCACCACGGCTTAAAAGTTCACAAAAATTTCTAAACGAGGTATTTAAGCTTCCCTGCAGCTGGAAGCAGTCCATGCATATTAATGACTCAGCCTGCCCAGTATTGATACTGCATTGTAAGTAACCATTTGTAGAGCCTTGTGATGTCACTGAGGGTGAAGCGGTTCCTAAGAACCTTACAACTTCACAGTCCTTGATGTCACAAAAAGTTCTAAAAAAATAGTGGCAATGTAGTATCAGTACGGTATAGACTTTACCATAGAAACATAGATGTTGACGGCGGCTGGCCTGCAGGTGCAGCGGTTGAATTTCTGCTTATGATGCCGGTGACCCAGGTTCAGGAATGGACTCAGGGAGTTGGAGGGCCGGCCCGGGGGAGAAAGATTGAGTGTCCCATGGACTGCTCTCCTTCTCTGGAGGGAGGGTGGGGTGAGTGTCCGGTGCTTGATGGATCCCTGGCGGAGGCTGGGGGTATCACAAGCATTGGCGCCAGAATGTTGAGGGGCAGGGCGGATACTGGATGTCATTACATGTCCCCGCCCCTGGGGTAGACCAGAAAATTGCAGCTGCCGACCGCCTACATGATGCCTGCCCTCTGCTCCAGTTGCTCCCAGGCCGGCTGCCTGACCTATTCTGATGTTCACGGCACTATAGGGGCTGGTGCTGTGACCCTGCACTGGGGGGCAAGCCAGGGAGTATCAGGGAGCTGTGGCTAATGTGGGACGTGAGAGTAGGAGGGTCCACGATCGGGCAGAAGAAGCTCACAAAAAAAAAAAGTTGACGGCAGATAAGGACCGCAAGGCTCATGCAGTCTGCCCATTTTTTCTACCTTATGAATGTGCCATAGGCCTTTACTTTGTCAATGGCCTATCTATTCATACTCATCTGTATTGCTCCCTTATGCCTATCCCACAGATTCATAGATTCATAGAAGTGTGACGGCAGAAAAAGACTGAACTAGGCCCACCAAGTCTGCCCATTTGCCCAGCTATCTGCTTGGACCTGTGCCTCCCCCCGCCCCTTAACACTCCCATGTTGTTGTCCCATGCTCTTTTGAATCCCTCCACTGTTTCCTCTCCAACGACTGCCTCTGGGAGTCTGTTCCACTTTTCTACCACTCTCTCTGTGTAATAGTATTTTCTTTTTTTTTTCTTTCTATTTATTCTTTTTCCACCGAGCTGCCTGCCGCCTGATGTTCGTATCAGCCCGGTCACGGGCCGCGGCTTCTGCAACCCCAAATCGGCCACGAACCCTCCGATACCCCGTGGCTTACCCCCCTCGGCGGGGCTGCGGCACTCCCCCGTGCATGCCGCAGAAGTCGGGAATAGGTCAGAGGGCTGGCCTGGGGAGCATGTCGAGCGCGCGAGCTTCATTCACGGCGGCCGCAGCTTTCCTTTCCGCTTTTTCTGGGAGGCGGGACGCAATGACGCCGCGCCTGCCCGCGCTCCAATGCATGCCGAGTGCCGGCAGTTATGCGACTCCTGGCCTCCGCCAGGGGTCAGCAAAGCTCCAGACACTTCCCCTCCCACCCCCCAGAGAAGGAGAGCAGTCCCTAGGACGCTCCATCCTTCTCCCCCCAGCCGGCCCTCCAGTGACCCTGGTCCGTTCCTGAACCCGGGTCGCCGGCGTCGCATGCAGAAATCCAACCGCTGCGCCACGGGACCGGCCGTAATAGTATTTTCTGTTACCTCTGAACTGCCCTCCCTCCACCTGCAGGCCATGCCCCTTCGTCCTAGGTTTTCCTTTCATCTTGAAGATGCTCCCCCCCCGGTACCCTGTTTATACCCTTAAGGTACTTGAAAGTCTCGATCATGTCCCCCCTCTCCCTCCTCTGCTCCAGGGAGTACATGTTCAGATCTCTCAACCTTTCTTCATAGGATAGGTGGCCTAACCCTTTTACCATTTTTGTTGCTCTCCTCTGAACCCTGTCTATCCTCCCCACATCCTTCCTGAGGTATGGCCTCCAGAACTGAACTCTGTACTCCAAGTGTGGGCTAACTAAATGGGTGTACAAGGGTACTATGACCTCCCTATTCCTACTGGTGATCCCCCTTCTGATGCATCCCAGCATTCCACTCCCCCTGGCCACTGCCCTCCCTCACTGCCCTTCCACCTTCGGGTCCCCAGATATAATGATGCCTAGGTCCCTTTCTTGTTCTGTCGTCTCCAGATCTCTGCCCCCCCCATACGGTACCCTGCCTTCTGATTTCTATAGCCCAGATGCTTGATTTTACATTTTCCTCTACTGAATTCAAGCTGCCACCTTTCTGACCATGTGTCAGGTCTCCTCAAGTCTCTCTGCATTTGTTCCACCCCTTCCTCTGTGTCTACCCTATTGTAGATTTTGATATCGTCCGCAAACATACTCACACCCCCCTCAGGGCCCTCCATGATGTCCCCTATGAATATATTGAACAGTAGGAGCCCCAACACCGATCCCTGAGGGACCCCGCTCGTGACCTTGCCCTCCCTGGATGCCACCCCATTTATTATGACCCTCTGCCTCCTTTTCCCCAGCCAGCTTCCCACCCTTTTGACTACCCTCTGCCCCATCCCCAGTCCTGCCATTTTACACAGCAGCCTCCCATGGGACACTGAGTCAAATGCCTTTCTGAAATCCAGATAAGCTACATCTACCGCTCTACCTTGATCTATTTCCTTGGTGACCCTGTCAAAAAACTCTATCAAATTTGTTTGACAGGATCTACCCCTAGTAAACCCATGTTGTCTTGGATTCATCAGGCCGTTTGTCTTCAGGTAGCTGGTGATCCTGCCTTTTACTAGCTTTTCCATGAGCTTGCCTACCACTGATGTCAAGCTCACGGGCCTGTAACTTCCCACTTCCTCCCTCCTCCCTCCCTCCCCTTATGCAGAGGGACCACATTTGCCTGCCTCCAGTCCTCAGGCACCACCCCCGTTTCCAGGGACCGATTGAAGAGTGCAGTCAAGGGTACCGCCAGTACCTCCCTTAGCTCCCTCAACACCCTTGGGTACACCCCATCTGGCCCCATTGCCCTGTCCACTTTCACACAGCCCAGTTGTTCCAATATTTCCTCCACGAGAAACAGCCTCATCTCCACCCCCCCCAGCCATTTCATTTCCTGCTCTGCTGCCCTCTTCTCCTTCTTCCCCCCTCTTGAACACAGAGCAAAAATAGGTGTTTAGTAGGTCTGCCTTTTCTCTGTCTCCTTGTAGCGCTTCCCTGTCTTTTGTTCTTAACTGGAGAATCCACTGCCTAGTCTTCCTCTTTTCATTTACATATCGAAAAAGAGTCTTATCCCCTTTTTTGACCCCTCTCACTATTCGCTCCTCTGTCTGTACCTTTGCCCTCCTTACCTCTATCCCGGCTTCTCTCTGGCTCGCCTGGTATTTTACCCAGTTTGCTTCCGTCTGAGTTGTCTTGAACCTCCTAAAGGCTTTCCTTTTTGTCCTTACCTTTTCTGCTACTTCCCTCATATACCACACAGGTTTTCTCCTACTCTTATTTTAACTCTCTCTCTTGGCACAGACGTCAGTGGCCCCTACAATCGCTTCCTTTATCCTCCCCTACTTTGCCTCCACCTCCATCAACTCCCCCACCCCCTGCAATGCCCTCGCCACTATTTCCCCTATTCTCCTGAAGTCCGTCCTCCTGAAATCCAGGACCTTTAACCGAGACTGGTGAACCTCTGCAGTGTTTCTCATTTTAAACCTGACCATGTTGTGGTCACTTGTACTGAGATGTTCCGCCACCGATAGCTCTTCCACCCTTTCCCCATTTGTCAGGACTAGATCAAGAGTAGCCCCTGCCCTGGTTGGCTCCCTGACCAGTTGATTTAGGAGGACCAACTGCAGGGAGTCCAATAGTTCCCTGCTGCTGGTTGAAGCAGCCGAAAGGGTGTTCTAGTCTACATCTGGTAGGTTTAGATCCCCCATCAGCACCACCTCCCTCTTGCTGCCATTTTCACAAACTCATTGGCCATACTTCTCTCTGCAGATTTGTGCTGCGCTGGGGGGTCTATACACCACCCCTATACGCACTGACTCCCCCTTCCCCACCGCCAACAAGACCCAGAGTACTTCTGCCTCTCCTCACTTACCCTGCAACTCTGATGCTCTGATACCCTCCTTTACATAGAGTGCAACCCCCCCCTTCCCTCCCTGTCCTTCCTGAACAATTTGTACCCTGGTATCTCCATTTCCCATCCCTGCTCCTGGTGATACCATGTTTCTGTTACCCCCACTATGTCGAGGCCCTCCTCTGCCATTTTTGCCTATATTTATTTATTTATTTATTTGTGAGAATCAGTTTACAACCTTTGAGCCAGAGGCTCGTTTCCGAAGGTACCTCGTCACATTGAGACATACATAGCATTTAGATTACATAGTACAGGTTTTCTTCAAGTAGGCGTTTGTTAGAGGCACCACGTCACACCGTGGTCAAACAACATACATTTACAGGGTACATGTAATAGAAATAGGTCTGACATAATTGGTTTCACTTGCTGAGCAATCCACTGGCATGAGGCAGCAGGCTCTGGCCAGGTTATACTTAGGAGTGGAGTGCTGGGTAAGGGATTGGGTGGGCTAGTTGGGGGGGCTAGAGCTGCCCGGTGGGTATTGTCACGAGTGGAGAGGTCAAGGTAGGGCCTCATTCAGAGGCAGGAACAGCTACGAATGTTGAGGAGTTGGCTGCGAAGGGTGGTTTTGAATTTGGAGATTGTGGTGGCAGTGGAGATGGTGGCAGGGAGAGAGTTAAACCAGAGTGGGGCACTGTGCCAGAAGGACCTCTGACCATGAGTGGTTCTTGATCTGGGGACTAGTAGAGTGGTCTTGTGAGAGGACCGTGTAGCAACAGTGGGCGGGGTCCGGAGGATGGATGCAGTCACCCCTGGTGGAGAGAGCCCAAGTAGGATTTTTTTTGTGAGTAGGCAGGTATGATAGCGAAGCCATTCCTCTAGGGTCAGGAGTTTAGCATCGTTATACAGTTGACAGGTGTGTGTGAGCCTGGAGGCACCAGTAATCAGTCTGCAAGCCTTATTTAGGGTTATGTGTATTTTTTTGAGGGCAGTTGTGTTAGCGGCACCATAGATTGGTAAGCCATAGTCTACCAGGGACAGTACTGAGGATGTGACAGCGAGTCGGAGAGCATTTGGGGGGAGGCAGTTTCGATGGCGAAAGAGGATGCCAAGCCGTATGTTGGTGGTGGATGCAAGGGCATCAATGTGTTCGTGGAATGTGAGGGCTGAGTCAAGGTAATCCCGAGGTATTTGTAGGAGCAGACTTGTTCCAGAGGTTGTTTGGTACTAGGAAGAATATGGAGAGGTGGTTGCTAGCTTTGTTTTGGGTGGGCAAAAGCATAGCTTTGGTTTTTTAAGATTAATGATGAGTCTGTGCCCTTAAACCAGGCATCAGCTTCATTGAAGGACTGTTGTAGGGAATCCTGAAGGGAGATGGGGTTGTGGTGGCAAAATGACAGCATCGTCAGCATACAGAAGCATTTTGCTCGAGCAAGCACTGGGCAGGGAGTTCAGATAGAGTGAGAAGAGGAGGGGGCCCAGGATGGAGCCTTGGGGAACTCCTGAGTGTATGGGACGGGTATCAGAGAGTGTTCCACTGATTTTAACACACTGTGACTGGGCGCTTAGGTAGCTTGAGCACCATGCTAGTGGGCCATCCGCGAGACCAGTGTGACAGAGGGCGTTCAGCAGAAGAGGGTGGGAGACAGTGTCAAAAGCCTTTGATAGGTCAATGAACACTGCACCAGCTAGTGAGCTGGTGTCAGGAGGAGTGAAGGAAGTTGGAGAATTCAATTAGTGCAGTGCTGGTACTGTGGCCAGCACGAAGCCATGCTGTTCCGGGCATAAGATGTCATGCTTGGATAGATATTCGGTGATTTGAATGGCCACGACTTTTTCCAGGGCTTTTGAGAGGGGAGGGAAGATGGAGATTGGTCGGTAGTTGTTGGTTGCAGACCTGTCACCACCTTTATGAATGGGCGTGACTATGGCTGTTTTCCAGGCAGAAGGAAATTGTCCCAGGCAGAGCGATCGGTTTAGTAGGCTGGTGAGCGGGGCTAGGACTTCATCTAGCACCAACCTGAGGATACTGGGATCCAGTGAATCGCTGCCGGGATTGTTGCCATGTAAAGCTTGGATAAGGATGGGTCTGGCCTCCCGAGCAGATACCGTGCGCAGATGGAAGCTGGGGTGGTGGCGGACAGGTGGGGTTGGTTTGGGGGGGTTCAAAGAAATTACTGGGGAGGACTGTGCTAAGGTCAGTGAAAGCGGTGTTGAGGGAGTTAGCTATGAAGGCAGGATCGGTGGAGGCAGTACCATCACTAGAGAGCTGAGATGGGGAAGGGGACCGTGACTTTCCATTTAACTGTTTAATATTATCCCAGAACTTGCGGGCCGAGCCCCAGGAAGAGTCGAGGGTGGCCTGGTAGTGGTCAGCCTTGGCTTTACGGACCGGCCAAGAGCACTTATTCCGGACTGCAGTCTAGGCTTGTCTATCAGCCAGCTGGCCTGTTTCAGTGTCACGGTGCCAGAGGTTATCCCGATCTCTAAGCAATTGTAGGAGGGCAGGGCTGACCCAGGGTGCATTCTGTTTTTTGGATTGGGTTTTTGTGAAGGGTGCAAAGAGATCACAGGCATTGCTGAACGTTTGGGAGAAGAAAGTGAGGGCAGTGTCAATGTCGGGTGCATGCTGAATGGGGGACCAGTTTATCTGGGTGAGAAACTGCCTAAGCTTTTTCAGCCCACCGGGGCGAAGGCGCTTTCTGAGGGTGGTTTAGATCAGGGATCTTTCTACCCAGACTTCTGGCATTCACACACACATAACCCTCCATGCCCCTCTCTTCTCCTTTCCTGTATGTTTGTCCCCTTTACCCTCTTGCTGTGTGTGTAGGGTTTTCTGCTCCCCCCTGCCACCTGCCTCAACAGTCGGGCTTTTCCCTGCCCCCCCCCCTTGTTTAGTTTAAATAGTAGCATCTGTCCACGTAATCATCCAGTTTACATTTGAGCAGTGCCTTCCCCTCCCCGTTTAGGTGCAGCCTATTTGGGGCATATAGGCTTGTGTCACTCCATGTTGACCCCCAATCTCCTATCACACCATACCTCTTCTGGGCACACCAACCTACAAGCCAATCATTGAATTTTAGGTGCAGCCTATCTGGGGCATATAGGCTCGTGTCACTCCATGTTGACCCCCATGCCTGTTTGAAGCCCTGCACTGTATTCATATCCACCACTTCCTGAGGTAGGCTGTTCCATGCATCCACCATCCTTTCTGTGAAAAAGAACTTCCTCACATTACCCCATAATCGGCCTCCCTCTACTCTCATGCCTTGCCCTGCTATTTTTTTTATATTGAAACATGTTAGACTCTTTCACCTTGTTAATGCCCTTAAGATGTTTGAATGTTTCGATCATATCACCTCTCTCTCTCCTTTGCTCTAGGGTATACATATTGAGCTCCATTAATCTGTCCTCGTATGTTTTCTGATGCAGTCCCTGCACCATTTTCGTTGCCCTTCTCTGGACTCCCTCCATTTTGTTAATGTCCTTGTGCAGGTGCGGCCTTCAGTACTGCACGCAGTACTTCAGATGGGGCCTAACCAGTGTCTTGTAAGGAGGGATTACTACCTCCCTCTTACGACTTATGATACCCCTGCTAATACACCCCAACGTCCCTCTAGCCTTACCTACTGCTTTAGTGGTCTGTTTGGATGATTGCAGGTCATCTGTGATGATGATGATGATGATGCCAAGTCTCTTTCTTCTCTTGTGATTGCCAGCAACTCCCCTCCCAACCCGTAGGTGGTTTCAGGGTTTCTCTTCCCTATGTGCATGATCTGCACTTCTTTGCGTTAAACCCCAGTTGTCACTCTTCCAACCATTTTGCCAGTTTATCCAGATCTCTTCTCATTCTGCCCTCCCCTTCTGGATCATCTACTCTGTTGCAGATCTTGGTGTCATCTGCAAACAGACAAACCTTACCCTCCAGTCCATCTGCAGTGTCACTGATGAAGATATTAAAAGAGGACTGGCCCCAGGACTGATCCCTGAGGTACTCCACTTGTGACTTGCATCTCTTCTGACTGTATACCGTTCACCACCACTCTCTGTTTTCTGTCCTCCAACCAGTTTGCCACCCAGTTGACTAACTTCTGACCCACCCTGAGCCTACCCAGCTTATTAATCAATCTTCTGTGTGGAACAGTATTGAAAGCTTTGCTGAAGTCAAGGTAGGCGACATCAGCTGCACCCCCCCTTGGTCTACCACTCTGGTTACCCAGTCAAAGAAATCTATGAGATTAGTTTGACAGGACCTTCCTGTTCTAAACTCATGCTGTCTTGGATCCTGTGCTCCTATGGATTCCAGGTGTTGCACTAGCCTTTCCTTAAGGAGTGCCTCCATAATCTTGCCCACTACTGAGGTAAGACTGACTGGTCTGTAGTTCCCTGCCTCCACTCTTGTGGAGCAGGATCACATGAGCCCTACTCCAGTCTTCTGGGACCTCTCCTGTGCTCAGAGACTCGCCAATTAATTATCTGGTATCTCTGCACTATTGCCCAAGTACAGTAGTAGTAGTAAAAGTTTATTTTTTATACAGGTAGCAGTGTTAAAACATCATTGGGTCAGTGAGCCTTTTTCAAGATTGACCTGTAACAGTTTACGTATTAAAATATAAACATATTCCACAAATTAGACTTACAGAACATACATCATAACAGCAACAATTAGTCCTTTATTGGTTTCAATTAATTCTTCGCTACATTCTTACTCTCACTCTAGGGTCTAATGCCCAACTAATAGACAAAATAAATAACTTGGCTAAAAATGTTAAAGCTTAGCAGGTTCTCCCAGGATTAAGAAGGCTCCTCTGCACTCATCAGGTACACTTTAGTCAGTCCGTCCAGTAGGTAAACACTTCAACTGTTACACATACATTTCATTCTTAGATCATAATCAGTAACTTTCATAAAATGTTTTAGTTGTTGAATTTGTTTTATCTCATAGATACATAGACAATGTCGGCAGATAAGGGCCTATGGCCCACCCAGTCTGCCCATTTGAGCTTGTAAGTTCAGTTTGTTTTCCTAGAAGTCTGTTGCCCCTTACCCCTGACCTCCAGAATTCCTTTATGTCTACCCCATGCATTCTTAAATCCCGTGATTGTTTCAGCCCCCACCACTTCCTCTGGCAGGGTGTTCCACTTGTCCACCACCCGTTCTGTGAAGAAATTCTTTCTCATGTTTCCTCTGAATCGTCCTCCCTCCAACTTCATCCCATGCCCTCTAGTCCTGGAACATCTTTTTCGCTTAAAAATGGTGTTTTCCTGCACCCTGTTCCTCCCTGTAAGATACTTGTATGTCTCTATCATATCCCCTCTCTCCCTCCTCTCCTCCAGGGAGTACATGTTCAGTTCCTTCAACCTGTCTTCATAGGACTTGTGATGCAATCCATGCACCATCTTTGTTGCCCTCCTCTGAACCTTCTCTACCCTGTCTATGTCCTTACGTAGGTATGGTCTCCAGAACTGTACACTGTACTCCAGGTGGGGCTTCACTAGTGTCTTGTATAGCGAATTATGACCTCCCTTTCCTGCTGGTAATGACCCTGCCTATACATCCCAGCATCCTATTTGCTTTACCTGCTGCCTTGTCACACTGTTTCCCTACCTTGGGTCATCAGATGATAACCCCAAGATCCCTTCCTGCTTGGTGCATGCTATATCCTCACCCCCAACTGATATATTGTGCCAGGGTTTTTGTGCCCCATATGCATTATCTTGCACTTCTTTGCATTGAATTTCAACTGCCAAACCCCTGACCATTCTTCAAGTTTCTGCAGGTCACTTCTCATTCTGTCTACACCCTCTGGTGTGTCTACTCTGTTACAGAGCTTTGTGTCATCAGCGAACAGTGAAATTCTGCCTTCTAGGTCCTGCGCCATGTCACTGATGAAGATGTTGAATAGGACCGGTCCCAGCACTGATCCCTGTGGTACCCCACTGGTCACTCTTCCCTCTGTGGAGTGACAGCCATTTACCACCACCATCATCATCTGTTGGGGCCCACAACTTAGCTACTTTTGTTCCGAAGGTCATTTCCCCAAATCTGTTATATAGTTTAGGTATGACAAATGTATTACCCGCATTACCTTTGAGGTTATGATTATGTCTATATGATCATCCCAAAGCCACATTGAAGAGTTCAGTATGGATGTCTAACTATGATGACCACTTTTTCTAACTGTTCCATTTTCAGTGTTCACAATAACAAGTCACTTGCCCTTCTGTTTCCAGGTGCAAAACTGAGTGGAAACAGCTCCCCCAACCCCCACACACACACATAACATACTTCTTGAAACTAAGATGTCATATCTCATTTGGGATGTCCTGGGTAAATAAATTCTTGTTCCTTAAAATATTCATTACCTAACCTGCAGTTTAATAAACTACTTTACAATAACCAAACCATGTGTTTGTGTCCCCAGTAATGATACCATGGCAACAGCCTTCAGAATGGGTGCTAACCAGGGCTGGATTGGCTTGTTTCAGTAGCACATTGCTCCTAGTAGTTGCTCTTTTTTTTTTTTTTTGTTATTAAATTTAGTAGCAGTGACGTACCCGTGATGGACCTGAAGTGGAAAGATATTTCAGGCATTGCTGCCAAAGCTGTTCTGCATCAAGGAAGGGCTGTCTTCACCAGCATCTAAACTGTTTTTAAAAAGTTGTGTGCGTACAGTAATTAGAATTTCACCTTTGGCTCCATTTGCACAGAACCCTTAATTCTTACCAGGCCTGGAGGACGACTGCTTTTATGAGTGGGAAGAGGGAGGTATTAGATGCCTGGGAGACCTCTATGACCAAGATGGGTTTAAAGCCTTCCCCACACTGAGTGGGGAACTGAACCTGCCACAGAGCCACCAATTTCAGTACTTTAAAGTAAGAGACTGGGCACACAAGATGGGCAGGCTGGATGTTAGGGAATCTTCTATACATAGCATAGAGGTATGCATACTACAGGCCAGAAACAACCCCAAAATTGGCACTGGCAAGGGCCTACAGTTCCCTCAGGGAGGGCTCCCATGACCCTTCTCAGAAAGTGAAAGCATGCCTCATCTAGATTTAGAGGACAGAGACTTTTTAGAGACCTTAATTTCTCAGCAGGAGGTAGTGCAAAAAATTAAAGATTTGAAAACAGGTAAATCCCCTGGCTTGGACGGCCTGCCCACTGAGTTTTATAAATCTCTCTGCGAGGACCTGGTTCCTCCCCTCTTAGCTTGTTTTCATCCTATTCAGAAGGGGGGTGAAATCCCTGATTCATGGCGTTACGCCCAAATTTCTGTGATTCATAAGGAGGGAAAGGATCCAGAGCAGTGCAGTTTATGCCACCTAATCTCCCTCCTAAATGTAGACCTCAAAATCTTCACTGGGATTCTGGCGGACCGCCTACAGAGGCTGGTTCCCAAACTCATTGATCCTAACCAAACAGGGTTTGTGCCGGGGGGATATCTCCAAGATAATATAAGATTCCTAAACATCATCTTAGCCCAGTGGGAGCAGGGAGCCTTTCAGTTAGCAATCTCCATGGATGCTAAGGAAGCATTTGATAGGGTGAATTGGCACTTTTTACAAAAATCCATGGAGAAAATGAAATTCGACCTAAAATTCTTAAAAATAGTCTCTAATTGACACTCTTTCCCCCAAGCTCAAGTAAGGGTAAATGGTACAAATTCAGGCAGATTTCCCATCAGTAGAGGCACCCACTAGGGCTGCCCTGTCCCAGTACTGTTTGCTGTATTTCTAGAGCCTTTGGCCGCAGCGGTCCGCCAGAACCAGCTGATAGAAGGGGTAATGGCTGGGGGCTTGGAGCATAAGATGGCTCTATATGCCGATGACTCAATATTTTTTGTGAGAAATCCGGAGATTTCTATGCTGCAGCTGCTCCGGATCCTCAATTCTTTTGGGCTGGTCTCAGGTTATAAAATTAACTGCAGTAAGTCAGAGGCTCTGTTCTTGAGTGGGTCATGTCCACCGGGGTTCCATGACAGTTTCCCATTCTCTTGAGCAAAGAATAACCAACTTAGATACCTAGGGGTACAGGTCTCCACATCTCGGTCAAAGCTGTTTGACATTAACTGTAACAAACTCTGGAATGAGATGCAGAGGGACATGGCCAGATGGACACTGTTACCACTGTCTCTGGCAGGCCGAGTTGACTCGGTGAAAATTAATGTGCTTCTGAGATTTTTATTTCTTTTTTTCACCCTACCTTTAGCAGTCCCAGCTACTTACTGGTCAAAAATGAAATTGGGCATCAAGAAGTTTATTTTGGGGGGGCACAAACCTCACATATCATGGGCTGTTTTGCAAAGGTTGAAGGCTCAGGGTGGCCTTGGGCTACCAGACCTGTATAGTTATTATTTAGCTAGTCAAACGGTACCAGTGTGTACCTGGGCCAGACCGTGTTTGGCATCAGGCTGGTATGAGACATAGGAAGGAAGGAAGTGGTCTCCCCATCCCCTGTTCGCTTTGCCCTGTCTTACTCTCCCAAAGAATCTTAACAGCTCTATTAGAAATCCATGGGTACAGCACACTCTGAAAATACTCTTGTGGGTAAGGGGTAAGATGGAGTTTGAAGGGACACTAGGCCCTCTGTCACTGATCAGGTACCACCCAGATGTCTTGCCCTCAACCTTGGACCAGGGATACACCCTGTGGGAGAAGAGGACTCGCTCATTTTGCACAGCTTATGGGTGGGGGGGCATTTATGCCCTTTCAGCAAGTCCAAATCAAGTTTAAGTTACCCTGAACAGAATTTTTTCAGTATTTACAAGTGAGACACTTTTTTATAACTTTCTTTTATTCATTTTTCACTGTTTCCACAGAAAATGATGCATACAACTGAACTAGGTTACGTAGACTTAAGCATATATTAGCGTCAATGTTAATTATCAGTTGCTACTGTATGTAGTACATCATGTGGGGTACATTCCAGGAACTCTCCTACTGAGAATACGCAATCTAAATATTTAGCAAGGCTAAGCCACATCAAACTTGCGGGGTAAAGACGAAATCAGGTACTAGTTTAAGGATAAATACCGTAGCCCTAGGCCATCATCCCCACTTAATTACCCATCAATTTAAGAAATATTATTCCCCCTTCCACTCTTACACTCCCCCCTCCCTGAAACACCAACAATCTTATACTAAACATAGAAAAATTACAACATTTTATCACTTTCCCACAAAATCAGGCGGTCTTTGCTCCCATGCATTGCATTACCTTTTATATTACCGCCCCCTGCCCAGCTAAAATCTCCTCAATCATGTAAGTGGAGCATCCCCTTGGCAAACTCAAAATAATCTGGTTAGACGTACAGTACTCAAGCTTAATAGTCCTGCTAACATGTTCCCCTTAAAGGGGAAATTTAAAACAGAGCAGTTAGAACTATATAGTCCTGGAGTGAGTTTTTTGTCACCTGTCGACCTCATGGTCCTCTCAGAAAAAACGTTATATACAGTCAATCAGCACAGTACCAGTTATGGTTAGTCCTCATCTTCATCAGAGTCTAAAGGTAGTCCCAAATTCTCTGGTGGTCTCATTTGGAATTCTTGGGCAATAGCTTCAACCTTTTTCTTGGCTTCATCTGGGTCATTAAACTGGTAGGTCTTTCCTCCATAGGTCAGACGTAGATGGGCCGGGGCCAGAAGCAAATGAGCCACCCCCAGGCTCTGAAGTTGTTTCCAAAGTGGATCAAACAATTTTCTCCTGGTTCGGGTTGCAAAGGACCCATCTGGAAATATCTTAACCTCCTGACCCTCCATTTCAACTGGATAAGTCGCCCCTGCCCATTGAAGAATTTTGTCCCTGGTTGCTGGCTCATCCGTTATTAGCAGGATTGTACGCGGAGTCTCACGGTCTAGTTGGGCCCTCCTGAAGTTGATCTGGAATGCCTGTTTTAAAGAATCTGCCTCGAGCTGTAGATCTGGAGGTACAGAAGCTATTAACCAGTTCTTGCCTTAACGTCAATATTAATTATTAGTTGCTACTTTATGTAGTACATCATGTGGGGTACATTCCAGGAACTCTCCTACTGAGAATACACAATCTAAATATTTAGGAAGGCTAAGCCACATCAAACTTGCGGGTAAAGATGAAGTTAGAAACTAGTTTAAGGATAAATACCATAGCCCTAGGCTGTGATCGGATATTGGCATTGGAGAGGGGCAGAGTAATCCCAGAGGAAAGTTGGGTTAGATGAGTGACTCTCGGATGGAGGGTTATCTCCTCACCAGGTTGGAGGGGAGTAGTATTAGAAAATCTTGGTGAGATGCTTTTGCACACCTACAATCACCAAATACTTTTACATCTCCAACACAGACTGATGTTGGCGAAACTGAGGTGCTGTCAAATCGGCTCTTTCGGTGTCCTGGACCCCCACCAACCTTAAGTTCATGGCCTGCTCGGAGTTTTCAAGCCTCTCCATGCAGGTGCGCGGGTAGTTAATCTCCAAAGTTGATTTGGAAAGTGTTACCTGGGTCTGCTGTGATCGGATATTGGCATCCTGTGCCATTTTGGCCATAGATTAAATTTTTGCATCCTGAGCACCCAGGCGATCCAGGACCCGTTCCAACTTCTGGTCCATCTCTCGGACTGCACTTAACACTGTCTCCCAAGGGGGGAGCATCTTTCCCTCCTCTCGGGCCTGCTGCTGTTCCTGACCTTCCTGATTAACTAGATGCTGGTAAGGGTGCTGATTTTTGGGACGATCCCTTTAGCTGCTCCTTTGGGTCTACCCATTGCAAATTTGGCATCTGCTTGTTCCGTGAGCAATAGGCTATCAAGATCTAGGACTTTTCTATGTCGAAAAGGATTTTAAATTATAGTTTTAATGTGGTATTCGGGAGTTCAAGATGCAGACCTTTGGAGAAAGCTACTGGTCACGAATGCGGCTTTCTAGCGCCCGAGACACTTTAAAGGAGACTGGCCATTCGACCCTCCTAACCAGGCATTGAGCCCCCTGGGAGGATTTCATCTATGGGTTAGTATCTATAAAGGTTAAAGGGCAATATGCTTCAGAATGATGTGGCAAATTAGGAGTGGATGACGCGGTCCCCCTACTTCATGTAAAAGAAGCATGGGAAAAGGAGAGGGGCAGAGTAATCCCAGAGGAAAGCTGGGTTAGGTGAGTGACTCTCGGATGAAGGGTTATCTCCTCACCAGGTTGTAGGGAGTATTATTAGAAAATCTTGGTGAGATACTTTTGCACACCTACAATCACCAAATACTTTTACACCTCCAACACAGATTGATGTTGGCGAAACTGTGGTGCTGTAGGCTCCCACTCCCACTTTTTCTGGGAATGCCCAGGAATCTGGAAGTTTTACATAGGCTCTATGCAACACTCGGTGAGGGCTATCCTTGCAGTATCCATTCTGGATGAGCTGATAGAATGTGTACTGGGTCTCCCAATGGTCTTTAAACTTTCCATGGCCCAAAGGAAACTGTTACAAATATTTATGGTCACAGCTCTTAAATGTCTTACATCACGCTGGTTGAAAGTAGATCCCCAACCCACATGGAATGGCAAAACAGAGTCCAGAGCATTAGTGAAATGGAGTGCTTAACAGCGCGATTATTTCTCAAGGAAGAGAAGTTTAGGGAGTTATGGGACCCATGATTGTTCTGATGGTCTGCTGGTATGGAACAGGGAGACTCCTATTAGGGGGCTCCCAGGTTCTCCTCAGAAATAACCAAGAATAATTAAACTCCCCCACATCTCTTTGTCCACCTGGTACATTGTAATCTTTGCTATTTGTATCACTGGTGGTCTGAGATGGGGTGATACCCCCCCCCCCCAAGAAAACACCTCCAGGATTCATTTATTGTTGCAAGGAAAATATTAATTTTGCCTATTTCAATTCCCTCTTTCCAGGCAATGTAAAAATCTTATATAGTCAAATGTGAGATTTTATGTTGGAGTTTTGAATGTTATAAGTTGTTATCAACTGTTGCTGTTGTTACAGTGATTACCGTTAAATACTGATAATGAGATCTATTATAGGTAGACTGTTCCAAGTAAGGGGCACATCATTAGGTTTGACAAAGCTGTCCATAAAGAACAGTGTTGATGAAAATCTTAAATTTTAAACGATATACTGATTTTCCATGAGGTGCTATCAAAATTGTATTCTTTTTCCTTTGGAATCTGTGTCTTATTTTTAATCTTTTGAATAAAGATGAGTTGAAAAGGAAAAAAAGAAAGTGAAAGCATCATGGGAGAGGGGCCTGCAGTGCCAGATCCCTGCAAGGGGCTGGGCCATGCCATATGAAACACATATGAGCCTCCTAATCTGTAAGAAATTCAAGGAGGCACGATTAAGCAATAATGCACGACAGGGTGTGGTATATCATGGGATATCATCACGCCTCGGATGGTTAGACATGACCATAAGCCGAGTGCGGCCAACGACCAAGGATGATGATATCCATGATATCTACACCCTAAATCACCTATAGCTATTATGAAATGGTTTAAATATTTTTAAAGTAAAAAAAAAAATATATAGAAACATTTTAAAAATGTGTTTTGGGGGTGTTGGAGGAATACCTTTAAATAAAATAGTTCCTGGAGGGCTCAGGGCAGCAGGTGGCGCTGCTGGCGGTGGTAGAGGAAGTGGAGCTCTTGTGACTGGGTGGCCCGCTCCTTACCATTGCAGTTTTCTTTTTTAAAGTGTTCTCCGTTTGCAGTGCACTTTATTTTTATTATTTTTGTTCTGGGAATTGGATGCTGAGGACTGGTAAGCTGAGAGAGAAGTTGGAGAGGCGGGCCAATGATGAACGAATGAGAAAAAGGTAGAGTCTTGGTGCGATTCATTCAGGAATGTTATTGTAAGAGCTACTATTAGAATGGTTAGGAATGTCTGGAACAAGACTGGCAGTGTTTTCTATGTGGCTGGGACGTAGCTTTCTTTTTGTGGGGGAGCCGCGGTTTGTGTGAGAATGACTACAATGCGCGGATCTGTCGTTTGTCCTTTCCAGAGAAAAAAAATTATTCATCCATTGCTGCCACTTGCATGCTGCTGGATATGTTGCTTTTCAAAGTATTGCTCACAGCGACTTCCGTTGTGCTGAATTCCGTTGTGTGCGCAGCTGGTGGGAGTTCGTTTTTTTTGGTTTTTTTGTTTTTTTGTTTTTTTAAATAGCAGCGGACTGGAAGTCTGACTCACTGCGGACTGCTGGAGATGAAGAAGACTGCATGGTCAGTGAGGAGGCTGGTGGCTGGAGGTTTTCTGAAGCCGTGATGATGTAGCCGATATCATCACGGCTTCAAAAACCTCTTGGCCAGTCAGCTTCCTGTATTTATGGTGTCCAGTTCATAATATACATTTTTACACGGGCTCTATATGCCTTCCCAAACAGTGAGTAAACTTAATGCAGGGGTGTCCCCAGTATGTGCTAGATGTAATGGGGCCATAGGGACAGACATCCTTTGCTTCTGGGAATGTCCCCAGCTGCAAACCTTCTGGACAGAGATTGCCCAGGTCATAACCACCATACAGAAAGTACAGATTAAGGATGAGCCACTATCACTGCTGTTCAGAGTTGAAGCACATGAGGGTGAAGAGTGGGATCTCTGCCCGAGAGTGATAAGAATAATGCTTCTAATGGCATGAAAATGCATCCAGAACACCTGTGTGTCACCCCCCCCACAGCCACCATGTGGAGAGAGCTCCTGCTCAAGGTTCTCCCATTAGAATACATGACATACAAGCTCAGGGGGTGGTCTACCTTCCCCCTCGCCTACTGTTCCATTGAGTGCCTTGGCTATTCCACCATGGGAGCGGCTTGACTGAGCACTCGGCCAGCAGTGCTCAAAACACCCCCAGAATAATTATAATCAACTCCGAGGGGGTGTAGACAGAGGGGCAAGTTAAAATTCATATTGCGGCACTTACTCGTGGCCCACAGACAGGAGTAAAATAAAATTTCCCTCGAGCAGGGTTTTGAACCCTGGTCCCCCCACCTACTGCTGGGTCGAGTGCCTTGGTCACTCCACCATGGGAGGCACTTGACCAAGCACTCAACCAACAGTGCTCAAAACCCTTTTCCCCACTTCCGTCTTCCATTCCACAGTGACTGGGGTAGCAATATTGTCGTATCGCTCTAATACCCCTGTTGCTGTACTTCCATTAGCATTTAAGAAGGCGCAGTTCTACATACGTGGTTTTGTCCGTGCTGTAGTGACCCGGTACCGAACTTTGACAAAGCCAAAGTAGGTGTGAAAGACCTGTTACGTGAGATAACCTTGAGAAGGAAGAGGCATTTTTACATGGATAGACTGAACCCCTTTGGATGCAGGGTTTTATTTAACTCTAAAAATTGATTAGCGTTTTGCTCATAAAAGTTCTAAAACATTGTGAAAATGCACAGCACTTGCCTCACTGTCTTTAAGAAACATAACACTTCTAGAAAACCTATATAAATGCTTTATGTACAGTTAGTATTGTCTCAAGAAAAAAACTGCTAATCAATTATTTAAAACCCTGGGATGTGAAAAGGAGGGGCATGGTTGAGTCTTGTGTTGGATTAAATGACCTTTGAGAGGAAGAGATTGTCCAGTAGCCCTTGGCACCATAGTATCGAGGCAGAAGTGGAACCCCAGAATTGGGTCTGCAGTCGTCTTTAGCCATCCAGGGAAGGAAGTGAAGTCACAGACCTTAAACTATACTGCACCTCGGGGATGGGTGAGGGGGGTTTAAAAGGACTGATGCAGAATGCTCGCTTTCTTTCACTGGGAGTTCTGTGTGAACTATTCCAAGGAGGGGGCCAGGCCATGGGTCTGAAGAAAGGATTGTGGTAAGAGAGTCTCGTGTACACTGTGTGGTTAGGAAACACTGTGACTGTTAGGAAGAAAGCCAAGCCTCTACCTGCACAAGTGTGCAAGCATTATTTTGTAAATCCTGGTATGCTTACTGTCTGTATGGGTTAAAATAGTGAGGGGGTAGTTGGAGTGACCAAGTACAAATCCGATGTCACAAACAAAGGGACTGCGGCTGGCTCCCCCATCAACCAGTATAACAGAGAATCAAGTGCAACCGGGGTAAGGGTAAGGGGGCAGGGATAGATGTTGGAAAACAATCTGCACTAACACAAAGGGTCTTTGTAACAAAATTCCAGAACTTCAGGGCGATGGTCGCAGAAGGGAGTATCGACTTGGTGTCTGTTACAGAGACATGGGCAGCCTCAAACCATGAATGGGACAAGATCATACCAGGTTACTCACTGTTCAGGAAAGATGGAACAAAGGGCAGGGCAGGGGAGAAGGGACTAGCACTATATGTAAAAGAAGGGATAGAGGCATCTGAGATAGACAGCATAGGGGATTCACTAAACTAGAAACCCTGTGGATGCTAGCAGTGACAGGGAGCAAGAAAAAAGTCAGGACTGGGGTGGTAAGCAGACCACCAGGTCAGGATTGTGGTGCAGGCAGAGAACTGGAGGAGATGAATAAGAAGACTGCCAAGTTCGGGGAAGTGGTGGTGGTGGTAGTAGTAGTAGTGGTGGTAGTAGTAGTAGTAGTAAGGGACACATGTCCCACCTTTCTCCCAGTATCCTGCTGTCCTTGTTGGGATGTAGGCTGTCCCTTATGAACAGCCTCCAATTCCACCAGGTGGGGCCCCAGTCCCCAAGGAACCAAAATCTCTTCTCCCTTCAATCAATCAAGTTTTTATTTAACCAGGCGTTCATCGTTGAGCAGAAGCTCATTTGCAAGATGGACCTGGGTGGAGCATGAACAATTGTATATACAGGTCAACACAGGTATTTACAAGGCAATACAGATAATACTCTTTACAGAAAGGAAGAAAAAGAAGTTCATATGTACATAGAATTATACAGATATTGTACAGATTACACGGTGTTTACATACATAGAAGTGTTTATAGGAAGATAAAGCAGGTTATCTAAGGTTGCAGGAGGAAGTAACGAAGAAAAAATAAAAATATACACCAGGCAGAGGTGAAGGTAGGGGAAGGGAGGAGGCAGGGGAGAAAGGCTAGGAGGCACGGTGCACAGAAAGGAGCTGGTAAGCGGGATGTGAGAAGGTGGATGGAGAAAAGGAGTATGTGTGAGCCCAGGATTGAATGCTATAAAGTATGGGGCATAGTAGGATGTCCACAACCCAGGGTAGTGAGCTCTATCGAGGTTGGGAAAGGAGGAAAGAACAAGGGATGGATGGGCTAGTGTTGATAAGACAGGGGATAAGAGGAAGCGAGAGAGAACAATTAGGCTGGTGAGGAGCAAGCTGGGGGTCAGTACTAAAAATTGGGTCTAGGCGTGGTGGCTATATACCAGTGCAGACACCGGTACTGGGTCTGAGTGGTGAAGCAGTTACATACTTCTCTGATTGTACGAAAATAAAATTAATATGAAGGCATTTATACCGATTAGAGTGCTTAATTTGAGGGTTTGTAGATCGTTCCATAAGGTAGGTAGGGACGAAGCTTATGGCTGCCCTGCGAGCGGGATTTTGCTTTGGGTACTTTAAGTGTAATGGCTGAGTAACTTTTAGCTGTATTCCCAATTATACTCAGGGGAAGACAGCAGGAGATATAGTAAGGCAGATTATTAGAGATGGCTCTATAGGTCCAGAGAGTGGCGTTTCTGTGGCGCCTGAACTTTAGTGATGTCCACCCCACTGCCGCATATATGGTGCAGTGATGCGTATCGAAGGGGAGTCCCGTTATAAACCTCAGTGCTCGATGGTAGAGTGTGTCCAGTTTAGCCATGTAAGAGTTGGGGCATTGGCTGTAGAGGAAGTCAGCGTAATCAACCAATAATAGAAAATGGATTGGACCAGTTGTTTCTTGGCATCTCTGGTGAAATTGGTTGATTCTAAAACAATCCAAGCCTTTGCAGTCGTTTTAGCAAGTCCTCGATATGTTCAATGAAGGAGAGTCTTGTCTATCCAAACTCCCAGATACTTGGATTTTGTAACAAATTCTAGTTTTTCACCTAGAACTGTGTGTAATTTGGGAACTGTCCCACTGGACACAGGGTTAGCTATACGGATAAAGGGAGAGGACCATCGCTTTAGTTTTTGGCATTAAGGAGTAGCTTTTTTGGAGGAGTTGACTTTGCAAAGGTTGAATTCTGACTGAAGGTCATAGCAGGCAGCTTCAGGTGTTGGGCGACTCACGTAGAGAACTATATCATCTGCAAACAGATGGATGTTGGCTTCTTTTATACAGTAGTCGATGTTATTAATGTAGATTGCATAAAGTAAGGGCCCTAATATAGAACCTCGAGGTACCCCTCTTTGCAGAGTTTTTAAGGGGGACAGGCCTCCTTGGCTTTTAACTTGTTGAAGAGCCCTGTAGATAGCACAGTTTAGGCTCAACCTTCCCACCCTCACCCCACCCACCCCTGGAAATAGTTCCTTTATACCTGAGATTCTGGCATCATTTCCTCGAGTGCAAGGTGCATTTCACTGTCATATCCTCTCTAGCACACTGCACTGACAATATAAGCATACACATTGTATAATATATATTTCTGTATAACAAATCACACATGCACATGCGCTCACACACACACAAATACAAACAAACAAACAAACAAAATAAAAGGTAGATAAACATGTGGGGAGTAGTGCAATGTAATGGCTGTGGGGCAGCAGTCTTCTGGGAGTCTTTCTGGAGGCTGAGATGCTGCCCTATTTGCAGACAACTATCTGCCCTGAGGAAGGAAGTTGCCCGTCTTCAGGCCGCACTGGACAGTAGTAAGGAAACCTTCCCCCAGGCCACACTGGACAGTAGGAAGGAACCTCCCCATCCAGGGAGCACTAGCCACCACCACTACCTCAGAGGTTCGAAAGAAAGCATAGCAGTTGGACCACAGTGGGCTCAGGGAGGGTGAGGATGGTGGAACAGAGGCACACCCAGTCAATTGTTCCCTCCACAATCCATATACCATTCTGGGGAGCATAGCTCCCCTATGGATGCACCACATGAGAAGACTGATGACAACTGTCACAAGGGAGGCCCACAGGAGGAGGCAGAGGACACTACAGGAAAGGAAGCAGCTCTGGTGGGGGACTCAATTATGAGGGGTATAGAACGGGGGAGCTGGGAAAACTGAAGTAAGGTGCCTGCCTGGTGCCATGGCTTGAGGGACAGGAGGCGCATCCCTCAGGATCACGAGAACAGCTGAAAGGGATTCTGAGCGGGACGTAATGGTCCACCTAGGGACAAATGACTTGGCTCATCATGAGATTAGAGCAGTGCAGGAGGACATTGCAGAGTTGGGGAGGGCCTAAGACAAGTAGCACACAGTATCCTTCTCAGAGGTGCTGCCTGTCAAAGGCATGGGGAGGCAGGGTAATTGGCACCATGCAGTTTAATGAATGGTTGAAAAAATGATGCGAACTGAGGGGTTTAGCTTCATTGGGGACTGGCGTTCCACCTGGAGGACACCAGCCTATACTGGCAGGATGGTCTGTATCTGTCCAGGAAGGGAACAAGTCTTGTGAGCAATCGGTTTAAATGCTTCATTGGCAAGCTTTTAAACTAGTCAAAGGGGGAGGCACTGACAAGCAGCAGAAAAATCCCAGCCTCTCCCTACAAAACAGGGTACTAAATGAGAAAAAGACCGAGGTAGAACGGTCAGTGGGGGATGCTGCAACAGAAGGTAAAGCCATCAAAAAATGGAGAGCAATGAGTACCAATGCCCATAGTCTGGGTAACAAGCTTTCTGAATTAGAGATTAGAGACAGGCAGAGATACTAATTAGTGGCCTTGATGGAGGAGGAACATCTGGATATCGTGGCAGTCACAGAAACATGGTACACACAAAACCATGACTGGGACATAAACATACCAGGATACACTATCTACAGGAGGGACAGGGAGGGTAAAAGAGGAGGAGGAGTAGTTCTTTACATAAGGGAAGGAATAAAAGCAACAGAACAAAGGGTAAACAGGGAGGAGAAGAAGCACTGTGGGTAAATTTGGAGACAGGCAATGGCACCACAATTAGCACAGGGGTTGTATCTGAACCCCCTTCTCAGGGGAGGAAATGGACAAAGAAATGATAGAAAGTATACTTAGAATGGCGAAAAGGAGATATTGCTGATGGGTGATCTGAATATGACAGATGTTAACTGGGCGCAGTTGCAGCTGCCACTCGAAAGTACGTTATTCTAGATGCCTACAGGGGCATGCCTAGACAACTAGTACTGGAGCCCACTCGAGAGGGAGCAATATTAGACTTGATCTCTCAAATGGAGATGGAGAGAGGATCACAGATGTAGAAGTGGGTAGCCATCTGGGAACTAGGCGACCATCGAACAGTATGGTTCACAATAAACACAGCAATAGAGTCAAGCCATACAAAGACAAAAGTACTGGACTTTAGGAGGCTGACTTTGCCAAAATGGGTGAGAGCCTAAGGAATGCACTAGCAAATGGGCAGGAAGGAGGGTGGAGGAACAATGGGGAATAATAAAACTGCCATCACAGAGGTATGAGCCTTTGTGTGAAGCAAATAAACAAAACAAGACGATGTAAGAAACCACTATGGTTCTCAAAGGAAGTGGCAGTGAAGGTTCAAGAAAAAGAAAGCATTCAGGAAGTACAAGGAATCGCAGAAGGAGCAGGATAGAGAACTGTATCAGTTAAAGCAAAAGGAGGCTGGGAAGGCAGTCAGAACAGCAAAGGCCCAAACCGAGGAAAAGATAGCCAACTCAGTTAAGAAGGGGGATAAAACCTTTTATAGGTACATCAGGGAGCAAAGGAAGACTTGTCTTGTCTGTGTCTGTAGGTTAGTTTTTGTTCATTTACATGTTTTTCTGCTGGGAATACCTGTGCCATTCTTGCACACAACATTGGTGAAAGTCTCCTGGACTGAATTTCTGCAAATCGCCATCATCAGGTATCAGCTTTTTAATTTTAAATCAGCTTTCTTGAAGCCTCCCCAAGGAAGCATATGCCTTACAACTAGTCTTACAGACATGGTGATGCTGGGTCCTGCAACTGAATCAACATTTTCAACATTCTCATCTGACCACTCTTAAAGCAACTGCACTTATGGACTTTAAAGAACAAAGGAATTTTAACACATTTTGTGACTGAATCAACATTTTTGTCTGACCTTTTCCAAAGGTATTGTACTTGTCTCTGAGGACTTTGAAGATCAAAGGAAACATACAGACAAAAGGATTTCACACATTGCATATGCCTACTGTCTGACCTACTGCCAAGGTATTGTACTTATCTCTGAGGACTTTGAAGAACAAAGGAAACATATAGACAAAAGGATTTTACACATTGCATATGCCCAGGCCACAGTTTATCACCTTTCAGGAACTTTAACATATTATGTGATCCTGGATCTCAACAGTACTATAGCATTTCTTAAACCCTCTGGCACCAAACCCTCCCAGTCTTTTTTTCATTTTCTCTGTATCGCCATAGTGCTTAGCTATCCACTTAGCCCACTAAAATCCACATTCCACCACCCTCCTATTGCTCGCCACCCCGACTGCCTAACCACACTTACTGCCTCTCTCCTGCCTCGCTAAAAATGCTTTGGCTTAGTCCCCACCACCTGTTCCTGCTCACCCTCACCCTCCTTTCCCTTTATGCCAACCTCCTCCGCCTACCCTACCTCCACCTATTCTCACCTTTCTATACTACTACCCAAACATTGTACCATGGCTTTTACTCTGGAAGTCTTAAACAAACATCACCCACTAATCACCGGTGCAAAGAGCCATATTTCCTAATTGAAACTGCCACATCATTATAACTCACTAACGAATCACCCCACTGGGACTCCAGAAGACAATCCAAGCATCTTAAAAAGTACAAGCAGAAACTCACTCCAACCTATTATGAACTACTAATGGCATCGTTGAAACTCCTGCTCTTCCTACTTTTAATATCTGGTGGGATACACCCAAACCCTGGTCCTGTTGCACTCAAGAAGATCAGGGAAAGTTGGTAGTGGTCTCTCCATTATCACTCTAAATATCTGCAGCCCCTTCCCAAATTGGCATCTCTTCAAACTCGCTGACAAAAACCTTGATATACTAGCCATTGTGGAAACCTGGCTATCTCACAGCACCTGATCATGCGGTCTCGCTTGAAGGCTACAATCTTTTCAGACTCGACCGGCAAGCAAGAAAGGTGGGGGCAGTGCTATCTACATAAAGGACAACACCTCCTGTCAACGCGGGTAGCTTCACCCCCACAACACGCAGGATGCAGCTCCTCCTATCAAACTGCTTCTTGGTGCATTAAACAAAGTTCTCACAGTGGCCTGAGTCTATATCCTTCAAAAGACCACCGTGCTAATATTAAGTCTGTACTTGATTTTGTTAGTCTGCAGCCTCTGAAAATGAGCTCCTCCTCCCCGGGATTTCAACATAAACTGGCTCGCCTGACACTGGCTCTTACAAAGATGACATCCTAGCAGCAAACCTGACTCAGATGGTAACCTCCCACCCGAAAAATTACAAAACTGGTACAAGCACTTTATTGACTGGGTTCTCACAAATCACCCTGACCGGATAAAAACATTAAAGTCCTCCTGACTCCTCAGTGACCACTCCCAGTGTCCTGTACCTGGTCTAATAAATTTTCAAGCCACCCCCAAAGTTATAACAAGCAGAGTATTGCCTTATGGGAATCTTTATCAAGTTGAAAACCCATCTCCCACAACAGGACTGGACCTTCAATCCTTGAATCAACTGATACTAATACCGCACTAGAATACTTCAATTAACTCTTTCCAACTCTGCATTGACTTATACGCCCCAGTAAAAAGCGTAAAAATCAAAAGCGCTATCAAATCCATGGATTACTGCACAACTACTTGCCGAGCCTGGTTCGGGACACCTCTGGGCAGTTGCCAGAGACACAGGCTCACCTCATGATACCCTAAAATACAAGCAGGTACGAAATAGATGTACCTCACAAATTAGGCAAATGAAGAGCGTTATTTCAAAATGCCCTTGAATCCACCTGGGTGATGGAAGAGCTTTTTGGGATAACATCCAAACATAATGGGTAAACAATCAAAATCGTCACCTACCATTATGAAAGTTGATGGATCCACCACTCTTGACCCAAAGTCTATTGCAGATGCGCTTAATAAGACATTCACAGACCTTAGTGGGGTCCTCCCCCCAGATTTCTTCTCGGACTTACCTGTGCCTAGCCTAGTATCACAAAACACCCCTCGTGACAAACCACAATTTTACTTCAAGAAAATCAAAGTGCACGAAGCACACAAGTACATAAGAAAGGCCTGCTCCAAATCCAGAACAAGTAGTGACACGCTAGATCTAAAAATCCTGTCTCACCCTGATGAAGTATTCACCCCTTGCAAAAATTCTTAATCTGTCACTTTGCCAAAGTCAATTTCCCAACAATGGAAATCTGCCATGGTTACGCCTAGTGCACAAAGGGGGGACAAAACTCAACAGGAAACTATCGACCAATATCAATACTCCCTCCTCTCCAAAGCACTTGAACGAATAGTGGCAGACCAACTCTCTGATTACCTGGACAAATACAATCTACTCTGTAATCAACAGCACGGCTTTAGAAAGGACATAGTACAACAACAGCCTTACTTGATTTCTCTGAGAAGTCCACCCAGCCCTGGACAAAGGGTGCCAAACAGGTGCAGTCTTTATCGATCTTACAAAAGCTTTGACAGTCCATCATGGCCTTCTTACCTCCCTACTTTCTAGCCTAGGCCTGGCCAAGGTCCTTGTGCTTGGGTAAAAGTTACCTGTCCAATCGGTCACAGGCTGTAAAATCTCTAATGAACTCTCCGACTTCAAACCAGTTCTCTCGGTGTACCACAGGGATCAATTCTTGGACCGCCCTCTTTGCCTGTTCTTTAACTCCTCCCAGATATCTGCCAGGAGAAAATAATCTTATACGCTGATGATGCTGTAATTCTCTTCCCACAAGGATCCAAACTCCTCATGAAAAAGCCTGCAACTTGCTTTCTAGTGTTGAAAGGTGGTTCCTGATAGTAAACTTGTGCTAAACCACAATAAAACAAAAGCCATGCTCTTCTCCAATCACCAAAACAAAAATAGGCATACCCACTCACCATACAAACCTCTGCGGGAATTACACTGGACCAAGTAAATACTTTCAAATACCTTGGCATCACTTTTGACCAAGGGCTCACCTTTGCAACCCACATTGACAACACTGCGAAACAGTGAACCAACGCCTTGGAATACTATTCCGTAACTGGCCAATTTCTAAATCGTTTACATTGAGAATAGCTATACAGAGTTCCATAATCTCAATCATTGACTATGGCCTTATTATTTATGGCTCAGCTACCTCCACTGCTCTAAGGCATATCTCAATCACTCTAAAAAGGCCGCCGGCTCCTCACAGGGCTCAAAGACTGACTCACACGTGGTGATCTGTACTATGAATCAGGCTGGTTGAACCTATCAAATCGCCTTATTTATCTCACCTGCACAATGGCAAAAAATCTATCTTGGGACTGACTCCATTATGTATTCAAAACCTACTCCGACTGAATCCTGGTTCACGACCCTCCACCAGATCTGAACGCCAACGCTTCCTGGTTCCGAGATGCGGACTCCACAGGGACAAAGATCTTTCGTATACAGGGCCCTGACATGGTTCAATGCGCTTAGTCCACCTATCACCATCTCAACTCCGCTTGAAGCTTTCAAACCATGTCTATGCCCACCTCACCACCACTAGCAACTATGATTGCGCTAGATAAAGACTACTACTCCTCATGTCCATCCTCACATCTGAGGCCTCTTCCTCCCTGACTAATGAACCCTGGTACCTCTACTACTCCTGTCTCCCACCCAAACTCACTCCTTTTTCCTGTCCCTCTCACTTACTCTCCGCCCACCTTCCTTCCTCTCTAGCCTCCTTTACGCCTAATGATCACCCTCTCCTGAAGTTTTTAACCTCGAAATTGTCTACTCGCTTTGAACCTGTTATAGCTTGTTTTTCTATGAAACTTAAAAATGTTACTGCCTTAAACTGTTAATAGCAAATTTATGATGTAACTTTCCTGTCTGGTTTTACCTGTATGTGTATCGTGCTTTGTTAAATGTTCTTGTGACGTGGAACCTTGTAAAAAGCCCTGGCTCAAAGGTATTAATTCCTAGACTAATAAACTAAACTAAAGACCAAGGAGGGATAGTGAGGCTTAATAAAGGGGAGGAGGTGGGCAGAGGAGACTGTGAAAGGCAGAGATACTAAACAAATATTTTGCTCAGTATTTACAAATGAAGAGGGGAGGTACATAAAACAAACAGTAGTAACACTCTGGATACAGAAGTTGATACCAGCCCATTTACAGAAAGGGTTCTGAAAGAACTCTTAAAACTGAAGGTGGACAAAGCAATGGGGCCTGATGGGATTCATCCCAGAATTTAAAGAGCTATGGTAGAACTAGTGACACCACTGACTACCCTTTTTAACAAATCATGGGAGGATGGGGTGGTACCCGAGGACTGGAGGAGGGCAGATGTGATTCCCCTTCACAAAAGTGGGAGCAAGGCAGAAGCAGAAAACTACAGACCTGTTAGTTTAACCTCAGTGATAGGGAAAATGATGGAATCACTTCTGAAGGAAAGAATTGTCGAGTATCTAGAGGCCAGAGGGGCACAGGACCCTAGGCAGCATGGATTCACAGCGGGAAGGTCATGCCAGACAATCTGATAGATTTCTTTGACTGGGTGACCAAAGTAGTAGATCAGGGAGGGGCTGTGGACATGGCCTACCTAGACTTTAGCAAGGCATTTGACACAGTCCCACACAAAAGATTAATATACAAGTTAGCCAGCCTGGGAGTGGTCCCAAGATGACAGCCTGGGTAAAGAATTGGCTGGAGAATAGGACATAGAGTAACAGTAAATGGAGTCCACTCCAGAAGAAAGGAGGTTACTAGTGGGGTAACGAGGGTTCAGTATTAGGACCGGTCCTCTCAATGTCTTTATAGCTATACTTGCAGAAGACTGGAAGGAAAGGTATGTCTCTTTGCAGATGACACTAAGATCTGCAACAGAGTTGATGCACAGGGTGGGGTGGAAAGGATGAGAAGGGACTTGCAAGGTTAGAGGAATGGTCAAATGTATGGCAGCTTAGATTCAATGCTAAGAAGTCAAGGTAATGCACCTGGGAAACAGAAACCCAGGGAAGAGTACACAATGGGGGTGAGATACTAACAACAACAAAATGGAAAGGGACCTGGGGTAGTCATATCAGATGACCTAAAGGTGGGCAAGCAATGTGAGAGGGCAGCAAGGAGGGTTGGGGGATACTGGGATGCATAGGGAGAGGCATCACCAGTAGAAAACAGGAAGTTATTATCCTCTGTACAGACAGCTGGTGAGACCCCATCTGGAGTACTGTGTGCAGTTCTGAGACCCAATCTCTGCAAAGACATAGACAGGATGGAAGCTGTCCAGAGGAGGCAACTAAAATGGTGCAGGGTCTGCACTGGAAGACATATAAAGAGAGACTTAAGGAGCTTAATATGTATAGCCTCGAGGAAAGAGGGAGAGGGGGGACATGATAGAAACTTTCAAGTACCTCAAGGGAATCAACAAAGTCCAAGAGGGTAGCATCTTTCAAAAAAAGAGGTGTGCAAGAACAAGAGGGCACAATTTGAAGATAGAGGGGGGCGGCTCAGAGGTAATTTAAGGAAGTATTTTTTCACAGAGAGGGTTGTGGATGCATGGAACGGCCTTCCAGAGGAGGTTGTGGAGTCAAAATCAGTGGTGGAATTCAAGCATGCATGGGATAGTCATAAGGCAATTCTGGGGGTGGGGGTAGGAAGAAGTAGGTTGCTGGTTAACTAGGATCTGCAGCTTATCCAGTAGGTAAGGAAATGGGCAGACTGGGTGGGCCAAACGGTCCTTATCTGCCGTCAAATTCTATGTTTCTATGTAGTAAACCAACGCAGAGAGGAGGGGTCCACACCTATGGTTTGAAGGGAGGAGAGGAGCAGACTATGGTCGACGGTGTCAAAAGCCTTGCTTAGATCAAGAAAAACAGCACAAATAAAGTTTTTGCTCTCAAGATTACGCTGCCAGTCGTTAGTAACTTTGGCGAGGGCTGAGATAGTGCTATGTTTAGCTCTGAATCCGGACTGCTAAGGATTTAGCAGTTCCCTAGACTCAAGGTGAGTCCTCAGCTGTGCATTTACAATTTTCTCTAGGAGCTTGGACAGGACTGGAAGGAGGGAAATTGGCCTGTAGTTATTGAGATCGCCAGGGTCACCTGATTTGAACAGTGGTATGACATGTGCTGTCTTCCGTATAGGTGGTAAGGTGCCCTGAGACAGGGATAAGTTAAAAAGGTGGGTGACGGGTATTGCTAGTAGGTGGTAGGCAATTTTTAGGAAGTAAGGGTCATCAATCCTTTAGCCATGCAGTGAACTGAAACACATGGAACTGTTTCCTTTGACTGAGGCATAGCTACAGAAGCATATTGGAGATGGTTTCCGCCTCTGCTGTCTCCATTTCAGCCTTTGCCAAAGCGTGGAAGTCTGATTTCACCTATTCCATACTCTGTCTGCTCCAATCATTCATTCCCTTTTTTGTTAGTTCCACCACCCTGGCTTTAAGTCTGTCTACTGTTGCTCCAGAAAAACAGCAGATCACCTCTTTACCATCAGGCATGAGACCCAGATCCCTCTCTGTGCCCCCTCCCAATTGAATCCCATAGTGTGTACCTTTTTCTTGCCCCCTTTGGCATGTGACCATCCCCCTGGCATACTCTCCAGCAGTGCCTGCCTGATGGGTATGCTGGTTCCCTGTTTCCTTGTGTGTGTATATGTTTGGGGGAGGGTGATTGGGAACCTCCCGTTGCAGTAGGATGAACCTATTGCTGGTGCACAGGCCTGGTTCCCCAAGCTTGGACTTTCCACCTCCGCTTCTTCCCTTTCTCTCTCCCACTACTGTCGAAGTCACATCTCTGGCCTGTGGTGGCCTTGGATGTGGCTGCAGCAGTAGTGCCTTGTGGGGCCTGTCTGCTGTAGGTCTCAGTGGCACATTTCCGCATTGCAGCTTCCAGCTCTGCTCTCATAGCATGGAACTTTCTGCAGCTGAGACAGTGGCTGAACTCCTAGAGCACCCTCTGGTTCACAGCTGTCCCACACTCCCTGTGCTCACCCCACCTCCCACCACTGTGTTCTCCCTGCATCAGTGTGTGCTTTTACTGGTTGTAGCTGTGTTTTAAGATTAGTGTGTTTCTTTCTGTACCTCCTCGAACTATACACTGTTTTTCGCTTTTCACACTGTGTACCATTAGGTTTTCCTAGATAGGGTAACTATTAGTAACCCAGTACTTAATTACAGTTTGTTCCGTAATACTACCCCAGATAGGGTGTTTCTAGTATCCTTACTAGTAGCTTCCTACAACTTTCAGCAATCCCTGTGGAACAGTGGACTCCTACGCAGAATGCCATACAGAAGCACTGCAGACGCTCCTTAGGCAGATGCCCTACTCCTACTCTGTCACCCACACGATGGGATGCCACGCCACAATGCCCTGTCTCCATAAGATTGGTTCTGCAGTTGTCTCTGTGTGGATTTTGTTGAGTGCTTTAATGACTGCTGTGTTTGTCTGTTCTGATGTCTACACAGTGTCTTGACTCATTGCTCTGTGAATGCATTGAGACACAGTGTAACGGAACTGCACAAGAAAATGTATTCCATTTCCTGCCCTGTGTTAATGCAAAAGATCTGATAACTTATTGACTGAAACTGGATACACAATTTAGTGGTGCAGATTCACTGTAACAAAGAAAGTTCTCTCCAGAGTCTTGACCTTTAGTTTTCACTGAAAGCAATATCCTTACTTTCTGAAGAAAAAAAAAAAAAAAAACAGTTTGAAAGAAATCACACACACTGTAACAAAACCTGCTCTCAGCCTGCTGGTGGGATGTGACAGCAAGGACAGTAGCTGTACCGTGGTGTGTGGGTATCATATGGTCCGTGCAATACAGTGTGCATATACAAAGGTACTGCTCTCTTTCCCGGGGGTAGAGCTGTGCGATATGGCCAGCCACAGTAGCAAAACAGCACCAGCAAAAAAGGGTTTAATTTTGCCATAGGGCAGGAGGGGCAGACAGATGGACCCAAACTCCTGTCCATCCTCACAGTACTGTTACTGTGCTTTTGTTACTCAGAATTATTAAATGGGTAGAAAAAATCTAGGAAGCTGATTGGCTGAGGACCTCAGAACTCCATGTTGATATCCTAGCACAACAGCACTAGAAGATCCAGTCAGCTGTCTTGATTGTCTACCATTAAAAAACAGTAGCCTGAAATGCCAGCTTTAATCTTGTTTGCCCTGGCATCAGTTAAGTTACCAAAATGCAGGCCCAGCACCCACCAGTACATGTCAAATCCCCTAATGAGCTGCTATTGTGTAGTAATCTTACTGCCTACTTGGGTGGTCTCTGCTTCACTCCTAACTAAAGCTGTTTAGACTGCAAGTGTGGTTTCACCCACCGGGGCGGTCTCCACTCCCAGTGCTGCTGGCTGCAGCTTCCACTTTCTCGGGTGTTCCCACCAAGTGTAACTCTTCACAAGCCATCAGTGGGAACTGCTGACCACAGCAGTTACATGAGCCTCAGCGCCGTGGCTCTCTTGGGCTGTCTACGCTCTGTGCCATCTGTCTCTCTCTCTCTGCTCATAGCTGATGCTGTCTTTCATTGCAGCGCTCGTGCACAAACCAGTGCTTACGATACATCTTTCTCTCAGCTGGTAACTGTAATTCAGCACTAAAACAAACAAAAAAACTCAACCTGAATAATGAATTTGGCGGGCATCAAATTTCACCTTCCCCTTGAATGTATACCTCACAGCATTATAGCACTGCATCCCATACATTATCCTCCATAAAGAGTGTTGTTGACCAGCCCACTGGCACAGCGGTAGTGCTACTGCTAGTGATGCCAGCGACCTGGGTTGCTAGAGGGCTGTCCGAGGGGAGAAGGATTGAGTGCCTGTCAAGCTACTCCCCTTCTCCGGGAGGGGAGGGCTGCAGACCTCGCTGCTATACTGCCACCTGGGTGACCACAAGTGGTGGTGCAGACAAGGGAGTAGTACTGGGAGGGGCAGATGTCTGACGAGGGTCTGAGCGAAGGTACGTCTCTGCATGTCTTTATCTCATTGGCCCTCCTAGTGTGCCAATGTCTGCAGGTTGTGGACCAGAAAAATGGAAAAAGTCCCACGGCAGCACCTATAGATGGGTCCCTGTGCCGGCCAGAGGGTTTGAGGTGGCTCTTGGTGCACGTTCTCCCTTGAAGTATGGAGAGGAAAAAGTGGGACTTCTCCACCCTGCCAGGGACAAACAGGAGGCTCGTGAAACAATGGAGAGCGGGGCACTCATTAGGAAGCCAGTGCCTCTCAGCCCCCCTGCCGGTGCTAACAGTGGGGCGCATTAGGGACCCTAAAGAGAGGGTTTGCCGTGGAGTGCAGGGGGCATAAATAGAAAGCAAAAAAAAAAAAAAAAGTGTTGTCAGCATCTGTTACACTACAAGCAGAAAAATGGGACTTTTTTCACTTTGCTAATTTTGGACCCTTTTTTCTTTTTTCACAGATTTACATGAAATCAGCTTTAGTTTAAAAAAATATATGATCTTACTTCGAGAGGATGCTCTTGCATCAGGTACCACAATTAGGACTGACGCCACCTGGCGGCGGTTCTCTGCATTTTTTCCCATCCAGCAGTACTGACGTGGGAACGCCCCCCACTGACGTCGGCTCCACCCCCGGCATCACCCTGTATAAGGGAGGAGTTCCCCATGTGCTCCAGTTCTTTCCTGCTGCACGGTCAGGGATAGTTTGCCTCGGCTACCATTCATGATACCGATCACATCCTTCTCCACCGTTCAACTGAAAGTTTTTTTTGCTAGCATCTATGTCCTCGACTTCAAAAGAGCACGTTAACAAGTGCTCTTGTGGGCGACAGTTACCCGCCAAAGATGGCCATTCGGTGTGCCTCTTCTGTCTCGGACCCGACCACGACGCTGATGCCTGCCCCATTGTCAGACCTTCAACTCCCACACTAGCATCAGGCGTCAAAAGTCCCTTTCTGCCTTCCTAGCAGAATCAAAATTGCTGCCATGAAACGGGCCTCTTCCTCGGGGGACTCCAACCACCCTCCTGCCCACAAGCAACACAAACACCGGGAGCACAAGGACAGAGAAAGGTCCCACTCTAGGCCCAGGTCTTCAAGCTCGAAGTCCGGGTTGTCGGGGCATGGCTCACACCTCACGGCCCTTAAACCATCTTCCAGGTCTTCTGTGACAAAATCTCCTGGTACTACCCTTCATCCTTTGAAGATACATCTGCCCGCCGAGAAGGCTTTCTTGCCAGGACGCTGGTAAGGCCTCCTCCCACTCGGTTTCTTCCTCGAAGGCCGACTCCTGGGAGTTGAGCAAGGCCTCCAGGTCTTCTCCTTCTTGCCACCTAAATCTCGTGACTCTGACCGACGCCCACCTTCGGCGACTGACCGGCGCTCGTTCGAGAAGTCCACTACCCATAAGGCTGACCACCCTAAGGCTCATGCCTCTGAAGGATGTCCGTCGGCTTCTAAGGACAAGCGGACGCCAAACTGACATCTGGCTGTGGCCCCAGCAGCCACCGACCCAGTGAAGGTCATACCACCGCCAGTCACTGTCCTGCCAACACCGGGCCCCCCAGCGCCTCCTGGCGTCAGTTCTGACACCCCATCGCCTCGGTCGCCAGCCCATCTGACGTTGGAGCCTGATGATGGAGGTGCTGGCGCCCCTCCAACGCCATCCCTTAGGCCTACACCTGGTTCACCGAAACTGAGTCTCTTGCAGGTCAGGGAGCTTTACACCCACTGGTGGGACACCGTGAAGCGGGATCTACTAGCGGGGGCACCTCCTCCCACACACGTTCTGGTGCCAGTAACTAATACCCTGGAACCATTAGACGTTGGGATGGATGAGGAACCGGCACCCAAAATGCGTAAGGAGAAAAGAAGGAAGTCTTGGTCCGGTAGTTCCTCCCACTCTTCTTATCTGGATGGGAGGCGCAAGAAGAAGCTGCACAGATCTCCTTCCTCTTCCACCCCTGACTCTTATGTGGACACTTCACAGGTAGACACTGACACAGAGCCGGACCCAGGGGACATGGAGGGACACCCCAAATCTCTTCCAGATGACCCTAGCTTCATGGAGGTGATGAGGCAAATTCGGGCCAACATGGACTGGGACACTGTGGCCCTGGACCCGAGCGACTGCGGTTGGCTAAATACCTGTGCCAAAAAGACCCTAAGCCGGTGGTCATCCCTCCCTTGGTCGACACCTTCGAGGATGTCACCCTCGCGACCTGGAAGCGCCCTCACTCCTCCTCTGCCATGCCCAAAAAGGCTCATTGGCTTTACCGGGCACCTAAGGACCACCCTTTTCTGGCCGAACCACCTGCAGTGGACTCAGTGGTGATTTCGGCAGCTCATGGACGTTCGCAGAGGCCCAAACACCTGAGCATCCAGCCACCTGACAGAGAGTCAAAGCAGCTGGATTCTGTTGGACGCAAGGTATACTCTGCTGCCACTTGCAGTATCAGGAGTCTAAACTTCCTGGTACACATGGTCCAGTTCCAGAACGTCCTTTGGGAACAAGGGTTGGACATTGTGCAGAGCATTCCTGATTGCCCTCAGCGGGCAGAGCTTTCCAAACTATTTCAGACCAGCTCAGACGTGGGTACCCACGTTCTGAGGTCGGCCTATGACTCTGTGGACACCTCTTCAAGGACATCCGCCACTGGCATTTGCCTCCGACGTCATGCTTGGCTTCGGGTTTCTGGATTCGATCCAGATGTGCAGATGTACATACTGGATGCTCCCTTCAAAGGCTCCGTGCTCTTTGGTGAAGACACAGAGAGAATCATCACCAGGCTGCAGGACTCCGGCAAGGCAGTCCGAACTGTGCAGTCCATGTCCCGGCCGAAGCAGGGGCGAGCTCGTAAGCCTCGCTTTTGTGGCAGTGGGGGACATCAACCTCAGCAGCCTCACTTTCAACAACATTCGCAGCGAGGCGGCTTTAGTCGCAGGGGCGGAGCCAAAGGTTCTTCTGCCTCCTTCTCCTCCTCCTCCTCCTCTAGAAAGGCCTAGGCAGCCACTGCCGCCCCGACCCCCACCGCCTGACTATCCAGGCTACCCTCCTCCCCCAGACGTTCAGTCAGGGGAGCCGGTCGGAGGCTGCTTTTCCCTATATGTGGATGCTTGGGGTCAAGTGACCTCTGACCAGTGGGTACTCAATCTCGTGGAGCTTGGGCACTCCATAGAGTTCAACTCTATTCCGCTGGACAGACCACCAACCCCATCCCGTTACCCAAGGGATCACCAAGCACTGGTCAGAAGGGAGATTTTATCCCTTTTGGACAAAAACGCCATTGAGACGGTTTCCCCGGCTGAAAGAGAGAGAGTTCTTCTCCCACTTCTTCCTAGTTCTGAAAAAGTCGGGAGACTTCAGACCCATTCTGGACCTCAGCAATCTGAACCAATGGGTCTCCTACAAAAGAGTCAGGATGGTCTCCTTCCCCACTCTCCTGCCGCTCATTTCAGCAGGGGACTGGTTGGCATCTCTGGACATGCAGGACGCCTGCTTGCATATCTCTATATCCAGGAGCCATCGAAGATTTCTGAAGTTCAGGTTCGAAGACAAGGAATATCAGTTCCAAGTTCTGCCATTCGGTCTCTCTTCAGCCCCCAGAGTCTTCACCAAGTGCCTGGCAGTAGTTGCCACGGCGCAGCAGAGATGGGGCCACTTTGTGTTTCCTTATCTGGACGATTGGCTCCCTCCAGGTCTTGCCTGTTGAAAACTATCAGGGATTCCATCTCGCTGTTTCAGCACTTGGGGATTACCATCAACAGGGACAAATCTCATCAGCCCAGAACCTCCAGTTCATAGGAGCGCTTCTGGATACCACTCTTGGGAAGGAGTTTCTTCCCACTGACAGAGCAGGTCACATTCAGGTCTTGGCATCTAAGATCTCTTCAGCCTCAAGAGTCCCTGCAAGGCTCCTCCTGAGGCTGTTGGGGCATATGGCAGCCACCATAGTTTTTGGTCCCTCTGGTGCACCTATGCATGAGAACCATTCAGTGGTCCTTAATGGTTCAGTGGGATCAAACATTAGACAGCTTGGACGCCTTGATCCGGATCTTGGAGATAGTCCTTCGGGAATTATGCTGGTGGATGTCATCATAAAATTTCCTGGTGGGCATCCCCTTCTGCATAGGGACACCGTCCCAGATTCTGACCACGGACGCGTTGTCCGCGGGATGGGGCACTCAGTAGGGGACACATCACATTCAAGGCTCTTAGTCCCTGATAGAGGAAGATCTGCATATCAACATTCTGGAACTGAGAGCGGTCCTTTATGCCCTCCAAGCCGTGGTCTTGGTCCTAGTGCTGGACCACCTCTTGGTACCGATGGGCAACACCTCGGTGATGTTCTACATCAACAAGCGGGGTGGCACACACTCTTACCCCCTCTGCCAGGAAGTCATGCGAGTGTGGGACTGGGCTCTGGAGCACCAGCTCTTGTTGACAGCGGTACATGTTCATGGGGAACAAAACGCACCGGCCGATACGATCTGCAGGACAATATCGCAAGCTCGCGAATGGGATCTGCTTCACGAAGTCACAGATCACATCTTCTGTCAGTGGGGGGCACCAGACCTGGATCTCTTCGCATCACGGTTCAATGCAAAACTGCTCAATTTCTGCTCAGTAGGTCCAGAGCCTGGAGCTTTCTGGCAAGACGTGTTGTCCCTCTGCTGGACAGGGAGGTTTCTCTATGCGTTTCCTCCTTTCCCGCTGTTACAGAAGGTTCTCCTCAAAGTGCAGTCAGAACCCTCCATCCTCATTCTGATCACTCCTGTATGGCCTTGTCAGATTTGGTTTCTTTTACTTCAGCATTTAGCGGCAGAGCCTCCACTGCCTCTTCCACTATCCTCTCATCTCCTCTCGCAGGACAGTGGGTCCCAGATCCATCTGAATCTGCGCTCTCTTCACCTGCATGCCTGGCTCCTCAGGACCTAGCTAAAGCCAGATTTGGTGTGTGTGATTAGGTAGTGCAAGTTCTGGTCAAGGCGCACAAGCCTGCCACCAGGGCCACTTACGCTATGAAGTGGAAACGTTTCTGTATATGGGCCACAGCCAAGAGGGTGGACCCGCTGATCTGTCTGGTTAATTCCATTCTAGAATACCTGCTTTCTCTCTCAGAGACAGGTTTCAGTTATTCCTCCAGCAGAGTGCACCTGGCCGCCATCTCCACTTATCACTTGCCTGTATCTAATAAGACAGTGGCTCAGATGGAGGTTTCCAAAGCCTTCTTACGCGGTATTCTTCATACCAGACCTCCCGTCAGGGATCCTTTTCCCCCTTGGGATTTTCTTTTCATCCTGGAGAAGCTTACACTTCCTCCCTTTGAACCGGCTATAGAAACTGAGCTCTGTCTTCTATCCTGGAAGACTTTGCTTTTGGTAGCTATTACTTCAGCGAGGCACATTTCAGAACTTCAAGCCCTCATGTGTAAAGAACCTTACCTTGTTTTTCATAAGGATAGGACTGATCTTCCCACTAACCCGAAGTTTCTACCAAAGGTAGTTTCCAAGCTCACTCTCAATCACTTCATTCAGCTCCTGGTATACTATCCGGAAAATTCTAATGGGGGGAAGCCCTGCTTCACTCCTTGGAAGTCCACAGTGCTCTCAGATGTTACCTAGCTATGACAAAAGGGGACAGGAAGTCTGATCAACTTTTTGTATCCTTTGCTCAACGGCCCTTAGGTCACCCGGTCACCAAACAGATGCTTTCGCGCTGGTTGGTCCATTGCATTACCTTTTGTTATGAGAAGCACAACAGGTCTACCCCGGGACCGGTTAGAGCTCACTCTACCAGAGTTGTCGCTGTTTCCTTCATGGCACTGAAGTGGGTACAGCAGCAGATATTTGTGCTGCCACTACATGGAGTTCTGTCCATACCTTTGTCAGGCATTACAGCCTTGACATTGTTTCCAGACGCAGAGCAGGGTTTGGCCTCGTAGTTCTGCAAGGCTTGGTTTCCTGAGGGATCTTCCTTTTGCCTGCTGTTCCTTTCCTGACTACTCCCCCTCCCAGGGGTTGTTACATGTTTATGCTGCTTGGGAATCAGTCCTACTTGTGGTACCTGCTGCTAGAGCTTCCTCTCGAAGTAAGATAGTACAGTTACGTAAGAACTTACCTTAACAGTAGATCTTCGAGAGAAGCTATTGCAGCAGGTATATGTCCCACCCTCCTTCCCCCAGGGATCAGGTCCTTTTCAGGCTGGTCTTCCCTCCTTGCGAGGGAATCATCTCAGTTCATACTTCTGACTAATGCCTGTTACAATCTCTCTGCCTGACTGGGGGCGTGCAAGAACTGGAGCACGTGGGGAACTTCTCCCTTATATAGGGTGATGCTGGGGGTGGAGCCAACGTCAGTGGGGGACGTTCCCACGGTAGTGCTCCTGGATGGAAAAAAATACAGAGAACCGCTGCCAGGTGGCATCAATCCTAATTGTGGTACCTGCTGCAAGAGCTTCTCTCAAAGATCTACTGTTACGGTAAGTTCTTACGTAACTGTACTTTTTCCTTTTCTCAAGGCACCCATTTCATAATTGCAGTAAGGCACTCCTGGGGGTACATTGTGCTGGGATAATAGCACTTCTTGGGTGGTGGAAGCAAACAGCCTTTGGCCTTATGCTTCAGCCCACCCGAGGCGTGCCATTAACCCAGCACAGCACACACCCCGTCATGCCTTATTGATTAATTAGACACACTTGGTCAGATTTGACTCTTGCTAAATGTGTTCATTCGTGATGGATTTAAAGGGGATGTGTGGGGGAATAATGGGGGAGTTTTGATCAGATTCCTGTTTTAATAACAGTGAGGCTGATGCATTTATTAAAGTGAACAGCTGACAGTTCGTGTTGTCTGCTGCTTGTTTCTCTTTGGCAGTAGTGACAAAAGGTTGTGCTACTTTGCCTATATTATCTCAACTACATGGCATTGACAGGCAGGAGGGAGGGCGAATGTAGAGACTCATCTCTCAGTGGCAGCTTTCTGTTGTCCCATTTATTACAAGCAGGGCAGGACTTTTTTTAAAATTGAGGTTTGCACTGTGTAGTTCCCTTCCCGAAGCACTCTTAAACTATAAGCCACAACAAGGTATGGGTTGTGCAGGGTTTAATGCACACTTATGGATGTTGTGAGGCATAATGCCATAGGTGGCGTGCCTTCAACCTCTGGGTGTGCAGTAAACCCTGCACAGTCCAGACCTCCAGAGTGGCTTATTGCTTTTATAAAATGGGTTTTTACTTAAATAAAAAAATAGTGACATTGAAACATTTAAAAAAATATGAAAAACAATTAAAATAGTGTAAAATAGTTCCTCTGCCTGTTTGATACCACCAAAAGTCATTATATTTCCTGATTGCACTTTAGGGTATAGGGGAGGAGAATGAGCATTCATTTTTGTTCCCAGTGGACAAAAAATGCTGTTTCTCTCCATCTCTATCTCTCCTCTCTTGGCATAAAATCTCTTTTTCCTCCTCCCTGATGCTAAATGTGATTTTCTAGGGCAGTGGATATGGTTCACTTTTCCACACATTGGCAGTTCTTCCTTAAGAGCTAATTCACTGGAATGCCTTTAAGCAGAGTGCCTCCCACCACCTGGGTAGTATATCTCTTAGCTCCGCCCTGTGATGTCAGATCTTCCTTTCCATTGGAAGAGTTTGCGGTGTCTTCCTTTGCAGCTCCACATGTTGTAGGGCCTGTTAAGTGCGCCACTGGCAAATTTAGTGCTTTTTTCTCTACTTTTCGATAAATAATATATTCCTTGGGCCTGCTGTCAGAGTCCAATCAAAATATGTAATACGAGGAAGAGAAGCCCACTCCTGGCTTTAAATGGATCCATGATGCCGGCGCGACATCCCGCACAGCAAAGTCCCTGACAGTGACAAAAACCTGTCGACACCTGACACAGACGCATCTCTGCAGTGACCAGCAGCACTTTGACACCGACAGCCACTCTCAGTCGTGGCAGTGTGGGGGCCCCCCGCACCGCCCCCTCACTTTAGATATCTAACTCCACGCTGCACAGTCAGTGGAGTTAGATATATGCCCCCTGTCACTGCAGAGTCCATTGTAGTGAAATCCCCGTCGCTGCAAATACAACCAGTGTGGGAGTTCGCTGTGTGTGTGTGTCGCTGTCAAGACGGCATACTGCTTTAAACAGTGTGTCATGTGCTGGCAGAAGTATCGTGGATGGACCCACATGTGTCATACCTATACTGCCTTGGGACAGCGCATGATGTTGCTGGTTGAGGCCTCTGCCAGGTGATACTACTGTCATCACTTGAAGACCAAAAGTATCATCTTCTCCTTGGCCGGCCGGGCGACTGAGACCCTAAATTGCATGCCAAGGGTGGTTGCAAGGTGGCCTCTGCTGAAACGGGGTCCATGGCCCAGCTAGCAGCTATAGAAGAGTCTATGGTACAGGCTACAGCGGGCACCTTGTCGGCCTCAGCGCTGCTCTTGGTTGGAGCTAGCATTGGAATGTCCTTCACAGGGAAGTTTTGTGACATGTGTCGGGCCCTTCAGACCATTGAGGAGAGCCCTGCCCACCATGGTAAGAAGCAAAAACTCACGGTCCTCCTGCTCCCTCCACTCCCCCACCTGCTTGATGCTTGTCAAATGCTGAGATTCAGCTGAGACACAGTTGGTTGAGGGGTGGGTTGCTAGATCCACGATACCGTCATCAGGCTTGCCAACCTCGACAATGGTCGATCAGGTGAATCTTGACCCCATCAACCCATTCTTGGAGGGGATCAATGATGAGTCAGATTCCAAGACCCCAGTCATCCTGGTCCTTACTCAGTAGGACATGGAGTGATTAATATATCTGACCGTTCCCGCTCGGAATCAGCCTCCACTAGAGGTTGTGCAGTTGTCACCAGTGCAAGTGGTGTACACTGCACTGCTGGCTGCATCTCCTTGACATCAGCCTCTGGGTCGAGGTCAAAAGGTTCCACAAGTTGTCAATCCTACTTGATCGGGAGGCATTGCCATCCGTGCTCCTCATCATCTTTTGATGAGGAGAGGCTCCATGGCCTGATGCAGTGGCACTACAAGGAGCTCCTCTAGCAGCAGTGGACCTTGGCAGGGCTGTGGTCGATTGGCTGGTGCCAGTCAAGCCCTCACCAGTCCCCCTGAGACAGCTGTCTCTGATGCGTGTTTTTCTGCCCTTAATGGTGCAACTGCCTCCACAACAGCCCATGTGGGGAGCTCCTTCCATAGATTTCTGTCTCGGAACTGGCTTGCTTGTCCAGCTATCTGTGGAAATCACCCTCTTGGATGACTCCAGTGTGGTTCATGGTGGGAAACGGTCAAGGGCCATCTTTGAAAAGTCCTCTGGTGACTCTGATGGTTCCTCTGTGCAATCCTTGAGTACACATACATTTGGCCAGGAATCAGTTGAGGAGCCGACAACCGACCATGGGTTGGTGTTTGGGACTCTCCTCTGACTTATGTCAGAGTCCATGGAGGTTCCTTTGGAGCCAGTTTAAAAAAAAAAAAAAAAGGGCTAAATATCTTTTCACTGACATACTGGATAAAGATGAATCCCTGAAGGTTGCCTTTCCCATGGCTGAGACATTATGGGACCAGCTGTGGAGATTTGGCAGCATCCAACTTCCTGCCCTGTACCCTCAGCCCATATAGTCTACAAATAAGCGGTCCCTACCTGCTCTTTGCCAGGTTTCTCTGCCCACCCCTTGGCTGAGGTTCTGTTCGCTGACTCGATCTTCCAGAAATTGGGCAATACTGGGGACGTGCACGTGTCCTCCTGACATTGACTCAAAGCTTGACCACACAGCTGAGAAAGTCTATGCTGCATCCTCTCTTGATCTCCATCAGGTGTGTAACGTCCTGATGATGGCTCACTTTGGTCACTCGCTACTGGGAATGCTTGATAATATCCTCCATTACCTGCCTGCTGACAGGCAGCTCCCAGTAAAGGTGATCAGAGACCAAGGTCAAGTGCTGGCTAAACATCAGCTCTAGACAGCTTTGGACATTGGCGATTCCTGCACCTGTGCCATGGCAGCGACTGTCGCGATGAGTCACAGGGTCTGGCGGAGAATCTCCACCTTCACAGCAGACACTTAGCATAAGTTGGCTGATGTTCCTTTCATGGGCACTGACCTCATCGACCTGGGCGTGAATGGGCATCTCACTAGAATCAAGAAGTCCAGTGCCACCCTTGATTCTGTGACTTCCTCCCAGAAGGACCTGAATGGTCAAAAGCAGGTTGTGCAAGTTCAGACAACACCACAACCATGTTTTGTCAGAACAGGCATGGCGGCATGCACCCCCTTCCTGTATGTCAGAAGGCCCTCCGCACTTGGACCCTCGTGTGCAGCCTGGGTGCAGATCTTCTGGCAATACATGCCACCAGAGTGGACAGTCAGCTGGCAGACGCACTCCCTGTGGTGGACCTGTTTGCCTCCTTGGAGAACATCAAACTGAGGCCATTCTTTGCCCATCCCCCAGAGTCTTGGACACTGATGGGGGATACCTTCACAAGGCCCTGGACCCTGGGTTTCCTGTACACCTTTCTTTCCCTTGATCCACAAAGTGGTGGTGAAGGTTTGGAGGGACAAAGCGAGTATTTGATGCACAAATAAATTCAGAGCGAATAGAAACTCTGGAGTTCATATTTGAAAAAAAGTTTGAGCAAGCATTTTAGTAAACATTTTGAAAAATCTTCTGGCAGACAGAACAAGAAAAATGGCTTCAAGTAAGCAGTTCCCAGTATTCTCCTGAGCAAGTTTGTTTAAACAACAGGCATTTTGTAATGATAATGGCTCATATTTATACATATCTTTTTGCATGCTTTTTTCTGTTGATACAAGGGAAACAAGTCTGAAAGCCCACAAGTTTGTTGTATTTTTTAGGCTGTCATAATTAGGTGTGTTTAAAAGAATTCATTTAAATGTTGGAAAGGACTGGTGTCCAGTATAACACTTGAGTGCTGGTTTTTGAGTGAGCAGTGGAGGGATGTGCTTCAATTGGTTATAGAATAGGCCTAATCTGTTATTTATTAATTAGAATGCACATGTGTTGTTTCCTAGGCAGATACAGATCATTTAGCACAGTGAAAGAAGTGACAAGTGTGTGTACAATTAATTCAAGAGACTGTTACTGAGAGTTTGCTTCCTAATGGATAAATTCTTGGTATATTCACTATATAACTGTCATAATGAATGACTTTCATATATTCATTTTGTGGGCCATTTCCTGAAGAAGCCTTTTGTAATAGGTGAAACGTTGAGGAAGAAGTAAGCCTGGTTTAAAAATTGTGTATAGTAATGAAAGGAATTGTAGGAAGATTTGACGGCTGTCCACCCCTCACCCCCCATTGTTTTTGGGACTTTTTGTGCAGCATTGGGGTGTCAACACTGCAATTATATATTCATTCATGTCCCGTGATATTTCTCTGTTGTACAGAGAATTCCCTTTCTGTTTCAGTTTAATGCCACAAAAGTAGGGAAATGTGGCATTAGGGTTTCCAACTCCCCCCAACTAGGCAGTAAAAGGACACCACCTCACAAGCAATCACCGACAGCCATCATCAAGAAAGACGAACAACATACAGCTGTTTCTGCACCTGCTACCCTCTTAGGCCAGAAAAAAAGTATCTGTTTTCATCTGATCTGAGCTTTCAGAGGTAACATTTTACTTTTTCAGGAAAATTGCTACCCCCTCAACAAAACTGCTACCCCCTTGAAAAATGTATAGATCTGCTGCTGCAGCCATGCCACCTACATTGCAACAGTACTTCTGCAGACACAGGTACTCGTGCACACTACAACAGACACACACAGGTGTGGCTACATAAGCATAACCCTGTGAGGCTTGTGCTGCTGCAGATACAAATCCACAAAGGTAGTGCATCAGTGCTACTGCATTCGTGTGATCTGGAAACAGTTGTATGTTGTCTTAGCTGATGGATGGCAGTCTGTGGTTGCTTGTGTGGTTCTTGTCCTTTTACTGCTTTGGAGGGGTGGGAAATTAGGACTGGAAACTGTAACGCTGCATCTCCCTAATTTTGTGGCATTAACCTAAACCCTAACCAGTGCATTAATAGTTTTATGCAGAGAATTTCCTTTCTTTTTGAGGTAGTGAAATCCTATCTTCATTCACACAGGTCCTTTTGAGTCCTATGTGAACAGATGCAGATGAGGAGGGCCATCTGCCTGCACCAAGGGAAGAGTCCTTGGGGCCCTTCTGGGTCCTGCACTTTCTTGTGGCAACGGATGTCAAGGATTTGTGGTGCTGTGTGGTGGACTGCAGAAGAGCAGGGCCCTCTGGGCCCTGTGCTTCCATGTGGCTATGGATGCAGACTCACAGGACAAAGTCCATCTGTCTGCTGAAGCACAAGACCCTCTGGCAGCCATGAGTACAGAGATGCAGAGCCCTATGCCAAGAGAAGATTTCTGTTCACTTCATGGTACTTGGGCGTATGCTGGTGAACCTGCACCTTCCCTTCCCAGGTTGGAGGTGGTGGTGACGAATGACTGCACCATTCCCCCCAGCCTCAGCCCATCCAGCTGACTCACTGAGCTTGTCCCTAAACTCAGGTGACCGACTCGGGATCACAAAGCACTACCGACTGGGATAATGGCTGGCACTACATACAATGTTTCTTAATTTTTTTTCTTTTGACCCCAGATTTTCTAGATAGTTGTTTATGACTCCAGATTATAAACATGACATGACATTTATAGAATACTGCCTGAAAAGTCATTTTGCGCTACAAGTGTGAAAACACTTCTAGGTTGGGATTTGAAAAATGACACCTGTCACGTTTATGAGGTGCTGTGTAAAAAATGGCCATGTTAAATGTTTGGAGTCAAAATATTGAAAATTAGTGCAGTTATGAGTGAACATTGAAATATTTTTTTTTTTCTTTTTTTTTTGTCCTCTGGGTGGTTGAGATGGGCAGCTCTCAACCCTGGCCCCACCTCCTCTCGTCCATCGCTTGTCGCTCCTGTGACTCGGGCCCAGAATCCCCCCCCTTAGTGGGGCCAGGAAGGGGAGGGCAATCCTCCCCCAACCCAGAGAATCACATTCAGATTTGGCTGGAGACCGGATGACGGCGTGGGGCGGAGGGAGGTAGGTAGGCAAGGCTTCATGTTGCCCGTGCCAGCCCTGTGCCAGCCATTTTACAATTTCTCTCTCCCCTCCCCATTGCTGAGATATGCATGACAGCGTGCATATGCGGAAGCATGTGCAGAGTCCCGTAGCACCCTTCTGTCTTTGGTGCCCATGAACCCGCACTACCCTTAGGCCTCCACCTGATGGCAGTCATTCGGTGGGAACACTGGTCCATTCTCCCTGGGAGAGGAGAGCTGTTCTCTGGATGCTTGATCCTCTCCTTCCCCGGCCAACCTCAAGCAACCTGCGATCGCCACCAAACACGGGTCCCTGGCGTAGCAGGAGGTAAGGTGCCAGCACCTCAGCCCTCCATGCCACTGTGCTGGCTTTCATTGAAATATTTCAATGTTCACTCATTACTTGGTCATATTACCATATTTTCCACTACATTTTCAACATAGTTTTCTTATGACACCCCCCCACCCCGTGAACTCGGTAGGTGAAAAGTTTAAAATCCTGGCTGAAACACTATTTCTCAGAGCGACTGGAAAATTACATTTTGGCCCAGATTTAAAAAAAAAAAATTCTTCTGCATTGTTCATCAGGTGGGGTCCGAAATAAGGCCATGTTGAAAGTTTGGTGGGAAAATAATGAAAATCAACGAAGTTATGAGTGAAAGTTGAACTATTTCAGTGTTCATCATGCATAACCTGGTCATTTTACCATGTTTTTTAGCTAAATTTTCAACATAGTCTTCTTATGACCCCACCTCATGAATCCAGTAGGCCATGGGTGATGGCTCTCTGTTTTTATGTTGCAGTGGGTACCACTGGGGATGCTGGTGCTGCTAGCATGGCGGAGATTGGTGTGCTTTAAAATGTTGCAGGTAAAAGTTGTTTTAACACAAGTGTTGCAGAACTCAGATATTAAACTAATAAAACAAGTTGTAAAGGGGCTTCTGTTTGTGTTCCAGAAGATGTGTGGCCAGCCAGCCTCCACAAGTCTTCTAATTGGTCTTCTCACACTGTCACATTCCTGCCCAGGACTTCTTCCTCAGTTCCTGCTACAATAAACTTTCTCCCCGGTTACAGGGTCGAACCCTGGCATTTACTCATGGTTTTGATGCCTCTGTGATACTTCTAGCTCAGGTTATTAGGACAGGCTATATGGACTTCCGGTGACGTCAACCTACTGTATGGCAGCATAACGAGTTGGCTCCTTGTACGTCCCAGGAAAACAGCCTCAATTAAAGCATTTTGAAGGGAAAGACTAAGAGAGTAACGTTCGGAGGCAAGCAAGAATGCCAAAGAGAGGAGAAAGTGCTAATTTAAAACCTGGCGAGGAGCGAGATGAAACAGGATTGTCTGAGGGGGATTTGGACAGCGAAGGCTCCCAGGCCTCAGTTCCCTCCCGGTACAGTAGGGCGAGATCGTTGCAGCCACCTCTCTCAACAATACAAAGGCAAATGGCTACTATGCTCTCGGAGTTGAGAGACTTTCATAAGGAAATGAGAGTGACGGTAACAGCCCTCCGCACAGATATTACAAAGCTGGATAAGCGGCAAGAAGAACTGGAGGAGCAGGTCACTGCAACAGATCACAGAGTAGACAGCACAGAGCATGCCATTGCGCAACTGCATTAAGAGGTACAAACCCTGCAGGCGAGAGCGGAGGATTCAGAAAGCTGCAATCGAAGGAACAACATCTGTATTTCTGGAATCCCGGACAGGGCAGAAGGCTCTGATATGCTAGTGTTCATCAAGCAACTTATCAGGGAAGCTATAAAGCTACCAGAAAGTTTAACTTTCGAGCTGGAGATAGCACACCGCACCTTAGGCCCAAAGCCTACCACTGGGGCCCGCCCGCGGGCTGTTCTGGTGAGGTTCTTACGTTTTCAAGAAAAGGAAGTGGTGTTGCACTCGGCCTGGAAACAGGGCGAGGTGCTCCTCCAGTCCCACGGATTGTACTTGGAAAATGATTACGCCCCAGAGGTGATGAGTAGACAAAGGCAATATATCCCGATAATGCGAATCTTAAAATCAGCAGGCCTTCGCTTCCGCACCCCCGACCCAGCAAAGCTGGTAGTTATGTTCCCCGACGGCTCCCAGACCTTCGAATCAGCGTCGGATGCGATCACAGAGCTGAAAAAGAGAGGCATCAAAACTCCGCAGGGCCCCTCCAACCAGAGACTCACTGGCAGCCAAGCTATCGCAGCAAGTCTGGAATAAGAGGAACAGGGAGGCTCGCAGGCGGCAAGGCAGAGAAGCCATCCAGCAAATTACCAACTCCCTCCATAGCCAATCGCAGGGTAGCCCTACAGATAAACCCGCTGAGAGGAAAACGAGCAATGGATCTCTGCACCGAAACCCCTCAGAATGCCGCTCTGAGGGTGGCTGGTGATCACTTATGTACTCTTCTTGGGACATTATTTGTTTCTTCAATTCCCGGATCCTTAGAAAACGGACATCACCTGAAGATGGACTTGGTGTCTTTTCAAAGATGCCTCCACTTACCCGACCAGCAAGAGGGGACTAATAAGAAGCTTCATAGTGCATGAGGACAGGCGCAGATAAGTCCCAGTCTAACTAAGTTTCTTTTCACTTCTTTACTAATGCTTTGTATAACAGCATAGCTAACTTAAGGAGGTTATCTGAATACATACTGCCTAAGACCTACCCATCCCTCCCCTTTCCCTGTTTTGACTAACGTATAGATATGGATCACACTCTTATAAACCTCTATGTACTTCCCCCTCTATACTTTACTCCCTCTAGACTCTGCCTCACAACCCCTCGGAGTTGGACATACAAGGGTAGAGGAGGGAGCCTATATCTGTTGCTTGTGACTGGGACAGACGGCTACTAACCCTATACTAACGCCACGTTAAATCACTAATATATTAGGAGGACAGAGGAATGGCGATAGTAAAACTTATTACAGACCTTCTCCCGGAGGGTAAAGTCCCTGGTCTGGTGGAGCTTGGGGGGTCTGCCCCTCGTGGTAGAATTCAGCACTGATGGTATTTCCCCTCCTTCATTTACAGAAATAAAGAATAGTGGGATTTAATTCTCGCTCCTCGCATCGAGCTGGCTTTTAGCCTCTCACCAGAATATATGTCATACTCTCAAATTACAAAGAAGGATGACTGGGGCGGTCGGGGAGTGTAAGGGGACGTCCCAACTCCTATTGCTCATCCTAATCCCACTTGGCTATAGCCTTACCTTGGTTGGGCTCCCCCCCCCCCACTGACGCTGTTAGTGTCTTGAGCCCCTAAAAACAACAGGAGCTCAGGTGTGTAATACGACTACATACCACGGCCACAATGAGTGGCCGCTGTGGTGGAAGACCCACCAATCGATGGACTATCAAACTAGTTAAATTGGTCCTGTTGGCCCACTCACTTTCCAGGTTCCATCGAGTCAGGGAGGCTAGCTCCCTTCAAAGTTTGTTTTTATTTTTAATAGTTGGATATCGAGTTTTTGATCAGTTTCAAGTTATAGTTAATATTCACAAAATACAGTACCCGAGGAGGTTTACCAACAACAAATTTGGGCCCTGGAGCCCACAGAGACTTATTAATACGCAGTTTTCAAAAGACTTAATAGAGGTCTCAATGGAAGGTGTCTCCATTTCCGATCTTGACTGCATTGCCCAGATATATAATAGGAATGAATAGCCGACATGTAACATTGTATTCTTTAAATGTTAATGGCCTGGGAAGCCCTATTAAGAGGTCTAGGATTATTGCGCTTTTAAAAAAATCTAATTCAGATGTGGCATTTTTACAAGAAACGCATATGACACAAAATGAACATGAGAAGCTAAGAAGGAGGGGGTTCTCCCAGGTGTTTGCTTCAGCAATGGGAGATGGAGGTAGAAGGCAAGGGGTGGCCATACTAATCCCCTCACACACTCCATTTCGATTAAGAAAGGAGTGGGTGGATCCTGAGGGTAGATTAGTCATTGTACAGGGTTGGCTATGGGATAGGGAAGCGACGCTGGCAAATGTATACCTTCCCCCAGGGGCAAACATGCTTACAGTTCGGTCCCTACTGGACAAGGTGGTTTCCCTGACCGGGGGGGTGTTGTTATTTGGGGGAGACTTCAATATTACCCCAAAGCCTTCACTAGATTCCACTAAACCTACGAAGGGTAAGCAACCCGCCCCACATAAATTTTTTAGACACTTCACTCGAGAGGTTGGCTGGCTGGATGTTTGGCCATCACTGCACCCTGGAACAAGGGGTTACTCATTCTATACAGCAGTACATGGCACCTATACTAGAATAAATCTTTGCTTCACACAAAAAGAAAACTTAGATAAATTAATTGATGCAAAAATGGGTGCCATAGCTCACACAGACCATGCTCCAGTAGTGACCGTTTGGTCCTTGGGGGCAGGGAGGCGATCCACTAGATGAAGGCTCAATCCAGTGCACCTTAAGAGCGAGGCACTCCAAGAATTCCTGAAAGAAAAAATTGAGGAAATCATAGGAGATAACTTAGACTTGGACATTTCAGCGTCTATCTGGTGGGACACCCTGAAAGCTGTCCTTAGGGGCCACCTAATTAAACATGCAGCCAAGTTGCTAAAGTAAGGGAGCAGAGGCGGATTCAGCTTGAGCAGACCCTGCAGTGCCTACAGCAGGTACATCAGCAGGGTGACTCCTCGGTTCTGCTCCAAATTAAAAGGGCAAAAAAAGAATTGGAGGACATGTGTACTCAGCAAACAGAAATGGCATTGGCCTTACTAAAGCAGAAGTACGGAGAGATAGGCCCAAGGGCCTCCCGCCTACTAGCATATAGGTTACGTAAACAACGTAAGATGTCCACAATTGTGATAATTAAGAACCCAAACACGGGTATGCAACTAACTAAACTGGAGGAGATCACCCAGGTTTTCCTCCAATGCTACCAAGAGTTATATACTCCCGAACAACAGACCCCTTCCAATCAGATTGATGCTTTCTTGACTGATCTGGACCTGCCCAAGCTCACGGCGGATCAACAGGCTGTGCTGGTTGCCCCCATAACCCTATTGGAACTGAGCGCAGCAATTGCCAAATCAAAACCTCAAAAATCCCCGGGCCCAGACGGGTTTGGGACGGAATTTTATAAAAGCATGGCCCACTCATTAAGCCCCCTTTTATTGAATGCTATGAACGAAGTTATGCAGGGCGACACCCCCCCCACCCAGCTGGTCTTATGCTACAATTTGACTTATTCTTAAACCCGAAAAGGACCCCCTACAATGTAGCTCTTGTAGACCAATATCGGTTCTTAATGTAGATTATAAATATTACACGTCCATCCTAGCCTGAAGGTTAGATACAGTTCTTCCGCATCTGATTAACTTGGACCAAACAGGTTTTGTTGGGGGCAGATCTACCATGGACAATACCGGTAGAGCATTACACTTAGTCCAAAAAATGCACTCCAGTGAGATGCCGAGTGTCCTTCTCAGCCTAGATGCTGAGAAGGCATTCGACTGAGTATCCTGGCCCTTCCTTTTTTCCACTATGCTTAAGATGGGCTTCCCCCCCTTTTCATAGCAATCATCACACATTTATATTCCTCACCACAAGCCTGTGTTAAAGTATCAGGGCATCATTCTAAATACTTCCTCTTATGTAGAGGCACAAGACAGGGTTGCCCCGTATCTCCAGGCCTCTTTGCTATATTTATTGAGCCGTTAGCCCAGGCAATAAGGCAATCCCCGGGGGTGGAGGGAGTCAGGCTGGCTGACTCGGAACATCGAATAGCGTTATACGCAGACGATGTCCTTCTCTTCCATTCGGACCCTACCAGGTCAGTCCCCATAGTTTTTGATGTTCTTGAGGAGTTCAGGACTTGCTCAGGATATCGGCTGAACACCAACAAAATGGATGCCCTTGTTTTCCACTTCGACCCCTCGGGATGGTTCAGGGACAGATATCCTTTTCGCTGGAAATTAGACAAACGTAAATATTTGGGTATATTTTTATCCCACAATTCAGAAGATGCCCTACATTATAACTACAACCCCTTCCTGACCCAGGTGAAAAATGACTTGGAGAGATGGGACTTTCTACCATTGAACCTGGTGCAAAGGGTAGAGGTGATATGAATGGTAATTCTTCCAAGAGCTCTCTACCTATTTCAAAACATCCCCCTTAACCTACCAACGAAATTATTTCAGGAATGGAACAAAGTAATTTCCAGGTTCCTGTGGTCGGGCAAACGGCCTAGAGTAAGCTTTAACACCCTTACATTACCAAAATCTAAAGGAGGACTGGCCCTCCCTAACCTCAAACTATACAACTGGGCCTCGCCTATAACATTCCTGATTAGGAGGTTTGCACCCGATACCACTGCCCGATGGAAAGAGATAGAGGAGAGGTGATGGTACCTAACTCAGAGTGAGAACAAGCTTTATTTTATTGTATCCACCCCCCCCCCCGGGGCAGACCCCGATGAATCCCTGGATCACTCACCAAGTACGAGCCTGGCACATGATCCATAAATCCTTACAGATCCTCCCATATTTAACCTTGCTGCTCCCCGTAGCTCTGTTGGAAAACTTTACTCCCGGACGTACGGATCATACCTTTCGGGACTGGAGACATCAACACCTTACTAGCCTGATACAATTAGTGACAGGCTCACAGGTTAAGACTTTCACCACACTTCAACAAGAGTTTAACTTAAGATCCACGGATTTCTTCCGATACCTACAAATTCGGCACTTCTATGATAACCTTCCAGCAAGGGTACGAAACCAAGAGGAACACCCACCCCTGGTAAAAATGCTACTTCAGATTCTTCGCATTAGGGATTTGCCACACGCTATCTCAGCCCTATACAGATCGCTGGTGGATACATCAGGGGAAAACTCCTACCGGGTTATGGAGAAATGGAAGGGTGAGTTGGACCTTCATCTCTCCAGAGAGACAGGGGACGCAGTTTCCAGCTCAGCTTCCAGACTCACTAGCGCCCACGCATGGCGTCTGTTTTCATGGCAGCTCCTTATAAGGTACTTTCGCACTCCGGTTATAACTTCACACTATGATAGGGATAGGTCCGCTGTCTGTTGGCGGGAATGCGGCGAAAAGACAGCTCACCACACATGTGTTCTGGGCATGCCCGAAATTGCAACCCTTTTTGAGGACCCCCCTAGGGGAATTAGAAGTGATTTGGGGCCCAGGGCTCCCATGGACAGGGGAATTTTTTTCTATTACATATCTTCCCCAGACATTTAAGAGGCCCTTATAGTGGTGTCCTCCTGGGAGTGCTGTTGTTGGCAGCCAAGAAGGCAATAACTAAATGCTGGCTTACTAATAAGATCCCCACCTTGGAGATTTGGGAGCTATAGTAAATGGTATATATAAGGCAGAAAGGATCACTTATTCTTTAAATAATAAAACTGCACTCTGTACTACAAAATGGAGTAAGTGGATAATGTACATTATGCTCAGGGAATCAGATTTTGTCCCTTAATGGAGGGAAGATTAGCCTGTTTGAGGTATGTGTGGTATGACCAAACCACCTGTGGGAGACCCATCAGATGGCTGAATCAGCGTACTGACCCCAGCTTAGAGAAATTTAGGGCCTCCCATATAATAATAGTAATAATAAAATATAAGTTTGTAGAGGAAAGATAATAAGAGGACCTCATAAAAGATCGGAAGTGGAACATGCAAGCTCCGGCTTTGTCTCTCCTTATGAAGTAATGACATACAACTTAGCCTGGAAATATAACTATGTTGATAATGCGGTTAAGGATATTGTGTCTGATGAAATGTAACTCTGTAAGTTATAATATAAGCCTACTGATTTATCTTGCATACTGATGAATGGAACTGTATTGATGTGAAATTTGAAAATATTCAATAAAAATTATATTTAAAAAAAAAAGGACAGGCTATATGAATTCAGTTGCTCCCAGCTGGAATGCAGGCTTCCGCAGGCTTACTGGTGACTTTTCTTCACTTCACTCCTCTCTCTCTTGCTGTCTCTGTAAGGCTGGGAACCTGGAACAAGGCAGTGGCCTTCATGGACTGGAGACGTCGTAGGAACTTGTCCCCCAGGAGGGAAGTCTCTGGTGGGCCAGGAAAACCCAAGCTCCAACTCGCCTTCAAAATGTAGTTTTGTTTGACGACCTGATGGTGCTGAGGGTTGAGGTGCTAGACACTACACCTCGTGCTATGCCAGTGACCAGGTTGAGGACAGAGTCTGGGTCGTCGGGGGGTCGGCAAGGGAGGAGGGCGGGAGTTGGATTGAGCCACCACAAGGCAAGCACTCCTCTCCTCTCCCAGGGAGGGTTCTGGTTGCTCCTGCCCTACAGCTGCCCCCAGGTGGAGGCCTGGGGCTAGTGCAGACGGAGAGCAGCAAGAGTAGGGTGGGTGCTGTGGATTGTGGCAAGCGCGTACCTCCAGATGCTTGTGCACTGCCGCAGCATGGGGCAAGGGAGAAAATCGGAGCTGGCAAGCTCCATGAAGGTTCTGGCGGCGATCCTGGTGATGGGGTGGCGACTGGGAATGGTCAGAGCCCGCCTGCCAGCTACATAGAAACTGGGGGCATAAAATGTAAATTAAAAAAGAAAAATGTCATGTTGTTTAAAACGTCTTCTTTTCTTCACACAAACACTTTCACTGGGACACCAAACACTTTTACTCTGCCAGGCCTGCAGTGCCTGGGTAGACAGTGGCACATCAGCCCACACCTTGACACACAGTCATTCACTTGGCTGTCTGGCTGAACTGGCCATGATCTCTGGAAACAGACCCTTTTATCAGGTATGAAACTCGACACCTGATTGGTCAGGCTTGTTCCAGGCAGGCAGTCTCTGGCACATACTGGTTCCTGATTAGCTGACATTTGCAGGCAAAGTTGTCCCGACCTACGACCCCTTCCTATGGTGCTCTGCAGCCTATGGAATCATCATGGGGAGATGCTATCTTTATTTGCTTGCCGTGTCTAAACTTTGGTAACTTGCTGTTCCTTAATTCAAGTCCCACAGTGGGTGCTCCGTTGTGGAAGGTGGCCGTCTGTGCTGCTCTAGGAACTGGTGTACATGCGCAGATACGTCTCTTCCTTCTCTGTCCCATTGACTGTCCTAGGGCTGAGAAACACATTGCTGTGCAATTGATGGCATGGTAACCTTTATACCTGGCTTCTCTTCCTGCTTTGGAGACGGATTTCTATTTTGGAGCAGGCGTGCTTCCCGATTGCTGCCGTGGAGCTCAGGCTTCATTATTCGCATACTGCACATGTACGAACAGCGTAACATGGTGTCGCATTTCACCGATTCTGTTCCCGGCCCCTAGGTTTGGGGAACCACTTCAGCTGCAGCGCTGCTCCTTTCTGCCCCCTTCCTTGGCCACGCAACCGGTCGTGATGGTCAGAGAGCAGGGGGCTGGGTCAACGATGTCCATGACGTATCGTGGGGCAACAATGTCAAAACATGGAGCCCTGGTTTATATCCTACCAGGGCTCCTAGATAGTGGCACCAGTGCCCTTCCAATCCCAACTCTGAAGTCCTGGGAGAGGATGGCAAAGACAAGATTCCAGTGTGCAGTAAAGATAAGCCCTAGATTGGTGTGTGTGTGGGGGGCTACATTAGTATTTTAAAAAAAAAAAAAAAAGGCAAGATAGGAGCCACCACAAATTATATGTTTTTCTCACAAACGACAGATCACTAATTTTGCAAACAATAAACCCTCACAGATGATTTTTTTTAAATTATTTGTATCATGAGCTTATCCAAAACACCTACTGAGCATGCTCAGAAAAAAATCTATAACTCTGGAACTGTTTAATATTTTTTCTCGAAATCTCCAAAAGCACTGCCTCTGCACTGGCCGCTTCTACCCTGAAAGTTTCTTGAAAAAATTCTGTGCTGTCTAGGCTGTACATGAGAGCAAACAAAAGTGCATTAGGTGTAGGACACCCCCCCCCAATGATCCATTAAAAATCAATGCTCCATATCTTGGATACTGTACAAGATGCCATCGGTAAACTTTTCACATCTTGAGGCCCTGTCAGCGACATCATACATGCAAAATTTTGGGCTATTTCGTTGAACGCCGCCAAAGTTATTAAAATGCAACAATTGGGGTTTAACATTAAATACCTTACTCAACATTATAAAACGGGTAAAGAAAATGCTTCAATTTCATTGGCTCAAATGACCTTTCAGCCGTGTCCTTATCAGCGAGTATCTGTGCCAGCTAGCACTTTTCTCGCCTTGGCGACCTCACAACTCAAAAAAATTACTAACCTATTTGAGCTGGAACCCGTTTTTCAGAACCGGGCACACCCACAGCAGCAGCACGAAACACCACAATGCCTTAATAGGAAACATCAAGTAACTTAGTGACTGTCTTTCTCTGTATGCGCCCCAGAAATGCAATAAATTCCAGTATCATTTAAAGAAACGTAACTACTGCGACCTCTGAAACGGAAAGCGTTTTCAGTTTCAGTTTCAGTTTCTCTTCATGCTGCCTCCACTGTCGTTCCCTTATCCCCTGCAGTGCTTTTCTCCATTTATCTACCACGGGACACACTTTTAAAACAAAGAAAATATTTATTTTAAAAAAACAGCACCAACCTGGAAATGGCAATATACGGTGACTAGCACGGACACGCTCGCTGCCATTGACAGCAGTTAGCAATGAAAATGGCACTGTGGAAATGGCGAAGACTGTCACACATTAATGATATGTGCAGATGGGCAGTATAATACAGAATTAAAACTAAATAAAAACACAGAGACAACAACCTAACTAATATCCCTGTGTGTGTGTGGGGGGGACAGGCATGTACTCAACATCACAGAATAAAAACTGCCTGAACAGAGGGACTGTTTAACTACTTCATGTATTAAAAAAAAAAAAAACCTAAAACTATTAAAACGTTTTCCCTCTTCTTTTTTTTTTTTCTTCTTACATATTTACTTGCCAACCCATTTTATAAGCGCAATAACACACTCCGAGGTGAGGATTGTCGCCAATAAGAGCACGCCCAGGGACATAAGGCACTTGGCGCAAGTGCCTCGTGCCTTAGTACACCCCAGGTGTGCTCTTATTAGGCGATAACCCACACCTCGTCATGTGTTATTGCTTGCCTAAACTATATTGGTACTACCAGGCCAGTGTATTTTATATATATATATATATGTGTGTGTGTGTGTGTGTGAGTGTGTGTGTATGTATATATGGAATATGGGATATGTGATGGTCTGACAGAAAATATGCACTTTATCAAGTATAAGGGGGATGGACCATAACTCATGAGTGGCAGAGGCATGAGTGGGTTGTGAAAGTCCTGCCCACTCACAAGTAATGATAAAATATTTTGAGTCCGGCTATTGTATATTCGATACAGTAGTAGTTTGTAAGTTGTAGCTTTCAAATCTGCAGTTTGAAAATTTTGCTGTTTTTTCTTGGATCTTAACAGCTGTCTTCAGTGCTGCACTAGGCATTGTGATGTCATTAAACATTGTGAAAGCTGCTCTTTGATTGGTTCAGTAGTCCACTGTGATGACAGTAACCTTAAAAATACCTATTGTAGCCGGCCCGGTGGCACTGAGGATTGAGGTGCTGGACACCACACCTCACTGTGCCCCGACAGCTCGGGTTCGGGAATGGATTGAGGGTCATCGGGGGTCAGAGGTAAGGACGAGGATCGAGCGTCCCAGTGAATGCTGTGTTTCTGGGGTGCTTTGAGCACCTAACGCACCAACGCCAGTGGAAGCACGGGTACCGGGGCACCAGGTGGCTCTTCAGAGTTGGGGTGGGGAGGATATTGTGGGCATTTGACAATGGCGTGCGTCAACACGCCATCTGGATGTCAGTCCTCTGTGCCGATGCCCTCAGGGGAGGAGAAAAACACCCACTCAGGCCAGGATGATGACCAATCCCAACCCTGATCACCTACCCACGGGCAGATCCCGCTGTGCAGGCTCTCTGGAGGAAAGAGGAGTAAGATAGGGAGACAGTGGAGCAAGCCTGGCACTCTAGGGGCAGATGCCATGGGAGGGTTTACGGGGATTGATTGGTCCAAAGGAGTGGACCGAGTGGGCAGTAAGGAGGGGATAAAAAAAGAAAGTGCAAAAAAAAAAAAACCTATTGTGACAACATAGAATCATAGAACTTGATGGCAGAAAAGGACCCCATGGTCCATCCAGTCTTCCTCTTTCCTCCTTGTTAATCTTCCTGCCCCCCGAGCACCGAACAGTAACAATATATTTTTTTTATACGTTGCTGTGTCCTATGTCCTATGTTTTACCATAATGTTTGGGGGGGGGATGGGTGTTGCATGTGTTATTAAGGGCTTGTTATTTATGTTATTAAGAAATTTGTTACATGTGTTCTTGGGGTGGTTTGCAGTGTTCTGTATACTAATGTGTTATTAAGGTACCACACAATAATATACACATTAATTTGGTGGTAGTATATATAGTTAGTAAATATATATATATAAATTATACTGGCATGGTAGCACCAGTATAGTTAAGGTTGAGTAAGCACTTTAATGTTAAACCTCAAATTTTGCGCCTTAATGACTGTGCCATTGTACAACAGATTTGCCTGAAAAGTTTGCATGTACGGTCTGGTACCATAGATCTCTGGGTCTGGCAAGTTATGTTACGGTCGGATGTACAGTTGCGGAGCTACAGAACTCCAAAAACACAAAAAAAGGACTTTTTGCGTGTTTCTTTGCGCGTGCACACGATTTGTCCATTGGGTCCGAAGTCTTTAGGGAAGATGCAGTCTGGGTCACCGATGTGCCTGCCAAAGGTTTGGTGTAAAAATATTAAACCGTTCAAAAGTTATTCAAAAAAACAAATTTCCCATTATAGTCAGTGGGGAAAAGTATACTGTGTCTCACGAAAGTTTTGCAAATGCAATTTTACTTTCGCAAATGGCCCTTTTACTTTCATGCTGTGGCCATCTTGTTTTCAGTTAATGAAAGAGAAAAATGCTTGACATTTAAAATTGGGACCCTCTAGGTAAACACTGACTGTTGGGTTTACATTGTCGAGTCCTGAGGATGCCAGCCCTATCTTTTTTGGGGGGTAAAATCCCCCAGAAATGCCATTTTTAAACATCGGAGAAAAAAATGCTTTTGCAAATCTTGAAAGAAACTGCCGAAATACTTTCGCAAATGCAAAAGTTTCATGCTACTTCTTGCAAAACATTCGTGATTTGCGAAAATATTAAAAAAAAAAAACATCAAATCTTTGCTATCGCCCTGCAACTGAACGGTTGGGTCTTTTAGGCCGAAATTTGCAGGGTGGCAAGCCCTAGTCCCACAGATGTGCCTGTCAGTGGTTTGCTGCCAAAACATTGAAGGGGCCTAAAGTTAATGCATTCCGAAGTTGAGAAATTTCCCATAGGATAACATTGCAGCATCCGTTATGCCTTCCGGTGCCCGTATCTCGAAAACAAAGCGAGATATGCAGTTTTTGCTTCCCGCAGCTTAGTTCACCTTTAGTTGACCTTTAGGTGAACTAACCTGTAGAAACAAGTTTGTAAATCATAGATTACACCAGCAGTGGAGCTTTTTCCCTATTTGCTACGGTTACAGAGATATTGGCAAAAACATGTTCCAAGGGTTCCTTTTTAGCACTTTTCGGTGCTTGTATCACGTAAACTGTGTGAGATATGACGCAGTCAACTTTATCTTGCGTATACATCTCACTATCATGATTATAACAACACTTGAATTTTTTTTGTATCTGCTACGGTTGCTGAGATATTGGCACATTACTGTTACAAGGGTTCCTTCCCCTATAGGACTGCTGTATTGCTCCGTAGTTATGTGTAAGTGGGAGTGCAGGGCCTGGAGGGCCCGAACTCCCACATACTCATACCATTATGCAAAAAATGGACAATGTGAAAAGAGCACAGGGCTCGGAGGGCCCACTCTCCCACCAACACATACCACTTACATTACACTTTCTCAAAAAGAAGTGAAATTCATTGCAAAAAAACTCAGTTAATGCATCAATTAGGGTTAATAATACAGCGACAAAAGTTTGGAAATTTGCTGTTAGGGCTCAAAACCCTAACTCCGCATTACCCCCACCCCTCCACACACACATGCAAGATTGTAAGCCACTATACCACTCTGTCACATCTGTAACTACAGTAATCACAACACTGTATTTATTTCACATAACACTATGAAATGAAAAAACAAATGTAGTATCATCGATTGTATACTGCCAGCACAGTATGATGACACGTTATTGCTGGCATATCTTCTGTATACAATGAGACTTAGTCTGTACACATTTTCAAAATATTGATTTTTGTGTGTCACTATTCAGCAATTGCATTGCTACAGGTATCGCTGCTACCACATGGGCATGTGGTAGCAGGAAAGACAGAGACGACACATAGTACTTTTAAGATGCTGCTCAGGTATGAAACTAGCACCATCACATGTTGTTATACTGCTGGGTTACCTGGAAATACTCATTAGCAGCATGTTATTGTTCACTTTGGATGTTACAACTGATGCTTTCACATGTTACTTGTAAACTATACTACAAAACATTACTTTTATTATTACTACAGTTTGCTATTAGGACTGACTCACTCTATCAGAAAAATAAATGTAAACATTCAATGACTGTTGGTAGGCTTATACTAACTCTCATTTCCAAGAAACTATCTGTGGATAACATACTGTGTGTTTCATCACTTCACTATTGAAATATGGGCATCTGTTTAAATCTTGTTATTGCTGTTTCTGACACAAGAATGCTTACAGTGGGGCATCACCCACGGTTGCCCAGCATGCGTGACTACCCACAAGGCACTATGATGGCAGTAGAACTCATACAGTTGGTGACCCGTGATGATGGATGTGCCATGCAGTACATTTAGAGCATTGTAAGTCACTTCTGTTACCTGATGTTGGTTGTCTCTGATTGGTTGTGTTGCCTTGGCCCTTCCCCTGCTTGTGTGTGTGTGGGGGGGGGATGCGGAGTTAGGGTTTTGAACCCTAACAACACATTTCCAAACTTTTGTTGCTGTAGTATTGACCCTAACTGATGCATTAACAGAGTTTTTTGCAATGAATATATATGGTGTGTGTGTGTGTGTGTATGTGTATATATGTATATATATAATCTTTGCAAAAAACTCCATTAATGCATTAATTAGGTTTGTTTTCACACTGACAAAAGTGTGGAAATTCAATGTTAGGTTACCGTCCCACCCCACCCACCCCATGCCCTCCTTAAAACCCTAACTCCGCATTCCCCCACACACACACACGCAAGCAAGGGAAGGGCCAAGGCAAGACAACCAACCAGAGACGAGCAGGATCAGGTAACAGAAGTAACATACAACTTTCTAAACGTTCTGCAAGACACAGGCATTGTCACGGTCCACCAACTGTACGAGTTCTGCTGCCATCATAGTGCCTTGGGGGTACACACACATGCTGAGTAATCATGGGTGATGGCTCACAGTAAGCATTTTTGCTTTACAAACATCAATAACAAGATTTAAGCAGATGCCCATATTTCAATATTTAGCAACTGATGAAACACACAGTATGTTATCCACACATAGTGTATTAGAAATGACAGTCTGTGTGAGCCTAGCAACGGTCATTGGATGTTTACATTTTTTTTCTGATACAGTGAGTCAGTCCTAATAACAAACAGTGGTAATAATAAAAGTATTTTTGTAGCATAGTAAAAGATGTAAAAAAGCAACAGTTGTAACATGCAAAGGTAACCATAACATACTGTTAATGAGTATTTCTAGGTAACGCAGTGGTATAACAACATGTGATGTGGTAGTTTCCCACCTGAGCAGTATCCCCAAAGTACTGTGTATGTGTCAGGTCCATCTGTCCTGCTACCACATGCCTATGTGGTAGCAGTGATACTTGCAGCGATCCAATTGTTGAATTATGACTCATATAAATCAATATTTTGAAAATGTGTACAGACTAACTGTCATTGTATGAAGCAGATATGCCAGCAGTAATGTGTCATACTGTGCTGGCAGTATAGAGTCGATTTATACCGTATTTGTTTTTTCATTACATAGTGTTATGTGAAATCAGTACAGTATCACAGCATACCACAACGTATTCGGCTACTCGCATAGAGAAAGGAAATTATCCCATCACTAGGGTACATTTATAAATATACTATATCTTGTAAAAAGTTTTTTCTTGGTAGCACCCCGCCAGTTCACACCATCACCATCAACGTTTCAAGCCCACTTGCTCTTTATCAAGACAGTGTTGTAATTATTGTACTTACAGATGTGCCGGAATGGTATCGTGTCTTACAATCTTGCATGTGTCTTGCATGTGTGTGTATATGGGGGGGGGATGCGGAGTTAGGGTTTTGAGGAGTGGTGATGGGGTGGTAACTCTAACATTGAATTTCCACACTTTTGTCGGTGTGGAAACAACCCTAACTGATGCATTAACAGTTTTTTGCAAAGAATTTCCTTTCTTTGTGAAAAAGTGTAATATAGATAGTAAATGTTATGTGTTGGTGGTGCCACAGTGTTATCCTATGGGAAAATGTCTAAACTTCAGAATGCTGTAACTATGGGCCTCTTCAATGTTTTCGTACCAAAAGGCACATCTGTGGCACTAGTATTTGCCACCCTGAAAATTTCAGGCCAATACCACAATCTACCTTCCCACAATGAAGTGACAAAGAAAACACATTCCAAAATGTGTTTGTGCAGTCTTGCCGCGATTAATGTTTTCGCGAGTCTCCTATCTCTATAATGGAAATGTTAAAGCGCACACAAAAATATTGTCACGGCTACTGTTGTTCCTGAGCCCGAATGTTTGTGCTACGGCAAAAACTTGAAAAACATATTTGCAGACAAGATAGAGACAAACTAAAGCCATGGTCATGTTCCTCAGTGTCCAGTTAGGTAAACACAACTGTTGGTGTTTACCAAACTGCATTATTTTTTGAATTACAGTGTTTTTTTTCTGTGTTGCTAACTGAAAAACAAGATGGCGACAGCCAAAAACAATTTCGGGAAGCTGAACAACAAAAATGTGATCGTGAAGGTTTTCACAATGCACATATACATTTTTCCTTAGGCTATAATGGGACATGAAAAAATGGAATAACTTTTGAATGGAGCAATATTTTTTCACCAAATCTTCAAAAGGCACCAGTTCAACCCAGGCCACATGTAGACCAACAAATTTGAAACTCATTCTTCAGTCCATTATGGCTTACAGAAGAATTTGCAACAAGCTTGATGTTTTACTTTTTTAGCATGCTACAGTCCTGCAACCATACAGCCAACTGGAACAAAACGTTCCAGATCCAGAGATCTATGGTAGGCAGTTCTGCATTGCAAATTTCAGGCAAATCGGACAAATGGTTGCAAAGTTATTAAAGTGCAAACTTTGAGGTTTAACATAGAAGTGGCCGTGCAACCCTAACTATAGTGGCACTACCGTGCCACTATAATGCATACAATACACACATATATATATATATATATATATATATATATTATATATATATATAAAAAGAGACAAAATACTCCGTTTAATGCATTAGTTAGGGTTGTACCACACCGACAAAAGTGAGGAAGTTCGGTGTTATGGTTGAAAGCCCCCCTTGGCCCCCCGCCCACACCCCTAACCGGCATTGGGTTGCGCATTACAGTTGTCGGCCATAACTCTCATGCCATCACATGTGTAAAGAAGCAGAGGTGTAGGAGAATGGGATGAGAGTTGGGACCGACAACCCTAATGTGCACCCCGATGCCGGTTGGGGGTGTGAGCAGGGGGGCCAAGGGGGGGGGCGGCTTTCAACCCTAACACCAAATTTCCTCGCTTTTGTCGGTGTGGAACAAAACTAACTAATGCATTAAACTGAGTTTTTTGCCTCTAATTTCTCTTCTTTTTGAGAATGATAATGAGAAATAGTGAATATAATGTGGTGGCGGGAGTGCGGGGCCGTTTGGGTGCCCGCCACATGATTTCTTGTCACATAGTAACATTGTGCCTGCAAACACAAATAGTAATGCGCATGGTGATGCAAAGCGAAACAGGAAGAGAAACAGTAGTATAGACAGAAATGTTAAAAACAACGCAAAAGCAAGTGCAAATGAAAACGCAAAGGGTAACACACATGGTGGCATAGACGTGAACGGTAAGTGAAATGGGAACGGAACCGCAACAAAAACGGTAATGGTAACAGTAATGTAAGTGCACAGGCTGCTTTTCCCCAAAAGCTGCATAAAGAAAGACAGTGAGTACAAAGAATGTATGCATAATAATGGTTCTCGGAGCAGAAAATGAGGAGTTGGAGTACTAAATTGCTTATATCTCGGGAACCGTACAACGTAGAAAAAAAATTTATAAGTCATATCATTTATGACTTTCCTGGCTAGTTTTGCACTTAGCCACCAGTAGGCGTCAACTTTGGAGTGCCGTAACTTTGCCGCCATGTAATATTTTTTCAACAAAACACTGAAAGGCACATCTGTGAGATGTCGGCTGCGTTCCCTCCAAATTTCAGGCTAACACACCAAACCGTTTTTTTGCAGCGTGGTGCCAAAGAATTGCTGTCATTTTCCCACAGCCTAGAAAAGTACTGTCAAAGTAGGGGGCTAAGCATTTTTCCGACGAAAAGTCCGTATCTCGCACCGTTTCCGAGATACGGGCCCTGAAAGGCGCGTCGAACACCATAATGTTATCCTGTGGGGAAAAAAAGAGAAGTTTGGAGTGCCATAACTTTGGCTCCCTGTAATATTTTTTCACCAAACCACAAAAAGGCACATCTGTGGGATGTTGGCTGTGTTCCCTCCAAATGTCAGCCCAAAAGACCAAACCGTTATTTTGCAGCAGGGCGCCAAATGATTCCTGTAATGCTCGGACGCCGTAATGTTATCCTGTGGAAAAGTGTCAACTTTGGAGTGCCGTAACTTTGCCGCCATGTAATATTTTTTCAACAAAACACTGAAAGCCACATCTGTGAGATGTCGGTTGCGTTCCCTCCAAATTTCAGGCTAAAACACCAAACCGTTTTTTTGCAGCAGGGTGCCAAAGAATTGCTGTCATTTTCCCGCAGCCTAGAAAAGTACTGTAGAAGTTTGCGAAAGCTTTCACAAATTCATTTGACAGTGTCACAAGTGCGACAGTACTTTCCGAAAGTACTTTTTCCAGAAATTTGAAAAACATATTTCTGGGGTGTTTTACCCCAAAATAACGACATGCCTAGCATCCTCAGGGCCCGACTAGTTGAATACAAAAAGAATTAGGTTGCTAGAGGGTCCCAATTTTAAATGCCAAGCATTTTTCTGATCACTAACTGAAAACAAAATGGCAGATTTGCGACAGTAAAAGGGCCATTTGCGAAAGTAAAAACTGCATTTGCGACACTATCGAACTTTTTGTTAACTTTTCTCATTGACTTATAATGGGAACTTGTTTTTTGAATAACTTTTGAACAGTTTAATATTTTTTCACAAAATCTTCAAAAGGCACATCTGGGACCCCGGCCTCACGTTCCCTGAAGATTTCGGACCGGTCGCACGACCCGGATCCACTACCATCACCTCAGTCTTTCCTGCATTCAGCTTTATCCAGCTCAAATTTATCCAATCCTGGGTTTCAGCACACATGTACATATTATAACTGCACGGTAGTGCAACTATTGTTAGGGCTGCCCAGCCACTTCTATGTTAAACCCCAAATTTTGCACTTTAATAACTTTGCAACCATATGATGGATTTGCCTGAAATTATGCATGCACGGTGTGGCACCATATATCTCTGGATCTGGCAAGTTGTGTAACGGTTGGATGAGCGGTTGTGGAGTGCCAAAAAAATGTGCAAAACTGGTGGTTTTGTGCATTTCTTTGCTCAGGGCTACAGCCCAAATGATTCGTTCATCTGTTCTGAAATCTTCAGGGAAGATGCCGTCTGGGTCACTGGTGTGCCTTTTGAAGATTTGGTGAAAAAATATTAATCCATTCAAAGTTATTCACAGTTTAATTTTCCCATTATAGTCAATGGGGGAAAAAAATATATGTGCCTCATGGAAGCTGCCGCCGGTACATTTTACTATTGCAAATGGACCTTTTACTGTCATGCTGCCGCCATCTTGTTTCAGTTAGTGGTGAAGAAAAACATCTGTAATTCAAATTCTCCTGCCCGTAGCTAAACATTGACAGTTGTGTTTACCTAAGCGGGGCCTTAGGAACACAATGGTGCCATCAGCTGTTTTCTAAGACCCCTAGAAATACCTTTTTTTAAATCGGGGCCCCTGTAGTGTTGCAAATCACGACAGTACATTTGCGACACTTTCGCAAATCAAAACACTGTCGCATCTGTGCTGTCGCAATTTGTGACACTACTGCACCAAAAAATACAATTTCTTTGCCACACCACTGCACCTAAACAGTTAGGCCTTTTTGGCTGAAATTTGTAGGGTGGCAAGCCCTGGCCCCACAGATGTGCCTTTTGGTGGTTTGGTAAAAACATTTAAAACTGTTACAAAGTTACAGTGCTACAAAGTTGAGAAATTTCCCATAGGCTAACATTGTGGCACCTGTATCTCGAAAACGATTCGAGGGACAGATTTTTTACTACTAGCAGGTGAACTAAGCCTGCATGGAGGTTTCGAAGTCACGATTACAATTGCAGTGGAATTTTTTTATAGTTGCTATGGTTACTGAGATATTGCTAAATAAGTGTTACGAGGGTTCCTTTTCAGTATTATGGGGCTGCTGTATGGCTCTGTACTTATGTGTAAGTGGGAGTGCAGGGCCCAGAGGGCCCACACTCCCTCATATACATACCATTATGCAAAAAATGGGCAACGTGAAGGGAGTGCAGGGCACACTCTTCCACAGACACATACCAGTTACATTACACTTTCTCAAAAGAAGGGAAATTCATTGCAAAAAATTTTGATAATGCACCAGTTAGGGTTGATAGCACAGTGACAAAAGTATGGAAATGAGATGTTAGGGTTACCATCCCTACCACCCCACCCCATCCCCCTCCACCCTCCACACACCCAGAGACTTCGGGGTGTGCCATGGGGTCGTCAGGCCTAACTCTCACCCCATTCTCCTATACTGTAGCATGTCAGCTTGTTTACACATGGAATGGGGTAAGAGTTGGCCTAACGACTCCATGGCACACCCCATCTGTTGGTGCATAGAGGGTAGAGTTGGGGGTGTGGTGGTAGGGATGGTAACCCTAACATCACATTTCCATACTTTTATCACTGTGCTGTCAACCCTGATACATTACCAACATTTTTTGCAATGAATATGTATTATATTTTTATATATATATATATATATATATATATATATATTAGCACCTCATCCTCGCAGCTGCTTTTAAGCTTGAGCTGCCTGCCGACTATGGCGGCGAGACTGGGAGCCTGCCTGCTGCCACCCGCCCACTGCTCTTTAAGCACAGGCTTGCTGCCCACTTTGGGCAAGCACCTCATCCTCGCAGCTGCTTTTAAGCTTGAGCTGCCCGCCGACTACAGCAGCGAGACCGGGAGCCTGCCTGCTAACACCCGCCCACTGATCTCCAAGCACAGGCTTGCTGCCCACTTTGGGCAAGCACCTCAACCTCGCAGCTGCTTTTAAGCTTGAGCTGCCTGCCGACTACAGTGGCGAGACCGGGAGCCTGCCTGCTGCCACCCGCCCACTGCTGTCCAAGCACAGGCTTGCTGCCCACTTCGGGCAAGCACCTCATCCTCGCAGCTGCTTTTAAGCTTGAGCTGCCCACCAACTACAGCGGCGAGACTGGGAGCCTGCCTGCTGCCACCCGCTCACTTCTGTTCAAGCACAGGCTTGCTGCCCACTTCGGGCAAGCACCTCATCCTTGCAGCTGCTTTTAAGCTTGAGCTGCCTGCCGACTACAGCGGCGAGACCGGGAGCCTGCCTGCTGCCACCCGCCCACTGTTCTCCAAGCACAGGTAATTGCTGAAACCAGATCTTCAGCCCTCAGCTGCTGTTGCAGCAAAGATCCTGGATTGTTTTTCCAAATTCCTGGTGCCATCTGACTGCAGTGCCCCCATTGGCTGCTCACCATCTTGGTGAACTCCCTGAGTGGCTAGCTGTGGAATCCAGTTTCCCAGAAATAATTGCATGCCCATGCACAAATTTTGTAGTCTGTGCTGCCTGGCCCTCGCTACTAGTGTGTGCACATAATACCAATTACAGCTAAACTGAAAACCAGGATTCCTACTGCTGATTTTTTGTTTGTTTAAGGACTGTTACTAGCCTGTATTTGCTCATTCTGGTAGAAAAAAAAAGAGAGTAAAATACTGTTTGTTTGCTTTGTTTTAGCCTAGCTAGACCCCTTAATCTTCCCATTATCTCCTTTGTGTCTCTCTTTGTGTGCTTTTTTCGCCCTCCCCCCACACCCTCCTCCACAAGTTCTTAAGTACACCTAAACTACTCCCCCTTCTGTGTACCTCCTCCCATTGGCCATCTTGCCCTACACAAATTTAAAGCTGCAGAACACCTCCTAGAGTGCGGTCCTGCCCCACAGAACTACATTTCTAACAGCCCCCTTGCCTCACCACTCCCTCCTCTCCCGCTTCATAAGGGTAACCACGCTTATTCTGTCCTACTACTTCTGCCGATAACCCTCCAGGTCTCCCAGCTCATCCGTCGCAAGAACCGCGGTCACTGGGCGGTTGGCGCTTCTGAAGCCGCCGCCCGAGACCACTTGCTCGAACTCCAGACCCAGAGAGGTACGGCAAAGCCGCATATTTTATGCTCACCCACCCATCCCCCTCCCTGACCATTACTGTATTATATAGACCTCCTTGCCCCGCCCTCCCCTGCCATTGGCTTTCCTACAAATCTATCCTCCCATCTCGCTAGGACGCCCATAGACATATACATTTTGGGCTGCCGCTTCAGGTTCATTTGTCCCATCCTAACTAGCCCACCGTAGTCTCCCCTACCACTCGTTTCAGATCAGATTTGTGACTTCTTATTACTGTCCCTAGTCGCTGTGTCATAGTAAATTCTCCTTGCTCCCTACAAGTGGTTTCAGCGCCTACATCCCTTTGCTGACCCTGTGGTGTGTAGCATTAGCTGGTGATACTTATTAGATCAGGTTTACGACTTCTCATAACTAGCTCTAGTCGCTGTGCCATAGAAACATCTCCTTGCTCCCTTCAAGTGGTATCGGCACCTATGTCCCTTTTCAGACCCCGTGGCACGTAGCCTTACCTGGTGATACCTTGCCCAGATTAAGCCCTTACAACTGTTTCTCTTTCTGACCCCCAGACTTTAACCACGGAACTTGCAATCTGGCTCTATTTACCGCCTTACGCACCCTACCCTTATTAGGGTACACGCTAGATGGCATGTATCCCCTACCACAAGAATGTCTACTCATGGAGTCCCTATACAACTCGTACCATACCTCCAAGTTGTCATACCCACTTTCAGCTGAGTGTCCCTCTCGGACAGCCACCGGCATCTCATTACCTTCCCAAGGAATGTTACCTATTAGGCCCAGTACCTGCATCTACTGTCTTACGGCTAGGGTCTTAGCATGTGTATCACTAGGACTGAACAGTACAAAGAATAGGTCCTTGCATTCCTACGCCAATACTTCCGTTAGCCAAAGAAGGCTTAGTTCTTTTAGATTACGACTTGTTACCCTGAGGAAAGTTGTACTCCTCCTCTTGCTATGCTCAGGTAATGTTAAACTTAACCCTGGTCCTATACAGGCAATTCCTTCACCATCCGAAGTCACAGAGTATAAAGGTATCAGCTTTATGCATGTTAATGTGTGTAGTCTCTTAAAGAAACTCACCTCAATACAGGCTTGGGCTATGCACACGGAGCTGGATGTACTTGTCATATCTAAAATCCTGGCTTTGTCCATCCACGCCAGACAAAGAGATCAATATCCCCAACTATCTGTTGTTCAAAGCTGATAGACTAACCAGTGGCGGTGGTGTAGCAATCTATGTTAAGGACAAGTTTACAGTCGCTACCCTCGACACTCCATCAATTGCCAATGCCTTTGAATGCCTGTCCTTAAAAATAGAAATATCTACATCATTGGCCCTCTGTGTCATGGGATGTTATAGACCCCCGGTCCTCGGGGGTCAGAGCTCCTGTCCCACCTATCATCTACTATGAGTACCGACACAATGGAAACAATTATACTAGGGGACCTTAACTACAACTGGCTGTCAAGCGCATCTCTTCCACTTAAATCCTTCTGTGACTTTCATGGGCTCACTCTACTTATTACTGAACCTACTCGTATCAATAAGAAAAACCCTACGAAAAGTACACTATTAGATGTACTTCTAGTAAGCAAACCCCATTTCTTCTCCCATGCTGGGATATTTTCTGCCGATGTTAGTGACCATTGTTTTATTGCTGGCATAAGAGCAGTCCCTAAACCAACAGCCTCAGCAAAGTTCTGTACCGAAAGATCAAAATGGAATTTTGACCCACTTACATATATCAATGACCTGAAAGCCTCCCTGCCTTGGCAGACCTTTTATTTAGCCAAATTAGTAGAAACAGCATATGCCATTTTCCATGAAATATTATCCAGCACTCTTAACACCCATGCACCCTTAGTCAAAACCCGCATAAAGGCTAGAAAGTGCTGTTGGTTTACAGCAGACATCAAGGCAGCACTATTAAAAAGAGACAAGCTCTGAATGTAGCATGCAAATCCCACAAAGCCGAAGACTGGCATCTTTTCAGAACAGCCAGAAACCACTGTACAAAGCTAATTCGGGGAAACCAAGTCCAACTTCTATTGTTCTGAACTCAACACTGCCTCCAACTGCCCTACCAAGTTCTGGTCCACAATAAAAGAACTTTCTGGTAATACCACAGGAAACACTCTTCCCTCAAAAATTATTTCTGAAAATGTGACTATCAACAACAGTAAAGAGATACTACAAGCCTTCAACAATCACTTTGCTACTGCAGGGCTAGCTTTTGATAACTCACCTGCATGTAACCTACACTCCCAGCTTGCCACACAACCTTCAGAATCTAGTCCCCCAGATGCAGTCTTTTCATTCTGTCCTGCCTCACTAAAAGAGGTTGAAGATCTCCTCCTTCTCCAGTTGGACACCAGAAAAAGTGCTGGCGCTGACTCCTTCGATCCATACTACCTAAAGATTGCCTATCATGTCTTGGCCGTACCTATTACCCATCTATTTAACTTGTCCCTTTCTCAAGGGACCCTCTCCAACTGTGGAAGACCGCACATGTTATTCCGTTGTTTAAATCCAGAGACCCCTGTGATCTAAACAACTACAGGCCCATCTCCTTTCTCCCGGTACTATCAGAACGTCTGGAAAAAATCGTGAATGCCCAGCTGAAATCTTTCATAGATGATACTAACCTGCTAAACCCAATGCAATCTGGTTTCAGAACTGAACATAGTACATTCACGGCCCTGGCCAAGGTGACAAATGACTGGCAGCGCGAGCTAGAGAACAAAAAATTTGTCTGCGCCATTTTTCTAGACCTAAGTAAGGCCTTCGACACTGTCGACCACAGCCTCCTTCTTTCTTCATTAAAAGCTACTGGTCTAGATTCTACCTCCTTGCATTTGTTCCACAACTACCTTTCTGATGGGCACCAACAGGTCAAGGCCGAATGTGAACTCTCCCCCTCAGATCTGTTAAAAAGAGGCATCCCGAAGGGATCCATCCTGGGGCCACTCCTATTTGCCATCTATATCAACAATATAGACTCAGGCATCAATGAGTCGAAAATTCATCTGTTCGCAGATGATAACAGTGATCTACCTAAGCCGTACAACTCCTGAAACTGCCTGTAGTGACCTGCAAGCTGACTTCAGCATACTTCAGTACCGCTTCTTAGTAAACAGTTGCTACTTAACGCCAAAAAGACAAAGGCAATGCTATTTTCACCTATTAACCATGCAGCCTAACCTGCTCTACCCCCATCACCCCCCTCCTAGGAGAAACCCTGGAATTTGTGGCGAAATTCAAATACCTGGTGGTCTGGCTAGACTTCAAACTCTCCTTTGCAGACCACCTGGAGGATTTGTTAAAAAAACTGAGGCAGAGACTAGGTCTCTTCTTCAGGTTAAACCACCTACTAACTACAGAGGCCAAGAGACAGCTAGTTCAGTCTATGTTCCTTTCCCTAATTGATTACGACGACTTTATATACAGCCAATGTGCTACTTCATACCTCGGTAAATTGGACATACTTTACCACAGAGCCTTGCGCTTCATCACTGGTCTCCCGTTCTCCACCCATCACCACTCTTTATATGCGGCCGTAGGTTGGACCTCCCTACACTACAGACAAAATAAAAATGTGGCTCTCTGGACATACAGAGCTATCACTGGCAAACTTCCGCAGTACATTGTTGATTGCCTGACTCTCAATATGCCTGGAACCTATGCCCTAAGAAGCTGTTCACTGATTTCTCTGAAAGTGCCCAAAGCCCTAACACATTTTGGGAGAGCTGCCATAGGATTCATTCTACCATCACTCTGGAATGTGCCACAGAAATCACTGACACTGAGGACTCCTGTTAGTCTCACTGTGTTTAAGACCTTATACTCAAAATAAATTACAGAAGCCTGCAACTGCTTCCAGTGATCCTAGCTTACTTACACCCCCTTTCCACATCTTCCCTGCTTTTCCCATCCTCCTTCCTTCTTGTATCAGTGCATAACTTGTTCCTGAGCCACCTACTTATCAACCGCCCTAAATCTCACCCTCCCTCACCCACCTATTCCTTGTATACCCACAGCATCTCATAGTATTATCCCAGTTCCAGACCCCCCCCGGCTTCCCACTTCTCCCGACACATGTCTCCCCCTTGATATGCCTGGGTCTTTTTAAACTATGTATGTCTCTTTGCTTGTAGCATCCACTTCAACTAATCTCTTCGCTGGACTATAATGCCTTTACCTTACAGGAATACTAAACCATGTATGTTGTTGCATGTGGTATACATTTTTACTGACTTGCTACCCTATTGTTATGTGTACCCTTACCGACTGTCTTTTACCTGAACCCAAATGTATTTTTACTTATCCTGTCTGTTGCAGCCCTACCTGTACTGTTGTACTCTTGCATCTACTGTCTATTTGTCTGTATATAAATGCAGTGTTACTTGACTTGTGTAATGCGACCTGCATTACACCTTGTAAATGAGCTTACTCAATGGTGTTCGCCTGGATAAATAATTTAATTGATTGATTGTTTGATACAGTGCAAGCCGTTTAATTGGGATGCCCTTATTGACGGCCCCGCGTCCCGCTTATGCAACCGTCTCTTAAGCCTAACCTTTATATTCAGCTAGTCATGGGCTCACATAGTGCTTTTTAGCACTTCTTAGCACTGTTTATACAGTACCACAACTTATCAGAAGGAGGCATGGGTTTGATGTGATGGGTTGGTTGGAGTTGATGTGCTTAGTGCATTTTAAAACATTAAATCTTTATTTTCTTTAAAAGAGCTTTAAGTAGGTTAAGTGCAGTGTGAAGGTGCATTTCAGTACAGGTCAGTATGCGATCACAGAAGTCCCTCATTTTACTTGATTCCCTCAGTGATCGAACATGAAATGCGGAAGAAATCAGTTATTTTGTGCTGCTTCATTTCATTTATGGCCTGTCTTCTGATCTCTGTCTGAACACCCTGAAGCTTATCCCAGCAATGTACATTTCCTCTTTGCTGACACCATTTCATGGCACTCTGAATCCTTGGTAAGTGCATCAGCAGTTGCAACTGGGGGTTCATCTTGGTTGTCACCGTCCTCTTCACCTTCATCCTGTGCATTAGTAGCCTTACGAGCCGCAGCAACTACCTCCTCATCGGTCAATTCGCCTTCAGTTGGTTCATTAGTGTCCATCTAAACGAAGGCATCAAAAGCTGTGCTGTCCATAAAGTTAGGCAGCTGAACATTGGCTAGCACGGCATGTTCGTGAACTTGCTCTTGTTGTTGTCCACCAAATCCAACTTTATTAAAACAGTGCTATATGGTTTCCCTTTTTACATTGCACCAGGCTCTCTGCAGCATATAGATGGCCTCAAGCAGGTTTACCTTCTGTGCAATTTCTGCAACGTGGGTGCTGCTACCTTCGTTGATCATTTTAATGATTTTGCCCGCCACCAGTGATCTGTAGTGGCCTTTCAAGTTCTTAATCACCCCCATATCCATCGGCTGCAGAATGCTGGTGGAGTTGGTGGTGGGGGAGACAAGTTTTATGTTTCTCAGCCTGCGACTGGTATCATGGGGGTGGACACTACAGTTGCCTAGGAACAACAGAATCTTCCTGCGTGACGGGCAAAATTCATTGTCCCATCCAGAAAGCCATTCCAAAAAGATAGAGAAGATCAACCAGGCATTAGACGAGGAACAGTAGGAAACAGGGAGAGAGAGTGCATGTCTTTTGGTAAGCACCTAGGTCGTTTTACTCTTACCAGTGACCAGGAGCTTTTTCTTTTCGGTGCCGGCATAATTGGCACAACAGAGGACGGAGATTCTGTCCTTTGCCTTTTTACCGCCCTTGAGCTCCTGTTCTTTTGTTGCATGCCCACGATCGGGGTATCCATGGAAAAATAAGCTGGTTTTGTCCACATTAAAGACATCCTCTGGACGAAATCCCCGAATCAGACCAGGCAGAATATCAGTTAGCCAGGCATCGGCGGCTGTCACATTGGCATCTTGCCCCCCCCCCCGAGTTCACGTTTGAACACGATTTATTGCCGAATTTTCCACCGTGACAACCATCATGCCCTATTTGTGTTGCCAGGTCAGAGGCTTTCTGCTTACACATTGGGTTCGAGATTTGTGCTTCCTTAGCAAGGGCGGTCTGGGACCACACCATAAGCCCATCCTCAACGGCACAGTCCTTGCCATCGCGCTTACGTTTGCGGTTCGGGTTTGAATTAGCTCTCCATTCTGACAGGATGGACTCTCGGCTCTTACTTATCTGACCCGCTTGGTTCTTGCTAATTTTGAACTGTGCTGCAACAGCTGACAGGGAGCATGTTGGATTTTCCAGTGCCTTGAGAACCTTCACTCGCTTGGCAAGGGAAAGCTCTTTTCTAGGGAGTGCCATTGTGTGAAGTGATCTGTCTTGTGTCTCACACTACAGTCTTATAAAGGTGTAAATTGCAGTCTGAACCTGTCTGCATTAATGGTAAGTGAATTGGAGTGCTTGCTGTGACTAATAACAGCTTTTGAACTCAGGCCAAACTTGTTAGTGTGCCACTTATCGTCTCACTTATACTGCTTGGCCATCTGTCACCTTCCCTTCTAAGCACTTACTGCTTAATTGCTTTTCAGTGGAAGAAAATCGGTTCCCAGGCTGCTGTCCCGGCAAAGTGGCTGTCTCTTTTAACTGCGTCCCGCTTATTTGGCGTGGACTCTGTGTGTGTGTGTGTGTGTGTGTGTGTGTGTGTGTATCTATCTATATATATATGTATATATAGGGCAAAAAACTCCATTTAATGCATTAGTTAGGGTTGTTCCACAGTGACAAAAGTGAGGAAATTTGGTGTTAGGGTTGAAAGCCTCCCTTGGACCCCCAGCCAACCCCCCAACCAGCATCGGGGTGCGCTTTGGGGTCGTTGGCCCTTACTTTCACTCCATCACATGTGAAGAAGCAGAGTGTAGGAGAATGAGTGAGAGGACCGACGATCTCAACACACACCCTGATGCCGGGTTGTGGGGTGGGCTGGGGGGTCCAAGGGGGGCTTTCAACCCTAACACCAAATTTCCTCGCTTTTGTCGCTGTGGAACAACCCTAACTACTGCATTAAATGGAGTTTTTTGCCTCTAATGTCCCTTCTTTTTGAGAATGATGATGAGAAATAGTGAATGTAATGCGGTGGCAGGAGCGCGCTCCCGCCACATGATGTCTTGTGACATAGGAACAGAAACAGCAACGCAAACAGTAGTGCACATGGTAATGCAAACGTAAATGGTGAAGAAGCGTTAATAAGCGCCAAAGCGCAAAGTGGCGTCGAAGCGAACAGTGGCATAAGCGGACGATTGATACCACGAAGCGCAAGTGGTAACTTCGACAGCAGTAGTTTAAATGGAAATGTTAAGTGTCACAGCAAAAAGAACGTGAAAGGGAACAGAAATGCAAATGCAAGCGAAAATGCAAACCATAAGGCACACGGTGGCGTAGACAGTAACGGCGCCACAAACGGTAACAGAAATGCAACTGAAAATGCTAACTGACACAGTAACGAAAGGACACACCCTTCTTTTCCACAAAAAATGCATTGGAAAACACAGTGAAAACAAATAATGTATACATAACAATGGGCCTCGGAGCAGATAATGAGGACTAGGAATATTAAATTGCTTGTATCTCAGGAGAACCGTACAACGTGAAAAAAAATTGTAAATTTCATATGAATTATGACTTTCCTGGCTAGTTTTGTACTCTGTCTCTGTTTGGGGGCTAAGCATTTTTGCGATGAAAAATCCGTATCTCGCACCGTTTCCGAGATACGGGCCCCGATGGACACCGTAATGTTATCCAGTGGGAAAAAGCGTCAACTTTGGAGTGTCGTCACTGTGCCGCCCTGTAATACTTTTTCACCAAAAGGCACATCAATGGAATGTTGGCTTTCTTCCCTCCAAATTGCAGCCTAAAAGATCAAACCGTTATTGTGCAGCAGGACGGCAAAGGATTCCTGTAATGCGGCAGATGCCGTAATGTTATCCTATGGGAAAAAGTGTTGACTTTGGAGTGCCATAACTTTGCAGCCCTGTAATATTTTTTTCACCAAAACAGTGAAAGGCGCATCTGTGAGATGTTGGCTGCATTCCCACCAAATTTCAGCCTAAAAGACCTAACCATTTTTTTGCAGCAGGATGGCAAAGAATTGTTGTCATTTTGCCGTAGCCTGGAAAAGTACTGTTGAACTTTGTGAAAGCTTTAGCAGATTCATTCGACAGTGTCGCAAGTGTGAAAGTACTTTTTCCCGAAATTTGAAAAACATATTTCTGGGGTGTTTAACCCCGAAATAAAGACATGCTTAGCATCCTCAGGGTCCGACTAGGTGAATACAAAAAGAATTAGGTTGCTAGAGGGTCCCAAATTTAAATGCCAAGCATTTTTCTGATCACCAACTGAAAACAAAATGGCAGATTTGTGAAAGTAAAAGGGCCATTTGCGAAAGTAAAAACTGCATTTGTGACACTTTTGAACTTTTTGTTAACTTTTCCCATTGGCTTATAATGGGAACTTGTTTTTTCAATAACTTTTGAACCATTTAGTATTTTTTCACGAAATCTTCGAAAGGCACATCTGGCACCCTGGCCGCACGTTTCCTGAAGATTTTGGACCACTGGCGCAAAACATACGACCTGTAGGCAACGGCAAAGAATTCACCAAATAGCGTAAATGCACGCGCAGATCATGCTTAAAAACTCAGCAGCCGTATATGCGACCGGTATGTAACTTGGCAGATCCCAAGGTGTATGGTTCTTGATCATGCTTTCCAAATTTCAGGCAAATCCATTGAACGGTGCCAAAGTTATTAAGGTGCAAAGTTTGGCCCTTTAACCTTAAAAGGGCTCCTCAACCTTAACTATGGTAGCACTACCGTGCTACCATAATCATATATATATATATATATATATATATACACACACACACATATACAGTAGACGGTAGTGCTACTGAAACCATTAAGGTTACATGGTGAAACTTTGCACCTTAATAACTTTGCTATCATTCAGCAGATCTGCCAGAAATTTGGCAGGCAGGCGTAACCTAGATCTTCCCGAGAGGCTCTTGCAGTAGGTAATTACATCAGGACTGATGCGGCGGCGGCAGGACCTGGAAAAATCTCTTGCCAGCGGTCCCGGCGGGGCCGCCCCGTCAGGTGACGGCGTCAATAGCGTCGGTATAAAGGGGCGGTCTTGGACGCCTGCCTTCCAATTCTTTCTCGCCGTCAGCTTGTGCAGCGCCGCGCGGTTAAGTTCTTATCGCTCAGTCCTGTTACTTCATCGGTTTTTCCGAACAAGTTTTCAGTATAGCATTTTATTCTTCTTTCGTCAGGTGAACGTCGGTTTATGTCGTCCCCTTCAAAGAATAAGTGCGACTAGTGCGGCGCTCAACTGCCTCACAAAGACTGTCACTCCCTCTGCCTTTTCTGCTTAGGCCCCAACCACGCGGTTGACAAGTGTCCGTACTGCCTTTGATTCAGCGCGACCACCCGCAGACAACACCAGCAGTCCCTAGAAGCCCATCTCCTCAAAAAGAAGATGTCCGCGATGGAGAAGGAGTTGAAGAAACTTCGGCAGACGTCGACCTCCCCTGAAGGGCATAGGAAGCGGGACAAGGAAAGGCACTGGGAGAAGGCCTCCTCGGAGTCGCGGGCAAGGTAACATCCCCTCCGGGGGATCGCCCAATGGCAGCCTCCAAGGGTTTGGAAGAGGCGTCAGCCCGCCCATCGGGTTCGCGTTCGAGCCCGCCGGGTGTCTCTGGGCAAAAGGAGACTCTAGCCCCCAGTACCGCCGCAGGCCTGCGGCCTACTGATGCGGGTGCCTCCCTTAAGCTGGACGTCGGCTCCTCTGACGTACGCCGGGAGAAGGCCTCTAAGACGCTCGACCCTTCGGGGTGACGCACGGCAGTGTCCCTATCGGACTGGGCCTACTCTCATACTCGGCCCGCCTCTGATGAGGGACCCCGGAAATCGGACGCCGGCTCCTCTGGCATCCACCGGGATTCGGCCCATAAGCCACATGTCGGCTCCTCCGATGTGCGCCGGGCCTTGGAGCCTACGGGAGACCCTGGCGCCTCTTCGTACCAGGCTCCCCGCAACCTTCGTTGCTGTCAGGGGAGCCCCAGTCCCCCCTGCCTGACCCCGGGGATTTTTCCCCTCCTTCCCTGGACAAGGCTCGGGACCCTGGGCTACTGTCCAATCCTCTTCCTGAAGAGCCGGATGACGCCGGCTCCCCTGATGCTGGCCCTGGCTCCTCCGATGCCGGAACCATCACCGGCCCCGCCGACGCCGGTTCTGATGCCGGCCCCTCCGACGCCGGCGGGGGATATTCCTCTTCAATCGGGCCCTCCACCCCAGGGGTCTTTCCCGACTGATCCGCCCATGGAGTACCCGGCTGGGCCGTCTGCTCCGGCAGCTCCTCCAGTGTCTGGGCATCCGCCGTCATGTCCGACGCCGGTTTTCCCAGGTCTGCAGTATCCTGCGCCGCAGTACCTGGTGCCGACTCCTCTGATGCCACAGTACCCGGCTCCGGTATACCGCGGCGGGTTATGAATCTCCCCTACAGATTTCCTCCTGCAACTATCCCTCCTCCTCCTCCACCGCCCCTAGGCTGCGGTGGATCTTCAGAAGACTCTTGCCTCCTGGTGGCTGAGGCCAAGGCTCAGCTCACCAAGAAAGTCGAGAACCATCTTCAGGCGGCAATTACCACCCCGGCTCCCGTATGCCCCAGATGGCACTCCCTCTCCTCCTCAGTTCGGGCTTTACCCGGGATCCAGAGAGGGCAGGACATGCGTTCTAGGATCCCCCAAGGAACCCGTTCCTCCCCCTAGACGAGTTAGGGAGTCTTACTCTGCTTCAGATTCTTCCTCCCCTTCTCTTTTGGACTCCTCGGAGGCTTCTGATGGATGTTCCGAGAAAGACGACGAGCCACGCTCTCCGTCCAAGCCCTGGCCGAGGACTCCTCCGAAGTCTCCTCCGGAGGATCCTTCCTTCACAGAGTTGCTCAGGAAGATCCAGGAACTCCATCAGTGGCACTCCTTAGAACCAGATCCTCAACGGGTTAAACTCGCCGAACATCTGGACTTGCCCCTTACGGCTCCTACCCTAGTGCCACCCTGGATCGAGCCTCATGCCCACCTTGTTTCCACGATTTGGAAGCAACCGTCGGCTTTAGCCCCACTTCCCAGGAAGTCGAACAGGCTATACCAGGCTCCGGAGGGTGTAGACTTTTTAGACTCTCACCCCAGTGCAGACTCGGTTGTGATTAGCGCCGCTCACGGCCGGTCAGCACACCCGAAACACTTGAGCTCGTCTCCTCCGGATAAGGAATCTCGCCTTCTGGATCAGTATGGAAGGAAGATCTACGCTTCTTCCACACTGGGGATTAGGGTCCTGAACTATTTAGCACATATGGGGGATTACCAGAAGGCCGTCCTTACCCAGGCGGAATCTAAGATCGACTCTTTGCCTGACTCCCAAGTCAAGCAGGAGTTGGCCGACCTGGTCCATTCTGCTCGTTCGGCCAGTCATCATATTTTGAGGATGACCTACGATGCAGTGGACACCGCAGGATGGAGTTCTGCGTTCGCCGTGAGTCTTCGGCATCATGCATGGCTCCGTGTTTCAGGTCTGGTCCCGGAGGTGCAGTCAGCGATCCAAGAAGCGCCTTTCAGGGGTTCTATGCTTTTCGGTGGTGATGTCAAGGACATCATCACTGATTTGCAGGAGAAGGGGATGGCCCTTAAATCTGTTGATTCAATGTACCGTCCCCATCCCCCACAGCGCCATCCCTTTCGCAGACGCAGCTGGCCTCAAGCCAAACCTCAGGGAAGGCGGGCCACTAAACGTCCGGCCCCCACAGCTGCCAGGCCCCCACTGCCCAAAAAAGCAATGCGTGCCCCAGCTGCGACGCTGCCTCACACCACCTGACTCCTTCCCTCTCCCACCGCCTCCGGTGCCCCGGAGGAACCGGTAGGAGGGAGGTTCTCCCTCCACTTTTCGGGTTGGGAGAGGATAACATCAGATTCATGGGTGCTTCAGATCATAGCAGAGGGGCACTCCATAGAGTTTCTACAGAAACCTCCGCGTCACCCCCCTCTGAACTCCGCTTACTCAAGGGACCATCTTCCTTTGGTCAGGGAAGAAATCTCGGCGCTCCTTGCGAAACAGGCTATAGAACCCGTCCCCCCTCACCTCTGCGGGACTGGTTACTATTCCCACTTCTTCCTTGTACCAAAGAAGACGGGAGATCTCAGACCTATTCTCGATCTCAGCTCTCTGAACCTGTATGTGGAATACAAAAGGTTCAGGATGCTTTCCCTCCAAACCCTTTTGCCCCTGCTTCGGCCGGGCCAATGGCTTTGTGCACTAGATATGCAGGATGCATACTTGCACATCCCCATTCGCCCTTTGCACCGAAAGTACCTCAGGTTTGCGTTCCAGGGGGTCCATTACCAATTCTGGGCGCTCCCGTTTGGTCTCTCGGCCCCAGTACAAAGCGCCTGGCAGTGGTAGTGGCCCACCTCGTTCTTTAGAGGCCCAGGTTTTCCCTACCTGGACGACTGGCTCCTGGCGGCCTCATCCGGGAAGAACTCCTGCATTTTCTCTCCCTCACCCAGCAGGTTTTCACTGGCCTGGGTATTACCATCAACCATTCCAAGTCTCACCTGGATCCTTCACAGAGGCTCCAGTTCATCGAGCAGTTCTCGACACATCACTGTACAAGGCCTTTCTGCCTCCGGACGGGGGCCTCCCTCCAGTCACAGATTTCCCACCTGTTGGAACGCAGGAGGGTCCTGGCGGAGTCAGTGCTCCGCTCTACTGGGGCTTATGGCGGCGGCCATCCCGAGCGGTTCTGCGTGCGCGCCTCCACATGAGAATCTCTCAGTGGACTCTCTGATCTCAGTGGGATCAACGGGTAGACCTAGATCATCTGGTTCTGATCTCCTCGCCAATGGTAAGAGACTTGCAATGGTGGATGGTTCGAGAGAACCTATTCCGGGGGTCCCCTTTTTTCATCCTCCCCCCGATCAGACTCTGACCACGGACGCTTCAGGTGAAGGTTGGGGAGCCTATCTGGGTCCTCACCGAACCCAGGGTCTATGGTCAAGATTGGAGATAGTTCTCCATATCAACGTACTCGAGCTTCGAGCAGTGCTGTATGCGCTCAGGGCCCTTCACCAATTCATCCTTCCCGGTCACCTAGCTGTCCAAACGGACAACGTGTGTGGTGTGGTACATCAACAAGCAGGGAGGGACTCGGTTCTACCCGCTGTGCAGGGAAGCGATGAAGGTTTGGGATTGGGCAACGCTTCACAACCTTCACCTCACGGCAATCCATGTTCCGGGAGTCGACAGTGTCCTGGCAGACAGACTAAGTCGCTCGTCGGCTCTACCACACGAGTGGGGAATGGACGAAAAGTTCTAAAAGCATCTTCCAGATTTGGGGACTCCTCAGATAGACCTGTTACCTTCTCCCAAAGCATAAAGCTTCCAATCTTTTGCTCGCTCGTTCCAGAGCGGGCGCTTTCTGGAGCGCGCTCTATCTCTAAGCTGGAAGGACAGATTCGTCTATGCTTTTCCCCCAATTCCTCTGGTCCCTCGTGTGTTGCAGAAGCTGGCTTTAGAAGGAGCGAGAATGATCCTGATCGCTCCTTTCTGGCCCAGGCAAATCTGGTTCTCTCTTCTACAACAATACTCAAAGGTTCCTCCTCTTCCTCTTCCTTTATCTCCAGGATTGCTGACCCAGGATCAGGGGACCCTGGTCCATCCGAGACTAAAGTCCCTTCATCTTCATGCATGGCTCCTGCAGACCTAGCTCAATCTCGTTTTGGAGTTTCTCCTAAGGTGGCTGAGATTCTGGTGGAGGCTAGAAAACCCTTCACTAGGTCTGCCTACACCATGAAATGGAAAAGGTTTTCTATCTGGGCTGCGGCCAGGAACGTGGAGCCCTTTTCCTGCCCTGTGACCATTCTGCTTGAGTACATGCGTCATCTTTTCGACCTGGGTCTCAGTCACTCCTCTTTGAAAGTCCATATGGCGGCTATTTCAGCCTGCCATGTTCCTTTCACTGATAAGGCATTTGCCCAGCTGGAGGTATCCAAAACTTTCCTCAGAGGGGTCCTTCATCTCAGGCCCCCTGTCCGGACTCCAGCTCCTTGGAACTTAAACTTTGTCCTCGAGAAACTTACCCTTCCCCCCTTTGAGCCTGCGGCTTCCGCAGACTTGAAGTTTTTATCATGCAAGACACTTTTCTTGGTGGCCATTACTTCTGCTCGCAGAATTTCTGAGCTCCAGGCCCTGATGTGCAAAATCCCTTTTTTGATTTTTCACAAAGAATGAGTAGCTCTTCGCACGAATCCTAAGTTTCTTCAAGGTAGTAGCGGAATCCACCTTAAATCAGTCTATTGAATTACCTGCTTTCTTCACGTAGTACTCCAGTCAAGGAGAATACCTGCTCCATACCATGGATGTTCACAGGATTCTGAGATACTACACCAATAGGACGAAGGATCTCAGAAAGACTGATCAGTTGTTCGTCTCTTTCGCCTACAAAAGAGAAGGCAATGCTGTGTCTAAGCAATGCCTATCAAAATGGTTGGCCCATTGTATCACTTTCTGTTATGACAAGTACAACAAGACCCTCCCGGGTCAAGTCAGAGGTCACTCCACTCGTGGAGTTGCCGCCTCTGCGGCTTGTTTCAAGAACGTGTCTGCAGCAGACATCTGTGCTGCTGCCACTTGGACTTCAGTCCATACCTTTGCTAAACATTACAGTTTGGACATTGCCTCTCACCATAGAGCAGGCTTCAGGTTAGCTGTCTTGCAAGGCCTCCTTTCTTGAGACCTGCTAGATTATTTAATACTTTTTGGAGTAGTTCCTCCTCCCAGTGCCTTTCATTTGTTCCAGACTGCTTGGGATTATGTCCTATATGTAATTATCTACTGCAAGAGCCCTCTCGAAGTAAGATAGTACAGTTACGTAAGAACTTACCGTAACAGTAGATCTTCGAGAGAGGCTCTTGCAGTAGGTATTCTTCCCCCTCCATCCCCTAGGCTTTTCAGCTCCTTTTCCATTGGGAAATGTCTGTTTCTCTCTCGTCCGACCTTCCGGGCCTGTGGCGAGGAAAGAACTGGAAAAGCGGCGTCCGGAACCGCCCCTTTATACCGCGTCGTATGGCGCCGGTCACACCTAACCAGGCGGTCCCCACGAGGACCGCTGGCTAAGATTTTCCCGTGGGGTCCTGCCGCGACCGGCGTCAGTCCTATATGTAATTACCTACTGCAAGAGCCTCTCTCAAAGATCTACTGTTACGGTAAGTTCTTACGTAACTGTACTATCTTGGGATCTGCTAACTTTCATACCGGTCGGATATACAGCTGTGGAGTTATTAAGCGACATTCCAGGGCACATTTACTTTTTTGCACATTCTTTGCTCGCGCCTACAAGTAGCACGGTTTGTGTGACCAGTCTGAAAATGTCAGGCAACATGCAGCCAGTGTCCTGGATGTGCCTTTTGAAGATTTCAAATTTCTGGGAAAAGTAGTGTCGCAAAGCAGTGTTGCACCTGGGACACTGTTGAACTTTTTTGCGAAAGGTGTCGCAAATCACGACACTACTTTTCAACACTACGGCCAAAATTACAGGAATTTTTTGCCACCCTGCTGCAAAATAACAGTTTGGTCTTGTGGGCTGAAATTTGGAGGGAAGAGAGCCAGCATCCCACAGACGTGCCTTTTGGTGGTTTGGTGAAAATATATTAGATGACTGCACAGTTATGGCACTCCGAATTTGACGCTTTTTCCCATAGACTAACATTACGGCGTCCACCGCATGACAGGAATTCTTTGCCACCCTGCTGCAAAATAACGGTTTGGTCTTTTGGGCTGAAATTTGAAGGGAAGAAAGCCAGCATCCCACAGATGTGCCTTTTGGTGGTTTGGTGAAAAAAATATTACAAGGCGGCAAGGTTATGACACTCTGAAGTTCACGTTTTTTCCCATAGGATGACATTATGGCGCCTGCCGCGCCTTTCTGGGCCTGTATCCTGGAAACGGTGAGAGATACAGACTTTTCGTCAGAAAAATACTTAGCCGCCCAAATGGAAGCTAAGTAGAAAACTAGCCAGGAAAGTTATAATTCATACAAAATTTTAATTTTTTTGTGCCTCATACGGTTTCTGAGATATAAGCAATTTAGTATTCCAACTCCTCATTTTCTGCTCCAAGACCCATTATTATATATACATTCTTTGTACTCACTGTGTTTCTCTATGCAGCTGTTGGGGAAAAACAGAGTGTGCGCTTATGTTACTGTTACCCTTACCGTTTCCGCTTGTGTTTCCGTACCCGTTTCCTTTACCGTTCCCGTGTACGTCACCGTGTGCGTTTCCCTTTACATTTTCGTTTGCACTTGCGTTGCGTTACTGTTACCATTTGTGTTTCCACTATTGTATGTCTTTGCATTTACATTTGCATCACCATGTGCATTTTCATTTGCGTTTGCAACCGCCCTTCCATTTGCATTTCTCTTTCGTTTGCATCATCGTTACTGTTACTGTTACCATTGGCGTTTCCAATTGCGTTACCGTGACTCCTCATTCTCAAAAAGAAGGGAAATTCATGGCAAAAAACTCTGTTTAGTGCATCATTTAGGGTTGTTCCACAGTGACAAAAGTAAGGAAATTCGATGTTAGGGTTGAAACCCCCCTTGCCCCCCCCACCCCACCTCCCAACCGGCATCAGGGTGTGCATTGGGGTCGTCGGTCCTAACTCTCCCCCCACTCTCCTATACTTTACCTCCTCAGCTTCTTTACACATGGGAGTGGGTGGGAGTTAGGACCGACAACTCAACACACCCTGATGCCGGTTGGGGCGGGTGGTGCCAAGTGGGGTTTTCAACCCTAACATCGAATTTCCTTACTTTTATCGCTGTGGAACAACCCTAACTGATGCATTAAACGGAGTTTTTTGCCATGAAAAAAAATATATATATGTAGTGTTTGTTTGATATTAATATGCTATTAAGGTGTTAATAATTTGTTAATACAGTGTAATTAGTGGAAGAAGGTGCTAAAGAGCCGTCCTCCAGGCTGGATGTGCTCTGCATGAGCTCCCTACCAAGAAACTGCAAAAATAACAGGAAAATTACAGATAAAGTTAAAAACTCTATGAACAACTGCAAAATATTGATTCATCATCAAATACTGAACAAACTTATACCGACTTCAATAGGAACAGCTCGTAAAAGCAAGGCCATGGGAGCCTTGGACAGTGCTGGAGCCAGCATCCCGAACTCTTTGATGGACCCACCATGGCAAGCAATGCTTAAGTCCATGGGGCCATGAACTTGAAAATAGAGAGGACCTTGCAAAAACTTGAGATTCATAATGTAGCAATTTAAAGTCAGTTGTCAGCTCTGAAAAGCAGGTGACTACAACACTGACTGCAGTAACCTCCCTAAAATGAATATACTTGCCCTTGTTCTGATTGAAGCTGTGTATTCCCTTACTGTTTTTTATATGGTTATGTTTTGTTTATATGTTAAACTTGTCAACTGTGAAAATGGGCAATTTGCTCATCTGGTTTACAAGTATAAAAATTAAAAATGAAATTAAACCAAAGAAAACAGCCAGTTGTGTGGCCGTATGGAAGCCAGGATTCCTCCTTGCCCAAAAAGATAGAGCAGTGGTAAATGGGGCAGAGCCACCACTGGGGATGGAGTCAGCCACAAGATGCTTGGAATGCATAAATGGACCAAAAAAGAGGAATAATATGACTGATGGGGAGGACTTGGCTGTGTGACAATAGCAAATGAAGTGTGATAAGTTTTATGTAACATACTTGAGCATCTCAGCATTCACTTTAAAGGTCAGGCAGCAGTTTGTGACAGTCTTGACATTATTCTAGGTCCGTACATCTTAATCTTTACTCGTGCCTGCAAGGCCAAGATCTACTGTACGGTTTCATAATCCTGCCCAATGAGCAGCAGCTTCCAAGTAAGGGAAGTTGTCAACCTTGAGGCCCTCAGTGGTGATGATCATAAGTGCATTTAGCACACTGGCACCTACTCTGTTGTATTTCTTTCCTGGGTCTTTATTCAGTTTAATGCTGAGAATCCCCTCTCGCAGTCTGCGGTTGACATTGGTGTTATTATTGCCAGTTCTACAAAAGTAGATATGTTTGACTACAGGTCTACATATTTAATAGTTAGGTAGTGCAGGATATCTGAAAGAGTCTTAAAAGCCACCTTTCCAGTGTACTTGAGACTGCGCAGAGAAGCCCATTCCAGCCTAGAAGCATTTTCATCCACAATAGTAGCATAATGACCCTGAATAATGTCAAGGCTTTCACTCCCATAGTCTTCTAGCTCCTCAATATCACCTTCTAGTTTCATGCTGTGGTCAAAGACACTGAAAGCATCCAAAAGTTCTCTGCATGGAAACCTTTGCTCAGTTTGAGCAATAAGGGCCCTTACAAAGGTGACATGCACAGAGGTTCAGGAGTACTAGTTCAGCAGGTATGGAGGAGAAGTATTAACCAGGTGCAAGTACTCGTGCCCTAAGAATCTCTAAAGTTGAATTTATATGCTTCTTTATATCAGTAAATTCAAAGTTGAGGTTTGAAAGCATGTAGATAAAATGCTGAGGTGTGGAAGTATGTCACACATCAAGCAGAGAATAAAAAAAAATCTTAGTTTTCCACCATTCTTACTAGGTCCACAGCTCAGGGATCATTCCTTTCACAGGCTTCTCTGCAAGGATGTAATGACTGAGGGAAGAATCTTCCTTTTCTGTGTCACAGGCTGCATTGTGAGACAGTCACCTAACAGCTTTTGCCTGTTTTGGCTTTAAAACGGAGTTCTCCATTGCTTTCTGATTTCCTTGAGGGCAGCCATGCGAACAGCAGAATTTTCATAGTATCTATATAAACGATCAAGAGTTTGATTGAACTTTTCAGAGAACTCAAATTTTTTTTTAATAATTGTATCTGCCTTTCCAATAATTAGTTCCTCAACTCTCAGGAAATAAACTGTATTTCCCTTCTTTGCAGTATATGCCATATAAAATAAGCTACTTCATAATGGCAGTGTTGGTTGTTTCATCCACCAAATAAGAAAAATATTTTGCAGACTTCAGCTCTGTCAGTGTTGATCTCCTGACCACCTCACTCAGTGAGAGGACCATTTCTCTGATTGTTCAATCAGAATTATATTTTACAGCATCAGCAATATGTATATTGTCCAGGTATTTGCATCCCAACGATTTGGCAGGATCCAGCAGTGAGCCATATTTCGTTGTGTGAGGCAGCTCATTTTTTATTAGCCAGTACATGCAAAGAAGGGATGTCACAAAAGCTTCTTGTTCCAGTGTCTGGGCCTGCTGCAATTCCTGCTGTATGCCACCTTTTTCAGCTGAAATCCTGCTGTTAGCTTCCAGTTCTGAAGCAATGACATGTGCAGAACTATTCTGATGCCTCTTTGTAGCATCTTCTCTGAATGTTTTGCACCCAGTCATTACCCAAACTGTTCTTAATTTGGGCATCTGTTTTTGTTTTATGCAAAATGTACAAAACATGCCATCATATTTATAGCTGCAGTGGGTGGAGCCCTGCAGACCTTGTGCTATGAGAATAAGACTCCCGCATTCCTTGCAAACGAACAACATGGTGGAGTGACAACACAGTCGCCTCCACATCTGTGAAACACTCCTTCATTGTCTCTGTAGGCAGCTAATTGGGCAAACACCATCACCTGATCATGGAATAAATTCACCATTTAATCCACAGGTGGTGTGAGATGTCTGCCAAGGAATATCTGTGGGCACTCTGGAACGTGCTGTGTGTGGGAGAAATCATCTGTGCAAGGCAGCCATTAAACGAGTAACAAAGTGAGAGTTACTAGCAGTGAGCAAGGGCTCAAAAATAGCAGAGTGGCAAGACAAGGGAAAAATGACAACACAGTACTGCAGAGTGTGCCTTCTGTATGTGTCCCTGTTTGTGTCTGTCAAGTAGCAAATCAGGACGATGGCATGACAGTACTTTGTGCTGCCCGCCGGCACCTTTCGCCAGCACCCGCAGCGAGCCCTGTGCCTCTTGTGAGAGGGCATGGGAGAGAGACACAGTCATGCAGTGTGCTCTGTTTGTGGCATGAATTCTGAATTCCTTCTTTCTCTGAGGTTGCATGTGTCTTAACCCCCCTTGCAGAGAAAGGGGAACAGCGAATTGAGAACAGCACCATTGTGTGTGTGGGACAGAGAGAGAGAGAGAGAGAGAGAGAGAAAGCTCATTGTCACCGCACCGCCCACCCATACCAGACAGACACAGAAAAAGATGGAGGGGGAGAGAGAGAGAGCTACCAGGAGGTCCTTGCTGTGGCTGGCCCCTGGCCCCCCTCCCACAGCACCCCCGTACGGAATTGTGTAGTGACAAACAGAGACACAGGTACAGCAAGATCGGGACATACACACTCTCTGTCTCTGTCTTCACTGTTCGGGATTGTTGCACCTCACTGCAGGACAGCTTAAGAGCATGGGAGCAGCATCTGGGTGCATACATATGGCAATCGTACGGGCTTGGCGAAAGTTGTGAGGGAGCTGAACAGGTCCATTTTCCATAGTACAGTGTATGACATGGGGAAGCTGCGTCTGCGCATATGCAGATGGCGATAGAGGCAGAAGGTAGCCATGCTTCCCTGTGTTCAGTCCTGGTCCTGAGAACATTCTGTGTGCACTGTCAGTCCCCGTAAGCTGTGGGCAGGACCAAAAGAGCAGCGCCAGAATGCAAATTGAAAAAGCATGGCTGGTCAGTACTTTCTTTTACTGTACTCGGCATACTAGCTACAAGGGACTGTAAGGGTCGGGGATGTTTGTTGCTCCCACCCCATCCCACCCTCAGTGACCGATTACCAAGTTCAGCTCTCCTCCAGTGGCGGCTTCATCTTCCAGGCCTTCTCTGCACTGGGGGTGCCCAATCCCCCAGTTCAGGAATCTTCATTTTTTTTTTTTTTACCTGTAAAAAAAAATCCATTGATGTCTTTTGCGCTGTTACACTGCCCAGTCAAGGTGGGGGACCTGACCTTCCCACTCAGCACCCACCAACCCCCCCCAAAGCCCTTACCTGCCAGTCGGGGGTCCAGTGCTGTAATTCTGTCTGGACTGCAGATATGTCTTCACTCTTCAAAGCTGGTCTGCAAACTGAGGAAACAGGTATGGGGCTCGATGTGGAGTTTTGAATTTAGTGCCATAAGTTGGCCTTTTTTGCATATTTTAGCCCCAAATTTTCAACATGCCTTCTTTGGGACCCCGTTTCATGAACAAAGGCACTGTCATTAGGCAGATCTGTCCCAAAAAGTGATTTTTCGGTCTCTGTGCAAAATCACGTTTTAGGCAGGAGTTGAAAATTTCCTTTGCCCTTCTTCATGAGGCAAGGTCATAAGAAGGCTATGTTGAAAATCTGGTGTAGAAATATTAAAAAAAAAAAAAACAAAGTTGTGAGCCTACGTTGAATTTTGCAAATGCAGGCTCGTAAGTTTGATAAGTTTCAATATTTTTACCCCAAATTTACAACATAGCCATATCTTTACAGCACCTCATGAATGTGACAGCTGTAATTTTTATGTTTGCTTGCGCGCATGTGCAAGAAACATTAAGGGTCAGCTTAGGAGAGAAGCGGGTTGTGGGGGTGTGGCACTGTGGCAGCCAATGGCAACACTGCATTTGGGGGCTTGGTACTGGTGGACCAGTGCAGGCACACTGTGCTGATGACACTGGTTTCCAAAAGTGCCACCAAGTTGAAACAATTTTGCTGCTGCAATGAGGGTCCACCTCGTCACTGCAGCATCAGCCATTCTGCTGCAATGAGGGAGCAACCCATCATTGTAGGGTGGTTCCTTGCCAAGTGTAACATTTTTTGTAAACATGACAGCAGCTTGCCACCGCCTCACAGCCCCATGAAAGCCGACGGGGGTGGCCAGTCCCCCTGTTGGCATGCCCCTGGCCCAGTTCATTTGCCGACGGGGAAGCCCACATCCCGTTTGCATAATGTAACCCCCTCCTCCATTTGTTGTGTGCCGAGGGGGTACGCAATCCCCCTCAGCATCATGCCACCCCAAACAGTCATTACTTTACATCCCCCCACCCCTAAAAAGGCAGGTGGCTCACTGGGAGCCCACCCCAGTCTGCTGAAAGCAAGCCTGAAAAAAAAAAGACCTCCCTGTGACTTTTTTTTTTTCTCCCTGAAAGAAAGGAAACGGTCCCATGCCAGTCGCTGTCCCTTCCCCCAATCCGCACCCACCCACTGTGCACCCTACTTCCCCACACACACACCCTTCACCCCATACTTACCTCCGGAGCCTGGCATGACGATCTTCGGTGGACCAGGGACAAGTGTTTACTCTTCAAAGCCAAACACGAACTGAAGAAATGCCTGTAAACTGTATAATGGCATAAATAGTTTTTTTTTCAACTTTGATGCATATCTCAGGCATTTTTGGGAATTATAGCACCAAATTTTCAACATGGGGTTATTGGGACCCCTCCTCATGAATTCAGCCACTGTCATGACATTATTTAGTCCCGAAAGGTGATTTTGCGGTCACTGCACGGAATCACCTTTCGGGACCAATTAATGAACCGACAGTGCCAGTGTTCATGAGGTGGGCTCTCAAAAAGCCTGTGTTGCAAATTTGGTGAAAAAAATCCAAAAAATTACTGTTTTACGAACATGCGTTGCTCAGTTTCCGCGTATGCTCGTAACTTTGCGAATATGAAATATGCATTTACACATCTGGCGCAGAATAGCACAGTCACTGTGGGAAATCAATGTTCGGGACAGATTAGGAAAATCATAGTGACACTGTTCATGAGCAGAGGTCACAAAATGCCTATGTTGAAAATTTTGTGAAAAAATTCCACTAAATGACTGTGTTACGTGCATGCATTGCGCAGTTTCCACGTAAGCCCGGAAGTTCGAGTATTTTTAATATTTTCACTACAGATTTTCAACATTGCCATCTCTTCACACCTTCCTATGAATGGTACAGCTGTCATTCTTCACATCCTGCCCGATCTGTGTTTTCATACATCTGGCACAGAATGGCATGGTCACTGTGGGAACTCAAAGTTCGGGACACATTAACAAAATCACAGTGCCTCTGTTCATGAGTAGAGGTCCCAAATGCTTTCATGAGGTGGGGGTCACAAAAAGGCCATGTTGAAAATTTGTAGTGAAAATACCAACAAATGCCCTGGGCATTGGGATTTCTAACCATAACGTCCCACCCTGTACAGACTGACAGGCATCAGGGGTGTGCCTTTGAATTGCCGACTGTAATGCTCATGCCATTCCACCCCAACCCCACCACCCTGCAGTTAGTGACAGGCATCGAGGTGTGCCTTGGACTCTTCGGCCCCAGAGTTCACCCCATGGCCTAATGGAATGGGGTGACTGTAAAGCCAAACACCCCAAGGCACACCTCAGCACGTGTTGATGTCTGCAGGATACGGTGACGTGAAATGACATGAACGTTATGGGCTATGACCCAAATGCATACCCCAGTGCCTGTCCGTCTCTGCAGGGTGGAGGTAGGGTTGGCATGAAGTTCGGTACTTCACTGCCATTCCTATTCTGCATCTCTCTAACTCCTGCATTTCCAATACTAATGCCAGCAAGCAGACATTCGGCATTGACAAATGCTTGTTCAGATCCTGGCCAAAATGTTTTTTAACATCCCAAAAGGTGATTTTACGGTCCGTGCACGAGATCACCTTTTGAGCAGGAGCTGAACATTTTTACTCTGCCCTTGTCCATGAGGCAGGGTTGTAAGAAGGCTATGTTCTAAATTTGATGTAAAAGTATTTAAAAAAAAAAAAAAAGTTATGAGTCTATGTTGAATTTTGCAAACACAGGCTCGTAAGTTTGGTAATATTCAATATTCTTACCCCCAAATTTTCAACATAGCCATTTCTTTACCGCACATCATGAATGTTACAGCTGTCATTTTTCAACTCCTGCCCAAAATGTGTTTTAGCATCCCAAAAGTTGATTTCGCAGTCCCTGTGCAAAATCACCTTTGGGCCAGGAATTGAACATTTTCTCTGCCCTTCTTCATGAGGCAGGGTCATGACAAGGCTATGTTGAAAATTTGGTGTACAAGTAGTACAAAACAACAGATTTTGGAGCCTGCATTACATTTTGCTAATGCAGGCTCGTAACTTTGGTGATTTTAAATATTTTTACCCCAAATTCCTCCCCTACAACTCTTATCGGCTGTGGCCAGAGCTTGTCTTTATACTATACCCGACTGTGTTTGTTAAGCCAGCCAGTATAAAAAACAGTTGGTCTGTGCTTAGAGGTGCTTTTATCTTTATTATAGGAGGTGCTGGGACTCGGGAGTCTTTTGGATACTGATATCTGGTCTTGCTGGCACTGTGATCTCAGATGTAGCATCTTGATCATCAGGATGTTTCCATTTTTGAGTTCATTTGAAACCAAAGGTTGTTAGTTTCTGCATTGTACTCTATTGCGATAAAGTTTTTTCTGTAATGTTGCAGTTTGTTTATTTGACACACAGAGCTGAGCTTGGTAATGTTGATTGCGGCCTGATTTATTTAGAGAGCTGGACAGTGATGGAGATAGGCTATAAATAGACATCTATCTTCACTGTCTCCAATGTTAGCACACGACAGTTACGCCTTTTAATTTTTTTCTCTATGTTCTTTTGGTAACTAAAAATGAAGCTACATAACTGCTTACAAAAACTAATGGCTTCACAGTTTAGTGGCATACAAGGCCCATCAAGTTATTTTTTTTGTTTGCTTTTAAGTAAATACAGCTACAAGAACTGCTGCCCCTACAGAATATGAAAGTGATGCCTTCACTGGCTGGTGGCACACAAGGCCCTACATTTTTTTTCTTTCTTTGTGACAAAATGCATGAAATGCAGCCAAGCTACAGGTGTTGGCTAGTAAGTAGGTGTCAACAACCTGTTTTTTCTCATACACAAATGTTTCATCAATGATAGGGATGGAAACATAGAAACATAGAAGGTGATGGCAGATAAGGACCGTGTGGCCCATGTAGTCTGCCCCTTTTCCCTACCTAGTGCAATATCGCAGACCCTAGTTGATCTGTGGCTTACCCCATCTTCCCTATTGTGAGAGTACTCTTATGTCTATCCCATGCATTCTTCAATTCCCCTACCGTTTTTGATCCCACCACAATTCACCTGAAAATTTCCCTCTTCGGCCAGTCCAGATGCTTCCAGCAAGTTATCCCACTGACACCAAGTCTGTGGAGTTGTTGTGGGATAACAGACGGTTCAGATGCAGAACTTCAGGTTCAACACACAATCTCTGTGTGATATTTATTTAAAATACACATGATAGCCTTCAGCAATGGCATAGCCCTTTTTCAATACATCAGTTTATAACAACACACTATGCATGTCCTTCCTCTGCACTTGGCACCTACTGATCTAACTTTTCAGTTGAGATTCAGCTTCCCCTGTGCGGGCCTTGTTTGCTTGGGTGGTGGGGGCTCAAATATAAAAAAAAAAAAAAAAAAACAAGCTAAAGGCAAAGAACCTCAGTGCAGAAGCCCTGAAGCAGGGTTACCCCAAAGGGCATTGGCAATAAAGCCAAGATTCAAAGAAAACAAAACATCACACATACCCCAGTAGTGCAAAGCATCATGGGTTATATATGCAAATCACCATACAATTTCAGACTGGCTCAGTTTACAGCAGGAATGCATGGTGCGAAAGGGGGCTCTCAAACAATCTGTAATTTACATGCATTTTAAATAACACAACAGGGGTTTTTCTGATATCTCTACCACTGTAACTTAATTCCTATAATACAGTCACCTAGTACTTTTTATCTTTATCAAAAACACCTAGTACCATGGTATTTTCAACGTTTACAGGTTTCAAACACAAAAGTTTTATGCATCAAGATATTTAATGACAGTGCCATTGCATACTAAATCCAACAACGAGGAGCACAGCCTGTTGTTTTACATTAGCTCAGAGGTCACAACCATAACCTTCCTGTACAAGGACCTGCAAGGGAAAAGGAAAATTAAAGGGGACAATATAGCATAGTCAAAGAAAGGGGAGGAGGTGCCCATAGGTGGCCAACCTTATGGACTAGAAATTGTAAAGGGTAGATTAGGCTATGAAATAGGAGAACTGTTGCAACAGATTTAAGAAGAGGTCGGTCCTCAAGAGTGGCGGGATCTCCCTGTCACAATCCCATGAGAAAGGTGACTTCGAGCAGCGACTGCAAAATCACCTTTTGGGGTAGATTTGAAAAATTCCACCTCCCTTGTTCTTGAGCTGGGGTCCCAAAAAGGCCATGTTGAAAATGTGGTGTAAAAAATATTAAAAAAAGAACAAAGTTCAGAGTTCAAACCCCAATGTATTTACATTACACTGAACTTAGGTTAGTTTTTCTTATCACTGTCGGTGGTTCCAGCAGGAAAACATGTCTTCATTCGGAGAGTGGAGCTACTTTGTGGGACATGTTCAGGTGAGTGAGTGAGTGTGTTTGGAGGGTGGTGTGTGTGGAGTAGGGGGTCGGTGTGGGTTGGGTGGGGAGTCACCCTCTTGTTGGCTTAAGACTTTGGTGGCAGTGAGGGTGGGCATCCTGGTGTCGCCACCTAAGAATTTTATTTTGGGGGGGAGGGCAGGTGACTTGGAATGGAGGAGGTTTGGCAAGCAGCACCAGGGATGGACACCCCGTCCATCTTTTTATAATACAATACTGTGTTGAATTGGGACATGAGATGGAGGGCTGGCTGAGCCAGGAGGGGGAGGAAATGAAAGCAAATAAATAGATAGATAGTTAGCCAGCCCACTGGTAATGCTACTGCTTGTGATGCCAATGACCAGAGTTCAGAAGTGAGCTCAGGAGTTGGAGGGTCGGCTGAGGCAGGAGGATCAAGTATCTGAGGGACGGCTCACCTCCGGTGGAGTGGGGGGGCACAGGAGATGCTGGGCCATCGACACACGTCAAGTGGGAGCGTGTGCCATGTTTCATGATGGTGTTGCATATCCACACCTCCCGAGGTGTAGAAAATGGAAACTAGCATCAACCGACAGAATGACACCAGTTTTTCGCAGACCCTGCACCTGGCTATTCAGGCACATCCATGCCAACTGGATCCTGCCTCCGGTGGGGTTTGAAGGACCAAGCTGACCCTGTGGGGGGCTCAACACACCAGATGAGGTAAGTCCTGGAAGACGCCAGGGTGACATGCCTTGGGAGACCAGAGAATGGCGATGGGGCAGTTGGTGCGGGAAGGGGATAAACAGAAAAAAAATAGATAAATCCAAAGAGGGAGCAAGAGAGAGAGAGAGAGAGAAAGGAAGAGATTGAGAATGCTGGCTCACTGCTACCACACAAGCTGGCAGCATGTCTCCATCTGTGGCTGCCGATGTCAAGAAAGTCCCTCTGTTCTCTTATAGAGAATGCAGGTGAATGGCTCCTCTTACTAAGTTGGGTACCCTTAATTCTAGGAGCGTGGATTTGTTGTTCATCCACACTCTTTGGCATGTCCCTTTCCACTTTAAATCCAACCGGAAGTCTTCAAGTTGGCTCCTCCCACCCACCCAGATGGTATATACCTCGGCTCCACCCCATGACGCCAGATCTTCCTTTCCGCTGGAAGATTCAGGTTGCCTCCCTCGTGCTGTCTCATGTCATAGGCCCTGACTCTCACTCCTTTGGTTTTGCTGAAAATTCGCATTGTTCACATTAACGATCGCAAGTTTGCAGCTTTGATCATGGAAGATAAATCTTCCCCCAGATTTTGTCGGTGCCCATGCGGCCAGAAGATGTCACGTACCGATCCCCACACCGCGTGTGTGTACTGCCTTGGTGTCGACCATGACACCTCATGGTGCAATATCTGTTTGGCCTTTCATCCCAACGTTCTTGACGATTGTCTTGCACGCCTGAAACTGGGGAGGCAGGAGAAGAGGAACCCTACGGTGAAATCCAAAGAGACCTTGTGGGCAGTTTCCGTGGCTGCGAGATCTGCCAATCAGTTGGAATGCATGCAAACGTTCAAGGAGCAGGTGGCTCGCGCCACGGAGTCTTCTCGGAGCTTTTTCGTTCCACTCAACCTGGGCTCCACTTTCTCGGGTTCCTTTAGGGAGTTGTGCCAGTCTCTCCCTACCAAGGGAGAGGCACCTGCGGGCTCACACTCCTCTCGATCCCATAATCGGAAAGATCCGAGCAAAGATGGTCCTGGGACTGGGAGAGGTCTCAGTCCCAGGAGCATGCGATCTCGACCTCGGTCGAGATCGCTTCCTCGGCTGCAGGCTTTTCGGACTTGCCATCCAGACAGCCGACTGAGGGTTTGGTCGATGATGTGGAAATCATCCTCGACCCTCTTGACCCTTTGTCACCGACCCTGGTCGACGACTTCTTAGAGAGGATCCCGGTCCTTGTTTTCCCCGGTGAGGAGACCCAGCCTGCTGGAGTCCCCATCAAGGAACTGGTCCCGGACTCCTGGAAGTCACCGGCCCCGCCGGTGTCTCCCGACCAACCGAGTCGGCCTGCCCGATCTTGATCGAGGTCTAGGACCCCCTCGACCGATAGGCCGAAGAAGAGCCATAAGCACTCTAAGAAGAGGCGACGCCATCGGTCATCCTCATCCTCCTCGGATGAGGAGAGGCTCCGGTGGAAACTCCGTAAGCACTACGAGGACCTCATGTGGCAGCATCTGATTCTGCCTGGGCATAAGCCTACCATGGCTTCCACCCCGGCCATTACTTGGCTTTCGCCTCCCAGGCCAGAGCCGACTCCTCCGGAGCCAGCCATATCGGTTCCCCAGCCTGCGGAGCTGGCAAAACCCCTTGTTCGGCCCAAAACGGTCTCTCCACCTATTGTGGTGGAATCACCACCCAAGCAGCCTGTAGGAGAGGCTCCTTCCAAGGAAGATAGACCAGACACCAGGCTCCCCTGGCGTTTGTCGGTCATGGTCACCCCAGACCACTCCCGGGGAGTCGAAGGTGACATGGGCAGTAGGCTGTTGTATCCAGATTCCTTGGATTTGGACATCACTGGTCTACATTCACATCCAGGGGATGATGAATTGACCACTGGCCTAGAGATGGAGGAAGGTCACTCGTCCTTTCAAGGGATCCTCTGCCTCATCTCTGAGTCTACAGGGATGCCCCTGGAGCCAATCCAGAAAATGGCGCAGTACTCTCTTACGGATATCCTTAAAGCTGCACTGTCAGAGTTTCTATACCATTTTGGTTTGGTCATTGTGTCAATTAAATTGTGTAAGTGTCATAACGTGCTGTCTATCTAGTCCGTTATTATGTGTTTATTTTTTTTTTTTAGTTTTCACTTGTCAGTATTTCACCTATTTTAGTAGTTATCCTCGGTCCTCTAGCAAACAGCCCTCAACATTGTTCCAACCCACCTGCAGTTGCGTCACACTCTCATGCTGTGACATTGTGGGAGCATACATATAAATTCTCTTCACACCTGTGCTCGAGCATTACCAGCTCCTTAAATGTGCCGGTGTTGAATCAATCGCTGTACTCCTATGGTTCCTGCTGAGATTGTCGGGAAATGAGTTCCTGTGACTGAAGGCACATGGTCGCCTAGAAATTTCACTTGTTGCTTCTTTGTCTCTCTCATGCATTGTAATTTTTTTTTTCTGCTGGCACTTGTGATGTGCCATCTATGATCTTTGACATTTTGTGCAATTTCGGTGGTTTTCCGCACACTGGATTAGCGGTATGACTGCAAGAATGCAGTAAGTGGCTACATAATGGCTTCACTATTGACACGGATGAGAAAATGACTAATAGCAAACAGTTGTGCTACATTATGTGTACAGGCTAAAAAAAGAGTTCCATGCTTTGTCTGGTTTAAAATTACTTTATTTAATGTTGATAAAAGCTAAGTATGAATTACCTTTGCACCGTGACTTACTGTAACCTAACTTTTTACTGCTACATTGCATGTCTATGACATTATTGGGCAATTTATGAGGTTTACAGCACACTGCATTAATGGTACCACGGCAAGAATGTGGGATACGGCTACATAATGCTTCACTGGTTCCACGGATGCCAAAATTACTATGATCAAATAGTTGGGAACATTATGTGGACAGGCTGAAAAAAGAGCTTTATTTACTGTTGATAAAAGCTACTCATGCATCACCCTTGCACCATCACTGATTGTGTAATTTTTACAAATATATTGCATTATTCATGTTTACACTGCACTAGCGTTATGACTGCAGTAATGCAGGAAGCAGCTACATCAGGGCTTCACTAGTTCGACTGATGCGAACATGTCTGTTAGCAAAAAGTTGTGCTACATTGTGTGTACAGGCTAAATAAACGATCTCCGTGCTACGTGGGGTTTACAAGGACTTTATTTAATCTAGACAAAAGCTACTCATGCATCAGCTTGCACCGTGACTGATTGTAACCTGGCTTTTTGTTAATACACGGCATTATCAGCTTCTCGCATCATCGCATTGAAAGTGCTCTTACTACGGTGTTCTTACAGCATTGTCTCGATTGCCATTTGCGATCTGATACTAGCGCTATTGCCTACATAAGTTTTAGTCAAGTGAGGGAAGTGAGGGATCATCATTCACTGCGACTGTGGCACTGAGGTCACGAAATACCACCATCAGTTATTAGTTCATTTCTATAAAATAAAGATCATGTAATCACTGTGAAAGCCAGAGACTGACTCGATATGTAATTCTTTTTACAAAACACAACCAAGTTCCAAGTGAGAACCAGCAGCCGATGCATTGTCAGCGGTCACAATAGAAATTAAAAAACACAATATGTGAGGTAGTGGTCGGCATTAATATATGCAGTGGTAAAATAGCTTGACAGTACAGACGTAAGGACACTGACAGATGCTGGTTGCAAGGTGGCGTGAGCTAAAACAAGGGATATGAGAATATGCAACACCGAATTTGCCAGTCGCTGTTTTAGAAGACTTTAGAGGAACAACACAATTAATTTCCCTGACCAGCACTACAGTGCACTCAGCTGTTGTCAATCAATAATCGGCACCCTGATGCTTTTACTATAATGTTTGTCACTGAGGCAGTGCCTCAATGTTGTGGTACCAACGATGATATTCAGCAGTGAGTGGGAGAGTGTGAGAGGAAGGCCAGAGAGAGAGAGCGAGAGAGAGCGCGCATGAGAGAGAATGTGTGTGGTGGTGGTGGGGGGGGAGGGTTGAGTACAGGGAGACCACCTACCCACTGGTGTACTGTGTCCAGTTCTTCAAAACCAAAATTGATGAAGGAAATCCACATGGCATAGGCATTCCATGGAATGTCCCCAAAATAGTGGTGCAGGTGCTGCATCAGAAGCACTATGATGCAGTGCATTTACAGTGTCAGTGGCTCAGTAGGTAGCACACTCGCCTATGAGGCCGGGAGATCAGAGAGCTGTGGGTTCAGTTCCCACATCTGGCACTTGGGTTAATATCCCAGTGCTGACACTGTAGTGCAGCATGAGAGGGGTGCTGCACTTCTGAGGTGCCGTCTTTCAGATGAGACGTTAAACCGAGGTCCCATCTGCCTGGATTGGTGGTAGTTCAGGTGGATGTTAAAGATCCCATGGCACTTATCGAAAAAAGAGTAGGGGAATTTCCCCAGTGTCCTGGCCAAATTTCCCTCATTCACTTAAAAAATACCACCAACAGCTTAATCTGGTTCAAGGTTGGTTGGCATTCATCTGTATCCCCTTCCCCTGGGTCGTGCCTGAAAATAGGCAGGATTTGTCTAGTGCACTTACCCGGTCAACAAAAACTAAAATAAAATAAAAAAATGCAATACTCAGGCAACCCGGTTAGTACACCCTTGAAGAGATTGTGATGGTGGCCGTGACAGAGATCTCTGACTACCACACCAAGTATGTTCTGAGAATGCCACTTTTAAAGTACCGATAAGAATTTTCTTTTATAGCTGTTAATTGATCTGCTTTTATTTCTTTCTTTTCTTCTGATTGATGCCGCTTGGTGACAATCAAAGAGAGATGCAAATAACAGGCTTCTTTCAAGTGGGTGTACAGTGGTGTGCTTCAAACCTGCATGGTAAATTCACAACTAAATGCTGCGTGAAAAGCAGGAGGTGTGGCCAGCAATCTAGCAGGTTGAGCGGTCTTTGTATATAAAGTGAAAAAATGTGCAGACCATGTTTGCCACCATCACCTTAGCAGGAAACTATATCCTACGTTTTCTTGTTCCTGCCAAGTCCCAGGACGCATCACTGTTTTTTTTATTTTTTTATTTTACTGCTTGATAACCGGGTAAGGCCCACTAGGCACAAGTCCCTGTTTTCATGGGTGACCTTGGAGCACTGCTCAGAGTCACACAGTATGCAAGTGGAGGTTTTGAGAATCAAACTCGGGTCTAGTCTGCCGCATGTACCAAGGTCCTTCACACCTCATTTCACCAACCTCTTGACTATACTGCCAGCCTGAAAGCTTAGAACGAGTCATCTTGTTAAAATACATTACCTACTGCAAGTGGGTATTTTCCTTATTTGTAAAGCCTGAAACACGAATGAAATCCAGTAATACTAAAGCTATAACATTGTTGTGCATAGCATTTCAAGATCACAGAAAGCACAGTCAAGATACCAGCACTTCACGCTTGTGCACAAATGTAACGGTCGTGCAATGCAGTGTTCACAGGTAAAACTCCTTCCCACAATTGTTAGTAATGCAAGTCCCAAGGTTGGATACATAGTGTTCCCCTTTGTTGGTTTTTTTTTTTTTCCCGCTTCCAAATGGATCATCTCAATTTTCACACATAATATCATTCCAAGGGTGTATTTGAAAATATGAAGCACATCTTGTATATGTCAAACATAATGATCACACTAAGATTGAGTACTACAGTGCTGAAACAGTGCAAATGAATCTGTTTTGCCCACTGAACTATGAACTTCATTTGTACAAGCTTTATATTTTTCCAGTGAAGTACCCATTTCATGTTCTTTTGTGTTTTTTTGCAGACTTTGACATCCAAGCCCTTGTTTACACATACAACTCGTAACTTTATTAGCACAGCTTCAGCACTTTATCACTTGCCGCATTTTAGTGCGCTAAGTCTATGTGTCATAAACAGAATGTGCTTCATATTTTAAAATTCATTGTTGGAATGCTACTATGTGTTACACGGCAGATTATCCAGTTGCATGCTCCAAAATAAAAGAGATTACATTGTTTCTCCAAGCTTGGTGCAACCATTACTAACAGTAGAAGGAGAGTTGTGCAGAATATTTATTTCTGTTTTCAGTGCACCAAGAAACTAATTTATCAGCAATAAAGAGTGAGTGTAATGTGATGTGGTTGTGGTCGCACCGTATGCATCGTAATGCTTTCCACTGCGGTGGTGCTCTAACCGGATTTGTAGTTAGCCACCATTGAGTTTTTCTCCACTGTATTGATTTTCATGTACGTGATCATATGAACATATGAAGGTATGAAAGTGCCATCTGAACAGACCTACTGGTCTATCAGAGTCTTCTCAATTGTGCAGCTAGCTCCCTAGCAAGCAGCTGCCCATCTCCCTTGACCTCCGTTTGTTGTCCTCCATGCCCACCCCTGTACTCCTTCCCAAGTGTTCCTAAAAAATAGTCAACATTTTTCTTGACATTGCTCCTTCTGTTAGTGCATTTCACCTCACCACGACACTCTCTGTGAAGTAATGCCTTCTCATCTCCCTCCCTCTATTCTTAGCCCGTGCCCCCTAGTTTCCCTCCTGCACCTTACTTTAAACCCCCTCTCCGCCTCCCCTTTGTTGATACCCTTCAGGTACTTGAAAGTCTCCATCATGTCCTCCCATCCCACCTCTCTTCCAGTGTGTACATATTAATTTCCTTTAGTCATATCTCATAGTCCATTCCCTCCAACCTCTGAATCATCCTTGTCACCCTCTGCTGCACTCACTCCATCAGATTGACCTTCCATCTAATGTACGGCCCCCAGAACTGCACACAGTACTACAAGTGTGGCCTCACCAGTGACCTGGGGGCAAGATCACCTCCCTACACCGGGATGTAATTCCCCGTGCTATGCACCCCATCATCTTTTTTTCCTTCACCGCCGCTCTCCTGTATTGTGTACTGTTGTTCATGCTCCCTGTTGCCAATACCCCCATGTCCCTCTCCTCCTTGGTGATCTCTAGCTTGCCCCCCCCAGCCAGTATTCTCCCCTTGGTTTCCTATCCCCAGCATGCAACACCTTACATTTTTCCACAATGAATCTCCGCTACCACTTCTCTGAGCATTCCTCCAGCTTGCTTAAGTCCCTCTGTATTAGCATCCATTCCTCTGCATGGTCCACCACTGCACCCATTTTGGTGTCATCGGACAAGAGGCTAATCTTGCTCACCACCCCTTGCACAATGTCTGAGATGAATTACCCGACCAGCGCACAACCCTGCGCGGAGCCCTGCGGCACCCCGCTCGTCACAGTTCTAGGCTCTGATCCCCCCCCAACACCACCCATTTTCTCTTACCCCTAAGCCAATTTGAGATCCAACATGCCATCTTTGTCTTCACTCCCACCATGAACAACTTCACTCCTAGTCACCTATGCCATGGTTCACTGAATCGACAGCCTATATTTCACTGTCTCATCCCTTGGACTGCTTGTATGTAACGGTACCACATGGGCCATCCTCCAGTCCTGAGGTACCTCTCTCATTTCTAGGGATGTGCTGAACAGGCCTGCCAGTGGTTCCACTAGAACCTTTGCCAGCTCCCGCAGCACCCTGTGGTGGATGCCATCTATCCCCAGTGCTGTTTTTTTTTTTTTTTCAGTGCCAGCAGCACCTCCAAAACTACTCCCCTCTATGCTGCGGTCCATTACCTCACCCCGCCCCACTTCCCCTCCTCCCAGACCAGGGTTTTAATGGACCCCCTTCTGCTTTGTTCACACTGAGCATAAGTATTTGTTCAGTGCTTCCACTTGTTCCATCTCCTTTTCCACTCACTCCTCCCCCCTTTTTTATCCTCACTGTACTGTTCCTGCACTTCCTTTTCTGCCTGATGTATCTAACAAAAGTTTTTCTCCCCCTTTTTTATTCCCTGAGCTAATCTGAGTTCCCTTGTGGCCTTCACTCGCCTTACCCTCTCTGTCACTTCCTTAGACCATTTGGTGTACTCCTCCATGTCCTCCTCCTTCCCCATCATTATAAGCTTCTTTTATGTCACTCTTTTGCCCTCACCCCCTCTATCACCTCCCTGTTCAGTCAACATGGTTTCTTTATTCTAATCTCCTTAATCTGTAGCCTGGTACATGTTTAATAATAATAGAACTTTATTCATTGAGTGTCTTTCAAGTGCCAGTGCCTTTCACAGTATTTAAAACAAGTTTCCTAAAGTAACCCCTCGTCAGCCAAACGGATCTGTCGCACAGAGTTGTAGGGAGTCAGAAGCCCTTTCAAGTAGTCGGTACCAAGTCCGTGTATGACTTTGTAGGTCAATAAACCTAACTTAAAGGTGATCCCCCACTGTCTCTGCAGCCAGTGGAGATCATGTAACACAGGGGTGATATGCGATCTTCTAGACACCCCTGTCAACAGTCGAGCAGCAGCATTATGCACCAGCTGCAAGCGGTGGATATCAACTCCAGTAAGCCCTAAGTAAATGGAGTTGCACTAGTCAAGGCGAGAGGTCACAAAGGCGTGGACCAACACAGGCAAATCGCTAGATGGAACCAGGTGTTTGAGCCTGGCAATGTTCCTACAGTCATAAAAGGCTGACTTAATGACTGCCGACACCTAATAATGGAGGCTCAGCACATCGTCGAGTACCACTCCAAGGTCACGCACCCCTTCTGAGGTAAGGATTGGAACGCCCCCATAAATAATCAAGAGGGCTGCTTGGTCCTCAACCCCTCTATCATACGGCATGGGTCGACAACCATAACCTCAGTTTTTCCTGCATTCAACTTTAAGCAGCTCACATTCATCCAGTCTTGCATTTCAATAATGCAGATATGAAATACTGAGAGAGCACTAACATGGCGGATGTCAAAAGACAAGTCGAGATGGGTAACAGTGTAACCTCAGCCCATACTGTCTAACAATATCTCCGATGGGCAGTATATGCACTGCAACAACATGTGGGACAACACTGAGCCCTGAGGAACCCCACAAGACAGAGAAACAAGGTCAGAAAATCTCCGACACTACTCTCTGTGTTCTACCGGTTAGGAAAGATGTAAACCATCTGAGCACTGTACTTGACAGGTACATATATACCTCAGGCGTTCGAGCAGGACACCATGGTCTACAGTGTCAAAGGCTGTGGAGAGATCGATTAGTACCAGAATGGAACAGTTTCTCCAATATCTCACCATCAGGGGATCACTGAGCTTGTGAACCAGAGCAGTCCCATTACTGTGCCTCTTATGAAAACCCGACTGGAGAGGTTCATAGATATTATGGATGGTCAAATGCTGGATGCTGGTACATAAATGGTGACATCACAACCACCTCTGCAAGCATGGTCTTGCCTTAGCAGTGAGTGGTCGAGGATTGTGCTCTTTAGCCAATTTTATGATATGATAAGAATGTCTGGCTTTACAGTGCACGCCATTGCCTGAATCTGGTCTGTTGTTTGCAACAAGCTGTGGGTGTTTAGATGTAGGATCTTTAAGCCCTTCGGTAGGGCTGAGAGGTGATAGCGGGTGGAGGCAGTAACATAGAAACATAGAATTTGACGGCAGATAAGGACCACTTGGCCCACCCAGTCTGCCCATTTCCCTACCTACTGGATAAGCCGCAGATCCTAGTTAACCAGCAGCCTACTTCTTCCTACCCCAACCCCCTAGAATTGCCTTATGACTGTCCCATGCATGCTTGAATTCCACCACTGATTTTGACTCCACAACCTCCTCCGAGGCCGTTCCATGCATCCACAACCCTCTCTGTGAAAAATACTTCCTTAAATTACCTCTGAGCCGCCTCTATCTTCAAATTGTGCCCTCTTTGTTCTTGCACACTCTTTTTGAAAGATGCTACCCTCTTGGACTTTGTTGATTCCTTGAGGTACTTGGCGTTTCTATCATGTCCCCCTCCCTCCTTTCCTCGAGGCTATACATATTAAGTTCCTTTCGTCTCTCTTCATATGTCTTCCGGTGCAGACCCTGCACCATTTTAGTTGCCCTCCTCTGGACAGCTTCCATCCTGTCTATGTCTTTGCGGAGATTGGGTCTCCAGAAAAAAAAAAGGAGGAGGAAGCACCAGCGGAGCAATGTGTGATAGGCCCTGGGTTGTGGTGGATATCCCCAGCGGACAGCAAGAGGAAGACGAGTATGATAAAGTGGAGCTTAGGGGATTTTGAAGGGGCTACTGAGAAGGTTGGTACTTTTGAGGCGAAGGGAGTGGATGAGTGAGGAAGAAGAGGATGGACAACCGCAGTGAAAGTGGACACCGTTACCAAAGTTGCATGTGCAATAGTGGTACAGGCAAATAATATCTTTCAAAGAATTCAGTACAAGGTGGGAGATTATTTTTTATACATCATTTTATACTGCATAATTTTTTTTACACGGCATGAGTTCACTGTGTGGTTCTGTAACTTTTGCATACTGCATAATTAAAAACATTCAGCTGTGAAGCATCTAGATTATTACTTTTCTTGCTTCTATTTGCCTTTCATGAGTTGCACAGTACTTTGACAATCATAGAACTTACCATGTCTGTCTTCAGCTGGTGGCATTGAGGAAACTGGCAACTTCTAAATTTCTCACTATCCTTGTACCTTGTAATACAACTCCCTTAACTATTATTATACATCACTACCACTGTTTCCATCACACCATCATAGAGTGCCCATGACTTAGCTGGCTGATTGTTTTGAGAATGGTGCCCCGATTTTAACCAGTATAACTTTTGTGCAAGGTGCGAATTTTTTAATGCAAAGTACATTACAAATGGGATGCCGTGAACCAAAGCTTCCATGTATCACCCTTGAAGCATGTTGTCCCCTGTGGAAGGTCACAAGGGTCTTTGAACCATGGCGTGTCTTCCCCATCCCTTTTTTTTGAATTCCAGAAGTCCCGCTGTGTTTACAACAGAGGGCTCAGTTTAGACCAGCGATGAGCTGTAGAGTGAGGTGACGGGGATTAGCAAGGAGGGGACGGGTGCTGTCGCAGTACGCGGAGTGCCCTAGGGTGCAAAATGGGCATGGCATCAATGTCAGGGTTTTGCGCTGGTCCACAGCAGGGGTGCCATGCACAATTGCAGATAGCCGATCAACATGGTTATACTGGTGGTTGTCAGTGATGGGATATTACTTATCTGGATTTCACATAGCAATTTTACTCCATGCCCCCAGAAGAATGCTTGATAAAATGTCATGCATGGGGCTAGGTCAGAGGGTGGTTACCTGGTTTGGAAGATGGCTGTGGGACATGAGTGTGAGGATCATTATAAATTAGGTGGCATCCGGAGAGGACATGGTCGCAAGTGGAGTCCCTCAGTGAGTGGTCTTGCTACTAACATACTAGTAATATACTAAAATGCCAGCAGAATAGCCCTAATGGTCTTTCGTGTCTGCTCGTTTGGTCAGCACACACCCTGGTAGCCGACCTTGCTGCCCCCCTCTCCCGCTCTGGCTTCTCCCTTCCCAGTCCCGTGTAATCTCGCTGCACTGGGTGTTAAGCACTCCCCTCCACTCGAGGTTGCAAGCTGCGGTGTGAATGTGCACGCCGGCAACTGATAAAGAAGGCGTGATTGAGTGATGATTTATTTAATGAAAAATCATTGTATTTGCAACAACAGCGGGTACCTGGGGAGAAATATATATAGAAATGCAACCGATGGGAACAAGGGTAAGTGAAAATTGAAATACAAGAAAAAGCCTGACAGTGCAGCTTTAAGAGAGGGTATACACTGACGGAGGCCTTTCCTGTGGCCTAGGCCATTGTTGGACTGGCCCTACAACTTTGGCAGCATCCTGCCTCTTGTCCAGCTCTGGCTGCCCGCATGGTATGCAAATACGCGGTCACCATAGGGACCCTAGTGGGGTTCACAGAGCACCCTTCGGCCAAGAGCCTGGTGACCGCCTCTGTGTTCAGGCATACTGGCAGTTCTGCCGACACTGACCAACCTCCTGATAAAGAGTCCAAACTTTTGGATCATTCAGCCAGGAAGGTCTATGCGGCTTCCTCCTTGGGCCTTCGTCAGGCAAATTCGGCCATCATCAAGGCACACTTCTCTCACACCCTTCTGGGGTCGCTGGACGAAATCCTCCCACATCTCTCGTGGACATGCAGACCACAGTCAAGCAGGTCCAGGATCAGGGCCGAGCTGTTGCCAGACAGCAGCTCCAGACAGCCCTAGACCATGGGGACTCTTGTGCCTGTTCGATGTCTGCCGCAGTTGCCTCTTGTCGCAGGGCTTGGCTGAGGCTCTTTTCCTTCCCAGCGGATACCCAGCATAAATTAGCTGACATGCCCTTCCTTGGGACCAACTTGTTCGGCCCAGGAGTGGCCGATCACCTTCAGCGCATTGAGCAGTCCAGTGCCACCTTGGATGCTACCTCTGCCAAGAGTTCTTTGGGCAAGAACCAGCAGAGGAAAAAGAAAAAGCCTTTTCGGCATTCTGCCCTTGCGACTCAGCAGTCCTCCTTTCAAGGTGGACAGCAGCACCAGGAACAGCAGCAGGCTCAAGCTTGGCGCCCTCAGCCCAAGCAGGGTCCCCAGCAGGCTGGTAAAGGAGGCCGAGGTTCAGGTCCTAGATCTTCTTCAAGCCTGCTCAGTGATGAGACGGGGGCTGCCAGCCCCGCTTCCATCACGCCAGCTCTGGGTCCTCCTGTGGGGGTCCGGCTCTGCCACTTTCTTTCCGCCTGGTCCATTATCACCACAGACCGGTGGGTTCTGGAAGTGGTCGGTCAGGGTCTGCCTCTGGAATTCGAGCAGTACCCTCCAAGCTGAGCCCGCGCCCCTCAGGTGGAATGAGTATCCGCTCAGACCCAGTCGGCTCTCAGAGATGACATTGCTCAGCTCCTCCTCAAGGAGGTTGTAGCTCCAGTGGCGGATCCTCCGGTAGACCCAGGCTTCGTCTCCAGGTACTTCCTGGTGCCCAAGCGTATGGAGGACTGATGCCCCATTCTAGATCTGCACGACCTGAATCAATATCTTAGGTCACGCACCTTTCGGATGGTCATTCTGTCCCAGATCACACCATCCTTGGCGCGAAACATGTTGTTCTATTCACTGGATCTGCAGGATGCATTTTTTCACATCCCAATCTGTCCGTCCCATCAGCGGTTCCTCCACTTCAGGGTTGACTGGAGCCTGTACGAGTTCTGAGCCATGCCATTCGGCCTGTCATTGGCTCCTCGGGTCTTCACCAAATGCATTGCACTGGTGGCAGCCCATCTCAGGAGTCGGGGGAGGGGGTGTCAGGATTTATCCTTACCTCGACGATTGACTCCTAGCAGGATCCACCCAACAGGAGGTGGAGAGGTCCAGGGACCTGGTCCTACAGACCTGCTTACAACTCGGCCTCCTGATCAACGAGGCCAAGTCAGAACTCATGCCATCTCAGGTGATGGCCTACATCGGGGGCAGAGCTCGACTTTTGTCAAGCCAGAGCTCTGCTCCCGGCAGACAGGGCAGAGGTTCTTTCCTTCTTTACCCAATCATTTCTGGTTGGGCACTTGCGCCCTGCCCGGGACTTTCTGCGCCTTCTGGTTTACATGGCGGCGTGCACCTCAGTGGTCCATTGGGCCTGGTTGCACATGCGCCCTCTCCAGTGGGAGCTGGCCGACCAATGGACTCAGCGCTATGGTCATTTCAACCAGCTGGCCACTGTAACCCAGAAGATGTGGGACGCTCTCCAATAGTGGACCACCCCAGACCAGTTGCAGGAAGGCATCCTGTTTGTCCACGCCGAGCCAACGGTCATCCTCACGACCAATGCCTTTCTCATGGGCTGGGGAGCCCACATGAGGGAACAATAGGGCCCACGGGCTGTGAGCCCCCGGGGAGTTCCGATGCCACATCAACCTGTTGGAGCTCACAGCAGTCAGACTGGCAGTGTCAGCTTTCTCTCCTCAGCTCCGGGGTCAAGTGGTCAAGTGGTTCAGGTCCAGATGGACAATACCATGACCATGTACTACCTCAACAAACAGGGTGGCACGCATTCCCGTTTGCTGTGCAAGGAGGTGCTCCGCATCTGGACCCTTGTGAGATGGTTGGAGGAAGATCTCCTAGCCATTCATGTGGTAGGAGCCTCAAACCATCTAGCGGATGCTCTCAGCCGCTTAATGCAGACATCCCATGAGTGGTCTCTCCATCCAGAGGTAGCTTACAGTCTGTTCTCCCATTGGGGGAAACCGATGGTGGACCTGTTTGCCTCCAGGGGAAAACACCAAGCTGAGGCTGTTTCATGCCGGCCCCCCTCAGCAGTGCTCACTGCAGGGGGATGCCTTCTCAAGGCCATGGACCCCAGGCCTCCTCTACGCCTTCCATCCATTTCTCTTGATCCACAAGGTACTCCTCCAGGTGAGGGGGAGACAAGATGAAGGTGATCCTGGTAGCCCCAGACTGGCCACGCCAGTTCTGGTATCCAGATCTCTCAGCCTCAGCTGCAAACACCCAGAGTGGCTTTGTACATGCCCGAACCTGATAACACTCAGTCAGGGGAAGGTATTCCATCCAGTCCTTCAATCCCTGCACTTCACAGCCTGGTACCTGAGCGGCTACAGTTCAGGCTTTGGGTCTTTACGAAGATGTCTACACCATGGTGGAGGCATCCAGAAAGGAATCGACCAGGAAATGTTATGCCTGCAAATGGAAAATGTTTTCCATTTGGTGTCAGGGTAAGGGCCTGGACCCTTTATTGTGTTCAGTGGCTAACATTCTTGACTACCTTTGGTCTCTCTCTCTCCAAAGGGGTCTCTGGTCATCGACTATCAGGGTACATCTGGCAGCCATCTCTGCTTACTGGGCATGGGCCAGTCAGCCGACATTGGCGCAGGAGACAGTGGTCGGGTGCTTTTTTAAAGGCCTGGATCACATATCCCTTCGAAATGCAAATGCATGAACCTCCACCTCTGTGGGATCTACTGCTAGTATTGGCAAAGCTCATGGCAAGCCATTCGAACCAATGCACAAGTGTGAGTTGTCACACTTGTCATGGAAGACAGCCTTCCTGGTGGCTATCACGTCTGCCAGAAGGACAGGGGAGCTCCAAGCACTTTCGGTGGACTCCCCTTATCTGGTCTTCCACAGGGACAAAGTTGTTCTACACCACCACCCGAAATTCCTTCCAAAGGTGGTGTCAGAGTTTCACCTTAACCAGGTGTTGACTCTGCCGGTATACTACCCTAATTACACCTCGGAGGCTAAGTACAGGCTCCATACTTTGGACCTGAGACATGCTCTTTCCTATTATAAGGAGAGGATGGCGGAAATTCATGGAGAGGTTCGCCAGCTGTTTGTCACCTACGCTAAAGCCGCTTCTGGCAGACCTGCAGCGAAGCAGACTATTCCACGGTGGATTACATCATGCATAGGTCTGTGCTATGAATTGGCAGGCAAGGAACCTCCCAGAGGGATAAGAGCTCATTCTGCCCGCCATATTGCTGCATTGGTGGCTGCTTCCAGGGACATCCCTATCCAGGAAATCTGTTGGGCTGCTACCTGGAAGTCAGCAAACCCCTTCATCATCCACTACCACATCGACCTTGAGTAAAGCTGGGATGCTGGTTTTGGGGCCTCAGTTCTCCAATTTCTGTTCCCTAAGTCGTGGGTGTGCACCTTGCCTCCCTCCTCCCAGAGAACTGCTAGGAGTCTGCCAAAGAGTGTGGATGAATAACATATCCATGCTCCTAGAAGAACAGGTTACTCACCTGTAACAGTAGATCTTACTTGAGAGCTCTTGCAGTAGGTAATTACATATAGGACTGACACGGCAGGCGGCAGGACCCCCGGAAAAAATTTCTAGCTAAGGTCCTGGCGAGGACCTTGCCCGGCATCAGGAGATGTGGGTATAAAGCGGTCTCGGGCTCCGCCTTCCAGTTCTTTCCCGCTGTTAGCTCGTGCAGGCCATGAAAAGTTCGTGCTTAGTCAGCCATTCCTTCTTTGTTTTTTTACTGTAAAATCATTATTTTTTCGACTAACATCAGTACTAGCGCCGGTGTGTGTCATCCCCTACACTCTCCGAGCACAAGAATAAGTGCGATTCGTGCGGTGCCCAACTACCGCACAAGGACGGCCACTCCCTGTGCCTGTTCTGCCTAGGCCCCAATCACCCAGTCAAGAAGTGCCAGCACTGCCTCAGTTTCAGCGCAGCTACCCGGAAAAAGCGGCAGCAATCCTTGGAAGCCCATATTCTAAAGAAGAAAATGAGTTCTATGGAGAAGGAGCTTAAAAAACTGAGGCAGGCGTCCACTTCCCCCGAAGGCCAGCGGAAGAAGAAGGAGAAGGAGAGGCACCGGGACAAGGGTTCCTCCACCGCGTCTCCCTCAGCAGTCGCTGGGATGCAGGTAACATCCTCTCTGGGGGATCACTCCTCGACGGCCACCTCGGAGATTTCCAAGGGGGCGTCGGCCCGCCCGTCTGGCTCGCGCTCGGGCCTTGCGGGTGCCTCCGGGCAGTTGGAGGCCTCCGCCCCTGGTCTGGCCGCAGGCTCGCGGCCTACCACTGTGGGTGACTCTGGTAAGCTGGGCGTCGGCTCCTCTGATGTCCGCCCGGAGAGGGCCGGTAAGACGTCCAACCCTCCGGGGCAACACGTGGCCTCCACCCCACCGGACCAGGCCGATCACTCTACTCTGCCTGCCTCCGGTGATGGCTCTCATAAGTCGGACGTAGGCTCCTCTGGCGCCCGCCTAGAGCTTGCCACTAAGCCTCACGTTGGCTCGTCCGACGTCCGGCCGGCGAATGAACAGACAACGGACCCCCCCATGTCCGTCGTACTCGGTTCCCCGCAGCCTTCACTGCCATTGAGGGATCCAGAATCTCCCCAACCCGACCCCGGGGACTTTTCCCCTCCATCCCCGGGCGAAGCTGGAGATCTTTTGCCTCTGTCAGTCCTCCCTCCACCTGGAGTGCCGGACCTGACGTCAGCTCCCCGGATGCAAACTCCGATGCCGGTCCCTCCGACGTCGGTACCTCCGGCGCCAGGACCTCCACTGTCAGCCCTGACGTCAGCCTTACTGACTCCGGGAGACATTCCGCTCCCATTGGGCCCTCTGGGCTCTCCACTATGGACCCGCTCGTGAGGCCTCTGGCTGGGCCGTCTGCTACGGCAGCCACCCCAGCTCCCAGGTATCCTCCGTCCTATTTGATGCCGGTGTACCCGGGACTGCAGTATCCGGTGCCACAGTACCCGTTGCCGGGCTTCCCGACGCCGCAGTACTCAACGCCACAATACCTGATGCCGGGCTACCCACAGCCAGGTTTTGGATACACTCCATACGGTTATAACCCATATCCTTATCCCCCACCTCCTCCTCCTCCTCCACCGCCCTCGCGGCCACTGGTGGACCTGCAGGAGACTCTGGCCTCCTGGTGGGCTGAGGCCAAGGCTGAGCTCACCAAAGAGGTCAAGAGCCACCTTCTGGCGATGGGGCCATCCCAGGTTCCCGTACGTCTGAGGCGGCACACTCCCTCACCACCTCCGGACTCTAGGGTTCTTCCATCTGGATCCAGAGAAGGGCAGGACACGCTTTCAAGGGGACTTCCCAAGGGATCCGTTCCTCTCCCGAGTTGGGAAAGGGAGTCTTTCTCTTCTTCATCCTCCTCTTCACCCTCGGACTCCTCAGACTCTTCCGATGGTTGCTCCAAGAGATGACGAGCCTCGTTCTCTGTTGAAGCTTAGGCCAAGGACTCCTCCGAAGTCTTCTTCGGAGGATCCTTCTTTTACGGAGTTGCTTAGGAAAATCCAAGAGGTTCATCAGTGGCACTCCCTGGAACCAGATCCTCAGCGCCTGAAACTCGCTGAACATCTGGATCTGCCTGTGACAGCTCCTACCTTGGTGCCACCCTGGATAGAGCCTCATGCTGACCTTGTTGCCACAGTATGGAAGCAGCCGTCGGCCTTAGCCCCACTTCCTAGGAAGTTGAACTGGTTATATCAGGCTCCAGAGGGTGTTGATTTCCTGGATTCTCACCCTCGTGCCGACTTGGTCATGATTAGCGCTGCTCACGGCCAGTCGGTGAACCCCAAACATCTTAGCTGTTCACCTCCTGATAAGGAATCACGCCTTCTGGACCAGTGTGAGAGAAAGATTTACGCTTCCTCCACACTGGGGATCAGGGCCCTGAACTATGTTGGTCATATGGGGGACTACCAGAAGGCCATCCTGACTCAGGCGGAAGCCAAACTGGACTCCTTGCCTGATTCCCAAGTCAAGCAGGAGTTGGCTGATCTTGTCCGCTCTGCTCGTTCGGCCAGTCGACACATGCTACGTGTGACATACGATGCAGTGGACACTGCTGGGCAGAGCTCTGCTTTCGCTGTAGGCCTATGGCGTCATGCTTGGCTCCGTGTGGTCAGGTTTGGTCCCGGAGGTCCAATTTGCTATCCAGGAAGCACCCTTCCGGGGATCGGTGCTTTTCGGAGGTGATGTCAAGGACATCATCACCGATTTGCAAGAGAAGGGGACGGCTCTGAAGTCCGTTGATTCCATGTACTGTCTCCATCAGCAGCAGTGCCATCCCTTTCGCAGATGGAATTGGCCAAAGGCGAAACCCCAGGGAAGGCGGGCCACTAAACGCTGGGCCCCCGCAGCTGCCAAGCCCTCCCCGCCCAAAAAAGCAGTGGGTGCTTCAGCTGTAGTGCTGCCACACACCACCTGACTTCTTTCCTCTCCCACTGCCTCCGGACTCCCCGGAGGAACCAGTAGGAGGGAGGTTTTCCCTCCACCTTCCGGGATGGGAGAGGATAACCACAGATTCTTGGGTGCTCCAGCTCATAGCAGAAGGACACTCCATAGAGTTTCTTCAGAAACCACCCCACCGCCCCCCTCTGAAGTTGTTGTATTCACGGGAATATCTTCTCTTGGTCCAGGAGGAAATCTCGGCTCTTCTGCTGAAGCAAGTGATAGAGCCTGTCCCCTTTCATCTGCAAGGGACGGGTTACTATTCCCATTTCTTCCTGGTCCCAAAGAAGACAGAAGATCTCAGACCAATTTTGGATCTCAGTTCCCTGAATCTTTACGTAGAGTACAAAAGGTTCAGGATGCTCTCTTTTCAGAGCCTTCTGCCCCTCCTCCGGCCGGGTCAATGGCTTTGTGCACATCCCCATTTGCCCATCTTATCACAAATACCTTTGTTTTACGTTCCAGGGGGACCACTACCAGTTCAAGGCGCTCCCGTTTGGTCTATCCTCAGCCCCCCAAGTATTTACCAATGCCTGGCAGTGGTGGCAGCCCACCTGCGTACCAAGAGAGTGCAGGTTTTCCCGTACCTGGATGACTGGCTCCTGGCGGCCTCGTCCGGGGAGGAACTCCTGCATTTCCTCTCCCTTACCCAGCAGGATTTTGCCTGCCTGGGTATTACCATCAACCATTCCAAGTCTCATCTGGATCCATCCCAGAGGCTACAGTTTATTGGGGTGATCCTCGATATGACCATGGGCAAGGCCTTCCTGCCTCTGGACAGGGCGTCCACCCTTCAGACCCAAATAAGTCTGTTGTCCGACCGCAGGATGGTCTCTGCGAGGTCGGTCCTTCGCCTTCTCGGGCTCATGGTGGCTGCTATCCCGACAGTACCTTGTGCTCGACTCCACATGAGGATCTCTCAGTGGACTCTACGCTCTCAATGGGATCAGCTAGTGGATGACCTAGATCACTCAATTCTGATCTCCTCACTGATGATGCGAGACTTGCAATGGTGGATGGTTCGAGAGAACCTGTTTCGGGGAGTTTCTTTCTTTCATCCTTCTCCCTCCCAGACTTTAACCACAGATGCCTCAGGCGAAGGTTGGGGAGCCCATCTAGGCTCTCACCGGACCCAGGGCTCCTGGTCCAAGCTAGAACAAGCTCTCCACATCAATGTGCTCGAGCTTCGGGCAGTGTTGTACGCTATCCAAGCCGTTTACCAATACATCCTTCCCGGCCACCTAGCCATCCAGACGGACAACATGTGTGTGGTGTGGTACATCAACAAGCAGGGAGGGACTCGTCCTACCCTCTATGCAGGGAGGCAGTGAGGGTTTGGGATTGGGCAACACAACACGACCTTCACCTCACGGCACTTCACGTTCCGGGAGTCGACAACACCCTGGCGGACAAGCTAAGTCACTCTTCTGCTCTGACTTACGAGTGGGAACTGGACCAAGGGGTCCTAGACAATATCTTCCAACTTTGGGGAACACCACAGGTCGACCTGTTCGCATCCCTCCTAAACGCGAAACTTCCCATCTTCTGCTCGCGGGTTCCAGAGCGAGGTGCTTTTTGGAGTGACGCTCTGTCTCTTGACTGGAAGGACAGGTTCGTCTATGCCTTTTCCCCCAATTCCACTTATCCCACGAGTCTTGCAGAAACTAGCTTCAGAAGGAGCGAGAATGATTCTGATCGCTCCTTTCTGGCCCAGGAAAATCTGGTTCTCTCTTCTACAACAATATTCAGAGGATCCTCCTCTTCCTCTGTCTCGAGGTTTGTTGACCCAGGATCAGGGGACCCTGGTCCATCCAGGCCTCAAATCCCTTCAACTGCATGCATGGCTCCTGCAGACCTAGCCCAATCCTGTTTTGGAGTGTCTCCCAAAGTGGCGGAGATTTTAGTGGAGGCCAGAAAACCCTCTACCAGATCCACTTATGCCATGAAGTGGAAAAGATTCACTATTTGGGCCGCTTCCAAGAACGTGGAATCTTTCTCCTGTTCAGCGGGGCTTCTGATGGAATATCTATGTCATCTGTTTGACCTGGGTCTCAGCCATTCCTCTCTGAAGGTACACATGGCAGCCATTTCGACCTATCATGTTCCCTTCGCAGACAAGGCTTTTGCTGAACTGGAGGTCTCTAAGACCTTTCTCAGAAGGGTCTTCCATCTGAGGCCCCCCATCCATACTCCTGATCCCCCTTGGGACTTGAAATTTGTTCTTGAGAAACTTACTCTCCCTCCCTTCGAACCTGCAGCTTCTGTGGATTTAAAGTTCCTTTTGTGGAAGACTCTCTTCTTGGTGGCCATTACTTTGGCTCGGTGAATCTACGAGCTCCAGGCCCTGATGTGTAAAATCCCGTACTTGATTTTTCACAAGGAACGAGTTGCTTTTCGCACGAATCCTAAGTTTCTCCATAAAGTAGTAGCCGAGTCTACCCTAAATCAGTCCATAGAGTTACCTGCCTTTTTTATGCAGTACTCTAATCAAGGGGAGTATTTACTCCATACTGTGGATGTTCACTGGATTGTGAGATACTACACCAACAGGACGAAGGATCTCAGAAAGACTGATCAGTTGTTCGTCTCTTTTGCTCACAAAAGGGAAGGCAATGCTGTTTCCAAGCAATGTCTATCTAAGTGGTTGGCTCATTGCATCACTTTCTGTTATGACAAATACAACAAGACCCTCCCGGGTCAAGTCAGAGGCCACTCCACTAGAGGAGTAGCTGCCTCTGCGGCTTGTTTCAGGAATTTGTCTGCGGCAGACATCTGCGCTGCCGCCACCTGGACTTCCGTCCATACCTTTACGAAACACTACAGTTTGGATGTTGCCTTTCGCCGTAGAGCAGGCTTTGGGCTGGCTGTTTTGCAAGGCCTCCTATCTTGAGACTTGCACAACCAGAACTACCTTTTGGAGTAGTTTTCCTCCTCCCGGTGCCTCTTTTTCTTCCGGACTGCTTGGGATTCAGTCCTATATGTAATTACCTACTGCAAGAGCCCTCTCGAAGTAAGATAGTACAGTTGCGTAGGAACTTACCATAACAGTAGATCTTCAAGAGAGGCTCTTGCAGTAGGTAATACCTTCCACCCTCCATCCCCCTAGGCTTTTTCAGCTCCTTTTCCATTGAGGGAAATATCCGCTTCTCTCTCGTCCGGCTTCTTTAGGCCTGTGGCAGGAAAGAACTGGAAGACGGGCGTCCGGGACGGCCCCTTTATACTGACATCTCCTGACGCTGGTCACCTGACATGGGGGCGGTCCCTCTCCAGGGACTGCTAACCAGAAATTTTTCCGTGGGGTCCTGCCGCCTGCCGGCATCAGTGCTATATGTAATTACCTACTGCAAGAGCCTCTCTCGAAGACCTACTGTTATGGTAAGTTCTTATGTAACTGTACTTTCTAGGAGTGGTATATGTTGTTCATCCACACGGACCCACCCAACCTCCCCGACTGCGAACGCACACAACCTGGCTTCTAGCGTGCTAAGATCTGGCATCTTGGGGTGGAGCCAAGGTATATACCACCCGGGTGGGTGGGAAGAGCCAGCTTGAAGACTTTGGTTGGATTTAAGGTGGAAAGGGACATGCCAAAGAGTGTGGATGAACAACATATACCACTCCTAGAACTACTGTTACAGGTGGGTAACCTGTTCTTTTGGGATGCCAAGGAAAAGGTACTTCTGGATTTAAAAAACCAAAAAAACACCAGAATCTAGCTAAACCGGTCTCGTGTAGTAACTGTGAAACCATTTAATATTTTTTCACGAAACCTTCGAAAGGCACTACCTTGGCACAGGTCGCTTCCACCTTGAAAGTTTCTGAAAAAAATGTGTTCCATCTGTTATCATTTTTATTTAATAAAATGCTCTTTTTCATTTTGACTCAAGGCACTGTACAAGTGAACAGAATTATATAAACAGTTAAAATACATAAAATATAGTCCTACTTATATTGATTCCTAGGTCAACTAACTCAGCTAGAAGGAAAAGACTGTCTGAATAAAAATGTTTTCAGCTCCCTTTTAAAGACATTCACTAATGAAGCTTCTCTTAAAGAACGAGGGAGTGAATTTCACAGGGTTGGTGCCGTAAAGGAAAAGGCACGGGCTCCTGATGACTTTAAACAGACCCTGGGAATTGCCAAAAAACCCTTGTCGGCTGAATGGAGGGGATGGGATGGGTGGTAGGGCTGTAGGAGGTCTTGCAGGTAGCTGGGCCCCAGTCTGTGCAGGGCCTTATAGGTCAGCAAACCGACCTTGAAGGTGATCCTGCTACCTAACATGCATCCAGCGCAGAGAGCACAGCACAGATGTACTGTGACATGATCTTGAAAGACCAGTCAACAACCTGGCTGCTGCATTCTGCAGTAGCTGCAGGCAGCGAAGATCAACCCCTGGTAGCACCAGGTAAAGTGCATTGCAGTAATCGAGCCGTGACATCACAAAGGCATGGACTAGTGATGACAGATCACTCGGGGGTATAAGGTGTTTAATCTTGGCAGTGTTTTTAAGATGGTAGAAAGCAATCTGGACCACGGTCGACACCTGAGATTCAAGTGTTAGGCTGCAGTCCAGTACAATGTCAAGATTCCTCACCTTAACTCATTGTCTCCTAGCAGACGCCTGTAGGCATCAGTAAAATACACTGGTGTGTCCTAAGAATATCTACAGAAGTCAGCTACTGACTTACTGTGAGCCCTGGCAATGTCTGGAGAAGTCACTTATATATTTTAATATATAATGTAATAGAATATAATATATATTTGACTGCATAGCACTGTTGGAAAGGTAATTTTGTGCTGAACAACTTTACCACTGAAATTCTGTGTATATCATGTATACTTTTGGAGTTATTCGTATTTGTTTATGGTATGGTGTGTATGGCTTATGTTGCCTGTTTTAGTGGAAAAAATTTTTTTTTGCTGTTTCAACCGGCATAGAAAAAATGTGAAATGACATATTATTCTTTGCACACCACCACTGGAAAGGTAATTTTGTGCTGAATAACTTTGCCACTCATACTTTGTGTCTAGCACTTACGGTTCTTGAACTATTAGAATTTGTTTGTAGCATGCTGACTATAGCTTGATTTTGCTTAGAAAGACCCAGGATTTACTATTAACAGTATACAGGAGACAAGTGGTGCAACTTCAGAGAGCTCCTGTGGAGGCAATGAGTTAACCGAGGTGAGCAACTGGAAGTCCTCATGCCTAAGCCCGGAGACTCAACCAGGTTGTGCACTCACCCTTGGGCGACCAGGTTCCAGCACCAGTACTTCAGTCTTATCTGGATTTAACTTCAACCAGTTGACTTTCATCCAGTCTTGGATTTCAGCAAGGCATTGATTGAACCTAGAGGCCGTGTCCTGCTGTTAGGGCTCAAAAGACTGGTATAGCTCAATATCATAAGCATTGCAATGAAAACTCAGCCCATACCATCTTATAATATCCCCTAGCGGTGGCATATATGCCGCAAACAACTTGAGGGCCAAAATGGAGCCCTGCGGGACTCCACATGGCAGGGGCAGTGGTACAGATGAAAAAGTCCCTAGCACCACCCTCTGCATCCTGCCAGTAAGAAAAGAGTGGAACCAGCTAAGGACTGTACCAGCCAGTCCACAACAGACCCGCAGGTGCTCCAGCAGCACCCCATGGTCCACGGTGTCAAATGCCACCAAGAGATTGAGGAAAATAAGAATGGAACGTCTTCGTCCATCTCTCACCACCAGGAGATTATTAAGCAGCTGAATCAGGGCAGTCTCAGTACTGTGCCCTTTCTTAAAACCTGACTGGAGAGAGTCATAGATGTTGTGAGTTGATAAATGGGCCTCCAGTTGAAGGGCCACCACCTTTCCAATAACCTTTCCCACAAAGGGAAGGTTAGAGACAGGTCTGTAGTTAGCTAGGCAGTCCAGGTCTAGTGAAACTTTCTTCAGGAGTGGTCTTACCACCGCCTCCTTCAGGGGCCCAGGAAAGACCCCCTCTCGCTAGAGAACACTCGACTGTCCCAGCCAGGACCGGGCCAGTGACATCAGCACACCCTACAAGAAGGTGTGTTGGACCTGGATCCAAACTACAGTAGGTAGGCCTCAACTCCTGGATGACCTTCACAACATCCACGACTGCCAACTGGTCAAAGTCAAACCAGACAGGCTCAATGCATGCGACCCGGCCCATCACTGCACTCCCCAATAGTGGGTGTCGACTGGATCCCTGATCTGATGGAGGCAATCTTATCAACAAAAAAACAGAGCAAACTCATCACACCTAGATTGCGAAAAAGCTCCTATGGACTGAAGACATCTAGGCTGTTGGTGAGAGTAAAAAAAAAAAATGCATTGTGTAGGAAAAAATGTAGACATTACTGTAAAAATGACATAACAAGCGTATTCCAGAAACTGCACATTCTGTTATCATGAAACTTTTCACATACTGAGACCTTTCCACCTAGACTGCACATGCCAGATTTGGACAGTTTCGTTGAATGCTGCAAAAGCTATTAAGGTGCAAAGTTAAGGGCTTAACACAGAAACTCTCGATCAACCCTAACTATACTGGCACTACTGCACCAGTATAATATGAATATGTATATATAGTCTTTCTGGTAGTCTCCTCACCCTCGGTCCTGGTATAGAGTAAACAAAATCACATTCTCTCATTGTCCAGTAGTACCCTCCTCCCAATTCTGGTCCCACTGAAATAATAAAGTCCCTGGTGCTAGTAGTAACTCCTCCTGTTACTTGATGTTGTAGTTTGTTGTTACTATATATGGATGAAGGATATATATGAGTACTTATAGTTTTACTTAGTGTCTTATATATCTGTAATTTTTATATTTATGAATACTGCTGCTGTACATGATATGATTTGCATTTTTATTGTTACATGTTCTTTCCTTTGCATCCATCTGGATTACCATTGTAAATGAGCTTTGCTTAGTGGTAATTCCCTGACTAGTGAGAATTAAGAACTGGTTAAATCAGAGAGTGATCTATGAATGGAACAGACTTCCATTGGAGGTGGTGGGCAGTAGTACCACACTGACATTTAGAAATAGACTTGATAAACACCATCAGGCTGGGATTTTGCACTGAATTAACTTAGGCGAGCATAATGGACGAAAGTCTGAGCAGCTCTGTACTTTACCTATGATACCTATGAAATGAAATAGAAACATAAAAATGTGGAATTTGACGGCAGATAAAGACTGCTTGGCCCACCTAGTTTTCCCATTTCCCTACCTACTGCAAAAATTCCAGATCCTATTTGATCTGTAGTGTACCTTTTCCTTCCTACCACTGGGGTTACCTTCTGCCTATCCCATGCATTCTTGAATTCACCTATCATTTTTTGCCCCCATGACCCCCTCAGGAGGCTGTTCCATGCATCCACTACTGTCACAGTGTGTGGGAATAAACATCAGACAAGGCAAATTTACAGGTTTAAAGCACACCATGGTGTGATATTTATTTTTCAAAAATTCGAAAAATAATAAATGAAAACAAGAAAATGCAAAGAAAATCACTACTTAACATCAGTAGTTTCTCACATAATACAGTCCTGAATCTTAGAGCTCCTAAGATTCTTCTCATCTGCATTCAACAGCTTGTTTACAGTAGCAGCAGAACCTCTCTCCCCTCTCTCAGGGCTGCACCCCACTTGGCTGAACTCTACTAGACTGAACTGAAGTGAACTCATTGAAGAGGTTTTTATATCTTTTTGGTGGAATCACCAGACTGAGCCCTTTTCTATTTACAAGTCTGGACATGCTGTTTCATGTCTGAACATGTTGTTGCAAAACCAAGGCGGAGGGGTTGTTTCAGGGGATTTCCTGGTTCAGTTAAAGGTACAGTGTATATCTCCACAGATATTGACTCTCTATCTCTGATCCACAGTGACTAAGCACTTTTATACATAGAACCTTATACAGTAACAAGTTTATAATGTGAATTTATGAAATACCTTAAGGATTTCTTATAACAGTATTAATCATGAAATTATTATTGTTTGATATGGCTTCTAATCATTTTTCTTTAAAAAGGCTTTACTAACTGTATTCATTCCTATTTATAAAGCCTTCATGTTTTTTGTACACAAAATGCACTTACGCACTTTACACAACACCTCTCCGGTGTTTGGCATCATTCCAGATGTACCAAATAAACCTATATAATTTATAATTCGTAATAACAAAATTCAATGGCAGGACAAGTTTTCTCCCCTCATTAAACATCTTCTGCAGGACTTATTCAATAAGCTAAATACTGATAATATGGGGTACGGGCGTCTTCACCATTTATTATTTTCAAACCTAGAGGAGATAACAAAATTACTTAAATCTTCAAAGACTATAAAAAGAATAGAATACAAAAATACATGGTTTGATCTGGAATGCCGTAAAGAAAAAAGAGAATTAAATAAAAAAATCAGGCAGGTAAGGCAGAATAAGACTTCACAAAATATTATAGAACTAAATAGATGTCGGGAAAAATATAAGAAGTTCCTTTTATTAAAACAAAAACAATATCAACAAAGAAATTGGGATCGTATGCTTGAAGCTATTTATAAAAGATTTTCCAGACATATTGGTTATTAGTTGCTAAGGAACTAATAACATTAAACATGAATTGGATACCTATATTACGATGGAAACCTGGGTTTCTTACTATTCTTTAAAATTTTTTTCCCCTAGTGTTGAAGATGTGGGAATATTTTTGGACACAAATATGCAGAATTTTCTACCTTTTTTAATTACATAAGTATATTTCGCCATTGCAGTTTTAAAAAAAAGAAAAGCACCAGGCCCAGATATGATTCCTTCTGAAGTTTACCTGAGTGCCCTGCTTTATGGTCTACAATTTTGACTAAATATTTTAATTTTTGTGTCCAGAAACTGGTTTTCGAAATCCTGGAAGGGACCATAATATTTTCAATATATAAAAGGTGATAAAACAGATCCTAAAATGTATAGGCCTATTTCATTATTAGATAATCTGGAAATTGTTTTCTAAGTTAGTCCTAAATAGATTAAAGGAAGAATTAATAGGTTTAGGGGACTTTCTGAGCTACAGGCTGGATTTAGGGCTGGTTACAGCACAGCTGATAATTGTTTCATAATCAGACATCTTTATGAAAAATATGTTATGGTTAGAAAACAGTCTTTTTTTGCTGCCTTTATAGATTTCAGTACTGCATTCGACTTAGTATCAAGGAATGTTCTTTGGCTTATAATGAAGGAAAAAGGATTTACAATGGAATTGATAGCAATTATAAGAGAATTATATACTGCAACATGGGCTCAAGTGAGGTCAGGTACTCAGGGACAATTCTCTTCAACTTTCCCTACTAAAATGGGAGTAAGACAAGGCTCGTAATTGCTCCTCTCCTTTTTCTATATATATTGACAAATTGTTACGTGATTTAAATCTTAGTAATTCTGATTCTCTAAGATTAGGGATAAATGTTGTAGTGGTGTACTGGCCTCACGCTGATGACTTAGTCTTATTCTCTCTTACTGAATCCAGACTTCAAGCTAAATTAAATATACTTGCAATAACTGCAAATGAGCTTAACTTGAAAGTAAATATTCAAAAAGCCAGATTCTTCCGTTCTGGAAGCTAAAAATACAGTAAAAGAAATTTTGGATGCTAGGTTCTGATAAATTAGAGACTGTAGATAGCTATACACATTTGGGCCTTCAATTGACTAGGGATGGAAAATGGAATGTACAACTGGATACAATTTTAGTAAAATCAAAAGAGCGGCAAATTCCTTACTCATATGTAATAAAAATTTGGTGGAAACACAATTAGGCCTATTTTAAAGGCAGTTCAAGCCAAATATTATGCTCAAGCTTTATTTAATGCTAAAATTTGGCATCATAATAAAATGTATATATTAGATATTCCGTTAATAAACTGTTTAGAGAAACTTTAGGTTTACAAATTTTGTTCCTGCTGCGATATTGAGGGCGAGACAGGTTATTACTCTTTGCAGGCAGCGCTGATGCTAGAAAGATTAATTATTAGGTTAGAATACTTCACCATGACCAAAATAGGTTAACGGCTTTATGCTTACATGAAAATATTGGTGGTCCTCTTTAGGGAACCTAAAATCAGAATGGTTATCCCTAATATTTAATTTATTACAAAAAGTGAGGTTAACCTACTTATATCAGTATAGGGCAAGAGGAATCACTATTAGTTTAAAATATCGACCCTTTATCACAAAAGCATTCAGAGAATATTATAGAATTCTAGATTTAAATATGATTAAAAAGTTTAAATTGTTCCCATTTTTGAGGATAAATGATCTCTGTCATTATTATAGATATTACTTAGATATACTTACAGAAGCAGAAGATAGAAAACAATACACCAGATATAGGCTAGAAGTATTTCCAAATAACATTCTGGAAGCAGTTTATATGAAAAATTTTACTTCTAATGCTGGTTTTTGCTCTTGTACCTGCTCCACATTGGAAAACTTGGAACATGTTATGTTTGTATGTAAATGGTATACTATACCAAGAAAAAAATGGATATAGCCTTTATGCCAAACCATTCAAACAATAGATCAGAGCACCTTACTTGTTATTTTTACTACTAATGATGAAATTATAATTAAGGCTGTAGCTAAATATTTAGTAAACATCTCTAGAATACGTCTTGGCATAAAATGAAAAAAAAATGGATCTAACATTTATATTATATACTGTCAAATAGTAAAATATTTGTACTCTTTTCAAGCTAAAGCACTTTCTTTATAGGTAATTGCACAGAGTTGATTATTACCCATGTTTTTGCATTAAGTACTTTGACGGGCTGGAAGAGATGCTTTCCCTGTTTATTTATTTGTTTATTATAAAGAGTATATGTTGTAATTTTCTGTATATTGTAAATATATATATTTTTTGTAATAATTTGTCTTTTTGTCATGGTCTATGACCACTCAATAAACTTTTGACTGACTGACATTTAGAAATAGACTTGATAAACACCATCAGGCTGGGATTTTGCACTGAATTAACTTAGGCGAGCATAATGGACGAAAGTCTGAGCAGCTCTGTACTTTACCTATGATACCTATGAAATGAAATAGAAACATAAAAATGTGGAATTTGACGGCAGATAAAGACTGCTTGGCCCACCTAGTTTTCCCATTTCCCTACCTACTGCAAAAATTCCAGATCCTATTTGATCTGTAGTGTACCCTTTTCCTTCCTACCACTGGGGTTACCTTCTGCCTATCCATGCATTCTTGAATTCACCTATCATTTTTTGCCCCATGACCCCCTCAGAGCTGTTCCATGCATCCACTACTGTCACAGTGTGTGGGAATAAACATCAGACGAGGCAAATTTACAGGTTTAAAGCACACCATGGTGTGATATTTATTTTCCAAAAATTCGAAAAATAATAAATGAAAACAAGAAAATGCAAAGAAAATCACTACTTAACATCAGTAGTTTCTCACATAATACAGTCCTGAATCTTAGAGCTCCTAGGATTCTTCTCATCTGCGTTCAACAGCTTGTTTACAGTAGCAGCAGAACCTCTCTCCCCTCTCTCAGGGCTGCACCCCACTTGGCTGAACTCTACTAGACTGAACTGAAGTGAACTCATTGAAGAGGTTTTTATATCTTTTTGGTGGAATCACCAGACTGAGCCCTTTTCTATTTACAAGTCTGGACATGCTGTTTCATGTCTGAACATGTTGTTGCAAAACCAAGGCGGAGGGGTTGTTTCAGGGGATTTCCTGGTTCAGTTAAAGGTACAGTGTATATCTCCACAGATATCGACTCTATCTCTGATCCACAGTGACTAAGCACTTTTATACATAGAACCTTATACAGTAACAAGTTTATAATGTGAATTTATGAAAATACCTTAAGGATTTCTTATAACAGTATTAATCATGAAATTATTATTGTTTGATATGGCTTCTAATCATTTTTCTTTAAAAAGGCTTTACTAACTGTATTCATTCCTATTTATAAAGCTTTCATGTTTTTTGTACACAAAATGCACTTACGCACTTTACACAACACCTCTCCGGTGTTTGGCATCATTCCAGGGACTGGATGGATGGAAATGGAAAAAGAATGAAAAGAGAGAACTAGTAGGACTTTTAGCAGGGATAGTAAAGAGCTACGCTAGGTGGCCAACCTAGGGTAGGGAGAAAAGAAGAAAAGCAAAGAGAAAAGCGTTAACAGTTGCTAGGAAATAAGGAGATAGAAAAGTGATCCATCAGTCACAGCCGAGGGTGTAACCTGACTCTGCCAAAAACTACCCTTTCCATGAAAAAATACTTCCTCACATTGCCCCTGAGTCCCCCCCAAGCTTCATATTGTGACCCCTTGTACTTGCACATCTCTTTTTTTGAAGGATGCTGCCCTCCTGAACTTTGTTTATCCCCTTGAGATACTTGAGTGTCTCTATCATATCCCCCCCCCTCCCACCTTTCCTCTAGGGTATACATATTGAAGTCCTTCAGCTTGTCCTCATAAGGTTTCTGGTGTAGTCCCTGCACCATTTTTGTTGCTTTGGACTGCCTCCACCCTGTCTATGTCCTTACAGAGATGTGGTCTCGAGAACTGGACACAGTACTCCAGATGAGGTCTCACCAATTGTCTGTACAGTAGCATCACTACCTCCTGTTTATATTGGTGATACCTCTTCCTGTGTATCCCAGCATCCTTTAGGCTTTCCCCACTGCAGTCTCACATTGCTTGGCCACCTTTAGCTCATCTGTTATGACTACTCCCAGGTCCCTTTCCTGTTTGGTTTTCGTCAGTACCTCCCCATCGTGTATTCCTCTCCTGGGTTTTTGTTCCCCAAGTGCGTGATTTTGCACTTCTTTGCATTGAATCCAAGCTGCCACACTCTTGACCATTCCTTCAACATGCCTAGGTCCCTTTTCATTTTCTCCACCCCCCCCCGCCCCCGGAGTGTCAGCCTGTTGCAGATTTTAGTGTCGTCTGCAGAGAGGCATACCTTCCCTTCTAGCCCGTCTGCAATGTCGCATATGAAGACATCAAAGAGGACAGGTCCCAGCACTGAACCCTGTGGCACCCTGCTGGTTACCCCCTTCTCCTTGGATTGAACTCTGTTTACCACCACCCTCTGTGTCCTATTGCTCAGCCAATTTCTGACCAAGTTTACCACCTTGGAACACACTCCCAGATTGCCCACTCTTGTGTGGGACGGTGTCAAATGCCTTGCTAAAATCTAGGTAGGTCATGTCTATCACCCCTCCCTGATCAACTACCCTGGTCACCCAGTCAAAGAAATCTATCAGATTTGTTTGACAAGACCTCCACGGTGTGAATTCATGTTGCCTTGTGCCCCTCTGGCCTCACAATATTCTACAATCTTTCCTTTAACATCGATTCCATTATTTTCCCCACCACTGAGGTCAAACTGACTGGCCTATAATTTCCAGCTTCCAGCTTGCTCCCACTTTTGTGGAGGGGTATCACATTTGCCCTTCTGCAGTCCTCCAGTACCACTCTCTCCTCCAGCAGTTTGTTGAATAGGGCTGTCCTAGTGGTGTCACTAGCACCTCTCTGAACTCTTTTACTATTCTGAGTTGTATCCCATCTGGCACCATTGCCTTGTCCACTTTCAGTTTCGAGAGTTTCGCGTGGGAGCTCTTGCAGCAGGCTATTACCATAAGGACTATGCTGCCAGGCACTAGAACCCCATCGGAACCTTCTAGCTAGCAGTCTTCAGCTGACCGCCCCCGAAGCCGGCTTGACCCCGACATCGGCTAATGGTTCACAAGGGGGCAGTCCCCAGCCCCACCTCATTTCTTTTCCCACCATCGACCTGTCTGCTTCAGCACTTAGGTCGCCTTCTAGAACTCCACTAGTGTTTTCAGTAAGTTTTTCTTATTTTATGCAAAGAAAAGTCCACTTTTCTTCAGATTTTGTCTCTCCTGCATGTCTTCTTTGCCGTCGTTAGTCTCCTCTGCATAGAAGTAGAGGACCAAGTGTGCCTGCAGTTGACAGATCCTGGCCAAGGACAAGCACGAGGCCTGTATCTACTGCCTGGGGCCTGACCATGGCACCAAGGTCTGTCCCATCTGTTGTGGCTTTACCGGCTGGACTCGCATCCACCCCCCCTTAAGGCACTGAAGGCACACATCCTGGAGCAGCAGTTGGCTGTTATGCAGAGTTCACCAGCCGAGAAGTCTGCCTCTTCTTCCCATTCTTCCAAGCATAAAGAGAAGGAAAAAGGATTCAAACGGGCGCAAGCCCCATGAGAAGGACCGGGGTAGGTCTAAGGGTCACTCGCACTCCCGGTTCCCGCACCACAAAAATAACTCCTCGGGCTCTAACTCCGGGGGCTCGGATCACTCCTCCCGCCACTCTTGCCATTACTCTGGGTGACAGGACTCCTTCACTCCCGCCAAAACCCCAGCATCGGGGAGTGGAAAACAAGGCCTGGGCTCATCTACCCCAGGCTTCTCTACCCCGGCCTTGGTTACCCTGCAGACGAAGGCCACACCCATACGGTCACCGTCCACCTCAGGGGTCGGGACCTCCTCGTCTGCTGGCGCAGGGACCTCTGTCCCTTCATGCAAAGTCCCAGCGTCGGTCTCTCCCAGTGCTCTGGGTAAGACCAAAGAGCACCGGGGTTGGGAGTTGGTCTCCAAACTGACCTTGGCTCACCGCACCTCGACCTCTCAAAAGACTACGTGCAAGCCAACAACGGTCCACAAAGCCTCCAGCTCCAGACCGTCGACTACCCAGGCCAAGGGATGTACGTCAGGTACGGCCTCTCTGGACCTCACTAGTTTGCCGATCCAAGAGCCCTCTGTCCCTTACTCTCAAGGGGACCAGTCTGCCCCTTCCCCCAGGGATCAACCGGATCACCCTTCTACTACTGTCACTCCACCCACACCGGGTGACCAAACACCTTGTTCCCTGATGGGCACCGTGGTTCCCCCCAGTTTTCCTAGGCAGAACTATTGGAGATCTTTCAGTTCTGGTGGGGCCAGGTTAAACAGGATATCCTTCCCCCGCAGCCGGATGCCACCCCGAATCCGGATGCGGACAAGGACTAGGGCAGGGGTGACAAACTGTCCTCACCCACTCCAAAATCGAAGTCCCGCTCTCCCAGACCCACCGACTCTTGTGGCGGGACTTTGCACTGGGGACGGTGCCACCAGCATTGCTTCTGCTCACCGAGTACATGCCATCGTCGCTCCTCCAGCTGTAGGTGGTCTGATAACCGACGATGGTCAGATAGCTGTCGCTGGTTCCACAGCCATAGCCGGTCCTCTAGTGGGCGGTATTCAGACAAAGGACGCAGGTCTTCCTCCAGATCTAAATCTGCTTCCCTCTCTTCTAGAGAGCCTGGATTGGACTGTAATGCCTTGGGTTCCAACTGATCTGTTTCTTGAGATAGGTATGCCTCGCCATAGAGGAAGAACACCCTTAGATCACCTCCTGATGATCCTATCTTTATGGACATCCTGGAGCATATCTAGACATCCAGTGAATGGGAGACAGAGGATCTGGATCCAGAGCACTGGAGATTGGCCAAGTACCGGAAGCAGAGGGAGCCAATACCCTTGGTCATTCCTCCTTTAGTGGATACATTCCAGGACCTTACCAAGAATACTGTGAAGCATCCCTATACCACTCTGGCGGTCTCTAAAAAGTCATACAGGCTGTATCAGGCACCGAGGGGCAAGACTTTCTTGGCGGAACACCCTCAGGTGGACTCATTGGTTATCACGACTGCTCACGATATGTCAAAGAAGCTGAAACACCTTAGCTCGTAGCCTCGCAACACAGAGTCCATATTTCTAGACCAGGTGGGCAAGAAAATATATTCTGCCTCCACCTGCTCTATAAGATCTTTAAACTTTCACACACACATGGTCTAGTACCAGAATGCGCTGTGGGAGAAAGGACTAGAGGTTGCTCATGCCTTGCCAGACTCTACTTAAGTTGGGAACAGACGTAGGCACTCATGTCCTGAGGGCCTTGTACGATACTGCAGATACGGCTTCTAGGGCAGCAGCATCTGGCGTTTATCTTAGGCGCCACGCCTGGCTCAGAGTCTCTGCATTCTCCCAGGATCTGCAGTCTGGTATCCTGGACCTTCCCTTCCAGGGTTCTATAGTTTTTGGGGAGGAGATGGAGAAACTGATATCCCATCTCCAGGAGTCCGGGAAATCCATCTGGTCCATCTGAAAAATGTTCAAGGGGGGGACTGTAAGCCTTTTCAGATACGGCCCTTTTGGAATTCCTCAGGGCAAAATTTCTGCAACCAGTTCCAGCAGAGAGGAGTTTTCAAGAAGTCGGCAACAACCCAAACCCCTGGGAGCTCTACCTCTAGAGGCCCCAAGCCCTCCCAGCCCTCTCTGCCTGTTCCCAGATCCACCGAATGACTCAGTACCCACCCACCCCCTCTAGCGGAGGCCATGGGGGAGGCAGTAGGGGGTCACTTCTCCCTTTACCAAGAGAGATGGAACAACATCACCACAGACCTCTGGGTGTTGGCTCTGATCAAGAGAGGACATACTTTAGAGTTCCTACAGATCCCTCTGGACCAGCCACCAGGGTCCTACCATTATCTTCCTTTTCACATACCTCTTATAGAAGGAGAGATCCAGGCCCTTCTGTGGAAGCGGGCAATAGGGCCGGTCCCCCCCGGAACAACAGGGGCAGGGCCATTACTCACATTTCTTCCTGGTCCCAAAAAAAACACCGGAGACTTTCGGCCCATTCTGGATCTCAGCTCTCTAACCTCTTTATTGAGTACAAGCGGTTCAGAATGGTCACTCTTCCATTGTACAGAATGGTCACTCGTCCAGGCCTCATCCCCCTCTTGCACCAAGGGAACTGGCTCTGCTCCCTGGAGATGCAGGATGCCTACCTGTACATATGGGTCTTTCCTCCTCGTCGGAAGTTTCTGAGGTTCCACTTCCAGGGAGACATTACCAGTTCCGAGCCTTACCGTTTGGCCTCTCCTGTGCTCTTCGAGTCTTCACCAAGTGTCTAGTGGTGGTGGCTACGGCTTTACGACGCCAGGGCCATTACATTTGCCCATACCTGGATGATTGGCTCGTGGCAGCTCCTTCCAGAGTTCAACTATTTCACATTCTGGGAGATACCTTTACACTCTTCCGAGAGTTGGTGATCACCCTGAACCTTCCAAAGTCATCCGCATGGCCCAGTCAATGACTCCAATTCATCGGAGCAGTCCGGAACATGGTACAGGGCATGGCCTTTTTCCCAGAAGACAGGGGAGATCGCCTAAGGAGCTTAGCCCGAGCAATATACATGGTTCCCCAGATCCCAGCCAGGACCTTCCTCAGACTTCTGGGGCATATGGCGGTGGCCATTCCTATAGTCCTATGGCCCACCTCCACATTAGGGTTTCCTAATGGATGCTCAGGGTGCAATGGGACCAGAGGTCAGATGACCTAGACCAGCCTGTCAGGATCTCCAACCCAATCCGAAGGACTCTTTTCTGGTGGCTAGACACCTTCAACCTGGGATGAGGGGTCCCTTTCTGGCAGGAGCCCTGAGATGGGTTCTGACTACAGATGCTTCCGGTCTTGGTTGGGGTGCTCACCTGGAGAACAGACAGACCCAAGGGACCTGGTCTCCAGACGAGCAGATATTCCACATCAGTGTCCTAGAGATGCAAGCGGTCCTGAATTCTCTGCAGGCATTTCAGTTGGACCTTTCGCCAGGCCCTCTTCTCATCCAAACGGACAACATGTCAGTAGTGTTTTACATCAACAAGCAAGGAGGCATACATTCTTTCCCCCTTTGCCGGGAGGCAGTGAAGGTCTGGCATTGGACTCTGGAATGCTACTTAGACCTCACCGCTGTTCATGTTCCAGACATCCAAAACATCTTGGCCGACAGCCTTAGCTGGTCTTGGTCCAAGGCTCATGTGGGGGAGTTCCTTTAGTCGGTGGCAGACCAGCTGTTTTGACAGATGAGGCCGTCCAGAGTTGGACCTCTTTGTGTCTCCACTCAGCGCCAAACTGCCTAGTTTCTGCTCGCTAGAGCCCAGGCCTGGTGTTTTCTGGCCAGATGCGTTGTCCCTCTGTTGGACAGGGAGGTTTCTGTACATCTTCCCTCCCTTTCCCATTCCCCAGGGGGTCCTCCTGAAGTTGCAGGCCGAGGGAAGAGGGATGATCCTCATCACCCCCTATTGGCCTTGGCATATTTGGTTCCCACTACTTCAGCAGCTGGCAGTGGAGCCTCCAATATGGCTGCTGCTGAGTTTGCACTTGCTATCGCAAGATCAGGGCACGCTGGTCCATACGGACCTCAAATCTCTGCATCTTCATGCATGGCTCAAGTCCAGGTGTGGGGTCTCCCAGGAGGTGGCGGATGTTCTCGTCGCAGTGAGAAAACCATCGACTAGATCTACTTATGCCATGAAGTGGAAAAGATTTTTTAATGTGGGCTTCACCCTGTCACTTGGATACATTTGCCTGTCCAGTGAAATTTTAGAGTATCTCCTCTCCTTATCAAACCAAGGCTTGAGCTGCTCCTCCATTAAGGTACATCTTTCTGCTGTTTCTGCTTACCACGTACCTATGGGGAGGAACTCTCACCCAGCTAGACGTGTCCTGCACCTTTTTGAGGAGCATACTACATATTAAGCCTCCCAGCAGAGATCCCATTTCACTCTGGGATCTCCTTTTCATGCTCAGAATACTTTCTGTTTCCCCATTTGAACCTACCATGGACTGCAAGCTTCGTCTCCTTTCTTGGAAAGCATTATTTTTATTTGCTGCTACTTCTGCTCTGAGGATTTTCGAACTTCAGGTCCTGTTGTATAAGGAACCTTAGTAATTTTCCATAAGGACAGGGTGTCGTTGCGTACTACCCGTAAGTTTTTACCCAAGGTAGTGTCAGAGTTCACGTTTAATCAGGAACATTAACCTGCCAGTGTATTATCCCAACCACTCAAACCAAGAGGAAGCAATCCTGCATACTTTGGATGTCCACAGGGCGCTACGGTGCTCTCTCAACCGTACTGCTCCATATTGTAAGACAAGATCAGCTATTTGTGGGCTTCGTGCCTCGTTGTCAGTGTGCTCTGGTGTCTAAACAGACCTTATCTAAATGGCTGGTGAACTGCATTGTCCTCTGCTATAACAAGTACAATAAACCCCTTCCAGGCTCGGTACGGGGTCATTCCACCAGGGGAGTAACTGTTTCTTTTGCTTCTATGCATAATGTCTCTACATTTGCGCAGTGGCTACCTGGAGCTCTGTGCATACCTTTATCAAGCACTACAGCTTGGACATTGCCTCTTGGCGAGGAGCAGGTTTTGGCCTGGCTCTCCTCCAAGGCCTCCTATCCTGATGCCTTTTTCTGGCAGTTGCACTTCAGCCTCCTCCCAGGCCAACCTGTCTTGATCCTTTTTTCTGGGACTCTTTGGAACTCAGTCCATATGGTAATAGCCTGCTGCAAGAGCTCCCACTCGAAGTAAGATAGTATAGTTACATAAGAACTTACCATAACAGTAGGTCTTCTAGAGAAGCTCTTGCAGCAGGCACTGCTTTCCCTCCCTCCTTCCCCCTGGTGAGTCTCTGCATCTTTTTTTACGGCAAGCTACTGCCCGGTCTGCCTGCCGGCCTTAACCACGGGTCTCCGGCAGGTGAACTGAGGTGGTGCTAGGGACTCCCTCTTATGTACCATAGGCCAACGGGGTGGAGCCGGTGTTGGGGGCGGTCCCAGCTGAAGACTGCTAACTAGAAGGTTTCTGTGGGGTCCTAGTGCCTGGTGGCATAGTCCTTATGGTTATAACCTGCTGCAAGAGCTCCTCTTGAATATCTACTGTTATGGTAAGTTCTTACGTAACTGCACTTTCCTTAAGGACTGTCTCCTCTGTGAATGGATTATTGTCCACCCCCTTCCATGCTTGTTACTACTGCCATTTGTGGTCTGTCACCTTCCTTTTCTTGTATTATAAAAAGGGTCTGAGAAATGGAGCTTTCTGATTGGCTGCAAACATTCTAACAGCCTTATGTTAATCTTTTATTAACATACATATAGAGCTTAGCCATATACTGAACAAGGTTTAACACTGTTTAAAAACATTTTTTATTATAATAGCAATAAGGCACTCCCAGGGATTATGTTAATGGTCAATTAATCACCCTCTAGAGGCATGTGGCACTCGGCTACACCTCGTGCCACTGTACACCCCTAGAAGGTGATCAACAGACCATTAAAATAACTTGGTCATGCCTTATTGCTTAATGAATACTGAACAGATGTATTTGTTTAGGATTTCAGCTTTTCTCAGTCCGCCTCAACACACTCCCCATTTAGCCTCACAATCCCTCCATTTGCTTTTTTTCTATCCCTAATGCACCTGAAAAAGGTTTTGTCTCCCTCTTTTACTGTTTGGGCTATTCTTTCCTCTGTCTATGCCTTTGCACACCTAACTGCTTTCCCTGCCTCCCTCAGTTTTGTCTGATACAGTTCCCTGTCCTCCTCCCTCTGTGTTACCTTGTACTTTCTGAATGTCTGTTTTTCTCTCTCACCTTCCCTGGCACTTCTTTTGAAAACCATAGTGTTTTTTTCTTTCTTTTTGCTTCATTAACTAGATACATAGATACATAGACAGTGTCGGCAGATAAGGGCCTATGGCCCACCCAGTCTGCCCATTTGAGCTTGTAAGTTCAGTTTGTTTTCCTAGAAGTCTGTTTCCCCTTACCCCTGACCTCTAGAATTCCTTTATGTCTATCCCATGCATTCTTAAATCCCGTGATTGTTTCAGCCCCCACCACTTCCTCTGGCAGGGTGTTCCACTTGTCCACCACCTGCTCTGTGAAGAAATTCTTTCTCATGTTTCCTCTGAATCGTCCTCCCTCCAGCTTCATCCCATGCCCTCTAGTCCTGGAACATCTTTTTCGCTTAAAAATAGTGTTTCCCTGCACCCTGTTCTTCCCTGTAAGATACTTGTATGTCTCTATCATATCCCCTCTCTCCTTCCCCTCCTCCAGGGGGTACATGTTCAGTTCCTTCAACCTGTCTTCATAGGACTTGTGATGCAATCCATGTACCATCTTTGTTGCCCTCCTCTGAACCTTCTCTACCCTGTCTATGTCCTTACGTAGGTATGGTCTCCAGAACTGTACACTGTAGGTGGGGCCTCACTAGTGTCTTGTATAGCGGAATTATGACCTCCTTTTTCCTGCTGGTGATGCCCCTGCCTATACATCCCAGCATCCTATTTGCTTTACCTGCTGCCTTGTCACACTGTTTCCCTACCTTGAGGTCATCAGAGATGACAACCCCAAGATCCCTTTCCTGCTTGGTGCATGCTATATCCTCACCCCCCAACTGATATATTGTGCCAGGGTTTTTGTGCCCCATATGCATTATCTTGCACTTCTTTGCATTGAATTTCAACTGCCAAACCCCTGACCATTCTTCAAGTTTCTGCAGGTCACTTCTCATTCTGAGGAGCTTCACAACTAGCTTCACACAAATGCTTGTTGCCTCTGCTATTGCTCCTTTAAGGTTATCCCACTGTTCCTTGACCCTGCCCCTCCCCGCCAAAATCCTTGCTTTTGTGTGACTTGATTCTTCTACTGTCTTCACCTTGAACCATACTGTATGGTGCTTGCTGGACCCTAGATGGTTGCTCACCGATACATCTGTTATTCTATCACCATTTGTGAGCACTAGGTCTAATATCACTCCCTCATGGGTGGGCTCCCCCACCAGCTGTCTGAGGTATGCCCCTGCAGGGCATCCGATGTGTCCCTGCTCCTGGATGTGGCTGCAGCACAGGTGTTCCAGTTCCCATTGGCATAGTTAGAGCCTCTACCACCAACACTTCCCCTTTCTTTGCCATTTTATAGATGGTTTCCTTTCTACCAGTACTCTATTTCCTCCCCTTGCGTTGGGGGTCTGTAGATAACCCCTGTGGAGATGGTGGTGCCATGACCCACATTGCCTCCTCCCCTCCCTGCTTTCCCTTAATCTCAGTTGTTTTGATCCCCTCTCTGATGTAGATAGCTACCCTCCTCCCTTTTTGCCCTCCCTGTCTTTCTTGAAGACTGTGTACCCTAGTGTGGTAACATTCCAGTCATGGTTTCTTGCGTACCATGTTTCTGTGACTGCTGCAATGTCCAGATCTTCCTCTGCCATCAAGGCAACTAGGTCTGAGATCTTGTTACACGGGCTACGGGCATTTGTGCACATGGCCTTCCATGTTTTGATGGCTTCACCCCTACTAGTTCTTATCCTATTCCTTCCCCTATGCCTCCCCTGACTTTACCCCCTGTGTCAGACCCTTTTGCAGGTCTCTCATCCTTAGTATCCCTCATTTCTGACTACCTTAACCTGGGGGGGCAGTTGGATCTTCTCTGCGTACTCCCACCTTCCCCCTTGGCTAGTTTAAATGCTTGCCAATGAAACATTTAAACCTCTCACTCAGAATCCTGATCCCCTCCCCGGATGGATGCAGACCATCTGTCCGTACAGACGTGCATCCCTCCAGGTGGACCCCCAGTCCCCAATGAAGTCAAATCCCTCAGCTTTGCACCAGTTCTTCAGCCATTTGTTGAAACTCCTGGTGCAGAGCACTCTGGCCTCTCCAATGCCGTAGACAGGTAACACTTCTGAAAAGGTTACTGTGTGTGTCACCTGTCTTAGACCACTCCCCAACTCCGTGAACTACCTCTGCACTGCCCTGAACTCATCCCCAGCCAGGTCATTTCTCCCCAGGTGGACAATGACATCTACTTCACCCTTCCGTCCTGCTGCCCCAGGGATCCTTTGGATTCACTTCCCATCCCTTCAAGCCATGGCACCAGATATGCACTTGACCTCCTTGTCGCCCTCCCTCAAAACTACCCCCCCAATAAAAAAGTCCCCCACTAGGATTTGCTTCCATCTCCTCTGGGGCCCTGTGACTCTCCCTGGGGGTCTCCACTGTGGAGGTTCCCCGCATCCATCTTGTCCACCACTGCGGGCACCACCAATGGACAGGCCCACCCCACCAGAATGGCATAGGAGTTGTGGAGTGGAACTACAGGTGGGATGCTCCTCTGCCCAACCTCCCTCACCCTCCCTGAGCCCACCGTTGTCCGACCACCCCTCCTTATTGGCATCTTCTGAGGCAGCGGGGATGGACTTGGTGGTCCCTGCGTGGGGGAGGAGGCCTCCCGAACCCTAGCCAATTTGGCCCGGAGACGAGCAAACTCTGCCCCCAACCCAGAGAGGTGCATGCAGATGGGTCAGCACCGCAGTCTCCAGAACGTGTCCCTGAAGACTGCTGCTCCATGGCCACTGCACTGCACCACTCCCAACATGTCTGTTTTCTTCTCCTTGATGAGCTTTAGTCACCAGATCAGTGCCTTTTTTTATGTTATGTAGCCAGCAGTTTTGTTAGAGACTATGCAAAAGACTCTTCGCTCAGTATATCAGTGAGCTTTTTCACAGACTTTAGTGACAACTGTAGGTGCCACCCTTTTTTGCTTTACGTTCAAACAACACATGGTTTTGTTAAAGAGAATAAGAACCCTTCCCTCAGAGCTTCAGATCCACCGCTATCCACACACACTTGATTTTTTTTTTTTAAACAAACAAACAGCACAAGGTTTTGTTAAAGAGTTTAAGAACCCCCCTCAGGAGGCTGGCCAGGTGGCGCTGATGGTTGAGGCACTGGACACCACACCTCACAGGCGACCAGAGATCTTACTTCGAGAAACAGCTCTTGCAGCAGGTTACACCTTTTGGACTGAAGCCAACAGGCACCAGGACCCCACAGAAATTTTCTAGCTAGCAGTATTCAGCGGGGACCGCCTCTGACGTCGGTCCCGCCCCCGACGTCAGGCACAGTACATAAGGAAGCGGTCCCCCAGAATCCCCAGTTCTTTTCCTGCCGTTGTCTTGCCAGCATCGACCTCTTGGTCTCTACCTAGCGAATGACAACTTAGAACTTCAAGAGTTTCTCCAAACTAATGTTCCTCTCCAACTCCTTCACTGGAGGGATACCTTTCCAAGTGTGCCTTCGGAAAACAGATCCCTTTTAATAATACTCATTCCTCCTGCATGCGGTGCTTAGGCCTGGGCCACGACACCAAGGCCTGCACCTTCTGCCAAGGGTTCAACAGCCGCATCAGGATCCACCATCAAAAGGCACTTCAGGCTTATCTGCTGGAAGAAAAACTTAGTAGGATGGACCAAGAACCTTCCTCCAGGGGCGATTCTTCTTCCAAGGCCCATAAACACTGGGACAAGCACTGGGAGAAAGCAAGGTCCAGATCCCCGAACCGGGCCTCGGACTCCTGTAGCTCAGGCTCCACCAGGTCAGACCGCTCTCCCTCCATTTGCTCGTTCTCAGCCCCTTCCGGTCAAAGTCCGAGCCTCAGGCGGCTCTTAGACTCTCCAGCCCATCAAGACTTCAAGGCCCTCAGCTTCCCCCACTCCCTCTCAGGCCTCTTGGAAGTCTTCCTCATCGACCCGATGTTGGGACCCCGACTCCAGATCGGCCTCCCAGCCTCCCAGAGGTCCGGATCCACCACCCAGAAAGACTAAAGACCTGACGTCCCTAAAGCGGACGTCGGACCCAACGTCAGCCAAGCATACGAAGTCAGCCAGGCATTCACCGGAGCCGCGGACACCAGCCAGGCACCCGACGCCAACCGGGCGTTGGCCAGACCCGAAGGCATCGGTCAAGCGACCGACGTCAGCCTCGCATTCACCAGAGCCGAAGACTGCCCCCCAGTCACCGGTGGACACCGGTCACAGGGATTCAACGGAGGAGGACACAACGCTGCCTGAAGACCAGGCAGGCGACACTGAGGATGCCAGGCTCCCGAGGGAACCTTCGCCCACCCCGGAGACACCCGCGGACCTGACGCCCAACCCCGGCAACAGACCACCGGCATCAGGCCTGTTGTCTGGCATGAACCTGCAAGAAGTAAAGGACCTCTTTACTTTCTGGTGGGACACCATCCGAAAGGATGTGGTCCCTGTAAAACCTCCTCCTCCTTCACCTCCTCGCCCCTTCTCCACCAAAGGGGCCAGCAGGACGACCACCAACCCGTAAGGAACAGACTCCGCCTCCTAGGGGTAGATCCAAGGACCGAGAATGTCTCCCTCAAGATCTCCATCAGTGTCCCCCAGCCCCAAGCAACCCAGACGTTGTCGGCATACTCCGTCAGGGGAGGACTCAAGATCGGATATCTCTGATTATTCCAGATCTCCTTCTCCACTCAGCATTCCATCACATGACCTTCCTAGGTCTCCTCTGGATGATCCCTCTTTCTCTGAGATCATGAGGCACATCCAGGACAACATGGGGTGGGATGCTGAAGGCCTCGACCCCGAATAGCAGCGCCTTGCCCGTTATCCTCGGCAGAAAGACTCAAAGCCTGTGGTAGTGCCACCCTTTGTGGACACCTTCGCGGACGTCACCACGGCTGTGTGGAAGCATCCGCACTCCACTCCCCCTGTGCTGAAGAAAGCTGACCGTTTGTACAAGGCCCCGAGAGAGGACCAGTACTTGGCTCAACAACCTCTGGCAGACTCCCTGGTCATTGCAGCCTCACATGACCAGCCCCAAAGACCGGAACACATGAGCACACAGCCACCGGACCAGGAATCCAAACAATTGGATGCCCTGGGGAGACGCATCTATGCAGCTGCTACATGCTCCATCAGGTCCCTGAACTACCAAACCCACATGGTACAATTTCAGAACGCCCTGTGGGAACAGGGCCAGGACCTGGTCGATAAACTTCCGGATGGCTATCAGAAGGCGGAGCTCCTAAACCTTCTCCGCACAGGGTCTGATGTGGGTACCCAGGTACTACGAGCCGCATATGATTCTGTGGATTCGTCTGCCAGAGCTGCAGCTTCAGGCGTCTGTCTCCGGCGACACTCTTGGCTTCATATCTCCGGCTTCACCCCGGACGTACAGAAGAACATTCTTGACGTCCTCTACAATGGCGAAGTATTTTTTGGTGAACCCTCGGAGAAGGTTATCACCAAACTCCAGGATGCTGGGAAGGCAGTCAGATCTGTACAGGCCATGTACATATCCAGGCCTGGTTCCTTTCATAGGAACCAGAGCCATTTTCGCAGCCAGCAAGAAAGGCAGCAGCCATGTTCTGGCCAGCAACAAAGGGGCACTTTTCAGTGGAAAGCCCAGGCTAAGTCATCCCCAGGTAGAGCCCAACGCTACACTAAACTGGCCAGCCTGCAGGGACCAGTGCTATCACAGCAAGACTCCTTCCCGGCCCCCGCCCCTCCTCTAGATCAACGGGCACAAAAGGTTGGGGGTCGCGTCACTCACCACTTTTTAGGGTGGCAGTCGATTACCACTGACCTCTGGGTCCTCCAATTGGTCAAGAAAGGTCACTTCATAGAATTTCTCAACCACCCACCGGCAAGACCTCCCCTGCTTCCCCGTTACTCGGGTCAGCACGCCCTGTTCATACAGCAGGAGGTGCTCGTGCTTCTGGGAAAAGAAGCGATAGAGCACGTACCACGGAACCAGAGGAGTGCAGGATATTATTCTCACTTCTTTCTGGTTCCCAAGAAAACAGGGGACCTCCGTCCGATACTGGACCTCAGCGACTTTGAGTCGGTCCTGTACAAACGCTTCCACATGGTGACCCTCCCAGGTCTGATTCCCATGCTAAAGCAGGGTGCATTTCTAGCGTCCTTGGACATGCAGGATGCTTACCTGCATATACCCATTGCTCAAGCACACAGGAAGTTTCTGTGCTTTGAGTTTCAGGGCCACCATTATCAGTTCTGAGCCCTCCTCTTCAGACTGTCATCGGCACCTCGGGTATTCACGAAGTGCATGGCGGTCGTAGCAGCGACTCTGAGGAGACAAGGCCACTACGTGTTCCCCTACCTGGACGACTGGCTTCTCATGGTGCCCTCTCGGGAGGCCTTGATGTCCGCCATTCATTATACTCTGTCTCTGTTCGAGACGTTGGGCATCATTATCGATCAAGAGAAGTCACACCTGGTTCCGTCACAGACTCTGCAGTTCATAGGCGCAGTTCTGGACACCGTCCATGGGAAACCTTTTCTTCCCCAGGACAGAGCGGAACACATCAGATCCCTCATCAGGGACATTTTGGCGAAGACCACCGTTCCTGCCAGATTGGTCCTTTGCCTGCTCGGACACATGGCTGTGGCCATTGCAGCAGTCCCACTTGCTCGTCTCCACATGCGGGTGACCCAGTGGATATTATGGGTCCAATGGGATCAAAAGCAAGACCATCTGCAGCTTCCAATCTGGATCACGAAGGCTGTGATCTGGGATAGGCAATGGTGGCTAGATCCGAAGAATCTATCAGTGGGAGTCCCCTTCATTGCACCGTCTCCGATTGTGACACTCTCCACAGATGCTTCAGGGCTCGGATGGGGTGCACACCTCGACGGTGTCCGGTCTCAGGACCTGTGGACAGCCCAAGAGACTCATCTGCGCATAAATATCCTGGAAATGAGAGCAGTTCTTTACGCCCTGCAGGTCTTCCAGTCAGAGATTCCACCTAGTACTCTTCTGTTACAGACAGACAATTCCACGGTGATGTATTACCTCAACAAACAAGGAGGCGCACATTCCTACCCGCTTTGCAGGGAGGCCATGAGGGTGTGGGATTGGGTTTTGCAACACGGCGCAAACCTCATTGCTGTTCATGTCCCAGGAGTGGACAACATCATTGTAGACGGCCTGAGTCGCTCTCAGGCCAGAGTCCATGAGTGGGAACTACTCCGGGAGGTAGTAGAGGATCTGTTTCTCAGATGGGGTACACCAGAGTTAGACCTTTTCGCGTCCCCATCCAATGCAAAACTTCCCAATTTTTGCTTGCTAGATCCATGGCCTGGTGTTTTCTGGTGAGATGCGTTGTCCCTCTCCTGGGTGGGTAGATTCCTCTATGCTTTCCCCCCCTTTCCGTTGATCCAGAGGGTCCTTCTGAAACTTCGCAGAGAGCAAGCGATGCTGATACTTATTTTTCCGTTCTGGCCTAGGCAGATCTGGTTCCCTCTGCTACATCAGCTATCCCGGGAACCTCCGGTGCCTCTGCCAATCAGCTCTCACTTGTCATCTCAGGAGGAGGGCTCCTTGGTCCATCTGGACCTTCATTCGCTGAGCCTGCACACTTGGCTCCTAGAGACATAGCCATTTTGCGACACGGGGTCTTGCAAGAGGTAGCTGACGTTCTGGTGGCCGCGAGAAAACCAGGCACTCATGCTACTTATGCCATGAAATGGTGCCGTTCTAGGGACATGGATATGTTGTTCATCCACACTTATTGACAGGTTCCTTGCCGCTTTAAATCTTGCCAGAAGGTCTTCAAGCTGGCTCCTCCCACCCACCCGGGTGGTAAAACTCTCGGCTCCGCCCCATGACGCCAGATCTTCCTTACCGCTTGGAAGCTCAGGTTCCCTCCTTAACGCTCTGCGTATAAGACTGGTTCCTAACTTTTCGGTTTTCCGAAATTAAACTCCTAGGTTTTCTAGACTTCGGTCAACTTTTTCCCTCGCGGCTGCGATGGACAAATCGACTCCGGGTTTCCGGAGATGCCCATGCGGGCAGAAGATGTCTCGGACGGATCCGCACTCCATGTGCATCTACTGCTTGGGCCTTGAGCACGACCCGCAGGCTTGCGACCTGTGCTCTTCTTTCTTGGCCTATGTCCCAGAAGCCGTGCTGCCCATCTGCAACTGGGCGACCGAAGCGTTACCCTCCGGTAAAATGAAAAGCCGGTTAGCGGTTTCCAGCAGCCAGGCTCGGCGGATCAGCCAGAGCAGATGATCGCCCTAGAAGAGGCGGCGCGAACCGCGCATCTTCGACGCCGCAGCATTTATCCGCTCTCCCTGGGATCCTCATATACTGCTTCCTTTAAGGAGCTTTGTCTGACTCTGTCCACCAAGGAGGGCCTTCATCTTCGGGACCTTCCTCTCGGTCCAAAAAGAAGAAGGACAAGGGTAAGTCCGTCCATGGACTCTCTTGGGAGCGGGAGAGGTCCCCCTCCCGAGTGGTCGACCATCGACTTGATTACGATCCTTAAACCTGACCCACTGGCTTCACGTGTCTCTGTCAGGTCAGTTGACCGAGACTCCTGTCGCATGATCGAGATTTTTCTCGACTTCGTTGGACGGTTATCAACCAGAAGCCGAAAATCCTCTCCCAGTTCCCCGGTGGCAGTTCAGGATCCCGTCGTGCCAGTGCCTCCATTTCCGAGCCCATGGGTGTTCCTTCCGAGCCGAGGGAGGAGTTCCCTGTGCCTTCCCTGCACCCTCCTCGGAAAAGCGGAGGTTCGTGGTCTCGGTCTCGGACTTCTTCGCGGTCAGCGATCCCGCCACCATAGGCGGTCTCGGTCTCGTTTGCACAAGCCGGCGCGCCGCTCATCCTCGTCCTCTTCCTTGGATGAGGGAGGCTTCGGCTCAGAGTTGTGTCGGCCATCACGAGGACCCTCATGGCCAACAACTTCTGTTGGCGGGGAATAAACAGGCAGCGTCGCCTTCCCCGGCTATTAAGTGACTGTCATCGGAGTGGCCGAAGCAACCCCTTGCTTTAGCCGAGGCGCCTGTTTCCAGGCCTGTTGCTCAGCCAAAACCAGCTGCTCCACCGATTATGGTGGAGCCTCCACCTCCATAGCCATTGTTTGGGGCTCCGACCAAGAACTCTCGGTCGGCTCAGGGTTTACCCCATAGGCTGTCGGTCACCCTCACTCCCTATCACGCTCGGCAGGTGGAGGGTGGCTCAGGCCCGAGGCAGCTCTTGTGGACTCTTCCGAGTCCGACGACGATTCCTCCCTTTTCTCCAGGCGAGTGGACTTGGAGTCCTCTGGGGGTCAGTCACTGGACGATAGCCCTTCGTCCTTTCTGGGTTTGCTTAGGCTCATCTCGGAGTCCACCGGGATGTAGCTCGAGCCCGTATCCAAGTGGGCCAAGTATCCCCTCATGGAGATATTGGACGGATTCCCCTCGGAGGCCTTCCTATGACGCAGAAGCCATTGTAGGCCAGCCTTGAGGCTCTGGCAGCGTCCTGCTTCCTGCCTAAGCCTTCGCAAGGAAGCCCAGGAAATGCTCACGGTCCCCTACCAGTTCTCCTGTCCGGTTTCTGGAACATCCCTCAGCCGAGGGGTTAGTTACCGACAGCGTTTTCTGGCGTGCTGGAAATGCTAGGGGCGTGGACAAACCTCCGACAAGGGTCCAGAGTGGACTATGCCCGGGCGAAAAGTCTCTCGTCCTCCTTGGCTTACGTTAGGCCAGCTCAGCGTGCTTATGACATTTCTCCCATGCCCTGTTGGGCTCCTGGGCCGAGTGGTCCCTCATCTTCCAGCTGACCTGCAGACTACAGTTAGGCAGGTGTGGGACAGGAGCAGGCCGGGGCATAGCAGCAACTTCAGACTGCTTTGGACATTGGAGACTCATCGCAGGTCGTAGCGGCCGCGAGTGGCTGTGCGCCGTCGGGCATGGCTGGAGATATCCACCTTCACAGCGGATACCCAGCACAAATTGGTGGATGTCCCCTTCCTGGGGACTGACCTCTTCGGCCCTGGGTGGAAGGCCACTTCAGAGGATCGAAAAATTCCAATGCCACTTTGGACTCGGTCTCATCCGCTCAGAGGGACAAGGGCATGAGCTACGCCCAAGCCCTTTCGTCGTCCTAAGCCTCGCCGCGATCGGCCCAGCAACATCAGGGCCAGCAGGCTCCGCTTGGCGTCCCAAACCCAAGCCAGCGGCTTCCTCCTCCAGGAAGCGGGAGGTAAGGCCCAGGAGGTCCTTGGCTGGTCCTCCTCCAAGCCTGCACAGTGGCCAGGTTGAGGGGTATGCGCCCCAGCACCGTCCACCTCACCCCAGGTTCCCCCCCTTGGGGGCAGCTCGACCCTTTCCTTTCCGCCTGGTCTGCTATTACCACAGACGGTGGGGCGTTGGAAAGTGTGTGGAAAGAGCCTGCCTCTGGAGTTCGAGCAGGCCCCACCCTTCAAACCCATCGCCCCCAGGGGTACCTCAAATCCGCAACCTCGCTGTCAGCTCGCCGAACCGACATCACTCTGCTCCGAGAAAGAGGTGCTCAGAGGTGCGGACCCTCCCTCAGACCGGGTTTGTGTCCAGGTACTTCCTGGTCCCAAAATGGATGGGGCTGGTGCCCCATTCTAAACCTACCGACCTAAACAAGTTCCTAGGTCTCGACCTTCAGGATGGTCACTCTGGCTCAGATAATACCATCCTTGAATGCGGCTGTGGTTCTGCTCTCTGGACCTGCAGGACGCATTTTTCAAATCCCTATCCGTCCGTCTCACCAAAGATTCCTTAAGCTTCGAGTGGAAGGATCCTTTGAGTTCGAGCCATGCCCTTGGCCTGTCTCCTGCACCCAGGTCTTCACTAAATGCATGCCAGTGGTGACAGCATTCCTGCGAGGCGCCGGTCGGTACCCTTACCTGGACGATTGGCTGATAGCACCCCCTCCAGACAGGAGGTGGGCGGTCCAGAGATCTGGCCCTCAGGTTTGCTCTCGAACCGGCCTCCTCATCCATGAGGCTGAGTCGAACTTCGAACTGAAGCAGGTGATTCTCTTCATCGGGCAGGCTCGACTCTCTTGAGCCAGAGCACGGCTCCCGGCGGACAGGCCGAGGTTCTTTCCTCCTTTGCCCGATCATTTCTGGTTGGGCAATCGCCCTACCGGGACTTCCTGCGCCTCCTGGGTCTCATGGCGGCCTGCACCAGCGTGGTCCGTTGGGCCCACTGGAACATGCGCCCCCTTCAGTGGGGACTGGCCAGCCAGTGGTCTCAACGCTGTGATCCATTGGAGCAGCTAGTGACGGTGACCCAGGGGATGTGGAACGCTCTCCAGTGGTGGATCGTTCCAGCTCATCTGCAGGAGGGCATCCCGTTTGTCCACCCCGAGCCGATGGTCTCTCTATCGACTAACGCCTCTCTGATGGGTTGGGGTGCCCATCTGGGGGAGCACAGAGCGCACGGCCTCTGGTCCCCACGGGAGTCCCGATGCCATATCAACCTGCTGGAGCTCCAAGCAGTCTGCTTAGCTCTCACCGCCTTCGCTCCGTTTCTACAGGGTCAAGTGGTTCGGGTCCAGATGGACAATACCACGACCATGTACTACCTAAACCACCAGGGCGGGACGCGCTCCATGCCTCTGTGCAAGGAAGCTCTACGCATTTGGTCACTCGTGCGCAGCCTGGAGGCGGATCTCCTAGCCATTCATGTGGCAGGAGCCTCCAACACCCTGGCCGATGCCCTAAGCTGGATAGGGGCTGTATCCCACTAGTGGTCTCTCCTGCCGGAGGTAGTACAAGATCTGTTTTCCCATTGGGGCACACCTCAGGTGGATCTGTTTGCCTCCAGGGAGAATGCGAAGCTGAGGCTGTTCCATGCCCGCCCCCCCCTCAGCAGGGCTCACTGCAGGGGGATGCCTTCTCGAGGCTGTGGACCCCGGGCCTCTTCTACGCCTTTCCCCCATTTCCCTTGATCCACAAGGTGCTTCTCAAGGCGAGGAGGGACAAGGCGCAGGTGATTCTGGTAGCCCCAGACTGGCCCCACCAGTGCTGGTATCCAGATCTCCTCAGCCTCAGCTCCAGGCTCCCGAGGCAGCTTCCAGCTCACCGGACCTGCTTTCAGTCAATCAGGGAAGGTGTTCCATCCGGACCTTCAGTCCCTGCACCTGACCCTGGTTCCTGAGCGGCTAGAGTTCCAGGCCTTGGGTCTTTCGGCCGGGTCCTCAATGTAGTTGAGGCGTCCGTGAGTCGACCAGGAAATGCTATGCCTTCAAATGGAAAGGTTTTCCATTTGGTGTCAAGGCAAGGGCCTGGACCCTTCCTCCTGTTCCTTGGCAAACATCTTGGACTATTTATGGTCCCTTTCTCAGCAAGGGCTTAGGTCGGCGACCATAAGGGTGCACCTGGCAGCCATCTCTGCTTGCGTAGCGGGCGGGGGAAGCAGTCAGTGGCGCAGGAGGAAGGTGGTCTGGCGCTTTTCAAAGGCCTTGATCACATTTCCCTCAGTGCGAAAACCTCCACCTCCGTGGGATCTACTGCTGGTACTGGCAAAGCTCATGGGCAAGCCATTCGAACCAATGCACAGGTGTGAGCCTCTCACCTGTAGTGGAAGACCGCCTTCTTGGTGGCTATCACGTCAGCCAGAAGGATGGGAGAGCTCCAGGCGCTTTCCATCGAGTCTCCTTACCTGGTCTTCCACAGGGACAAGGTTGTCCTGCGCCCCCACCCAAAATTCCTTCCGAAGGTGGTGATGGAGTTTCACCTTAACCAGGTGTTGACTCTGCCGGTGTTCTACCCCAATCACACCTCGGAGGCCGAATATAGGCTCCATACTCTGGACCCTAGAAGGGCGCTCGCTTACTATAAGGAGCGCACAGCTGAAATTCGGGGAGAGGTTCACCAGCTGTTTATCACCTACGCTGAAGCTACACCTGGCAGTCCTGCAGCCAAGCGGACAATAGGCAGGTGGGTCACCTCCTGCATAGATCTCTGCTATAAGTTGGCGGGCATGGAGCCTCCCAGAGGGATAAGAGCTCATTCTACCCGCCATACTGCTGCATCGGTGGCTGCTTCCAGGGACGTCCCTATCCAGGAAATCTGCAGGGCTGCTACCTGGAAGTCAGCACACACCTTCATCACCCATTACCACATTGACCTTGAGTCACGCCGGGATGCTGGTTTTGGGGCCTCGGTTCTCAGTCTCTTTTCCCTAAGTAGGGGTGTCCTTGCCTCCCTCCTCCGGAGAACTGCTAGAGTCTGCCAATAAGTGTGGATGAACAACATATCCATGTCCCTAGAAATACAGGTTACTCACCTGTAACAGGAGTTCTAGGAATGGTATATGTTGTTCATCCTACATTCCAACCTCCCGGCTGACGCACAACCTGAGCTTCCAGCGGGCCAGATCTGGCATCATGGGGCGGAGCCGAATTTTACCACCCGGTGGGTGGGAGGACCAAGCTTGAAGACCTTCCGCAAGATTTAAAGCAGCAAGGAACCTGCCAATAAGTGTGGATGAACAACATATACCATTCCTAGAACTCCTGTTACAAGTGAGTAACCTGTATTTTTTGCCTATGGGCTCAAGCGCGAGGGTTTTCGCCTCTAGACTGTCCAGAAAAGTCGGTCTTGGACTACCTCCTGTCTCTTTTTCAGACAGGCTTGCCCTACTCTTCGATTAAAGTACAACTCTGTGCCATCTCAGCCTATCACACTCCTATAGGCCAACGCACCATATCTCAGTTGGACACGGTATGAGCCTTCCTGAGTGGTGTTCTCCACCTTAGACCTCCAGTTAAGGATCCGATTCCACCATGGGATCTACCCTTTGTCCTGGAGCAGCTTACGCCACCACCCTTTGAGTCAGCCGCGGATTGCGAGCTACGTCTTCTTACTTGGAAGATGTTATTTTTAGTTGCCATTACATCGGCCAGAAGAATTTCTGAATTTCATGCACTCGTGTGCAGAGAGTCTTATTTGGTTTTTCACCAAGACAGGGTATCCCTACGGACTAATCCTAAGTTTCTGCCTAAGGTGGTCTCAGCTCTCACCCTTAATCAGGACATCGATCTACCAGTGTACTGCGTCCAGTATTTTAATCGAGGAGAGGCCCTGTTGCACACCTTAGATGTGCATAGGTGTCTCCGATACTACCTGACCAGAACCAAGCACCACCAAAAATTGGACCAGCTTTTTGTCTCCTTTGCCCACAGGATGATGGGAGCTCCTGTTTCCAAGCAGTTGCTGTCCAGGTGGCTCATTCACTGTATCACATTCTGTTATCAGAAGCGCAACAAACCCTTACCGGGCACAGTCAAGGGTCATTCCACAAGGGGGGTAGCTACCTCCTTTGCGGCTCTAAGGAATGTGTCCACCTCGGCCATCTGTGCTGCAGCTACTTGGAGCTCCGTGCACACTTTCATCAGGCATTATAGCCTGGATATTGCATCGAGGTGAAGAGCAGGTTTTGGCCTAGCAGTCCTTCAAGGACTTCTGTCCTAGGTTCAGATTCTATTAAGGATTTCTACCTTCCCTCCTCCCAATGGTGTGAGATTTCCATTATTGCTTAGCAATCAATCCTAATGGTGTAACCTGCTGCAAGAGCTGTTTCTCGAAGTAAGATAGTACAGTTACGTAGAACTTACGTAACAGTAGATCTTCGAGAACAGCTTCAGTATTTCCTCCCACCATCCCCACTGGAGGTAGATTCTCATTCCAATATCCTTCTCCTAGGATCAGGTGTTCTCAGCATCTCTGATTGCCATTTGATGGCAGATCCTCAGTCTCCTCTTCTGATGTCATCCACTGGCCGGGAGTCTCCGGCGGGAGAACTGGGGATTCTGGGGGACCGCCTCCTTATGTACTGTGCCTGACGTCGGGGGCGGGACCGATGTAGGAGGCAGTACCTGCTGAATACTGCTAGCTAGAAAATTTCCGTGTGGTCCTGGCGCCTGCCTGCTTCAGTCCGAAAGGTGAAACCTGCTGCAAAAGCTGTTCTCGAAGATCTACTGTTACAGTAAGTTCTTACGTAACTGTACTTTCGGGAGTGAGTTCAGGCTGCCAGGAGTCGGCTGTGGGGGAGGGCCAGGAGCTGGATTGAGCAGCTGCAAGGCAGCTCTCTTTGCTAGAGAGGGACGTGGGGTTTCCCCGGCTCTTGGCTGCCTACCGATGGAGGCTAGATTGCAGCACTAAGCCATGTGGGAAGCCTGGCATTGGGCCGGGAGGGAGGAAAGGGCCATCACCGGTATCATGGAGTCAAGTTGCGCCTCCACATGCATGTGTGACCATGAACTGGGGTTCTGGGAACTAGGGGAGAAAAAACACGTCTTCCCCATTGCCAGGTAAGGCGAGTTGGTAATGGGAGGAGCAAAAAAGCAGGATAGGAGAAGAAAAGAACCCCCCCCCGAGCTTCTGATCATCCCCTATCCTCCAACACAACTACACCTTAGCACACTCCCTCTGTCTCCAGTTTTCCCTCATCTCCGATCTTTTGCTCACTCCACCCAATCCCTTGCACAGACTTGTACTCCTCTAGACTTGGTTACTTATCTACTCCCTTCTTCTGGTCCTTGTCTCCAGGTCACTGCTCTCTTTCAGCCTCGCTGCCCTGCTTCCTTGTTAGTTCCTCCACGTCACATATTCTGGCTCTCTTCAGTTATTGGCCAGATGGGTGTTGGGTGGGGAGGGCCCAAAAAACCCATCCGCTGCTCTGTGGTCCCGTTCCCTGCTGCTGTCTCCTGCCCTTCTCTGGTGTGTTCCCTCTCTGCCAAGTTGCAGCACTTAACCTTTACTTGTTGCCATTATTGGCCACCGTCTGAGTCACGCAAATAAATGCTGGTTTGGCATATAAATCAGTGTGTCACTATTGTACTTGTGTGAGCACAATATTAATAGTGACTTGTATGCCAGTCTGGCATTTACTTTCATAACACAGATGGCAGTGCAGTGAGCTGAGGTAAATTGCCGATGGCCATCTTGGGGCTGGGGAGGGGAGGTTTTCGGGTTACACATACTGGCACTTGGAGGGGGTACCACAGGCACCAGGAACTTTATTTTTTCAGTGAGACCAGGAGGAGAATACCACTGCACTGCCAGGGAATATGATTGTTTTTTTCTGCATACCAAGACCAGGGATGGGGTACCACTGGATTACCAGAATTGTTCTTTTTAACAAAGATGGGTGAAGGTGGGTTGGGGGGGACCGAAGCCACGGAACTGTTTTTTTTCCCCTCGTGCACTCCCGGTGGCCCCCTTCTGCCTGTTCCCGGTCCCAGCCCCATCACTCTGGCATCCCACAGGACTTTCATGGGTCCCTCCCTTGTTCTTCCAGAGCTTTTCCCTCAAGCGGGTGCAATGGAGGCCCCCACTTACCATTCGTTGTGAACAGGATCCAGTTGGGGAGGGACCATGCCTGAGTAGCCAGGTGCAGGGCCTGTGGACCAGGTAGCTTCATCCTTCTGGCGGGGAGAATTTTCCATTTCTGCATTCCCTGACTCCCCTGGGATATCGACATCAAGGGAGCACCAAGCACTACCCCATGCAAGTGTGAAATACAGCGCCTACTGACACCCCCCCACTCCCGCTAGCCACTCAAGCTGCACTACCACCCGTGGTCACCCAGGTGGCAGCAGAGCAGCGGAGTTGACTGTCCTCTCTCCTCGAGGAAGGAGGCGTCTATTAGAGTGTTTGATCCTTCTCCCCAATAACCTTACCTTGAGCTCATTCCTAAGCTTGGGCTGCTGGCATGGGCGAGGTAAGGTGTTAAATGCCTCAGCCCTCTGCGCCACTGGGCTGACTGCAGGGAACTATGTTTTAGCCAGGTTGTGAAATTTAGAAAAAAACTGCTTTCCTAGTGGGACACCTGAGTTTACAAAATACCTGCCAACAAACAAATTTACATGCCTCTCCATGTTTCTTAATCCAGCACTTCTGTTTTGTCTTCAGCAGACCAAATATTATCTGCTGCTCCCACAAAGTCCTTAAAAGGTCATTGTCTTTTTTTTATTTTCTGGGCCCACTCCTAGCCACTGCCTAAGCCCTGTGCCTGATCTCCGCATACTTTGAATTTTCTGGTAGTCCTTAGAGGGGCTTTTAATATATATATTCATATAAATATATATGTAGTCGTATACATTAACAAAACTGACCCCGAACCACTGGAACACCAACTTCAACTCAGCTTTGAGGAAGTGGAGGACTGGTTCAGGAAACACAAGCTGATTCTGAACTACAAAAAAACAAAAGTCATGTTGTTCAGCAGTGTTTGCAGCAAACACAGATCCGAAGCCCTAACCATCAGGAACTCCTCTGGCATCCAGCTTGAACAAATTCAACATTTTGAGTATCTAGGCAGGGTTTTTTTAATTTTTTTTTATTTAGTTGTTTAACCAGGTATAGCACACTAAGCTGAAAGCTTTTTTACAGGAGCGACCTGGGAGCACAAGGAGGTTAAGTGACTTGCTCAGGGTCACACAGTATGCAAGTGGAAGCTGTGGGATTCAAACCCAGGTCTGGTCTGCTGGATGTCGCCAGATTTGCAGCTCAGAGCCTTAGTCCACTGCGCTATATTGCCTTGGGGTAACCAAGGATAGCTCACTATCATATGCCCAGCATGTTGAGAATGTTGCCAGGTCTGCCAGTATCAAGATAGGGTTACTCCATAGATATAAACACAATCTAACGCCTGAAGCTCTTATACTAGCTACCTATAGCTCCATAGTATCCATTGTTGACTATGGTCTGGTTATCTATGGCTCAGCTTCCACCACTGCCCTCCATAGAATATCAGTGACACTCAATAAAGCATGTTGACTTCTTATTGGAGCAGCATGTGTTACCCACACATGTGAACTCTATGTGCAGACAGGTTTGCTCCTGCTAAATGGGAGGATTCACGGTCAAACCTGCTTGCTAACTAAAAAGGCACTTCTCGGGCTCCTGCCTTCTGGTGTTACAAACTTACTCAGCCCCTCTTGCAGCTCCCAGCACATGCGTAGCTCAGTCAGCCAACTCTTCTCTGTCCCAAGATGCCGGACTACACAAGGACAACGACAGTTTGCATATAGAGCACCACTATGATTTAGTGTGCTGCCCAGTGATATCTCTTCCTTACCAAAATTGTGACCACTTAAAGGCACTCTTCATCAGCATCTTACAGCTAACAGTTCCTGTGACTGTTTCAATCCGACATGGCACGCCCCAGTATTAATACATCCTGTGTACCATTTTCCTTTCTTCCGCGAATGACCACTTTCATCCTAACTGCTCTGCCCTATTTCCTGCCTCCTTCCCCGATCCTTCTTTCACCTCACCCCTCTCACCCTTCACCTTCTTTCCGCTGTTTATCTTCATTTATCGGAACTTTTGTTCACTCAAATCTACTTATACCTATTTGACAAAGCATCATGGGCTGCCTCCTTTTATTAAGTTATTTTTGATTTCCTACCGATTCATAGTTTTAGTTTTTAGTTGCAGTGTTAATGTCATTTTGTCATTTTAAATACTTTCTTGTCAAAATTTTATGTAATACCATCTGTTGTATGTCTGTCACCCTTCCCGTTGACGTGGAACCTTTGTAAAAGAGCTGTTGCGTGTGCAAAGGTATTTTTTTCCATATTGCTTTTTATCCTTCACAGCATACTGCTGCCCGAATATGCCACCCTTACCTGACTCCAGGGGTCTTTCAGGGTCTTGTACATGCCTTGCATGCCCCAGTGGATCCCCTGGAGCTGACCCAGAGGCTTCATCCTGCTGCCGCCCTTGTATTTTCTCATTTACTCCCCATTACCCCGAGGCCTCAGAACGTGGTAGCACATGCACGTGGAGGGACGCATGCACACCGTGGCTCCAGTGACGGTCCCTTCTGCCCTCCCCTGGCCTAACGCCAGGGCTCCTCAAACATGGCGCTGCCCCTAGCCTCCACCAGGAGGCAGCCAAATGCAGAGAAGACCCTCGTGCCCTCCCCGAGAAGGAGAGTCGGCAGCTCAGTCGGCTCCTCATCCCCCCAGCTGACCCCTGGTGCCCCAAGCTCATGAATGAACCCGGGTCGCTGGCGTGGTGTGAGGTGTGACATAGCACCTCAACCCTTGGCACCACCAGGCCAACATATATATATTTTTTGATTGGCCCCCCCCCCCCACAAAGTAGGAATAATGTTATTTTGTAACAAAGCCCTTGAAAGGGCTGTAAATGATTGAACTGCGCCACAAGATTGTGCCACCTCACAGCTTAGTAGTAGTAATAGGAAGTCACTTTATTTTTATGCAGGATAAAAACTATTAGGACCAGGAGTCCTTGTTAACAAAGTTGTCCTGGTGTTGCGTTGTCAGTCTGGGGTGCTGGGGCCGGGATTGAGCACTCATTCTGGCGCTCTTGGGGCAGGAATGAGCAGTCAGCGCCTAGCTGCCAAACACCTTTTTTTTTTTTTTAGTTTGTGCCAATGTGTGTCATCATTTGACTGCCTCTGTGCACACAATCCAGTTAATGCTTCTCTGAGTCTGTGCCAGATCGCTGTCATCACATGATGCCTGCTCTGTTTGGCTTCTCTTTTTGGGGTGGTGTGGGGGACTCCAAAGGAAGAAATAGCATAAATAACAAAAATCAAAGTTAGGTGTCCCAGCAGGGGCAGGCTTTAAGGGGATGTAGGTAACTATAATACAAAATACCTATCCTGAGGTACCTCAAGAATAGGAATTTTGCACTCTAGTTTTAACACAGTGCTATTAACGGATGATTATGTGTGGTTGGATGGTTGGGGTGGACAGAATCAGGGGAAGGGGCCATTCTTGAGGAAACAGAGTTATGCTGGAAGACAGTCACCAAGAGAAACAGGTACAAATGACAAGTCTGGTTCTCTGAGAAGGTCAGAGAGATGATGAGGGCCAAGAGAAAGGCCTTTATCAGATAAAGGGAAAAGCAGAGCGGTGAAGAATGGAGTGAGTATCAGATGAAATTCCCCTTCCCCCAGGTCGCACCTAGAAACGAGCTTCAACTCCGTGTGCCTCTCCTGGTTACCAATTTTACATAAAAAATGCATGCATGCATACATACATGCATAAAATACATACATAAATAAATTACAGATAACATAAATCAGGGGAGGCTAAGAGGGCAGTCAGGCATGTAAAAGAAGACACAGAGCTGCATATTGCAGAGGGGGTTAAGGGTGGAGAACAAACAGTTTGTTTATTTATTTCACTTTGTTGACCGGGTAAGTACACTAGCACGAATGCCTTTTTCAGGCATTACCTGGGTGTGTAGGCACAGGTAGTACAGCAGAATACATCATCATTTACAGTATACATTTACAGTGAGTACAGAGGTAGGCAGAACGTATAATAGTTTACAGAAGTGATTGGGTACATTAGTTTGCAGTGAGCTTAGGAAAGGGAATGTCAGGGTAGAGAAGGAGCTAGCAAGGATGAGTGGAGGAAGGATTAACGAAAGCACTGGCATACAATAGATGACTAGTAATGGGATTTCAGCAACCGTAAAAGGCAGCAGGAGAAAGTTTTCCTGATGGTGGTGGTGGAAGTTGAGTTCAGACAGAGGCAGGTTGGTAACAGAAGGCACGTTTACCCATATTGGTGCAGAACAGTGGGATGGCAGTGTTGTTGTTGGAGGCTGAACGGGAGGTGGGGAGATTTATGAGGGAAATCTGACCAGCAAGGTAAGGGGTGGTGCCTGTGTGAAAGGTTTGGTAGATAAGGGAGGCAAGGGCTAAACTGACTTTGAGGTCAGGAGGGAGCCAATTTAAATTATTTAGGATGGTGCAGTGATGAGCTTTACGGCTGCTGTTGGAAGCAAATTTGGCGATATTGTGGTATAAGGTGTGCCTTTTTTTGTAGTACGGTTTTGCTAGCTGCATCAGTGATGAGTGAACCATAGTCAAGTGAGGGGAGAAGGTTAGCTTGAGTGATTTTAATCCTTGTGTCACGTGTCAGGAATTGGTGGACTCTGTAGAGTAAGCCCAGCTTCTGGTGGAAAAAGGGTGGTAGTGTGCCAGAGATGGGTTTCAAAAGAGAGAGAAGGGTCGAGGTAAACCCCAAGGTTCTTAATCTTTTCCAGGCAAGAGCCATTTCCTTCATTGACATTGAACATAGGGGATAACTTGTTAAGGTTTTGCCTTGTCCCAAATAGCACAGATTGAGTTTTTGGGGGTTCAAGTATAATTTTCTCTTGTACAAACCAGGCTTGGAGCCTTGAGAAGCAGTTGCTGAGTGAAAGGTTAATTGAGATGATGTTGTCGCTGTCGGTATAGAGGATGGCATAGTCAGCATAAAGGAGTGTGTGCATTGGCTTGCAGATAGTTGGGAGGTCGTTTATAAAAATTGAAAATAGGAGCAGCCCAAGAACAGAGTCTTGGGGGACTCTGCTTGAGATGGTGTTTAATCCAGATAGGGAGTTGCCGATTTTGACAGCCTGTTTTCTGTGGCATAGGTAATCTTTAAACCAGGCAAGGGCAGGGAACCCGAGGCCAAAGGCCTGTAACCTGGACATTAGTACTTTGTGGTCGATGAGGTCAAAGGCTGTAGTCAGATCCACGAACTCTGCACCGGTGACCTGGTCCTTGTCCATAGCATGGTAGATGGCACCAGTAAAACTGATTAGGGTAGTGTCTGTACTGTGCCCTTTTTGAAAACCATGTGGTTCCGGACAGGTTATGTCATGCAGTTGCAGGTATTTGACTAGCTAGTTATGGACAATCTTTTCTTGCAGCTTGGCCGGTGCAGAGAGAATTGAAATTGTGCGATAATTTTTGAGGGGGTCTTGTTGCCCTTCTCATGCAGGGGGATGACCGTGGACGTTTTCCAGAGGTCTGGGACAGTACTGGAAGAGAAGGACAGGTTGAAGATTTTTGATATTGATCATGCTATTTGGGAGGCAGGGAGCTGTAGGAATTTGGGTGTAAATTCATTGGGTCCAGCGTATTTACCAGTTTTGAGGGTGAGAAGTAGCTTATAGACTTCGTGACTTGCGACCCTTTTAATGTAAAAAAAATAACATTTTCTTTTAGATGTGTTAGGGAAAGAAGAAAGATGTACAGAGAAATGTTCAGCTGACAGAGGGGGCAGAGTAATAGAAGAGGACATGCAAAAGGCAGCCATTCTTAAGGACTACTTCTGCTTAGTTTTCATAGTGGAGGACAGTTGACCTTTACTGGAAAGCAGCATAAAGGATGGGGGGTCCCAGAAATGAGACATAAGATATTCATAAGTGGAAGGGTCAGTAAAGGGCGAGCAGCCCTGAAGGTAGAGAAGGCCTTGGAGTCGGATTGAAAGAATCAGAGGGTACTCGGGGAACTGTATTGGAATTGGCTGAACTCCTGGCAGGGCTATTCAATAGCTGAACTCAGTCAGGTGGTTCCGAAAGATTGGAGTGTAGCAGACATAGTTCTTCTTCATAAAGATGGGGACAAGGAGCAACTGGGAAGCTACAGGCCTGTTAGCCTTACCTCTTTCGTGGGTAAACTGATGGAGACTAGTCAAAGAGGACCTTGTGGACTACCTGGAGAGTAATGGCTGCCAGGATAGTAAACAACCTGGGCTCATGGCAGGGCGGCCTCATCAGACCAATAAAACAACAAGTTCACCCTGCACTCCAGAGTCAGGAGATAGATTTTCTCCAGTGAAGAGGGCAAGAAATCCCAGTGGTTAGTCTTGGTGACAACAAATATTGCAATTTATTCCAGCATTCGCAATTGCAGTTGTATAGAATTTGAGAAAATATGGTTAGGCACATAAAAAGTCCACGTGCAAGTGCCCTGGTGCTTTGCCGATTAAGGCTTCATTGGGGAGTCTCGTCAGACCAGCCTGATAATTTTTTGTGACTGTGTAATTAGGGCAGTAGATAAGGGACAAACTGTAGATTTACTCTATTTCAGTTTAAGCAAGGCATTTAACTCGGTGCAACACAGCGGGTTGCTGAGGAAGCCCGAGGATCTATGTGCAGCAAAGGATATCATTAGATGGGTGGGTAGTTGGTTGGGGAGACGGCAGAGGGTAGTGGTAAACAGAGTTAAATCTGGGGAGAGAGTGGTCAAATGTGGGGTGACGCAGGGTTCAGTCCAGTGTCCAATTCTTTTCAATATGTTCATTAGCAACATAGGAGAAAGAATTCAGAGCAAGATATGTCTCTTCGCAGATGTCACTAAGCTCTGTGGTAAGGTAGACTGTAAGGAGGAGGTAAGGGAGTTACAAAGGAACCTACAAAGGTTGGAGAGGTGGTCCAAGGTTTGGCAGTTGACTCTTTTTTTTTTTTGGTAATACGAATTTTAAAACAATCTCTACACACAGCAATTCATGATAAGGGTTGCATTAATATACAGTACTTTCTTAGTGTTGGGTTTTCAATTCATAATATATTTTTCCAGATAATACAAAACTTCTGTTGTCGCCTGCAGGATTCCTTCCTCATGGGACAGTATGTGGGGAGGAAAGCCTTACAGGAGGGGGTCACTGTTCACATTTTGGTGACATAAATAGTGATGTGGTTATTGGCAGTTGAAGTCCACACCCAAAGGGGCAAGTTGATTCACAGTGAGAACAGGAACCCCTGGACAGAATGTTAGATGCAAGGGTTAAGCTGGACACTATTACTGAGGAAAGGGGCTTAGGAGTCATCATACGTGACTCCCTTAAACCGTCTAGCCAGTGTTTTAAAAAAAAAAAAAAAGCCTAGAGCATGGCAACCAGAATGTTATACTAAGGTCCAAGGAGCTGAGAAGGCTGTTGGCCCATTTGCGCTCCTGGCGGCTATCCATTAATAAGTCAGATTGTTACCATCTAATATATACTTATCTAATCTGTTTTTAAATTGTTTCTTGTCCTTGCTAGTTATGATTTCTAAGAGGAGTATGTTCCATGGGTTGATGACTCTTTGAGTGCAAAGTGCCTTCCTCTTGTGTTAAATTTCTTGGGCCTCAATTGTAATGGGTGTCCTCTAGTTCCTTTTTAGTCATTTTTGAACTCCAAATTTAGCTCATTTAGAAAGTAATCATAGTGTATGATGACATAGCACAACAGCAAATCCTCTCATTCCTCTGGTCTCCAGTGACATCAGGTTCAGGTTATGTAAACGTTCAGTGTAGGTCAAGTTTTTCATGTTGTGAACTAACTTTGTTGCCGGTCTTTGTACTTTCTCAATTTTTTCAGTAATCCCTCTGTTAATGGGTCCCCACATCGCGCTCCCATTGTCAAGTATTGGTGTAATATATGACCTGTACGGGGGCATAATCACTCGTTCGCTTCTATTTCTAAATTTTCTTTTTACTGTCCACAGTAACCTCTTTGCTTTGGTTATTTGTTTTTCACAATGTGATTTGTATGTTAAGTCACTATTTATTGTTAATCCCAAGTCCCTTTCTTCTTGTGTTTCTGTCAGTGGAGATCCCTCCAATGTATCTATGGTTTTGGTGCTTTGTTTTCCTAGGTGCATGATGCAACACTTGTCTTCATTAAATCTCATTCCCCACTTTCTAGCCCATTCCAGTATTCCGTTTAGGTAATTTTGTAATATGGCTTTGCCGCCTTCCGAGTTTATGGTTTTTGCAATTTTTGTGTCATCTGCATATTTACTTGTCCAGCTAGTCATATGTGTACCCATGTCCGATATCTTGAACAGCATCGGCCCCAGCACGGAGCCCTGAGGCACCCCACTTGTCACCTCCCTAGGATCTGAAAAATATTCTTTTATGCTGACCCTCTGTGTTCTTCCCCCCAGCCATGTGTGAATCCAGTTTATAATTTTATGGTCTAGTTTTACGTTTATTAATTTCTGAATTAATGCCCCATGTGGAACCGTACCAAATGCTTTAGAGAAATCTAAATATATGCAATCCACAGCCTGGCTCATATCCAGCGCTGCCGATATTTTTTCATACAAGCACAAGAGATTTGTTGTACATGATCTGCCCGCCTCAAATTAATGCTGTTCCATCCCGAGTCCTTCCCCACCTGGTGATCTACAATCATATCCTTCAGAAAACTCTCAAGAATCTTTCCTGGAACTGATGTTAAACTGATAGGCCTGTAATTTTTAGTTAGACCTACTTCCCTTTTATGTACTGAAATAACAGTTGCTGTTAGCCAATCTGGAGGGACTTTGTCATTTTGTAGTGCCAATTGGTACAAAGTTTTCAGTGATTTACATATTTGTGGGACTAATAGCTTTAATAATATGGGTAATATATTATCTGGTCCCGCTGAGTGTGTATTCTTAAGATTATTTATTTTGTTATATCAGCTTCGGATATTTCTAATGGGGTGTTGTGTGTTGTTAAGAAGCACCTTTATAAAGTGGTGATTTTGAAAATACTGTAGCAAAGTATGTATTAAATACTTCCCCCATTTCTCTAGGGTCATCAGTAATTTTATTAACTGTTATTGAGTTGAAGCTATTGTCAGATTTTCATAAAGAATTTACATATCCATAGAATCCTTTCATATTATCTTTGTTTTGTTTGCTAAAATGTTGGGATGTATTTGGAGGGGACTTGATAGCAGAAGAAAGAAGGTATTACCACCTCTCGGTGGGTAACTGGTAAGGCCACACCTGAAGTACTGTGCCCAGTTCTGGAGCCTTCACTTGAGGAAAGACAGGGACAAGCTGGAGATGGTGCAGTATTGAGTAACAAAAATTTTTCATGTACTGCAGGACAGATCCTATGAGAATCAGCTTAGGGCACAGAACATGTGCATGCTAGAAGCCTGAAAGAAAAGAACTTTTAAGTTCCTGAAAAGAATAAATAAGGTTAACTACAAGGAACTACTTGACAAGAATAGTGTATCTTGAACACACGGACACAAGTGGAAGCTGTCAGGAAGGGAATTCAGGAGGAACGTGAGGAAGTTCTTTTTTACAGAGAGAGACTGAGCCGTTGAACAGCCTGCCTGCTGAGGTGGTGCACACCAAGACCATATACAGCTTCAGACATGGTTGTGACAGAGTTAAGGACTTACTAATCAACCAGGGGGAATAGCAGCAAGGCAGGGAATATGGTGGGTAGCATGGACATAAATCCCATATAGGCCCCAGGGCTTGGAGGGGGAAGTAGGATAGGGTATTACAGGCAGAGCAGATGGACCACTGATCTTTTTCTGCCATCAACATCTGTGTTTCTATTTTAGTGTCATTGGCATATTGATAAAACATGGTTCCTGGAAACATTAACTAGCACTGCGCTGGCAGCAGCCTGTTAGCGCTTCCAGGGGCCGTTGCGTTGGTAATTTTAGTGCTAACGTGCTAACAGTTTAGCAGCTTGCTAAGTCCCGTACTATAAATAGCAGCAGCTGAACTAATAGGTTGTCTGCCACACAATTACAGCTTGGCATGTTGCTAATCCTGTTAGTGTGGTGGTAACATACTAAGAAGCCATCAGATTAGGCTCCATGCTCAATGATCAGTGCCTTCCCAGGGCACCATTATTGGCCCCCCCTCCCTACAAGGTCCCCACCCCCACCCCCAGCGGGATCTGGGATGCATCCTCCCCATACCTCTCCCAGCCTTTCTTGAACCCCTCCACAGTTGCAGCAGCCACCAACTCCCCGGGCAGCGCATTCTAGGGCTCCACCACCCTCTCAGTGAAGTAGTGTCTCCTTGTTTCCCCCCTTAGTCTCCCCCTTCTAGCTTCATTGAGTGTCCCCTGGTGGCCCCCATCTCCCTCAGCTGAAGCACCCCCTCAAGGCTTACCCTGTTCATTCCTTTGAGATATTTGAAGACCTCTATCATATCCCCCATTCCTTCTCTCTTCCAGCTAGTACAAGTTGAGCTCCTCCAGTCTCTTCTCATAGGTCCTTTCCCCTAGTCCCAGTATCATCCTGGTCACCCTCCTCTGGGCCCTCTCCAGAAGAGCAGTGTCCATCTTTAAGTAGGGACAACAAAACTGCACATAGTATTCAAGGTGTGGTCTAACAAGGCAGTTGTACAGCAGAAGGAGCACCTCTCGATTCCTTGAGGTTATCCCCCTGGCTATGCACCCCAGCATTTTATTTTATTTGCTTGGGCTGCAGCCCTTCTACACTGCTCTGAATTATTCATTTTGGCATCCACCATCACCCTGAGGTCCTTCTCCCCCTAGAAACCTGCAGTGCCCCCCCAAGGTGTACACATGAGCTGGGTGTTTGGTCCCCAGGTACAGAACCCTGCATTTCCCAGCATTAAACTTTAGCTTCCATGTTTGTGACAACCTCCCCAGAGTCTCCAGGTCCTCCTGGAGAGCCAGCTAACCCTCCCCCCTTCCGCCACCGCCCATAGCTTTGAGTCATTGGCAGAGACTCATCCCGCTCCTGATACCGCTTCTGATGTTGGAGATATAGGCGTTAAACAGGAGTGGGCCCAGTACCGACCCCTGTGGGACCCCACTAATGACTGTCCTAGAGGATGAGACCCCCCCACCCTCACCTTCTGTACACGCCCCGCTAGCCAGTTTCCCATCCACCTGACCATCTGCCCGCCCACTCCCATATCCTCCAGCTTCCTCAGTAGCCCGGGATGTGGCACTGAGTCAAATGCCCTGCTGAAGTCCAGAAAGATGACATCCACTGGCCTGCCCTGATCCAGTGCACGCATCACCCCTTCATAGAACTCCACCAGGTTGGTCTGACACAATCTGCCATTAACAAAGCCATGCTGGTGATCATATTGGTGACCCTGTGCCTTCAGAACCCCCTCCAGCCTCTCCTTCAAGATGACCTCCATCACTTTGCCCACTACCGACGTCAGGCTAACTGGCCTATAGTTTTCCGGCTCCTCTTGCGAGCCGCCCTTGTGTATAGGCATGATATGGGTCATCCTTCAGTCTTGAGGCACCCACCCCGACTGCAGGAAACAGTTAAATAGGTCTGCCAGGGTTGCGGCCAGGGTATCAGCCATCTCCTTAAGTACCCTGGGATGGATCCCGTCTGGGTCTGGTGCTTTATCCCCTCTTAGGGTCTTGCGGACTTCCCACACCCTCCCACTGGGGATTTCAACATCCATTTCCCCTTCTTCATCTGCTGGTCCCCCCTCCCTCTCCCCTTGCAGTTCCACCCCCCCATCCTCCTTCGTAAAAAACTGAGGCAAAAAAGTAATTTAGTACCTCCATTTTCTCCCCTGCCTCCTCCACCCACCCACTCCCCATCTTCAGCCTACTAATCTGTCCCTTCCCTTTTCTTCTTTCCCTGATGTACCTGAAGAACCCTTTCCCCCCTTCTATCCCCTGTGCCAGTCTCAGCTCCGCCTCCGCTGACCTCACCACCCTGGTGACCCTCCTGACTACTTTATCATACTCCCCCTCGGATGTAGCCCCCTGAGAATATTTGTATCGGCTATAAGCAGCCTTTTTTTCTCTCACTGCAACTTGGACCTCTCTTGTCCACCAGCTTGGCCACTTAGCTTTGCCCCACTTGCGTCTCTCCCTCATGCACGCCTTGGGAGCCTCCAGGAGCCTCTTTTTAATAATTTCCCACCGGGCCTCTGTGCCCATGCTTGGCCTGATCTCATCTAGGTAGCCACTAAGGATCTGCTCCATCCCCTCGAAGTCCACCCCTCTAAAATCAACCACTCATTTTTGTGTGTTCTACCCCTCCCCCTAGGTCAAGGGAGAACCAAACCATGGCATGATCACTTCCCGCCAGTGGGTCCCCAACAACTAGGTCCCTGATGAGCTCGCTATCTGACAGGACCACATCCAGGACATGCCCCTCCCTTGTCACCAGCTGGGCAAGGAACGCATCTTGGAAGACGTCCAGCAGGCACTGCTCCCTGCTCGATGAGGACGCCATAGTTCCCCCAGTCTGCTCCTGGCATATTCAGGTCTCCCAGCACCACAGTTTTGCCCTATCCCCTGCCACAGTGATCCCTAAGGCTAGCCACCAGGCCTTTTCTCCTGTTCCATCCCCTGCCCAGGTGGTCTATATACTACCCACATCTTCACCCTCTTACCCCCTGGAGCCTGCAGGGTGACTCATAAAACTTCCATCTGATCCCCCCGCTTCCTCAACCTTGCTTATCCCTGTGCCATCCCTGATGATAAAAGCTACCCCATCTCCCTTTCCATCCACCCTATCCCTTCTGCACGTGGTGTACCCTGGTAGGTTTAGGTCCCAATCATGTCTGGAAGTGGCCCAAGTCTCTGTAACAGCCGCCACATCCACCTCTCTCCACTAACAGCACCTGAAGCTCTGGCATCTTGTTTCCCATGCTCCTGGTGTTAATCAGGACCACCCTCCAACGTGCCCTCTTGCCCCTCCCTGAGATCTCCCTGTTCCTGCCTACAAGGCCCCCTCGGACTGTTGGGTGCTCCTGCCCTGTGTTCTCCCCCACCTGCAGGAGAAGGCCAGGGCCTGCCAGGGAGCCCCCTCACTCCCCCCTCACAAGTTTAAACCCCACCTGGAGCGGATGAATTCTGCCAGTCTAAGCTATAGGACCTCTTCTCCCTCTGAGCTAAGGTGGAGCCTGTCCCTTGTGTACAATTCCTTGGCCTCCCAGGTTGTACCCCAGTCCCCCCCCCACCTCCACCCAAACCCCTTGGCCTTGCACCATTCACTGAGCCATACATTTACATCCCTTGTTTTTTTGTTTGTTCTCCACACTGGCCCTAGGCACCGGTAGTATGTCCAAGGAGACCGAGCACCCCACGTCCTGACAGACCCTGGCCAGCTCCCTAAACCTAGCCTGAATAACCAGCTCAGTGTTCCCCTCTATCGTTTGTTACCAGGTGCACTAATATGTCAGGGGTCCTACCACACTCCTGTGCTAGAAAATAGACCAGATGTTTTGCCTGTTGCACCATCAAGCCAGATGTACTCCTGGACTTAACACCACAGGAAGTCCCCCACCACCACCACCTGATCCCCCTAATCATGGAGTCCCTCAGGAGAAGCACTCTTACCTCTTCTTTTTTCCTAGACCTGCTTGCTATCCTAGTTCCCCTCATCCCCCCGCATTGCCATGCACATCCCCTCCTCCTCATGCCAAAATCCAGCCTGTCCCTTCCCCTCCAACCCTTATCTCTCATTGACCTGACCTTCCTGGCCTCTTCCCTTCCTGCTGTAGCACACTGGTCCATTCCCATTTTTCTCCTGGGAGCAAGCCCCCCCCACCGCCAGGTCTTCCTCCTCACCGACCTGTCCACCTCAGTCACTTTCCTTCCCCCTGCTATGCCCGGGACCAACCCTATATCTCCTTGAGGGCCAAGGGCCACCCTCTGCCCCCTGCTCTTTTCCCTCTCAGACCTGTCCTCCACCACCACTTCCCCTCCTCCTACTACACCCAGTCCCAACTCAGTATTTCCCCTAGGAACATGGGACCCCCTGCCCCACCGGGGAATGCACTGCCCCTCTTCCCTCCCTCCTCCGTACCTGCCTCTCTCCTCCCTGCATAACCTCATCCCCCATATTATACCCACTTCCTTTACTAGGTCCCCTCCCCCGCCTCCCCACCCGAGCTCCCCCTTCCCTGCCATCCCCTCCCTGCCCCAGTGTGACCCAACTCCCATTTCTCCTGCCAGCCCTCGTGCATCCTCCGTATCCTGTCTCCACCCCCGCGAAATCCTGTGCATGGGAGTATCGCCTAGTCCCCTTGTCTGCTGAGCCCATTTCCATCCCCCGTTTACTTGCCTCCAGAGGAACCTCCACCTCTCCATATTCTCCTCCCTCGCTTGTCGATGTCAGGGGTGTGAATCTGTTATTATTCTCTATGCCATTTGTCCGGCCTCCCCCTGCTGACTCACTCCCCCTATCAGTTTTCTTTTGCCCATACCCTGGCGCTCTTCTCCTATCCTGTTACCAGGCCCCCTGTTTTTTTTTTCTCCTAACCTTGTGCCAGTCCACCTGGTCCTTATTTTTCTCAGGGCCACCCCAACCCATGGCCCCTGGTGCTCCCCTCCCACACACCCCCATTTGGTAGCACAGTCCCCTGCAGTCATGCCATCCTTCTCCTGTCTGTTCCCTCCCATTTTGGGTACCTCACCTGAACCCACTACCATTTTACCATTCTTTCCCTTACTGTGTCCCCCCAACCCACCCCCACAGAGCCACCCTCCTTTTAACCCCCCTGCCCCCAACACCCATCTTAGCCACTTGACCTTCTCCTGAGATGTGCCAACCATTGGCACACCATACAACCCCATCCTCCAGACCAGGACTAGAACTATGGCCGACCCGCACCCTACGCACCCCACTACCCTTCCAAAGATACCAGCCCTCGTGCTCTGTGGACCCTGCCCCATCTCTCTCCCATTCGGCTTCCCCATCTCCAATTTAAACCCAAACTGCATGACAGTTTACACACAGACTTGAAAGCCTAGCATAGCCAGCCTTGTTAAGACCTGTATGACAGGCTAAAACACAAACCTGAAAGTCCAGTATAGCCAGCTGTTGGTCAGTTTAAGTCCAACAATTTCCTAGAAGTTACCAGTTGGTTACTAATTGAGGAATCCCCCATATGTCTCAGATTCAGTCCAAACTTGAAAGTCTAGTATAGCCAGCTGATAGTCAGTTTAAGTCCAACAAATTCCCAGAAGTTAACAATTTGTTACTAATTGAGGAATCTCCCCCATGTCTCAGTGTCAATCTAGCAAACTTTTTACGAAATCTCCTAAGGTCTTTAAAGGTTAGGTAGAAAAAGTGAGAGCAATGCCACTTTACCAGGAGTACTCCCCTTCCCTGGATGCTGCAGTTCAAACTATTCATAGGTTCATAAGTAGGATTTTCAGGTCCAGTAGCTTCCAGAGCCATTTATGGTCCTGCCACTTTTCAGTGGTCAGACATCCATTTTTTTCTCTCTCATGTGCCTGTCCAGGGTGGTCTTAAAAGCTAATAGGCTACTCACACATACCACCTCTGACGGGAGTGAGTTCCAGGTGTTAACCACCTGTTGACTGAACCACCTCCCTCTTTTGGTGGTGTTATACCTGTTCCCCTTTAGTTGCATCAGATGGCCCTTGGTTTTCATACCAGTTCTTTCCCTCCAACACAACCCGGCTGATTACTGTAACAGTCCATTTGTTGTGGCTTTGTACACAAAGATCCACTCTCAGTTTTCTGTATGACATGGAATACAGTCCTACTGCCTGCAATCTATTTTTTATATTCCATATCTTTCACAGAGTATGTCTCTTACCAGTGGATGCCCCCTTCTGAACGAAATGATGGCCCAGGTTCTTCTGTCCAATCTGCAGACTGCCAGACTGCAGGCTCCTCCCTCCTTCCGCATTTAATAGCGTTTGCGATTGGGAAGGGTAGGTGGGCGGAAAAAACCCTCTCCTGGTAGTCTTCAGGGCCACTGACCGCAAGCACCCACTCCCTGCAGGGTCGCCAACAGCGAGCCCCCCGCCAGCAACAGTGAAACAGCTGCGCCTTCCGAGATTTGGAGTAGCGGCCCGGCCGTGCATCTTTTAAGGCCTGGCTGCACACTCCAGTCTCATGCCACTCACCCCGTTTGGACAGAATCCACCTGTGTGGCAGTTCCTCCCGTCCCCGACTGCGCTCCTCCAGCTCCTGCAGGCCCGCCGATTGTGAGCTCCTCTCCCGCCAAAAAAAACACCTCTCCTGGTAGTCTTCAGGGCCGCCGACAGCAAGCTCCCACTCCCTCCAGGGCCATCAACCACGAGGCCGCTGACAGCAACAGCAAAACAGCTGCGCCTTCCGAGATGCTAAACTTATAAAAACTGGCACCCACTGTTTTATTTTTAAATATCTAACTGAAAGTCAGATTTGTGTTGCAATGTATTCAGGTGCTAAATTTAGGTTTGGAATGATTGCAGTGTGACAAGAGTTAGGATACAGCAGATTTTAAGTGTTGGAATGGCAGGGTTTAGTATACTAAATGGTGAAACAGAGATCCCTGCAGTTTTTCTCTTGTTTTACCAGTTTGGCTGTTAATTAATTTTTTTATTTATTTACTTTTTCAGGAAGGAGAAAACAATGACAAGTTCTTTACGCACCCAAAGAACACAAGAGCGTTGGCTGCTTACCTCTTCGCACACAACCATCTTTTCTACCTGCTGGAGCTGTTAACAGGCCTGTTGTTGCTGCTGCTCACACTGTGTGAGGCGCCGGCGGTACCCTTCTTCCGACTTGACATTTATGTATGTTTGGGTGGCATTACAGGGTGGGTGGGTAGGGCACAGTATTCAAATTTGAGAAGGGTGTGCCCATTCTGTAATGGAAAAAACAGTAGTATCTTCTGATCAGATATTTTATTAGCCACAAGTCAGCTGGTTGAACACTGCTGCTAATTAAGGCTGAAATTGATTCACAAATAACATTTTGAGTGATAACATTACTATGTGAAACTGCTAATTTCACATCTAGTGTGGAAATGTAACATTGTTAGGAATAAAAGTGCTCAACTTTTTCAAAAATTTGGTTTTACCTTAGCCTGTTACACTATACTTTTTAACATTCTGTACTGCCTTTTAGTTGCAGAACAAACATTTCGCTCTACCCTCAAGTAAACCTCGTATTCTAATTAAATAAATTAGAACAGCCCTACTCAAACTTGTGCATCACATCCGTGGGGTGCTTGGTGCCCAGAAACAGAACCTTTTTTCAGAGATGCTCTCCTCTCTCTCTCTCTCTCTCTCTCTCTCTCTCTCTCACTGTGCTGGTCTCGAGCCTCCCGGCATTCTGCTGAGGAGAGTGCCTGCCCCAGATGGTGCTCCTAGCCAATTCAAAGGCCAAGTCCTAACGATTTGTAATTTTCCAAAGTTGTTTTTACTTGTAATTTTTCTTCCTTCCTGTGTCGACTGTAAGTTTATTTAGCATCTGTTTGCAGTCTATTCTGTACTCTGTTGTAGTGCAAAAAAATATCCCTGATTTTTGCATGTTTACACAATTCCTGAGTGGTTCCGGGAATCGTGGCCTGAACTGCAAATGATGCTCTGCTGACATTGACTGTGGTGGAATTTTTGGTTTAGATTAACAACCTAGAGGGTCGACTTCCGGTGATGTCACAGTCAGTAACGGAAGGCTAGTTTCAGAGCTCCCAGACCACAGTGATTAAATCGTTACACATCTGGCATCAAAAGGCTAAACATAACAAAATTCCAGATGAAATCGTGTGCCACAATGAGTCAAGCAGCCAAAACAAGAGGCAGAGGTGGCAGTAAGGACTTCCATCGTCATGGCTCACAGATAGAACACAGCCCGAGTGTCTCGCCATCAAGGGCCTCTGAGTCAGTGGCAGGCTTGAGGGGAGAAGATGGTACAACGGCCTCCTGTAGCAGCTCTATAGATGATAGAGTGATCACACATATAATGAAAATGCTACACTACATCGACCCTAATGTTAAAGATATTAAACAGGATTTTAAAAAGTTAGATTGTTGGACAACTGAGGTGGCAACAGGCCTGAACAAAGTAAGAGAAGATACCATGCGAACGAACCAGGTAGTGCTGTACCTAGCAAAACGAGAGAGAGAGAGAGACAGACAGATAACCATGAGGGCCGAGGATGCTGAATTCAGGGGCAGAAGGAAAACAGTTTGAGTATTTGGCTTCTCCAAAGGCAGTAAACAAGACAGTCCAATGGAATTTATAAAATCCTGGCTCCGCACCGAACTGGAAATACCAGACACGGAACCTCTCAAGTTGGAGCGAGTGCATAGAGCCCTAGGCCCAAAGCTGAAACAGGGAGCACCTCCACGATCGATCCTGATCAAGTCCAACAGATTCCCGGTGAAGGATATGGTTCTCTGGAAGGCCTGGGGAAGCGAGCTTTAAATATGGATGGGAAGAGAGTGTATGTTGATCATGACTTTCCCTCAGCTACAATGCAAAAAAGCAAACAAGTCTTATCAGTTATTAAACAACTAAAGGAGAAGAATGTAAGAGCACAACTGAGATATACGCCAAACTACTGGTCTTCTGGGAGAGTGGCCAAAAACTTTGTGACACCTTGTTTCAAGCAGCAAAACCCCTTCCAAAAGCTTGGGATTGTACTTCCTGATATGCAGCAAGACGCGTTGGAGCAAGCACTTCTTCAACTGTGCTGGGAATCAGCAGGAAGCTCTGTGGCGATGGCCAAAAGAAGAGGAGCTGGCCCAGACAAGATGATGTACAAGGACTTGGCACACTTTTGCAAGGCACTTAAATCCAAGCCCACAACATGAATGTGATGATACCTGCTGAATTTTGGGTAAGGCCCATTTATAAACTGTAATATGTTCACACTTAGCCTTTTAGACATTCTGGACAGTTATGTCTCCAATGGTTCCGGGTTAGACTTGTTGCTCTGCCCCCCCCCTGGACTTGAGGGAAGTTTTAACTATGGCAAGGAGCGACTTTCTGGCACTACGTTAGGTATGTTGGCGTTATATGTTCTGTACCTTAGTTTTAGCAGAGGTAGGACTAATGACCAGACTTTAATGGCAGGAGAGAAAGAAACTGGAACCATGCTAGGCCGTTACGACGAAAGTCGATTTTCACATGGACATTATGTAGTTCAGATCAATGCTCAGAGAGATTACTTGTTGCCTCTATTGGTTTATTTGTTTTAAAAATGCTATGTTCTTTGCTAAAGAATAGGCTCCTGGCCCAGACGACAGACGTGGGGGAGGAGGGGGAGTACAGGTGTTGCCCATGAATTTTACAGAGGCAGTTGGCCTCAACGTGTTAAGTTTTATAAAGTGGGACCAATGGAGAATTACTAAACTAGTCACCAGGGCTGCAGCTTGGCAGCCCATTCTCTACTTAGGATGCCAGATAAAATATTAGCAAATATGGTGTAACCCACGGAGGTTGGGACAGGGCTTGACATCACCACAGTCTCGCAGTTAAGTGCATGTCCGGACCACCCAGGTTACTGCAACAATGTCTCCCCTTGTCCACCATATCACCTGGAGCCCGCTTGCTTCCCAACAACCTATTGGGAGATGAGGGAACAGGTGTGAGGCTCTTAGGCATGGGCCTAAGCTCCAGGCCAGAAGGAGCTTCCTTCTGAATTCTACCTGTTGATTCGTGTTCATTGTTTTTTGACTAACTTTGATTGTGTTGCAGTATGTACTTTGAATGTGGTTGTGGGAGTTTTGGGTTGTGGGATGGGGGGACTTGTCAAGTTTAAGACGTTTGGTGGGAAGGGGTTGGAGCAACATGGGAAGTGTTTAAAGAGTGAGCAAGTAAATTACGTACAGGCTGTTACACTGGAATTTAAGTATGTGGAAGGGGTAAGGAAGTGGCAGTTTAAATAAGGAGATGCCTGGGCTAAAAGCATCTGGGAAGTCACTACACAGAATCAAAAATGGGGTCTCCTAAATTGATATCCCTTAATGTAAAAGGGGATTAATTCTGTGGTTAAAACTATACTCCGTGATCTGGACAAATCAAATGTGGCATATGACTGCTCCAGTAAACACATCTCTCTCCAGTAGAACACAAAAAACTTTGACAGTCATGGGTGGGCGAGGTAGTGTCCTCCTCACATCCGAGTGCTAAGAAGGCAGGTGTAGCCATTTTGCTTCAAAAAGGGCTGAGATTTGAAAAAACAGGATCATTCATAGATCAAGAGGGCTGGTTGGTGAGCCTTTCTGGTAAGATGGCTGACCACACCATACACATAGTCAATGTGTGTTGCCCTACACCACAGAGACCACAATTGTTCAGATATATTTTTGGCCATATAGCTTCACTCCCGGAATGTCAGATTATACTGCGGGAGATTGGAACTGTATGGAAGATCCATCTCTTGACAGATCATCAAACCTGAGACGAGGAAGGGACGTGCTCCAAGCTTCTTCGAACTCTGAGAGAAGAAGCAGGGTTGATAGACATTTGAAGAGATACATACCCATCTAGTAAAGACTATATATATTACTCTAGTGCACAATTCATACTCCCGACTCAACCGATTCTACATGCAAAAATCATGGGGCCACACAATACAAGACATGGAAATACACCCCATTTACCTGACAGACCACGCTAAGATTAGTGTAACAGTGGACTTGGGACCAATTGATAGGCAGTCTGTGTGGCGACTTAATGTGGGGCTACTTAAAGATGAAACATTTAATTTAAAAATAAAAGAAGTATTGTCGGCCCAGTGGTGTGGAGGGCTGATGCACCATGCCTTACGACCTGCATGCCGACGACTTTGCTTGCGGTGCAAGCGGTCATCGGGGGCCCGGCTGGGAGGGAGAGGATCGAGCATCCAGAGGACAGCTCTCCTTTCCGGGGAAGGGGTGAGACTGCAAATCGGTGTTTTGCCTGGCCCCTAGCGGCGGCTAGGGGCCAGAGATGGGGGATGAGATGAAGCAAACACCTGGCTTGTCACGTGCGGAAGCGTGTGTGGCTTGGCCATTGGCATCATTGAACGCTACATCCCACACTCTGGGTTGGGAGAAAACTGGAGTAAGAAACAGACCGCGGACTGGCAGGATGATGCCGGCCCCCCGCAGGCACTGCACCCGGCCAGCTGACACCTCTAACAGGAGGTGAGTACCAGTGGACGCTGGGGTGACAGGGCTGGGAGGGCTGGAGGAAGGGGGCCGGTCCTGCGGAGGGGAGAGAGTAAAAAAAAAGAAGAAAAAAATGAAAGAAGTGATCACTAATTACCTAAAGGAAAATACTGGCACAGTTTCTAAGGTTAAATTTTTATGGGATGGGTTGAAGGCCGTAGTCCAAGGTGAGGCAATCTCATGTGCATCACATAAAAAGAAAGAAATGTACAAAAGGAAAAAAACTTAGAGCAAAAAATTAAGAAACTGGAAACAGTGCATAGTTACGGGGAGGCGGCTGCCACTCCTGAACAGTTACTGGAACTTAAACAGCTGAGATCTCAGCTCAAAGATATCTTTAGAGCCAAAACAGAGAATGCCCTTAGATTTGTGGCTCAGAAATATGAGGGCGGGAACAGGGCAGGACACCTCCTTACTTACAGATTACAAAAGCAGACAGTGGACCGATTTTATTCCTGCGGATAAGAAAACCCCAGGTTACGCAACAACAGAGACCTCTCCTCGTGGGACTGCAGAAACATTTCAGCAGTTCTAATCAGAGTTGTATACTTCACAGTGTCAAGCAGATCACCCTAACAAAATAGACAGATTTCTTGGTAAACTGCGGCTGCCCAAATTATCGCAGGAGCAGGCCAAACAGAGAGTCTCTTTGCACAGGGGGAAGTAACATCAACAATTAAAACCCTCAAACATAAGTCGGCCGGTCCAGACAGTTTTGTTGCCGAGTTCTATCAAAAATTCCAGACGGAACTGACGCCACCACTACTTCAGGTATGTAATGCTTCACATACTCCTGAGGCAAGTCCAGACCCTTGGGCACGTGCCCTAATTTCGGTACTCCCAAAACCAGGGAAAGACTCATCCACTTGTGGTGGATATAGACCAATATCCTTATTAAATATTGATGTGAAAATGTTAACAAAAATGGTAGCTAACCATCTGCAGTCAATAATTACGGGCTTGATACACTCATACCAGGCTGACTTATGCCAGGTAGGCACCTACACAACAATGTGCATGGGTTGTGGACTACGATGGTTGGCATACACAATAGTCCGGATGGGAGGCAGGGGGTTGTGGTGGCGCTAGATGACAAGAAGGCATTTGACCGCCTCGAATGGAAATATTTGGAGGCGGTCTTGTGCAGGTTCAACTTTGGGGATAGATTCTGGGCTTGCATTTCGGCCTTGTATTCAAATCCAACAGCCCAAGTCCGGCTTAATGGGGTCCTATCATCCAGTTTTTCAATAACAAGAGGCATGAGATAAGGTTGCCCCTTTTGCCCACTCTTGTTCACACTTACTATTGAACTGTTAGCGGAAGCCTTTAGGGCCAGCCAAGATATATTAGTGGGATTGATCAGTAAAGAACTGTATTTCTCTCTATGCAGACGATACGATGTTATACTTACAAAATCCAGCAGAAACTTTACCTAAAGCATTATCCCTTTTAATGGAATATGGGAGAATATCAGGCTTCAAAATTAATGAAACCAAATCAGAAATACTGTCAGTCGGGGACCCTGGTCCCCCCAGAAATCAAGAAACTATCTAACTTAAAGTGGTTCACTCAGGGCGTTAAATACCTAGGCATGTGTATCCCGGCAGAGCTTGGCAAATTGTATCAGATTAATTATTCAGAATTAATTGATAGCATACGTCATGACTGTACTAGGTAGGCGGCTCTGCCTTTGTCCATTATGGGAAGGGCTGAATCAGTGCGTATGAACATCCTTCCATGCCTGTTTATATTCAACACCGTTCCAGTACTCACTTAAGGAATTTTGGACTGCACTCAAAAAAATACTGTCAAAATTTATTTGGGGAGGGAAGAAACCCAGACTGAAATGGGAAATCCTCTGCTTAGAAAAATTGAAGGGGGGATTAGACTCCCAGGTATGCGGGCATATTATAGAGCTGCCCAGTTACAATACCTGGTGGCACATGGGCATAGAGAAAGCCACTTGAGTTGGCTACAAATAGAGAGAGAACTCCTGGGGCAGCACAATATGACAAATCTACTCTTCAGCAAATGGGATCTAGCAACTCCATGGCTCAAAACATTGTTGTATGCTTGGCAGGAAGTTATCCATGAACAACGCATGGAAAACGAGGTAATGCAGCACATAGCTATAGGAGCATGCAGGGATTTCACCCCGGGGCAGTCCAGTCCAACATATAAGAAAAGGGAGAGAATGGGATTAGTTAAGATAGCTCAGTTATTTGCAGGGGATACCCTAAAAAGCTACAGCCAATTACAGAAAGAGTTCGGCCTACCACTCAAAGATTTCTATTGTTATTTACAGCTTAGACATTATCTTACCTCTGGGGCTAGGAAGGGAACATTTGGGACACCTACAAGTCACCCAATGACAGAATTCCTTGTGGGAATGATTGAGAGCAGGGGACAGATGAGGCATTTGGTTTCCCGGATCTATGGCATATGTAGGGAAGACCAGTCTAAGCATAGAGTGGCCGTACAACAAAAGTGGAAACAGGAGTGTGGTTATGTCTCTAGCTCCTAAAAAATGGGACCTAATCTGGGAACAGGCAAATAAAACCACAGCCTCTCCTGTGTGGAGAGAATTTAGGTGGCAGGTCCTCACCAGATTTTTCAGAACTCCGTTTATAACCAAACATTATGGCAAGTCCCCCACTGATAAATGCTGGAGAGGCTGCAACCTGGTGTGTGCTCATAAGCACATTTTTTGGTGCTGCCCTAAGATCAAGAGATTTTGGAGGGAGGTGGGCAGTCTTATGAGCACTATATTGAAAAGTCCAATTTCAGAACCGTTCCAGGTTTACCAGCATAAAATATGTCTTTACTATATTGATAGCGGCTACCCAGAAATCTGTTACCAAATAATGGCTTACAAACAAATCACCAGGGATAAAACAGTGGCTGGCCTGCTGTCATCAGATTAAGGAAATGGAGAAAATGACTGCCTGTCTTTGTTTACAAATGGATAAATGCAATGCCAGGTGACTTCCATTCTTCGAATTTCAGAGCAGTCAGGAGGGAATGACACTTTTAGACATTCTGGCATGGGAGACTAGGCTAGAGAGGGAATCAAATTGCTGGGGTATTAAAAGTTTGGAGAGACAGGGGAATGAAATTAACCCAGATATGTGATTGCAAGTATGAGTCCGCCTATAAATGTGAAAATGTACTTATTTGTGAATTATTCTGTCAGCCTGTAAAAAACTATGTATTTATTGCTTCAAAGTTGGGATGTGGGGAGGGAAGGGGAGAGGGGGTTCTGGTTAGTACAATTAATTTGTTGTAAAATGTACTTTGTGTTAGCAAATTGTTACAGTTAATTGTACAGTTGGAACTTTGTATGAAAAGTGAATAAAAATTACAGTTTAAAAAAATGATTAACAGCCTTGTGGTTCCATTTTAATGGTTCTACTTTTAAAAAAATGTTTTTTTGTACTCTCTTTTTGTTTCCTTCTCCGATGGCCCATGTTTGGGAGGGAGTCCCAGCCCCATCCAGCCAATGTCCACCAGCTGATGCCGACTGTCTTCCCCTAGGGCTTGCCCACCTGGCAGGGTCGGCAGGGGTACCCCAGGCCCCCACCGAAGACTGGATCCAGTTCTGGTTGGTGCTGCAGCTGGTCGGGGAGCAGGACCTGTAAACCCCTCCTTTATTAAGCCGTCGGAGATCTTTTTTTCCTTCCACTAGAGGTAGGGCATGTAGTGACGCCAATGATGGTGCCACACACGCTCCCGTGCGTGTTCTGATGGGCATCTGCCCTGCCTCTGGATAGCCAGCCCTCTGCTAGGGGCCAGGCACGCACCAACCACTGATCGCCCCACTCCCCAGAGAAGGGGAGCTGTCCCTGGGACGCTCAGTCCTCCTCCTGCCCGGCCGACCCCTGGCGCCCCGCTCGCACTGTGAACACGGGTCACCAGTGTGGCAGGAGGTAAGGCAGATGCCTCAGCCCTCCATGCCACCGGCTAGGCCCAGTGGTTCTACTTTAAATAAAAAAGATGCTAACGTGCTTTTGCTTTCTTTTTCGCAGCAGTTTAGGCTTTTTTTTTTTTTGGCTGAGTGGCAGTTCTTATAGACTATGAAAGAACAGGTGTCAAAAAAGGTCTTTTCTCAGCTGCATCCAGTTTCACAGAGAAGGAGTGCTACTTATAGGTGGACGAGGAACCTATTAGTCCTCAAGTCACTGATGATGAGGAAATAGGCCCTCCTTCACGTTGTCTAGAGAGCTGCTCCCCATATTCTTCTTTCCTTAGGGGCACGGCAGCTATGATTGCTATCTCGATGAGGAAATGGATTCTGGAATTGGGAAATCAGATTTTAATTTTTTTGCTCCGCTGCCAACTGGACTCCTGCAACCCTGCCCCTGCCGCCCAGTCCCGTCATCTGTCCCTGAAACATACCTGCTCCCGTGTTCTTCTGTGGATGACCCATGGTAAGGGCCACTTGGAGGCCAACCCCCATTAACCCCTGTGCGGAGTTAGAGCGTTGGTCAGGGAGAGGTAGTCCAGGCAGTGATGCGGGACTTGCGATGGAGCGGTGGGTGGCATCCTGTGCAGTTGTGGGTTTTTCCAGTTTTCTTCCCTGTGAGACACTGCATGCAGTAACGCTATGGCATGGCTGCCTGTGTCTGCCCTGCCTCCCTGTACTGTCAAGCTCCTTGTTGCCAGACCCCTTGCCTCTGCAAGGGGCCAGTCAAACACCAGATGTTGTCCCACCCACCCCCTGGAGGAGGAGAGAGTAGTCCTTGGGATGCTCTATCCTCCTCCCTCCCGGCCGGACCTTCTGCTCCTCGGGTCCGTTCCTGAACCCAGTGCAGTGGTGTCACAGGTGGAAGCCCTACCGCTGCGCCAGTGGGCCAGCTTGGGAATCAGATTTCTTAAACATGTTGTGACTGACTTCTACAGAAAGAGTCCGTATCAGGGCAGAGTCAGCAGCCAACTGAAGTAGATGCTCCTCAGCAAGGTCTGTATGTGAGGTTTCTAAATAGAAAAAAAAAATCACTTGTTTTTGTTGAATTTCAGTGTATACTCCAGCTCGTCATATAGAGCTCCACCTGACTGTGTTGTGAATGTGTTTAAACAAAAACTTGATCATGGGAAGACTGAGGAACAGTCAGCTAATGAGAACGGTAAGGGGAAACGACCCATGCCGGCAGGGACATCAGCAGGAGGCTGGCAGCGCATGGACGTTTTGACGGAGGCTGAACAAACCCTTTAGGCCATGAAGAACATGGTCTTGGGGGAAGTTAAAGAGCTATCAGAAAAGGTTGACACTCTTAACACAAGGGTGACCGTCTTAGAAACAAAAATTGAAAAAGTAGCCGCTGACACAAAGCAAGCTACAGACGCCACTAATAAAACTTTTACAGCTGTAAATGGACTAGTTAAAGAAAATGAGGTTCTTTGTTTTTGCCTAGAGAGCCTTGAGAACTCTGGTAAGCCTTGTTTACATGGCAGCTCCGTTTAAAATCTGAGATTGGCCCCGTGTTGGCCCAGCCTCCTATGTTGGTCCCGTTGCGTGTTTACATGACTCCTCTCTGTACTGATTCAAATCAAGCTGGAAAGGGACCAGGGGCCAGGTGGGAGGATGTGTAGACTGCACACAGGAGTGTCCACTGTGCACCGGAGCAAGCAGTGCAGCCTGTCCACATGGCTGCTTACACCACTCCCTCTGGAATGCAGTCTCAGAATATATCAGCTGCGGGAGAGGTTCACTGAATGACTTACCATGATGGGTAAGTGTCCACAAGACTGCATTTAGACCACAGCAACACAAGCAGTCAGGTTGCCACAGCGCAAATGTGGCCATGTAAATTGGCTTTTAGATCCACCAGCATCCACCTCTTGGGCATTCTGGAGGGTCAAACCCCTGTTCAGTTCATTTTGCATTTAATTTGGACGTGATCAGGTAATTTACAGACATTCTGATGACTCAGACATACAGGATAACTCCTGAAGAGAAACTGGCTAACACAGAACTGCCTCGCACAATGCTCATCATTATGGGTGGCTCGCGCCAGAGAGACAAACTATTGTACTAAGCTCAAGAATGCAGCCCACTGTATGTTGAGGGTAATAAAATTGTTTATTGTTATCCCAGCCTTACCTTTTCCACAAGGGAGTGGAGGAGGGCAGCCCCCACACTCCACTGTTTTTTCTTTTGCAATCGACTGCTTGTCAGACCTGCAAAGAAACAATGCTGTGAAAGGTTTAATTTTATTCAGTATTCTGGTGCCAAGTCTGGTTTTGTGATGCCAGAACATATTAATTTATTATCATGTATTAAATAGTTGTTATTATACCTTATAACAGAAGTAATGACTATGCACTTAGAGGTTTATTTGACGCTCCTCTAAGGGGAGTTTTTATATAAAACTATAATACAATTTGCGGTAACTATCTATACCTTCTAGCTCAATGTTAAAGAGCTGATATAAAGGGATTTAGTTTGAATATTACTTTTTCTAGGGACATGGATGTGGTGTTCTATCCACACGTCTTGGCATGTCCTTTCCCCTTTAAGATCATTGACCCCATCGACCCGTTGTCACTCGATGAAGCCAACAACTCCCTGTTCAGAACTCTGGATCCAGCATGCTGGGAACCTCCTTACCGTCCCTGACCATGACTCTGAGGAGCTGTGGATTTCCCCGGCTCCCTCCATGTGCCCCCGTCGGTCCCTCCAGCTGTCGGGGTCTCAGTCATCTTCGGCCGAAAGGTCAAAGAAGACTAATAGACGCCACTTTGGGCATTCCAAAAAGTGGCACCGCCACTATTTGTCCTCGTCCTTCTCAGAAGAGGAGAGACTTTGGCGCAAGTTGCGCTGACGCTACGAGGATCTTGTGTGGCAACAGTTGGTGTTGGCCGGTCTGAAGTTGACCCGGCTTCCACACCGGCCATCACATGGCAGTCACTCTCTAGGCTGACGCTGTCCTTCCAGCTGTGGAGCCAGTAAAGGCCCTCCTGGTTCAGCCAAAAACCGGCCTCTCCACCGATAATGGTGGAGCCGCCACCTAAACAGCCTCCCTTGGGGGCTTCGGTCAAGGAGTCTTGGCCCACTAAGTGCCTTCCTCACAGGCTGTTGGTCACTCTTACACTCGACCACGGTGGGTTGAAGGTGACACTGGTGGTTGGCTGGTCTATCTAGACTCTTTGCAGTCTGAGGACTCACTGCACTCCCATCTGCTCGACGAGCAGTCGCTCATGGGGCTTTCGAAGGAGAAGGGTCCCCACGTCCTTCATGGGCATCCTCCGTCTCATCTCCAAATCCACAGGGATGCCTCTGGAGCCTGTTTAAAAACAGGCTCAATATCCCCTGACAGACATCCTGGACAAAGGGGATTCTCCGACGAAGGCCTTCCTAGTGGCCGAAGCCATTGCTGGACCGGCCGTGGAGCTTTGGCAGCACCTTGCCTCCTGCTGTGTGCCATCAGCCTGGATGGTCTGCAAATATGCGGTGCCCATCGGCCTCCTTTCAGGGTTCATGGAGTACCCCTCAGCCAAGGGGTTGGTGACCAACTCTGTTTTGGTGCTCGGGCAATTCGGGAGACTCTGATAGACCTCCGGACAAACAATCCAAAAAACTGGACCACTCTGCCAGGAAGGTCTATGCTGCCTCTTTGCTCGGTCACCCTCAGACGAGCTCGGCTGTCATCATGGCACACTTCTCCCATCCCCTTTTGGGCTTTCTAGATGAGGTGCTTCCTCATATCCCCACGTACCTCCAGACCACGGTCAAGCAGGTCCAGGATCATGGTCGGGCTGTGGCAAAACAGCAACTCCAGACAGCTCTGGACACTGGGGACTTCTGTGCCCATTCAGAGGTGGCCGCAGTTGGCATGTGCTATAGGGTCTGGCTGATGGTCTCGACCTTTACGGCAGACACCCAGCACAAACTGGCAGATGTACCCTTTTGGGCACCAACTTGTTCAATCCCAGGGTCGATGGTCACCTACAACACATTGAGAAGTCCAGTGCCACCTTGAACTCCATTGCTTCTGCTCAGAAGGAATCTCAGGGTTCTTAAACAGCAGACGCGCAAGCCCTTTTGGCTTTCCGTCCCTGCGGCCAAGCCGGCTCAACACCAGTTTGGGCAGCAGCCTCAGTCTTGGCACCCTCGGCCCAAGTCAGAGGATTCGGCAGCCTGAAAGGCCGGAGGGAAGGGACCTGGCAGCCCCTCGGCCAGATCTTCCTCCTCCAAATCTGCACAGTGACGGGATGGGGGTGACCACCCCATGCCAGTCATGCATCCTCTGAGTCCTCCCATGGGGGGCCAGCTCCACCACTTCCTTTTTGCCTGATCCGCTGTTACCACAGACAGGTGGGTTCTGGAACTGGTGGCCAGGTTCTGCCTCTGGAATTTGAGCAGTACCCATCAAGCCAAGCCAAGCCCCATGAGAGGAGAAGGTATCCATGGACACTCAGTCGGCTGTCTGAGATGACATCACCCAGTTCTTCCGCAAGGAGGTAGTGGTCGGTCGTGGATCCACCTGTCAACCCAGGGTTTGTTTCCAGGTACTTCCTAGTCCCGAAAAATGGACGGAGGGGGCTGATGCCCCATTCTAGATCTGCACGACTTGAACAAGTTCCTCAGGTCTTGCACCTTCAGGATGGGAACTCTGTCTCAGATCACACCATCTTTTAAGCAAAACATGTGTTTTTTCTCCCTGGATCTGCAGGATGCATTCTTTCACGTCCCGATCTGTCCATCCCACCGAAGATTCCTCCGCTTCCAAGCCGAGGGAACCCTCTACGAGTTCCAAGCCATGCCGTTCGGCCTGTCATTGGCCCCCAGGATCTTCACCAAATGCATTGCAGTGGTGGCGACTCATCTTCGGTGTCGAGGGGCCAAAATGTACCCCTGCCTGGATGATTGGCTTATAGCGGGTCCCTCCAGGCAGGAGGTGGAGAGGTCCAGGGACCTGGCCCTCCAGACCTGCATCGACCTTGGCCTCCTAGTCAATGAGGCCAAGCCGGAAGTCATGCCCTCATAGGTGATCTGTCTCGTCGGGGCAGAACTCGACACTTGCTGAGCCAGAGCCAGGCTCCTGGTGGACAGGGTGGAGGTTTTCTCCTCCTCCTTTGCCGGATCATTTCTGGTTGGGCACTTATGCCTTGCCCAGGACTTCCTGCTCCTTCTGGGCTACATGGTGACCTGCACCTCCATGGTCCAATGGGCCAGGTGGCATATGCGCCCCCTACACTGGGAGCTGGCCAGCCAGTGGACTCGGCGCCTAGGTAATTTTGACCAGCTGGTCACTGTGACCCAGATGATGTGGGATGCTCTCCAGTGGTGGACCATCCCGGAGCATCTGCAGTAAGGGATCCCATTTGTCCACCCCGAGCTGACGGTCATCCTGATGACTGATGCCTGTCTCAAGGGCTGGGGTGCCCACTTAGGGGAACACAGAGTCCACAGGCTCTGAACCCACGAGGAGTCCCAATGCCGCATCAACCTGCTGGAGCTCTGAGCAGTCCAGCTGGTACTGACTGCCTTCGCTTTGTTCATTCGGGGTCAAGTGGTTCAGGTCCAGATGGATAACACCATTACCATGTACTATCTCAACAAGCACATCTCCACTTCTGGACCCTCATGACCTGACTAGAAGTGAATCTCCTCGCCGTTCATGTGGCAGGAGCCTCCAATCAGCTGGTGGATGCCCTCAGCTAAGTGGGTGAGGTGTCCCACAAGTGGTCTCTCCATCCAGAGTTTGTACACAGCTTGTTCTCCCAGTGGGGCATCCCTCAGGTGGACCTGTTTGCCTCCAGGTAGAATGCAAAGCTGAGACTGTTTTGTGCCCACCCCCCTCATCAGAGCTCACTGCAGGGGAATGCCTTCTCGAGGCTGTGGACCCCAGGCCTCTTTTATGCCTTCCCTCCACTTCCCTTGATCCACAAGGTGCTCCTCAAGGTCAGGAGGGACAAGGCACAGGTGATTCTGGTGGCTCCAGACTGGCCTCGGCAGTTTTGGTACCACAATCTCCTCAGTCTCAACACCAGGCTCCTGAGGCATCTTCCAGCATGCCCGGACCTGCTTTCCATCAGTCAGGGAAGGTACTCCACCCGGACCTTCAATCCGTGCACCTGACAGCCTGGTTCCTAAGCGGCTAGAGTTTCAGGCTTTGGATCTCTTAGAAGATGTACTTACTGTAATTGAGGCATCTAGGAAGGAATCTACCAGGAAGTGCTATGCCTTCAAATGGAAGAGATTCTCCATTTGGTGTCACGGCAAGGGATTGGACCCTCTGACCTGTCCAGTGGTTAGCATCCTAGATGCTATATCTCTATATGGTCTCTTTCCAAAGGAGGACTTCGGTCGACGACCCTTAGGGTGCACCTGGCAGCCATCTCTGCTTACCAGGCACGGGACAGTCAGCAGTTGGTGGTGCAGGAGAAGGTCATCTGGCGCTTTTTCAAAGGCCTCAATCACATCCCCTCCGGTGCATGAACCACCACCACCACTGTGGGATCTCCTGCTGGTACTGGCAAAACTCATGGGCAAGGCATTTGAACTGATGCACAAGTGCGAGATGTCGCATTTGTCGTGGAAGACCACCTTCTTGGTGGCTATCACATCAGCCTGAAGGATTGGGAAGCTCCAGGCGCTCTTAGTCGAGTCTCCTTATCTGGTCTTCCATAGGGACAAGGCTGTCCTGCGCCCCAACCCGAAGTCCGAAGGTTGTGTTGGAGTTCCACCTGAACCAGGTGATGACTCTACCGGTGTTCTACCCCAATCACACGTCGTATGCCATATACAGGCTCCATACCTTGGACCTGGGGCAAGTGCTCGCTTACTATAAGAAGCGCACGGCTGGAATTCGGGGACAGATTCACCAGCTGTTTGTCACCTACGCTGACCTGGCAGACTTGCAGCCAAGCAGAAGATTGGCAGATGGATTACATCCTGCATTGATCTCTGCTATAGGTTGGCGGGTAAGGAGCCTCCTGGAGGGCTAAGGGCTCATTCCACCTGCCACACTGCTGCAATTGTGGCTGCTTCTAGGGACATCCCTATCCAGGAAATCTGCAGAGCTGCTACCTGGAAGTCAGCACACACCTTCATTTCCCACTACCACATCGACCTAGAGTAATGATAGGATGCTGGTTTTGGGGACTTAGTTCTCCAGTCTCTGTTCCCTAAGTAGGGGGTGTGCACCTTGCCTCCCTCCTCCTGGAGAACTGCTAGGAGTCTGCCAAGTCATGTGGATAGAACAACATATCCACGTGCCTATAAACACAGGTTACTCACCTGTAACAGTAGTTCTAGGAGTGGTATATGTTCATCCACACGGACCCACCCAACCTCCCTGGCTTTGGCGCACAACCTCTGCTTCCAGCAGGCAAGATCTGGCGTCATGGGGCGGAGTCAAGGGATAGACCACCCGGTTGGGTGGGAGGAGCCAGCTTAAAGACTCCTGGCTGATCTTAAAGGGGAAAGGACATGGCAAGACCTGTGGATTAACAACATGTACCACTCCTAGAACTGCAGTTACAGGTGAGTAACCTGTGTTTCTTTACTTTGGCCCAGTGTCATGCTGCACAGAGTCATATCTGGACTTTTGCTTAAAAGAACTTTAATTGCGATCTCACAGTTTACTTTACATTATGTAACATCAGGTTTACTGAAATGTGTATCTAATATAACCTTGAGACAGTGTGGACAGTAAGCCTTTCAGCCATGTAATTGTTTTATTTCTGAGTGTCTTATCACAAAATGAATAACCTTTAAATATAAAAAAGTCCATATCCCCACCCATGACACTTTTAAAAAGATGAGTGAAAAGAGTTTTCAATTGTCTGCATCCACAACAACACTTGCTAAGAAAGTAGAGAAACAATATATGATGAACAGGGTTATTTCTGAATGTATTTACAGGCTGCTGTATGTGAAAAGACAAAGACAACCTTTTCTACAGCCCCACCGGACAAGGATTCCAGAGGGGAGCCGGCTCGGTGGCGCTGGGGGTTGAGGCGCTGGACACCACGCCAGCGACCAGGGCTCGGGAGCAGACTTGGGCTATTGGGGGTTGACGGGGGAGGAGAGGATCGAGTGTCCGGAGGACTGCTCTCCTCTCCTGGGGTGGGGTCCAGGGGTTCCCCTGCCTTGCAGGGGCCCCCAGTGGAGATCAGGGTACTGCACTGGGTGGGGACGCAAGTTGGGGGAGGTGGCGGCGGATGTTTGTGGGAGGCACTGCGCTGACATCATTGCATGTCCGCCACCTCGGGGGCATCCAAAAACGGAAAATCCCTCTGGCACCAGGAGGCAGACGGCGGTCCCCAGTGACAGGCGCACATACCCACCGCCGTTCCTTGCCCGGTCTACTCTTCCGGGTCCTCTCCTCTCTCCGGGGCCTCATAGGGGAGGACTCTGTCCCCAGTTCCTCACAGGGTGGGGAGTCAGGCAGGGTGGTAGTGCCTTGTTGAGTGGGTCTCGACCAAAGGGGCCCTGGTGTCCGGGATACAGAAAGAAAGTTAAAAAAAAAAAAAAAGGATTCCAGAGGAGTTGACACACTTGGTAAAACATTTTATTTTTCTGCCACACTTATCATGTGGGAGGCAACATTTCTGAGTCACATCACATCACATTACCAGGAAGCACTCTGGAAAGCACTACTACCTTTATGTGGCACTCTGCCATCGGATGAGAGGTCTGAGTTGCTGCAACATGTAAAAACAGATCTTCATCAAGAATGCCACACCTTTGGAACTGTAAGCCATCGGCATCAGGACCACTCAGAAACTTTTGCCTAGCTGGGGGCCACCCACAATGATGTACAGTGTCAGCACCTGTAAAACATGGACCTCCCCCTCACGCTACGGTTCTTTCTTTTGCTGTTGACTGCTTGTTGGACCTACAGAGAAACAACACCGTTGTTTCTTCGTTATTTGTTTTATAACTTCACCAAGTTTTTATCGACATCCCTGTATGCTGCCATTGAAAGAACCTTTATTTAGGTTTTGTACCTGCAGTTACAAGATCTACAAGGATGACTCTCGCACTGTGTATTTTTTGCTGTTTGGGCCTGGTCCACAGTGTGAGGGTCTGTGGATTTTACCAGGCCACAAGGAGACACTGAAAGAAGGCTTTGAAGATTTTCATCTCCATGAAGGCCATGGAAGCTTATGCGAAGGCCGCAGGATCCAAACCAGCTTCTCCCTCTCGAACGCTAACCCTGGGTATGGAGACACCCAGGCATTTGACAGCATTGCCGCCAATGTTGGTGAGGACAACAGATCAATCCAAAGGAAAAATCATTATCAAAGCCTTTCTCCTCCACTTCTAGCCACCATAAGCATAGAAATAAACATGCTTTACTGGTGAGGTCGAGGTCTCTGTTGAAGGAGGATACGTCCTCGTTGGCATCTGCTCCAGCGGCGTTAACTCCAGCCCCTCCAAGCATTATTTAGACACCGAGGTCCAGGTCTGGCATTTGTGCTACCTCTCCTATGTACCAGGTCAAAATGTCGTAGGGAATACAGCACAGACAGAACCACGAAGTGAAAACAGCTAAAGGCAAAATAGCTACAGGGATACTATAGCAAACGGTCAAAACAGCTATCCCTGTAGCTATATTGCTTTTGGGCAAACAGGTTAAGGCATATGCTTGGTGGTGTGCTGCCGAGCAGCTTGCATGGCTCACACGGTAGAGCTACAGACAGGGAGAGCGGTGGAGCGCCAATGTCCCAGGGTTCGATTTCCTGTCCCAGGACATTTAACATATTTTAATTTTTTTTGTCTCTCCGGGACGTCTTCTTTCTCCTGTTCTCCCCACCCCCATGAGATTTCTAGCCATCCCCATGTAGCTCCCGGAGTGAGTTATAATGATGTCCCATTGCCACAGAAACAAAGCGTATTTGTTGAATTCGGCAAAGTAGCGCTCCACTGTTTTGTTGAGTGCTGTCTTTGCTGTTGGCGCTTTGGCTTTGCGGTTTTTGACCGTGCTGTTATTGCCTGCGATTTAATGACCCCATGCCCGTTCCTACTATGGACGGTATGTAGCCTTCGTTGTTGGCTTCCGTCCTGATGACAACAGTAGTCTCAACCCTGCAAATGGGCTCCGTTGACTCACAGGTCATGCCGGTGTCATTTACACAAATTCCCATTGTTGCAAATGCCGGTGTTGGTTTCGTCAACAGGCTTCCCCCATTGGTACCATTGTTGTCGATGGGACACAAAAGTATGCTTGCTACACTGACGGTACAGACGCTGCCTTCGTTGCCAGCTCTGTCGATTGCTGCTGTCTTCATCCAAGATGACAACGAGGTGAAATAAAATGCTGACTTCCCAGAATTTGAGGATTTAGATGAGGGTGGTGAAGAGGAGCCCTTTGAAGGAGGTTTCCCTTCCAGTTCAACCTTAACATTGTGCAGTGAGGACTCTGTGACATATAACCCCATGTCTCCTCCAGCGGATCCTTCCTTCCAGGTTTCGTTTAAGCAAATACAGGATGTGGGATTTGAGGGTGAAGAAGTCTCCAGTAAAAGAAATCGAATGGTGTTCTTGGAAATAACAGTAGCATCCACTGTTGTGGTGCCCCTGTTTACCCTGCCTTAGAGGATGCTACATTTGCTGCCTGGCACAGGCCTACCACTATGTGTTTAGGCCCCAGAAAGGCTGAAACAGTATCCTGCTCCATCTTTTAAGCCCTTTTATGCTTCTTATCCTGAGACTGACTCAGTACTCAGATTAAGTTGGCATGTTCCCTGTAAATCCAGGCAATTTTCCTGTGGATTTTTACTTTTACTATGACAGCTGAATAGGTGCATTTTGCTGTATCAGCACTACAAGTCTACGTATTTATTTAATTATTTGTTTATTTCAAAAGTTTGACCGGGAAAGACATACTGAGCTGCTAGCAGCTCATTTCCAGATGCGTTCTGGGGGTGTGGGGAAGTGGAGATAAATCAAGAGGTGGAAATAAACTAAACAGTAATAACAACATTACATTACAAAAATAGAAGTCATATACAGCAATACAGTGTATCAGAGGAGCATAATCGTAAATACTGAAGGCAAATCAGTGCAACAGATACATGAAGCAGATAACATTGAGTTATAGAAACATAGACTTTGACAGCAGATAAGGACTGCTTGGCCCACCTAGTCTGCCCATTTCCCTAACTAGAGGATAAGCTGCAGATCCTATTTAACCAACAGCCTATTTCTTCCTATCCCCCCACCCCACAAAAATTGCCTTATGTCTGTCTCATGCATTCTTGAATTCTCCCACAGTTTTAGACCCCACAACCTCCTCAGGAAGGCTGTTCCATGCGTCCACCACCCTCTCTGTGAAAAAATACTTCCTCACATTGCCCCTGAGCCGTCCCCCTCTCTATCTTCAAATTGTGTCCCCTTGTTCTTGCACATCTCTTTTTCTGAAAGATGCTACCCTATTGGACTTTGTTGATTCCACTGAGGTACTCAAACGTTTCTATCATGTCCCCCTCTCCCTCCTTTCCTCAAGGGTATACATATTGAGCTCCTTTAGCCTCTCCTCATATGGCTTCTCTTGTAGACCCTGCATCATTTTAGTTGCCCTCCTCTGAACTGCCTCCATCCTGTCTATGTCCTTGTGGAGATGAGGTCTCCAGAACTGGGCGCAGTACTCCAGATGGGATCTCACCAACTGTCTGTACAGGGGGATAACAACTTCCTGTTTTCTGCCGGTGATGCCTCTCCCTATACATCCCAGTATCCCCCAACCCTCCCTACTGCTTCCTCACATTGCTGCCAACCTAAGGTCATCTGATATGATTACCCCAGGTCCCTTCCATTTTGTTGTTGTTATCACCCCCATTGTGTAATCTTCCCTGGGTTTTTGTTTCCCAGGTGCATTACTTGCACTTCTTTGCATTGAATCCAAGCTGCCATACTTCATGACCATTCCTCCAACTCTGCCAAGTCCCTTCTCATCCTTTCCACGCCTCCTTGTGCATCAACCCTATTGCAGATCTTTGTGTCATCTGCAAAGAGGCATACTTTTCCTTCCAGTTCCTCTGCAGTGTCATTTATAAAGACATTAAAAAGGACTGGACCCAGTACTGAACCCTGCGGTACCCCACTAGTAACCCCTCTTTATTCAGAGTGGACTCCATTTACAATTACCTTCTGTGTCCTGTTGTTCAGCCAATATTTTACCCAGACTATCACCCTGGGACCCACTCCAAGGCTGGTTAATTTGACTACTAATCTTTTGTGTGGGACTGTGTCAAATGCCTTGCTAAACTCTAGCTAGGCCATGTCCACAGCCCCTCCCTGGTCTACTACTTTGGTCACCCAGTCAAAGAAATCAATTAGATTCGTCTGACATTACCTTCCGCTGTGAACCCATGCTACCTTGGGTCCTGTGCCCCACTGGCCTCTAGGTACTGAACAATTCTTTCCTTCAGAAGTGATTCCATCACTTTCCCTACCACAGAGGTCAAACTGACAGGTCTGTAGTTTCCTGCCTCTGTCTTGCTCCCACTTTTGTGAAGAGGAATCACATCAGCCTTCTTCCAGTCCTCAGGTACCACACCATCCTCCCATGATTTGTTATAAAGGGTAGTCAGTGGTGTCACTGGTTCTCTGCTTAATTCTTTTAGAATTCTGGGGTGAATTCCATCTGGCCCCATTGCTTTGTCCACCTTCAGTTTTAGGAGTTCTTTCAGAACCCTTTCTTCTGTGAAAGGACTGGGATTGACCCCCCTAGTGCTTCTGTTAATTAGATTAGGCATCTCCCCACTTCCTCTTTTGTGAATACTGAACAGAAGTATTCATTCAGTATCCCTGCTTTTTCACTGTCACTCTCTGCCCACCCACCATCCATTCTATTCAGCCTCACTGTCCCTCCCTTTGTCTTTCTACACTCCCTGATATACCTATAAAATGTTTTATCCCCCTTCTTAATCGAGTTGGCTATCTTTTCCTCAGTTTGTGCCTTTGCTATTTTAACTACCCTCCCTGCTTCCTTCTGTCTTAACAGGTACAGTTCTCTGTCCTGCTCCTTCTGTGTTTCCTTATACTTCCTAAATGCTGTATTTTTCTCCCTATCCTTCACCGCCACTTCTTTTGAGAACCATAGTGGCTTTTTCTTTCATTTTGATTTGTTTATTTGCTTCACGCAAAGGCTTGTTGCCTCTGTGATGGCAAATTTGATATTTCCCCATTGTTGCTCCACCCCTCCTTGTAGCCTGTTTGCTAGTGCTTTTCTAAGGCACTCTCCCATCTTGCCAAAGTCAGCCCTCCTGAAGTCCTGAACCCTCACTTTTGTATGGCTTGACTCTGTAGCTGAGTTTATCATGAACCACACTGTTTGGTGGTCACTTGTTCCCAAATGGCTACCCACTTCTAGATCTGAGATCCTCTCACTGTCCCCATTTGAGAGTATGAGGTCTGAGATTGCTCCCTCATGAGTAGGTTCCAAAACTAGCTGTCTGAGGCATGCCACCTGAAGGGCATCAAGAATGGCCCTGCTTTTGGATGTGGCTGCAGCAACGGTGCTCCAGTTAACATCTGGCATATTAAGGTCCCCCATCAACAGTATCTCCCCTTTCTCTGTCATCCTAAGTATGCCTTCTATCATATCCTTGTCTGTTCCCTCCCCCTGACATGGGGATCTGTATACAACCCCTGTGCGGATTGTGGTGCCATTTCCAGTCTCTAAGGTGACCCACAGTGCCTCCTCTCCTCCCTGTTTACTCTTTTTGTTCAGTTGCTTTTATCCTTCCCTCACATAGAGAGCTACTTCCTCCCCCTTCTCCCTCCCTGTCTCTCCTGTAGGTTGGGTACCTGGCATGTTAACATCCCAGTCACGGTTCTCTGTGTACCATGTTTCTGTGACTGCTACGATATCCAGGCATCCCCTTCCATCAAGGCCACCAGTTCAGGGAGCTTGTTGCCCAGACTACGGGCATTGGTACTTATTACCCTCCATTTCTTGATGGCCTTGCCCCTTTTTGCCCCATCCCTGTCCTTATTGCGTTTGTCACTTTCTCCATTTACCCCTGCGCTTCTCCCTGTTGACATCTCTATGTTGGTGTCTACCTCACCTAGTACCCTGATTTTTTTGGGGGGGGGCTAGGATTTCCTGCTTCTTTCCAGTGCCTCCCCCCTTGGCTAGTTTAAATGCTTGCCAATGAAGTATTTAAACCTATCACCTGGGATCCTGGTTCCCTTCCTGGACAGATGCAGACCATCATGCCAGTATAGGCCTGCATCCGTCCAGGTGGACCCCAGTCCCCAGTGAAGCCAAATCCCTGAGCTCTGCACCAGTTTTTCAACCACTGATTGAACCCCACGGTGCAGAGCTCCCTAGCCTCATCCGTGCCATAGACAGGCAGGACCTCCAAGAAGATTACCGTGTGTGCTATTTGTCTAAGGTCCTTCCCCATCTCCACAAATGCTTCTTGCACTGCTCTGATCCCTTTCTTAACCAGGTCATTTGTCACTAGGTGGACAGTGACATCCAGCTCCCTCCCCTGTGCAGCTGCTCCTGTGATCTTGAGGATTCACTCCCTGTCCCTCCAAGCCATGGCGCCAGGCAGGCACCTTACCTCCCTCTCCCCTTTCTCCCCCAGTTCTACCTTCCTAACAATGGAGTCCCCCACCAGGAGTTGTTTCCTTCCCCTGTGGGGTCCCATGCCACCCTCCTGTGGGTCTCCTTTGTGGAGGTTCCCAGCATCCTCCTTGGTCTCCACTGTGGGTGCCTCCATAGAGGAACCACACTTTTCCAGAATGGCATAGAAATTGTGGAGAGGTACAGCTAGAGGGATGCGCCTCTTTTCCACCACCCTCACCCTCCCTGAGTCCACTGTGGTCCAACTGCTCCTCTTTCTTGGCAACCTCTGAGGCAACAGCAGTGATTCTGGTGGTCCCTGGGTGGGAGAAGAGGTCCCATAAATCCTGGCCAACTCAGCCTGGAGATGAGCAACCTGCTCCCTCAGCCCAGAGAGGTGCCTGCAGATGGGACAACACTGCATCCTCCAGAACGTCTTCCAGAAGACTGCTGCTCCACAGCCATTGCACTGCACCAGTCCCATCATGTCTTTTTTTCTGGCCCCCTAACTGTTGTTTGGAATACTTACTCTTTTCTCTGTTTGTTTATTTTCTTTTTTTTTTCTTTTTTCTTCCCCTACTTACTTACTGCCTCTGTGCCCTTTTAGCTCCTGATCTTCCTGTTCTAAGACAAGAAGTTCCTATATTTCTCAGTAGTCACCTTACTTGCTCAGAGTCAGACCTCCAGCAGCTGGGGGGACGGAGAGCTACTCTTGCCCTTCTAGGATGGTGAGTCTTTGGTGGCTCTGTGATCACTCACTTCCTGCTCCCAAACAGGAAGTTCCTGTTGTCACTTAAATTCTGTGCCTATAAAAGTAGAACTGGTGGAATGGAGGGAAGGAGGGCAATATAGTCCCAGTAGAGAAGTTTTAGTTATACCAGTAGCTCCTTCCTCCTGGTGTTCTGTCTGTTCTCTGGTAGAAGCTATCTAGGGCAGTGCTTAAATCTGGTTTTAACCTGGCTCCTTCTAGCTAAGCCACTCCCCCTACTTTGCAAATCTTTCTACACTTAGTTAATTTCACAGATAACAATTCCCTTCTGACACCTGTGACAAGCACCTAGATAAGTACACAGATAACAGATAACAGTTTACTTCAACTACCTCTGACAAACGCACTGTTTTTTTTTACCCTAAATTGAAGGTCCCAGTACAAGATTTCTAGTTCTTAGTCCCAGTAGAGAAGTTTTAGTTATACCGGTAGCTTCCTCCTCCTGGTGTTCTGTCTGTTCTCTGGCAGAAGCTATGAAGTTATGATGGGCAGGGGAAACTACTCATACAGTTAAAGCATGGGAATTAGGTCATACAGTACCGGTTTTCCTGTAGATGGCTCAATTTCCCTGTAAAATGCAGAAATCCCTGTAGATCTTGGAGCCCTGCTGATTCTGATCATCATGGCTGCACATCATCCCTACTAGGGCTCCTAGAGTTATAATCACCCTGCGTCCTGACAAGGAGTCCAGGAAATTGGATATAATAGGCAAGAGGACTTGCGCCTCTTCTACGTTAGGCCTTTGAATTGCAAACTATGAGACTTGTATGATTAAGTATTGTAATAGTTCTGAAAGTCGACTGTATGTGCAGTACAGACTCTCCTGGACAGTCCTGCAAAAGCAGAACTGCTTAAAGCTGCCTCTGCTGGCCTAGATACTGGAAAACATTTACTAAGGTCAGCATATGATGCACTGGACATGCTGCTAGGTCTGCTGCCTCTGGTATCTGTCTCAGCAGATATTCCTGACTCAGAGTGGCAGGATTTGCTTCACATGTGTATTGTTGAGGCGTAGGTCAGGAAGCGTAGGCAGACTAGGAGAAGTTATAAAATTTGCAAGTAGAGTGTCATTCTTATCAATAGCATATAGAAAAATAAAACCATATAGGGTAACTCTTCATACAGGCAGTATAGAGAAAGAAAGTCCTACATCTGAGAGTCTGTCTAAAAAAACAAAACATTGCTGTGATTATATAAAATGTTTTTGCCTGGCAGTTCAAATTTCTGCATCTTGTTATAATTCCAGGAGAGTCTGTACTGCACATATAGCCGACTTTCAGAACTATTACAATACTTAATCATATAAGTCTCATAGTTTGCAATTCAGTTTCTTGACAAAGGCATCTGAGTACCTCTAACTACTCTAAGTCTGCTCCGCTCCCCATATCTCCTTCTACCCTTCCCACCTTGACCATTCCTCCAATGTTTTGTTTTTTTCTTGTGATGTACTGTATTATACTGGCTTATTGAAACCTTTATAATTTGCTGACCATTCTGTGTAACATGTCTTGTTTGTTTGTACATTGATGACGTGGAACCTTTGTAAAAGAGCCATTGGCTCAAAGGTAATAATTCCTAGAACAATAAACCAAACCAAACTAAACTAAACTTTGTCATTTTCTTTCCTGATGCCTCCCTGAAAAGTACATCAAGTCCTAACAGGTGCAAAATAATAATTCATTGTGCCCCAGAGCTGATTTCCTATTGACAGTTTTGCAAACAAGCTTGAGGAGGTCAAAATGCATCTCAAGGTCAATCCTGTGTTTCAGATAATTATCTTTTCTAATAAGCCCAAATAGCTGTCTGCAATCGTTTCAACAATATAATTATACACATTTGCAAGCCAAGAGATGTCAGTTTCACATAAAGATTCACATATATTTTTAACTAAGGAGAGAAAGAAAAAATAGACACAGCAAGGGGAAAAAGGAGATATCGGGGAAATTGTGGAACCATTGGAGTAGCCAATTCCTAGGTTCCACAAGAAAAGTGTGATTGCGCAATCAGGCAGGCAAGAGGCAGACAAGTGACAGAATAGGAGAGGACAAAATAGATCCTTGCCTTTAACCTTCTCCGCATTAACAAATGAGACAGGGTCCTACCAACCCCTGTCATACACACCCTCTTTAAGAAGGACGTATTTTTTTTTGTTGTTGTTAAAAAAAGAGGTTTCCAAAATCTTCTTTTATTTTTCTTTTAACATTACCTTATAATACTTGCAGTATTTTGTGTATGCAGTTATCCTTTTTCCATAACCTTCTCAATTCCTGAGCCATATCTTGACATAAAATCAGCATGGATGTTCTCTTTTCTGAATTTGTGCATCACTTTGAATTTTTTTTATTTATGTTTTATGGCTCCCCGACAGATAGATGCTTTACCCCCAGCCAGCCCTGCTCCCTGAACATCGCACCACCTTGGGGCTTCCAACCCCACAAGTTTATCCCCTTGTGGCGGAGCCGTCCCGTAGGATGGTAATGCCCAGGGTACCCCCACGGCAGCAGTGGATGGGGTCGTTAGCTGAGCCAGGAGATCCTTGGGGTCAGTAGCTGAACCAGGAGATTCTGAGACTCGGGAAGGGGGTGGGGTTTGCTAAGTAGTAGTTTCCCCAAGAGGGACACAACATGCCATGACGCCAAGATGTTGACCTTCACACCGGCAGGCAGATATTGGCATCTGCCTGCCCTTCCACCCTGAACTCTGCAGGCTCAGGTGGCCCTCTCCCAGCATACTGCTACAGGTCAGGCATGCACCGAGCGCTGCAGCCACCCCCCCCCGAGGAGGAGAACAGTCCCTTAGATACTCAATCCTCCTGCCCCCCAGCCGGCCCTCCAACTTCCCAAATCCACATCCAAACCCAGGTTGCCAGCATTGCAAGCAGTTGCACAACCACTGCGCCGGACCCATCACTTTGAATTTAAATGGGTGTAGTGCCAGGTATCACCTTGTGATTATCATTTGATTAAGCCAACAGAGAGGATTGTGATCTGTTACAAATACGAAGTCAGCTCCTAGCAGATAAAACTTAAGGGACTACATTGACATTCTTTTGCAATAGTGGAGTACTTTTTCTCTCTGTTGTGCAGTTTCCTACATATGTACAGAATGGGATGTTCCTTCCCATCTATATTGCGACTCAAGACTGCCCCAAGACCTACCTCTGATGTATACATGTGTAACAGAAGTTGTTTCTCAAAGTCTTGACTTCTTAAAATGGGGGCGGAACATAATACAACCTTTATATCCTGAAAAGTCTCATCATACTCTGGGGACCATTTTATAGAAACAAAGAATTTGATGGCAGATAAGGACCGCTTGGCCCTTCTAGTCTGCCTATTTCTCCCTACCTGCACTATTATCACAGAATGCACCCAAACTACAGCCCTTTCTCTCTCTACTTTTCTTTCCACTATGATTCCCATATGCTCATCCCATGCATTCTTGAACCTCACCATTGTTTTCACCCCCACCACCTCCGCTGGAAGGTTGCTTAGGAATCCACCACTCTTTCTGTGAAGCAGTGCTTCCTCACATCTCTCTTGATCTAGCCTCTTCCCACTTCATAACATGTCCCCTTGTTCTTGAGCACCTATTTTTATGAAAAATACTTCCATTCTGTACCTTATTTAGTCCCCGTGAGGTATTTAAAGGTCTCTATCATAGCCCCCACTCCCTCCTCTGTCCCAGGGTGTATATATTGAGAATGTAGAAAACTCCAGTGCACACCTTGCAGGTAAAAGGATTGTGGCTCACTGTAGAGCATAAAAAAAAGTGCTGTCTCCTGCTCCCCTCCCCCCAAAAATGCTCCTAAATCAAAGTAAAGTGCTCAAATGTGGTTAAAAGTGTAAAACGATCCAAGGTGAAATCACAGTGAACAATGAAAAACATATAAAAGTTACAAGGGGGAATAAAAGGAAAAAGTTGATGAAAGGGAAATGGGAGCAGGGAGGGGAAGGGTGGGAGAGAGGGTTGGGAGGGAGCATGGGTAGAGAGAATAAAGGGAAAAATGTTGATGAAAGGGAGAATGGAGCAGGGAGAGGGAAAGGGGTGGGAGAAGAGGGTTAGTGAGGGGGGATGGGGACAGGGAAGAAAGAGGTGGAAGGAGAAGAATGGGAATGGAATAGGGTATGATGAGAAATGGGGCCAGCCCGGTGGCGCTGAGGGCTGAGGCGCTAGAAGCCACACCTCGCACCATGCCGGCGACCTGGATTCGGGAACAGACTCAGGTCGTCGGGGACTGGTGGGGGAGGAGAGGATTGAGTGTCCAGAGAACTGCTCTCCTCTCCTAGGGAGGGTTGAGGAATGTGCTGCCACACTAGCGACCCCCAGTGGAGACTGGGGGAGCAGTAGTTGTAGGCACCTTGTAATGGGGATTGGGCAGTGGTGGACGTCCTGTAGGTGAGCATGGGAGTGTGCTCGTCGCATGCTGGACATCATTGCACATCTGCATCCTAGAGACTCAAGGAAAAAACCCTTGCGACGAGCAGGATGGTGCCACCAATGGAGGACCATCCTCCCAGCCAAAGAAAGCCCCACATAAGTCAGGGCGGGGGCTCAAAGGTGATGCAGTCTCCCCCCCCCCATTTCCCCCTGCTGGGGACGGCTCTCTGTCAGGGGTAAGCCACGGTTCTCCCCATTCTGCAGTCGTGGTGGAGGCTGGCTGAGTGGGCAGTTAAGTGTCCACGTACATGGCAGATTGAGGTAAGCACACCCCATTGCCATCAAGCAGGGAGATAAACAGAATGTACAAAAAAAAAATGATGGGGAAGGGGGGAAGGGTGGGGAAGAGGAGGAAAAACAGAAAGAAGAATGTCAAGTTAAACTGTATTTTTATAGCACCTTTCCAAACCAAGGAGCTGCACATAAAATCAGATACAATAAATATAAATATAAATTAAGACAAGGGCAATAAATAACTTAACCATAGTTAGGGAAGGCTAAGCTAAATAAATACATTTTTAACTCAGTTTTAAAGCTGTTGATGGTCAGGCATTCTCTTAACCGACGAGGTAGAGAATTCCACAGGGTCGGAGCCAAAAAAGAAAAGGCACGGGCACCAGATGTCTTTAATCACACCCTGGGAATCTTTAGCAGTCCCTCATCAGTGGATTGGAGAGGACGGGAGGGGCAGTAGGGTACCAGGAGGTCTTGCAGGTAACCGGGTCCCTGATCATGTAGGGCTTTAAAGGTTAGCAAGCCAACCTTAAAGGTGATCCGCCACTGAACAGGCAGCCCGCGGAGCATTAGTAATATGACTGGACCTAGAGGTCCAGTCAAAAGCCTGGCCATCGCATTCTACACCAGCTGCCAGCGGCGGATATCAACCCCTGGTAGCCCTAGGTAGAGGGAATTGCAGTAATCAAGGCAGGTAGTGACAAAGGCATGGACCAGTGTTGGAAAATCATCTGGAGGAACCAAGTGTTTCACCTGGACGATATTCCTCAGATGGTAAAAAGAGGATTTGATGACAGCTGACATCTGAGATTTTAGTGTCAGACCATCATCAACAATAACACCCAGGTTACGCACCTGATCTGAGGTAGTGAGCGATATGCCATCAATCATAGACCTGATGGCTGCCCAGCCCCCAAACCTGCCCCTGGATGACCAGGGTCCACAACCAACACTTCGGTCTTATCTGGATTCAGTCTCAGCCAGCTGGTACTCATCCAAATTCTGATTTCAGTGAGGCAGTTATTTAGCACAGAGAGTGCATCATCCTGTCCAGGCAGAAAAGACATATACAGCTGAGTATCATCTGCATAGCAGTGAAAACTCAGACTATATCATCTGATGGTATCTCCTAATGGCAGCACGTACACTGCAAACATCATGGGGGCCAGAATGGAGCCCTGCAGCACCCCGCAGGGCAGGGAGTGAGTGCCAGAGGAATAAATTCCGGTGACAACTCTCTGAGACCTGCCCGCGAGGAATGAATGAAATCATTTGAGGACTGTACCAGACAGCCCACAAAGAAACTGCAGACACTCCCAACAGCACACCATGGTCTACAGTGTCAAATGCAGCAGAGAGATCAAGAAGGACCAGAATGGTACATGCCTTTTGACCTCTTGCCATTAGGAGGTCATTCAATACACAGACAAGTGCAGTCTCCATGCTATGCCTCTTCCTAAAACCAGACTGGAGAGTATCATAGACATTGTGAGTTATAAAGTGATCATCCAATTGCAGCACAACCACCTTTTCAGTAACCTTACCAACGAGTGGCAGGTTAGAGATAGGCCGGTAGTTAGCTAGACAGTCTGGATCCAAGGAGGATTTCTTAAGGAGTGGTCAAACGACCGCCTCCTTGAGGGGACATGGAAAGACCCCCCCTCTCCAAGGACTTCCAGACAGTTTCCACAAGGATTGGGCAGATAACATCTACACAACCCACTAAAAAGGGTATAGGGCCTGGATCCAAACTACAACTGGTTGGGCGCAGTGTTTGGACGACCTTCACAATGTCCGTGAATTCCAGCTGGCAAAAATCTGACCAGACAGGCCGAGTGCATGCTGCCTCTTGCCAGTCTCTACAGTCCCTCATAGGAGAGGCCGGGCTGATGCCAGACCTGATGCTAGCACCCTTATCTGCGAAGAATTGAGTGAACTCCTTGCATTTCAGCTGAGAAAAAGCTACTCTGGGCTGGAGACAGACTGGATTGCACAATCTGTCAACAGTCCGTAAAAGCTGAGCTGGTCGATTCTGCACAGCAGAAATCTCCCTGGACAGAAATTCTGCCTTCTTACGGGTGATTTCTGATTGATAACCATCATAATGTGCCATCAACCTAAGCCTGTCAGCATCAAGGCCAGACTTTTGCCAGGCTCTCTCCATCCTTTGGCCAACTCACCTCGACTCCTTCAAGGAACCTTCAGACCAAGGGTTCCTTTGGCGAAGGGTGAGAGTCCGAACACGAGCAGGAGCAATCTTTTCCAGGGCATCTCCTACAGCCTTATTATAGACCAATATGAGATCACCTGGACTCATGCATTCACCTGACAAACCTGATAGGTCCAGCACCGCCGATAGGTCACTGGGGGTAACTCTCCTTAAAGGGCGGTACTGAACCATGTCCGTAGGGGCAGACCTATTGGGAGGGGCCCTGAAACTGAACCTTATGATGTGATGGTCAGACCAGCTGACTGGTTCCACCCCCAAGTCAGCTATCTCCATACCCAGAAGAAAGATCAGATCCAACGAGTGACCCCCTACATGGGTCGAGGAGGTAACTACCTGTGTAAGGCCCAGCGTCGTCATCAGGGGGAGGAGATTTTGACCAAAATGCAAGAGTTCATCGTTGACCCAGGCGTTGAAGTCCCCCAGAACTATCCATCTGGGGGACTTCAATACCATGTTGACGATGAAGTCCGCTATCTCCTGCAGGAATTCTCTGCCATCTCCTGGTGGATAGTAGATGAGGAATATCTCGCAACCTACATCCTCTCCCAGGATATACTTGAAGGGTCTGGTGCTTCCCAATGACACATCCACAAGGTGCAGTTCAGCCTTAAATATAATGGCCACACCTCCGCTCCTACGATCCAACCTTGGGCGGTATATCACCGGGAACCTGGCTGGAACTGCAGAGGCCGATACATGGCCTGCATTTTCATCCAGCCAAGTCTCGGTGATGCAAACCAGATCAGTTGTTCCAACAAGATCAGCTATAATAGCTGTATTGTTTTTAATGATCTGGCATTGCATAACACCGCCCAGACAGGATGAGCTATCGGGGAAGACCTTAGCACCTGCCCGCTGACATCGGAGCCCTTGGGTATGGAGACAAGACAGTGAGAACCTCTGTCCTGATTCCATTTCGCCCTAGGGCATCTTCTGGACTCCACAACTCCAATACGCCCCCCTTTCCTCTCCCCCAACAGAACCAGCTCTGCCCCATTTTACATGCTTTCTAAATATCCTTAAGGCACTACACCTAAAATAGATGTCGGATGATAATGGGGACAGTCAAAGGGATGCAATTCCCTGAGCCTGGTGGGGGGGTAATGCCTGACAGTCACTAAACCTCTACAGCACATGGTAATATGAAGTAGTAGAGCGTAATCACAAAACTCTAAAATCTAACATCCCACCCCAAAACAAAAATTCAGTAACTCTAATCTTAATAACAATCCTATTAAACCCTAAACTATAAAATAACCCTAGCAACAAACTAAATAATAAATTAACTCAATAAAATAAAAAAGAATCCCAACCCACAAAAATAACTATCCAAAATAATATGACAGCTACAGCTCTAGATTAGATCATTTGTTATTATCCAATTAAATTCACCGTCAAATGCCTTTATATGGAACTATTTCAAGAATTTGCCAAATGCTTTAAAATTTGTGCAGCAAAGGGTAGCTCTCACCCAACCCTTTAAAATAGTTTACAATTGTCTGCATCAACAACAGCACTTGCTAAGAAAGTAGAGAAACAATATATGATGATCAGGGTTGTTTCTGAATGTATTTACAGGCTGCTGTATGTGAAAAGACAAAGACAACCTTTTCTACAGCCCCACCAGACAAGGATTCCAGAGGGGAGCCGGCCCGGTGGCTCTGGACAGAAAAACATGGCACTCTCACTGCCACAGAAACTGAGTTAAAGCAGATATTGATTTCCACCGAGGCTCTCTCACTGCCTCCAAAATAAAAAGAAATGATTACAGTATCTGCCGATGATGAAATATGGAACGAAGATACAGCAAACCTATTGAGAGTCGAACCATACACCAGTTCAAAGAGAGACAACTTAGATGTAAATATTACTGGCCCCAGCACAGCTCAGAGAGTAGGGCCTTAAGGAAAAGAGACACCCCACTTAGCCCACTGGTGCCACCCAGTAAAAACTAGTAGGCAACAGTGTGGCACAGGAGAGAGATAATTTCCACCGGCCCTCCGGCTGGTACCTTCTATCCCCACGGGGAGTCCCAAAACCAGGCACCCACCACCGTAGCCAACCAGTCCAGCCTACAGTCCGCCGCTCTCGTCTGGTAGTTCAACCAGAATAACAAGATCCACAGCAGTTTGCACCACTCCTGATATTCCAATGGATTCTTCCCAAGCCAGGCTCCAAGAAGCAACACAGATGGAAAGGGGAAGATATACATGATATGCTGAGGAAACTATCACTAATATAGGATATTCTCCAAAGTGTAGTAGTTCAATTCATCAGAGACTGGAAAGATGAGCAAATCAAATGATCTTACTTCGAGAGGGTTCCTGCAGTAGGTCTTCACATATAGGACTGCGCCAGGTTTGAACGGCAAACTTGTAGATAGCAGTCATCAGCGGGGACCGCCCCCGATGTCAGGTGACATGACGTCAGCCCGACTATAAAAGGGGCGGTCCTGTGCCCGCTCTCCAGTTCTTTCCCGCCATTGCCTCAGTACGTCCAGCACCTAATAGAACAGCGGTCAAACGTCCGCCTTTTTTGTCGAAGTTTTCTTTGCCTCATAGTAAAATTTTCTCTCGATTTACCTACATTTGATGACCTCTAGACAGAAAAAGAAGTGCTCAAAGTGCGGCACCCAAATCCTGTACGGGGACGACATTCCCACTGTCTTCTCTGCCTTGGTTCCAAGCACAACACCGGGAAGTGCTCCATCTGCCAGGCCTTCAACCAGGCAACTCGAACCAGGCACAAGCGGACCCTTGAGGCCCACCTCCTGACCTGACGACTTGCTTCGATGGAAAAGGAGCTCCAGGAACTGAGGGATAGGTCGTCGTTGCAGGCCCCAAAAAAGAAGAAAAGCAAGGAGAAGTGCCAGGACCAGAGTCCGTCGCCACGAGGGAGGCCTTCCGAAACTGTGAGTACTTCAGCTAGTGTCCCATCTGCTTCTTTAGGCCAGGCACCTTCTCCCCCTCCTGCCGAGGTGAGCATGCAGCCGGGGGTAACCTCTCTTGAGGTATCAGTTGTCACCTTGCCTAGCCGATAAGACACCCCTTGACCCTGTCGAAGGGCGCATGGCTCCAGCTGATCAGCCTAGCGGCGGTCTCCCGACCATCACTAGCCCGGCACGGTCCATTTAGTCGGACGATGGCTCCTCCGTTGCTCACCCGGCAGGACCAGATCTCTCAACTCTCCCGTTGGGCTCCAGTTTGGCCCCTGACGTTGGACAGAGTGAGCGGCAGCGTGACCCATCATCCCCCCAGGTCATTCATCCCAGGGACTCGCCACCCAATCCTCTGATTTTTCTTCCAGCAGGATCGCCCTCGGACCTGCTGTCGGGGCTCCTTCCAGACCTCCCCCCCTCGCCAGGCCTACCGCCGTTCCCGGACATAAGTCCCTTGCCGGCTGGGGATCTTTTCATGGAGCCTTCTCCCTCAGGACCTTTGGGGGCCCTCCTGGATCCCGTGCCTCTAGAGGTGTCATGGTACCTCCCCCGGCAGGACCAGATCATCTGGGTGGGTTTCTGGGTCCAGAACCCATTGTCCCGCCTCCGGGTATCTCACTGTCAACTCCACAGTATCCAACAATAGGCCATGTGCCCCTGACACCGAGGTACCCTGGGTACTCTTACTATCCTCAAACGGGTTATGACTACCCATCTTGACCTCAGTACCCAGGCTACCCTAACTTCCAGCCTCCTCCTCCACCACCCCCCGGCACCAGACCACGAGTCTGCCCCCCAATGGTGGCAGGAGGCCAGAACTCAGCTACTATCGAAACTCAGGCAGTCTGTGGGGGAAGTTCTCTAACCCAGGGCCCCCCCCACCGCCTCCTTCCGACAGAGCCTCGGGTTCATTAGCTGTGGGATCTGCTGGAGTGGATCCTTCCATCCCCAGCGGCTCTGAGCCCTCTGACACAGAGTCTGACTCTGAACCTTCGGACCCCAGATCTCCTGTTGAGGTTCTTCCCAAGGAGTCCCCTAAGTCCTCCCTGAGGACCCTTCCTTTGGAGACCTCTTGCACTCAATACAGGCAGCTGGATGCTGGCCCTCGAAAGAGGTGGATCTGCAATGAAAAAGACTGGCAGAGCACCTGGATCTTGCTACGTCTGATCCTGTCCCCATCCCCCCATGGATGGGACCCCATGAGGATTTGGTGACCACAATATGGCAACAGCCGTCCTCTATACCAGTGGTCTCCAGAAAGGCAGACCGGACTTATCTCCTGGAAGAGATTCAGCATCTTAATACCCATCCAAAGGCTGACTCCATGGTAATCACTGCTGCTCACGACTGGTCAGCCCAACCAAAACACCTGAGTTCCTCACCTCCAGACAAGGACTTTCATCAGTTAGACCAGTTCGGATGAAAGATCTACTCTTCTTCCTCCTGTGCTATTAGATCCCTTAACTATGTCTCGCACATGGTTGCTTTCCAAAAAGCTACATTTTTTAGAGCTGGAAAGGGACCTCTTTGAGGTTCAGGATGAAAACCTTAGGAAGAAGCTCCTGGACAAGGTCAGGATGGGCAAGTCCTCATGTTGTCACACGCTCCGAGCAACGTATGACTCAGTGGATCCAGTGGCTAGAGCGGCAGCCATGGGGATCTGTCTCCTCCGGCTCTCCTGGCTCCAGATAGCAGGCCTGGCACAGGATGTACAGTGTTCCTTTTTGGACGCCCCTTTTAGGGGTTCCGTCCTCTTTGGCGGCGATGCCAAGGATAGTATAACAGGACTGCAAGAGTGTGGACGCTCCTTAAGAGACATACGCTCTATATACTAATGGGGTCAGAAAAAAGCATCTCTTTCACCGCCAAAGAAGGTGGAACAAAAACCAGGCTAAGCGTCAGGGAAAAAGATGCGCCCCTGGCTCAGGATCCCAAACCCCACAGGCTAAGTTCCCCAAACCAGCCTCGGGGGATAAAGCTCCCTTCGGCATCCTGACTCCTTTCCCCCTCCTTCCGCTCCCTCACTTAAGTCAGGAGGAACCAGTCGGAGGGCGGTTTGGCCTCCACCTGGAGGGTTGGAGGTTCGTCACCGCAGAGTCCTGGGTGCTTCAGCTCATCCAGCAGGGTCACTCGATCGAGTTCCTCGAGATCCAGCCCCTCTGCCACCAGCATGGTCTTTCTATCCATGGGATCAGGTCCCCTTTGTCTCTCAAGAGATCCAGGCACTTCTAAAGAAGGCCATGGAACCCGTCCCTCCAAACCTGATAGGAAGGGGATTTTACTCCCACTTCTTCCTAGCCCCAAAGAAAACGGGTGACCTGAGACTGATCCTGGTCCTCAGCACACTAAACATCTTCGTCGAGTACAAGAAGTTTCAGGGGCTCCTCCTCCCCCTGCTCCATCCCAACTCCTGGCTGTGTTCCCTGGATATGCAGGATGCCTACCTGCACATCCCTATCCTCCCGGCCCACCGCCGCTTCCTCTGTTTCATTTTTATGGAGGACCATTTCCAGTTTTGGGCGCTCCCATTTGGCCTTTCCTCGGCCCCTCGGGTGTTCACAAAATGTCTAACGGTGGTGGCGGCATTCTTACGCCGCCAGGGCATTTATGTCTTCCCGTACCTGGACGACTGGCTCCTCGCAGCACCCTCTCCTACCAGCCTGAAAGAGTCCCCCTCTTTCACTCTGAACTTGTTCTCACTTCTGGGCATCACGGTCAATTTCCCCAAGTCCCAGCTAGTACCATCTCAACAACTCCAGTTCATTGGAGCCATACTAGATGCAGTTCAGGGCAAGGCATTTCTGCCATCGGATTGAGATGAGACTTTAGTTGCTCAGGCTACTCTTGTGGCCCAGGCTCGATGGATCCCAGCACATGCTGTGCTCCGTTTTTTGGGACTGATGGCGGCGGCCATTTCTACAGTACCCCTGGCCAGACTCCACATGAGGGTCACCCAATGGGATCAGAGGATGGACGATGTGAACCAAAAACTCATGATCTCCAGCAGCCTACAGAGAGATCTTTGCTGGTGGCAGGATCTCTGCAAACTTTCGAGGGGAACACCTTTTCATTCCCCTGTCCCAACCCAAATCCTCACCACGGACGCCTCAGACTTGGGCAGGGGAGCCCATCTGGGGGCACACAAGACACAGGGGTCTTGGTCACACTGGGAGCTTATGCTCCACATCGACGTTCTGAAGACCAGGGCGGTCCTTTATGCTCTCCAGGCGTTCCAGTCCCTCCTGATAACGGGATCACTTCCGGTCCAGACGGACAACATGTCCACAGTCTGGTACATCAACAAACTGGGAGGAACCCGGTCGTACCCTCTCTGCAGAGAAGCAATGAGGGTCTGGTATTGGGCGATCCAGCACGGCCTTTTCTTGACCGCAGTCCACGTCCCAGGCATAAGCAACGTCCTGGCGGACAGTCTCAGTTGATCAGTGGCCAGGGCTCATGAGTGGGAGCTAAAGTCAGTGGTGGTCAAAGGACTCTTTCTTCGATGGGATCGACCAGAGATAGATCTGTTTGCCTCCCCATTCAGCGCAAAACTACCCAACTTTTGCTCTCTTGTTCCCGGGCATGGTGCTTTTTGGTGGGATGCACTGTCTCTCTCTTGGACAGGGAGGTTTCTCTACGTCTTTCCTCCCTTTCCTCTCATTCAGAAGGTTCTGGTGAAACTTCAGCAGGAGGGAGCTCATATGATCCTTATCCCTCCTCTCTGGCCACGCCAGATTTGGGATCCTCTGTTGCAACAACTGGCACTGGAACCTCCAGTCCCTTTGCCGTTTTCCCACGACCTTCTGTCACAGGAGGAGGGCACCTTGGTGCACCCGAGCCTTCAGTCTCTCCATCTTCATGCGTGGCACCTGTGGACTTAGCGGTTTCCCGCTATGGTGTCTCCTCGTAGGTTGCACATATCTTAATAGAAGCCAGAAAACCCTCTACTAAATCCACTTACGCCATGAAGTGGAAAAGATTTTCGATCTGGGCCCAAGCAAAGTGCTGGGACCCATTTTCGTGCTCGGCAGCCCAGGTGTTAGAGTACCTTGCACATTTATCTGAGGTGGGCCTTAACTACTCTTCCATTAAGATCCATCTTTCTGCGTTGTCTGCCTACCACCTCCCGGTGGAGGGTAAAACTTTGGCTCAGTTGGAGGTTACCAAAACCTTTCTGAAAGGCATCTTTCACTTGAAACCTCCGATCTGGAATCCCTGTCCCCCCCCTGGGACCTGAATTTCATGTTTGAGAAGCTGACTTTACCCCCTTTTGAACCAGCTTTTACGTGCGACTTACGCTTCCTCTCCTGGAAGACTTTATTTTTAGTTGCAGTGACTTCCACCAGAAGGGTCTCTGAGCTCCAGGCTTTTGTCTGTAAAGAACCTTATTTGATTTTTCATAGGGACAGAGTTGTCCTTCAGACTATCCCTTCCTTTCTCCCCAAAGTGATCTCAAAAACCACTCTGAATCAGAGTGTGGAATTACCAGTATACTATCCCCAACATTCCAACAGGGGGGAATACCTTCTGTACACCATAGATGTGCACCGGATTCTGAGGTACTACACAAACCGGACTAAAGAGGTTCATAAATCCAACCAGCTGTTTGTAGCATTTGCTCCCCAGTGGCAGGGCAAGGCTATCTCTAATCAAACCATCTCAAGATGGTTAGCCAACTGCAGCCATTTTTCTTATGAAATATGGGAAGTCCCTTCCGGGGCAGTCAAAGGTCACTCCACTTGCAGCGTGACTACCTCTACTGCCTTTTTCAGTAATATGTCTACTGCAGAGATCTGTGCAGCGGCCACATGGTCGTCTGTTCACACTTTCACTAAGCATTACAGTCTGGACATTGCCTCTAGGCACAGAACAGGCTTTGGTCTTGCAGTTTTGCAAGGCCTACTGTCATGATTCCCTATGGCGACGTCTCCTCTTCCCAGATGCTCCTCAGCATTAGTTATTTTGGGGACTGCATGGTATTCAGTCCTATTTGTGAAGACCTACTGCAGGAACCCTCTCAAAGTAAGATATTGCAGTTACATAAGAACTTACCGTAACAGTAGATCTTCGAGAGAGGTTCCTGCAGTAGGTCTAGCTTCCCTCCCACCTTCCCCCATCTCCTGGATGTTTTTCCTTTATTTTTCTACCTACCTAGCCCTTGGGTCTAGAGAGGAAGCAGGGTTCTAGGAGTCTCTACTCCTATCTTATTCTTATCTTTCTTTAGGTCTCCGGTGGAAAAGACCTGGAGAGTGGGCGCGGGACTGCCCCTTTTATAATCAGGCTGACGTCACATCCTCGCTGATGATTACTATCTACAAGTTTGCCATTCGGACCTGACGCCAGGAACCTCTCTCGAAGATCTACTGTTATGGTAAGTTCTTACGTAACTGCAATTTTTTCAAAAATACATATGTTCCTAATCTAGGGTACCTGAGTAAAAGACAAAGACACAGATCAGTCCATGAAAGCTACATACGCAACAAATGAAAGGGAGTTAGGATGTAAACTATATTGTAAAGCAAACACTCTAAAGGTCTACAGTGAAGTGCTCCTGGAATTAAAGTTAAATTAAATATGGGCTCAAGTCCCACTGAGTGTTCAGTTCAATTCAATTCAATTTAGCTTTATTTGATCAATCAAGATAACAAGTAACTTGATTATTTTCATCAATACATACAGCAAAAAGGAAAAAATGAAAGAAATGACTCTCACATAGAAAAATTTGTAGAAAATGTACATACCAAGTATAAAAAGCACAGATACATAAATAACATTTATCCTAACAATATTAAAAATGTTTTAAAGTTCCTAAAACATCAATCCACACTGTCTATAGTATCATGGCTATTTATTTAAATTTAGATGCCTGTAATTGCTCTTTTTACTCTTAATAACAAACTTTGAAAATTTTGCAGACAAAATTGCATCTTCTACTGTTTGAGGATGCAGCAGAATAAATATTACATCATAACCAGAGTCTGCATAAAATAATAAGTGATCTCTGGCCTTTTTGTACCGAGGGCACAATAGTAACATGTGCTTCGTGGTTTCTTCATGTCCTTTGTTACACTGGCAAAACCTTTCTGTCCCTATTACATCATCACTAACACTGGGAATATTAAAATATGTGTACTTTGAATTTACTAGCCCCATCCTCATCCAGGTAATAGCTTTTCTATATGATAAAGTCAACTGAAAATAGATGTATAATTCCAAGTCATGGTCAATTTTGTTCTCCTTATATCATCTTGCACATTTTTGTTTTCTTATTTGTGCCATGTCTGTACTTTTCCTTAGAGAATACAGCTTTTTTTTTTTTTTTTTACCAGCTCTCTGTATTGAGGCACAACCAAATTCCCTCTAGTATAATCCGTCCACAGATGGCTATTTGGTCTAATTTACTTCGAAGTCCATTTAGCCATAACGATGGTAAATCTCTATCTGCCCATTGCATTTTTTCTTTTATACATATTTTTGGAAGTATATTTTTCTTTTGATTTATTATTTTAATCTAATATGAGATCAATATAAAATCTTTGAAGCAGTAGATCGGAACTCTACCTAGCTCTGCTCTTACCATAGTATTTGAAGTTGAGGTAGGTACCATTAAAAGTGCTTTATAATAATATGACAAGGGCTTCTCCAAATCCGTCTTACTTACATATCCCCACACTTCTGAACCAAATAACAGTAATGGTTGGATTTTTGCCTCACCAGCAATTAACGCAGGTACAATTGTATTTCCTTTGTAGGCATAATTAAACTTCACTAATGCTCTTGCAGCTAATTTTGCTTTATTTATTTGGTTACTAATATGAGCAGACCAAGAGCATGTAGAAGTTAACTGTACCCCCAGATAACAGTATCCCTTTACTATCTCGATGTTATCAGCTTCAATTCTTAACCTAAGTCCTTTCACATTCTGATTACCATTCCTAAAAACCATTGTTTTTTTTATATTTATCTGAAGTTCTAGTGATTTACATTTCATCTGCAAGATATCAAGTTTCTTCTGTATCCCAGCTCTAGAAAGTGAAATTTATTTATTTATTTATTTTTTGTTGACCGGGTAAGTGCACTAGACAAATCCTGCCTATTTTCAGGCACGACCCAGGGGAGGGGGATACAGATCAGTGCCAACTGACCTTGAACCGGATTAAGCTGTTGTTGGTATTTTTAGTGAATGAGGGAAATTTTGGCCAGGCCAGGACACCGGGGAAATTCCCCTGCTCTTTTTGATAAGTGCCATGGGATCTTTAACATCCACCTGAACTACCACCAATCCAGGCAGATGGGACCTCGGTTTAACGTCTCATCCGAAAGACGGCACCTCAGAAGTGCAGCACCCCTCTCTTGCTGCACTACAGTGTCAGTACTGGGATATTAACCCAAGTGCCAGATGTGGGAACTGAACCCACAGCCCTCTGATCTCCCGGCCTCATAGGCGAGTGTGCTACCTACTGAGCCACTGACACTGCTAATTATTACCAGGTCATCTACGTATGCCAGTGAGTGAATTAATATATAATTTATTTTAGGAGAGTCAAATACTTCTGGGTCTTGAAATATTAATTGTTAATATACAGATTAAAGAGAACAGGGGCCAATAGACATCCCTGTTTAACTCCACAATTTGAATCAAATGGCTGAGACAGCCTACCTTCATTATCATACCTGATATATAAAGATGTACCTGAATAGTGTCTTTGGATTAATCTGAGGAGACTTGGATCCAGTCCCCTTCTTATATAATAGTTCCCATAGCTTTAGCCTATTTACAGAATCAAAAGCTGATTTGAAATCTACAAAAACTGCATACAACTTAGAGTGTTAATTCCATTGAGTGTTAATTCCATCTGGGCATAAGACACCCATGACATAAATCAAATGCCTTTCTCTTTGGAGTAGTTTTTTTAGATGGCCACCACGTCTAATGTGAATAGGAATATGGTCAATGCTCATAATCTTAAGACAGCCTAAGTCTCTTTTGTGTTTATTTATTTAACTTTTGTTTACCGGGGTAGGTGCACTAGCCATAAGAATGACTATTTTCAGGCATGACCCGAGAGGATACATAATAAAACAGCAGAGAGATTTCCAGACAATGTTAAACAGCTTACATAATTGATACAGGATAGAAATACAGTCAATTTAAAACAGTTTACAAGATTGATATAGGTTAGATTTTTAGACAATTTAAAACAGTTTACACGTTTGATATAGGATACATGGTAAGGGAACAATAAGGAAAAACACCTTTTGTAACATAAAGGTAAATTGGCATGTGAGAACATAGATACAAGGACAAATACTAAATCAGATAACATCAGTGTAGACAGATAGTAATGTAATCACAGATGGACTATAACAGTGTTTAGCATGCCAGTGTTGTCCTACAGGGTTGTCACGCCTACTAGATGTGATGAAACGTATGTATTCAAGTATTCTGTCGTTCACAGGATGAACCGTTCTTCCTATATATAATCAGAATTTTTCCTTTTATTCCCCCCTGCTCCTTTATTAATATATGCTTGTAACTTTTATATGTTTTTCATTGTTCACTGTGATTTCACTTTGGGGTATTTTACACTTTATTGCATTTTATGAATTGTAGTCACAAACTTTGCATATATGTTTAACTTGCGCCTAGGTAAAGGGGTCTGTGTCTTTAAATTATTGATTTAAATTGATGACCATTATAGCCAGACCCATCCTCTGAGGAAGAACTTTTGGAGTTCGAAGCACCAGTGCCAGGGTACTTGTATGTGCCATTGTTTCAGCTAGCCCACCAATAAACCACATTTGAGCACTTTACTTTGGTTTAGGAGCATTTCTTTGGGGACAGCAGATAGTGCAGTTGTTTTGATGCTGTACATGTTTAGATCCTTTAATCTCTCCTCAAAGGGCTATTGATGCAAGCCCTGCACCATTTTAGTTGCCCTCCTCTGAACTGCATCCATTCTGTCCATTTCCTTCCAGAGATGTGGTCTACAGAACTAGATGTACTTTAGGTGGGGTCTTACCAGCAATCTATACAGAGGCAATACCACCTCCTTTTTTCTGCTGGTGATACCCCTCCCTATGCACCCCAATATCCCACTATCCTTCCAGACTGTCTTGTCGCACTGCCCGGCCAACTTTAGGTCATCCGATACTATTATCCCCAGGTCTCTTTCCTGCATGTTTTTTTTATTTTTTTTATCAATAAGATTTTATTAAAATGTCAAAGGTTTACACACACCAAAATATTACACAGATATTCCTTTAAGAATAAAAACATTATACCATTTGTATGTTAAGAAACATCAACAGTTTTGCAGCTAGCAGTCTTCAAGGTAATTATGTTATTATAAATCACTCGCATACAGTTCAAATCCTGTACAAACTAGGTTATACCATCAGTACATTACAATTTTCTAGAGAGAAAATAACCATCGCTTGGATTACTTAAAACATGGAACATCAATCCCCTTATACATTTGGCTAATGCCACTAGCATATTTCGTACTAAGAGAGAAAGATGAGAAAAAGGGGAAGGTCAAGATACAACTTTGCATAAAAATATGCTTTAAAAAAGAAAACATCCATGAGTCTAAGGAAACCTTGGCAGCTTTTCGGGGAAGGGAAAAAATTAGACATTGCAAGGTCTTCCCTGCTGGGCAAATAATTTATATATTGTACCCCACTTTTTTTTGCATTAGGCTTTTTACATTTATTTATTTATTTTGGAAATCTCTATCCACCCCCATCTCTGCAGGCTCTGCATCATCGGAAGCACCCATGAAGTCTGCCCCCACTTCAGCCATCCTACCTGAGTCCTCCGGTCTACTCCCATGGAGCCACGGTTCTTCCCCCCGGGCGGAGACAAGGTGGGGCAGGTTTATACCCTGAACAATTCTGGTTTTGTGGGGGACCACAGGACCAGGCAGGTGAGAGCAATTAGGGGTCTGCTTTGGTGCTCCGTCTTCCCAGAGCCTGTAGAGTGATTTTCCTTTGTTCTTGGGGGAGTGGCACGTACCCAGACGCCATGGCCTCACCGCTGATGTTGCCACTCCCCATCCCCTAGACATCAGCTCTGCACTTGCCGTGCCTCCGACTTCCGCCAGAGGCCAGTCAAGTGCCAAGTGTAGATCCCCTTCCCTCCCTCCCGGGAGAAGAGAGCTGTCTTCTGGACGCTCAATCCTCTCCTTCCCCTGCCGACCCCCGACAACCCAGGCTCATTCCCGAACCCGGATTGCTGGCGTGGCGTGAGGTGTGGTGTCCAGCACCTCAACACTCCACACCACCGGGCTGGATTTTTTTTTTTACATTTGTTACAAGAAGACGTTGCCCGAATACCCATCCTATGCATATGGCACGGTGTATAATATAAATTGTGCAGGGATTTAAACTGGACTAGTTTCTTGTTCACAGACTTGAAAGTTTTCAATTAATTAGCCCAAATATATGCCCAATTCCAGTTTTCAGTGCTTTTACTTTTTTTTTTAATTCAAGTTTATTGCAAAGTTTGACGCAACATTACATTACCAATTCAATATACCTTAGTAAACAATAATCCTTATTCACTATTTTTTACATCACCTTAAACCTTTTAGAATATCTTAACTTGTTTTCCTTTTAGTTTTAATTTCTTTTCTATCTTTTATTTTTATTCTTCATTTTTCATGAGGAGCACCCCCGAGGCAATATCACCCTGTCGTTTAAATCGACAGCCCCTTTTCTATGTGTTCTATCCTCCCCCATCATTTCAATTTCTATGGTCTCAGGCCACCATCCATGGCATCCACTGCCTGACAAAGACATGTGTCCTCAAGTTTATTTTGTATGTAATTTCCTCCATTTCCTTGATTTCATTAATAGTTAATGCCCAGTCTTGAGGCGTCGGAGGATTCGCCGAACCCCACCTCTTAGTTATGGCCTTATGTGCGGTCATGAGCAGAATGTTCCACAAGTAGGTCTTATCTGACCCCTTGATCTCGCTCGGCCTAATCCCCAGGACTAAGTTCCTAGGACCTAGTGTAGTTTCAATAGACCAAATCAGTCTCATTCTCCGCTCCACTTCTGACCAATAACATGTGAGTTTCGGACAAGACCAAAACACATGTAGGTAATCTACCTTTTCCGTTCCACATCCCCGCCAGCATTCTCCCGAGCATTTTTTATCCCATTTAGACTGTAGACTTGGTGAAATAAAAAATCTTAGCCTAACCTTCCAACCAAACTCCCTCCATCTCGGGGACGCTGTAGTTCTGGAGGCCAGTTCCAGGGCAGAAGTCCACTCCTGTCATCCACCAGCTCCCTCATCTCCTGTTCCCATCTTTTCTTAGCCTGTAATGTCTGATTTCCTACCGCTCTCAGGGTCGCGTGATAATTTTGAAATCAGCCCTTTAGGCCGTTATGAATTCAGGATTTCCTTTATAACATTTATGAATCCTAACTTGTGCCTTTGTTGCTTGTATTGGTGCTGTAGTTTGTAGATATAGTTTCTTATTTGTAAATATCTAAAGTGATCTACCTGTCTCATCTGATAAAGTCCCTTTATTTGTTCAAATTCCATAACCGTATTTCCTCAGTGCTTTTACTTGGCGCGTGAGACCACCGCCTAATGTTGTCTTGATCTGTACCTTTAACACATTCTGTCAGAAGTGTATAGAACTTGGATACAGAAGGACATACTTGTGAACAGACTAGAAAAGCCTTTGTGTTTTCATTCGTATGCGCTCTCGACGGGTCATTCTTATAAAGACGTAATATACTAGTTGTCAATGCTTCGAATGTATCCGAATCATGAGCAGGTACATTGTACTCCCGCACTAGCTCTTCAAAAGGTCTGACCTGATTATTCCTAATTATATTCTTTAAGTTGTAAACATCCCTGGTTTACCAGTCTTGCAGACTAAAGGTTTTACCATCCATTTTAAGATTTGGATTTCCCCATACAGGTTGCATGATCGCGTTCTTAATATCCATACTCAGCAGTCTGTGCCACACCATTATAATTCTTATGTTATCGGATATTACCCTATTATGCACAGGCCTCAGGGGTTTGGTAAATATTAAAGGACACCTAAACAACATTTTTACAACAAACTATTCAAAAATCTGAATCTGTAAGTGACTAAAGGAAAGGCTGCTGTATTCATTAATGCTAAAACTACATTTACATAATTGACCTAAATGTTGTGCCAGAGCATTTGAAAATTGTAGAATCAGCCTTCCAATTTCAAAAAAACTGTCTTACCTGCTTCCTAAAATGGCCGCTAAATGTATTATGTGATGACATAATTTGAGCCAAAGTCAGTGAGAGATATGTCTCTCTATAGTGCAAACTAGTTTTTTTCCGCTTTGTATAGAATTGTTTCACTTAAATGGTCAAAACCATGTGCATTATTTTGTATAATGCACATGTCAGGCTATGGTTCTGTTCATTTTGTTTTCTTTAACGTGCTGAAAATGTGTTTTAATCCAACCGACTTTCTCTGTGACAAACCACAGTGCCGTACAAATCTCGAATAACCTGGTGGTCTAGTGGTTATGGTGGATCCAGGATGCTACAGTGGGGGTGCTGGGGCGGTGTGCATGCTTATTATGCACTTTTTAACATTTTTATTAAACCTTTATATTTTCTGCTATTATTCTTTTCTAGTACATTTTTGACAGAACCTACAAATGTAATCCATAGTTTGAATGTAAATATTTATACAATCAATAAAGCAAACTTCTTCAACAAAGTGAAATGCAACAGCAAGCAAGTACATTACTATATTGGGGGGGTGCAGCCACACCCTTCACCACCCCCCTAGAGCCACCACTTTTCTTTGTAGTAAAGTTCTTGTGCAGTCTAATGTTAGAGTTCATACTTTCTCAAAACTCAAATATATGCTTGTCTTGTCTTCTTTTTCCATGGGAAATAATAATAAGAATGAGCATTTATATAGTGGTTTTCATACACATTGTATCCCCAGCTGCTTTACAAGCAATACTAGACTGGTAGTGAAGTGACTGAATGTGTAGTGGCAGCCATTTCATACATTAATATCCACACACAGCCTTGGACAATTGCATGAACTGGTTTTATGTGAAGGGGAATATTGGCCAGGACAGTGGGGTCAGGTAGTGATCAAGGTGCTGGCAGCCACACATTTTATTTCTCACAGTAATCTGCTCATATTTCTCTTCTTCTGTCATCCCCCTTCCCTGAATATAGCAGTACCTTGCAAGAGTGGCCTTCTCAGTCTCCCTCTGGTATTCATTCTTCACTATTCCTCCTCACACCAAAAACTGGTGATCTCATCACTTTTCTGCATCATGAGTGTAAGTAGTACAGTCCCGTTTTATTGTGACACATCAAATATAAAGATATCTTTCCAGTAAGTCAGGTTCATAGCAGCAGGGAACAAGGGGAATGATGGGCTTTTCTAACCTTAAAAGATCTAGGCTACCTTTGATTAGGCACTATTGAATGATGGGTGTGCACATCATTATGCACGTCGTATAACAGTGCCTAATCACAGGTGGCTTAGATCTTATATGGGTAGGAACGCCTATTTTTCCACTTGTGCCATACTGCTATCAGCCTGGCTTACCAATCAATCATCAAACTTTATTTTTAAAAAGGCGCTTTTCTCAAAACCAAAGCGCCTGTACAATTTCATAAAACAATAAATAAACAGAATTTAAAACTATTATAAATCATTAAAAGCTATACTAAAAAGGTGGGTCTTCAAGGCTCCTTTAAAGCTCAGGACAGTCGGACTGTTTCGCACCTGACGAGGTAGAGAATTCCACAGGGCCGGGGCCATAAAACAAAATGATCTAGCCCCTGAAGTTTTCAAACGGACTCTGGGAATTTCCAGCAATCCTCGCCAGTGGATCGGAGGGGCGGGAGGGACAGTAGGGGCAAAAGGAGCTCTTCAAGTAAGTAGGTCCCTGGTCATGTAGGGCTTTATAGGTCAGCAAACCCACTCTTGAAGGTGATTCTCGCCAGAATACTGGCAGCCAGTGCAGTCCGCATGAGCACAGGCATTATATGGCTGGATCTAGAAGAACCAGTCAACAACCTGGCCGCGCCGCGATTCTGCACTAGCTGCAGATGGCAAGCTCAACCCCGATAGCCCTAGGTACAGGGAGTTGCAATAGTCAAGGCGGGAGGTAATGAAGGTGTGGATCAATATTGGAAGATCTTCTGGAGGAACCAGGTGCTTCACCCGGGCAATATTCCTCAGATGGAAAAAGGAAGTTTTGACCACCGCTGACACCTGAGCTTTAAGCATCAAGTGGTCGTCAATTATTATGCCAAGATTCCGCACCTGATCCGAGGTCGTCAGCGGAACGCCTGCAAGCCATAAGCCTGAGTGCGATCCAGCCGGCAAACCCGCCTCACAGCGACCTTTGTCTACGACCAACACCTCAGTTTTCTCCGGGTTTAACCTCAACCAACTCCCATTCATCCAATCTTGGATTTCTGCAAGGCAGTTATTGAATACCAACAAGGCAGCATCCTGGCCAGGCACAAAAGACATGTACAGCTGGGTATCATCGGCATAGCAATGGAAACCCAGACCGTATCGTCTTATAATTGCTCCCAATGGCAGCATATACACTGCGAATAACATAGGCGCTAGAATAGAGCCCTGCGGTACCCCACAAGATAGGGAGACTGATGCTGAGGAAAAAATTCCCGACACCACCCTCTGAGTCCTACCTTCGAGGTAAGATCTAAACCACCTGAGGACCATACCAGATAATCCACAGATGGACCGCAGACGCTCTAACAGCACGCCATGATCAACAGTGTCAAATGCTGCTGAGAGATCAAGAAGTACCAAGATAGAACGGGTCCTACGATCTCTCGCTATTAGGAGGTCATTTAGTACCCGAACAAGTGCTGTCTCGGTACTATGCCTCTTCCTAAATCCAGATTGGAGAGAATCGTAGATATTGTTGTTGGTCAGATGATCCTCCAATTGCACTGCGACCATCTTCTCAATTACCTTACCCACAAAGAGTAGGTTAGAGACTGGTCTGTAATTTGCTAGACAATCTGGGTCTAAGGAGGACTTCTTTAAAAGAGGCTTAACTATAGCCTCTTTAAGGGGATCTGGAAAGATCCCCCTCTCCAAAGACTTCCAGACTATCAAGGCCAGGACTAGGCCAATTTTATCCACACAATCCACTAAGAGGCATGTGGGGCCAGGGTCCAGATCACAGCTGGTTGGTCGCAACGCTCGGATGACCATCACAATATCATCGATTTTGGGGAGGCTGAAGTCAGACCATGCAAACTGGGTGTTCGACATCTCCGGCCGACCATCACCGCTCCTATTGGAGAGGGAAGAACAGACGTCTGATCTGATTTTGGCAACCTTATCTGCAAAGAAGAGAGCAAACTCCTCACACCGCTCTGTGGAAAAGGCCCTTCTGGGCTGAAGACAGACTGGATTGCACAGTCTGTCCACAGTCCGAAAGAGCTGGGCTGGTCTATTCTGTGCAGCCGCTATCTCCCTGGACAGGAACTCTGCCTTCTTACAAGAGAATTGTGGATTGATAGGCCATATAATGGTCCATCAGACTAAGTTTGTCTTCATCCAGACCAGACTTCCGCCAACGCCTCTCCAGCCTTCGTCCAACCCTCCTCAACTCCCTCATGGTCTCATTGAACCATGGAGACCTGGGGTGAAGAGTGAGAGGACGAACACGAACAGGTGCAATAGAATCCAGGGCCCCCGTAACCGCCCTATTATAGGCCTGTACTAGGTCACGTGGAACCAAGCAATCTATCGGAAGGTCCACTAGGTCCAGCACTGCCATCAGGTCATCCGGGGACACACCCCTTAATGGGCGGTACCGGACCATCTCCGAAGGGGCTGACCTAATAGGGGCAGCCTCAAAATTGAACCTAAAGGAGTGATGGTCAGACCATCCGAGTGGTTCCACCACCAAATCAGATATCCCCATCCCCAGAAGGAACACCAGATCCAATGAGTGCCCACCAATATGGGTCGAGGAGGAAACTACCTGTGTGAAGCCCAGTGATAGCATCAACTGGAGGAAGTCTTGACCAAAGCGTGAGAGTTCATCGTCGACCCAGGCATTGAAGTCCCCCAGAACCAACCATCTGGGGGACCCCAATGTCAGGTCGACAATGAAATCTGCGACTTCCTGCAGGAAAACATTCTCGTCACCTGGTGGACGGTATACGAGAAGTATCCTGCACCCCACACCCTCGCCTAAAACATACTCAAAGGATCTGGTGACTCCCACCGGTACCTCCACCAGGCCCAATTCTGATTTAAAACAAATGACAATGCCCCTGCCCCTACGATCCTGCCTCGGGCGGTGTATCACCGAGTACCCGGCCAGAACCGCTGCGGCTAAAACTGGCCCAGCATTTCCATCCAGCCAGGTCTCGGTGATGCATGCTAGGTCAGCTGACCCAACAAGATCGGCTATAATGGCCGTCTTGTTTTTAACAGACCTAGCGTTGCACAACACCGCTCGAGCAGGATGAGCCTCCGATGATGACCGCCTTACCTGCTGATGACCAGAACCCTTGGGTATGGGCACAAGACAGGGAGAACCCCTCTCCTGTGCCCATTTCGCCCCAGGGCATCTCCTTGACCCCACTATCCCTATCCGCCCGCTCCTTTCCATCCCTCCCCCCCTAGGCCGAGCTCCAACCCTCCTCCTCCTCCCTCTCACAATCCCCAGAGCCCTACACCTTCTATAGACTCCTGGCGACAGGGGGGGACAGGAGAAAGGACGAAGATCCCTGAGCCTGGAGGGGGAATAATAGCCGACTGTCCTATTTTCACTCCAACACATAGTTAATAACACAACTAATTACAATAAACCCCACCGGTTTATAGAAATAACAAAATTCTAAAACATAGCACTCAAATAACAAAATATAAATACTACAATTAAACAAAGAACAAAATTATACCCTAACAATACATTCTAAATAAAACTAAAAACACTACATTCAAATATCAAAATATAAATACAACAATTATGAACAAAACAAAACCGTTTTCCTAACAATGTGTCAGAGCTTACACATTAATTTTATCAGAGGCACTTATCTGTCTACCCCCACCCACAGTGCTCTCACCACTGCAAAGGAAGGAGCTTTCCACCTATACAAAACCCCTTATTATAAAATTTTGGCTCAAAGTTTAAATTTCCCGTAATCCTAAAGTCAGTGCTCTCGTTTACCCAGAGGAAACCCAAAAACAGGAGTTCAAGGTCTTTTTTGATGTCCACACTTATTGTGCTCTCACCACTAGTATGGCCCAAAACTTTAGTCAGTCTCCTCTTACAAGACTGAACTAATAAACTCAAGTTTTATTCTTCCCAGTCGTTTTCCCAGAGTATCATAAACTGGCAGTAATAAAAGTTCAAGTATACATCACCAGATCAATAGTCCACACCACGATCCTCATTAATCCAATTTCAATGCCAAAGTCCTGCAGGCATCCAGCAGAAAGCACCAACTAAAAGTCCCAACTCGACCTAACCCTCGCTATGATGAGGCAGGCTGAACCACCCTCCGGTGGTACCCCTGTCTCAACTAGGAAGCAGAGCTAACCCCACCGCCCTCCGGAGGCAGAGAAACCCTCTGCCCTGTCTGGGCCAGGGAATCTGGACACTCAATTCAGAATAATCCACCGTTTCCACTGTCCATTGCTCCACAAACGCTTCCTTCTACAGCAGATCCAGTCACAATGTAGAACCGATCACCTCCTCTTCCTGCAGTCCAGCAGAATTCCTTCCCCGAATCGAAACTGGCGCTCCACCGCTAAACGTTCCTCCCAATCCTCCAGCACACGGGTGGTTGCCAAACCCTCAGACTGTCGGCAACCAGGCCTTCCACAACGGCAACGGCAGTCGAAAACCAGCTCCCCACACACTGCTCCCAGTGAACAGCCAGCAGCACGACCACACGCCGGCTGACCAAGACTCGATGCAGGCAAGTCCCCTCAATTTCCAAAATCACTCTTCAATAATTCGAATTCCAGGTGGCTGAACTGAACAGTCGGTTTAAAAACCGAACAGTAACCGAACAGTAATAAAAACGGTAATGCGATATAATGCAATAAAATGCGATGTAGACTAAATGGCAACGGGCCAAAAAAAACAATTTGAAACAATTTTGAGCCAAAAAACAAAGAGCAAAACAAAGAGCTCAGTGATGGCCGCCATCTTTTGTTTTTAACGTTTCGTTTTACCAGAAGATCATGTTTATTATTAAAATGTAAATATAACACGGGAGACTGTACTAAACACATTCATGATGTGGAAGGGTAGGGAACTCACCAGTTTCAGGTGTGGGGAGCAGGTGAGAAGAATGAATGAATGCCAGAGAGGGACTGAAGAGGCCATTCCAGCAGGGTACAGCTATATTCAGGTTAGTTGAAGACATGAAGGAGGATGCTGAGCAGATCACTGTGAGATCTGAAATGTGGGGCTGCCAGCATTGTGCTCGCTACCTGACTGTGGATGAAAGTAGCCAGTGATGACAAAAACTCAGAGTGGCAGGGCTGCACCTAAACTGTTACTTGAATTCAGGTTAGGAGATTACCCTTGGGGGTGGGGGGTGGTGTTGATGTTTGTTAGGACAGTATTGAGGGAGTTGTGTATAGCTCATTCAAGATTTGGAAGGGTGGTAGCCAGCCAACTCACATTATGGAATAGAGCACAGAAAAGTACTGGAAAAGAATTGCTGGGAACTGTCCTGCGGGGTTCTGCAGATCACAGGTAAAGGAGTAGACCGACACGGGAAGTCGGGTGGATTTGTTCAAGGTATTAGTATGCCTCTCCTGCTAATAATATTGTTATTCATTGTGAGTGCAGCCCTTATGAGGGCATAAACAGCAGTTTTTCTGGTGGGTCATGATGCTTATTGCTTGGCCCTCTAGGAAGACCTAGTTGTTGGTTAATGAGGTAGGAAAAAACACAACAGGGAACTGTACATACTGCCTTCGCTGTGCAGAAGAGTGGTGATCCACTCACTGTTTACTGTGGAAGCAGAAGTCAAACTCTGAGAGTGTGGTCTGGAGAGTGATTTGGGAGGCATTTTTAACAGTGCCAGCTGATGATGCATATCAGAATAGGTGCGTACAACTCTCTGAGGTACAAGATTACAATCTGAGGTGTGATAATTCTCTTCACGAGACCACAGGCAGTGCTAAGGACAGGGTATGGATGGTGGGGTGTTCAACACAAGGCAGGCTAGGTGCAGGCGGTTCACATGGAAAAAGAAAGCCTTATTTGTGGATTAACAAGAGAGCATGAGCTTTGAAACTGAACAAGACCGGTACTTTGCTGTGTGACCCTGAGCAAGTTACTAAACTTCCTTGTGCTCCCAGGCCACACCTGTAAAACAAGCTTTCAGCTTAGTGTGTCTTTCCTGGTTAACAAAAAGCAAAATTCAGTGCATCATATAACCACTAGATCATCAGGTATTTGAAGTGTTGTACTGTAATGCAGTTTGCCAAAGAAAAAGTCAGCTGGATTGTAAAACATTTTCTGCAAGTTAAAGTAAACAAAATCATAGCCTAATGTGTACTGATCAAAATAATCCACGAGTTAATACATGGTGTTGATCATTCTGGTTCAAAATAAAGAGGGAAAGAAGAACTAGTTAGCACTATAGAAATATATGTGGATCTCTGTCTCTGGTTCAGATAATGTCATCATGACTCATCACTTAACACACTTGGCAGACATCTTAGGAGAAACCAAGGCTGTTTTGTGAAAGTGAAAGGCTGATGTTTGCATTTTTCAAAAGCTACGAAACTGCATTTATGTTATTTACATAAATGTAAACAGCAGTCTTTACTTTACCTAGCTATGAAGCCAGATTTTGGAGTTTGCAGTTTTAAAAACTGCTTGTTTAGGTACCCTTTAAGGCTGATATATTGAGGCCCTGCTCCATACCTATGTCTTTTTCTATGAACAGCCATTCTGGAATCTCTTTGTCAGACTTGCCTGTTACCAGCCATTTTGCCGACTGTGACACGCTGCATGCTAAATAATAAAAGCAGAAACTGAAGTTCCCTCATTTGTTTTGGGCCTCACTAATTTGTAGTGAGCCATTCTGCTCTTCTTATAGCTCCAAAGGAATTTGTTGATACTCCCATGCAGATCAGTGAACTTCTTTTTGGGCACAAACAGAGGCAACATTTGAAAGCAACATTTTGATTTTTCTACCCCAAAATCCCAATGGCAAACAATTCCACTTGACTAAGTTATTTGATGTGCTCAGTTTAAGATCCTTTAAATTATTGGATAGAGTTTTCTCCACTGTCCTATATAACTTAATGCCTAGATAGTCTGTTTTTTCTTTATCCCATCGAATGCCTAGAGCTGTAATTCCCTCCTTATTACAGTATCTATTAAGGGGTAGAAGTACCGATTTCTCTTTATTAAGCTTGTAACCTGATAACGGACCAAAATCATTAAGTACATCTAGAATTTTGGGTACAGAGTTCTCTGGGTTTTGAACAGAAATAAGGATATCATCTGCATAAAGTGAGATTAAATATGTTTTGTTTTTAACAGGAATACTCTGAATTTCCCTGTCACAGGATAGTTTCCTGCTTGGTGGACATAAATACCGCTCCACCCATTTTGTATTCTGCCTCTGGGTTTCCATGCCCTATCTGCATTATTTGGCACTTTTTTGCATTGAAACCCAGCTGCTATACCCTTGACCACTCCTCTAGTTTTTTCAGGTCATCGCTCATCTTTTCCAGCCTCTCTGGAGTGTCCGCCCTATTGCAGATTTTGGTGTCATCTGCAAAGAGGCAGTCCTTCCCTTCCAGCTCCTCTGCAATGTCACTTTATTTATTTATTTATTTATTTAGCTTTTGTTGACTTATAAAGACATTAAAGATGACCGGTCCCAGCATTGATCCCAGAGTCACCTCGCTGGTCACCCTCCCTTCCTCGGAGTGAACTCCATTTACCACCACTATGTTGCTTATCCCCTAACCAATTTCTTATCCATTTTATCACCTTTGGACCAGTTACATGAGAAAACTGTGCGCAAAGTTGTAGAGTAGTAGAGGTTACGGCCGTGCAGCCCAATATTCATAAGCAAAGACAAAAGAGTATTTGGTTGGAATCTCTTCATTTGGAACTGTACTAACAGCTATTTTTGGACAACCATTTGGGAACTCCATAGCAGCAAGTGTGCAGGTACACTCTTTTGTCTTTACTTACCACCTTTGGACCCACTCCTAAGCTACCCAGCTTGCTTACTAGTTTCCTGTGTGGAATGGTGTTGAATGCCTTACTGAAATCTAGGTAGGCCATGTCCACCGCTCCATACTGATCTAGTTCCTTGGTCACCCAGTCAAACAAATATAGCAGATTCATTTGATATGACCTCCCCCTTTTGAAACCATGCTACCTCAGGTTTTGTAACCCATTGGATTGAAGATATTGAAGAATTGTTTCCTTCAGCAATGATTCCATTAACTTTCCTGCCACTGATGTCAGGCTGACGGGCCTATAATTGCCAGCCTCCTCCTTTCTACCACTTTTGTGTAGTGGGACTACACCTGCCCTCCTCCAGACCTCTGGAACCACTCCTGTTTCCAGTGAGCTGTTAAATAGAACTATCAGAGGTGCAGTCAGTATTTCCATGAGTTCCCTCAATACCCTTGGATGCACCCCATCTGGCCTCATTGCTTTGTTCACCTTCAGATTAGCAAGTCCCTTCAGGACTCACACCTCCAAAAAAAAGATTAGTGTCCATCTCCCTCCAAAGCTTCTGTTACTTTTTTGTGGCCCCTCCCTTTCTCTTTCTTTTGTGAACATCGAACAGAAGTATTTGTTCAGGATGTCTGCCTTTTCTGTTTCCCCTCTGCACAGTCCCCCCTTCCCTTTTTATGCTTTATGTTTATTGTTTAAAACACAAAAACATGCAGCAAATTGGCAGAATTAAGCAAGAAAGTACCAACTGCCCCCCCCCACACACACAGGTTAAGGTAGGCAGACAGATACTAGAGATGAGAAAGGAACATTTAAATAAGTCAAGGGGATGGCGGAATTAAGCAGGGAAAAAACAACTGCCCCCCCACAAGATGAGGTAGACAAGCAGACTGATACCAGGGCCGTGAAACCAACAAAAGGAAATGCAAAGTAAGGAAATAGCGGGGGAGGCATGGAGGGAGGACATAGGGATTGGGATGAGGGGCGTTGATACGGGCAGGGGGACCAAAAAATGGGAAGTCATGTGTACGAATGCCCAGAGTCTGACAAACAGGATCCCAGACCTAGCGGCCTTGATGGTGGAGGAGGACCTAGACATTGCCGCAGTCACTGAAACATGGTACACAGTAACCCATGACTGGGATGTTACCATATCAGGGTACACAATGTTCAGGAGAGACAGGGAGGGCAAAAACGGGAAGGGGTGGCTATGTACATCAGAGAGGGGATCAAGGCAATGAAGATAAGAGGAAGACAGGAAAGGGAAGAGGCTCTGTGGGTCACATTAGAGACGGGAAATGGCACCACCATCCACACTGGAGTTGCCTATAGACCTCCAGCACAAGGGGAAGAAATAGACAGGGTATTGGTGGAAACTATACACAAAATGGCAGCGAAAGGGGAGTTGTTGCTGGTGGGGGACCTAAACATGTCAGATGTTAACTGGAACACATATGCAGCAGCCATTGCCAGGGGCAGAGACATCTTGGATGCCCTGGAAGGGGCATGCCTCAGCCAGTTGGTGAAAGAGCCCACAAAGGAGGGAGCAATACTAGACCTGGTTCTCACAAATGGTGACAGAATAACAGTTCTATCAGTGGGCAGCCATCTAGGGACCAGCAATCACCATACAGTGTGGGTTAAGGTGAAGACAGTAGTAGAGTCGAGCCACTGAAAAGTAAAGATCCCAGATTTCAAGAGGGCAGACTTTGCAAAAGTGGGGGAACACCTCCCGGAAATCCTGGCAAAAGGGGAGGAGTGGAGGAGCAGTGGCAGAAACTTAAAGGAGCCATAACAGAGACAACAGGCCTCTGTGTAAAGCTAATAAAGCGCAAACCCGCCCCCCCCAAAAAAAAAAACCACTATGGTTTTCAAAAGAGGTAGTGGAGAAGGTTAGGGGAAAAAACAGGCATTCAGAAGGTACAAGGAAGCACAGAGCGAGGGAGACAGGGAAGTGTACTGGGCAAAACAGAAGGAGGTGGAGAAAGCAGTCAGGTGCGAAAAGGCACAAACTGAAGAAAGGATAGCAGTCAGTAAAAGAAGCTGACAAAACCTCCTTCAGGTATCTCAGGGAAAGGAAGAAGACCAATGGCGGGATTGTGAGGTTGAATAAGGGGTTGGGGGGAGCGTGCAGAGGGGGACCTTGGAAAAGCAGAAATTCTAAACGAATACTTCTGCTCAGTATTTACAAAGGGACAGGGGGGCACCAAAATTAGGGGGTAGAAACACACACGGGGGCAGGTAGACCCCACTCCATTCGTGAAGGAGAGAGTCCTTAAAGGAACTTTCAAAATTAAAAATGGACAAGGCAGTGGGACCAGGTGGGATGCATCCCAGAATACTGAAAGAACTCATGGAGGTACTAGGGGCACCGCTGACAGCCATATTTAACAAATCACTGGAGGAGGGAGTGGTGCCGGAGGACTTGAAGATAGCAAATGTGGTACCACTACACAAAAGTGGGAGCAAGGTGGAGGCTGGAAATTACAGGCCAGTCAGCTTGACCTCTGTGGTGGGGAAAATCATGGAATCCATGTTAAAGGAAAGGATTGTGACATATGTGGAGGCTAGTGGGGCACAAGACCCGAGGTGACATGAATTCACAGCAGGGAGATCTTGTCAAACAAATCTGATAGATTTCTTTGACTGGGTAACCAAGGTGGTGAATCAGGGAGGGGCGGTGAACATGGACTACCTAGATTTTAGCAAGGCATGTGACACCATCCCACACAGGAGGCTAATAAACAAGTAATGCAATCTACGAATAGGTCCCATGGTGGTACAGTGGATCAGAAATTGGCTGAGCAACAGTACACAGAGGGTAGTGGTGAACAGAGTGCAATCCCAGGAGAGGGAGTTGATCAGTGGGGTGCCACAGGGTTCAGTTCTGGGGCCGGTTCTCATCAGTGTCTTAATTAGAGACATTTCAGAGGGGCTGAAGGAAGGTGTGCCTCTTTGCAAATGACACCAAGATCTGCAATAGGGCAAACACTCCAGATGGGGTGGAAAAAATGAGAAGAGGCCTAGGCAAATTGGAGGAGTAGTCAAGAGAGTGGCAGCTTAAATTCAATGCAAAAAAGTGCAAAGTAATGCACTTGGGCCGCAGGACTCCTGAAGAGGAATACAGAAAGGGGGGATACTAACCACAACAAAATTGGAATGGGACCTGGGGGTAAACATAACAGATGACCTGAAGGTGGCCAAGCAATGTGAAAAGGCAGTGGTGAGGGCCGGAGGGATGCTGGGGTACGTAGGGAGGGACATCGCCAGTAGAATACAGCAGGTGGTGATGCCACTCTACAGACAATTGGTTAGGCCACATCTGGAATACTGTGTTCCGTTCTGGAGCCTGCATCTCTGGAAGGACACTGACAGAACAGAGGCGGTCCAGAGAAGGGCAACAAAAATGGTGAAAGGATTGCACCAGGAAACATATGAGGAAAGACTGAAAGACCTCAATATGTATACCCTGGAGGAAAGTGGGGATATGATAGTGACATTCAAGTACCTCAGGGGAATCGACAAGGTCCAGGAGGGCAGCATCTTTCAAAAAAAGAGATGTGCAAGAACAAGGGGTCTCAATATGAGGTTGGGGGTGTGACTCAGGGGAAATGTGAGAAAGTATTTTTTCACAGAAAGGGTGGTGGATGCATGGAACAGCCTCCCAGTGGAGGTCATGCAGGTTAAAACGATTGGTGAGTTTAAGAATGCATGGGATAGACAGAAGGCAACCCTACTGGTAGGAAAGAGAGGGTACGCTGCTGATCATTTAGGATCAGGAGTTAATTAGGTAGAGAGATGGGCAGACTAGGTGGGCCAGGCGGTACTTATCTGCCATCAAAATCTATGTTTTTAGACACAGAACATACAGCAATTCAAACACTGAGGGTGCCACTTTTCTTAATATAAACAATCCTTTCTGTCCAGTGTTGTTAATTTCTTTGCTGCTATGTTGTGGTATCTCCTTCTTGACTGTGTGGGTTTTTATGCCCAAAATTCTATGTGAATTTCATTGATTGTTATTGTCCTGGCCACATGTATTCATTACTACTGACTGTTTTGACTTGTACTATTGTAATTTCACTGTACTCATGTTATGTACCTGTCTTTGATTGTTGTACTATACCGGGTCGTGCCTGAAAATAGTAATTTCATGGCTAGTGCACCTACCTGGTTAACAGAAACTAAATAAATAACCTCCCGTATGCCGTGTCTTAATTTAACACTTGCTTAAATAAGCTTTAACTATGAAAAACCCAGAAATGCATATGCTGTTACACAGAGCCCATGAGCTGCATGGTAATTGCCCTGATCACAAATATCTAACAGAAAGTTGAACAATTTCTCTACCTCCTAAATGGATGGAACAGAGAAGACACCATGCTATTTCAGTGTTTGTGGTACCAATTGAGTACCAAGTAACACGAACGGGTTAATCTGCCGACTAAACTAGGCGCGGTTAGAATAAACCATTAGTACAAATAGGAATAATATCTGACAATGAACGAGTACCTCCTCAAATAGGCAGTTTAACAAAGCACCCCTGCAAATTTTCCAACAAGTCTCAGCAGTGCACGGTGGTGGACAGTCCCCATAACCAGCAAGTAAGAAAATGCCACTAACAGTGTTGAACTGGGGAAATGTCCTTACCCACTGTACAAATCTACACTAAAGGATGAGAGCAGGTCCAGATTCGATTTAAGTAGCCTCGTCCTCAGAGGAGGAGGAGGAGGAGGACTCCTGACCTGCGGCTGATCGTTTTGGCAGAGCATACTTTTGGGCACACTTCAGAGCATCAGCAGGGTCTGAAAAAAATGTTCACCTGACTTTGGTGTACAGTATGTAATCTGGCAGGAAATACTATCCCATGATCGATCCCTGCAGCATGTACCCCATCAAATTTTTTTCTGTTTTTGCTGGGTGGCATAGCTTAAATCCAGGTAAATTCTGATGGGTTGTCTGTCATGCGTGTGAGGTTGGTGGGAACAGATGGACACTCAGAAGACAGGTTTGGCAAATCAAAATAAATATTTATTTACATACAGCACAATAAGCGGACTGGATACAACAAAATAAAGGAAAACAAAAGTAACGAAGCAAAATGGCAGTTAACTTCGCTGTTTGCTATTAAATAACATTATAGAAGATGGCTAGAGTCACTCAGACTGGGCGAAAATTCCACCTGTACTATAAGGACTGAAAGTAGTTGCAGACCTTATTACCTGGGTCAGCACAGTACTGATCCCAGTACGAATCTGATGTGTGCACTAGGTTAGACTCCTTTTATACTCCCGAGTCAGCCATGTGTTTGGTAAACAATGAACAAATTATTGTGAACATCTTTAATCAATATTTTCAGAGTATACATCAACCCAAAATTAGTAATGATATTGCAATTGGGAGTGCATATCCTAGCTATGAGGTATCCAACATCGTTATCACAGAAAAACAAGTTCTGGATAAATTTAATAAATTAAAAAAAATAACACATCTGCAGGACCTGATGGAATAACCCCTGCCTTCTTAAAAGAACTGAAGGATAGCCTAGTTGGCCCAGTCACCCAATTGTTTAATGCATCCCTTCAGGAGGGAAGCACTTTGAGACAATGGAGAGAGGCTAATATTACCCCTGTTTATAAAACAGGTAATAGAAAAGAGGTCGGAAATTACAGAACCATAAGCTTAACATCAGTTATGGGTAAGCTTCTAGAAGGGGATATTGCAAGATAATATGGTTAACCATATTAAGAGCAAAGGATATATTGATCTGTCACAACACGGATTCACCACTGGAAGGTCTTGCCTAACAAATTTATTGAGTTTCTTTGAGCCAGTAAGTGCAGCTCTGGACAGGGGACTGTCTGTGGGCAGAATCTTTTTAGACTACGCGAAGGCATTTGATTCAGTGGCACGTGACGTGTTGATTAAGCAGCTGATTTCCATCCACCTACCCTCAAACTTGATTGCATGGGTTAAATCCTGGTTGACTAATAGATATCCACGCGTTGTCATAAGGGGATATTCATCAGATTGGGCCCAGGTTACGAGTGGTGTACCTCTGGGCTCGGTCCTGGGCCTAACATTTTTAACCTGGTCATAGCAACCATGAAGGTAACGGGGTGTCTGGATGGGAAAATATGCTTATGATAGTAAATCGGGTACAGTTATAAATAACTTTAAAGCGGCAGATGAATTTCAACTAAACCTGTCTGCTATAGAAAATTGGGCAAACAACAATAAACTTTATTTCAGTTATGATAGGTGTAAGGTAATGCATCTGGGGAGGAATAATCATCAGTTTATGTATTCCCTCAATGGTAAACCTCTACAAATTACAACAAATGAACCTGACCTGGGAGTAATAGTGGACAATAGGCTAGTTTTTGATATAAACATCAGACATAAAGTAGTACAGAGTAATAGGATCCTGGGATGCATTAAAAGAAAATTAAAAGTAGAGCCCATGAAGTTATACTGCCCTTATATACAGCCTTGGTTAGATCACAGTTGGAGTATTGTACTCCCTTTTGCACTTCAGGGACAAAGAGGGAAAAGTTATTAATTGAGAGTGTTCAACGAAGAGCAACCAAATTAGTGGAGCAGCAGCGGCATAGGAATTGTGGAGAGAGGCTGAGATGTCTGGGCATGTACTCCTTGGAATATAGGCAACTGAGGGGCGATCTATGTCTGGTGTATAGTGCCACTAGAGATGGATATCTATGGGAAACCATAGGCCTGATAGACTATGTAGGTCTACAACATATGCGCAGTCATAACTTGAAATTAACAGGTGATATAAGTAGGACCAATAAAAGACAAAGATGGTTTACACAGAGGGTTGTAAAACGATGGAATTCATTGCCGGAATATGTGGTATTCAGCCCCACAATGGATGCATTTAAAAATAGATTTGATTTTTATATGGGGCACATAAGTATGTGTATCTCCACTAAAGTTTAGTGGCAAGCTGTCAATGGTCTTTTGGCCTATAAGCTTATATCTTTCTGTGATTCTATGATATGTGACCACATTAGGCTCCACCCACTTACAGAAATACAGCTTATTTCTTTTAAACAACCTTATTATTTATAGCCAAATGTTATAAATAAAAGAAAACTCTGATATCTTTTGACTGGGTGGTAGTGTTCATAATAAACTTTCTCTAAACAAAATATTTTATTATTTATTTAGTTTTTGTTGATGGGATAAGTGCACTAGACAGATCCTGCTTATTTTCAGGCACAACCTGGGGAAGGGGGATACAGATGAATTCCAACTGACCTTGAATCAGATTAGGCTGTTAGGTTGTAAGTTTCAGGTGCAGGCTCCTCCCAGAGCTATCCAGTGTATAAAAGGTGGAAAGACAGGGCCGGCCAGTGCTTAGTAGGACACTGGAAGACTCTTGGGCAGGACCCTATAAACAGAAACCTCAAGGTAGGCTGCATATAACTTTATACAGTTTCATATCACCTTTCTAGTTTCATATCACCTTTTTAGTATGTGAACAACAAGTTGTAGTACCCCTACTGTTTACTTTTATTCAGTGAAGGCCTCTCTCCTGTCTCCTGTCATAGACAGGCAGCACCTCAGCACAAGCCACTGAGCGAGCTACCTAAGACCCCCTCTCCAGCTCCCTAAACTCCCCAGGCACTATCCTAGTCCCATCCCTAGCCAGGTCATTAGTCTCTAGGTGGACAGTGACATCCAGCTCTCTATCCCATCCTGTTGCCCTAGCAATCCTTATGATCCACTTCTCATCCCTCTGGGCCATGGCGTTGGGTATACACATTACCTGCCTCTCCCCCCTTTTTTCTATTCCCTAATCTGTCCCCCTAACAATTGAGTTCCCCACCAGAAGTTGCATCCTCCTCTTCTGGAGTCCTCTAACACCCTCCTTGGAGTCTCCTCCGTGAAGGCCCCAGTATCCTCCCTGGTCATTATTGTGGGTGCTTCCCTCCCAGCAGTTCAGTCCTGACAGAGCAACGTAGGAACTTCATAGTGGTACTGGTTAAGGAATGTGCATCTGTCCCACTATCCCCACCCTTCCAGAGCCCACCATAGTCCAGCCATTCCTCCTCCTCCTTGCCATCCTCTGAGGTGGTGGTGGCAGTCATTGTGGGCCCTGGCTGGGGGAAGATGTCCCCTGAATCCTAGCCAACTCTGCCTGTAGTCTAGCGACCTCCTTTCTCAACCCAGAGAGGTATGTGCAAATGAGGCAGCACTGCAGTCTCCGGAAGGTCTTTCTGAAAACTGCTGCCCCACAACCACTGCACTACACCACTCCCAGCATTCTCAACTTCTATTCTCCTTGTGTTACCCTTTGTTACCTGGAAATACTTTTGTACCCTTACCCCTGATAGGTAGATTATTCAGGTACTGTTTGTTTGTGAGTTCACTGAGGGGAGCAGCTAAGTGAACAAAGTTGGGAACAAATCTCTGGTAGTTACCAACCAGACCTAAAAATGACTGGACATGTTTCTGCATTTTAGGGACAGGACTGCTAGCTACAGCTTCTGTCTTGGATATCTCTGGCTTTACGTCTCCATTTCCCAAAATATAACCCAAATATCTGGTTTCTTGCATGCCTAATGCACACTTGGTAGGATTAATGGTCAGACCTGATTTTTGATCATTTGGATAACTGCTTGTAGGTGTTCCAGGTGGCTTTTCCAACCTGGACTGTACAATACAACATCATCCAAGTAAGCAGCACAATAACCATTGTGAGGGGCTAGAATTCTGTGTACTGCTGGAATGTAACTGAGTGCACCATGCAAACCATACAACATGGTGGTGAACTGATAGAATCCAGTTGGAGTGCAGAATTAAGTTTTGTCTCTGGATTCTTTAGCTAGGGGAATTTGCCAATAATCCTTGGTGAGATTAAGGGTACTAATGTATTTGGTACTTCTCAATCAACCCACTAGATCATTTATCCTTGGCATATGATAGCTGTTAAACATGGGCACTTGATTAAGTTTCCTAAAATTAAGGCAGAGTCTTACACCCCCTTCTTTTTTATTTATAATCGCCATTGATGATGACTGAGCATTTCTCGATTCTTCAATGATACCCAACTCTTTCATTTTCTGTATTTCCTTAACCATGTTTGCCTTTAACTGCTCTGGCAATCTGTATGTCTTTTGTCTGATAGGGCGAACATTGTCGGTCACTATTACATGCTTGACCTCTTTTTCTTGGCCTGGCTGTGACAGGGTTGGGTAAGACTTGTTTGTTATGCAGAGAGAGTTGAAAGGAAGGATCTATTTTGTCTTCTCCTACTCTGTCTCTTGTCTGTCTCTTGCCTTTCTGATCGTGCAATCAGATTTTTCTTGTGGCATCTAGGAATTGGCTACTCAGATGGTCCTACTATTTCCCCTCTTATTTTCCCTCCTTCACTTGCCGTTTCTAATCTTTCTTTCTCCCTCCTTCCCCTTGGTTCTTTGTAGTTAAAAAATATATGTGAATCTTTATGTGAAACTGGGATCCCTTGGTTTGCAAATGTATGCAGTTATATTGTTCATATAATTGTAGAAAGCTGTTTGGGTTTCTTAAATAATCTGTAATATAGATGGTTGACCGTAAAATGCATTATGAGCTCCACAAGCTTGTTTACAGTATTGTCAACAGGAGACCAGCTCTAGGACAGAATGTTCTATTTTGTTGCGCCTGTTAAGACTAAATGTACTCTTCAGGCTGGCCTCAGGAAAGAAACTGACAATGATCTGATACATTTGGTAAGAAACAGGAGATGCAGCTTACAGCATCAGGATGTAGAATTTAAACCGCCAGGAAAAGATGGCTTAGAAAAAGAGAGCAATGTTTTGTTTAGAGAGAGAGAGAGAGAGAGATGGAAATTTAAATTGAGAGAGACTGTCAGATGTAGATCTTATTTTATTCGTACTCCCTGTATGAAGAGCTATCCTGTGCAATTTTATTGTTGTCACTTTAATTGCTATTGATAATAAAATGCTACTTGCCAATTGTATTATTTCTTCTGGTATGCCTGAGCTTTCTGACCTGTGCCCCTACGACAGTTGGTGTCAGACAAAGTGGGATTTACGTTGTGCATACTCTACGCCAGGAGTTTTGTGTGTGGGTACTAGACCTAGTACAAGGGAATCATAGAAAAAAGATATAGATCCTGCAGCAGCAAGCCCATGAGTGATTACCAGAAGAACGGCAGCCAAACTTGAAGAAAAAAAAAGTGCAAAGTGAGACTGTACAGTAGACACCAGTGATGAAAGAAGAACAGGCAGGGACAAAACCTAAAAGCATGTCTGCTTTCTTCAAATAGTGGGCTATACAACAAAGAGATACTGAGAAAGAGAGAAGAAATGTAGTGCAGAAGCAGTGGTGGCTGGATGCCTTGCAAACGATTGAAGCTGGAGGATCTGGTACAGGTCCAGCAGAGCAACAAAACACAAACAACTAAAAAGACATTAAACTTACAAAGTTGTGTCCCTCGGATTATATTGAAGTATACCTGACAACTTCTGAAAGGGTCGCCGGAGGCTGCTAATGGCCAAAAGAGTAACAGGCAATCGGGCTGGTCCGTTATGCGACAGTGCGACAGGTAAAGCCCAGCTTGCTCACAGCAGTATGGATGCTCCACAGAAAACTACGCCTTGTGAAAAGAGAAATCCTTACAATGTACGACATCTCAGAAGAGGCCTCAGGCAGGGATTCTGGTCCCTGAAGTGCCATTCAGTCAGCAGTCCCCAAGAAGCCTTCACCTGACTCAAAGAGCTCCTCATTAAATGGCTCCAACCTGAGGGCAAAACAATCCCACAGGTCATCAGCACACTTGCAGTGGAGCAGTTTATCAACATCTTGCCTACAGATGTGCAGCTCTGTGTGAAAGAACACTGACCAGAATGTGGGGAAAGCGCCGTTTCTTCAAATGAGGACTATCAGATGGCCAAACAGACAATGTAACACCGAAGTAAGAGCCGAGGAATGGTAAGACCCTTTTTTTCCTGATTTAACTCCAGATCAGACAAGAACTCTGGGGTAACAAATCTGCACCCAAAAACTTTATTTGCTATAAGTGTAATAAACCAGGCCACATTGCAAGAAAGTGGCATAAAAACAAAGACAGTAACACTGGAGCAAATTTGGCCTTAGCAAATTGGGGCAAGTATTTAACAAATGTCGGGGTGGGAGATATGTATCTAAAGAAAGTCTTGTACCTCTTAGTGGCCTCTTTGGTAATTCTTTCTTCTGTCTACGCATTTGCTCCTCTCACCTCATTGCTTGCTTCCCTCTGCTGGTATACCTCCCTGTCCTCCTCCCTCCCTCTCCCTTTCCTTATACCTCTTGAATGCCATCTTTCTTCCCTTCACCCTCTTTCCCAGAGGGAAGTGAAGTGTCCCAACAGTCACTATATAGTGCTATTTCAGTGTTGCTGAAGTTGTGTAAACTTCCTGCGCACTGCATGTCATTGTGTACTCCATTAGTGTTCAATCAGTGCACCTGCAGGTTTATGTCAGTGTTCATGCAGTCCTGATACAGTGTGTCCGAATTATGGTAATTAGCACTGCAATCACACTGAGAATGTACTGCAATTAGCAGTATTGTTCTTGGACCACCAACACTGCCTGAAGCAGTGTTGCATTGCTTTTTCAGTGTGTCTGAATTATGGTAATTAGCAATGAATCAACACCTCTAATGCACTTCAGTGTGCAGTGTAGTTTAATTGTAAGTAGCACTCCAGACAGCAGTGTTGCAGTGCCGTTTCAGTGTGTCCCCATTATGGCTGCTTACAAGTACGCCATCATCACCTTTTAAGAAGGCTACTGGAACATGTGAATTTGCATGAGAAATACATAACCTGGACCAATACAACTTAATTCGCTAATAATAACAGTATGTTGTTGTTAATGTTTTACATGTTAATTATGGGCATTACTGATGGGGGTTGTAGGTCTGTCTGGTTGGCTGTGCTAATTTTTTAGCTCTATGCTATTCTCAAATTTAAGACGCATACAAAACTAGCTTTAAAATGGGCACACAGTACACAGTGTTGGCGTAGGGTTACCACTGGTCCAAATTGCAGGACAGTCCATATTTGTGTAGCTGTGTCCTGCAACAAACCAATTAGAAAAACTACATGTCCTTACATTTTAGTAGAAATAACATTTTCTGAAAAATTTTTGAAAAACTATACCTTAACTAAAACACCATATGCCATGGCCTGTAGTGTGTTATTGCAGTACTGTAAGAAGCAGAGGACCCCTTCCAGTCATTTTGTTTGCCCTCGTTCCCTTCCCCGACTACCACCCTACACCCTTGTTCCGTTGTCTCCCCCCCAGCCCAAAAGAAGGCCATGCTAACTGAGCAGAACTGCCACAGACCTTTTAGCAAATTAATTTATTTCACACAGAGTTCAAGGTACTCCACTGGGAAGGCATACAGAAGCATTTGTGAGAGGTGCTTTTAAATACTAATCTGCTGATGGCAGAAAGTGTGGAAGGAGCTACAGAGCTGCAGCTATCATTAATATCCAAAACAATGTAAAACAGCAAGCTCTGAGGTATATAATTTACTGTCACTAAAAGTAAGCAGTAACCCGTGACTGGGTATTGGTTTATTGTGGATTAATCAATACACCTTGTGTGTTGTGAATCATGCGGCTTCATGCATTGTCTCCTCACAGAACCAGTGTTGTTAAATCTGCAACAAACTCATAGCTTGTTGTGGGTGACTGCGCTTGTAAAGCGTCTTTCCTCAAATCCAAACCCATGCAGAGGTCAACCCTTACACCACACATGGTTTATTAGGTGAAGTCACAAGCAATCTGCCAAAAATAAGGTTGTGAGGAATCGTTTCTTCTGTCGTATGATGCTTCTTCATGATGTGCAGTTCTAGACTTCATCCAGTTATATGGTTGTATAACTTGCTTACACCAGGGAAAGTAAAAGACAGTGACGTGGACAGTGACACACACATAGCCCTTTTAGCTGTCAGCATAACTTAGAAAATATAAATGCAGAACAGTAGTTTTCAAAGTGTGTACAAGGAGGGTGGTGCTCCAAATTAAAATAACATTTACATGGCCATAAAATTTAAGCGCACACAACCCATTCAGAGGGACACCACAACCTGAGTGGAATTCAAAGCGTTTACTTGATGAAGGTTAAGTGGTCGATGTGAATCGGGTGTGCACGCATGTGTGTCCATTTTTCTTTTAACATTATGCTGGTATTTATTCCATTAGAAGCTGCATGTTCACTATATTGGGCTATTTTTGGGCTGGCAGTTTAGCCTAGAGGTTAGAGGAACAAGGTATGAACAAGCTTGGTACATCCAGCAGACCAGACCTGAGTTTGATTCTCACAACCTCCACTTGCATACTGTGTGATTCTGAGCAAGTCACTTAACCGCCCAGTGCTCCCAGGTCGCACCTGAAAACAGGCACTTGTGCTTAGTGGGCCTTACCCGGTTACCAAAGACTAAAATAAAAAAATAAGAAAAATAAAAATATATGCACTACACTGCCTGGCTGTAGTCAGTGTATAGGATATTGGCTACTACAATTCTCACCAAAAATATCAGGACTGCCAGCGCTTTTCCCTAAAAATGGCAGGACAAACACTTTTCTGATCCAAAAGGAACTGTATTCCTGAGTAATACATTGTACAAGAAATCTTCATAGCTCCCAGCATAATTTGAAAATGGTTAACCATACCGAAGTCTGAATACTAATTTTTGTCTTTGAATTGTCGTCTTTGATAGTATTGAAATAATAATTTTATGATATTTTTTTATTAATATTCAGTAGTAGTAAAGTAGTCTGATCATGAGCTGAAAAATTTAAATGAGCTATGTATTTGAAGACTAACTTAGTAACAAAAGTTAGTGGTTAGGTAGCCTTATATGCAAATTAAGGCAGTGCTGTGAAGATTAAATGATTACTTAATGAATACTTCTGAATTGTATAAGTGAATACCAATGAAGACTAATGAAGACTAGTTGAATACTTTGCAATAATGATAAAGTAGTAGTACTATAGTACTCGACTAGTAGTTATATAGGACTATATATATATATTTTTATATATATATATATATATATGTGTAACCCTAGATGGCGCTTATCCCAGGGCTACTACCCTGCCCTGATTTGCTACCAACAGGTTGAGGGGCCTGGATCCAATGGCAGGTGCCTCCACCCAGAGGTCAGGGTTTGCAATAGTTAAACTAACTTGGTCACAGCCCTGGGACACTGCAACCCCCTTTCTTCCCACTAGTGGCCCACACAATATATCAGAATTACCTTCACAGTATACACTTACCCCCCAGGTCTGGTTCCTGCACTGGGACCTCCTGTGAAATGAGATACAGTGCAACAATCACAGTACAGTACTTTTAACATAGACAAATACCTCAGGCAGTATAACTTTGCTGAAACAAGCAGCTCTGATTTATTTAGGGGAAGCAACAAGGACAGGGGAAATCAGGTTAATTAGCTTATCACTCTAATAATCTACTATGGCTCTGTGCACAGGCCTTATCCCTATCAGTTACTGGGTCCCTTGGGTACCCAAGCTCCTAGTGGCTAGTCCAAACCGTGGCAGCTGGTAGGGGCCCTCACACAGAGAAAGGAGAATTAAATAGTCAGCAGTACAGTAACTCCATCGGATTTGTCAGTAATTCAACAGGGAGTTAATTCTGAATTAGTACCACGACCTCCAAATAAGATAGGGTCCTTCAATGTCAGCAGGCTCACTTGAGGTACACAAACCTCTTCACTATCCATAAAGGCAGTGCAGCATGCAAGTGCACTCCACATCCCCGATCGATACTGCACAATACCCAGGAGAACACACAGCAGATTCAGTTCCTGACAGACCGAAAGTGTAATTTTCAGCAATTCCTCCAGTCTTCATATGGTGGGAGCCTGGTTTCTAGTCTTCAGAGATCCTTTGATTCTTTTCATAGGACTGATTCAGTCCTAACAAGCTGCAGACCGGAACTCTGGGCTCATATACACGCTTTTGACTAAAACTGCACACCGAAAAGTACAGGGCTCCTTCCTTCTTCACTGCCAAAGCTCAACTGAACTCCAACTGACGAAACTGGGCACTTCCTTTGAGTTCCTCCCAGTTCTTGACTGGATTGGCTGTCATCACAATAGACTGCTGCTGTTGGTCCAAAAAGGCACTGAAGTCTAAACTACATCTCCCAGAGTCACTGCCCATACAATCCTCTGTGGCTGGCTCAGATTATGAGTCCAAGTTCTGATTCGGCCCAAGGCATCATTTTAGAGCTAGCTTACTCCCACACCGATTGGTCCAGTTCAGCAGTTCAAAACTAGAATGGTGAACTAGCAGACACAGTTCTGACTGCAAAGAAAGCAGGTTAGACAAACTGTAATTTCATTATTACTCTAAATAATTTCTGGCAAACAGTTACATCTTTCAGATAGGTTTGCACTCTAGTGACTGCAAAATGAAGTGAATTACAGCTGGATGTGGTACTCAGAGAAGCACACAGTCCCCTCTATATAAATTCAATTATGTCTGTGTATAGACAGCTCTTAAAGAGACAGTGACCAGAGGCTCTAAAAACACTACTGATAAACGGCTTAAATGCCAAACACTATTCAGGCTTGGAGCATTCAAGCAAGCTCCTGAAGTCTTTTGGGAACCCCATTTGCGGGGGTTACACCTTCCTGGTTTGGGAAAGCTTGGCGTCCGCGTCAAGCAAGTACCCCATAAGTTTCAACTGCAACCATATACATTTGCATTAGGCTCGCACATGTAATCATCAGTCAATATATCATTTTACCAAGAACACATTTCTGAAACATTGCAGATGCTACTTTCACAGTATTACATACATTGTACCATAACTCAAGTTATTACCTCTTGTACATGAAACCTGAGAGAGGGGCCCTTCCTATCAGTTGCCTGGGGCTGGATGGGGCGGCACCATACTTAGAGGCAACACAAGTAACTTGAGTTAGCACTGATGCTCAGTTTGGGCAGTGAGCTCGGGGACACATACACTCCTTTATGGACAACATTGAGAGAGTCCACAGGCCCCAAGTGAATCATAACTCGAGGTGCACCACAGGCTTTACAGCTCGATCAGTCTTTCTAGGGGAACTGAAGTCTCTGCACTCTGAGCCTCATTTTCAGCATTGTCCTCACTTGTCAAGGAGTCTCCATGGGGTAGAGAGGCTAGAATTGAGTGGCACTTTAGCTCCAGGAGTTACAGTTTCTGGAGTCCACAACATTTGGCTCGCGATGGAGAGCTTTTCTGACACTGGCAGTGGACTGTCAGGGCACCTGAATACTCTTCTTGTTCGGTGTATCACCAGTCTGCCCTAATCTATCATTTTCCTCCTGAAAGCTCAAACAGTTCAACCATGCACAATGATTCACATTTCATCTGATCTGATGCTTTGCACTTCACTTTCTGGGAGCATTGGCTCCAGGGATGAAGCTGGGGGCTTAGACAGTCAGAAGGTCCAAGCTTGTCTCCAGTATTGACTAGGATTGCCCCGAAACAATTGACTCAGTTCGTGTAGGATAGGTGTATTCAAAGTCATCTCACTTTCTTCCGATATGGACTGACAGTCATGCTCAACTGGGACTCTGTGGAGGGAATACTTTAACTTTGCTTCTGTAGTGCAGACTTTCTTGATCTTTTCTTAGCAGCAGTCGAATCTGGTCCAGAGGGCATCTTCTAGGGCTCAGACTCAATTAAGATTTGTCCAATGGGCAGTAAATGATTTCTATGTATTGTTTTACATCTTTTGAATTATTCTCAGGCCTTACTTTGTACACTGGCAGATCATCTAGTTTGCCCACTACAATGTGAGAGATGGTGCCATCGTGGTCAGCAATCTTGTGCTTGCCATGCAGTCCCAGATTTCTAGCAACACCCGATCTCCCTCCTGGAGTTCCCATTCTCCTTTTATCATGCCTTTCTTTGTTGGCCGATTTCTTTTGGCAGCCATGGTTTGGAGCCAGTTGGTACGCACTTGAGTTAGCTGGGCTTTAACTTTGCACATACTGTAAATGGTTGTCAGCATTGAACTCATCAGAGACCCCAAAACACATCATCTACTGGTAGTCGGCTTCTTCCAAAACATCAGGCGGTGGGGGAGAATCCAGTGGCATCACTTTTGGTGCAGTTATAAGCACATAACAGGGTGCTATTCTGTTGGCTCCATCTAGCTTGTCCTTTGGGTGCAGGGTGCTCAGCATATCTAGCAAAGTGCGGGTTGAAACGCCTGCTGTGGGTCCCCCTTGGGGTGGTAAGGAGTGGTTCTGGACTTTCGTGACTCCCTCATACAGAGAAAGCATCTCTTTGATCAGACGACTCTCAAAGTCTCTCCCTTGATCAGAATGGATTCTTTGTGGAGCCCCATAGTGAACAAAAAGTTTTCTACAAGTACTTTGTCAGTGGATGCTTTCTGGTCTTTCGTGGGGAAAGCTTGGGCATATCTCGTGAAATGGTCAGTGACCACCAGCACATTACTGATATTTCTTTGATCTGACTCAAACTCAGAAAATCAATACAGACCAGCTCCATGGGTGCACTGGTGGTGATGTTAACAAGGGGCAGCCCCTCTGGGGCAAAGCTCCTCTGCAAGCAGCGACTACAAGTTCGAATGTGTTGCCCACATCAGCCCCCTCATCTTAGGCCAACAGAATCTGATCTCACCAAGTCAAGTGTTCTGTCTATGCAAGGTGCCCCATGTGGTTGTGCAAGGACCTCAGTACTGAGTCTCGAAGGCAGTGGGCAGCACTAGTTGTTGTTTGTCTACTTGTCCCCCTCTGTCTACTGTTTCTCTGTATAACAGTTTATTGATCAGTTTCAACTTAGGACCTTCTTTGTATAACAGTGCAGTTCTCAAATCAGTGGAGCGTAATTTGGACACATCTTTTCCTGCATAGAGGGCTTCTAAAGCTGCTTTGATCATGGGATCATGAGGATTGAGCCGCATGAATACTATCATTGTCCAGCTGAGGCAGTGCACCAATGTCTATTGCAGAAAAAGTGGCAATAAGCAGCAGGTATGCAATTCTCAGAGGGTCCCAAGCAATCCACCATGCAGTCCACTTCGTCCTGCGGGCATTTGTTCCTTCCTGTCAAACTTCCGGCAGAGTGCCCGAATGTCAGGTTCTGCCAATCGGACCCAATCATTCTGGGGAACAGGCCTCCGGGAGAGAGCATCAGCATCTATGTAGTTCAGACCTGCTCGGTATTCGAGAACATAGTCATATATAGAAAATGCAGAAAACCACCTATGGCCAGTGGCATCCAACTTAGCTGAGGTCTGCATAGGTCAAAGGATTATTGTCAGTTTTACCAGTATTTTAGCCCCATACAAGTACTCATGGAATTGGTCAACAATGGCCACTTCAAAGCTAGGAACTCTAACTTATGTAAGGATAGTTCTTTTCGGATGGGGTCAGGCTTCTACTGGCAAAGGCCACTGGTCTCAGGCCATTCGTGCTCTTGGTACAACACAGCCCCAACCCTTACCAAGCTAGCATCAGTGTGCAGGACGTAGGGTTTTCTTGGATCGGCATAGGCCAGCACTGGAGCATGGGTAAGTTGATACATGATCTCATGAAAACAGTCTCACAATCAGGAGTCCAGCGGGCCCCAAATATACTCATCGGATGAAAATACACTTTTCCAGTCTTGAGGGATGCTGACTTTGGTATTTTTGTGGGTTGGGGATACCTTGAAGTAAGGTTAAGTAAAGGGCGGATCACTCTTGAATAGTCCTTGATGAAGCGCCGATAATAACCACAGAATCCCAGGAATCTTTGCAGTTCTTTTTAGATTTTGGGGCTGTGGCCAGGTGGTCAAGGCCTCAACTGCCAGGTGAAGTCTCTATTCCCTCGGTGGATACTTACAGTCCCACATACTTGTATTGATGTTTGAAAAATTGACACTTATCAATGGACAAGTTTAAGGCCGCAGTCCCAGTCGGTCCAATACCTTAAATAAATCTGCTCTCATGTTCCTCCAGTGAGCTACCAAACACAATAACATCATCTAGGTATACCAGGCACTCTAGTAAGTTCATGTCCCCCTGCACGCCTCCATCAATCGTTGAAAAGTGGCTGCGGGCACAAATCCCACGAGGCATCCTCATGAATTCATAGAAATAGCCCGGACAGATAAAGCACCGTCTTCTCCACGGTCCTCTAGGGCCATAAGGATCTGGTAGTACCCAACTCGGAGATCCAGCACAGAGAACCACTTGCTCCCGCTTAGGCAGTCAAAGCATCCTGAATGCAGGGGAATGTGTACTGATCAGGGATAGTCCGGCCCGGTTTAAGATGCGATAATCCACACACACATCTTACTATTCCATTCTTTTCCCTCACTACCACAATGGAAAACATAAGGGCTTCTAGTTCTTATATTACACCACAGCTAACATCTCGCAGATGCCGTCTCCACATCATCTATGTCAGCAGGTGCCAGTGAGACCTCTCACAGAAATGGTCTTCGTCATGCAGCCGGATATTGTACTCCAGCTCCTTGCACATCCCACATCCCATTTAAAGAAAACCCTGGTCTCTCTGGGCAAACTTCTCACTGATCCTCACTTTCCATTCAGCTGGCAAAGAGGAATCAGCGAAATCAAAACAAGTCAAATTCTGTCATTCTTCCTGAACTCTTGCTGCTAGGTAGCACAGTGTCAGCACAATGCACATTAACAAGGATGCACCTCTGTTTATCGAATGTCTCTTTCAGATACATTATGATCTTGGACCATTACCCTCTGGCATAAGTACGGGCTCTAGCAGGCAAAATACTAGGCTTGACCAGCAGTCTTCCGGGTACCTTCATAGCCTGGTGCATCCAACATTAATATTTGTTCTTAACATCCTTTCTGATACGGACCTCTCCTGTAAGATTTTGGGCATGTGAGCCAGGATCAGACTCAGGATCCTTCTTCCATACAATTCCGACCGGTTCCTCTGGTTCTGTTTTTCCAGCAATCTCAATGCCTCATAGGCCTATCTTAATAAAAGCCGGAACCTTAAAGCTCTACTAGTCTTTGACCCCCCTGTTTTTCATAACACAAACTGTGCCAGCCTTCCGAACATAAGGAGTACTTGTTCCAATCAACAAAGGGACCACCATGCACTAGTCCAGTGGGGGACACACTAAGGCTAGGGTCTCTACTTGTTGAAGCCACTCCAGCCGCACGGAGGTGGGGAAAGACAGCCAACTGGATATACCCGGAATAGTAGTTTCTCATCAACCCCCATACATGCAGTCCTTCTAATGGTTGTATGGTGATTCTGACAATGCTTCTGGTAACCAATCCTGGAGACATAATTGTCACTTGGGGAGCCACCTGTCTAATACAGCTCTTGCAAGACACTCCCATTCTGCTTTACAGTGGGTGCTCCATGGAGGGACCCACTATTCTGGATGAGTCTGGAAGTGAGTGGGGGCCTGGGCAACTGTGCCTTGCCACAAAGGGATAGTGAATTAGCATTTTGGTGCCCTCACTGGGATTCATGTGCGCGCCTCTTGACACCACAGATTTCTTCTCCAAGCTCTCCTTTGTGCCTATATGCAACTTTGTCAGTGTCTTTTGGGACCGCCCCCTTTTCATGTGCCCATCTTTCCAATTATAGCAAAACATACTTTCTGAGTTTGAGCTGGCCGAGGCGCCACACTGGGAGCCAGGCTGGGTACATTAACTGAAACCTGGGTTGCCATCTCTGTCTCAAGGGCGTGATAAGCATTTGGAGACATCTCGTCAGTTCTGCACTTCATGGTCCAAGGAATTGAGTTTGGAGCTGTTATCAGTAGGAGATACATGGTACCCCAACCCCATAGCAGATGCAGTCGGATATAGGTCAGTCTGACTTGCAGGCGCATCATAAAGGGACTGTTTCTGAATTCCCGGATCTCTCTCAACAGTTACTTTATTGTGGCATATCTTTTCCTTGTCGAGCACTCGTGACTGTCAACCTCTGCCCTGAACTTACATGATGGGTCACCCTCAGTCACTCAGTGCATTAGCCACAGCTGTTGGTGCAGGTACCTCCAGTGCCGCCTTTTCTCAACTCTCAATTTCTCTCATTAACTCATCATAGGAGGGGTGGGGATTCCAGTCGATTGCCAGAGGCGTCAACTGAAGCAACAGCAGTTCTGAAGGGGCAGACTTAAAGATTCTGTTCAGTCTGGTCTGTCGGTCAATCCGCTGGCAAACTACCCTTTCTTGAGGCATTCTTGCAACAATTTTTCCAGCCGAGAGACATACACAGACAACAACTCCCTTGGTACTGTTGTGCATTTCTTACTCTCCACCATAGGTCCTCATCAGAATCTGGGCTCCCCATTTGTTCTCCAAGACTCCAAGATAGGCCTGTGCAGTCGCTTCAGGGTTACTGGGTCTTTAGCACGGGATTTTGTGCCAGGCAGGACCCCTGAGGCCTCTACCAACCCTCTTCGCCGCCTCCGAGTACTGCCATTCTAGCACTTGAGGGCAACATAGTCTATCAGGTCTCCCCAGTCATCCTCCCACGAGAGGGGGAGGAGTGCCAGAGAAGATCCTCAACCTCGGTAAGAGTCGTGACTAATGGCAGGTGCAGAAATAGGAGTCTGCATTGGTTCAGCCACCATTACGGGCACTGGAGCAGGAGGAGGGTGTTGGAGAACACCCCAGGTGGCAAGAATAGTTTCTTCAAGTCCTCCACAGTTTTCCCCTCTCCCAGCAACCATTCAGCAAATTTCTCCTCAAAAGTTTCAGATAGTGGTGGGGGCTGATTCCCCCACGGGTCTTTACTGTCCTTAGTTATCACTCTCCAAGCAGTGAGGACTCCCTCTGGGGTAATGGTCTGTGGCACTTTGGAGCTATCTATGGGATCCTTAAACTCTACTAGGGCCAGGAAAGTGTGGGTGAGCAGATTAGCATGCCGACCCACCACCACAGGGTTTTGTAAACCTTCCACCTTGGAAAGTACTCCCTGCACAGTGTCCGTATTGATACCCAGGGGATGTCCAGGATAAGCATAGCATTTTGGGGTCGATCTCCTCCCCAGTACACCACTCCACCAGCCGGTGCCAGCCACTTCTGTCGGGTACCCATTTTTTCCTTAACAGTGGTTAGTAAATATGGCCACTAGAGGACACAATCCCAGCGGTGAGCCTCCAAGATGTAACCCCTAGATGGCGCTATCCAAGGGCTACTACCCCTGCCTGATTTGCCACTAACAGGTTGAGGGCCTGGATCAATGGCAGGTGCCTCCACCCAGAGGTCAGGGTTTGCAATAGATTAAAACTAACTTGGTCACAGCCCTCTGGGACACTGCAACCCCTTTCTTCCCACTAGTGGCCCACACAATATATCAGAATTACCTTCACAGTATACATTACCCCAGGTTCTGGTTCCGGCACTGGGACCTCCTGTGAAATGAGATACAGTGCAACAATCACAGTACAGTACTTTAACATAGACAAATACCTCAGGCAGTATAACTTTTGCTGAAACAAGCAGCTCTGGTTATTTAGGGGATATAACAAGGACAGGGAAATCAGTTAATTAGCTTATCACTCCAATAATCTACCTATGGCTCTGTGCACAGGCCTATCCCTATCAGTTACTGTCCCTGGGTACCCAAGCCTAGTGGCTAGTCCAAACCGTGGCAGCTGGTAGGGGCCCTTTCACACAGAAAAGGAGAATTAAACAGTCAGCAGTACAGTAATTCCATTTGGATTTAATGTGGCAATTCAACAGGGAGCTGACCCTGAATTAGTACTCGACCTTCAAATAAGATAAGGGTCCTTCAATGTCAGCAGGGCTCACTTGAGGTACACACAAACCTCTTCACACATCCATATAAAAGAAAGCACTATACCAGGCAGGCTGCATCTGTATCCCGATCGCAATTACTGCACAATACCCAGGAGAAACACACAGATTCAGTTCCTGACAGACCGAGTGTAATTTTCAGCAATTCCTCCAGTCTTCTACAGGGTGAGCCTGGTTTCTAGTCTTCAGAGATCCTTTGATTCTTTTCACAGGGACAGGATTCAGTCCTAACAAGCTGCAGACCGGAACTCTGGGCCTTACACGTTTTTGACTAAAACTGCACACTGAAAAGTACAGGCTCCTTCCTTCTTCACTGCCAAAGCTCAACTGAACTCCAACTGGCCAAAACCAGGCACTTCCTTTGAGTTCCTCCCAGTTCTTGACTGGATTGGCTGTCCTCACAATAGACTGCTGCTGTTGGTCAAAAAGGCACTGAAGTCTAAACTACATCTCCCAGAGTCACTGCCCATACAATCCTCTTGTGGCTGGCTCAGATTATGAGTCCAAGTTCTGATTCAGTCCAAGGCATCATTTTAGAGCCATTACCACACTGATTGGTCCAGTTCAGCAGTTCAAAACTAGAATGGGGAACTAGCAGACACAGTTCTGACTGCAAAGAAAGCAGGTTAGACAAACTGTAATTTCATTATTACTCTAAATAATTTCTGGCAAACAATTTACATCTTTCAGATAGGTTCCCTTTGCACTCCTAGTGACTGCAAAAATGAAGTGAATTGGCAGCAGCTCGAGTGGTACTCAGAGAAGCACACAGTCCCCCCATACAAACTAATTATGTCTGCAAGCAGACAGCTCTTAAAGAGACAGTACCAGAGGCTCTAAAACACTCACTGATAAATGGCTTAAATGCCAAACACCATTCAGGCTTGGAGCATTCAAGCAAGCTCCTAGAAGTCTTTTGGGAACCCCCATTTGCAGGGGTTACATATGAATTGTTGAGTTCCTAGAGGCCAGTGGGGCACAGGACCAAAGGCAGCATGGATTCACAGCAGAAAGGTCGTGTCAGACAAATCTAATAGATTTCTTTGACTGGGTGACCAAAGTAGTAGACCAGGGAGGGGCTGTGGACATGGCCTACCTATACTTTAGCAAGGCATTTGACACAGTTCCACACAAAGGATTAATATTCAAGTTAGCCAGCCTTGGAGTGGGTCCCAAGGTGGTAGCCTGGGTAAAATATTGGCTGGACAACAGGATGCAGAGGGTAATAGTAAGTGGAGTCCACTCTGAAGAAAGGGGGGTTACTAGCGGGGTACTGCAGGGTTCAGTACTGGGACCTGTCCTATTTAATGTCTTTATAAGTGACATTGCAGAGAGACTGTAAGGAAAAGTATGTCTCTTTGCAGATGACACAAAGATCTGCAACAGGGTTGATACAGAATGTGGGGTGGAAAGGATGCGAAGGGACTTGGCAAGGTTGGAGGAATGGTCAAATGTATGGCAGCTTAGAGTCAGTGCAAAGAAGTGTAAAGTAATGCACCTGGTAAACAAAAACCCAGGGGAGGAGTACACAGTGGGGGGGGGGTGAGGTACTAGCAACAATAAAAATGGAAAGGGACTTGGGGGTAGTCACATCAGATGACCTTAAGGTGGGCAAGCAATGTGAGACGGCAGTAAGGAGGGCTGGGGGATACTGGGATGCATAGGGAGAAGCATCACTAGTAGAAAACAGGAAGTTGTTATCCCTCTGTACAGACAGTTGGTGAGACCCCATGTGGAGTACTGTGTGCAGTTCTGGAGACCCCATCTCCGCAAGGACATAGACAGAAAGGAGTCTGACCAGAGGAGGGCAACTAAAATGGTGCAGGGTCTACACCAGAAGACATATGAAGAGAGATTAAAGGAGCTTAATATGTATACCCTCAAGGAGAGGAGGGAGAGGGGGGACATGATAGAAACTTTCAAGTACCTCAAGGGACTCATCAAAGTCCAAGAGGGTAGCATCTTTTAGAAAAAGAGATGTGCAAGAACAAGGGGGCATAGTTTGAAGCTAGAAGGGGATGGCTCAGAGGTAATGTGAGGAAGTATTTTTTCACGGAGAGGTTTGTGGATACATGGAACAGCCTTCCTGAGGAGGTAGTGGAGTCAAAAACAGTGGGGGAATTCAAGATTGCATGGGACAGACATAAGGCAATTCTAGTGGGGGGTAGGAGGACGTAGGCTGTTGGTTAACTAGGATCTCCAGCTTATCCGTTAGGTAGGGAAATGAGCAGACTAGGTGGGCCAAGCGGTCCTTATCGGTTGTCAAATTCTATGTTTCTATGCAATTTTCGCAGCTATAGGCCATGTGCTGTGCTCCATCTGTGCTTGCCAGCTAGCCCAGGTGCAGTTCATGGGGACGGGGTCTGAGTAAGCACCAGTATGCATATGATCTGTATACAGTGCCAGTGCTTGGGGCCAGACTATTGCCTGCAGCCATCCTGCACTATTATGTATTTCCTGAAGGGTAAAAGGGAGAGAGGTGATATAATTGAGATCTTCAAATACCTGAAGGGTATGAACAGAGTAAGCACTGGAAGTATTTTTAAATTAAAAGGTGGAAGGCAAACCAGGGGGCACAGTCTGAAGCTGGAAGGAGGCAGATTCAGGAGGGATATGAGGAGGCACTGTTTCACTGAGAGGGTGGTGGCAGAGTGGAAAACGCTGCCAAAGGAGGTGATATCACTGAGGAAAGTGAGACAGGTTTAGAGGGAGGGTTCAAACCATGGGGGAGGAGGGAGTGGAAATGAAGGATACAAGGGCAAAATCAGTGGGTGTGGGATTCAAGAAGGGGGGCCAGCTGCAGTCTGAAAGACTGAAGTGCTGCACACTCGAACAGACTAGGTAGACCGATAGGCCTATATCTGCTGGCAATTTTGTATGTTCGTATGCTGTGTGTGCCCATCAAAGCAGTGGTTATCCCATCATGGCATGGGAGGATATCCCCATCCCTCCTGAAGTGCTATGAGGTCTGGAGGGCAGGGGATGGCACCTAGCTACCCTTCATGGTCCTACATGTATGTTTAGGTGACAGAGACTGGCGTTGATTGGGGTATCCAGTTTTATAAATTAAACACAGTTCAGGTAACTTGAAATTTACACCAAATGAGGGGTCCTGATTTTTCAATGGTACATCCACGTAATGTAAGAAAAATAATTACTGAAACTGTAGGCTTCCAAAAAATGTCTTCAGAATACCATTGTAACACCTGTTCTTTACCATTATTCTGCCACTGTGATTTCCAGTATACCACCATTGTGGGTTTCATAAATGGTATCACAGTGGATTTGTTTCAACTCCACTGTGATACCATTGTAACCATTGTTATACCATACAGACAGTGGTAGTTCACTGGTAACACCACCTCTACTGGTACCACAGTGGTAACAATGTGCACCATTGTGATACCACTGTTGGTATCACAGTGGCTTTGTTCCAATTCCAGTGTGATGCCATTGTGTCCAGTGTGATATCATTGACACAGTGGTAGCACAGTGGCAAACATGTGTGCGATGTTAGCACAATGGTGAATACCAGTGTGATACCATTGCACTTGGTATCACAGTGGATTTGTTTCAATTCCGTTGCACTACTATTGTGACCACTGTTGTACCATGTGTCAGTTGTAGCACAATAGGTGCACTTGCAGTGATAAAACAGTGGTCTTATTCCATGCTTTGTGCTGGTGGTAACATAATGGTCATGCAACATGGTATCACAATGGCTTGCGTGGACTTCTGGTTGGGACACCTGTCTAATGGCAGCCTAAACAGCGAGCTGTCAATCGACTTAACAATCCATGGGCATCCAAACCCTAATTTACCATCCTGTCGACTAAAAGAAGAATTCGGACCATCTGATGCCTCCGAAACACTGATGGAGGGATAATTCCATGAATCAAGCTAGTAAAAGCTTAAAAATGCCGTCTCTGGTCGACACCGAGAAGGCCCTCGAATTCCCGAGTCTCACGCCTGGGGAAATCGTAGAGGCCCCACGGGAGGAAACTGAATGCACGATCACATCTAGAGAACTTTGTCAGACCCTGAAACAAATTAACCAGACACTCCAGTGATTAGAAACTAAGGTCTCAGATCAATGTACAGAAATTACCGCATTAACCAAGCGAGCTGGGGAAATTGAGGAAACTTTAACGGACTATACCACCACCACTGATATACATAACAAAGCTCTCATGGATTTGCACCATCGTTCCCAACAACTTGAAGCATGCCTAGAAGAATTAGAGAACAAGAATAGGAGAAATAACCTCCGGATTCATGGGGTCCCGTAGGGCACCGAGACTGGAGCAATGACCGCTTTCATAGACCCATTTCTTCATGAAATTCTTAACCTTCATAAAGCTCTCAACATAATTCGAATGCATAGATCCCTGATCCCAAAACCCTGGGATCCCAAGGCGAAACCACGTTCAGTAATTCCGGCTTTTCTGGACTATAGAGTGAAGGAGGAGATTTTACAATTAGCATGGGCAAAAAAAGTGATTCACTTTGGGGACGCTCGATTGTACTTGGACCACAATTTTACACCACAGCTGCTCTCCCAAAGGAGAAAAGTACTTACAGTGATTAAACAACTACAGCAACAGAATTATCACGGCTTTTGTTGAGTACCCAGCACGCCTAAAAGTCCAGCTGGCTGAGGGTATGAGATGTTTTCTGGATTTGCAAGCAGCAGGAGATTTTTTGACTTCGGTGGGCATTCAGCCCCAGGTAGAGGAGGCCAATTTACCACAATGCAGGCAATTGGAGACCAGGGACTGGGCCTGTAGTGGAACTAAAAGACAGGTCGGAAAGGGCAACACGATCGCTTCCTCTGTGTGGGATTCCCTATGCAGCAAGAAATGCTCGAGAGGTCCGAATAAGGAGTTAGCACAGACCGAGTCTGAAACGGATCGAGGGGACATGGCCATAGAAGACACAAACTCCCAAGTTACCCGAGCACTTTCAGGCATAGTATTTTTTACTCACTTACTCTCTCTGATTCCTGCAGGCTTGTCTCTATGGGGACTTATGTTGAAAGTACCTCAGACTGTTTAAAGAGTCTCAGATAATAACCTCATTTAAAATGGAGAATAGAAGGCTTAAAGGATACCTAAACAACATTTTGACAACAAACTATTCAAAAACCTGATTTTGTAGGTGACTAAAGGAAAGGCTGCTGTATTCATTAATGCTAAACTACATTTACATAATTTACCTAAATGTGGTTCCAGAGCATTTGAAAATTATAAAATCAGCCTTCCATTTAAAAAAAAAAATGTCTTACCTGCTTCCTAAAATGGCCGCCAAATGTGTTATGTGATGACATCATTGGAGCCAAAGTCAGAGAGATTTGTGGCTCTCTATAGTGCTAACTAGTTCTTTTGTTCCCTTTGTATAGAAGTGTTTCACCCAAATGGTCAAAACCATGTGCATTATTTTGTATAATGCACATGTCAGGCTATGGTTCTGTTCATTTTGTTTACTTTAACATGCTGAAAATGTGTTTTAATCCAACCGACTTTCTTTGTGGCAAACTACAGTGCAGTACAAATCTTGAATAACCTGGTGGTACAGTGGTTATGGTGGATCCAGGATGCTACAGTGGGGGTGCTGGGGCGGTGTGCATGCTTAGTATGCACTTTTTAACATTTTTATTAAACCTCTATATTTTCTGCTATTATTCTTTTCTAGTACATTTTTGACAGAACCTACAAATGTAATCCATAGTTTGAATGTAAACATTTGTACAATCAATAAATCAGACTTCTTCAACAAAGTGAAATGCATCAGCAGCAGCAAGCAAGTATGTTACTGTGTGTGTGGGGGTTGCAGCCACACCCTTCACCACTCCCTAGAGCCACCACTTTTTTGTAGCAAAGTTCTTGTGCAGTCCAATGTTAGAGTTCATACTTTCTCGAAACTGAAATATATGCTTGGCTTGTCTTCTTTTTCCATGGGAAATAATAATAATAATAAGAATCAGCATTTATATAGTGGTTTTCATATACATTGTATCCCCAGCTGCTTTACAAGCAACACTAGACTGGTAGTGAAGTGACTGAACGTGTAGTGACAGCCATTTCATGCATTAATATCCACACACAGCCTTGGACAGTTGCATGAACTGGTTTTATGGGAAGGGGAATGTTGGCCAGGACAATGGGGTCAGGTAGTGATTAAGGTGCTGGCAGCCCCACATCTTATTTCTCACAGTAATCTGCTCATATTTCTCTCCTTCTGTCTTCCCCTTCCCTGAATATAGCAGTACCTTGCAAGAGTGGCCTTCTCAGTCCCCCTCTGGTATTCATTCTTCACTGTTTCTCCTCACACCGAAAACAGGTCAGCTCATCGCCCTTCTGCATCATGAATGCAAGTAGTACAGTCCCCGTTTTATTTTGACATATCAAATATAAACATATACTTCCAGTAAGTCAGGCTCATAGCAGCAGGGAACAAGGGGAATGATGGGCTTTCCTATACTTAAAAGATCTAGGCTACTTTTGATTAGGCAATGTAAATGATGGGTGTGCCTAATCGTAGGTGGCTGAGATCTTATATGGTTAGGAAAGCCTATTTTTCCACTTATGCCATGCTGCTATCAGCTTGGCTTACTAGAAGATCATGTTTATTATTAATATGTAAATATAACACGGGAGACTGTACTAACCACATTCATGATGCAGAAGGGTAGTGAACTCACCAGTTTTTGGTGTGGGAGCAGATGTGAAAAATGAATGCCAGAGAGGGACTGAAGAGGCAATTCCAGCAGGGTACAGCTATATTAAAGTTAGTTCAAGACATGAAGGAGGACTCTGAACAGATCGATGTGAGATCTGAAATGTGGGGCTGCCAGCATCGTGATCACTACCTGACTGTGGATGAGAGTAGCCAGTGATGACAAATACTCAGAGTGGCAGGGCTGCACCTAAACTGTTACATGAATTCAGTGTAGGGAGATTACCCTCAGGTGGGGGGGGGAGTGTTGACATTTGTTAGGACAGTATTGAGGTAGTTGTGTGTAGCTCATTCAAAATTTGGAAGAGTGGTAGCTAGCCAACTCACATTGTGGAGTAGGGCACAGAAAAGTACTGGAGAAGAATTGCTGGGAACTGTCCTGCGGGGTTCTGCAGATCACAGGTAAAGGCGTAGACTGACACTGGAAGTCAGGTGGATTCACTCAAGTTATTAGTATGTCTCTCCTGCTAATAATATTGTTATCCATTGTAAGTACAGCCCTTATGAGGGCATGAACAGCAGTTTTTTTCTGGTGGGTCATGATGCTTATTGCTTGGTCCTCCAGGAAGACCTAGTTGTTGGTTAATGAGGTGGGAAAAAAACACAACAGGGAACTGTACATATTACTTTCACTGTGCAGAAGGGTGGTGATCCACTTAATGTTTGCTTTGGGAGCAGAAGTCAAACATTGAGAATGTGGTCTGGAGAATGATTTGGGAGGCATTTTTAACAGTGCCAACTGATGATGCGTATCAGTATAGGTGTGCTCAACTCTCTGAGGTACAAGATTACAATCTGAGCTGTGATAATTCTCTTCATGAGACTGCAAGCTCATATGTGGCCCCAGGCAGTACTACGGACACGGAATGGATGGTTGGGTGTTCAACAGAAGGCAATCTAGGTGCAGGGGGTTCACATGGAAAAAGAAAGCCTTATTTGTGGATTAACAAGAGAGCATGGGCTTTGGAACGGAACAAGACTGGTACTTTACTGTGTGACCCTGAGCAAGTCACTAAACTTCCTTGTGCACCCAGGCCACACCTGTAAACAAGCTTTTAGCTTAGTTTGTCTCTCCTGGTTAACGAAAAAAACAAAATTCAGTGCATCATATAACCACTAGATCATTAGCCATTTGAAGTGTTGTACTGTAATGCAGTTTGCCAAAGAAAAACTCAGCTGGATTGCAAAATATTTTCCACAAGTTAAAGTAAACAAAATCATAGCCTAAGGTGTACTGATCAAAATAATCCATGAGGTAATGTATGGTGTTGATCATTCTGGTACAAAAATTCAAAATAAAGAGTAGAAGAACAACTAGTTAGCACTATAGAAACATATGTGGATCTCTGTCTTTAGCTCCGATGATGTCATCATTGCTCATCACTTAACGCACTTGCAGACATCTTAGGGAGAAACCAAGGCTGTTTTTTGAAAGTGAAAGGCTGATGTTTACATTTTTCAAAAGGTATGAAACTGCATTTATGTTAGTTACATAATTGATGTTTTAGCATAAATGTAAACAGCAGTCTTTACCTTGCTATGAAGCTAGATTTTGGAATTTGCAGTTTTAAAAAACTGCTTGTTTAGGTACCCTTTAATCGGACACATTTTATAATGACAGGATGTGCTTATTATTAAAATATACCTCTTGGTATGAATGGAGCCCGTGGTCTGATGGCTTGAGGGAGGGAGGAGCACGGCTACCATGTTGGAAGGGGGGGGCAGGATGGGCCTGGGGGCTTTCTGGTTCTGCTGGGTGCTGGTGGAGAAGCCAAAATTAGATCTTTCACTTCCCCCATATATTTTGGAGATATTAATGAGGTGACCTGACTTGCATGGCGATCATTGGAGCACACGGAACAAAGGTTTCAGCTAGATTGCAGGAGACTCATAGGGCCTTTATTGGTGGCCCCCTCGGAGGAGTCCACAGGTTTGGGCCTCACTACGGGCGGATACCCTCCATTTGTGTGGGGGGCTTGGCTCCGGGGCAGTTTGGGGATGAGTTGCTGAGGTCCGGTCTCTTAAATTGCTAAATGTGCCTGTGGCCGTGCATGTTAGGTCTCCTTCTACTAAAATGACAATTTCTCAATTTCATCAACATGGGGATTATCAGGAGATTGATATACAATATTTATATTTATTTGGCTTTCCTGCTCGGGCCTGCGGACAGATGGGAACCCTCCCCGGGGCCTATTCAGTGGTTCCTCTGATGTGGGTGGCTGCGTTTCCTGGTGCTCCCTTGCCAGGGAACAGGATTTATTAGAGTATGTTTATACCATTTCATAGTGTATATGTTGATTGATCTACAGTTATATATGTTGGTGATAGAAACAACTTGATTAAGTAACACCTTTACTGTATGGGCAGGGTGTCCCTTCTATAGGAGTGTCAAGGGTGGCTTGGGCCCACGATTTCTATAGTTCGCTTAACCGCTGACACTCACAGACAGGAGCTAATATTTAACAGCAGTGAAGCTCTAGGGGGGAGCCCTCCATTTGGAGAGTGTACATAATTCCCCCTTCTTAATTCCCTTTCCACAGCGGGGAAGGGAGTTTAGACAAAGATCCTATAAACTCAGATCTTCTACCTAGGAAGTCATACTATGGTAAATCATACAGGTTTTTGCCCAGTTGGCAATGACGAATGTTATATAGTTATTATGTTGTTAAAGGATGGAGACATACTGCACTGGTTTTGGGGGAGAGGGGAGGAGGAACTTGAGAGACAAACTGGGGGGCCTGTCTAATTGAGTGTTTAATTTTTTCACTGTCTCAAATAAAATGGCCAATTTAGGCACGCTGGTCTGGACTTATAGTGTAAATGGCCCTGCAAGTCCAGTTAAGCGCAGTAAGATTTTAGCTCAGCTCAGAAAGTCGGTGGCAGAATTTGTACTTTTACAGGAAACACATCTCTCTGAGAGAGAGCATAATACATTTCTGAAACTAGGGTTTAGGGAGATGGCAGCCTCCTCATATAAGAAGGGTAGACTTAGGGGTACTATGGTACTTATCGCTTATAAGCAGGGCCCCGATTTTTCTGCGGCACATCGGAGCAAAGTTCTGCGGCAGGAGTTTCATTTGTCGCAGAAGTTCTGCGCACTCAACACCAATTTCCCCGCGCAATTTTATGCACATTTTTACCCTTAATTTTTACTTTTGTTTTTTGCCATATCTGACACAATGCACGTCAGAATACAGTCATTTTATGGGTGTTTGTCACCAAATTTTCAACATAGCCAGTTTAAGACCTCTGCTCATGAACAGTATCACTGTGATTTTATTAATCTGTCCGAACATTGATTTCGCGCACCGACTGCACCATTCTCGCTACAAGGGTGGAAACACATTTTGGGTGAGATGTGAAAATGACAGCTGTACTACTCATAAGACAGTGTGGTGAAATGGCAATGTTGAAACCTGGAGTGAAAATATTGAAATTTCGCGAACTTACGAGCCTGCGTAGGAACTGCGCAACGCACGCTCATTAAACAGTCATTTTTTGGAATTTTTTCACCAAATTTTCAACATAGCCATTTCAAGACCTCTGCTCATGAACAGTGTCACTGTGATTTTCTTAATTTGTCCCGTACATTGATTTCGCACACCGACTGCGCCATTCTGCGCTACAAGGGTGGAAACACATTTTGGGTGAGATGTGAAAAATGACAGCTGTACTACTCATAAGACAGTGTGGTAAAATGGCAATGTTGAAACTCTGGAGTGAAAATATTGAAATTTCATGAACTCACGAGCCTACGTGAACTCGCGCAACGCACGCTCGTTAAACAGTGATTTTTGGAATTTGCACAAATTTTCAACATGGGGTTTGGGCCCCTTCTCATGAATGATGTCACTGTCATGGCGGTATTCATTTGTGAAGGGTGATTTACGCAGTGCTGTGCAGTCACTGCGTGAAATCACCTTCGAGCCCAATAACGCCATGACAGTGACATCATTCATGAAGAAGGGGTCCCAAAACCCCATGTTGAAAATTTGTGCAAAATTCCCAAAATGCCTGAGATATGCAAAAAAGTTGAACCCTCCTATATAGCCCATTATACAGCTTACCGGCATTTCCTCAGTTCACGGTCGCCTTTGAAGAGTGCAGGACGTGTTCCCAGTCCACGAAGATCGTCGCGCCGAGTCGGAGGTAAGTATGGGGGGGGGTGGGGAGGCTGGTGCACAGTGGTGGGTGCGGGATGTGGGAGGGGCTCCGAGACGCGCCGTGGGACAGTTTTTGTTTTACAGGGGGGACGTCGCGGGACGCTTGTCACGCTGGGGTGGGCTCTCCGCGTGGCTACAACAACTTTGGAGGCGTTCAGCCGACGGGGATTGGCATCCCGTCGGAAAAAACTATTGGCACGTTTGCCACGCTGGGGTGGGCTCCTCAGCGTGGCACAATGACTTTGGGGAGGGAAGCCAGCCGACGGGATGGGCACCCCGTCGGCAAAACTATTGGTACGTTGCCACGCTGGGGTGGGCCGCGTGCAATGTAAGCATTGGAGGGGGATAGTGAAGCCGACGAGGGATTGGGCACCCCGCCGCAAATGAAGCGGACGCTTGTTCCTCAGGGGCGCACAATTCCTGGCGGGTGATGGCAAATTCCGCGGGATATTTCCGCGGTTTGCCACATCCGCGGAATCGCGGAAAACTCGGGGCCCTGCTTATAAGCCTCACTTTGAAAAACTGGCAGAAAAAGTGGATAAGGAGGGTAGATACACCCTCATGAAGGGCAAACTCGAGGGGCAATTAATAACACTAGCTTCCGTCTGTTTTCCCCCAGAGACCCCTTATGGGGACTATAGATCATTCTTTCTCCTCCTTCAGGAGTGGGCGGAGGGAGCCTTGGTGTGTGGAGGAGATCTGAATTTAGCTTTTAACCCTGCCCTAGACAGTACTTCCCAGATCCCAAGAAGGTCACATCAGGTGGCAAGAAAAGTCCATAAATTGCTTGGAGAATTAGGTATTTTAGATGTTTGGCACTATCAACACCCGAAACAAAGGGACTATCCTGCCACACATAATATGTACTCCAGATTGGACTATTTCTTGCTGCCAAGAGATGAGATTTTTCGGGTACAGGATACTTGGATAGCGGACTTGTGCTTAGACCTGGGAGGGTTCAGAAGAAACACTTTTTGGAGACTTAATATCTCCCTGCTCAGAGACAAGGCAATCAGGGATCAGGTTGTGGACACATACCAATGCTTTAACAGAAAATGAGGGACAAGACATGTCATGTACCCCTTTATGGGACACGGCCAAGGCTGTTCTCCGGGGGAAGTTTATACAACTTGCTATAAGAAAGAAGAGAGACAGAGAGAGAGAGGAGGGAGACAGAAAACCCTTACTGAGCAAATTCAATCACTGGAGGGAATGCAAAAGCAGAAATACTCTAGAGCGGCTGCACAGCAGCTCAAGATTCTTAAAGGGTAACTGGGCCAAATATTGGATTATCATGTGGAACAGAAATTGTTATTTTTAAAGCAGAAATATTACGAGGGAGGTCCAAGGTCACTTAGGTTACTAGCCAGTAGACTGAGACCACAAAGAGCTAGGGCAACAATCACGAATTTATGGCACCCTGGACATCAGAAAGTGGTATATAAGACAAATGACATAGCTGAGACTTTCCGGGAGTTTTATGAACAATTATATCAAAAAGGAACCCCTCCACCTGTTGGGAAGACTGAGTCTTTCCGAAATAACCTGGAACTGCCCACCCTATCCCCAGTTCAGGCAAAAGTGCTGATGCTCCCAATATTGGCGGAGGAACTTAAGAGGGAAGTGGGAGCCCTGAAGACAGGAAAATGCCCTGGGACAGACGGGCTTCCGGGGGAATTTTTCAAATGTTTTAGAGACTTGCTTTAGCCCCTTGTATTGAGAGTATTCTCAGAGGTTCTTGAGGGTAGGGGCTTGGCTCCTCCCTCCTGGGCCACAGCATTGATTTCAGTGATCCCTAAGCCGGGGAAGGATCCCTTCAGATGTACCTCATATCGCCCAATTTCCCTCTTTAATACTGATTGTAAGAGTTTTTCATCCATTATGGCTAAAAGAATACAACAGTACCTTCCCCACTGTATACAATTAGACCAGAGTGGATTTGTCCCAGGCAGGCAAGCTCAGGATAATCTGATACGTACCACCCACCTGATTGACCATATTAACAACTCAGCTACTCCAGCTCTATTAATGAGCCTTGACGCTGAAAAAGCATTTGATAGAGTGGATTGGAGTTTTCTGGAGGCAGCCCTCTCCCGGTTTGGATTCCCAAGAGAATTTACATGATTAATAAGTAAATTATACCACTCTCCAACAGCTTATGTTCGAACAAATGGTCATATTTCTAGACCCTTGAAACTCTGTAGAGGTACAAGACAAGGGTGCCCTTTATCACCATTGCTTTTTGCATTATACATAGAACCCCTCACTCAGTCTATTAGGGAAAATGGGAATATAAAGGGAATAAGACTCAATGGCTATGAGCATAAACTGGCTTTATATGCCGATGATTTACTTATGTATCTTACAGAACCTGATTCCTCTATCCTTGCGTTGTTTCGACAGTTGGAGGAATTCTTCTCCCTCTCCGGATACAAACTAAACTGTTCAAAAACATAGATACTTAGTTGCTATTATACCTCTTCCCTGGGTTTAAGGAATAGATACCCCATGAAGTGGGATCTAGATCAGATGAGTTACCTCAGGATTAAGATCGGGATCAGCAACACCAGCTCTGGGATTTAAATTACCCCCCTTTGATCACCCAAGTAAGGAAGGATGTTCAGAGGTGGACCCTTTTGCCCTTATCCATATACTCTAGGACACAGGCATTGAAGATGAATGCCTTGCCAAGGTTACTTTATCTGTTTCAATGTGTACCTTGTCTGGTCTCACAGAGAGAGTTAAACATATGGCAGGGCATGTTTTTTAGATTCCTCTGTGCTGAGGACTGTCCTAGAATATGTAGAGGCCTTTTATATGCCCCGCGGGCTCAAGGTGGCCTAGCTTTCCTTAACTTACAGGACTACTGGGCTGCGTCCCAAATGCAGGTGGCAATCCTATGGGGTAGCCCTGGCTTTGATTCCCATTGGAAGAGAATGGATCTGGCAGTTGAGACTGACTTTCCCCTTCCTGCCATCTTATTTCATGATGAAATCGAGCTGCCAGAGACTTGTTATACAGGGACGAGGACTGTCCTTGAGGGCTGGAGAAGAGGCACAACCCGGGGTCCCATAAGACAGCAACTGTGGAAATTTCGATGGTGGGCTTACGACCCCCTGTTCCCAGCTGCCACCTTGGATTCATGGTTTAAACAGCAGGCCAGGAAAGGATTTCACTCCCTTTACCAGGTTTTATCTGCAGAGAGCCCTATTTCTTTTGAAGCTGCCAGGCAGACATTTTGACTTCTGCCACGCGATAACTTAAGATTCTGTCAGATTAGAGACTTTGTCCTTACCCTTCAGAGAATGTATGCCCGGTTGCAGGAGAATGTGGTGGACCCTCCTTTCCATGGCATTTGGCTGTCAGGAGGTGGGAGAGGAGCCATATCCCTATTGTATTAAAGGTATTTATTAGACCAGACTCTACCCATCGAAAAACTTTAACTTAAATGGGAAACGGATTTGGGGATTACTCTTACAGAGAAACAATGGGCTGGAGTGTGGCACAATACTTGTCGGACAACAGGGGCCGCTCTCTGGAGGGAATATGGGTGGAAGCTGAGAGCTAGGTATTTCCGGGTTCCTGCACAAGTGGTGCATTATGCTCCTACAGCTGGTTCGAATTGCTGGAGGTGTTTTGGTTTTGCACCAGCTTCACAGGCTCATATATTCTGGACATGCCAGATACTTGAGGAGTACTGGACAGATATAGAACACCACCTTAAGGAAATTTTCCAGTTTAATTCCCCCTTGGGCCCAGAACACCTGGTTCTAGGTCTTAGACCAAAGGAGTTACGGGGAAAAGAGGCAACATACTTATGGTCGGTTCTCACGATAGCTGCTTTGAAGGCCATTACTAAGAAATGGGCACAGAAAGTCCCCCCCCTTGTGGCAGATTGGAGGAACATAGTAGATAATATTCACTTAATGGAAAGGATTACTTTTGGCCTTCGCCAACAGACCCACGTATACCAAAACAGGTGGACTAGATGGCTCTTGTATGAGCCTAACTTGCAACTAGATACGTAACCAGATACTGCTGGGCCCCCTTCCCCTTCTCTCTCTCTCTCTCTCTCTCTCTCATCAAGCATTCATTAAAAATAAGAAAAGAAACATATTTTTTATATTATTTTATTCAGTCTGTTAATATCTCCATCGAGTTGTAATAGATAAGAACAGTTGCAGTAATATTTGTTAGATCTTTGAAATCTTGTAACTTACTTTATCTAGATCATTTTAGGCTTTTATTCAGTAAAAAGCTACTGCGTAGGTACGCACTGTGATGTCAACAAGATTTATATTGTATACCTATGTAACAGATGTATGATCTATATGTTTGGACATGATGTATTAAGCCCAGCCAGGCCTAATACAAAAAAGGAAGTATAAAAAAATGGCTTGCGTGGGTCACTGGTATCACACTTACCACACTGTAGGGGGAAACCTGCCGGCGGAGTGATCAAAAAAAAATAATTAAGGCACATTCAGCAAGATCAGACATCTGCACATCTTTAATGTAGCTGTCATCCAACATCTGCTAATCACCAACTGTACAGTGGAAATCCTACCAAAGTTATCTGTACACCAGTCATGTCCCTATAGTCTGTACTACACAGTATCCTCCTAGCCTCACAACATAGTGCAGGAATCCTCCTTGTTCACAAGGAAAGCACAAAGGCACCTAGTGGGACACTCCTCCCTACAAAAATTAAAAAAATAAAGTAAATGGCCCCAATCCTACCTGTTCCTAGAAGTAAGGGAAAAGGTCTTTGTGGGAGTGCAGACAGTTTCAGCCCATCCCGGCATTGCCACCATGAGTTGCTCCAATGACATCTCCCTGCAACAGAATATACACAGTAGCTTAGTTGAGAAGTGACTTTCTTTAGCATGGTATCCTTTGTTTTGCTGCAGGTGGGGCAAGACTTGTTAGAGATCATGACCCCATGTTCCCCCCTTGCACTGTCACATCCACCAACCCCATACAAGCTGTCACACCAGCAGACCCTATAACATCATGTATGTTGTCACACCTCACAGTCCCATACTCCCATGCATGCTGTCACAGCTCTTGATTCCATACCTTCATGCATGCTGTCACGTCTCTCAACAGACCCAATGCCCCCATTCACGCTGTCACAACCAGTGGCCTATGTTGTGGGGGAATTCAAGAATGCATGGGACAGCCATAAGGCATTTCTAGTGGGAGAGGTAGGAGGAAGTAGGTTGTTGGTTAACTAGGATTTCTAACCCCAGTAATGCTCAGTATATTCATAACTTTATGCAGTAAGCCTGAGGGGTTGGACTACCCGACGAGATGGAACACATACAAATGAGTAGAATTATTTGCAAGTGAGCATCTTTCAAACACTGCCTCTACCAACTGTAGTGTTCTAACCTCTTCAGATTTTTCTCTCCACCTGAAAGTCTGGTCGCTTGGAGTTTTCATTGTCCTCTTTCGCGTGAAGAAAGCTGCAAACTTATAAAAATAAGTATATTTTCCTTTTCTTATACTGCCTCTACTAATTGTTAGTTAAATTTCTTAGTTGCATTTAAAATTTATTTTCTTGGTTCCTTTCGGTTCGGGATAACTGTGAGGGAACCGGGCTAGTTTTAGTCAAACCAGGGGTTCTCTGATTAAAGAACCACATATGTGTGTTATTTTACATTTACTTTTAAGTATTTTGTAACCGTTTTTTCTCGGTTACTGAACCAGTTCTTAGATCATCTCCTCGGTTTGGTTCCATCGGTTCCGGAACCGACCGCAAGTTTAAAAAAAAAATATATTTTTCGTTTACGGTTGGTGTTTTCTCCGTTCCTGAGTATTATGTCGGAGAAACCTAACAAGAAGACCGGGGGACCTGGCTTTAAAAATTGTATTACGTGTGGAGATGTTTTTGCAAAAGATGACAAGCACACTTTATGTATGACTTGTTTGGGGTTTGAACATCTTGATGAGGAATATGACATATGTAAGTCATTCCCGGATAAAATGGTGGAAAAACATCTTGAAAGGCTAAAAAATAAAGTTACTAGGGGTCCCTTAGGCTCTGACCAGCCGACACCCCAGTCTATTGTGGCTGAACCCACAAATGTGACTACCCCTGCCCCTGATACGGGTGAAAAAGGGACAAAAAGAGGGAATGAACCGGCTGACTCTCTGGTTCCCCTCAAAGAAAGCAAAAAAGCTTAAACATGCAGAACCCTCCCCTGCTAAACCAGGGACTTCTGCACAGGGTCCTACTATGCCTTCAGCCCAGGAGATTGCCCAGGCATCTAAAATAATTCAAACCATGGAGGGCATCATCCCTCCTTAACAGCCTCCTGCTCGTCCTCACGGTCCCTAGGCTGGCAGTAATGTGCTGCCCTCCTTGCCAGAGGAGCAGCTTTATGAAGAGGAAGAAGAATTATATGAGGAGGATGAAGCCATACTATCAGAAGTGTCCCCTGAACAGGACTTTGGTTCGCCTCCTAGGATGCCTGAGGATTACTCCTCACATTTTACCTTTATAAGGAGAATGGCAGATGCTCTGGACATTGTCACAACAGAGCGATGAGGAGGAACTAGAGTACTTACAAATGATGGGGTTAACATCCACAAAAACCCTTCCTCCTGCCAGTCTACAAATTCTTCAAAAAAGATGCTTTGAAGCTCTTGCAGACCCCTAACTTCATTCCTTCAGTTGAAAGGAGGATGGACAAAAAATATCAACTGGACAGGGAAGGAGCTGAATTCTCTTTTCCCATCCAGACCATCAAGGGGTAATACAACCAGCAGCCTGTGATAAGGCTAGGGTCCCTCTGTCCTCCCACCTTCCGGACAAGGACTCTAGAAAGGTGGACAGTATGGCCAAGAAAGGTTATTTGTCAGCTTTCTTGGCTATTAGACAGGCAAATATCTGGGCTTACGCTGCCCAGTATCAAAAATTACTGTGGCAGTCTGTACTAGCCATGTCCCAAAAGGCCCCCTCACCCTTGTCGGAAAACCTGGCTGAAACTGCCAGGTGTGGGCTGGAGGCTGCTAAATATCCATTCCGGATGTCTACTGACACCAGTGACACTGCAGCCAGATGAATGGCTAACACAGTGGCACAGAGGAGGTTTGCTTGGCTCAGGGCCACAAACCTCACTCAGGATACACAGTCCAAGGCACTGGATTTTCCCCTGGAGGGAAATTCTCTTATTGGGGACTCCACTGTTGCCTGTATGAAAAAGGTGGATGAGTATAAGACCACCTACAGAAGCAATTCTGCTAAAGAGAGAGCTTCCTCATCCACCAGACCCTATGGAAGGGGGGGCAGGGGCAGGTGCAGGTCCTTTTTTTACAAGGCCCTTCTTCCAGCCAGTAGCTTTGCCCCAATACCAGCAGCACCCACAGCAGGGATACTCCAGGGGTAGGGGCAGAAGGGGCTCCAGGCAGGGGTTTCAGGCCCAACCTCAGCCCCAGCCAAAGCAGAACCCCTGAGGCTCAGGCCGCCTCCCCCCTCCTTCCCTGTCAGAGGCAGACTGTCCCTCTTCCTCCAGGCTGGACTAAGCATCACCACAGACAAGTGGGTTCTGGAGGTAGTGGGTCAGGGTCTCTCTGGATTTCAAATCCTTTCCTCCTCAGAAGACCAGGGTTTTCAGTTCAGCTTCCCTGGCAGAAAAATCACTGCTAGAAGCAGAGGTTCAAAATCTGCTACAACTCAGAGCAGTAGAACCAGTTCCTACTACTACCCTGAGAGGAAGGGTTTTTTACTCCAGATACTTCCTAACGACAAATAAAAATGGGAAGGGGGCAGCCAATATTGGATCTCAGCACTTTAAACAAGCACCTGAAAAAACAAAGTTCAGAATGGTAACTTTGTCCTGAATATTGCCAGCAATCCAAAAAGGGGACTGGCTGGCATCACTGGACTTGAAAGATGTCTATTTCCACATCCCCATAAAGGAATCTTACAGAAAATATCTAAGATTCAGACTCCCATCAGGTCATTACCAGTTTTCAACCCTGCCCTTTGGCCTTTCTTCTGCCCCAAAGGTAGTCACAAAGTGCCTAGCAGCTGTGGTGGCATATCTTCGAAGGCAGGGAGTAATTGTTCTTCCATATCTGGACAACTGGCTGGTGGTGGGCAAATCACCAGACCAAGTCACAAGTTCTCTGAAAGTCACCCAAGACCTTTTGGAGTCTCTGGGTTTCATCATCAGCCAGAAAAAATATGTCCTAATTCCTGCACAAATATTGCAGTTCATAGGGGCAGAGAACAACACTCTGCAGGGCAAAGCCATCCTGCCTCTGGACAGGGTAAAAGATCTTCAGTCAACAGCAAACTCCTTCAGACTGCACAAGCCAAGAACTGCAAGGTAGTTCCTAAAGCTACTGGGCCACATGGCTGCATCCACAGGCACAGTGCAGGGCTCCAGGTTTCCTATGAGAGACATCCAGTTTCATCTCAGGGCACACTGGAGTCAAAAGAAAGATCCCTTTTCAAAGCTCATTCCAGTAACAAGGTCACTGTTACAAGCCCTCCTGTGGTGGAAAAAGGAATCCAAATTAAGACAAGGAATTCCTTTTCAAAAAGAGAATCCCTCAGTGGTTCTCACAACAGATGCATCCCTTCTGGGCTGGGGTGCCCACTTAGAGGATCACACAATCCAGGGCACCTGGTCAGCAGCAGAGTTCCTTCAGCTCATAAACTTGCTGGAACTCAGAGCAGTGTTGCTAGCTCTAAAGGCTTTCTGTTCTCTAGTGATGGACAAGGTGGGACAGATCAGAACAGACAATACCACCACAATGCATTATATAAACAAGCAGGGAGGTACCAGGTCAGGCGTCCTCTGTACAGAAGCCATGAAAATGTGGACTCTGGCATACTCCTGGGGAGTATCCTTGCAAGCAATCCACTTGCTAGGAATTGACAACACTCTGGCAGATGCACTGAGTTGAATCAACCAGGCCCATCATGAATGGACCCTGAACAAACAGGTGGTGCAAGTTATTTTCAGGAGATGGGGCACTCCAGAGATAGATTTGTTCATGTCCCACCGAACCACCACCTACCACAGTACTGTTGCAGACCACCAGTTCAGGGCACTTCCCCTGGATGCTCTGACTCTAGACTGGTCAGGGAAGTACCTGCATGTCTTCCTTCCCTTCCCTCTGGTTTTCAGGGTGTTAATGAAGCTCAGATCCCACTCAGCCTCTTTGATGTTGATTGCTCCAGATTGGCCCAGGCACCCATGGTACTCTCTTCTGCTCCCCATGTCTGTCACCAAACCAATACATTTACCTTGGAGACACAATCTCTTGGCCGTCAATCAGGGAACACTGTTGTATCCAAATCTCAAGTCCTGGCTCTTGAGGAACTAAAATATGTTGATTTAAACCGCTCTGAAGCTGTTTTAAATATATTAAAAGGTTACAGAAAACCTTTTACCAAGAAAACCTATTCTTCTAAATGGAAACAATTTTCTTTCTAGTGCTCAGCTAGAGATTTAGTGCCAGCTCAGGCTGGAGTCCCTATAGTCTTAGACTATCTTACTCATTTACATTCCCAGAGTTTACAACCCAGTTCTTTAAAAGTCCATCTTGCAGCAGTGTCTGTTTACCTCTCTGTGAGTGGAAGGGTGACAATGGCATCAGAATCCATTTTCAGAAGGTTCTTTAAAGGCTTGGTGCACTTGCATCCCCCTCACAGGGTGCCAGTGCCAGCATGGGACCTCAGTGTGTGTATAGCTAAACTCATGGGCCCTCCCTTTGAGCCCATGGCTACAGCTCATTTAAAATATGTTACATGGAAAACAGTTTTTCTAGTAGCAGTCACCTCTGCAAGAAGAATTAATGAGCTCCAGGCTGTCCGTATCAATCAGGACTATATCTCATTTCATAGAGACAAGGTAGTCCTCAGAACAAACAGAAAGTTTCTCCCTAAAGTGGTCTCAGATTTTCATCTGAACTAATCCATCACTCTTCCTGTGTTTTTCACAGACCATGTCAGCTCTGGCGAAAGAAGACATCTTAGTCTGGATGTAAAAAGGACTCTTAGCTATTACATGACAGCCACTCAAGGCCATAGGCAGGATAGGAAACAACTATTCCTGACATATGGGGATGTAGGAAAGGGCAATCCAGCTTCAAAAAGATCCATCTCTCGATTTGTAGTCCAGTGTATTCAATTCTGCTACACTAAAGCAGGTAGGGAGCCCCCAAATAGGTTGAGGGTACACTCTACAACAGGAACAGCTGCTACCATAGCAGCTGCTAGGGAGGTTCCATTAGTAGATATTTGCAAAGCAGCTACCTGAGAAGCAGTACACACCTTTACAGAGCACTACAATCTGGATATTTTATCCAGAAGTGATGCTAGGTTTGGCACAACAGTCCTGTAAAGTCCATTTCCAAAGTAAGTTCTGTGCACTGGTACTGTTTAGTAGTCTGCATAAAGTTATGATTATACTGAGCATTACTGGGTTTAGAAGAAAAAATTACTTACCATAGTAATCTTGTTTCTTCCCAGTGATGCACAGATATTCATAACTTCCATCCCTTCCTCCCCTTCCAGAACTTCAGCCTCTGCATTCCACATGCTGGTGCCCCCAAGCCATAATATATTTCATAGTGCATATCTTATGCACATAATCACAGTTTTAAACAGAGTTTTTTGTGTTTTCTCTTTAGAGTTTCTCTGATGTTGTTTTATGGTTAATATTATTGTTCCTCCCTTTGGAGGTTTATTTTAATATCATACTTTAATTATGGGTAACCACAATTTTATAATTATTAATGATTAGGCTAATTTCCTAAGTCCTGACTTCCAGGCTTCATACAAATCGGAAGAGGTTAGAACACTACAGTTGGTAGAGGCAGTGTTTAAAAGATGCTCACATGCAAAGAATTCTACTCATTTGCATGTGTTCCATCTCTCCGGGCAGTCCAACCCCTCAGGCTTACTGCATAAAGTTATGAATATCTGAGCATCACTGGGAAGAAACAAGACTACTATGGTAAGTAATTTTTTCCTTCAGCTTATCCAGTAGGTAGGGAAATGGACAGACTGGATGGGCCAAGCTGTCCTTATCTACCATCAAAGTCTATGTTTCTATGACCTCATACACTATCACACCCATCATCCCCCATACACACTGTCAAACTCACTGGACTATACCACCATGCACGCTATCACACCTTACAACTCCATTCCCCCATGTATGCTGTCACACCAACTGACCACATAACACCATGCCTGCTATCACATCTCATGATTCTATACCCCCATGCATGCCATCTCACCCACCAATCCTATGCATGCTGCCATACCCACTGACCACACGGACATGCTCTGCTGTAAATAAACAGCATGCGTGAGCAGTGAGATCAGAGTATAATTTTTAAAAGCTATTATTGTAACCTACCCTGCCTCATGGCAGATTATATAGAGCTAGAAAGAAGATTAGAATGACAATGCCCCTCAGTTATTCCACGTGCAAGTATATTGAGCACAGTGCCATGTTGTGAATGGCAATAAGAACCGAAGAGATGCTTATCTGTAGCATTATGTGTGTTGCAAGCCCTCACATGGACTGGTTGAATTGCAGTTCCTGCCTTTTTTTTCCAGTTGTGTGGTCCTGCAGATGGCACAAGCTGATGAGTGGGTTGTGAATCCTGGCTAAAGTCCATGAGACACCTGCTTGCTTGCCTGCTTCCCTCAGGGCCACGGTTGGAGCTCCTTGTTTGAAGAGCAACAGCATGTGCTTATAGACACCAGGATAATATTAAATATAAAGATTTTTTTATTTTAGTTTTATTTACCGGGTGGGTGCGCTAGCCATAGAAATGACTATTTTCTGGCATGACCCAGGAGGTTACAGAGCATTACAGTGATACAACAGCAGGCTATAAAAACACAAACAAGGTATTACACATCAGGTTATGTAGCATAGACAAAATACAAGGTGTTGAGAGCAGGGTACAGAACATAGTTTCAGTCATAGCGTTGGGATAAAGCTTATAGGCTGGAAGAGCGAAACAGTAAAGTCACAATCTTGCAAGGAATAAACCAGAGACATCGAGCAAAATACAGAAGATAAAACATACAGCACGTATACCCCTAGGGGAAAACATTTTGTGCCGATCTAAGAGATATGTGATAATAACAGATAAGTGCAAGGGAAGGAGTGCTGCAGGGGATAGGAAGGTTGAGATTGGTTGTGGTTAGGAACAGGGCTAGGCTCAGAGATCACTTCCTCAAAACTGCTAACAGCATATACCTGTTCATATCCTTAAAGGCACAGCACACTGAATAGGGGGTAGAAACACTCACAAGCTTGCATGCACTAAAACAAGAACAAAAAAAAAGCATCTGTAACTGAAAGGGACACAGACATGTGGGGAGTGGTGCAATGCACTGGCTGTGGAGCAGCAGTCTTCCGGGAGACATTCTGGAAACTGCATTGCAGCCCTATTTGCAGGCACCTCTCTGGTCTGAGGGAGGAGGTTGCTCATCTCCATGCTGACCTGGCAAGAATTCGGGAAACCTGCTCCCCACCCAGGCCACCGCCACAACCTCAGAGGTTACCAAGAAAGAGGAGTGGTTGGACCGCAATGGGCTCAGGGAAGGTGAAGGTGGTGGAACAGAGGTGCATCCCTCCAGTTGTGTCTCTCGACAATTCATTCGCTACTCTGGCGAAGCATGGTTCCTCTATGGAGGCACCTGCAGTGGAGACCAAGGAGGATACTGGGAACTTCCACAATCGAGACCCACAGGAGGGTGGCCCAGGACCCCACAGGGGAAGGAAACAACTCCTGGTGGGGGACTCAATTGTTAGGGTGATAGAACTGGGGGAGGGAGGGAAAAGGGAGATAAGGTGCCTGCCCAGCGCCAAGGCTTGGAGGGACAGGAAACAAATCCTCAGGATCATGGGAGAAGTGGCAAGGGAGAGGGAGCTGGATGTCATTATCCACCTAGGGACGAATGACCTGGCTGAGAATGGGATCAGAGCAGTGCAACAGGAGTTTGTGGAGTTGGGGAGGGCGCAGACAAGTAGCACACACGGTAACTTCTCTGAAGTGCTACCTGTCTATGGCATGGATGAGGCTAGGGCACTGTGCACCATGGGATTCAATGACTGGTTGAAAAGCTGGTGCAGAGCTCAGGGATTTGGCTTCATTGGGGACTGGGGTTCCACCTGAAGGGATACAGGCCTATACAGGCTCAATGGTCTGCATCTGTCCTGGAGGGGAACCAGGATCCTAGGTGATAGGTTTAAATGCTTCAGTGGCAAGCATTTAAACTAGTCAAGGGGGGGGCATTGAAGAGGAGAAGGGAAATCCTAGCCCCCCCAAAAAAAATCAGGGTAATTAGTGAGGTAAACACCAAAATAGAGCAGTCGATAGAGAGAAGGGCAGGAGTAAATGGAGAAAAAGACAAAGGCAGTAGGGACAGGGATGGGGCAAAAAGAAATAAAGCCATGAAAAATGGAGGGTAGTGAGTACCAATACCCGTAGTCTAGGTAAAAGGCTCCCTGAAATGGTGGCCTTGATGGAAGAGGGATGCCTGGATATTGTGGCAGTCACAGGAACATGGTACACAGAGAACCATGACTGGGATGTCAGCATACGAGGGTACACAATCTACGGGAGGGACTGGGAGGGAAGAAGAGGAGGAGGAGTAGCTCTCTTTGTAAGGGAAGGGATAAAAGCAACAGAACTAAAGGGTAAATAGGGAGGAGAGGAGGCACTGTGGGTCACCCTGGAGACTGGAAATGGCTCCACAATCCGCACAGGGGTTGTATACAGACCCCCATCTCAGGGGGAGGGAATGGACAAGGAAATGATAGAAGGCATCCTTGGGATGGCAGAGAAAGGGGAGATATTGCTGATGGGGGACCTGAATATGCCAGATGTTGACTGGAGCACCTTTGCTACAGCCACATCCAAGAGCAGGGCCATTCTTGATGCCCTACAGGGGGCATGCCTCAGACAGCTAGTTTTGGAACCAACTCAGGAGAGAGCAATCTTAGACCTGGTACTCTCAAATGGGGATGGAGAGAGGATCTCTGATCTTGAAGTGGGTAGCCATCTGGGAACAAGCGACTACCAAACTGTGGTTCACGATAAACTTAGCAGTAGAGTCAAGCTACACAAAAGTGAAGGTACTGGACTTCAGGAGGGCTGATTTTGTCAAAATGGGAGAGTGCCTCAGAAAGGCACTGGCAAACAGGCAAGAAAGTGGGGTGGAGCAACAATGGGGAAACATCAAAACTACCATCACAGAGGCAACAAGTCTTTGTGTGAAGCAAATAAACAAATCAAAATGAAAGAAAAATACACTATGGTTCTCAAAAGAAGTGGTGGGGAAGGTAAGGGAAAAAAAAAGACAACATTCAGGAAGTATAAGGAAACACAGAAGGAGCAGAACAGAGAACTGTACCAGTTAAAGCAGAAGGAAGGAGGTAAGGCAGTCAGAATAGCAAAGGCCCAAACCGAGGAAAAGGTAGCCAACTCGGTTAAGAAAGGTACATTAGGGAGCAAAGAAAGACTAAGGCAGGGATACTGAGGCTGAACAAAGAGGAAGGTGGCTGGGCAGAGAACAACAGTGAAAAGGCAGGGATACTGAATGAATACTTCTGCTCAGTATTCACAGTGGAAAAGCAGGGGGAAATACCTAATCCAGTCAGTAGAAGCACTCTGGATAGGGGGGGTTGATATTAGTCCTTTCACAGAAGAAAGGGTTCTGAAAGAACTCTTAAAACTGAAGGTAGATAAAGCAATGGGGCCTGATGAGATTCACCCCAGAATTTTAAAAGAACTAAAGGAAGAACTAGTAACACCAATGACTACCCTTTTTAATAAATCATGGGAGAATGGGGTGGTGCCTGAGGACTGGAGGATGGTGGATGTGATTCCCCTTCACAAAAGTGGGAGCAAGACAGAGGCAGGAAACTACAGACCTGTCAGTTTGACCTCAGTGGTAGGGAAAATGATGGAATCACTTCTGAAGGAAAGAATTGTTGAGTACCTAGAGGCCAGTGGGGCACAGGACCCAAGGCAGCATGGATTCACAGCGGGAAGGTCATGTCAGACAAATCTAATTGATTTCCTTGACTGGGTGACCAAAGCAGTAGACCAGGGAGTGGCTGTGGACATTGCCTGCCTAGACTTTAGCAAGGCATTTGACACAGTCCCAGCCAAAAGATTAATAAACAAATTAGCCAGCTTGGGAGTTGGTCCTAGGGTGGTAGCCTGGGTAAAACACTGGCTGGACAACAGGGCACAGTGGGTAATAGTAAATGGAGTACACAGTGAAGAAAGGAGGGTTACTAGTGCGGTACCGCAGGGTTCAGTACTGGGGCCGGTCCTTTTTAATGTCTTTATAAGTGACATTACATTGGGACTGGAAGGGAAAGTATGTCTCTTTGCAGATGACACAAAGATCTGCAACAGGGTTGATACACGAGGTGGGGTGGAAAGGATGAAAAGGGACTTGGCAAGGTTGCAGGAATGGTCAAATGTATGGCAGCTTAGATTCAATGCAAAGAAGTGCAAAGTAATGCACCTGGGAAACAAAAACCCAGGGGAAGAGTACACAATGGGGATGAGATACTGACAACCAAAATGGAAAGGGACCTTGGGGTAGTCATATCAGATGACCTAAATGTGGGCCAGCAATGTGAGAAGGTAGTAGGGAGGGCTGGGGGGATACTGGGATGCATAGGGAGAGGCATCACCAGTAGAAAATAGGAAGTTGTTGGCCCTATGTACAGACAGTTGGTAAGACCACATCTGGAGTACTGTGTACAGTTCTGAAGACCCCATCTCCACAAAGACATAGACAGGGTGGAGACTGTCCAGAGGAGGGCAACCAAAATGATGCAGGGTCTGCATCAGAAGACATCCGAAGAAAGACTAAAGGGACTAAAGATGTATAGCCTCGAGGAAAGGAGGGCGAGGGGGGACATGATAGAAACTTTCAAATACCTCAAGGGAATCAACAAAGTCCAAGAGGGCAGCATCTTTCAGAAAAAGAGATGTGCAAAAACAGGGGGCACACTTTGAAGATAGAGGGGATGGCTCAGAGGTAATATGAGGAAGTATCTCTTCACAGAGAGGGTTGTGGATACATGGAACAGCCTTCCTGAGGAGGTCATAGATTCAAAAACAGTGGGGGAATTCAAGAATGCATGGGACAGACATAAGGCAATTCTAGTGGGGGGTAGGAGGAAGTAGGCTGTTGGTTAACTAGGATCTGCAGCTTATCCGTTAGGTAGGGAAATGGGCAGACTAGGTGGGCCAGGCGGTCCTTATCTGCCATCAAATTCTATGTTTCTGTGTTTATAGGACCAGCAAGGGGATTAGTGCAGGCATTGTGAGGAAAGTGATAATTAGGGGGTGAGGAAAGGGACGGGGCGAGGGAGGATTTGTATTGCAAGGGTATATTGGCACACAGAGATGGTGGTGCACGTGACACAGTGTAGTGGCAGTAAAAAAATGTAAAGCCATTTTACTGTAAATATAAATAAATAAGCTACTGAATGGATATACACACAGAAGATGCATTCTGGACTTGCTCATTCATACAATCTTCCTGCTGCTAAGTAACGCCCCTGCTCCCCCTCCCAAGATACTACAACTTTAAAAGTAACACAATCAGTAAAAAATACCACACATAATAGGTAAACTAGAAGCACATTGCACATTATACACTTTAAGGAGTGATTTGATTGGAAAAAAAAACTGTATTTTAAAACCTTTTCAAAGGGTTTTAGCCATATGAGTTCAGAGCAGAGAAAATGTCTGTTTAGCAAAATATTCAATCAAAACTGCACAGCATTTCAATTAAAACCTAAGTAATAATTCACTTACTGTATTAAACATTTCAGAGAGTTAAAATGATGCACTTTTCTATTTAAACATAAGCACTTACCTCATACATGTAAATCTTAACTGCAGCCAACACCAGCTTGATCTTCCAAATGCAAGCTAACAGTCACTCTGAACAGGAACAGGAAGTGGTTTCGGAATATGTAGTTCACTGAGTAGACTTCTGGAAAATGTAGTTCAATAGACTTTTAAAGGGACACAATCAACCTTTGTTTTGCATCATATTATTTCTAAGTAAAAAAAAAAACACATTTTATGATTGCTTACCTTCTGTAAAATTCATTGGTGTTGCTGGTTGTTCTATCTGTCTCCCAACTTAGTAGAACTGAAATGCATGGTAATGTATCTGTCCTTGATTGGCAAATTCAAATCCTTGAATTGTAATCCTCATTAATGATTCAGTAGTATTAAAAAATTGTACTTTGAAGAGCATTGCCGTTCTATTTCTAAGCCTCATTTAATAATAATTTACTCTTAAACAAGTAGTCTGCTAAATACTTATTAGAATTTACTATTTTTAGAGGTTGTATTTTTTTAATGATTAAAAATGATCAAAAATTAGTCTTCAAAGAGTAATTAATTACTGCTTTAATACTAAATTTAGTATTTGACTTCGGTGAGCTGGAAGAGAGAAGTGAAATGACTCTTAGGAGGAGGAGTTGCAATTAAAAGGGAAACCGCCTGAGCCTATGAAATTAAAAGGGCAACCTCCCATTGAAGCCAAATTAGTTAGCAAAGGAGGACAACAACCAAGAGGAAGAATTAAAGTCTCTGAAACACCATCCCCTATAAATTCCAGAAAACAAATCAGCTGGTTGAGGACAAATCCCTGATTCTTGGAAATGCAACATCTTAACATAGAAACATAGAAGTTGACGGCAGATAAGGACCGCAAGGCCCTTCCAATCTGCCCATTTCTTTTTCTACCTTATGAATGTGCCATTGGCCTTTGCTCTATCAATGGCCTATCTATTCATACTCATCTGTAGTGCTCCCTTATGCCTATCCCTTGCCTGCTTGAAGCACTGCACTGTATTCATATCCACCACTTCCTGAGGTTGGCCGTTCCATGCATCCACCACTCTTTCTGTGAAAAAGAACTTCTTCACATTACCCCTTAATAGGCCTCCCTCTAATCTCATGCTGTGTCCTCTTGTCCTGCTATTTTTCTTATATTGAAACATGTTAGACTCTTTCACCTTGTTAATGCCCTTAAGGTGTTTGAATGTTTCACTCATATCACCTCTCTCCCTCCTTTGCTGTAGAGTATACATATTGACCTCAGTTAATCTGTCCTCACATGTTTTCTGATGCAGTCCCTGCACCATTTTGGTTGCCCTTCTCTGGACTGCCTCAATTTGGTTAACATCATTGTGAAGGTGTGGCCTCCAGTACTGCACGCAGTACTCCAGATGGAGCCTAACCAGTGTCTTGTAAAGAGGGATTATTACCTCCCTCTTCCGACTTGTGATACCCCTGCTAATACCCCAACATCCCACTAGCCTAACCTACTGCTTTAGTGGTCTGCGTGGATGATTTCAGGTCATCAGTGATGATGACGCCCAAGTGTATTTCTTCCCTTGTGACTGCCAGCAACTCCCCTCCCAGCCTATAGATGACTTCAGGGTTTCTCTTCCCTATGTGCATGATCTTGAGCTTCTTTGCGTTAAACCCCAGTTGCCACTCTTCCGACCATTTTGCTAGTTTATCCAGATCTCTTCGCATTCTGCCCACCCCATCTGGATCATCAACTCTGTTGCAGATCTTGGTGTCACCTGCAAACAGACAAACCTTACCCTCTAGTCCATCTGCAATGTCACTGATGAAGATATTGAAGAGGATTGGTCCCAGGGCTGATCCCTGAGGTACCCCACTTGTGACTTGCATCTCTTCTGACTGTATACCGTTTACCACCACTCCCCGTTTTCTGCCCGTCAACCAGTTTGCCACCCAGTTGACCAACGTCTGATCCACCCCGAGCCTACCCAGCTTATTAATCAATCCTCTGTGTGGAACAGTTTCGAAAGCTTTGCTGAAGTCAAGGTGGGTGACATCAACTGCTCCCCCTTGGTCCACCACTCTGGTTACCCAGTCAAAGAAATCTGTGAGATTAGTTTGACAGGACCTTCCTTTTGTAAACCCATGCTGTCTTGGATCCTGTGCTTCTATGGATTCCAGGTGTTGCACTATCCTTTCCTTAAGGCATGTCTCCATAATCTTGCCCACTACTGAGGTAAGACTGACTGGTCTGTAGTTCCCTGTCTCCTCCCTGCTACCACTCTTGTGGAGCGGGATCACATGAGCCCTTCTCCAGTCTTCTGGGACCTCTCCTGTGCTCAGAGACTCACTAAACAGTTCGGATAATAGCTCTTCTAGTTCCACCCTTAACTCCTTTAGTACCCTGGGATGTATGCCATCAGATCCCATTGCCTTGTCCACCCTGAGCTTATCGAGCTCTTGTAGGACCCTTTCTTTTGTGAAAGGACTAGTGCACACCTCCCTCCCCCGTGTCCATGGTGCTGAACTGTGGGCCCTGCCCTACCTTCTCTTCAGTAAATACTGAGCAGAAGTATCTATTTAGGATAGATGTTTTTACATGGTCCTCCTCTTCACTAGCCCCCTTATCCCCTTTGATCTTAGCAAAACCCCCTCTGGACTTTCTCCTTTCACTGATGTATCTATAGAAAGTCTTGTCACCTTGTTTTACTGTTTGTGCTAGTGTTTCCTCGGTTTGGGCCTTTGCCTGCCTTACTACCTTCCCTGCTTCCCTTAGGGCAGTTTGGTATGCCTCTCTATCTTCATCCTGCTGTGTTTCCTTATATTTCCTGAAGGCCAGCCTTTTGGCTCTGACCTTTTCTGCTAATGTGTTTAAGAACCAAAGTGGTTTCCTTCTTCTTTTGCACTTCCTTTTCTCACTAACACAATGGGATGTCGCTTCAAGTATTGCATCTTTAATGCTTGCCCACTGTGCCTGTACCCCCTCACCTGTATTTCTTTTTTGCCAGGGCTAGCTTAACTCTGTTGGTCATCTTATCAAAGTCAACTCCTCTGAAGTCCCGTATTTTTGCCTTGGAATGGGATGATTTTGTTCTAGTGGCCAAATTGAACCATACCATGTGATGGTCACTGGCACCCAGGTGACCTTCTACCTGGAGATCTGTGATCCTTTCCCTGTTAGTCAGTACTAGATCTAGGATAGCCCTGTCTCTTGTGGGTTGTTGTACCAGTTGTTTGAGACCTTCCCCCTGCAGAGAATCCACCATGTGTCTAGTTCTGGCAGATATCCCTGCTGGTACTGACCAATCTGTATCTGGCATGTTGAAGTCTCCCATTATTAGAACCTCTCCTTTAGCTGTCATGTTTTGTATATCTTGTAACAGTAGTGTCTATGTCCTTCCCTGGTCTGGAGGCCTGTACACAACCCCAGTTCGTATGGCTGTCCCATTTCCTGTTTCCAGGGTGACCCACAGTTCTTGTGGCTCCTTATCTACTGTAAATTAATCTCATCCCACTACTGTTGATGAGGAGCACATGTAGGGGATGGACACATCCTGCCCTTTCCCAAATAATAATCACTGGGACATAGAATTTAATCTTATCCCCCAACAAGACTCTGTGGCGGGATGAAATACAAGAACCCGGCACAAATCTGGCAGACAAGATAGGCCTAAAGGTCTCCTCCTGCTGGCTACTACTTATGTTCTTATGGGGTCCCGAGAAAACCCCAGTATCCCCAGTAAGGTGCCTAGGTGCCCCTGATAATTCAGGAGCAAGGAAGGAGTAAACAAACTTGCTGGCAGGAGCCCCATAGAAATAAACTGCAGCTTGCAGTTTAAAAGATTTTTTTTATTTGCTCAACTTGCTTAGCAAGTTGGCATGAACCTGTGCCAGCTAGAAGGTCCACCTCACACTGGGCAGCTGGTTGCCACCCGGGTTACTAGGGACTTGGCATCCCGAATGCAGGGAGGACTCTGGAGTGTGTGCCCAGTTGTAGCTATTAGTTTTCAGAAAGAATGCAGACTGAGGAGAGGACAAATAGCAGCAGAAGAGGAGCCAGTGACAAGCAGGGGATACTTACCTCAGGCTTGGGGGTGGGGGGAGAGTTCCCTGCTGCATCCTGGCTCGTCCTGTGAAGACTTCCAGTCCCTGTTCCATTGGTGCTGCGACCTGTAGTGTCGGTGATCAAGGCAGCGAGATGAATAATTAGTAGTAGTCTGGCCACGGTGCAGGCTCTGTTTAGCCCTATTTGTTATTTTATTTAGTTAAAAAGAAAAAGTTTCCAGTCCCTTAGCGGTAGTGCCTCAGGCCAGCAGAGTGTTGGAGTGGAAAAAGCAACCAGCAAGGCCCAGAAGGAAGACTGCCAATCATCTGCCTGCAGGCAAATCCTACCTCCTCCACCTGCCCTCCACTCTGTAACTTCTTCTCTGACTGGAACAGTGAGTCAGCACCATCGGACAGGTGATTTCTGCCAGAACTAATTACTTTAAAACAATGTGTTTAATCATGCCAGACGGTGCAGCAAGGGATGGCCACAGCTGTTTCTGGGGCTAGGGCAAGGCCCCAGAGAAAGGACCACCTGAGGGCAAATTTATTTAAATTTATTTAAATCACACTCCAGCGGGGAAGCATTGGCAGGGGTGAAACAATGTAAAGTAGGTAGCTCCCGGAGGCAGAGCAAAATCAATCAATCAATCAATCAATACTTTATTTTTAAAAGGTGCTTTTCTTCAACCAAAGCGCCTGTACAATTTCATAAAACAATAAATAAACAAGATTTAAATTTATTATAAATCATTAAAAGCTATATTAAAAAGGTGAGTCTTCAAGGCTCCTTTAAAACTTAGGCCAGTCGGGCAATTTCGCACCTGACGAGGTAGAGAGTTCCACAGGGTCGGGGCCATAAAACTAAATGATCTAGCCCCTGAAGTTTTCAAACTAACCTTGGGAATCTCCAGCAATCCCTCGTCAGTGGATCGGAGGGGCCGGGAGGGACAGTAGGGGCAAAGGAGCTCTTTCAGGTAAGTGGGTCCCTGATTGTGTAGGGCTTTATAGGTCAGCAAACCGACCTTGAAGGTGATTCGCCAAAACACTGGCAGCCAGTGCAGTCCGCGGAGCACAGGCATTACATGGCTGGATCTAGAAGATCCAGTCAATAACCTGGCCGCCGCATTCTGCACAAGCTGCAGACGGCGAAGTTCAACCCCCGATAGCCCTAGGTACAGGGAGTTGCAGTAGTCAAGGCGGGAGGTAACGGCTTGGGATCAACGCTTGAAGATCCTCTGAGGAACCAAGTGCTTCTCCTGGCGATATTCCTCAGATGGAAAGGAAGTTTTGACCACCGCTGATGCCTGGGATTTAGAGTGTCAAGTGGTTGTCAATTGTGCATCAGATTCCGCACCTGATCTGAGGTTGTCAGCTGAAGCGCCCCCAAGCCATAAGCCTGAGGCGATCCATCCGCAAACCCGCCTCACAGCGACCTCGATCCACGACTAACACCTCAGTTTTCTCTGGGTTTAACCTCAGCCAACTCCCACTCATCCAGTCCTGGATTTCGGCAAGGCAGTTATTAAATACCGATAAGGCAGCATCCTGATCGGGTACAAAAGACATATACAGCTGGGTATCATCTGCATAACAATGAAAACCCAAACCGTATCGTCTAAAATGGGAGCAGGACAGAGAAAGGCCCCATTTTCAGATATGGTAGCCTAGGTGGTGTACTGAACTAGGGCTAGCTAGCTCAAAATAAGTACTTGGTGGGCCAGTTGGGGCAAAACAAGCCCCAGCTATAAAAGAGATAGTGTCCCAGGGTGGAAAAGGGTGGCTATTAGTCAGATAGCCACCTGTAACCAAATCCAGGGCTAGTGTTTTAAATTGCAAATTTTGCTAATGTACAGTGGCGTGAAAAAGTATTTGCCCCCTTCCTGATTTTCTCTATTATTGCATATTTGTCACACTGGATGTTTTCAGGTCTTTAGAGAAAATGTAATATTAGATAAAGGGAACCTGAGTGAACAAATAACACTTGTTTTTTTTTTTTTAATTTCACTTATTTAATGAAAAAAAGTTAACCAACACCAACTGGCACTGTGTGAAAAAGTAATTGCCCCCTTACACTTAATAACTGGTTATGCACATTTAGCTGCAATGACTGCAACCAAACACTTCCTATAATTCAATATCAGTCTTTCACATCGCTGTGGAGGAATTTTAACCCACTCTTCCTTGCAGAACTGCTTTAATTCAGTAACATTTGGTAGGTTTTCGAGCATGAACTGCTCGTTTCAGGTCCTGCCAAAGCATCTCTATTGGGTTTAAGTCTGACTTTGACTAGGCCACTCCAAAACTTTAATTTTACTTCTTTTAGCCATTCTGATGTGGACTTGCTTTTGTGTTTTGGATCATTGTCTTGCTGCATGACCTAACTATGCTTCAGCTTCAGCTGACGGAAGGATGACCAGACATTCTCCTTAAGAATTTTCTGGTACAGAGCAGAATTCATGGTTACTTTAATTATGACAAGTCATCCAGGTCCTTAGGCAGCAAGCATCCCCACACCATCACACTACCACCACCATGTTTGACTGTTGGTATGGTGTTCTTACTGTGGAATGCTGTGTTTGCTTTACGCGAGACATTATGGGATCCATGTCGTCAAAAAGTTCCACTTTGGACTCATCTGTCGATAGAACATTTTCCCAAAGGCTTGTGGATCATCCAGGTGCTTCTTAGCAAATGAGAGGCAGCGTTTATGTTCTTCTTGGTTAGCAGTGGTTTCTGCCTTGCTACTCTCATGAAGCCCATTTTGCCCAGTCTTTTTCTGATTGTGGAGTCATGAACACTGACCTTAGCTGAGGCAAGAGAAGCCTGCAGTTCTTTGGATGTTGCTTTAGGATCCTTTGAGACTTCCTGGATGATTTTACGCTGCTCCTTGGAGTAATTTTGGCAGGCTGCCCACCCTGGGAAGATTCACTACTGTTCCAAGTGTTCTCCATTTGGAGATTATGGCTCTCACTGTGGTTCGATGGAGTCCCAGAGCCTCAGAAATAGCTTTGTAATCCTTTCCAGACTGATAGAGGGCAACAAATTTTTTCTGATCTTTTGAGGAACTTCCTTTGATCATGGCATAATGTGCTTGTTGGAATCTTTGTGCTGTAGCGTGACTCTGATGGTAAGGGTCAAAATAAGTGAGGTTTATATTGAGCAGGGCTGGCTGTAATCAAGCCCGCTGTGTTCAATCAGCTGACTCTAATTATCCCTTTAATTGGGTTGATTTAACTAGGGGGCAATTACTTTTTCACACAGTGCCAGTTGGTGTTGGTTAACTTTTTTCATTAAATAAATGAAATAAGTAAAAAAAAAAAAAGTGTTATTTGTTCACTCAGGTTCCCTTTATCTAATATTATATTTTGTCTAAAGACCTGAAAACATCCAGTGTGACAAATATGCAATAATAGAGAAAATCAGGAAGGGGGCAAATACTTTTTCACGCCACTGTAAGCACACTAGAGCAGCGGCTCCAGCCAAGAGAAAGTGGAAGGGAGTGGGACAGCCAGTCAGCCACCCCAGCAGTATAGTTGCCAATGACCTAGTCTAGGGCTAATAACCTGTTAAGTGTATAACTGACCCGTAGCCCCCTTAGCCAGGGAGTGACAGTTAGCGTGGGATCCCTAGCATATAGGCTAGCTCGACTGCCCTTAGCCAATACCTGGAAGTGGCGCTTTAACATCCTCTTTCTATAATAGCTGCACTAGGAGAGCCAATAAATAAGGGGAAAACCTGGCTAAAGCTGGATTTACCTAGCTACATGAGGACCCTGAGGGATATCCTTCCTCCCACGGGCACTTGCTTTGGGTTCACCCTCCTCATTTCCTCGTTGGGTTGTTGTTGGCTTTGTTTTGCTATATGACCCCCTTTCACTGCTGGTCTGTGCAGCTCAGAAAATAATGTTGCCCTCAGTGGCTCTCCGCTTTTTCCCTGTCAAAGGTGTGTCATCTGGGCTGGCTGTTTTGTTTTTGGTGGTGTCCTATTCCTTGTCTCACTCTGGGTGGTGTTCTGTCTGTGATGTTTTCTCCTGTTCTGTATAAAAATTGTTAGTATGTGAAGCACATCCTCACGGTGCAATGAACTAATTTCAACAACAATAATACTCTCTGCTGATTGCAAGACAGTGTTTAACCACTGAGTACATCACCGAAAATACCCAGATCTGTTAGTAAAACTAATAAAAAGCAATTTGAACATTTACAAAAAGTTTACATTGTAAACAAGTATTGACTATAATGTGGAAGTATAATAAATGTGTGCGAACCAACACTTTGAAAGTGTATTTTTTAAACATAATCTCTAAAATTTCTAAGAAAAGGCAGTGGTAAAACAGTGTAATAAAAATTCTGAAGTGTTGGCAGTACTACTCCAATGTGCATCAAAAATAAATGAAGGAAATGCAGTGGTGAAGTGTGCAAGAAAACTTGTCAATTATTTGCAGTACTATTACAGTGTGCATCTAAACACAAAGATGATGCAGTGGTAAGGGAGTGTAACACACAATCAGGGTTCAACTACCGCATTCCCTCGCTATGGAACTCCCTCCCAGTTATAACATTCGTTGCTTCGCCTCCCTGTCGCACCTAAACTCCATGCTCCAAGATCATTTCGTCCCTACCTGTGCTTGTGTCTAGGAGCCTACCAACTACTAGGCAATCACTGGGAATGTTGGCACTTAGCAAATTTGTAATTCATCAGTATCTAACTATTGTCCACTTGCCTTATACTGTATCTCGTATGGCTCAAAACTGAATTTTGTTGTACACTTGCTATATGTAACTGTGCTACCAACTGCCACACTCAGTCCTGTATGTAGTGGTTTCTGAACCAAACGTTAGTGATCTTCCACAATGTATTCACTTGTCAATCTTGACTTCAGGTGTTTTCTCATACTGTACATACTGTGGTTACCAGTTTGTCTCTCTCAAGCTACCACTGACATGTAACCAGATCCTAATGTTAATATTTCTCCCACTATGTATTTTCTTGTCTATACTGTGTAAACTGTTCTTGTATGTTCTCCCCTCCCCCAGGACGCATCTGTAATCGAGCAGTACTCTGCTCAGTATGCCTTCCTGGCAAAACGCTTAAATAAATAAATATAAATGTAATAGAGTGCATTTACAGTGTGGACTGTAATAACACTGAAATGAGACTCAAGACTGCAATGTGCACTCCACTTCCCTCTGGGTGGCCACTTCCTTTGAGAATGATAAGTCTGTCTTTCCTACTGCTTTTACTTACTTAAAGATCTATGGATGGAATTCTGGGAGGCTAGAAATCAGCACAGTGAGAGAGAGGAATGGAGCATCTTTGAAAAGGTTTCTATATTCTGGGGCACTACGCACCTCAGAGGTAAGTTTGACTGGCTGTTCTTTTTTTTTTAAATATATTTATTATTTGTACTCTTACCTCCTCGGCTGGAGGTGTACCTATGGTTCCCCGTCAGCCTTTCGACCTTTGGCGCCCCACTGGCCACAGCTCCCATTCTCAACCTCCTTCCCCCTATACACACAGCCCAGGTCTCTACCCAGCGGGTACGTACCCTGCACACTGGGGAGTTCCTGGTGAGCCGGGCTGGGAGGGAGAATCCTGGTGCATCCAGTGTGGCGCTGGTGGGCCGAGGCCTCGTGCACCGGAGGATTCCTTTTTTGCACTTTTTTTCCCCCCTTCTCAATGCTGGCAGTGTGTGGGTGACATCTAGGATGTTGCAGCGGGTGCCCACATACTGCATGTCCCATATCTGCCCTACCATTCCACACGCTCCGTGCTACGGCGCACTGCTCCTCAGCCACCACCAGGAGCCAGTGCTGCAGCAGCTCCTGTCCCCCGCCCTCCCTAGGAGAGAACTGTCCTCTGGACACTCAATCCTCTCCTTGCCGGCTGACCCCCGACAACCCAAGCTCGCTCCTAACCCTGGGTCACCGGCATGGTTTGATGTATGGCGTCCAGCGTCTAAACCTTCTGTGCCACCGGGCCAGCTGATTGGCTGTTGTAATCCATTAGAAGAATAGCTACAGTGAGTAAATTTCCCATCCTCCTGAGGAGGTCGTAGAGTCAAAAACAGTGGGGGAATTCAAGAATGCATGGGATAGAAATAATGCAATTCTAGTGGGGGGTAGGAGGAAGTAGGCTGTTGGTTAACTAGGATCTGCAGCTTATCCGTTAGGTAGGGAAATGGGCAGATTAGGGCCAAGTGGTCCTTATCTGCCATCAAATTCTATGTTTCTATGTTGTTTTCATTGGAAGAACATTTAGGTTTCTAGTATTCAAAAAGATAGGAAATGATTGTTACATAGGTAACAGCCCTGTCAGCTTCCTTTCCATGCCAGTTGTGTATTCTGATATGCTTTGACCAATTTGCGATAACTATTCAAGCTATGGGGTGTCCTCAGACCTACACTCCCCTCACCAGCTGCTGTTCTTTTTCTCTTTATAATTCTAAGACATTCTGTGACATCAAAATCACCATTCTGTGCTATTCATCTGAATGCTCTGGAACAGTTATTGATGTCATAGAATGTTCAGACAGGATGAAAAGAGAGAACGCAGCAACTGCTGAGGAGAGAGGGATTCAGGGTAGTTAAAAGGAAACAAAATTAGATTTTTTATTTAACAGAAACAGGTCAAAACATATCAGAATGTTGGATAGACACTAAAGTGACAACAGGTGGGCATCTAGAGGTGTAAAAACTGTTTCCTACCACCTTTAATGGTTTCAGACATAGCCCTTTTTAAGGAAGTTGTGTCTTTGCAACCGGTAAAACTAGGAACTTATTTTTCATTTGATGTGCATGTTAGTAGTGAAATGTTTGAGCTACACTTTTTGTTCTACTTTAGATTGCCCCTTCTCTCCTGTTTTGTTACCTTTTTCCCCAATTTTGAGTCCGCTTTCCTATCAAGGTTGTGAAGGCAAAGAGAGCAGCCTTATCCAAGAGGGGTGGGTGCATATTAAGGAGTTTTCAGATAGGAAGTTGGGGGGAGGGAGGGAGGAGTAGACTACAACATCTCCAAATAGGGAACTTGGGAAGACTGAATTCTGTTTATTTTTTTTTTACTGTATGTTACTTTTTTGTTTGTATGTAAAGGGAGCATGCGCATGCAGAGTATTAAATGAATGGTACAGCTTAGCAAAATGCTATTCAAAGTGGGGTATGCTATCCATTTCCAGAAATGTGGAGCAGTAGACTGTTAACCATTTTTTGAAGGACTCCATGGCACAAGAGACTAATGATTAAAACTGTTTTTTTTATAATCACTCCATTGTCACAGTTGATCATCACTTTCTTGTATAAAACTGCTGATTGTTTCGGCTCATTTAATACCCTGGTATGTCTTTTTTATATGTGAACATGCAAATTCACCAGCAGAAGAAGGCCATACTGTCTGTCTAGTCTGCTTGATGTGGGCCCTCTGTTACATTGTTTCCAGTGGGTCACGCCCCTTAACTCTGACCTTCCCCATGACTTTCTTCCACCCTCTCTTGAATCTGTCTACCATCCTCTGGTTAACAACCATTGCTGGCAGTCTGTTCCACCCTGACACCACCTGCTCTGTAATGAAGTGTCTCCTCACCTCCTTGAGCCTCTTCCTGCTAGTTGTAGCTGTGCCCATCTGTGCTCTTGTTCTCATGCAAGGTAGCGGTTCTCAGCCAGTAGCTACCCTGCTTATGCCTTTGAGATACTTGAAGGTTTCAATCATGGCCCCCTTCTCCCTTCTGTCCTCCAGCAAGTACTTATTAATTAATTTAATTATGACTTTGTTAACCAGGTAAACTGCTCTGATCCAAAGGACTGTTTACAGGCACGACCTGGGCCAAAAGGCATGAGCATATAACAAAAATAACAGAAGACCAAAGTAAAAAACAACAGCTGGCAAAACAGCAATATACAATGCAAAGGCAAGACAATCAACAGTGATAAAAGTACAAATTAGCTATAAATACAGATGCGAGTCATAGGTAAGCAGACAGTGAGAACAAAAAATAATTTACAAGTACAGGCAACTTTGGGTAGACAAGAAGATTACCACGTTTACCCTCCCAAAACCTATCCAGACTGACTAGTATCCAAGCAAGATCTGGAAAGGAGTATAGGCGACAGGTCTGAGGAGAGCTGGGAAGAGGGTGTTACCTGAGCAGACAGGTGCAGCTATCCCTAGTGAGGAGCCAGGACTTAAAGTTAAGTTTAAAGGCGTGATGTTTGTTGGACGATCTGAGAGGGGCAGGCAGTACGGTTCAAAGAAGGGGACAGCAGACGATATTACTTTACCACCCAAACTTGTGGTGGTTTGCAGAGTCTCCAGGGGAGGGTCAAGAGAGGATTGGAGACTTCTCAGCATGGTGTGGCGCTTGAAGAAGGTGGATAGGGATGAAGCAGGGCTGCTCCTGATGTGAGTACCAGTGAGGCTGCTGAGGGTGAAGTCAAAGCGGCCTTGCAAGGAGAGTCAGTTTAGGGAGCAGTAAAGGTTGCAGTGATGTGTGGAGTAAGGGTCGGACAGGGCAAACAGACAAATGCTATTATATACAGTCACGAGTCTGGACTGAAGGGTGGAGGAGATACAAGTGTAGACTGGGGAACAGTAGTCCAAAATGGGGAGAAGGTTTCCTCTGGCAAAAGTCAGTCGAGCTTCCGCAGTCAGGATGGGTTTGATACGGTACACTGCAGCGAGTTTCTGATTTATTCTATGATCTACTGAGTTAATGTGGTCGATGAAGAAGAGGGTGGGGTTCAGCGTGATCCCCAGATATTTGAAGGAGTGGACGATTTCAAGGACAGGGCCACTAGAAGGGTAAATCAGGAGAGAAGACTTGGTTTTGTGAGATCTGGCAAGGTAAGGTTTAGACCCAAACAGCATTGCCTTGGTTTTTTTGGCATTAACCAGGATTTGACAAAAATGGTGAAGAGCAGGGAGCCCAGTATGGAGCTCTGGGGAACCCCAGTGGAGACAGGTAGGGCAGGAGAGGTGGCAGGGCCAATGCATATTAATTGGGAACAGTCAGTAAGGTAACTCAGAAATCAGTGTGTGGTTTCCTCGGAGGAGCCGATCAGGTTCATTCTGGAGAGGAGGAGAGTATGATTTACCAGATCAAAAGCCTTTGAAAGTGTCTACAAATACAACCCTTATAGCATGCCCTTGATCCATGTTGGTAAATATATGGTTGGTAAATAGCGCTAGGGCAGTTGTGGCGCTGTGGTGTCTGTGGAAGCCATGTTGCTGGCTGCATAAGATATCGTGCTTGGTGAGATACTCAGATAATTGTCAGTGCACCATTTATTTTATTTTTGAGGAGTTTACTGAGGTGGGGGAGAATAGATATTGGCCGGTAATTGTCAGAGGAGAGGGGGTCACCAATTTTGAAGATGGGAATTACCTTGGCTGATTTCCATGGGAGAGGCATTGAGGAGGTTGTCAATGCAAGATTGAAAATAAAGGTGAGGGGTTTTTCGATTGTTGGGGACACAGTTTTGAGGAACACAGGGAAGAGGTCATCTGAGCCTAGGCTACCCCGATTGGGAAGGCTCTGGAGGAGTTTAAGAGTGTCCATTGGCGAGATGATATTGAAATAGAAAGGGGGTGAGGGGGGTAGCAACAGGTGTAGGGGCAGAGACCGTAGGGGTAGAGGAAGGCCCTTGGTGAGGGTACTGACTTGTGGCAGGGTGGGCTGTGAGCCCGGCGACACCAGACTGCATGTTGGAGGGATTGCGGGTAAGGAGTTTGCTGATGAAGGCTAACAGATCAGTGAATTTAAGGTTAAAGGTGTTGGCAACCTCAGTGGGGTTAGTCAGGAGGCCAGATGGGGAACTTAGATGTACATTGGGGCTGTTGGTGCGAGGGATGAGAAGGAAGCTGATGGAGTTCCAGAATTTTCTGGGGTTACCAAAGCTTTCCCTCTGTAAGTGGGTGTAATAATCCAGTTTGAGGGTACAGGTCAAGTGCTTGCAGCGATTACGTAAGTACTGGTATTCATTCCACAGAGTGGGGGAAGGGGACAGTTTATGAGCAATCCACTTTCGGTCCTTCTCTTTTATGAGGGAAAGGAGTTCCTTGGTGATGCAATGGGTACCCCCGCCACAAACTCTTCTAGTAGTTACTGGGAAGTGATGGTCCTGTAGGTCCAGGAGAATGCTAGTAAAGTGAGTGACGGCAGTGGTTACATCTGAGAGTACTTATGGGCCCTCCCAGTTTAAGTCCCTAGCATCTTCAGGCAGTGTCAGGGTGGTTAAAATTGTGGAATGGCAGATATTGGGGGGCAGGAGGCCTTGGAGGACCAGGTGGCATAGGCAAGGGAGTGGTCACTTAACAAGTCCAATAGAGTACCTGCGTGAAGGATATGGTCCCCACGATTGGTTATCACCCAGTCGATTAAGGAGTGTGTAGAGGTCCAATGATTTAGTCGGTGGGGAGGGTGAGGATTAGTATCAGGTTGTGCTGCCTGAGCTGGTTAGCAAAGTCTTATCAAGGCTCCCCAGCCTGTCTTCATTCAGGCTGACTCTCCAAGTCAATGAGATGCTCCAAGAGTAGACTCCAGCCCTGATTTTGCAAAGGGAGGAGTTTATTGTGGCAAAACACAAAAAACAAACAGAACTGCACAAACAGCTGTCCCTGCGCGTTGAACTCTGACCAAGTTCTTCTCAGGGGGTGTGGCCAAAGGGGCTACACAAGCTCTATTTAATTCAAAATATTAAAGGCACAATAATTCATCTGACATCAAATAAAATAATACAATCTAGCCCCAATGTGCCACTAGCTGTGCAAGCTATCAGACAGCAGCCCTATAACAAGGACAAACTGCATCAAGTGACATAAAATATCTTTTTGAAAAGATAGGAAAATAAGGATGACTAATTTCAAGATAGTTCCATCCCAACAAGTTAATAACTTTTAAATATCAGAAAGTCAATAATTGAGTATACTGTATATCACCAATAAATATTTTAGAGCATAAACAAGGATGTTGGATCTTGCTTATAGTACTCGGGCTTCAAGTCAGGATCAGTAATCCTAATACATTTGTCTGCAAAAGAAGAATTAATATTAACAACAAGCAACTAGTATTTTCTAAATGTTCTTGCTATCACAAATTATAAATACAAACTATTAATAATACAAAGACTTACAGGTATTCTAACAAAGATGAAAATGAAGGAATACCAAAGATGACATAATATATGGAAACTTAAAGTACATGCAGAAGCGAACAGGAAAAGAAAGTGAGAGGGGAGGGATAGATCTTACTTCGAGAGGATCCCTGCAATAGGTCTTCACATATAGGACTGCACCCCCTGGCGTCAGGTTCCAATGGCAAACTTGTAGCTAGCAATCATCAGTGGGGACCGCCTCGATGTCAGGTGATGTGACGTCAGGCCGACTACAAAAGGGGGTGTTCCCATGCCCGCCCTCCAGTTCTTTCCCGCCGTCGCCTCAGTTCATTCGGCTCTCATGTAAGAACAGCGATCAAACACCCGCATGTCATTCGAAGTTTTTTCTGCTTCTAAAATCGTTTTCTTCAAGCATCCAACCAAGTGTATGTCGGCTCGCCCTAAAAAAAAAGTGCTCTAAGTGCGGAGCACAAATCCCGCATGGGGATGATCATTCCCACTGCCTCCTATGTCTAGGCCCCAAGTACAACTCGGACGAGTGTGCCATCTGTCTGGCCTTTAACCAAGCTACCCAGAGCAGATGCAGGTGGACCCTCGAGGCCCACCTTCTTACCCGACGGCTGACGTTGATGGAAAAGGAGCTTCAGGAGTTAAGGGAAAGGTCGTCATCGCCGGCCCCGAGGAAAAAGAAGAAAGATAAGGAGACGTGCCGGGTGAGGAGTCCATCGCCACGTGGAAGGCCTGCTTCCTCGAAAACCGTGAAGACTTCTTCAGGTACCCCATCCGCTTCTTTGGGCTGGGCACCTTCTCCTCCTCCTGCGGAGGTGAGCGGGCAGCCAGGAGTAGCCTCTCTCGAGGTGTCTGTTGCATCTCCTCCACCCAGCACTTCTGATAAGTTGCCCTCCGATCCTGTCGACGGGTGCATGGCTGTGACCATTAAGCCTAGCGGCGGTAGCCCCTCGACTACTGCTAGCCCGGTCAAGTCCGATAAGTCAGGCGACGGACCTTCCGTCATCCGCCGGACTCTCTGTCTCACCCATCGGTCTCCTGTGAGAACCCCGACGTCGGCTCGAGCGTGCTGCCAGGAGACTCCTCATCCCTTCGGGTACTCCATCCCAGGGATTCACTACCCGATCCTGATTTGTCTTTACCCTCAGGATCGTTTTTGGACCTTTCGCTGGGGTCTCTTCCCGAGTTACCCCCATCGCCTGGTCTTTTGCCACCCCTGGATAGGAGTCTGTCACTGGCCCAGGATCCTATTATGGAGCCTCTTCCTTCGGGACCTTCAGGGGCCCTTCCTGATCCCACGCCACCTTGTGGCCCTCAGGCACCTCCCCCAGTAGGTCTAGCAGAACCTCCAAGCGGTTTTCCGGGACCAGACCCCCATTTTCCGCTGCCGGATGTGCCTCCGTCGGCACCTCATTACCCGACACCAGGCCCTGTGCAGCCGACGCCAAGATACCCAATTCCGGGATACCCTGGGTATCCTCTCTGTGGTTTCAATATGGGATTGCCAGGATTCCAGTATCCTCCTTGGCAACATCCCCAATACCCAGGCTACCAGCCTCCTCCTCCTCCTCCCCTTCCTCCACCGCTAATCGATCGGGATGCAATCCCGGCATGGTGGCAGGATGCCAGGACCCAGCTTCTCACAGAACTACAGCATCCGGTGGGTGACATTCCCCTGCCCAGGGCACCTGCCCCACTGATTCCCTCCGGACGAGCTTCAGGTTCCCTGCCGGTGGGCTCCTCTGGGGTGGACCCGTCCATCCCCAGCGGTTCAGAACCTTCAGACTCTAACATCGACTCGGATCCTTCGGACACTCGGTCTCCAGTTGAGGTCCCACCTAAGGAATCTCCTGAATCACCCCCAGAAGACCCCTCCTTTGGTGACCTTCTGAGGACTATTCAGGCAGCAGGAGGCTGGTCTTCTAAAGAAGTGGATTGCCAGTGCAAGAGACTGGCAGAACACTTAGATCTGGCCACTACAGACCCTGTCCCAATCCCTCCCTGGATGGGTCCTTATGAGGATCTGGTCACCACCATCTGGCAGCAGCTCTCCTCTAGCCCAGCTGTGTCCAGAAAGGCCGATGACACTTTCCCCGGAAGAGATTCCACATCTAATGTCTCATCCGAAGGCCGACTCAGTGGTCATTACGGCCGCTCATGACCGGTCGGCACAACCCAAGCATTTGAGCTCCTCGCCTCCCTATAAGGACTCAAATCAATTGGACCAGTTTGGCAGGAAGATATATTCCTCTACTTCCTGTGCCATCCGGTCCCTTAACTATGTATCACACATGGTGGCCTTCCAGAAGGCTTCCCTCTCGGGGCTCGAGAGGGACCTCCAAGAGGTCCAGGATGAGACGCTCAGAAACAAGCAACCGGACAAGGTCTATATGAGCAAGTCTTCATTTCGTCATGGCCTTCAGGCAATGTACGATTCGGTAGACACAGTGGCTAGGGCTGCCACTACGGGGATCTGCATCCGACGTCTTTCCTGGCTCAAGTTCGTAGATTTGGCACAGGACGTCCAGTCTTCCCTCCTGGATGCCCCTTTAAGGGGTTCTGTCCTTTTTGGTGGCAATGCCAAGGATGTAATAACTGGGCTGCAGGAGAGCGGATGCTCACTGCAGGACGTACGCTCTATGTATAGGATGGGGCAAAAGAAACAGTCTTTTCGCCGTCAAAGATGATGGAATAGGACCCAGGGCAAGCGTCAGGGCAAACAACGAGCCCCTGGATCTGGAGCCCAAACCCCTCAGTCAAAATTTCCCAAGCCTGCCTCTGGGGCCAAAGCTCCTCTTCCCTTGGCATCCTGACTCCTTCCCCCTCCTCCCGTTACCTCCAGTCATCAAGGAGGAACCGGTAGGATGGAGGTTCGGCCTCCACCTGGTGGGTGGAGGGTCATCACCGCAGATCTGTGGGTTCTACAACTCATTCAATGAGGTCACGCGATAGAGTTTACGAAGATTCCTGCTCCTCACCCTCCAGGATGGTCTTTTTATCCAAGAGATCAGATCCCCATAGTCTTCCAGGAGATTCAGGCCCTCCTGTAAAAAGTGGCCATAGAACCCGTCCCTCAAGACCAAATAGGAAGGGGATTTTACTCCCACTTCTTCCTAGTACCAAAGAAGACTGGAGATCTGAGGCCAATCCTGGATCTCAGCATGCTCAACCTCTTTGTCGAGTACAAGAGATTTTGCATGCTGACCCTTCAGGGTCTTTTTCCCCTGCTCCAATCAAACTCTTGTCTGTGCTTCCTGGATATGCAGGATGCTTACCTACATACCCCCATCTTCCCGGCCCACCGGCGCTTCCTTCGTTTGTCCTTCCAGGAAAACCATTTTCAGTTCCGAGCCCTACCCTTTGGCCTTTCCTCTGCTCCCTGGGTTTTCACCAAGTGCTTAGCGGTGGTTGTGGGCTTTCTATGCCGCAAGGGCATTTACGTGTTCCCGTATCTGGATGAATGGTTCTTCTCTGCACCCTCTCCAGACAGCCTGAAAGAGTCTCTCTCTTTCACTCTGGACTTGTTTGTCCAGCTGGGTGTCACAGTCAGTTTACCCAAGTCCCAGCTAGTACCCTTCCAGCTCCTCCAATTTATTGAAGCAGTACTAGACACAGTTCAGAGCAAGGCTTTTCTACCATTATATTGAGCCAAGACTTTAGTTTCTAAAGCCACCCTGGTGGCCCAGGCCCGATGGATCCTAGAACACGCTGTGCTCCGCCTCCTGGGACTTCCAGCAACGGCCATCTTGAAGGTTCCCCTGGCCAGACTACATATGAGGGTCACCCAGTGGTCTCTTTGAGTCCAATGGGACAGAGGGCGGACGACATGAACTAATGGGTCATGATCTCCAACAGCCTCCAGAAAGATCTTTGCTGGTGGCAAGATCTTTCCAGTCTCCTAGTGGGAGCTCCCTTTCACTACCCAACCCCACCCAGATCCTCACCTCGGACGCGTCGGATGTGGGTTGGGGAGCACATCTGGGGGACCACAAGACACAAGGGTCTTGGTCCGCTCTGGAGCTTCTACCATGCATCAACGTTCTGGAGACAAGATCAGTCCTCTATGCTCTCCAGGTGTTCCAGTCACTTCTCCTACCAGGATCACTTCTCATCCAGACGGACAGTATGTCCACAGTCTGGTACATCAGCAAACAGGGAGGAACACGCTCGTACCCTCTCTGCAGGGAAGCAATGAGAGTTTGGTACTGGGTGATTCAGCACGGCCTTTTCCTGACAGCAGTCCACGTCCCACCCGTAAGCAATGTCCTGGCGGACAGTCTCAGTCGATTAGTGGTGCAGGCTCACGAGTGGGAGTTTAAAGCAGGAGGTGATCGAAGACCTTTTTCTTTGATGGGGTCGGTCGGAAGTAGATCTAGTCGCCTCCCCATTCAATGCAAAACTACCCATCTTTTGCTCGCTTGTTCCCAGGTGTGATGCTTTTTGGCGAGATGCACTGTCTCTGTCTTGGAAAGGGAGGTTTCTATACGATTTTCCTCCCTTTCCTCTCATTCAGAAGGTTCTGGTGAAACTTCAGGCAGAAGGAGTACACTTGATTCTGATTGCCCCATTGTGGCCCCGTCAGATTTGGTTCCCACTGTTACAACAGCTGGTGCTAGAACCTCCAATACTCCTGCCATTGTCTCACAACCTTCTGACACAGGAGCAGGGCACCCTGGTGCATCTGAGCCTTCAGTCGCTCCACCTTCATGCGTGGCACCTATGGACATAGTGGCTTCCCGCTATGGAGTTTGCTCCCCGGTTGTTCATATCTTGGTGGAAGCCAGAAAACCATCTACCAGATCCACCTACACCATGAAGTGGAAAAGATTTTCGATTTGGGCCTTAGCCAGGAGCTTAGATCCCTTTTCGTGCTCGATCGCCCAGGTGTTAAGAGTACTTCACACATTTATCAGAGATGGGCCTTAGTTATTCCTCCATCAAGGTCCATCTGTCTGCGGTGTCGGCCTACCACCTCCCAGTGGCGGGCAAAACTCTGGCTCAACTGGAGGTCACCAACACCTTTTTGAAAGGTATCCTCCATTTAAAACCTCTGTCCTCCCTGGGACCTTAACTTTATGTTAGAAAAACTTACCTTGCCCCCCTTTGAACCGGCTTCAAATTGTGACATGCGCTTCCTTTCTTGAAAGACTTTATTTCTAGTCGCAGTAACTTCGGCCCGAAGGGTTTCAGAACTTCAGGCGTTCTTCTGCAAGGAACCATATTTGATTTTTCATAGGGACAGAGTTGTCCTTAGCACTAACCCATCATTCCTTCTAAAGGTGGTTTCGGAAACCACTGTCAATCAGAGTGTGGAATTGCCGGTCTATTACCCTCAGCATTCTAACGGGGGAGTATCTTTTGCACCTCTTAGATGTGCACCGTATCTTGAGGTATTACACAAACTGGACTAAAGAGGTCCGTAAGTCCAATCAGCTTTTTGTGGTCTTTGCACCCCCAGTGCCAGGGTAAGGCCATTTCAAAACAGACTGCTAGCTGCATCCACTTCACTTATCAAAAACATGGAAAGTCCCTTCCGGGGGCTGTTAAAGGTCACTCCACTCAGAGTGTTGCTACCTGTACCGCCTTTTTCAGGAATGTGTCCAAGGCAGAGATTTGTGCAGCGGCCACGTGGTCATCTGTCTACACCTTCACTAACCACTACAGTCTGGACATTGCCTCTAGGTGCAGGACCGGTTTCGGCCTTGCGGTCCTACAAGGTCTTTTGTCATAAGACAGTACTCAGTTTGGCAAACAATTCCTCCTCCCTGAACTTTTTCTCTGAATTTTTTCTTTTGGACTGCTAGGTATTCAGTCCTATAAGTGAAGACCTACTGCAGGAACCCTCTCTAAGTAAGATATTGCAGTTACGTAAGAACTAACCGTAACAGTAGATCTTCGAGAGAGGTTCCTGTAGTAGGTCTAGTTTGCCACCCACCTTCCCCCAGCTCCGGGAATGTTTCTTTATTTTCATACTGCCTAGCCCTTGGGTCTAGATAGGAAGCAGGGTCCCAGGAGTTATCACTCCTTCCTTTCTACTTACCTTTCTTTAGGTCTCGGCGGAAAAAGAACTGGAGGCGTGATCGGGACGCCCTTTTCTATAGTCGGCCTGGCGTCAGTCACCTGGCGTTAGTGGCAGTCCCTGCTGATGATTGCTAGCTACAAGTTTGCCACTGGAACCTGACGCCAGAGGGCGCAGTCCTATATTTGAAGACCTACTGCAGGAACCTCTCTCGAAGATCTGCTGTTACAGTAAGTTCTTACGTAACTGCAGTTTTTCAATTATGTCTCCTCTCTTCTATCCTTCAGCAAGTACTTATCAAGGCTTCTTAGTTTATCTTCTTATAGGCTGCCCTGCTGATATTGAATCATCTTCGTTGCCCTTCTCTGTACTGCCTCAAGATGATTTACTTCCTTTTTCAGGTAGGGACTCCAGTACTGCGCACAGTACTCCATGTATGGCCATACTACGGATCTGTACAGCGACAGGATCACCTCTTTCTTACTGCTTGTGAACCCTCTAGCTGTGCACACCATCATCCTGTTTGCCTTCGCTGCTGCCTTCCTGCAACGTTTTTCATTAGGGTTGCTGCATGTATCCTGATATGCATCAGATTATGTAAACAGGATTTTAAATTAATGCTTATACGGTGCTCAGAGCTTTGGATGAGCACCTAACAAGTAAATTTGCCTTGCATAGCACAAACTGCTTAAGGATACTGGTTATAGCTACCACCAGATCCTTTTCCTCCCTTGGACACTCTGACATTTACTCCCCCACAACCCAAGCCAGTGTATAGCTCTCAGGTTCTTGCATCAGATGTGCATGGCTTTGTGCTTTTTTGAGTTGAACCCCCAGTTGCCAGATCACCTATCAAGTTTTGCAAGGTCTTCTGTAAGGTCCCTGACCCTCTCTTCATTGTCCATCCTCCCACAGAGTTTGTGGTTGTCCGCAAAGAGAAATGTCTTGCACCTAATGCCTTCTAGGTGATTTATAAACACATTAAACAACACAGGTCCAAGCACTGACCATTGTGGGACCCCGCTGGTAACTTCCTTTATCCTGATGGTCAAGGAACTACCCACCACGGGCCATTGTCTTTTGAGGCTCTACCCCAAATTATGTTGGAGTCCTTGGAAGTTCCTTTGGAGCCAGTTCAAAAAAAGGGCCAAATATCCAGTTACTGACATCCTGTATTAGGATGGTTCCCCTGGCGTTGCCTTTTCCATGGCTGAGGCCATTATGGGACTGACTCTGGAGCTTTGGCAGCATCTATCCTCCTGGCCGGCATCCTCTGCCTGTATGGTCTGCAAATATGAGGACCCTACTGGCTCCTTGCCTGGATTCTCCAGCCACCCCTCAGCTGAGGGTCTGGTCTCCAGTTCTGTTTTCCAGAAATCCAACAATACCGGGGATGTGGACAAGTCCTTGGACTAGGAGTCAAAGAAGACTGACCATGCAGCGAAGCAAGTTAACATTGCGTTCTTCCTTGGTCTTCACCAGGTGAGCTACGCCTTGATGATGGCCTGCTTCGGTCATTCTCTGCTGGGCTGCTTGACACTGTCCTCTCTTATCTGCCTGCCAACAAGTAGTTGCCCGTCAAGGTCTCCGACACCAAGGTCAAGGACTGGCTAAGGTATCCCATGAAAAGGGCGAGCGCAAAAGGGCAAAAACAAAAAATGGCAATGGCAAAACATACGGCTGAAGGTGACCAGGAAAAACAGCGACCTACAGCTTTCTCCCCTCCCAAGTTGCATCATCCCCCAAGAGTTGGCTATCTACAATATAATGAGGAGGGTGCAAGGGGCAAATCCACCTACAGAAACTATTTGCAGCAGTGTTGTCAGCGTTTCGTCGATCGCTGTTATTTCCTAGTCGCTCTTTGTGTCTGTGCTGTTTTACCATCGCTTTTTTTGGATTTGCCCCTTTGACATGGAACCCTGGCTAAACTCCAGCTCCATATGGCCCTGGACATTGGCAATGTTTGTGCCCATGCCATGGCAGTTTTCATTGCGATGCATCACAAGCCTGGCTGAGTATTTCCACCTGTACGGTGGACACTAAGTACAAGCTGGCCAATGTCCCTTTTCTGGGCACCTACCTTTTCATCCCTAGGGTGGCGGGGCATCTCACCTGAACTGAGAAGTCCAGTGCCACCCTGGATTCTGTGGCTTCATCCCAGAAGGACCAAAAAGGCAAAACAACAAAAGGAAAAGGCCTTTCAATTTCAGCCCTTTAAGCCACAGCAGTCCCAGCAGCAAGAGCCCCAAGCAGGGGCAAGTCTAAGCCTGGCTCCCCAAGGCCAAGTTCTCTGGTCAGGGACCCATAAAAGGTGGAGGCTGGGGAAGTGGTGCCCTCTGGTCTCAGTGACTGGTGCCTCCTCCAAATCTGCCTAGTGAGAGGTCAGGGGGGTGCTTCCCTCCCGCCTGTCCAGTCCCTGACTCAGCTCCTGGTGGGGGGTGGGCTTTACCACTTCTGACCTTACAGGTCCATCATTACTATGGACAAGTGGGTCCTTGGAGTGGTCAGCAGAGGGCTGCCTCTCAATTTTGAGGCTCTCCCTCCTTACTGATCCCATGATCCGTGGGAATCCCCTCCTGCCTGCTCTCGGTGTCCACTCCTTCGGGCCGTCCATCCTATCACAGCCCCTTGACCTCGGGATCTGCCCCTAGTGTGCTTCTCCTCCTGTCTCCTGCCTGCACATTGGGGTCTGTCCCGATAATTAGTGGTGGACTGAATAGCTCGGGGCAGCCATCATCTAGGACTGCTGAGGGAGATTTTTTCAGTTTTTCTGTGTCCCCTGTTTTCCCGGCCCCCTGGGACGCCAGCGTGAGGATGTAAATCCAGAGAGGTGACGTGCTGATGCACGTCTCTCCCAAGTGCCTAACTGTGTTCCCACTTCCCGGCTCTGATGAACGGAGCTGCCAGCCCCTCGAGACCAACCGGTTCTCTCAGGACATCAGGCGCATGAAGTGCCCCTGGTATCCCTCTCCAAGGGAGGAGAGCATCCGTTGGGACGCTCAATCCTCCTTCCCCCGACCGACCCCCGCCGACCCGAGTCCGTTCCCAAACCCGGGTCGCCGGTGTGACTCGAGGTGTGGCATCCAGCGCCTCAACCCTCAGCGCCACCGGGCTGGCTAATCTATGGGAATCCTTGGTGTCACAGGACATGCTGCCTGCCTTCATTGAGGCGTTGCTCAGTTCCTCGCCAGAGGAGCCATAGCCCATGTCCCAGACAACCTAGCAAGTCAGAGGCATGTGTCCAGGTACTTTCGGCTCCCAAAATGGATTGCAGCTGGTGTCCCACACTGGATCTTCACCATCTGAATCAGTTTCTAAGGAAGCACAAGCTCAGGATGGTCACACTGAGCCAGATCATAGCCTTCTCTAGGGTAGGGCATGTGATTCTGAACCCTGGACCTCCGGGATGAGTTCTTCCACATCCCAGTCCATCCGTTTCACTGGCAGTACCTTTGGTTCCATGCAGAAGGGGTGCTCTATCAGTTCCATGTCATGCCATTCGGCCTCTCTTTGGCGCCCAGGGTCTTCACCAAGTGCATGGCAGTAGTGGCAGCTTTCCTGCAGTGCCAGCAGATCAGAGTTTATCCCTACCTGGATGACTGACTGACAGCCAAGCCATCCAGGGAGGCAGTGGAGCTGTCCAGGGATCTGGCCCTTCAGACCTGCAGAGACTTGGGTCTTTTGATCAACCCGGCCAAGTCCAAACTGACCCCCTCACAGGTTATCCACTTCATTGGGGCAGAACTAGACTCCCTACTGGCCAAGGCCTCTCTACCTGCAGACTGGGCACTGGATCTTACCTCCTTTTTTCCAGTCTTTTCAATTTGGGCACTCGCGCCCAGCTTGGGACTTCTTGAGGTTGCTAGGATACAATGCATGTTGCACCAGCGTGGTCTGGTGGGCCTGCCTGAAGATGTGCCACCTGCAGTGGGAGTTGGGCCACCAGTGGTCCCAGCACCTAGGACACCTGGACCAGCCGATGTGGAATGCCATCCAACAGTGGCTGATCCCAGAACATCTGGAGGAAGGACTCAGGTTTGCCCGCCCAGAACCGACTGTCACCCTCACTGCAGACCCATCTCTAGTGGGGTAGGAGCCAGGGCTTGACAAATTTTAAAATTAGGTACTTGTCCACGGACAAGTGGCTAGTCAAAATGTAGTTGTCCCAGTGCTTGAGTTGGTAGTCCAGCTATAAAATGGCATGTTTTCAGTGGGAAGTATAAAAATACAGAAAACTTAAATGGATTTAATGTAGTATCAGTTATTTAGTGTTGTAATAGACAATAAGGAGAATAATATGAATTATTTGTTTTTGTCAGGATGGGGAGGATTGTGCCAGAATTAGCACATGGCGCCAGCAGCACAGTTAGTGATATTGGAATATTGTTGTACACAATAAAAGTTTATTTTATGTTATCTTTACGCGTGTGTGTGTGTGTACTTTTTTACCTTAAGGTTAGGTTAAACTGCTGTGCTTATGCTTACAACACTACAAGAGGGCCTGGGTGATGGGTCTCGGTGATGGGTCTCGTGAGTGGGTGGCAAGGACGGAGCAGGTGGGAGTAGGAGTGGGAGCTCAGCCAACTAGTAGCACTCCGCAGTTGTTCACTTATCACTTCCCTAAGTTCCTCTGCCATTAGTCAGGGCAGGTTAGGTCTCACAGCCACAGACACACCTCCACCAAACGGTTTATTTCTTTTTTTCTGTAGCACAAAAATGTTTTTCTGAATGTTCCCCTTTGTATTGCTTATTTCTAATAAGTTTGCAGTTGTTCCCCAAGTTCCTCTACCTTCTCAGGGCAAATTAGGTCTCACGGCTACACATACACACACCTTCAGTTCACAAAAGTAGGGTAGGTAGCTAGCTAGCAGCTAGTGTTTTTTTTTTCTGTAGCACAGAAAAGTTTCTCCCCCTTTATAGTTTATTTTATTTCTAATAAGTTTTTTGGGGGGTTAATAGCTTTCTTTATTTCTTCTTGTCTTTCACAAGCCACCCAGCTGTAGTACACTGGGCTTAGAGTTGGACAGGTCACCCTGACCCCTTCATTCCTTTCCACATGACACCTCTCACTCTCCCAACACAGTCCACGCAGAGTAAGGCTCCTCTTATTTAACTTTCTTTAGAATCCTTTACTAGCTTTCTGATTTTTTTTTTTTAATGTATAGATAGCTTTTTTATTTATGTGTCTTTGACTGACAAGCCAGTTGCCCACAAGACAATGGGTAGGACACAGGTCACCCAGTCTTGTTTTGATCTTATTTTCTTTTTCATTAATTAATTTGGGCAATTAGTTGTCCTTCTCGGCTTCTGCCCTTTCATTTTTGCCAGGAAGCTTAGCTAAACACTTGCTGTTACTTAGGCAACACACAATGCCGCCCCACAGTCCCGCACACAACTGTTACTCTCTTGAGGCTTGAGGCTGACAGTAGTCCTGTTTGTATTTGTGTTCAGGCAGTTATGTTATTATTACTCTACTGCCCTAACCCTTTTACTCTGTGTTTGTTTATGTAGTTAGTCAGACCAGTTATCAGTGCACTCACAAGAGGTAGAGGTCAGGACAGGTAGGTTATAGTACTAGTGCTAGGTAGGTAGACACTGGGCTGCTGATATTTTCTTTAGGCAGCTTAGCTTTAGTAGTTAAATACACTTCTGAAGTTTAATTAGGCAACAGCAGAACTAGAAATCATCAGTGTCTTGCAATGCAGTGCTCTCAGCTCTCCTCTCTGTTACACTTTTTCAGAGTTCCTCCTGCTCCACCCACCTTTTCAGTTACTTTGTTAAATACAGTATATTGCCCAAGTGCCCACACACTCCCCAGCAGGCACACAAATCCCCTTCAGTTGATTTTTTTTTTTTCAGTTATACAAGCTTTTTTGTATCTGTCAGTGAAACAGTGTCAGTAATCAGTTAGTTCATTCAGTCTTCTGTCTCTGATTATGTGGTGGCTAAAGTTGTCTTTCTTTAGCAAAGTCCTCCTGACCTCGTCTGGCTTCTTTTTACTGCCTGTCTGCCACAGTCCCTTTATTTTACCAGTGCTGTTTTTGTGAGAATTGGCAGGCAGCAGTGGTAAAGTTGGCAAGGCAACTGGCAGGGAGATTAGATTTTCTTTAGCTTGGACACGCTCTCCCCGACTCCCCATCCGTTCACCACGTGGTCACAAAGGCTCCCGAAGGACAGAGTCGCTAGGTTATCTTTTTCTTTTCTGAAATGCAAGGGAGTTAGATCCGGAGTTTAAAAATAGAGGGACACAGCCAGGGAAGCAGCAGTTCAGGCAGCAAAATCACCAACTGCTCACGATCCGCAGCGGCTCCCGCTCTGCCTCTCAGACTGTCTTCCCCTACCATGTTGTTGCTCCCGACCCTCACAAGCCTGTCTCCCCGGCTACTGCTTGCACTGGCAGACTTCAGTGTGTGTTTTTTTTCTTTTTTTAAACTGAGTCAGTTCCTAGTAAGATCTAGTACAGTTTAGTACTACAAGTTGGTGACTCCCACTCCTCTGAATGCAGCCCAGAAAACGCAACACACTCTACACTGCTCCTGCAGCACGCGCGTCCTTTCTCTCAGAAAACTGTAGAGAAAGTGAGCAAGCATGCTGCAGTCAGTCCTGCCAAGTTGCCACTGCCACCAGTGAATGTGCTTTACCTCGTCTGGGATCCATAATGATTCGCTGCCATGCATGCCAGTCCTGTGACTGGCTCCGCCTGATTAACCCTGTGGCTACTGCTCACTCCCGTTCCATCCATGCTCACTCACTGAAGCAGGGGGAAGTCACACGAATGCCGCTCTGGTTGGTCACATGACCACAGGAATGGCCCGACGCAAGTAGCCTTCTGGAAGAAGCTGGCACTGCAGGCATTTCCAGGCATTTTTTTTAAGTTTTAAATGGGTACTTGTCTGTGGGAGGTTAAAGGGGTATTTGTCCACGGACAAGCAGCACTTGTCCAAGTTCTTGTCCCAGAGGGAAAACTTGTAGCCCAGGACGTCGGGCTGTAGGATTTATCAAGCCCTGGTAGGAGCGCAGAATCCATGGGTTCTGGTCACCCAGGGAGTTCCATCACCTCATCAACCTACTGGAGCTCTGTGCAGTGTGGCTGGCTCTGACGGAATTTGCTCCTCTAGTCAAAGGTCTGGTCATCCAAGTCTAGACAGACAGCACCACAACCATGTTCTACCTCAACAGGCAGGATGGCACATACTCCCTTCCATTGTATTGGGAGGTCCTTTGCTCCTGGATCCTTGTGCACAGACTGGGTGCAGATCTCCTGGCAGTTCATGTCGTAGGAGCAGACAGTCAGCTGGCAGGCACTCTTAGCTGGCTGGGCAAGACATGATACGAGTGGTCTCTGCATCAGGAGGGCAAGCAACCTGTTCTACTGATGGGGCACCCCTCTGGTGGACCTGTTTGCCTCCTGGGAGAATGCAAAACTGAGGCTCTTTTGTGCTTGCCCCCACAGTCTGGGACACTGATGGTGAATGCCCTTGTGAGGTCCTGGACCCCAGGCCTTCTTGTATGCCTTTCCTTCTTTTTCCGTGATCCACAAGGGTGGTGGTCAGGGTTCGGAGGGACAAGGTGCAGATGATCCTTATAGCTCCAGACTAGCCTTGGCAGTTCTGGTACATGAATCTCCTCAGCCTCAGTAGCAGACTACTGTGGCGGTTGCCTGTTCACCTGGATCTGCTGACCTATCAACAGGGGACGGTCCTGCACCAGGACCTTAAGTCCCTGCCCCTCACAGATTGGTTCCTGAACTGCTAGAGTTCCTGGCTCCGGGTCTTTCGGAGAATGTGCTTCAAGCTGTGGAGGCCTACCGAAAAGAGTCGATGCACCAGTGTTATACCTTCAAAAGGAGAAGATTTTCCATTTGGTGTCAGGGCCAGGAGCTTGATCCCCCGGCCTGCTCTGTGGCTAGCATCTTGGAATACATCTGGCACTTGTTCAAGCTAGGACTATGTTCGACAACCCTTAAGTGGCACCTGGCAGCTATTCTGCATACCGGGTGTGGGCTGTTATGCTGATGGTGGTGCAGGGGAAGGTGGTCAGGCGCTTTTTCAAGGGCCATCCAACCAGTGTGTGAGCCACCACCACCTTGCGACTTACTGCTGGTATTGGTACTGGCAGTGCTCATGGGCAAGCTTTTTGAGCCTATGCATAGGTGTGATTTCACACCTGTTGTGGAAGATGGTCTTCTTGGTGGTCATCCCATCAGCCAGAAGGATTAGTGAGCTCCAGGTGCTCTCCATGGAATCTCTCTCTTTCTGGTCTTCCACAAGGACAAGGAATCCTTCACCCCCTCCTGATGTTCCTCCTGAAGGCTGTCTCAGAGTTCCACCTTAACCAGGTGATGAACCTCCCAGTCTACTTTACCAACCCATCTTCGGAGGCTGAACGTATGCTTCACTCCTTGGACCTGCAGTGGGCGCTTTCCTATTATGTGTAGTACATGGCTGGAGTCTGAAGTGAGGCTCACCAGCTCCGTGTTATTTATGCTGAAGCTGCACCTGGCAGGCCAGCAGGTAAGAGGATGATTGGCAGGTGGATCTCGTCCTGCATTGGCCTGTGTTATAGATTGGCTGGTAGGGAGCCTCCCATAGGGCTTAGAGCTCATTCCACCAGATATACTGCTGCCTCAGTGGCTGCTTTCAGAGACATCCCTATCCAGGGGATCTGCAGTGCTGCCACCTGGAAAACTGCACACATCTTCATTACAGCATTGACCTTGAGTCTCGCTGGGATGCTGCTTTTGGGACCTCAGTTCTCCAATTTCTGTTTGCCAAGTAGGAGTGCGCACCTTGCCCCCTCTTCCCGGAGAGCTGCTGGAAGTCTGCCAATGTGTGGATAAGTGAACTATATCCACGCCCCTGGAAAAATGGATTATCTGTAACCATAGTAGTTCTATGAGTGGTGTATGGTTCATATCCACACCACCCACCCAGCCTCCCCTGTCAAGCTGCACACAGATCCCTGCTCCCAACGTGCAAGATCTCACAACACTGGGCAGAACCGAGGGATACACCACCTAGGTGGTGGGAGGAGCTTTGCATAACAACATTCAGTGTGTGGATGTGAACCATATACCACTCCTAGAACTACGGTTACAGGTGTGTAACCTGTTTTTTCAGTCACCATGACATTGTTCATAGACTATCCTAGCTTCATGCTGTGATGCCCGACCTCCTTATTTAATTTTCCACAAGGGCAGGGTGTCTTTGTGGGACCAGTTCTCATTTTCTACCAATGGTGCTTTCAGATTTTACATTGAATTAGACCATGCACCTTCCTGTGTATTATACAGAGCATGCTAACAAGGGTGAGGCATTGCTCCATACAGTTGATGTACATAGAACATTGCCCTTTGGCTTATCTTCAATGCCGCAAATATTTACCAAATGCTTTGCAGTAGTGGCAGAAGCCCTCCAGAGGGATGGGCTGTAGGTATTCCCTTATCTGGACAATTGGCTACTTAAGGCCCCATCCAGGGAAGCCATTTTGCACACTCAGTCCCTAATGAGACAGTTGTCCAAGAAATTGGGTGTTCCATTGAATGAGCCCAAATCAGTCCTTGTCCCCTTGTCAGCACCTCCAGCATACTGGAGCAGTTCTGGACATGGCAGTGGCAAGTGCTTTCCTGCCTGTTACAGCCAAGATTTGACTGGATCATGTAACATTACTTACCAGACAAGCTGATGTAATTAGTTTCAGGCACATGCTACTGTATATAGAGCACTGCTCATATACTCGGAAATTCTGTGGAAGGAGTTCAGTATTGATGTTGCTGGTGCTGAGTCTATGTTTGGAGAAGTTAGGGATGCTTTATGAAATCTGAGACGCTATAAAGGACAGAGAGCTCAGTGCTGTTTACATATGCCCACAAAGTAGATCTGTGATTTTTCCTCATATTTTAAGGAATATATGTAAGTTTACCTTGGCCTAAGTAGTTATGATGCTGTATGATTTTGAAATACTTGGGACTGGAGGAGTCAAAGCCAATTGCCTCTAAATAGAGAGGAGCCAGGGTTCTATAGTGATGCCACAGCTTTGGAGATTTTTAGCCTCTGTTAGGTGAGCATGTATACCCCATCAGTAAATAAATTGTTTGTTTTATTATAACCATTGAGCTTAAAGCTCATTTACAGTGGTGACCTCATTCACACAAAATTACAAAAACACATCAGTTAGTTTCATACAACAATTACAAAATTACGAGTTCATATTCACTAAATAAATACACATCATCAATTGAAACATTTACAAGCATCTAAGTTCAGTAAATGCCCCGGGACATTAAAACTAACTGAGAAATCAATGATATTAAGTCTGATAAGAGTCCTTCTTTTCCAGTCCCTACCCTGTTTAACATAATTATTGCCACTATGAAAGTAACAGGGAAAAACTGGATGTAAGTACGCTGACAACTGTAAACTTGGAGGTATTGTAACTACAGTTGGAGAAGGGGAGCAGCTGCAGAAACAACTGGACACCCTTTATGATTGGACTATGGCCAACAAAATGAACTTCAGCATAGGTAAATGTAAAGTCGTGCATTTAGGGAAGAATAATCTACTTGTAACTTATAAATTAAACAGTACTCCGCTACAAACAGTAACTGAGGAAAAATACCTTGGTACAATAATAACTAACATTTTATCTTTCGACAGAAACAGTATAGTTAAAGTAAAAAAATGTCCTAAAATCGTGGGTTCCATCTTGGCAAATATAAAAAGCAGGGATCCAGGGGTAATGATACCACTTTATACCAGCTTGGTGTGCCTCCACCTAGAGTATTGCTCCCAGTTCAGTATGCCACACACCAAAAGAAGCCTAAAATTAATAGAGGGAGTACAGAGGAAGGTAACTAAGAAAATCAAATACTTAAAAAAAAAAAAAAAAAGTTATTGCAACAGACTCAAATGTTTAAACTTATTCTCAGCAAAATATAGGCAAACCTGAGGTGACCGCTGCCTTACATATAAAACGGTTCATAATGACTATATTAGGGAAACCTTTGGATTAATAAAACAAGTGGGCATAAAAACCACTAGAAGTAACAGCTTAAAAATCAAAGGGGAAATAAATCAGACAACTAAACAAAATAAATTCTTTACACAAAGGGTTGTAACAATGTGGAACAGTCTGCTACAACATATTGTTAGAAGTCAAAACATAACTATCTTCAAAAATAATTTGGATACATATACGGGTTACAAAAAATGAGTTCCGCCCATGACATATATGGGCGGCGAGTTCAACAAAGGGCATTCCAACCTATCGAACTCGTATTCCCCCCATATGAACCTATAATATTTTTGTTTTTTAGGTCCACGCAACCCTGGAGATATTCACTCTGGTAATGGTGGTGTTTGAGCTTGCTATGAAGATGAGGTGGCTAGGTTTCCATACCTTTATCAGGCACAAAAGGACAATGCTCAAGGTAAGCTCCCTAGGCTTGGAGTTTCATTGTACACGCTGACCTTCAATGATTGTGATTCTTAATCTAACATACTAAGCTGCAACTCTGTTTCATATAAAAGAAATAAAAATTCTTATTTGATAATGTCAGGGCTTTGGTTTGGTGAGCTAGTATTCATGTTATGATAGAAATGGCCGGAGTTCATGCTGTGATCTCCATGGTTGATGTCTGTGCTTTTCCAAAAGGTCTTCTGTATTTCACTTGGCCCTGTTGATACCCTTCCTGCTGAAGATGAAACATCTCTTCCATAAGCTAATGTTTATCTTATTCTGGAGAAAACTGTACAGAACCCCAGAATGCTGGGAATTTTTTCTTAGAAAGGGAAGTATTCAGTAAGTGATAGTGATATAAATTTACAACTTCATTGAAAAAGATCTGTGTAGAGCAAAAATGTAATGATATTTATATTACCATAACTTTCCCAGATATTTGAACTGGTTAGCTGTTCGGGGAGGTGGACCCAAGTCCATTTTCAGAGGAAAGAGTCCTGAAGGGACTTGCAGCTGTAAAAGTGAACAAGGCTATGGGACTGGATGGGATACACACAAGGGCACTAATGGAACTCAGGGAGGTGCAAACAGCCCCACTGACAGCCTTATTCAACAGTTCACTGGAAACAGGCATGGTTCCAGAGGACTGGAGGAGAGCAGATGTCTCTCTGTAAGAGCAGCAGCAGGGAGGAGACTATCAACTATAGGCCTTCCAGTCTCACACCAGTACTAGGGAAATTAATGGAAACCTTGCTAAAGGAAAGGTTGGTATAGTATCTTGAATCCATGGGCTACAAGACCAATAAATCAGGGGAGGGCAGTGGACCTGGCCTGTCGGGACTGTATCAAGGCCTTTTAACACTCTGCCACACAGGAGACTGATAAAGCAATTGAGCATCCTGGGGTGGTATCCAAAGTGATGAATTAAGTAAGGAACTGGTTAATGGATAAGTGACAGAGGATTGTGGTTAATGGCATTCATTTTAGGGGTGGGGGGAGTGACCAGCAGGGTCCCTCAAAGCTCAGTACTAGGACCGGTCCTTTTCAGTGTTTTCATAAGTGACACTGCAGAAGAACGGGAACTTTCAAACTGGACTTTGTATCCAGTACCACATGGAAACTCTTACCTCCCTGTATCTTATCAATTTTAGAAGCTTCTGTATTAGAAGGGTAGCTTTCCTCTTAAAAGAAAAATGTCAGACTTATTGTGTTGTGCATACTTTCATATTCTTTTCCTTTTAATCAGGTTCTTGAACCTGTTAATGTTCCAGGATATAATTTGGATGTATTGATAGTGTAAATCAGTATTTGGAGATCGGAAGCAGTGCATGTCCGACAGCCTCACATACTTTTCTCACAGTACCATCATACCCATTTGTACACTACAACAATACTTCATGAAACCTTTTGTACATTGCTTTAACCAGGTGTTAATATAGATCAACAGAAAAAAAACTCCTCCTGACAGCAATCTTTAGGAATTTACTAACACAGTGTATAATGTCAGGGGACTGGAAGGAATGTTTAGTTCCTTTGCACAGAAAATGGGAACAGGAGTGAAGTGTCCAGTTACGTACCTTCCAGTAAGATTAGCCTCAATAGTAGGTAAAGTGAAATCATTTATAAGGGAAGAACTGGAATCACAGGTAACAGGTGGAATTGATAAGGCACAGCATGGGTTTACTAAGGGAAAATCATGTATGTCCAACTTGCATAGTTCTATGAGCCAGTTTATGAAAATTTGGACAGAAGGCTACCAGTAGACATAATATCCTTGTATTGTCACAATGCTTTTGTAGTGTATAAAAACTACTTAGTAAATTGAAAACAGAATAGATGAATGGTATTATAATAGACTGGATTGCAGATTGGTTGGAGGAAAGGAAACAGTAAAGAATGGGTTCATCTCAAATTAAGGGTGTATAGTAAAAGTGGGGGTAAAGTAGGGTTCTGCATTGGTTCCAGTATTGCTTAAAGTGAGTTTCCGACCTAGATGAAGGCAGCTACCACTCCCATATTGTGGTAGCTGCCCTCTCTGTCAGTTATTCTAGCCATGTTTTAATCATTAATCGTAGCCTATACCTTTGAAATATCACTTGTAGCTTTTTTCTCGAGATGGGCTGCCTGATCACTTCTGAGGGCTCCAGTCCTGCCGCCATGCCCCTGCGCTCAAGCACATAATGACATGTGCCCAGGGAGAGTGTGTGTGTGTGGGGGGGTGCACCCCATTGAAGTGAATGGGGCTTCTTTTTTCTGCACTTTTTATGCCTCAGGATGGCCAGTTGGACAGGAAAGAAGGACGCTGTTTGACTAACAAGACCTTATTAGTCAAGCGGTGTCCTTCTTTCCTGTCTAGCTGGCCATCCTGAGGCATAAAAATGACAGGAAAAAGAAGCCGCAGGACTGGAGCCCTCAGAAGTGATCGGGCAGCCCATCTTGTGAAACAAGTTACGAGTGATATTTCAAAGGTATGGGCTACGATTAATAATTAAAACATGGCTAGAATAACTGACAGAGAGGGCAGCTATCACAATATGGGAGTGGCTTCATTATATCAGAAATGTCCTTAGCATTTACATAAAAGACCTTAGTGATGAAATAGAAAATTGGGTTATCAAATTGGCAGACTATGCATAAGTGGGTGGGATAGAGGTAAGTGGACTAGAAAGGGATTTAGATGTAGATGGTACAGTAGATGGAGCCAACAATCTGACCACGTGACCTATTGTCCTGTATGGGGTTTTATCTCTCCTGGTCTACCCCCTCTTGCTCTAATCCCTACTGCTGTCGAGCTAAGCATCCCTCAAACCATTTATGGTCTTGGCACCCACAACCTCTGCTGGCAGATTGTTCCATGGCTCCACTACCCTTTCCGTAAAATAGAACTTCCTCACATCCCTCTTAAACCTCCCGTCTTTGGTTTCCACTCATGACCTTGGGTTCTTGACTCTGTACTAGTTCCCCGCAGTTCACCTTGTTTATTCCCTTCTGGAACTTGAAGGCCTCTATCATAATCCCCTTCTCTTTCCTGGCCTTCAGTGAGTACATGTTCAGTGCTTTCAGACGAAGGTCTGCCCTGTTCTCCCCTGAATCATCTTGTTCACCCTGCATTGCACCATCTGCAGCCTGTCCCTGTCCTTCGTTACGTGAGGACTCCAGAACTGAGCACAGTATTCCAGAGGCGGCCTCACTAGCGACCTGTATAGAGGTAGTAGTAGTACCTCCTTTTTCCTGCTGTCAATACCCCTTCCTATACACCCCAGCATCCTGTTTGCCTTGTTATAGGCCTTGTTACACTGGCTTGATTGACTGCGGGAGTTGCTAATGATGACTCCCAGTTACCTTTCCTCTGCTTTAGTGCGAGTTTAACTCCTCCTTTCCAGTCTCTGTTCTGGGTTTTCCGTAGGTGCAAAGCCTTGCATTTTTTGGCATTGAATTTCAACTGCCAACCCTTAGACCATCTCTCTAACCTTTGCAGATCTCTCTGATCCCTTTGCCACTATGTACACTACCATGGAGCTTTGTGTCCTCTGAGAAGAAACGCAACTTGCTCTGGATGCCCTCTCCAGTGTCCTTGAGGAATATATTGAAGAAGACGGAACCCCCAGACAGATCCCTGCAGCACTCCACTCATGACCTGCCTATCTTCTGATATGACCCCATTTACCACCACTCCCTGCTGTCTCTCCATGAAACATGGGCATTGAGTTTGAGTATGTTTATTCTGGAGAGGAGGGATAGTGGTGACTTCATTTATAATGTAGCAGTTATCAAAGGATCCAATGCTGAGATTCAGTTTGGGATTGAGTTTAGGATTGGAATTGAAAGGAGGTGAAGTTCTAACTAGACAGCACAAGCTGCAGATCCATGGAGAACAATTTGGGGGATGGGGCGTAGAAAATACTTTAATGCACAGGGAGTTATGGAGATGCAGAATGGTTTGCTAGAAGTCATGGTATGCGTGAAAGCCAGCATGAGTTTAAGGATGATTAGACAGGCACATGAAGAAAGTAAATCTAAGTAAGTACTGCTACTACTGCTGAGAAGTAGGGGACAGTCTGGCTGGGTACACATGCCAGCTTCCATCTGTTACTCTTATGTCATGTTTTCTGCCTGGGACAAGTGCTACCCCTTGTCAGAATTGCTGTCCTTTTAAAAAATTCTATATCCCCTCAATCCTGAACAGTAGTGATATAGGAGAATTTCAGGCATGAAGTGATTTTATGTTTAAAAAAAAATTACATTTAATAGAATTTAGCACAGAAAGAAACATAGAATCTGTCTCCAGAAAAGGCCCAGTAAGCCCACCAAGTCTGCCATATTTTCATCTGAAAATCTGTGGTGATTTGAATATACAGCCTATGATGCTTTGCATTGTGGGTATGTGTGATTTTGTATTTCTTTGAAACTTGGCTTCCCGGCCAATGCCCTTTGGGGTGACCATTGCCTCAGTGCTTGTGCACTAAGGTTCTTTGTCTTTCATATTTTCATCTGCCTATTTTTACACCCTGGATACTATTTGGCCACAGATGTTCCTCTCTTCTCCCTTTCCTCTACCTGTTATGCCCATATGCCTATCCCATGGTTGCTTGAAGCGTCCCACCGTCTTCACCCCACCCACCACCTCTTCTGGCAGGCTGTCCTACGCATCCACCACCCTTTCTATGAAGAAGGGTTTCCTCATATCCTCTTAGGCTTCCCCCCCAAAGCATGCCTCATGTTCTGGTACTCCTCATCCTCTGAAATGTACTTCTAGGGGCGTGGATATGTTGTTCTATCCACACTGTCTGGCAGGTACCTTGCCACTTTAAGATGGGCTGAAAAAGCTGGCTCCTTCCACCCACCCGGGTGAAATGAAACTCTTTGCTCCGCCTCATGACGCCAGATCTTCCTTACCGCTTGGAAGCATCAGGTTCCCTCCTTAGCGCTCTCGCATTTTGCAGGCCCTGGCTCTAAAACTTCGTTTTTTTCCCCCCTAAACTTACTTTGAAACTTGTTAGAGTTCAGTCTTCACCCTCTTCTCTCGTGGCTGCGATGGAGGACAAGACCATCCCCGGGTTCTGCTGGTGCTCCTGCGGGCAGAAGATTTCATGCACCGACTCCTACGCGTCGTGTGTTTATTGCCTTGGGCACGACCATGATCCGCAGGCTTGCAAGATGTGTCAGCCCTTTTCTCCATCAGTTCTCGAAGACCACGCTGCCCGACTCCAGCTGGGGTGACCGGAGAAACGGTACCCCCCCGGTCAAATCAAAGGAGGCCCGTTGAGTGGTGTCTACGGTGGTGGGCTCTGCGGAACAACTGGAACAGCTTGAACGGCTCACAGCCCTCAAGGAGGAGGTGGCCCAGGCCGCGGCGAGCTCCTCTTCAGCTTCGGCCTTTATTCCACTCCAACTGGGCTCTTTCTGCATGGCTTCCTTTTGGGAGCTGTGCCAGTCCCTCTCAACTAAAGAGGAGAGTCCTTCTGGGACTCACACCCCTCGGTCCCAGAAGAAGGATCCAAAAAAAAGTAAGACCCACCATCAACGCTCTTGGGAGTGGGAGATATCTCGTTTTCCGGACTGTCAGCTCTCGACTTTGTCGATGTTGCGGCCCAGGTCGCTGGTTTCACGGTGTCCCTGCCAGACCAGCTGGCCGAGATGCCTGTTCACACAGCCAAGATTTTTCTCGAGCCCACCAACAGGTTGTCGACTGAGGAGGCCAACAACTCTCTCTCTCTCTCTCTCAGAGACACCGGTGCTTCTGGTGCCTTCTGAGGACTTGCCTCAGACCATTGAGCTGAAGTCCCTGGCCCAGGACCCTGAACCGGAGGGGCAGTGGGTTTCCCTTGCTTCTTTCTTGGCCCACCGACAGCACCGCTGACGGTCGAGATCTCGGTCCTCCTCCACTTCGGGGAAATCCCGCCGACGTTGGTGGTCTCAGTCCCAACATCGCGGAAAGTGGTGCCACCGCTCTTCTTCCTTATCCTCCTCCGCTGAGGAGAGGCTGCAGCACAAGTTGCATCGGCACTATGAGGATCTAATGTGGCAACAGCTCCTTTTTGCCGGGAGCAAGCCAATGCCAGCTTCCACACCGGCAATTAAGTGGCTGTCGCCAGAATGGCCAAAGCAGACTCCCGCTGCCGGTTCCCCAGTAGAGGACCCGTTCCCGGCACCGAGGGCTCGGCCAAAACTGGCTGCCTCACCCATTGTCGTGGAACCACCGCCTCCCCAGCCAAAGAATAGGGTGCCGACCATGAATTCTCAGTTGGCCCAAGGTTTGCCTCATCAGTTGTCAGTCACTCTCACCCCCGATCGCCCTCGTCGAGTGGAGAGTAGCTCAGGCAGTCACCAGTTGTACATGAACTCTTCAGAGTCCAAAGACTCCTCATTGCATTCCCATCCAGTCAACCTGGAATCCTCGGGGGCGGTCTTTCTGTGGACAAGAACCCCACCTCGTTCCTCAGTATCCTTCGGCTTATCTTGGAGTCCACCGGGATGCTGCTGGAACCCATGCAGAAACGGGCCAGATATCCCCTTACAGAGATTCTGGACAAGGAGGACTCTCCCATGGAGGCCTTCCCTGTAGCCGAGGCCATTGTGGGCTCGGTGTTAGAACTCTGGCAGTGCCCAGCCTCCTGCCCAGCACCTTCGGCCAGGATGCCCGCAAGTATGCGGTCCCTACTGGCTCTCTCTCCGGCTTCTCGGAGCACCCCCTTGACCGAGGAGTTGGTGGCAGATTCTGTCTTCAGGCACTCAGGCAACACAAGGTATGTGGACAAGCCCCCAGATAAGGAGTCCAAGAAATTGGACTACTCAGGGAGGAAGGTGTACGCTGCCGCCTCTTTGGGCCTTCTCCAGGCCAGCTTGGCTGTTATGATGGCACACTTCTCTCACACCCTGTTGGGCTCCCTGGATGAGGTGCTCCCTCATCTCCTGGCTGACCTCCAGACCACGGTCAAGCAGGTCCAGGATCAGGGAAGGGCGGTGGCAAAGCAGCAGCTCCAGACGGCTCTAGACATTGGAGACTCTTGTGCCCATTTGGTAGTGGCCGCAGTGGCCATGCGCCACAGGGCTTGGTTGTGGATCTTGACCTTCATGGCAGACACCCAACACAAGCTTGTAGATGTTCCCTTTCTGGGCACTGACCTGTTTGGGTCCGGTGTGGAGGGCCACCTCCAGCACATTGGAAAATCCAGTACCACTTTAGATTCGGTCACATCTGCACAGAAGGACAAAGGCCGCCATCAGCAGCATAAGTCCTTTCATCCCTCCGCTCCTACGGCAAGACCTGCCCAGCTGCACCAGCAGCAGGGCTAGCCGGCTCAAACTTGGCTCCCTAGAGCCAAGTCCATCACTTCCCTGGTCAGAAAGCCCGGGGGGAAGGGCCCTGGCAGCTCCTTGGCCGGTCCCTCCTCCTCCAAGCCTGCCCAGTGACGGGTTGCAGGGTGCCGCCCCCAACCTCGTCTCACCTCCCCTGGGTCCCCCTGTGGGGGGCCGGCTGAGCCACTTCCTTTCCATCTGGTCCGGTGTCATCACAGACTGCTGGGTGCTGGAAGTGGTCGGCAGGGGCCTGCCTCTGGAGTTCAAGCAGGTTCCTCCCTTTCAAGCCCGTGCCCCGCAGGGGGCTACTGGGTCCGCAGCCTCCCAGTCGGCTCTCCGAGATGACATCGACAAGCTCCTCCGCGAGCGGGTAGTCAGCAAGGTTGCAGATTCTCCTCCGTGCCCAGGGTTTGTTTCCGGGTACTTTCTGGTTCCAAAACAGACAGGGGGCTGGCGCCCTATTCTCGATCTCTTCCTAAGACCGTGCACCTTTCAGATAATACCATCCCTGAAGCAAGGCATGTGGTTCTGCTCCCTGGACCTCCAGGACACGTTTTTTCACATCCCAGTCTGTCCATCTCATCAGTGGTTCCTCTGCTTTTGGGCAGAGGGAATCCACTACGAGTTCCGGGCCATGCCCTTTGGCCTCTTATCAGCTCCCATGGTCTTCACAAAATGCATCACAGTGGTGGCAGCATTCCTGCAGTGCCAAGGGGTCTGGGTCTACAATTACCTGGACAACTGGCTGATAGCAGGTCCCTCCAGGTTGGAGGTGAAGTGGTCCAGAGATCTGGCCCTCCAGGCTCGCTCTCAACTCGGCCTAGTCATCAGTGAGGCCAAGTTGGAACTCGTGCCTTCACAGGTGATTCAGATCATCAGGGCGGAGCTCAATTCTCTCTGAGCCAGCTCCCGGTGGACAGGGCCAAGGTCCTTTCCTCCTTTGCCCAATCATTTCCGGTTGGGCAGTTGCACTCTGCCTGGGACTTCCTGCGCCTTCAGGGTATCATGGTGGCATGCACCACCGTGGTCCATTGGGCCCGCTGGCATATGCACCCCCTGCAGTGGGGGCTGGCCCACCAGTGGTCTCAGTGCTCAGGTCATCTAGACCAGCCAGTCTCTGTGACCCAGGAGTTGTGGGACGGCCTGCAGTGGTGGCTCGTCCCAGCTCATCTGCAGGAGGCAATCCCATTTGTCCGCCCTGAGCCGACAGTCATCCTGACGACCGACACCTCTCTGGTGGGTTGGGGTGCCCATCTGGGGGAGCACAGAACCCATGGACTCTGATCCCCTCAGGAGTCCCGATGCCACATCAACCTGCTGGATCTACGAGTGGTCCAGCTAACTCTGACCACCTTCACGCCATTTGTTTGGGGTCAAGTGGTCCAGGTCCAGACGGACCACACCACGACCATGTACTATCTCAACTGACAGGGTGGGACGCACTCCTTGCCTTTGTGCAAGGAAGCTCTTCGCATTTGTTCTCTTGTGCTCAGCTTGGAGGTGGATCTCCTAGCCATTCATGTGGCAGGAGCCTCGAACAGTCTGGCTGATGCCCTCAGCCGGATAGGCGATGCATCTCATGAGTGGTCTCTCCTGCCGGAGATAGTACAAGACCTTTTCTCCCACTGGGGCACACCTCAGGTGGACCTGTTTGCCTCAAGGGAGAACGCCAGGCTGAGGCTGTGCCATGCCCGCCCCCCTCAGCAGGGCTCGCTGCAGGGGGATGCCTTCTCCAGGCCGTGGACCCCGGGCCTCTTCTGCACCTTCCCTCCTCTGCCCTTGATCCACAAGGCGCTCCTCAAGATCAGGAGGGACAAAGTGCAGGTGATCCTGGTAGCTCCAGACTGTCCTGGCCAGTTCTGGTATCTAGATCTCCTCAGCCTCGGGTCCAGGCTCCCGAGGCGGCTTCCAGCCAGCCCGGACCTGCTCTCCGTCAATGAGGGGAAGGTACTCCATCTGGACCTTCAATCCCTGCACCTGACAGCCTAGTTCCTGAATGGCTAGAGTTCCAGGCCTTGGGTCTTTCCGATGTGGGGCTCAACGTCGTTGAGGCATCCCTCAAGGAGTCGACCAGAAAATGCTATGCCTTCAAATGGAAGAGATTCTCCATTTGGTGTCAGGGCAAGGGGTTGGATCCCTCGTCCTGTCCACTGACTAGCATTCTGGACTATCTGTGATTCCTTTCCCAGCAGGGATTTCGGTCGACGACCCTCAAGGTGCACCTGGCAGTCATCTCTGCTTACCAGGCATGGGCTGGCAAGCAGTTGGTGGCACAGGAGAAGGTGGTCTGGCGCTTTTTCAAGGGCCTAGATCACATATCCCCTCCAGTGCATGAACCTTCACTTCTGTGGGATTTACTGCTGGTATTGGCCAAGCTCATGGGCTAACCATTTGAACCGATGCACAGGTGTGACGTCTCTCACCTGTAGTGGAAGACCACCTTCTTGGTGGCCATCACGTCAGCCAGAAGGATTGGGGAGCTCCAGGCACTTTCCATCGAAGCTCCCTACCTGGTCTTCCACAGGGACAAGGTTGTCCTGCACCCCCACCCGAAATTTCTCCCAAAGGTGGTGTTGGAGTTTCACCAGAATCGGATGTCTCTGCTGGTGTTCTACCCAATCACACCTCGGAGGCTGAGTACAGGCTCCATACTTTGGACCTGAGAAGAGTGCTTGCTTACTACAAAGAACATATGGCGGAAGTTCGGGGAGAGGTTCGCCAGCTGTTTGTCACCTGTGCTGAAGCCGCACCTGGCAGACCTGCAGCAAAGCAGATGATTGGCAAGTGGATCACTTCCTGCATTGATCTCTGCTTTAGGATGGTGGGTAGGGAGCCTCCCCCCAGTAGGGCTTAGGGCTCATTCTACCCGTCATACTGCTGCATCAGTGGCTGCTTCTAGGGATGTTCCTATCCAGGAAATCTGCAGGGCTGCTACCTGGAAGTCAACATACACCTTCATTTCCCATTACCACATCGACCTTGAGTCATGCCAGTATGCTGGCTTTGGAACCTCAGTTCTCCGGTCCCTGTTTCCTAAGTAGGAGGTGTGTGCCTAGCCTCCCCAACCCCCGGAGACCTACTAGGAGTCTGCCAGACAGTGTGGATAGAACAACATATCCACACCCCTAGAAATACAGGTTACTCACCTATAACAGGAGTTCTAGGAGTGGTGTATGTTGTTCGTCCTCACGGACCCACCCAACCTCCCCGGCTTAGGTGCATAACCTGGCTTCCAGTGGGCTAGATCTGGCTTCATGGGGCGGAGCTGAGAGTTTCTTCACCCGGGTGGGAGGGAGGAGCCAGCTTGAAGACTTTCCGGCCCATCTTAAAGTGGCAAGGTACCTGCCAGACAGTGTGGATGAACAACAAATACCACTCCTAGAACTCCCGCTACAGGTGAGTAACCTGTATTTCCATCCTTCAATTGGTTCACCCATTTGAGGTACCTATAGGTCTTAATTATGTCACCTCTCGCTCTTCTGTCCTCCAGGGAGTATGTGTTGAGGTCCCGTAGCCTCTCATATGGTTTCTCACGCAACCCCCACACCATTTTGGTAGCCCTCCTCTGGACTTCTTCCACCCTGTCACTGTCCTTGCAGAGGTGCGGCCTCCAGATCTGGACACAATACTGTAGGTGGGGTTTTGCTAGCGATATGGTGGCAACACTACCTTCCTTCTTCTGCTAGTATTCCCCCTCCCTGTGCACCCCAGCGTCCAGCTAGCCTTGCTTACTGCCTTGTCACACTGCCCTGCCATTTTCAGATCACCACATACGATTTCCCCAAGGTCCCTCCCTTACTTGGTTACTGTAAGTACTCTTCCATCTTGATACTCAGTCCCTGGGTTTTCCTGCATGACTATTCACTTTTTGGCATTGAAACCCAGCTGCCACACCCTAGACTGCTCCTGTATTTTCCTAGATTCCTTTGCATTCTCCTTGGTATCCTCCCTGTTGCAGATTTTTGTGTCATCCACAAAGGCTTATCTTCCCCCTTCAGTTTCTCAGCAACGTCACTTATGAAGACATTGAAGAGGACAGGACCCATCATCGATTCCTGTATTCACTGGTGACTGTCTCATCCACCGAGTGACTGCCGTTTATCACCACCACCCTCTACCTCGTATCCTTCAACCAGTTTAATACCCAGCTTACCAGCTTCTCTCCAACCCCAGGTTGCTAAGTTTCTTTTTTAATGTAATTTTTTTATTGAATTTTATAAAATACATTGAGAGAAAATATGAACAAGTACAGATAAGAGAAGAGAAACGGTTAGTATATTGTACACAGCTCACTGCTCAATGGTATAAGCAGTTGATCATGGAATAAATGCTTTATAATAAAGTTAATTTGCCTGTGTGAAAAGTTCACCAGTTCCGTAGTGCTTTGGCAGTTCAAATGAGTCCCTGCAGTATGTGCTCCTGGTCATTGCTACTCAGCCATTTGTTGTAGGAATATCCATTTACTGTGATTCCAAAATGTGCAGCACCTTCCCAAACACAAATCTATAAGAAAGTAATAATAGGCCAAAGAGCCTTCATGGAGAACTCATCTGCATTGACTGTAATACTTACAATGCCAAGGAGACAGTTAAAGTCTAGGAGTCTTGCAGATTGAGAAGAAGGGAAGGGTAAAGAGATGTGAGGAAGAGAAAAGGAAAAAGAAAATGAGGAAAGGAAGAGGAAGCAGGAGGGACTGCCTCACAGTGTAAAATGTGAGTGGTTATCCAGTTGGTGCAATACCCACCTCTGCCACCTAGTCTCAGAGTCCTGATTTACTAGCCAAAGTATAGGTCAGTTTTTCCATGGTATAAACTTTAAGTGTTTTCCTCCACCCCTCAATGGTATGAACATGGGTGGTGTGCCACAGCATGGTAATTGTTTTTTTTAGCTGTTAAAATCAACAGCAGTTTAAGGGTTTGACCCCACATGGAACTCCCATTGTGGGGGTGGATGGCCATTAAAATGAGGGATGGGGTCACCTCTTAAGGACAATTAAAGGTCTCCTCTAGCTCTTGAATCAGTTCTTGCCAGTATACTGTTACCTGTGGGCAGTCCCCAAAAATATGAGGTTGATTTGTTAGAGCTTGTCCACATTCTGTCCAGCAGCAACCCCTGACTGGGCCAGCATACTTGGCAACTATTTCTGAAGAGCAAAAGAACCGGTATCAACATTTTCATGAAAACTCATGCCAACACGTGGGAGAAATCAGTGTGTATGCTCTCAGTGCAAACTTATGCCAGACAGAAAGTTGGTCATAGCCAGTTCCTGGTTCTATTTCTGTAAAACAGATTCTTTTGTGTCTGGAGAGCACTCCAGGAGGGCTTTATACAGGTGCCCAGGTCTCACCGTTGAAGTGTAACATGAGAATCGTTTGGAGCAAAGGTAACTTATCAGGCAAATTTAAGACCCGCTTCTTTGTCCATTAGATAAGAACAGATCTGCAGATATCAGAAGTGATCAGCTGGTGAAAGCTGATAGGTGACCTGTAAGGAGGTGTATGGGAGGATCTCCCTGGAATCCAGCAGCTGAAAGTAAAAATGGATACCCAGTCTGCTCCAGCCCTTCATTGTCGAGTCCAAGCTATTGGGGGGAGGGGGGGTGTACTCTGTATCATAGGGAAGAGCCCTGCGTTGGATCATTATGGGTGCCGTCAGTAAAGTTTTCTGAATACCCGCACTGCAGAAAGGTTTCTGCTGTATGTTGCATAAACTTTGTGAGAGGGAGATCATTCTGGTGGGTTGGCAAACAGGAGCTAGTCAAGGTTGAAAGTATCATTTATAGCAAATTCTATATATTTCCAGTGTGGTTTGAGGATGTTAGACAGCCATACACATATTGTTCTCAGCTGGGGATGCCTGTGGATATCGCTTGATGTTGGGGAGATATACTCCACCCTAAACCCTGGGGAGGTGTAAGATGGAGAAGCAGATCCATAGGGTGGCCCCCTGCAAAACAAATCTGAATTTGACTTTTTTCCTATGACTTAAAATAAATTTGGTCAGGCATAATCAGGAGAATTTGTAAGAAGTATAAAGTCTGGAAGGATATTTCGGTGAATCACCTTTGTTCTAAAAAAACAAAATCCAAGATAAATGTGTGTCCATTTAGAGAGGTCATCTGTAATCTGCTGGGTCAGCAGTTCAGAGTTGAGCAGCTCTAGATGTTCAAGCTGTTCAGTGAACTTGATCCCCAAGTATTGGAGCACTCATTTATGCCACTTGAAAGGAAATGCCCTTTTTAGGGAGGGGGAAAGGGAATGATGGTATAACAAGACCTCAGTTTTCTGCAAGTTCAGTTTATATCCTGCCAAGTTGCCAAAGGCAGATAATACTTCCCAGATGGCTGGGATAGGCTCCTCAGGTGATGTCAGGGTAAACAAGATATTGTCGGCAAACAATGAGGGTTTAAAGTCTCGCCTCCCAGTTGGGATGTACAGTAGTCTGTGGTTGCTAAGTTTCTTAATTAGCCTCCTGTGTGGCATGTGTCAAAAGCCTCACTGAGGTCCAGACAGGCCACATCCACTGCTTTCCCCTGGTCTACCTCCTTAGTCACCCAGTCAAAGAAATCGATGAGATTTTTTTTGATAATGACCTTCCCCGGTAAAACCATGCTGCTTGTGGTCCTGCAACCCACTTGCCTCCAGGTACTCCGTCAGCTTCTCCTTCCATTAACTTCCCCACCACTGATGTGAAACTGACTAGCCTGTTATTGCTAGCCTCCTCCTTGAGGTCACTGTTGTGCAGAGGGACAACATCAGCCCTCCTCCAGTCCTCTGGAACTACCCCCATCTCCAATGAGCTGTTGAATATTGTTGCCAGAGGGGCAGCTAACACTGTGCTCAGTTCTTTAGTACCTTTGGGTGGATCTCATCTGGCCCCATCACCTTGTTTTCCTTTAGGGCTTCCAATCCTCTTCGGACTCTCCCCTCCGAAAATGGATATGTTCAACCCCCCTTCCCTGTGCCTGGTGATACATGTTGGTTTGTCCCTTCCCTGTTTCACTATGAAGACTGAGCAGAAGTACTCATTTAAAATGTTAGCTTTTCTTGGTCTTCCTCTGCCCATTTTCCTGATCCTCACTATTCCAGTCCTTGCTCTCCTGGTTTCACTAACATACCTGAAGAGAGTCTTATCCCCTATTTTGACCTCCTTGGCTATCCTGTCCTCCATTTGTGCGTTAGCTGCCCTCACCCTTCTTCCTGACTCCCTTTGTTTATCTAGATATATCTCCCTCGCCCCATCTGTCTGGGTCTTCTTGTACTTTCTAAAAGCTATTTTATTTTTCTCCCTTACTGCCTTAGCCACCTTCTTTGAAAACCATAGTGGCCTCCTCCTCCTCCTCCCCCCGTGCTTATTTCCTTCAAACAACTTGCCATTGCCTTAGATATTTTCTCCTTTTCCATTGTGCCTCAACCCCCCCCCCAGCCATTAGCCCCTTTAAGGTATCTAGTAAGGCAGTTTCCCATTCTCTTAAAATCTGCCCTTCTGAAGTCCAGAACCCTCTTCCTATTGTGGTGTTTCTCATGTCCAATCTGTATACCAAACCACACTGTATGATGATTGTTTGTGCCAAGGGAGCAACCCACTGTGACTTCAGCAGATGCAGTCCCTGTTCATAAGCACTAGATCCAGCACTGCCCTGTCTCTAGTGGGTTCTGTAACCAGCTGCCTAAAAATGCCCCCATAAGAAGCCGAGGATGGTCCTGCTTCGTATTGTAGCTGCAGCCAGAATGCTCCAGTCTACATCCAGTCTACTTTCTGCATTGATGTTTTCCTAATGCAACCACGTATGTTTTTGAAGATAACTGTTAAAATGGGAAAAGAAAGTAAATAAGCAAATGCTAATGATATAAACAGTGGATTATGTAACTGTTTTTGTTTTAAACATCTCGGTTATATCTGTCTGTTCACACAACATTCTCTTGCAGACCTGTGTCTTGTTGGTTCAGTTCGTTGAGGCGATTGTGGTGTTGGTGCGACAGACTTCGCATGTCCGGATCACGAGGGCTTTGCGACCCATCTTCCTGGTGGATTGCAGATACTGTGGCGCAGTAAGGAGGTACTGCCTTTTCTTTTATCCTTGGCATCTCTTTGGCATGTGCCTTGTCTTCCTTTGATGAGAGCACATTATGGGACTTGAGAGATGGGAGACTGTAGCAGTACATAGAGAATCTGTGCCAGAAAATGGGGAAGGGTAGTGATTTGATATCCATAAGATTCTCTGTTTAAAATTGTTTTAGTAGTGTTACCACTTATGACGCTGGCGACCGGGGTTTCGAAGTGATCCCGGGTCATTGTGGCCGGCCTGCAGGAGGAGGATCAAGCATCCCAGAGGATGCAGTCCTCAGCTGCGATACTGTCACCTGGTTGACCACAGGTGGTGGTGGTGTGGCAGGAGGACTGAGGGGGAGGGTGGCAACATTGCCGATGGTGTGCAGACACATGCATGACATGTGCTGACACGCCTTGATATCCTTGCGTACAATGTACCTGGAGGCTCAGAAAAAAAAAGAAATGGCCCCCAGTACCCCCGCTGTGATGGACCCAGGTATATTGGGGTTCCCATCTCCCCAGCATGGCACTGCCTGACGAAAGAAAGAGTTTGGGGAGATATCTCAAACATGACCCTGCCTGGGGGGCATAACCATGGCTTCATGGAGGTAGGTGGTCATGACTGGGGGAAGCAGGGGGTTCAGAGGTGTCTGGAGATCCTGAGGGGATGGAGGCGCTGGAAAGAAGGGGACATAAACACAAAGTAAAATAAAAAATTAATAGTAACTGGTGTAGTGATCCTTTCTCCAGTAGTTCATAGAGCGAGATCATGAGCTACCACTTGGCCAGTGCTTAACTTACAGATCAAGGGCTGAAAGGAAAGAAATTTGGTTTCAATAGAAACTTTCATACAGACTGTATCGTACAGCACTCTACAGTCCAGCAGAGGGAAAGGAGAGAATGTGCACTGCCATTTCAGACATACAGGGAGATTCATATGGCACATACAGTAGATAGTTTAGAGAGAGATTCCAGCAAGGTTAAGTACAGGGACACAAGTGTCATGGCATGGGTCAGGTCACTTGGGGTAAGTGTCAGTTGTGGGATTCAAACCTGGATCTCCAAGATGCAGGATCCAAAATAAGGATGTAGGAGTCATGAGCCAGGAATAGTCCCTAGGTATATGCATTTTCTGGCTCACCAGGAGCTAGTTTGGCAGAACTAGGAACTGACATTTAAATCTTACATATATTAAACCATGCAGTGGGTGATCTATTAGGATGCTATAGGGTATCTTAGGAGGCAGTAGGTTGTAGTGGTTAGAACACTGACCTGGGAATCAGGAGAGCACAGGTTCAAACCCCACTAAAGCCAGATACTTACAGTGTTACATTGAGCAAGTCAAGTAACCTGCCAGTGCTCCAGTCCACCCAGCTAAATCATGTTAAAGACTTTGGATTTAAAAAAAAAAATGGATCTTAAATTGAAAGAAAATTGTTTCACTTTGTAGAAAATTAGAGAAATCAGTGTGTGGGAGATATACTATGTCAACTGAGACCCTTTTTAAAATTTTATTAAAGCACAAATTCAGTTAATAAAATAAAAATAAGATATAAAGGTTAGTACAAATCAAAACCAATATGCCGCACACACTAACAAATTAGAATAATAATTAATTAAGCTGACTAATAAGTTTTTATTTTACAATTTTTTGGCCAGGAAAGACGCACTAAACCAAGGATTGTTTCCAGGTGCATCCTGGGAGCACAGGAAGTTAAGTGACTTGCTCATGGTCAAACAGTATGCAAGTGGTAGCTGTGGGATTCAGCCCCAGTTCCCCCAGGGTTGCAGCTCAGTGCTCTTAACCACTACGCTATACTGCCTCCTGTCTAACAGCCTCCATTTAAAAAGATCTCTTATTCATTAAACCTTGTTTAGCATGACAGACCCTTGTTATATATACAGGTAAGTGTCTGGAATGTTTAGGAAAAAAAAACAGTTCTGATTTGCTAAAAATGATGGCATGATTTATAATATATGTTTGTATGTGTAGTGTGGAGTCTTTCTTATGGGAAAAATAATGCCCTTTCGTGCTGTGTGAACGAGATAGCTGTGACGCAAATCTGAGTGAAAATGGCACAAGAGGATATTCATTTTCCTTGTAAATTACTTGTGTTTCCTAGAGAGATTTTATGTTTTCAAGATTTTTTATTTATTTGTTTTTAAAAAAAGAATGCAATACTCTTCTCCCACACTGCTACACCTGAATATTTCACTTGAAACTCCCACATGACAACAGCAACTGTAAGCAGCAAAGGCAGTCCTGTGGTTATTGATGCTGATTGGTCAGTAATGCCATTTGAGCACAATACTTGATAACTTCATCATCTGAGATTATAGTCTTGGGCGACCTAAACCTTGACTGGCTCTCTCCCTGATCTAAGCCCCTTAAGGATCTATGTGACGCATTTGGGCTCTTGCAAATTATATCGGAACCTACCTGCCCAAATACAAAAAAACGCAGCCCACAGTACTTTACTTGATATTATTCTAGTTAACAAACCTCACCTGTTCTCCCACTTGGGTGTCTTCTTCAACCACCTCAGTGATCATTGTACCATTGCCTGCATTAGGTCCCTGCCAAAGTCAATATCTACTTCCAGATATATATTTAAAAGGTGTTATCATGGCTGGCCCGGTGGCGCTGAGGGCTGAGGCGCTGGTCGCCGCACCTCACGCCACTTCGGTGACCCATGTTTGGGAACGAGTGCGGGTTGCTGGGGGTCAGCATGGAAGGAGTTGGATTGAACGTCCGATGGACTGCTCTCCACCTCCGGGGAAGGGGGGTGTCCTGCAGTCATGTGCGCGTCTGACTCCTGGTGGAGGCTGAGGCTTGGTGCAGCGCTGCCAACACTGCACGGGGGGCAGGACCATGACAGATCTCTGGCGGGAATGCGCGCAGAAGCGTGTGTGTGCCCGTCGCTGGCGTCATTGCATGCTGGCTCCCACAGGGGAGAAAACGGAAAAAGACCCTGGTGGCTGGTCGTGGTGGCTTGATGGCTGTCCCCTGGTGCACCATTCCCGGAGGTAACACCGTGAGCCATATCCTGGATGGACGGGTGAGTAGGGTGCTCCCCGTTGCCTCGCCATGGGTGGGGGGGTAGGCCGTGGGGGCTATAAGGGTGAAGGCCTAAAGGGAACGGAGGCTAGGGACGGCGGCCAGACGACAGGCCAACCAGGGCCAGGGAAAGAAAGAAGTAGCAAAAAAATAAATAAATGGTGTTTCCGCAACTTAGACATATATGCCTTCTTATCTAACTTTCAATATTCCTGCTGGCAAGACTTCTATCTTGCCACTACTGTTCATGAAGCCTATAACCGTTTCCACAAGATACTTCTGGACACAATAAACCAGCATGCTCCCCTTGTGAAAATACAAACTAAAAAACCATCCTGTCCATGGTTCTCAACCAGCCTTAAGTCCACTCTTTTCCATAGGGATGCCCTTTGGATAAAGGCCAGACAGACCAAACTTCCCTCCGACTGGGTAGTCTTTCGTGCAGCTCGAAACCTGTGCACAAAACTTACTAGGATGGCAAAAGCTAGTTACTATAACAACAAACTAGATGCATCTACAGACTCCTCTTCTCAATTTTGGAAGACCCTCAAGGAGGCAGAGGGACATAGGTCCTCCAACTCTCTACCTATAAAAATTACAACTGGTAATACTACTTACACTGGCAAACATGAAATTTTAAATCTCCTAAATAACCATTTTGTCACTGCAGGGCTGGCCTTCGATTCTTCACCAGCTAACAACTTACAAAACCAGTTGTGTGGGCAGGTTAAGGATTCTGCTCTTCATGCCCCGGGACTAAATCTGCCTTCTCATTCACCCCAATCTCCTTGTATCAGGTGGAGGACTTTCTCCTCAAACTAGAAAAAGTGCAGGCACGGATCTTATAGATCCATTCCTCCTAAAAACAAGTCACCATATCTTAGCTGTACCCATTACTCACCTCTTTAATCTGTCCCTCACACAGGGAACACATCCAACAATTTGGAAAACTGCATGGCATTCCTCTTTTTAAATCAGGCGATCCTAGCGATCTTAACAACTACAGGCCTATTTCTCTGCTTCCTATCCTTTCTAAACTGTTGGAAAAACTGGTGAATCAGCAGATTAGGGACTATCTAGACTCTTGTAATCTTCTCACACCATTTCAGTCAGGGTTCAGGTCAAACCATAGTACAGTCGCTGCACTTGCCAAAGTAACCAATGACTGGCTGAATGCCCTAGGTAACAGACATTACGTTTGTGCTCTGTTCTTGGATTTGAGCAAGGCAGTCGACCCGGTAGACCATGCCTTGCTCCTGGACATCCTCCATTACACTGGACTGGGTAAAATGGCCGTAAAGTGATTTACTTGTTACCTTACTGAACACTCCCAGCAGGCTAAAGCTGAAGGCAACCTCTCCCCACTAAAATCTCTTCCCAGAGGCATACCACAGGGCTCCATCTTGAGCACTCTTCTCCTCGCAATTTATATAAATAATCAGCCAACATTCATCTTTTTGCAGACGACACAGTTCTGTATATTCCCAGACCTTCTGTTGAAAAAACCTGCCTAGACCTTCAACTCACGTTCAACCACCTCCAAAAAAACCTGTTGCAACTAGAGTTGCTTCTAAATGCTAAAAAATAGGCTATGCTTTTCTCTTCCCTCCTCCAAGTTGTCTTATACTAACTCCTTGGGTGCTGCACCTCAGATCTCCACCATCCTTGGTGAACCCCTAGTATGTGTGGTCAAATTTAAATATCTGGGATTATAGATTGACCACAACCTGTCCTTTTTGGACCACACTGAGGAACTCACAAAAAAGCTCAAACAGAGACTGGGTATATTTTTCCGTATAAAGCACTTAATAACTAATTAATCTAGGGCCCGATATTGGAAAATGGGCTGAAGCGGAGCGCAAAGGTTTGTGCTGCGCTTGCCCTTGCCCATGACCTTGAGGATGCTATATTTAGTCTGATAGCGCACTGACATTAGGTGACTGAATGTAGAGCCATGTCAGGGCAGTGCAAAGTCGAGTAACACTGCCCCAGCATGGATCTGGGCTGTATGCAGCTCATACCGAAGTGCAGGGAACTGCTGCCCCCCCTCCCCAGACCTGTTAGCACCGAGAGCCCCTGGCGCGATATTCAGCTAACAACATGCAAGTGAGCCATTGGGCATTCAAAGACTTTGGGCCTTATGCATGCCCTTTGGGCTCATTTGCATGGGAAGTAACAGCTAGCCTGCGCCTCCCAGGTCGGCCCCCACTCCCATCACCTGTCCCGATAAATGTGTGTAGTCTTCCTGGTGTCTCATGACAACCCCACCCTCCCGATCCCCATCCCCATGAAATAATGTTCCCTGGTGTCTAGTGGCACCCCCACTTTGATCCCTATCCCTGTACAATAATAATGTTCCCTGGTGTCTAGTGGCAACCCCCCCTCATTTGGGATTTCGTGATCTACTTCCTCTTAGTCACCCACTCACTGCAATCAGTTGATGCTGTATTTTATATGCTTTTTATTTTATATATAATTAATTTTGCCGGTATCCTGTACAGTGCCCTGAGTCTCAGGGACAGGACTCTTAAGAAATAAAACCTTACTTACTTCGATCCCTGTCCCTGTACAATAATAATATTCCTGGTGTCTAGTGGCACCCCCCCCCCTTCGATTCCCCATCCCCGTAAAAGAATAATAGTACCTGGCAGTCCCCCCCCTTCACACTGCCAGCACTGAGCAAACCACCTTGTCAACCCATCCTTATCTCTGTCGCCAGTGCCACATATCTGATACGGTGACCGGCACATCCCTCCTCTTACCACCTCAGCCAACCACCATATGGTCTAACAGAGAATGTGCTTCCTGTGTACTTACAGTACATGGGGTTGCCTTGCTTAGTTCCCATACCGAAGGGCTCCACTGTAGAGTGTGGTCAGATGGCTGGTCCGGCTGCCTCACTTCATCCTACTCGGGTTGTGTTATGCAGTACCAAGTTGATGAGGAACAAGACTGCCATAATGGTAGACTTGATATCCTCGGTTGAGCTGGCTTGCATCACGGAGACCTGGCTGGATGAAAATGCCACTCCCATTTTGAAGGCGGCAGTGCCGGCCGGGTACTCCATGATACATACCCTGAGGGAGGATCACAAGGGTGGGGGGTGGCCATTTGTTTTAAATCTAGCTTGACCTCACAGTGCTACCTGTAGGTCCTGTATGGTCTTTTGAGTGTGTGGCACCTGAGGAGGCATTACTGCAGGCTTCAGAGTTCTCCTGCTCTGTTGTCCGCGGGAAGAGATGGGGACTTTTTAAAGGAGATCGAAGAGCTCATTGCCGGCCTGATGGAGTCCCACGGGTGGTTGATTCTGGGGGACTTCAGTGCTTGGGTTCTCGAGATTTGGAAATGATCTCAGGAGCATGGAGGCCCTGGGCCTGACACAAAATGTAACAACTGCAACACATTCAGGTGGCCACACACTGGACCTGTTTTTTCCTCTAGTTTAAATGTTATTGACCTTAGAGTAGATCCGATTGTTTGGTCGGATCATAGCACTGTGGGATTCACGTTATGGCCTCCCCAGATGGCCCCGCCCCTGTGGAGATGGTCTGGTACCGCCCATTAAGAGGAGTTTCCTCTACAGGACTGTCAGGTGTTGGGGTGGCTTGTGCAATTGGGATGGAGGAATCAGTGGCAGCCTATAATGGGGCTGTTGCTGCGGCCTTTGACTCAGTCGCACCCATTCGTGTCCGGCCCCTGTCTACTCATCGGAGACCTCCTTTGTATGATGAGGATCTCCAGAGTTTAAAGATTAGAGGGCGGAGGTTAGAGAGATGCTGGAAGAGATCTGGCCTGATGGAGGTCAAATTGGCCCTGAGGTTGCATTATGTCGACTATCGGGAGGGCAGTCTCCCGAAAGAAGGCTGAATTTTTGTCTAGGGAGATTGCTGTGTCAAAGAATAGACCAGCTCAGCACTTCCCCACAGTAGACAGGCTTTTACATTCTGCCTGTCTCTGTGTTGGGGGGGCAGGTTCTAGCACTAGGTGCGAGGAGCTGTCTCTGTTCTTCATCGACAAGGTGCCCTCTGTTAAGGCTAAGGTCTTTTCGAGTATCTCTCGAAAGGGATATGGGGTCCGGCCTGAGTCATGCTGGAACACTCCTGTCTGGGATGAGTTTGAGCTGGTTGAAGTGGAGGAGGTGGTGGGGATAATCTCAAAGCTGTGGCCTACACAATGTAATCTGGACCCAACTCCGACCCACCTTTTGGTTGGATATTTTGACCTGGTTGGACCTGTGGTTGCTGAGGTTGTCCAGACTTCATTGAGGAGTGGAGTCTTCCCAATGGCCTTGAAAGAAGCCTTGGTTAGACTCCCTTTGAAGAAGCCCTCTTTGGACCCGGACTGCCTCGGCAACTACAGGTTTGGTTTCGAACCTCCCATTTTAAGGGAATGTTATTAAAAAGGTGGTGGGTGTGCAGCTTGAGAGACCTCTTGCTTCTTCCTCCACCTATGAGCGTTTTCAGTCTGGCTTCCGCGCAGGGCAAAGTACAGAGACTGCCCTGGTGAGGGTGCTGAATGACATCCTGATGGTGAGGGACAGGAGAGACCGTACCATCTTGGTCCTCCTGGACTTCTCTGCAGCGTTTGACACCGTGGACCATGAGGTGTTACTTGACCGCCTGCGGTTCTGGTGTCACCTGTCTGGTAATGTCATCAACTAGTTCAGGTCATACCTGATAGATAGAGTGCAAAGAGTGACAATGGGACTTGTCTTATCTAACTCGAAGCCTTTGTACTGTGGGGTTCTGAAGGACTCGGTCTTGTTGCCCATGCTGCTCACGGTGTATATGCTACCATTGGGGGATGTTATCAGGTGGTAAGGGCTGGGTTTTCACTGCTATGCAGATGATACCCAGCTGTGCTTGTCCTGTGCACCCGATACCAGGTGTCAGACTCTGTATTTAACAGCTGCCTCAAGGAAATCCAGTCATGGATGACTCAAAACTGGCTCAGGTTTAACCCAGACAAGACTGAGATACTGGTTTTGGATCCAGGGCAGGGGGTGGGGTTACCCCCCCGGCCTAGTGTTGGTGGGGTGTTCCCCTTGCCCCTTTTAGACAGGTGATTAGACGATGGCCTGACACTTGATGCTCAGGTGTCAGCCACGGTCAAAAGTGGGTTTTACCATCTTAGGAATATCTCCTGAATCTGAGCCCTGATCCTGCCTGAAGACCTAACCATGCTGGTGCATGCTTATGTCACTTCCAGGTTGGACTACAGCAGTGCCCTGTACCTAGGGTTATCTGGAGGTAACCTCCACAGGCTGCAGTTGGTGCAAAATGCAGCGGCAAGATTACTGATGGGGTGAAAAGGTGCGAGCATATCACCCCGGTCCTCTGTGAACTGTACTGGCTGCCAGTCCGGTGGAGGATTGTCTTCAAGATGGGGCTCCTAACCTACAAGACCCTGCACGAAAGGGGACCTATCTATCTGCAGGATCTCCTTGTCCCCTACTGTCCACCCCAGGCACTCCATTCTGCCGAGGGAGGCCTCCTTCAAGATCCCAGAGTCAGGCTGCAGCATTTGGGGGACAGGGCATTCTTGGTGGCCGTGCCTACCATGTGGAACTCCTTGCCTGGTTATTTAAAGGAGGCTCCCTCGGTAGAAGCCTTTAAAAAGGGCCTGAGTATGTATTTGTTCTTAAGCTTTTATTGAATAATTTTCTGAAATAGTTTGTTTTAAGTGGGATAGATAGATTCTGAATATTCCCAGTCGAATTTTATTGTGCATTTTTTTGTACTATTTAAAAAAAAAGTTGTACTGTTTTTTACGTTGTACAGCACCCAGAGTCCTTGGAATTGGGCGCTTTAGAAATAAAATATCTATCTTTCTATCTGTCTGTCCGTCTATCTATCTATGTATCAATCTATCTATCTATCTATCTATATATCTAATACACAGGATGGGCGCTCCCTGTTAGACCATACAGTGATTGGTCGAGGTGGTGAGAGGAGGGGTATGCCAATTACCATATTGGATATGTGGCACCGGTGACAGAGATAAGGGAGGGTTGGCAAAGTGGTTTGGTCAGCGCTGGTGGTATGGGGGTCTGCTAGATGCCAGGGACTGTTATTCTTTTATGGGGAGGGGGATCGAAGGGGGATGCCACTAGACTCCCGAGAATATTATTGTACGGGGACAGGGATCAAATGGGGATGCCAGTACGCTGTTGGTTAACTAGGATCTGCAGCTTATCCAGTAGGTAGGGAAATGGGCAGACTGGGTGGGCCAAGCGGTCCTTATCTGCCGTCAAAGTCTATGTTTTTATGTTTCACTAGACACCAGTGAGTATTATTGTACAGAGACAGCGATTGGAAGGCAAGGAGTGCCACTGACCACCAGGGACTACATATTCATCATCAGGGATGCAGATCGAAGGGCGGGGAGGGGTGCCACTAGACACCAAGGTATTACTGATTCTGTACAGGGACGGTAATCAGGGAGGGTGGGGGGTGCCACTGAACACCAGGGAATGATTGTTCTTTTACAGATACGGGGTTCGGAGGGTGGGGGTTACCACTAGACATCAGGGTGCAGGTGTGCTCCCCCAACCGCCAACTTGGTTGTTGGCTGTACTGTCTCCACTGGCCACTAGGGTTGCTTGGAGTAAGTCGGCCTTTTTCTTGGCGATAATTGTGCTGCACAAAGTGGCCTGCACTATTCCTTTTGCACAGTGCTAACGTGCTGAATATTGTGCTGCCCACATTCATGTTCCCGCTGCTCCCTTTGCACACTGACTACATTAGCTCCTTGTGCACGCTATCCTGTTTAGCATGTGCTCTTGCCCTCTTTGAATATTGCACCCAGGCACAAACCCGGGGCAAATGGCGCGCAGTCACTCTGCCCACCTGGCAAGCTTTGAATATTGGGCCCCTGGGGTCTAAATAATTTAGTAGAAGCCCATACAAAACTTATACTGTACCTTAGATTAATTTGGGGACTTCTACAATTGGTACCTGGAGAATTTTTAACAGTGGAATGTGGGATGAGGTCCCTGAAAAGTATGGCAGTGAATAGAACAATAAATTACTTTTGTAGACTTGTGAAAAATGAAAATATGCTTCTTCATGCCTGCTGGCAGGATTCAGTTTGCTTTTCAGATAAGGACATGCTTACAAGTGTTAAAAATTGAACTTGGTTTCAGGATTTGGATGCTAAACTAGATAAAGTGGATTGGTTACCATCTTGAGACCTTGGGCATTAAGTGATACAACACTGTTTAAATCTGTAGCTAAAGAATGGGGTTCAGTGACAACTCTAAACAATTTGACATGTCAAGACTCAGCATAACAAATAATTTCCCACTCTGTACAAAGATTTTTACTGTATTGTAAAGAATATTATTTAATGCATTGTCAGAATAATCTCCATGTTAAAATGATTTGCCTTCTTTTGACTATGGTGACATTGTCTACAGTGCTGCTCCAAAGTCCATGCTAGCCAGGCTGGATCCTCTATTTCAGTTCTTCTGCTGCTTGCCTGCACCACACACACACCACTGCTCCCTTTACACCTCCATCTCTGTTCTGTCCCTTGAAGCCAGGTGCCTCGCCCATTGCTCCTCCTTTATTGCTAAACACTGGCTCGGCTCTCTCTCATCCTACCTTTCCTCTCTTCTCTCCTCTCCCTTCACAATTCTGGCTTTCGCTCCCTTGCTCTCCCGTCAAGGTCGTCCTTATCTGGCCAGGCCACTTTCTCTCACCATTTCCCTAAACTATGGAATTCTCTCCCCTTCCCACCTGATTTGCCTCTTCCCTTCGCTCTCTCTCCTCTGTGACTTCATCTCTCCCTCTTGCAACTGCACCTGATCTCCACCCCTGCCCCTGCTCTCTGCCTTTTCCTACCTCTTCTCTACTTTTTTCCCACATCATCCCTCTACTTCCTCCTGCCACCATGCCCTAGTCTCCCCCTGCTGTGTAACTCCCAGTGCCATCACCTGTTTAGTTCCATGATGCACTTATTCTGTATTGTGTCCACCTTATCTAGCCCTTACTTATAGCCTATATCTCAAGTATAGTTACCAACTGCTATGTTTGTTCGTAATGCAAATGTGTTTGATTCCTTAGTCTATATTTTGCTTTGTGTGTTATGCTTTGTCCCTGCCTCGATGCATCTGGAAACGAGCTGCTACTCAGCTCAGTACGCCTTTCCTGGTGAAACTTTTAAATAATTAAAATTAATAATAATTTTCCAGACCTGGAATGGATGTAAATGAAGGAACCCAAGCATGTTTCCTGAACTGGCAAGCTTTAAGAAGGGCCTAGATTGTACGAGCTGCTGCTCAGGGACATGGACAACTTTACATATATTGCTGGAATGCCCTTTATTGGGGAAATGTAGAAACAAATGACTGGGTGCTTATTTAAAAAGATGGCCATGTAAACCCCCATGGAAATACTTAGTGATGTATTAAATACATTGGAGATACCAGTATATATTCAGCCTCTAGGTTTGCTATGGTTGATCAGGGCATCATGAGTGCTGGGGGAATGTGTTGTGGTGAGCTCTTTTCTTTTAGCTTTTAAAATTTGAGGCTGAAAAAAAAAAATACCCTGACTAGGATTCTGCATCTACATCTTTTGCTGCAGTTAATTTAAAAAGTTTTAACGTTAGTGTAGTGGCAGAGTTTATTTTAGAATAGTCAGGGTTTGTAGTGAGGTGGTAGCAGGAGTTAGATGTTTTTGTTTTTGAGTTTTTCAGTTTGTTGCAGTGTGTGAATATCAAGCTGTTCAGCGCTTATGCAGTCCCATTTGAATTGACATTATTGCCACTGTAGCAGTAGGGGGTTTGAATCAGGAGTAGCATCGGGAGTGGTGGAGAATGAAATTGCAGTTCTCCCGACTGGTGACAGAGAGCACATAATATTTGTCTGTGCTTGATGCCTAGAGTTAGGGAATTGGGGGCTGGGTGCAGTCTGAATTGATGTCCCAAGACTGGTGGAGCAGTTGGCTCCAGTCGGCAGCTGTGTTGAATGGGGAGAGCATCTCCGTTTGAGGACTAATCCTGCCTTGGACTTCCTGGTTGCTGGAGGGGTCGGAGGTAGAGCAAGACATGTCAAGTCGGAATGGCCTTGCTGAGCCAGCCCTGTGGCTTATACCTGTACTACCAGGACTTGGAGCAGTTAAGAATTGGTCGGAAGGGATTTATCAGATGAACAAAGGAAAAGAGCTGGGATGTGGTGAGAGAGCCTGCTGGCTCACCTGTGTTTGGATCCCTTCTGATTTGCTGCCTAAATTTTTGACCAGCTCCAGCAGTGTCAGTGCTAGAGTTTGGGCTTTTCATTAGTGACTGTTTTCTACATCTGTATGTTTATCTTGGTTTTACTCTCAAGACTGCATCAGTGTGAACTTTTTATGGACACTGTAGTTGCTGCATAAGAACTGCAATGTCTTCATGTTTAGCACTGTTTCAGATTTGTTATATTTGAGTAGTTTATTTTTATTTATTTATTTGAAGTATCGGATTTACAACCTTTGAGCCATCGGCTCATTTACAAAGGTACCTCATCACATGGAGGACAAGAAAAAAAACAGAGAGGGTACGGTTACAATGGCATAGCCATCATGTATAGGTTACAGACATTGTCTACAAACATTACATACAGTTTTGGATACAGATATTTACATAAGCGCAGCAAAACATTTTTACCATGAGAAAGCATCTGTTACAGTATAATCGATTTTATTCATGAGCCAGAGGTGGATTAGACATTGTTGTAAGTGGTGGCAGTCCATAATGGATTTTGTCAGAGGTTTGGGCCCTAGAAGGCATGACAGCGCAGACTAGTTGCAGTTACAGGAGCGGACACTGAGGAGGTGGTTGCAGAGAGCAGCTTTGAAAGGAGCAATCTTGGGTGTGCTGGTGATGTGGTTGGGAGTGCATTAAACCAGACAGGGGCCCTGTAGCAGAAGGATCTCTGGGCAAGGGAGGTGTATAGCCTGGGTACCACCAGTACAGCTTTGTCCGAGTTGCGGGTGGAGATAGAGGTGGTGGCAAGTTGAAGAGAGGCAGTGACCCCAGGAGGGAAATGACTGAGCAGCATTTTCTTGGTCAGTAGGCAGGTCGGTAGTGGAGTCTTTCATCAAAGTTGAGGAGATTGGCAGTGGAATAGAGGGAGCAGGTGTGGGTGAGCCTAGGGGCACCAGTTAGGAGTCTGCAGGCCTTGTTGAGGGATATTTTAATTTTCTGGAGTGCGGAATTATCTGCTGCCCCATACACAGGGAGCCCATAGTCCACTAGGGACAGTATAGAGGAAGTAATGGCAAGCCTAAGGGCATCAGGAGGGAGGCAGTCCTTGAGCCGGTAAAGGAATCCATTCCTAGTGTTTGCCGTTGCCGCTAGAGTGTTTATGTGGTCATGGAAGGTAAGGGCAGAGTCGAGGGTAAGCCCAAGATATTTGTAGATGGATACCTGTTCAAGGAGGTGCTGGGTGCTGGGGAGGATGAGGAGATGCGCACTTTTCGCTTTGTTTTGGTGGTGGGAGAAGATCATTGATTTTGTCTTTTTTAGGTTTATGACCAGTCTACGGTCCTTGAACCATGTTTCAGCCTGGAAGAAGGCGTGTTAGAGGGAGCCCTGGAGGGGAGTAGGTTTATGATGCGAGGCATAGAGTACTGCATCATCCGCATATAGTAGGATTTTTTTGGAGCAGGCCTTTGGCAAGGTGTTTAGGTAGAGGGTGAAGAGTAGTGGACCCAGAATGGAGTCCTGGGGCACCCTAGAGTGGACAGGTAGTGTGTCGGATAGGGTCCCATTTATTTTGACGCATTGGGACCGGGAGGAGAGGTAACTGGCACACCATGCCAGGGGGCCCATGGAGAAGCCAAGTTGGTAGAGGGAGTCAAGAAGGAGTGGATGGCAGACCATGTCAGAGGCCTTGGAAAGTCTATGAACACAGCACCAGCAATGTTACTGGAGTCTAGGGAGGAGTGTAGGAAGTTGGTGAATTCTAGGAGGGCTGTGGTAATGCTATGGCCTGAATGGAAGCCATGCTGCTCCGGGCATAATATGTAATGCTTGGCTAGGTATTCAGTGAGCCATGTGCCAACCACTTTTTCTAAAGCTTTTGGGGGGTATGGAGATGGGTCTGGGGGAGGATTTGTTACCACTTTTATGAATGAGGGTAATGACGGCTGTCTTCCAGGCACTGTGGAATTGCCCCAGGCAAAGGGATCTGTTGAGTAGGTCCGTTAGAGGGACTAGGACCTCATCGAGGACTAGCCGAAGGAGCCTAGTGTCTTGGGGGTCATTGCTAGGGTTATTGCTGTTTAGTGCTTTTTGCAGGTATGGACGGGCTTTATGGGTAGATATTTTGCGCAGGAGGAAACAAGGGCGCTGCAGGGTTGGGGATTGAGATTTGGGCACAGGATCAAAGAAACAACTGGGGAGAACAGTGCTGAGATCTGTGAAGGTGGTGTTTAGACAATTTGCTGTGGTAAGTGGGTCAGTGAAAATGGTGCCATCTATGGAGAGCTGGGAGGGAGGTGGGAGCTTGATTTCCCATTAAGTTCTTTAATATTACTCCAGAAGGTCCGTGCAGACCCCCATGTGGTGGTGAGAGTTTGTTTTATTTATTTATTTATTTATACTAATAGGACCATGGGCCAAAAAAAGACCTGTTTTCATGGGCAATCAGTGTACAAGTAACAAGTACATACAATATAAATACATACAACTTAGGAAAAAAGACAAATATAAATATATCACAACATTATCATTCAATAACATTTACACTTACATTCTGTAAAAAGATACTCTTTCAACTTATGCCTAAAAGAACAAAGGGAAAGGTTCATACAGTCAAAAACGGATTGTATTGTGTTAAGGAAAGTGGGTAACATATAGGATAGTGCCCTTTGTCCAAGGGAAGTACGCATTTTTGGAATGCAGAGAGAAAATTTAACTGTTGACCGTGTATTTACCCTCGAGTTCTGCTTTTTAAAAATTAGAGAAAAACAATCAGGAACTCTATTAAGTATCACCTTTTTTGCCAAAATACCCAATTGAAGTTTATATCTACCGTCCAAAGGAATCCAGCCCACTTGATCTAAAAGATTACAGTGATGAACCCTTTGTGGGGATTTCACTACAAATCTAGCAACTGAATTAAGTAACACTTTTACCTTGGATAACAATCCTCCCTTGCAGAATAGTAAAACAAAACCCCAAAATCAATTAACGGTAGTAAAAAACTTTGAGCCAGTAGAAGACGTGTAGTATCGGTGAATAAAGGAGATAACCTATATAAGGCCCCTAGTCACTGGCGAGTCAGCTTTACCATATGGAGAATATGAGGTTCATAAGAAAGAGTCTCATCCATCAATAAACCCAGGTACTTAAATTGTTTAACTTGTTCAATCAAAGTACCAGGAAACAGTGTACAATGACAATATAGGGTCCAATTTCAATCTTTTTTTCATATTTGCAAAAAACATGGATGTGTTTTTTTTTCTCATTTAAAACCAATTCATGAGCTCTGAACCAATTCTGTACCTCAAAAAAATCATCAGCTAAATCTTTCTGTACATTTTCAAAAAGAAGACCACTTGTGAGGACCACTGCATCATCAGCATATAAAAACATTTGAGATCTGGTACAAACAGAAGGTAAGGTATTAAGAAAAAGACTAAACAAAACGGGACCTAAAATAGAACCTTGGGGAACACCAAGTGAAACCTTAGAAGGAGAAGAAAGTTGACCACTAACCCTTGTGACCTGTGTGCGATCAGCCAGGTAATTATCTAGCCAGTCCCCAACATCCTTAGAAATTCACAAATTAACTAAAGAAGACAGCAAAAGAGGGTGATCGACCAAATCAAATGCCTTAGTTGTTTGATAGTGGTCTGCTTTGGCCTTGCAAATGGCTCACGTGCATCCATTGCATGCGGCATCATAGGATTGTCTTTCAGCCGACCTGCCAGACTCCGTAGTTTTGTACCAGAGATTGTCCCTTTCCCTCAGCTTTTGGAGTAGGGAGGGGGTGATCCATGGTACATTTTGTCTTTTGGTGCAGTGTTTGGTGAGTGGTACATAGAGATCACAGGCCTTAGTGAAGGCCTGCGTGAACAGATGGAGTGCAATGTCAGTGCTGGGGGCTATATTAATAGGGGACCAGTCCATTTGGGCGAGAAGTTGTTTAAGTTATTTTTAACCCCCCCCAGGCGGAGACTCCTTCAGAAGGTGGTTTGGGCTATGGGTTTGGGGTGGAGGAGGTCCATAGGAATAGGATGGGCGAGTGGTCACTTAGGGAGTCGGGAAGAACTTTCATGTCCTGGATTTTGTGGGGGCGGTTAGAGATAATGATATCTAGGAGGGTGCTGGTGCCAGTAGAAGGATGAAGTCTAGTAGGTTGGGTGACTAATTGGACCATGTCGAGGGTGGAGAAGGAGTCCTTCGTTGGTGCGGCCGAGGGACCAAGCCAGTTGACATTTAGGTCCCCTACTAGTGTCTGTTCAGCTTTGTGTGGGAGGGTAGAGGGATAATCAGTGAGGGATGTGATGGCTGGCTTTTGGTTCTTAGGGGGTATATAGGAGACTGTGAGGTGTCCAGGGTGATTTTTAGGGTGAGGACTTGGGCTCCGTTTTTGAGCTTGGGGGGCGGGAGCATGAGGCCAGTAATGTTATCTCTGATGTAGATTGCACAACCGCCCCCACATTTTCCCACCGTCTGGTGTATCTGGGGAGTGAGACAAAGGAGTCAGGAGTAGACTTGGAGAGCCAGGTTTCAACTAGTGCAATGATGTCTGGTTGGTATAGGGTGGCCCAACATTGGAGCACTACAGAATTTTTTTGGCAGGCTGCATATGTTCAAAGAGACAGTGCGGAGTCCTGAGGACCTAGTTGGTGGACTGATGGGGGCAGGGCCTGGATTAGGGTGGATATTACCAGAGAGGAGTAATAGAATGACCAAGGTTCTAGCCATAGGGTGGCAGCTGGTTAACTATTTGGGAGTACGTTGAGAGGAAGGGGAGGCCATTTTGCCGAGTATGGAGACAAAAGCCTTAAGAGCTTTAAAACAGAAAGAAACATTAGCCTGACTCGGCCTAGTGGTAGAGCTGCTGACTTTGGAGTCAAGGGTACAGGGTTTGAGACCTGCCGGGGACAGAACCAAACTGTGGGGAAAAAGGGGGTTTAGTAGTAGGAAAGTGGGGAGGAGTAGTGATTAGGAGAGAAAACAGAGTGGTGTGAGGAAGGCAGAAAACAGGGACTAGGAGGGAACTGTAGTGACTCCTAGTGGACAGAAACCGATATTAGCTGCAAATAGAAAGTGGAGGAGTGGAGATGAGGGGAGTGGATGGAGTAGTGCCAAAAGGGCACTGCAGCAACCCCTGGAGGTCAGAAATTGTGAGCTGCAAATGAGAAAGTGGAAACTCAGTAAATGGAAGGAGAGGTCATGTGATGTATCACGGGACTTGTATGCAGCAATAAAGGTAGAGCCAAGCTTGGGTGGCTGGGGCAGTAGGGGCTGTCGGCGCATAGCACCGACGGGGTAACACCCCTTCAGAAAGTAAGCTGGAAGGAGAGAGGCTTTACCTCTTATAGCCCCTCTGTGAATCCTGCAGTCCCCTGATGAGAGCTCTTCAGCTGGGCAGTGTCAACAATATATATATATATATATATGAGATATTGATGATTTACAATAACATTTGGTTTTGTATCTTGGACTTGTTTTTGTTTTATGTTATTAGTTATATAAAATTATTTGTGTGTTTGGGGTTTGAATGTATAGATGTTTATTGTGCTAGTGTGTGTATGTGGTCTGATTGATGGGTTAGGGAGGAAATTAGGGTTTTTAGCTAAGGGGTTGTTTTTATGTTGTTGTACAGTTTTTTTTTTTATGGGGATTAAAATTGTTTTATTGTCAGGGATAAGATTTATGAGAGAGAGATACAGGTGTAAGGCACGTTTACTCCAGGGACCACCTGTGGCAGTTCCATCCTTTTGTTGGCTCCCCATCAGACCTCCCTGCAAAGATCCTCAGCCACTGCAGTGGGCTGGGGATCCTCAGGAGGTGGTGCAGTAACCACGGTGCAGGACCTGTGTATAATGTTCGGTGGAGGGGGCTGATTGGGTTGGCTAGGTCTAGGAAGCGCCTAGTGAGGATGTGGAACCAGGAATAGGGACCACCATGCATGATTCCCCTCTCTAGGGCTCCGCATAATGTCAACAAGCAGGAAGTAGCTGGTCTGGCTAGCTTTGCTCCTCCCCTTTGAGCTGTGCTTTGTAATGCAAGGTCACAAAGGAATAAAACACCAGTGATATATGATTACATTGCCAATTCCTTGGCTGATCTTTTTTATATTATCGAGACCCGGTTGGGGGATGACATCGGCCCTGTGCTGGAGGCCTCTATCCCACCGGGTTATTCGATCGTACATTGCCCACGGTGGGACCAGGAGGTGGGGGACAGGGTGGCCATTTGTTTAAAATGTGCTTTGGGACTCACTGCGTGCCTCATGGGAACTTTCATGTGCTTTTAGTTTGTCGTTGCTTTAGGTGTTAGTTGCAAGACCATCCTTATATACCATCCACTAGGGTATGGGGTGATTTTATGCAGGAGCTTGTGAGTATGTTTTGGATCAGGCATTGAATGCTTCCAGATTTTTGTCCTGGGGGACTTAAATGTCTGGATTGATAATGAGACCTCACCCCTTGGTCAGCAGCTCCTCCAGTTGATGAATTCACTGGGTCTAGCACAGGCTGTTGCCTCTATTGCACATTAACATAGCCACACCTTGGACCTGATCTTCTCGTCGGGTCTTGACATAAGTGTGAAATAGGTTGATCTGGTATTGTGGTCAGATCATCACATTGTGGTGTTTCTCTGTGGGTTCCCCTGTTTTATTACTCCTCCTGTGGAGATGATCCAGGACTGTCAGAAATATAATTTTGAATCTCGGAAACTCCTGGAGCTGTTGGACGTCTCGGGCATGGTGCTTGCCTGTTTGCAAGGTTCTGAGAATGCCATGGAGCTCTTATGTCTGCCTTGGATTCCTTAGCACCCTGTCATGTTTGTTATCCCTTGAACTCCTGACACAGTTCACTGTGGTACTGCGATAAGCTGTGCCAGATGAAGACTGCGAGATGGAGGTTAGAGCATTCTTGGCACAGGTCCCAGACTATGGATGACAGATTGCTGCTGAAAGTGCACTATGGTGAGTACAGTGAACAGTTGCTGTGAAAAAGACAGAGTTCACGCCATGGACGATTACTGCAGTTAGAAATTGTCCATCTAAACTCTTTCGCACTGCGGACAGGTTATTAAATCCATCCTGTCAGCAGTTCGCTTGAGTTTTAACTGCTGAAAAATGCAGTGAGTTTGGAGATTTCTTTGTTGATAAGGTGTCCTCCATTAGATCAGGTATCTGCTCAAGTGGTCTGTCATGGGCCATTGATGGTCAGGGCTTGGGTGGCATTGCTGATCTGCCTGCCATGGAGAGTTTCAGCCAGTTGTGAAGGAAGAGCTGCTCCGGGTGATCACAGGTTTGCATCCCACCAGCTGTTTGCTGTATTCTGTTAAACTGTCAGGCAGTTTTGAGTCCGGTTATTTCCCTGATTGTTGGGTGTTCCTTGAGGCAGGGTGTTTTCCCATCTACTCTTAAATGGGCATTAGTGATGTCCCTGTCTCTAACCTCCCCTTTTTTGGGAAGATTATTGAGAAGGTGGTGGTTGAGCAACTTGCTGAACACATGGAGAAGTTTAACATCTACAGACCTCTCCATTTGGGTTTTCGGTCTCACTGCAGCACGGAGACTGCCCTCATCAGAGTGATGAATGATCTCTTGGCAAGAGATTGAGGACTTTGTACCATTTTGATCCTATTAGATCTCTTGTCGGAATTTGACATTGTTGAACATGGTGTGCTTTTAGATCACCTGAGGAATTATGTGGGACTCACCAGCACCGTATTGAGCTGGGTTGAGTCCTATATAACTGGGAGAATGCTGCAGGTGGTCCTCAGAAGTTTAATTGGGCCTCAGCACTCTCCTGTGGCATTTCTCAAGGTTCGATCCTTGTTATTGTGCTGTTTTCAGTGTATAGAAACATAGAAACATAGAAGTTGATGGCAGATCAGATCAGATTAAACATTCTTGCTGAATTTACACTGCTGAAGTGTTGCTGGAATTGTATAAACCAATTTAGAACTGTTGTTTGATTAGGTATACTTTGAGTAGAGGTTTTATAAGGGGTACTCTCAACATCAAGTGCTTCCTTGTTACTCAGTACTGAATTGTGGGATAGTGGAGGTTTGAGGCTACTCCTGATTCCTCCCAAATCTTGTGGTGCAGTTTTCTGAGTTTCACAAGTACCTACAAAAAGCTTTATTCATCAACACTGTCATTTTCACACTATTTCAGCCTTTTTAAAAGCTATTTAATCCCAAATTGCGTGTTTTGAAGTAGCGCGAAACCGGAAGTTGTGACGATGCACTTCCGGTTCCTGGGCTTTAAAAACACTTGCTTAGCGAGAGGGTGAGTGCACAGGGGCCGTATGCGGAGTCTCGCGCAGAGACACGCGCGTGTCTACCGTGTCCACCGAGGACAACAGGACCAGACTACTAGACTGGGATATACCTATATAAGGTAAAACCAAACTGCAAACCTATAACTGTAAACCGTTATATCACCATGAAGAAAGCAAATTAGATGTGTCTGGAGTGTAGAATGTATACCACTGGTAAACAAGACTCGAAATTTTTGTATGACAAATGTATTTTAATTAGGAACTTGCAGGAGGAAATTAAGATGTTACAGCCAAATGAAAACATAAGTTCTGATATCAAAGCACTAGAGGAATATATTGATCACATGTCCCTACTAGTAGAAACTAATACTTCTTACTCAAAAAGTCTGAGAAACACTTGTTCAAACAACCCATCATCCAACTGCTTACCACCTCCTACTTCTACTGAGCAGCTAGCAATCACCTCAACTCCCTTAACTTCTATTAAACATTCAAACAAACCATCTACTGAAATTGGGAATTGGACTTTAATTTCCCCAAAAAAGCACACTAAAAGTAAATTTGTTCCTGAACCCTACACGATCCCACTCTCAAATTATTTCGAACTACTTCCTGAATATCTCATGGACAATTGCAATGATACTCAAAAGATCATTGAACATGTACCTGAAAACCTAAACAAAGGAAATCATACAACACAAACAAATCATACAGCAACTACGGCACCAGCTCCTAAATCGTCACTAATTATGTCACCACAAAATACTACTTCTGTATCCAAACCAGGGTGCAGCTCAGAAATGCTTATTAAAATAAAAACAAGCAGGTTTTTGTGTTGGGCGATTCAATAACAAAGTATGTTGATAGAATAATTTGTAACCCAGACAAAGAAAATCGGACTGCCTCTAGTTATAGAGGAGCTAAAATAGCCGACATTACCTTAATGTCAAAAACAATCTTGTCGGCCGCTGATGACAACCCACTAGTGATTATCCATGCTTGGGCAAATGACATTACAAAGTCTACACTCCTGCAGATCAAACAGGATTATGTAGCACTATGTAATATTCTAGTAGACCGTGGCTGTACTATATGTCTGTCAGAGATTTTATCTATCCCAAGAGCAACCAGATATATTAACAACAAAATTAAGGCACTAAATGAATGGATTCGTAAATGGACTCTCAGACAGGGCATAAGTTGCCTAACTCACTGGGAAGACTTTGAAGATAGGCCCTCACTCTTTTGTTGGGATGGCTTACACCTCAGTAGAAGGGGAAGTGCAATTTTGGGACGAAAAATGGCAGATTTCATAAATAACCATTTAAACTAACAGAGAGGGGGGAGACGGGAAAATTCCCTATCTCTAGTAATAATAGCCCATGCCTTCCATATTGGGCGAACCTTAATATACTATCATTAAATGCACGGTCATTAACTATTACCAAACTTGCTGAACTTGAAATCTTAATCAAAACTCTAAATTTGGCAATAATAGCAATCACCGAAACTTGGGGGAACACTGATAAAGAATGGAAAGTAGACATTCCTGGTTTTAAACATTACTTCAAAAATAGACCGGATACAAAAATTGTTGGAGGGGTTAGTTTGTATGTCCATAATGATATTCCGTCATATAACTTAACAACCACTATACACACTGAAAGTGTTTGGGTCTGTATTCGACCCACAAATGACTTTCAACTTCTTGTAGGCACTTGTTATCATGCCCCTTCATCTGCCATCGACCAAACCAAACAACTATGTAATTAAATTACTCAAATTGCCAGTAAAGATCCAGTACTCCTTCTAGGGGACTTTAACTTTCCCACCATAAACTGGGATACACTCTCAGGAATCAATAAACATGATGAACTATTCTTGTCTGTCATAATCAATATGGGATTGGTGCAGTGTGTTAAAGCACCAACAAGGGGAAATAACATACTGGATTTAGTCATAACCAACCCGGAAGTCCACATATCAGATATTCAATTTCTTAGTCCCTTGGGTAACAGTGGTCACTTAACTCTTCACTTTTCTATTCAATTACCTGTATTGCCAAAAACCAACAAACTAAAACTAAAACAATATAGTAATGCTGACTTTGAAACCATCAATCATCAGATTAAATCCACCAACTGGGGACAAATTATGAATCCAATGAACACTGAGACTGCTTGGGGCTTTCTGAAAACAAAAATCTTAGACCTTGAAAAAAACTATGTTCCAGTTAAATTCAAATACAATAATAAAGGAAAAATTCCACCATGGTTCAATGGTAACATTAAAGTATTAATAAAAAAAAAACATTATTTTCAGCTTTAAAAAAAAATGCTTACCTGACCAAAAGAATGACACTCTGCTTAAGTACAGAGAGGTAGTAAGACAGCTAAAAAAAAAGCATAACATTGGCTAAACGTAACTTTGAATTTAAATTGGTACACACCAAGGACTGTCATAAAGCACTATATAATTACCTAAATGGTAAAAAAGGTAATAATAATTCAATAGGCCCCTTAGTCTGCAATAATAAGACCATAACATCTGATATGGAAATGGCTTCTGAACTAAATAAGTATTTCTCATCTGTTTTTTCATCTGAAACTATAAATACTATACCCATCATAGCAGACTCAAATTTTGAACCGTTTGAAATTCTTTTTCAAGACATACAATGGGTCTTTAACACACTAAAACAACACACTAGTTCGGGTCCCGATAACATTAGCTCTAGATTTCTTATGGAAACAAAAAACACAATAATTCCCCCTCTAACCATCATTTTTAAGAAATCACTTTATGAATCCACAGTTCCAATGGATTGGCGTACTGCCATTATTACACCAATCTTTAAACAAGGTTTCCATTCTAAAATTGAAAATTACAGACCTATTAGTCTTACCATGTAAACTCATGGAAAAAATAATAAAAAATCAGCTGGAAAAAGAAATGACTTCATTAAAAATTAACGATAAGTATCAACATGGCTTTCGAACAGGCTTCTCATGCACAGCTAATCTGATCACTTTTTACAACTACATTAGTCTTAATCAGGATAATAAAATTCCTACTGATGTTATACTGTTGAACTATAGCAAAGCGTTCAATAAGGTGCCACACAGTATCCTGATTAATAAACTTAACTATCTAGGCTTTTCTGCACTTATTATATCTTGGATAGGGAGTTGGCTGAGTAACAGAACGCAGAGGGTTAGAGTAAATGGCGAACTGTCAGAGGTAGGAGCCGTGGCCAGTGGTGTGCCACAGGGTACTCTTCTGGGTCCGGTACTGTTTAATTTATTTATCAGTGATATGTACGTTTCACCAAATAATATAATGGTCAAATTTGCAGATGATACCAAACTTGGAGGTAAAGTTAACACCCTTGAAAACTGTCACAAGTTGGTACAAGACCTTGCACAAATTGAACAATGGGCCAGGGTGAACAAAATGCACTTTAATGTGACCAAGTGTGCAGTCCTCCATTTTGGAAAGAATAATCCCAAACAAACATATTACTTGAATAACAGCACTATTAGGATATCCTCAGTAGAAAAAGACCTAGGTATTATGGTTAATGACAAATTATCTTCATCTTCACACTGTTCAAAAATTGTGAATCAAACAAATGCATTACTGAGAAGAATAAATAAAACATTCATCTTCAAAACAGAAGAATGTCTTCTAACTCTGTATAGGTCTCATATTAGACCATATCTGGACTATGGTTCTCCATACTAGAATCCTTATTTAAAAACAGATATAGATAAAATAGAACAAATTCAGCATAGAGTCACCAAATTAATACCTCACTTAACACACTTGGATTATAATAGTAGGTTGAGGGAAACCGGATTACACTCTCTTGAGCGTAGACGAACCAGAGGAGACCTTTTACAACTATTTAAAATTCTTAACACTCCGGAGCAAATGGAACAATGCGGCATTATTTATTCTGAAAGAAAAGTTGTACCAAGGCTCCATAATAGACAATTTGAAGTACAGAAAGTTAATAATAACAAAAGGTTAAACTTTTTTACCATTAGATCACCTAGACTATGGAATAAACTGCCTCAAGAAATCATTGATTCTAAAAATATTACAGTATTTAAACATAAACTTGATAAATGGATGAATGAAAGGGATATGTAGAGGACAATCCCGATGGGCCGCTGGCCTCCTTTTGTCCTAAAAACCAAGTAAACCAGATAAGGACCGCAAGGCCCATCCAGTCTGCCCATTTCTTTTTCTACCTTATAAATGTGCCATCAGCCTTTGCTCTGTCAGTGGCCTATCTATTCATACTCATCGGTATTGCTCTTTTATGCCTATCCCATGCCTGTTTGAAGCCCTTCACTGTATTCATAGCCTCCACTTCCTGAGGTAGGCTATTCCATGCATCCACCCACCCTTTATGTGAAAAAGAATTTCCTCATATTTCCCCTTAATCGGCCTCCCTCTAATCTCATGCTGTGTCCTCTTGTCCTGCTATTTTTCTTATATTTAAACATGTTAGACTCTTTCACCTTGTTAATGCCCTTAAGGTGTTTGAATGTCTCAATCATATCACCTCTCTCCCTCCTTTGCTCAAGGGTATACATATTGAGCTCCGTTAATCTGTCCTCATATGTCTTCTGATGCAGTCCCTACACCATTTTGGTTGCCCTTCTCTGGACTGCCTCAGTTTGGTTAATGTCCTTGTGAAGGTGTGGCCTCCAGTACTGCACGCAGTACTCCAGATGGGGCTTAACCAGTGTCTTGTAAAGAGGGATTATTACCTCCCTCTTCCGACTTGTGATACCCCTACTAATACACCCTCGCATCCCCTAGCCTTACCTACTGTTTTAGAGGTCTGCTTGGATGATTTCAGGTCATCTGTGATGATGATGCCCAAGTCTCTTTCTTCCTTTGTGACTGCCAGCAACTCCTCTCCCAGCCTATAGGTGGCTTCAGGGATTCTCTTCCCTATGTGCATGATCTTGCACTTCATTGCATTAAATCCCAGTTGCCACTCTTCTGACCATTTTGCTTGTTTATCCAGATCTCTTCTCATTCTGCCCACCCCATCTGGATCATCTACTCTGTTGCAGATCTTAGTGTCATCTGCAAACAGACAAGCCTTACCCTCTAGTCCATCTGCAATGTCACTAATGAAGATATTGAAGAGGACTGGCCCGAGACTGATCCTGAGATACCCCACTTGTGACTTGCATCTCTTCTGACTGCATACCATTTACCACCACTCTCAGTTTTCTGCCCGTCAACGGTTTGCCACCCAGTTGACCAACTTCTGACCCACCCCAAGCCTACCCAGCTTATTTATCAATCTTCTATGTGGAACAGCATTGAAAGCTTTGCTGAAGTCAAGGTAGGCAACATCAGCTGCTCCCCTTGGTCCACCACTCTGGTTACCCAGTCAAAGAAATCTATGAAATTAGTTTGACAGGACCTTCCTTTTGTAAACCCATGCTGTCTTGGATCCTATGCCCCTATGGATTCCAGGTGTTGCACTATCGTTTCCTTAAGGAGTGCCTCCATAATCTTGCCCACTACTGAGGTAAGACTGACTGGTCTATAGTTCCCTGCCTCCTCCCTGCTATCACACTTGTGGAGAGGGATCAAATGATCCCTTCTCCAGTCTTCTGGGACCTCTCCTGTGCTCAGAGACTCATTAAACAGTTCTGCTAATGGCTCTGCTAGTTCCACCCTTAGCTCTTTAAGTACCCTGGGATGTATGCCATCAGGTCCCATTGCCTTGTCCACCCTGAGCTTAGCGAGCTCTTGTAGGACCCTTTCTTTTGTGAAGGGAGTAGTGCTCACCTCCCCTGTACCTGGGAGACATCTGACCATTACCACTGGCTGAAGATGGTATCAACTCCCCGAATCATGGAGTCTCCTATGATCAGAAGTTTTTTGGATTTCCTTTTTGATTTTTTTGTTTTGGTTCCTGATTTGGGGGAGTTTTGTTGTGCTAGCTCCTGTGCTGCAGTGTCCTGCTGTGCAGTGTCCTCTGCCCCTTTGTTTGATTTCAGACATAGAGGCAGATACCTGTTTGTAGTGTTTATATGGTTTTTGGAAGTAATATGTTGCAGAGCACAGAGCGATGGGGCACCCGACTTGCCCCTCCTAACCACCTGGACCAACTATCCTCTGCAGTCGAGGTTCTTCTGTTGTATGTTGGGGAAATGGCGGGTGGTTCTTATCATGTATTTCCTCTTGAATATGAAATTTGAGGCGCGCAATCTCTGCCCATGCTGCCCGGAACTGAGCCCTAAGATCTCCAATGGCCCAGCATGTAGGACAGTGTCCTAAATCTTGTAAGACTGTCCTTCTGAAAAGTCCATTCCAGATAAGTTGCTGGGTTTATAACTTTGTCAGATTAATTAGAAGGAAGAAAATGCAAGTAATGGTTTGATTTTGTGTTTTGTTTTCGTATAACTTGTTATAAGAAGTTAAATTACTAGTGCCCCTGTAAATGAGCTCACCGTTGGTTGAACTCGTTAGATGGTATGGCTTTATGTTTCACTGCTATGCAGATGATACTCCGCTATACCTGTCTGGCACTTCTGGTGGGTGTGGTGTGGTTTCTGTGCTGGAGTGGTGTTTGCCTGAAATAAATGACTGGATGGCACCAAACTGACTATGTCTTAAACCGGGTAAGATGGAGGTTATGATTGCTGAACTGGCTAGGCAGGGCCCAGTGATGACAAGTGGAATGAATTTATTTTCTTTGCTAGGTGATCAACCACTCAGAGCTATAGCTGTGGTTAAGAATCATGGGGTCATCCTGGACTGCAAGCTGACACTAGATTAACAGGTATTGACTGTGGTCTGAGCTAGCTTTTACCACCTCTGTAATATTGCTAGGATCAAACCGCATCTAGACTTTGCTGACTTGGCTACAATAGTTCATCCCTTTGTCATGTCCAGACTCCACTGTTGCAATGCTTTATATAGGGTTATATAGAGGTTTGTTACAATGTCTGCAGCTAGTGCAGAATGCTACATTTTGGCTAATTGTGGGCTCCTCTCATAGGGATCACATCATGAAAGATCTGCGTCTGCTGCACTGGCTTCCTACATGGTGGCGCATAGCCTTCAAGATATAGAGGATAATGTATGGGCCGCTGTTCACAACAAGCATGTATAGACATCAAGAGGTTGCCATGGCAACCGTTTAAATGGTTTTGTTTGCCATGACAACGTCGAGATGGTTAGACACGCTTGTTGTGAATGGTTGAGCATACATTGTCTTTTATAGTGTGTGGTCCACTATACAGAAGAGAAATGAGTGTGCGATTTGAAATCCCACTCACTTTTTTTTTTTAGTGTTGCTCTCATCTGGAGTCAGCTCTCAGTGCCGCAGCCGTTTTAGGAAGAGCGGAGGTTTGCGTAATGCGCATGTGCGACAACGTTCCAAGTTGTGCTGCAGTAGCTACGTATCTAGTGCAGTACAACAATGATAATGATGTAGCTACTGCAGCACAACAGCATTATTCTAGATATCAATGTCTGCCTAGAATAACATTCTATCATACACTATATGCTTGATAACATTCAGGGTCCTACACAGTTTGGGACCAGACTCCTTAAAAGAACTCCTAGTTCCTTATTACCCAACTCATTGACTCCGCTCTTCCAATGCAGGCCTGCTGTCTGTCCCTTTATCCAGGCTGTGACATTCTGGGGACAGAGCTTTCTGTGTTGTAGTGCTTAATTTTTGGAATGTTCTGCCATAATGCAGTAGATCAGCTCACATGGTAGAGACCTTTAAGGCCCCTTTGAAAATGTATCTCTCTTGTGAAGCATTTCCCTGATTTTTGTAAATTATTGTTAAATTTATGTTTAACTGTCTATCTGCTTGCTGCAACAAAAAGTACGCTGTACTCCCACGTGTGTATATAGAGTAATACAAAGTGCCCTGAGTCCTCGGAAAAGAGTGCTCATTAAATACAATTGCCTTGACTTGCTTTGCATGGTGCAGTTCATCTGAAGTACAACAAATAGAGTACAGTGATCTTTTCTAACCCAGGAAATCTGTTAACCAAAGCTTGCTGCTGTAAATTTTATAGTCACTTTTATGGTGCATTTACTAAATGTTTTTAAGTTTGTTTTGGTTTTTTTTTAACATTTATATATGTGTTTTTATTTTGTTATTTATATCCTGCCTGTAGTAGGTATACATATATCTTATAAGAATCTAAAAATATTTATTTTCTTGATCCACTGGTATTGAATAACATGTCCAACGTTTCGTTGGTTTCCCAACTTTTTCAGGAAGACATTGGTGGCTATCTACAATAAATCAATATTATAACAAGGACTTAATAACTTGCAATTATGTTCAGAGGATTCCAAGCTGATATGTAGATTTATTTATTTATTTAAACTTTTGGTAACCAGGAAAGGCACACTGAGCCATAGCTTGTTTCTAGATGCGACCCAAAGGGAGGTGGAGAAAATACATAAGTAGACATAGTAGATAATACAGCACATGTACAGTAAATGCATGGTGAGTAAACAAACTATATTTATTTATTTGAATTTTGGTAACTGGGTAAGTCCACTGAGACAGAATGTCCCTTTTTCAGGGGCGACCCGAGGAAGGGGTACATAGGGAGGTACAGGGATACAGTAAATAACAGCATAAATGTGAGTGTACGAAGACACTTTTACAACAGTCATACATAGGAAAATCAAATCAGATAGCTCTGGCAAACAAGTTACAAATTCAAATTAAGTACAAAATTGCAAAAGGATTGCAGCAGAGAACAATAAATATACAAGGCACATGGGCATTAGGTACAAAGAGGCTAGGGGTGCAAGACTCTGGGACAGGTGCACAGCTAAGAGGAGGCAAGGTAGGATTTAACAGAATGCTTGCACATATATGTAGAAGTGCAGGTCAGCACAGAGGATGGTGGGGAGTTCCAGAGAGAGGGCCCAGAAAAGACAAAGGCATGCCAACCCACTGCAAGACGGGGTTTAGGGGTTATGAAAAGTGGTGTGCCAGCAGATCTTTGGGGTCTAGTCACAGTTTTACATTGGACAAGCGGGCATGAGGCAGGGAGGGGTGAATGTATGTACCAGTTTGAAAGTCAGGCAAAGGGTGGGGAATTGCAGCCTAGCTTCAAAGGATGGCCAACCCAGTGAGCGAAGGACAGCAGTTGTGATCCCTATATACCATGGCCCGGATATTCGAACTGCGCCACAAAGTAGCACAATAGCAGGAGCAGGCACAAGTGCCATGCGCCCATGCGCAACATGCACGATATTCAAACACAGCGCAGGCCAAGGTGCGCTTGTGCAACACAACTGAATATCATGCCAACTGCACCATGGCGCAACCAGGGATGCGGAGTAGCACAACCATGGATGCGCAGTGGAGCAGGGTAGTAGCGCAGTAGCACAAACAGGGATGCGCAGGGACAGGATGCAGGGTTGCACCACCCATGGAAGCCTTGGGCAGAGGAGCACGCAGCAGACCAGACAGCATCCCCGCACCCCATGAACTGCACAACCTGTTGTGAGCTGGATGAACCACCAGCTCATGAACACCAGGACCGAATCCACAACTGTGGCATGGTGCCCGAACACACCACCTGGCAAGCAGTGACCGCAACACAAGGAGGGCCGGCCAACCAGCACCACCCCATCCGACCAATGCAGAGCACACCCTGCCCAGCGATCCCCAGACACCCTGCCGAGGAGCAGCGCACAACAGTGCATGGCACCGAATGCATGCGGCCACCCCCACCATGACAATGCAACCCTGTGCACCATGGAGCCATGCATTGCAGCCCCACTGTGAGCACCCCACAGCAGGCGGCACCAGCCACCGACGCAACAACTGCAGAGACAGTGCCACCCTGCAGCCCCATGGCACAGCAGAGAGGTCCACCTGCATCCGGTACCGAGGGACCCCGCATGCGACAAGGCCTGCCCTGGACCTCACCACCAGGACAGCACCCCGCATACCCACCCAAGCACACACCCTGTACCAGCACTGGCCCCAGCAGCCAGCACAGATGCCCACAGTGGTGCATGGAGGCATGTGCCACACAGGATGCAACACAGGGCACAGATAAACACCCACCCAGACCCAAGGGCACCCCAACACAGGGACACCGCTGGCATGCGACCACCGATGCTGTGTACCCACGGCCTGCACCCCACCATGGCACAGGTGTACCAGCCATCCTGCGCATGCACCATGAAGCCGTCCGCCACCAGCATGCGGCCGGAGCACAAGTGACAGACATCAGAGCACAGACATCAGTGACAGCATGGAGGGGGGGGACAACAGCAGCATAGGCCACAGTGCCACCCGAGGCAGACGTGCACCATACTGGTGACAGAAGGCAAGCTGCCATTGCGCCGGGGCCAGAGGGTGGCCAGCATGGACAGCCACCACTGACATGCCAGCAGACCGTGCATACCACAGACATGGAAGGGTGTCAGCTGCACGGGCCATGGACATACTGACAGGGGCGCCAGGGACACAGTGCATGCACCAGGGACCACTGCACACAGGCATCCAGTGCACAGGGAACAACACACATACTACAGACAGGTACCGAGTCCCCCACACAAACCATAGACAGGTCTCTGTCGGACACACACACGCCCAGGCCTGCACCACCCCCGACACCATGCACACCACTGCAGCCAAGCACCATAAGCCCGCTTCAAATCAGAAACCACCACAGTTGTCATAACAAAACATATGTAATAAAGATGTGTGAGAAATACAGAACATATATATATAACTATTTACAAGGGGGGGAAGGGCCCCAAACGAGGTGGGGGTGGGCATGGGGCAAGGGTGAACAACTGGGAGTGGGATGAAGGGGTGTGAGGGTTAGTCCAGGTGGGGAATACAGTTCAGGGGCATAGTTGGCCTAGCGCCGACCCCTCTCCCCACTTCTGTCTCTGTGCCTTCTCCAGTGCTGCCGTCCTCCACCCTGATCCAGTCTCTGTAGCAGCTTGAGGGTGGCCCTCATGAGCTGCAGCAGTTCCTGCACACTCCTCTCGAGCGTGGTCCAGCGTTGTCCACCTAGTACAAGGGAGCAGAGTCATTACACGTGACTGGCCATACCCCTGCAGCCCACCCATTGTGCTCGGCATACAGCCGTGGGCCACACCCCTGTGATAGCATACGACCACCCACAGTGACCGCGCCCACATGACCTGCCTACCCAGGCACCCACAGCCATGTGGGACGCTGCACACACCCATCACCCATGTCCTGCGCAGCACCACCGTGGCCGTACAGTGACATGGCTATGCAGTATGAAGGCAGTGTCACTGCCATGTACCCAGTACACGCATGGACCACCTGCGATGCCCACCCACACATGCAGTGCCACAGGACAGTGCTAAGTGCACCGTGTGGCATGCACGGCAGTGGGGCCAAGTGCTGGTGTCCACGCCCCGCCACCACCCCTGCAACCCAGCATGCACAGATGTAAGGGGAAACACGGCACTCACCTGCATCCAGGCCAGCTGGGCGCTGCTGGCCCATGGCTCGTCCATGCTGCATCTGCGGCGCACCCACTCCATCCTGCTCCTGCTGTAAACGGGCCTGCCTCGCTGTACAGTGCTCCTCCGGGCCTAGGGTGCAAACATGGAGAGGGAAACATCAGTACAAACCAGTAGCAAAGCCCCCCTCAACGGGTGTGTGTGCGTGCGTGTCTGCAAAGCCCAGCCATGACGCACCCCCACTAGACGGCCCCCAAACCCCCTGCGGGGTGGACACATGCACACCGCACTACCCGGACGGACGCTACCAGTGTATGGATGGAGCAACTACCTGGCCGTGGCACGGCGCCTCGCCGGGCACATGCCTGCAGATGCCCCAGTCTGTCAGGGTCCCTCCGCCGTAGGTCGCCATACCTATGGTGACACTGCTTAGCAGACCTGGCGATCCCAGTTGCCTCCTCCAGGCCATCAGCCACCTCCTCCCACACAGCATTTCGTGGCCTGTCCAGGGGATCCTGGCCAGACAGGGCCCCAACATGAGGCTCAACTGTGGCCACCAAGTTGGCCAGCTCTGTAGCGCTCCACTGCTGTGCTCTTCTTCTTGCCATCCTGCAGTGTGTATCGCTATCAAAATGGCACTCTGCAGCGCACGTGCCCCATGTGCAGAGGCAGCACGGTACTGTGTTGCCAGTCCCCATTGCACTGTCACTGAACTGCGCGATAGGGGTGCACCCATGCGGACGCATAGTGCCTAGGGGCCAAAGGTTGACCGCAGGGTCAAGAGTCTGCGCACGGAGCGCCACAGCGCTATTGGGATGTCCTGCATATAGTGCGGTAGGGTGCTTTTGTGTGACGCCCTGCAGTGGCCTACTGCGCTGTGGCTCCATGGCACCTACGGCGCACAAGGGCACGCGTGCCACACGGGCGAACAGCACACTAGCACCACAGGCACAGTGGTGGCCGTGCCCTGCACTGCCTTCCGCACACAGCACGTCAGCAGCGCCGCACGTGTCGGCGTCAGCACCCTGGGCATGTGCTGTGCGGTGCCGATTGCACATGTCACAGTGCTGCGCCATAGCCTGAACATGCTCAAGAACATTGTGCAAGGTGCAACAGCGGTGACGCCACTGAGCCCTGGTGATGAGCAACTGGAGGGGCAGTGCCGGCAGTCGGCCAGTGGTGACAGGGGGACAGTGTCGGGGGCAGTGTGTGGACGTGCCCCGGCATGGCTCTGGTGTGCAGTGGCCATCGTCAAGGGATGCTGGCCAGCAGGGCCAGGAACACCCCGAGGGACAGCATGCTGGACCGGCGGATGACCTCTTTGACGAGCACAGCCATCTACTCCTAGCTTCAGTGGATCAGCAGATGCGGCTTTTGACGGTGGTGGATGCACTCAGTGTTGTTCTGCGCCAGGCAAAGGAGTGGCGCAGCAGAGACCACAGTCTGCTCCTGGCAGAGATGGCCCGGCAGCGGGTGGATGTGACCGCTGCCATTGACAGGCAGACCAATGCATTGACAACTGTCATGGCCACATTGGGTACCCAGTTCAGTGCCCATCCACCGTAGACACCGCGCAGTGTCATGTCCACCGTCCGTTCCCGGTGCTGTGCGTTACCTGCTATGTCAACACTGGGTTCGGCTGTGGGCATACCGAGCATGCCTAGGCGCTTCGGGCATGTTGATTGGGCTGCAGACCTCTGCATGAACGTTAAGCGTTCGTACGAAGCGTCACTCCTGGGGGACTGTCTGTGCCACCCTATGAGGCCAGTGGTCAGCCTGGCACAGCTGGCAGGTCTCGGCAGGGCCGCCCACACATCCTTGGCGGCCGTAGCACTGTGCGACGTGACTGACCTGTCTCCCACCATGGCCACTGTCTGCCGCTGCCCTATGTGCAGTGTGGTGTGCATCGTGCGATGCATGGGTGGGGTACCTGGCCCTGCACACACACGGTCCCTGTGCACACCCTCCTGGCTGCTGGCCACTGTGGCGTGTGCATGATGATGCCTGCGTTGCGCTGTCCATGGTCGTGTGTGGACCTGTGTGGGGGTAGGGGTGGCAATTGGGGTTGGCGTGCATGTCTTGTGGTGTGTGTGTGTGTGTGTGTGTGTGTGTGTGTGTGTACATGTGTGTGTGCACGTGTCGTGTTCGGCCCTGCCCATCCCTGACGCCGTGTGCAGTGCCACACTCAGACCCATTCCATTACCGCCGTCCACCCCTGTTGTTCTGCCCTGCCTGTCTGTGGGCTGTGCCTTTGCCATTGGTGGTTGCACATGGCCCCGTGACCTACCTGTGTTGACCAAAGTGCTCCTCTGTAATGGTGTCCCAGTACAGCTGTGACATCCAGATCAGGCGGGGGTCTCTTCACCCAGGGAGTGGCTGCCCATCACTGGCTGGACCGGCGTCCTCATCGTCCCCACTGCTGTCCCCCTCTTCGACCTCTACGGCTATCCCACAGTTGGTGGCCATGTTGTGCAGGATACAGCAGGCCAGGAATAACCCGCAGGCCTTCAAGGGGCTGTGCAGCCAGGGACGTAGTGGGTAGCCACTGTGACCTGTGTACAGAGGGTGGACATTATTATGGTGGTCTACGTTGCTTTGCCATGGGCCAACAAGGCCGATACCCATGACACCTCTGACTATGCACCCCCCCATGTCTGCTCATGTCATCCTGCGTGATATGCATACTCACCCACTCGATGGCCAGTGGGGATGTCCCCACTCTCAAACCTGTGGCACAGTGTGGACTGGTGCCAGATGTAGGCATCATGTGCTCCCCCAGGGTGCATGGCACAGACATTGGTAATGCGCCCCCTGGCATAGCACACCACCTGGCAGTTGATACTTGCATACCCCTTCCGACTGATGTATGACACTCCATCCGGGCCAGGTGGTGTGTGGATGGCCACATGGGTGCAGTCAGTGGCCCTGAGCACGCCAGGCAACTGTGCTACCCTGAGAAGCTCTTATATGTGTGCTGTGTGCTTTGCCTGTGTGCTGGGGAAATGGATGTACTCCGTAGCATGTGGCAGCAGTGCGCTGAGGAATTGTGTGAGTAGGCGTGATGCGGCCGACTGAATTATGCCTGTTGTGTCCCCTCTGGAAGGTGCCCATGGCGAGCAGGCACTGACATCTGTCACCTTCCTCTCCACTGACAGAACATGGCTCTGTCTTGTGGGTGCCTGCATCTCATCACTGCACAGCTCACAGAGCTGCCTCATAATCGCCCGGTTCAGGTGGTACCGGCCCACAACCTCTGTGTCAGAGTAGTGTTCGAAGCTGGTGTGGGCTCAGTACTGGCTGTTCTGGGCGTACCACTGACGGGCCCTTCCACGGCCACGCCCCCCTGCTGCCTGCCTTCTTACATCCGTCATTACCGCCTCCATCTGGAAGGTGGCGCTGGCCATGTCCCTGGCTGGTGTCCGGCCCCCCCCACCGGGCGGCTGTTATCCCGTTCCCCCCGCTGTCCATTTCTGATGCCCCCCCGCACCGGGTGCACCTCCGGCCTTTGACTGTGGCTCTCCTGCCTCCTGCCACTGCCCTCAGTCCAGTGTGGCACTCCACTGACTTTCCTGCACAGTGGCGAGGCAGGCCCATTTACAGCAGGAGCAGGATGGAGTGGATGCGCACAGTGGCACAGGCTCCCCACTCCTACCCTGTTTCTGGCACAGTTCTGGCGGACCCTGTCCTGCTCCTGCCCAGTCCTGCTCACTGCTACCCTCTGTACTGCCCTTGTGTCTGTCACCACACTCCCACCTGTGGATTCCCTTTTGTGTTCTTGAGCCCCTCTCTTGCTCCCTTTTATTTTGGATCATTTCCGCTGTCACGCAACTTCTGCTAGCTCTCCTATTGCACATGGCGCATGCTGTTGAATATTGCACTGCACATGTTATTCATGGTTCCACCCCCTACGGTTGCATATGCATTCATTACTATTGCGCTCTGGTGCATTGCTTATTGCGCTGTGCAGCCGCTTCCCGCTGAATATCGCACAATAGTGCATTTCCGTACTTGCACTGGCGCATCCCTGTTGCGCATGACGCAACCCTTTTGAATATCTGGGCCCACGTATTTATCAAATACAAGTGAGTATGTACATAGGTGAAACCCTAGCACTAGTACAAAGGTGATTGCCTAGCACTAGAACAATAAATTTAATTATATCACCTTGGAAGACGCAATACTCTCTAATTTTATACAGTAATTCTGGATTCAAAGATCCTGCTATCTAAGAATTAAACATAGAAAGATTTAGTAGAGTATATGGCTGCACATGATTTTTGAATATAAAATATTTCTTACTGATCACTTCGTGCATTTACCTCTGGTGTGAGAACGAACGATGGTAGAGTTAGTATACTAGGAAATAACACCATTGAGCGATCAAACAAGGTATAAAGTCATGCACCAGAAAGATGAGTGGCTTTCATGAGCTCGTTCGACCTGAGATGGTATTATTTCATGAGTATGCTGGACTTTGCCATCTTTTATTTTATGTAATACATTAGGTTGGGCACTTTATGCTATGTTGGGGGTTGGAGCCATAGCTATAACCATTGTGTGTGGGGGGAGGCGGGGGTAGAGTGGGTGTTACATGTGTTAATAGGGGCTTGTTACATACGTTGTTAAGGGGCTTGTTACATGTGTTATTAAGAGGCTTTTTACATGTGCGCATGGATGATATATCCTGGATTTGTTAGGGTTTATGGGCAAATTGGATGGACCAGTGGTCTTTTTTCTTCTGTCATTGTCTGTGTGTCTTTATTAATTGCGCATTAATATAGTGGTGGTATAATATAGATATAGAGTGATGTTAGGTGTTAAGGTGTTAACACATTAATACACTTTAATTATCTAATTGATAACCATAATGTGCTAATTGGCTACCATCATATATGGTGACTTACACGATGACTTTTTCTGTGGGAACAAAGGACCAACCATGTATTATCTCTATACTGTGTAATATTTCAATGGGCATCCTCCTGTATTAAAAAAAAAATGTATCTATCCATTAATTCTTGGTTGGTGTAGCTAACATTTTATTAAACCTACATCTCTTTTAAATGAAAGTACTGACTTTCTCATCTCTTGTTCATACCTGTTAAAAAAAAGTTTAAACTATGCACGACTATTTCTTATAAAAGAAAAAAGGGAAGCTCTATATAACCACGTATTAAGGTAAGAATTTGTGTACATACTTTATCAACCACACTGTTCCTATGGTGTGTATCTGGTGACTGCTCAGTCTGATGAGTGTTTTAGCTGCAAATACTGTATAAGACACTCATTTTACTTATTGACCAGGTAGATGCACTGGTCCAGTGGACCGTTTACAGGCACGACCCAGGCCAGAGGCAATAGGTAGTACAGTCATTGACAATAACATAATAAAACCAAAGAGCAAGCACAGAACATGGTACAGGCCAAATAAATACAAAGAAAATAAGCACAAGGCCAAACAGGTAGACAGTGAGTGCGATCGATACAATGTACACAATGCATGAGGTATCATAATATATACATAAAACCAGGTAGCCAGCAGGAATAGGTGGAAAATAGTAGGCCAGGTTTAGGCAGATAAGCTGGTAGGAAGAGAGGGTGCTAGCGGGTGGGATATTTGCAGCATTCTTTGTCAATGAGCCATGCTTTAAGGTTGTGTTTAAAGCTTAGATGAGCGCTGGAAGATCAAAGGGGGCGGGTAGCCCATTCCACAGAGAGGGGGCTGCTACTGAGATGGCATTCCCACCCTTATTGGTGATGTTCTAGGTACTGCAAGGGTGGGAGCAGTGGAGGAGCAGAGTCTCCTAGCCAGTGTTCTGAAACTGAAGAGGGAAGAGAGGGATGGGTGAAGTGTCACAATGAAGGGTATCATCCACAAAACAGCCAAGAGAATAGTCAAAATGCCCTTGAAGAGAGAGCCAGCCAAGGGAGCGGTAGAGGTCGCAGTGGTGGGTAGAGTAAGAGGGCGATAGAGCAAAGTGGCAGATGTTATTGTAGGCTACCGAGAGTCTAGACCGGAGAGAAACAAAGGTTCTAGAGTAAATAGAGGAGCAACAGTCAAGGACAGGGAGAAGGTTTCTCGAAACTATAGCTAGGCGGGCTTCCTTAGTGAGGTAGGGCTTTATGCAATAGGTGGCACCTAACTTCTGATTAACTCTGCTGACTGTGTGGTCTTGGAAGGTGAGAGAAGGGTCAAGCAGAACCCCCAGATATTTAAACGAGTGGATGCATTCAAGGGCTGGTACTTCAGGGGGTAAATGAGGATAGAGGAGTTGGCACAGAGGGTTTTGGCAAGAAACGGTTTTGACTCGAATAGCATAGCCTTGATCTTTTTTGCATTTACCAGCAGCAGATTAGAAGAAAACCAGTTGTAGGCCAGACAGTAGTTGCGGGTAAGGATGGATGATAGATGGGGGAGGGATTTGTCACTGAAGTAAATGACAAGATCATCTGGTAAAATAGGGAATTGCAAATAAAACTGTCAGAGGATAGGGAGTTGACAAATATAGAGAAAAGTAAGGGGCCCAGAAAAGAGCCCTGGGGGACTTCCAAGTTAACTGATAATGAGGAGGGAGAGGAAGTGCCAAGGCAGACTGTTTGAGAACGTCCTATTTGAGAACCCCTGAACCAGTTAGTTGCCTCAGCAGAGCAACTGAGTGCAAATAGCTTAGAGAGGAGGAGGGAGTGGTTAACCATATCAAAAGCTTTAGAAAGGTCAATGAAGTCGGCGCCTGTGACGCATCCATGGTCCATGTTAGAGAGAATGTGATCGGTGAAAAGAGCCAGGGCAGTTGATGTACTATGATGCTTGTGGAAGCCATGTTGCTGGCTACATAAGAGGTTGTATTTAGTGAGGTAGTCAGACAGTTGGCGATGAATGACATTTTCCAGGAGCTTACTAAAGTTGGGGGGAATAGATATCGGCTGGTAGTTGTCAGAAGAGTTGGGGTCACCAGATTTCAAAATTGGGATCACCCTAGCAGACTTACATTAGTCCGGCATGGTGGAGGTAGACAGGGCAAGGTTAAAGATAAAGGTGAGGGGGCCTAGAAATCAGAGAGGAAACTAATTTCAGGAAAACAGGGGCGAGGCTGTCAGAGCCAGGGCTTTCTTGATTAGATAATCTCCTTAGAAGCTTGAGAGTTTCCTTAGGGGATATGGACTTGAAGTAGAAAGGGGGTGCGGGGTGGTGGTGCTTGGGGTGGCAGAAGAGTGTGAGGGGATCGCACTTGCAGATGCAGGATTTCTGGATGGGAGTGTGGAGAGAAGTGCTGACAGGTCAGAGAACTTAGTGTTAAAAGCTTCTGCTACGGTCGAGGGGTCATTTAGAGGGCCAGAAGGGGAGTTCAGATGAATATTGGGGTTGCGCACTCGGGGGAGGGGTTAAGAGAGAGCTATTAGTGTCCCAGAATTTTCTTGGCTTGCCCAAGTTCTCTCTCTGGAGCTTGTGGAAATCCCGTTTTTAAGTATCTAGTCAGGTACTTACATTTATTGCGTAGATGCCTGTACTCGTTCCATAGGGCAGGGGAGAGTCACATTTGTAGGCAGCCCACTTATTGTTCCTCGGCTTCATGAGGGTTAGGAGCTCCTTAGTTAACCAATGTGTACAACTGCCTCTAATATGCTGAGTGGTGATAGGGAAGTGGCGATCTTAAACGGCCAGGAGAGCGTTACTGAAGTAGGTGACAGCTAGGAACATGTCTGATTTGGTATAAAGGTCGTGCCAGTTTATAGCCCTGACATCCTCGAGTACGCGGGAGGGATCAGGGCAATTTAAGTTGCAGAAGGATATGTACTTGGGGGACAGGGGGTGGACGGGGGGGGGCCTTGGTGGACCAGATGACTTAGGTAGGGGAGTGATCACTAATAGAGTCGGATAGTGTACCAGCTAGGGCAACCTTGTCGCTGCTGTTTGTGATCAGCCAGTTGAGGAGCATGTGGCTACAGGTATGGTGGTTGAGACAGGTAGGGAGAGTGATGACATGTGCCAGATTGTACTGGTTCAGGAGGTTTGCATAATCAGATTCATGGGCACTGAACCAGCTGAGGTTGAAGTCCCAAAAAGAATGGCTTCCCTTGAAGAGGATAGAGACTCGAAGCAAGTTAGAAGGCGCCGAAGACCCTCGACACCCCCATCAGGGGGGTTGTAACAGCATCCCAAGAATAGTTTCTTTGTAGAGCTCAGAGTAACTTTGGCAATAAGCCATTCACTAGGGGAGATGTCGGAGCATAAGGTGATGTTGGCTGAGAGGGGGTCACTGACAAATATGGCAGCACCGCCCCCTTTCTTCTCCCAGGTCTGTCTTTTCACAGCAGGGAGTATCCAGACAGCTGGAACATGGAATCCAGATGCTGTGACTTTAACCGGGTCTCAATGAGGCATAGGACATGGGGGTTATAGATGGAGACCCAGGATTCAATGTATGGGTGCTTTTCAGGGAAACTGCAGACGTTCATATGTGCTATTTTTAGCCTGGTGGGGCTTATCTATATGGCATCAGTGGAGGTGATGGTAGATTGTACAGGGCCAGGGTTAGGTTCGATGTCCCCAGCCAGTAGTAGCAAGGAGAGTACGAGGCAGTAGGAATGGGAGTATAGAGTATTAGAGACCAAGCAGGTGATGTTCCAGGTTACACATAGAAACATAGAATTTGACGGCAGATAAGGACCGCTTGGCCCACCTAGTCTGCCCATTTTCCTACCTAACAGATAAGCTGCAGATCCTAGTTAACCAACAGCTTAATTCCTCCTACCCCCCACTAGGACTGCCCTATGCCTGTCCCATGCATTCTTGAAGTCCCCACTGTTCTTGACCCCATGACCTCTTCAGGGAGGCTGTTCCATGCACCCACAACCCTCTCAGTGAAAAAATACTTCCTCACATTACCTCTGAGCCATCCCTCTTCTATCTTCAAATTGTGCCCCCTTGTTCTTGCACATCTCTTTTTCTGGAAGATGCTACCCTCTTGGACTTTGTTAATTCCCTTGAGGTACTTGAAAGTTTATATCATGTCCCCTATCTCCCTTCTTTCCTCAGGGGTATACATATTAAGCTCCTTTAGTCTTTCTTCATATGTCTTCTGGTGCAGACCCTGCACCATTTTGGTTGCCCTCCTCTGGACAGCCTCCACTCTGTCTATGTCTTTGCGGAGATGGGGTCTCCAGAACTGCACACAGTACTCCAGATGGGGTCTCACCAACTGTCTGTACAGAGGGATAACAACTTCCTGTTTTCTACTATTGATGCCTCTTCCTATGCATCCCAGTATCCCCCAGCCTTCCTTACTGTCTTCTCACTTGCTTGCCCACCTTTAGGTCATCTGATATAATTACCCCAGGTCCCTTTCTATTTTTACTGTTGTCGGTATCTCACCCCCCATTGTGCACGCTTCCCGAGGTTTTTTGTTCTCCATGCATTACCTTGCACTTCTTTGTATTGAATCTGAGCTGCCATACATTTGACCGTCCTCCAACCTTGCCAAGTCCCTTCTCATCCTTTCCACTCCATCTTGTGTATCAACCCTGTTGCAGATCTTTGTGTCATCTGCAAAGAGACATACTTTTCCTTTCAGTTCCTCTGCAATGTCACTTATAAAGACATTAAAAAGGACCGGTCCCAGTACTGAACCCTGCGGTACCCCGCTAGTAACCCTCCTTTCGTCACTGTGTACTCCATTTACTACTACCCTTTGAGTCCTGTTGTCTAGCCATTTTTTTATCCAGGCTACCACCTTGGGACCCACTCCAAGGCTGGCTATCTTGTGTATTAATCTTTTGTGTGGGACTGTATCAAATGCCTTGCTAAAATCTAGGTAGGCCATGTCCACAGCCCTCCCTGGTCTACTACTTTGGTAACGCAAGTCAAAGAAATCTATTAGATTCGTCTGACACGACCTTCCCATCTTGAATCCATGCTGCCTTGGGTCCTGTGCCCCACTGGCCTCTAGGTACTCAACAATTCTTTCCTTCAGAAATGATTCCATCATTTCCCTACCACTGAGGTCAAACTAACTGGTCTGTAGTTTCCTGCCTCTGTCTTGCTCCCACTTTTGTGAAGAGGAATCACATCTGCCCTCCTCCAGTCCTCGGTGCCACCCCATTCTCCCATGATTTGTTAAACAGAGTAGTCAGCGGTGTCACTAGTTCTACCTAGTTCTTTTAGAATTCTTGAGTGAACCCCATCAGGCCCCATTGCTTTGTCCACCTTCAATTTTATTAGTTCTTTCAGAACCCTTTCTTCTGTAAATGGACTGTTATCGAGCCCCGTCTTCAGAGTGTTTCTCTTGTTTGGTTTAGGTAACTCCCCCTCCTCTTCCTTTGTGAATACTGAGCAGAAATATTCGTTCAGTATCCCTGCTTTTCATTGTCACCTCTACCCACATTCCTCCCTTTATTAAGCTTCAGTATCCCTCCTTTGGTCTTTCTTCGCTCCCTAATGTACCTATAAAGGTCTTATCCCCTTCTAACAGAATTGGCTATCCTTTCCTCGGTTTGGGCCTTTGCTATTATGACTGCCTTCCTAGCCTCTTTCTGCTTTAACTGATAAAGTTCTCTGTCCTGCTCCTTCTGTGTTTCCTTATATTTCCTGAATGCTGTCCTTTTCTCCTTAACCTTCCCTGCCACCTCTTTTGAGAACCATAATGGTTTTTTCCTTCATTGTGTTTTATTGATTTGTTTTACACAAAGGCTTGTTGCTTCTGTGATGGCTGTTTTGATCACTCCCCATTGTTCCTCCACCCCTCCTTCTTGCCTGTTTGCTAGTGCTTTTCTGAGGCACTCTCTCATTTTCCCAAAGTCAGCCCTCCTAAAGTCCAGTACTCTTGCTTTTGTATGGCTTGATTGTATGGCTGTGTTCATCGTGAACCACACTGTTTGGTGGTCGCTTGTTCCCAGATGGCTACCCACTTCTAAATCTGAGATTCTTTCTCCATCCCCATTTGAGAGTACCAGGTCTAAGATTGCTCCCTCCCGAGTGGGTTCCAATACTAGCTGTCTGAGGCATGCTCCTGTAGGGCATCAAGAATGACCTGCTCTTGGATGTGCCTGCAGCAAGGTGCTCCAGTTAACATCTGGCATATTCAGGTCCCCATCAACAATATCTCCCCTTTTTCTGCCATTCTAAGAAAGCCTTCTATCATTTCCTTGTCCATTCCCTCCCCCTGAGATGGGGGTCTGTATACAACCCCCATGTGGATTGTGGTGCCATTTCCTGTCTCCAGGGTGACCCAAAGTGCCTCATCTGCTCCCTGTTTACTCTTTAGTTCTGTTGCTTTGATCCCTTCCTTTACATAGAGAGCTACTCCTCCTCATCTTTTACCCTCACTGTCCCTCCTGTAGATTGTGTATCCTGGTATGTTGACATCCCAGTCATGGTTCTCTGTGTACCATGTTTCTGTAACTGCCACAATATCCACGCAACCCTCTTCCATCAAAGCCACTAGTTCAGGGAGCTTGTTACACAGACTATGGGCATTGGTACTCATCACCCTCCACTTTTTGATAGCCTTACCCCTTTTAGCCCCATTTCTGTCCTTAATGCCTTTGCCTTTTTTTACATTTAAATCTGTTCTACTTCCTAATAACTTCTGTACCTTGGTGTTTACCTCACTAATCACCATGTTTTGTGGGGGGAGGCTCAGATTTCCCTGCTCCTTTTCAGTGCTTCCCCCCTTGGCTAGTTTAAATGCTTGCCAATGAAGCATTTAAACCTCTCACCTAGGATCCTGGTTCCCCCGGACAGATGCAGACCATCACACCAGTATAGGTCTGCATCCCTCCAGTGGCCCCCAGTCCCCAATGAAGCCAAACCCTGAACTCCACACAGTTTTCAACCACTCATTGAATTCCCTGGTGAGAAGTGCCTAGCATCTCCCTTGCCATAGACAGGCAGCACCTCCGAGAAGGTTACCGTGTCGCTACTTGTCTAGGCCCTTCCAACTCTACAAACTCCTCTTGCACTGCTCTGATCCCATTCCTAGCCAGGTCATTTGTCCCTAGGTGGACAATGACATCCAGCTCCCCCTCGTGCAGCTCCTCCCACGATCCTGAGGATTCGCTTCCTGTCCCTCCAAGCCGTGGCGCCAGGAAGGCACCTTACCTCCCTCTCCTCTTCCTCCCCCATTTCTACCCCCCTAATGATTGAGTCCCCCACCAGGAGTTGTTTCCTTCCCCTGTGGGGTCCCATGCCACCCTCCTGTGGGTCTCCTTTGTGAAGGTTCCCAGCATTCTCCTTGGTCTCCACTGCAGGTGCCTCCATAGAGGAACCACTATCCACCAGAAGAGCGAATGAATTGTGGAGAGGTACAGCTGGAGGGATGCAACTCTGTTCCATCACCCTCTTCCTCCTTGAGCCCACCCTGGTCCAGCCTCTCCTCTTTCTTGGCAACCTCTGAGGTAGTGGCATTGGCCTTGGTGGTCCCTGGTTGGGGGAGGAGGTTTCACGAATCCTAGAAATCACGAATCACAGAAAGCTATACGCGAGTGCTCTGAGAGGGGTGAGCTCCCACCTAGTTGGTGGGGGGAGGGAGCATGGAGGTTGATTAGTCTCAGAACTTTTGGTGAATGGCCTGGTCAATGGACAGAACCGAGGCTGAGGTGTCAGCAATCAAGAGTGTGCCTGTAAGGGAGAGAACCAGAAGGGGTAGCAGTGTAGGCATCATGATAAATTCAGAGAGGCGGGGATAGAGTGCAGAGTAAAATACCTTCCTGGATTAATCAGCATGTGTCCCCAGAGTGGCGGTGGTAGATGAAACTAGATGATAATGCCCGTAATCAGTGGGAACACAAACAGTGCTATGTTCGGTACTGGAATGGCAGAGAGGAAGGGGACTGGGGGGATGTAGTAGAAGGTAAGCAGAATAATGGATCAATTAGATTACACCAGCTGGAGAGAAGACTCAGAAGAGTGCTGAGATGGGTTACAGCAGTAGCAGTGGAGGGCTGAAAGACTAAGAAAATATTGCCAGGGAGTTAACAACAAGCCAGTAGGGAGGGAGTCAGACCAGAGCCTAATCCAGGTACAGTGACTAGGAGTTTAGCTACACAAGTTGAATCCCTGATTGGCTTGTATGTACACACAGGGTGTAGCCTGCCGAGGGAGAGCATTTAAAGAGGGGTGGGGATGGCTGGGCAGGCCGAAAATTAGTGCACACAGTGAGCCACCATGGATCAGGGGAGCTCAAAGCCACTGTTTTAAAAGTGGCTTCAGGGCACAGCCAATGGTGAGCTCAGTTGGGGAGGCACACTCCAGTCAGGGCCCAGAAAAGCCGCCAGAGTACTTCAGAAGGCCTTGACCTTGTGTCAGGACAGCGGCTGCAGAAATGCCACACGCCGGATGGAAGGTCTGTTGGTGGGAGTGCCCATTCAGGAACCGCTTCCGGCTTGTGTCATTTCGGCGGTCCTAGAGGAAGGGAGACAGTGGCTGCAGAAATGCCGCACCCCAGAGGGAAGGTCCGTTGCTAGTGGGAACGCATGTTCAGGTGCCACCTCCAGCTGGAAAAGTGTTCTATTTAAAGCAAGATTGTATACAAAACTCTATTTCAGTCAGGTGAGCTTAAATGTAAAATCAGCTTTGAAATCTGAACATACTCTCTGAGTTGCCTTATCACTTCTGAGGACGCCAAGGTCCATGCAGTACTCGAACTGCTTTTAAGCTCCTTGGTGGAGGGTAATTCCTTGACCAGCGTCACAGGGTAATGAAGCAGTCACATTGCGTGTGATAACATGACAAAGCAAAGCAAAGCACGTCAAACGTGCCATACAGGCCCAACTGCATACTTGCTGTGCAGTTCCCTGAGACACCCAACTTCAGGGCCTCCTAGTAGTCAGAAGTAAACAGGCTACAGTAATACCAATTTTGTTTTAACTTTGTGTTTACTGCATTATAACAAAATACAATAACATACAAGTTCCTGATGCCAGATATCACATATAGTTCAAGAACCATCCAATGGTACAGAGTTAAGAATGCTAGAGATTTAAGGTTACAGATAAGGGGGAAACAAGTAAAAAACAGCATATGTAACCAAATGGCTGCACCTTACAAGATTAGGGGGTCAGTCCAATAATATAGAAACTCTAAATATACATTAACATCGACAACTAGTGCTGATATGACCTGATCTTGAACAGTTTAACAACACAAATATGAGCAGTGCCCCCCAACAGATGCTTCATCAAGGTGAACAATTCTAATAATGAAAGGATACAATTTGTAGAGAACTGTAAAAGACCCGATCGTTAGAATAAGCAGCTAAAAAAATTAAAAAACAAAATGATAACAGTCTACATAAGAAAATTGTCCATTCCACAATGGAGAACAGATACAGCACCATGTAGAAAACAGAAAGGCAGGCCATGGGAACGTTGCCTCAGAAGTCCAACTTTAGAAACATTCAAAACAAGATTAGACAAATTTAGTGAGATCAAATTCAGGAAATATTAATATGGTTTCGGCAAGCAATATGGATGCAAATCTAACTAAAGCTTTGTTAATTGTATGATACTATGACTATGAAGAGCAAACAAGTCCAGTCAAACCAAGCCCCAGTACCTTACATCTTCAAGTGCTCTCCTCCTTAGAACTTCAGTCAGATGGGGCATTTCTGTGTTCTGCCTTGAACTCCTTCTGGATCTGTTCGATCCGTCTCCCTGCTTCAGCTGGATCTGTAAATTGAAAAGTGTGCCAACCATAATAAATACATAGGCAGGCTAGCATCAGGACAGATTGGATCACTCCCAGGCTCCGTAACTTGGCTCATACCCTGTCAAATTTCTTTAGTCTAACCCATGTGACACAAGATAAATCGGGAAATGGGTGCAAAGTGTGGCCGTTATAGTTCAGTTGATCAGTGTTACGGGCCGATTGGAACCATCTGTGACTAATAAAACAGTCCTAGGTAAGGCCTGTTGTGCCTCTGCAGATCATGGGGGGATACGATGTGCTCGACAAAAATGGTTCGCCCATTCAGGCTCCAGACAGAGTGCCCCAGGAAGCCAAGTTTTTAAAAAGGATAATAAGTCAGGGTTGTCTTGTCCTTCGGGTAGTCCAACCAGATGCACATTTGGTGCGCGGGATGCATTTTCTAGGGCCTCCAATCTATGTCGTAGCTGGGCATTTTCCTGAGTTAGCTTAGCCATGGCAGATAACACTTTGGTGGCTTGTGACTCCGCCAATGCCACAGTTTTGATTGCCACTTCTATTTTGACATCCTGCTCCCAAATTCTCTGCAGGATTGTTTCTACCTTGGCGTTGATGGCTTGCATTGGGAGCTGAAGGGCCTTCCATGATGGCTCCATTCCAGTAGGTTCTTCCAAAGATGCTGGGGCCTGGAGCTCCATCGGTGGCTGAGACTTTGCTCCGCTAGGTCCTCCTTTATTTGATCCGCCCCATATTAACATTTGATAGCAAATTGCTCTGCTCCTTGTAAATTATTGATTGCTGCTACTTATCCGATTAAATAAGTCTCTTAGAATACAAACAAGAACAAAATTGTCCCCTTGAAATGCAGAGCTGCAAGGAACATGTCTTATCAGTAGGCGTGCTCAACAGCACCCCCCAGTAGTACCAATTTTAAATATACTTTACAGAGCTGGCTGTGAGACTCACCAACTAGTGAAAAAAGCCAGCTCATTTTCTAGTGTATGAGTTTGTGACTCAAAACAAATAAGGGGGATTTCAGAATGTAATACAAATCAATACATAATATTAGCTCACTCCATGCCATTCCCTCATTAATACCATATTTTTTTGTCAAGCACACTGAAGTGCACGATCCCATGTGTTTCTGACCTTAACAGATCTTTCTTATTATTGCTGGATTAGGGAATTTTTTTTTACTTGCTCTGAACCCCAAAATCGCAAGCACTCATCTGTCCTTCATATTGTGCTCGTCTGTCCCACGTATAGCACTTGTCTGTACTTCATTTAACACTGATCTGTCCTTCGTATAACACTTATCTGTCCTTCATATAGCACTCATCTGTCCTTCGTAAAGCACTGATCTGTTCTTCATATAGCACTCATCTGTCCTTCTCATTTGTCCTTCATATAGAACTCCTCTGTCCTTCATGTAGCACTCATCTGTCTTTTTGTATAGCGCTCATGTGTCTTTTGTATAGCACTCATCTGTCCTTCATATAACAGTGTACACTGATTCTTTTCTTTATCTGGTGAGAGGTTTGACCTGTATAAGACAGATCACATGGGCATCTCATTACATAAGTAATATTCTCACTATTACATGTAATAAGATTTTTGATGTCTACATATTCACATGTGCTTGGATTGTATATTTTGTTAGTATTCAAAATGTTTGAGCAGTGAACACATCTGCTGCACTGGAAATTCCCGATAGGGACAGGAGGAGCATTGGTTACCTGGATGTAAAAGTATTAATAGAGAACAACAGTCTGATTCATTTAGGAAGAATATATCCAGGAATACTTTGTTACCTGCATACTTTGCCACATCATCACAAACAACGTGACCTCATTACATTAGTCACTGAGTCTGTGCTCCACCCAAAGCTTAAAAGATGTTTGAGTATCGCATGGACCTTGGCTTCCTCAGAAGTGAAGAGCGGGTGCATTTACATTTCAAAGCTGATTTTACTCATGCTCACCTGTCTGACATAGCATTTTGTGCACAATCTTGTTTTAACATAGAACACTCAGTTAAAATGAGTGTCTTCTTCAGTATTTGCAGCTAAAATGCAGTGGGAATGAGCCTGAGCAGTCAACAGCAGATAACAACCACAAGAAAAGTGTGATTAATAATAATAAAATATTTACCCACATTCATTATTATGTTTGCTTGCATGCATGTGCAAGAAACATAGTGCCATCATCTGAGTTTTCAGAGGTGTGGCAGCCCTCTTCCAATTCAGTCAGTGCGTTTGCAGTTCTCCAATGCCTGCTGGAGCTGTCTATGACAGCAGTCCAAAATGCAGTGGTGTACGGTTGAAAGGGGAGCTACGCTTCAGTGAGCAGCGATAAGATATCGCCTGCTCATGTAATCCCCACCTGCAGCGCACACACACACACACGCTACATATTGCATGCTGGGCCCCACTGTATAGCGGCAGGGGTGCCCAATCCCCGTCAGCTGTGCTGCGCCGCACCAAAACAGAGTTGTACATGCCGCTGGAGCCACCCCAGCGTGGCTACTATATAACCGACGGGGTGGCCCATCCGCCGTCGGCTTCACTGTCTCCCAGTACAGGGTGCCACGCTGGGAGCCCACCCCAACGTGGCAACAGATGCTGTGCCGGCGGGGGTGCCCAATCCCTCGTCGGCTCCGCCCCACAAGCCATCCTTGTGCCACGCTGGGAGCCCGCAGTGTAGCCAAGCGTCACGTCGTCTCCTCCTTTGTTAAAAACTGCAGCACAGAAAACGGTCCCCGCGAGTCTCTGCCCCCACCCGCTTGCCCACTGCGCACCCTGCCTCCCCCACTCCCATACTTACCCCGGACTCGCGCACGATCTTCGTGGACTGGGAACACGTCTGCACTCTTCAAAGCTGACCACGAACTGAGGAAATGCCGGTAAGCTGTATAATGTAATGAATAGGGTTTTCAACTTTGCTGCATATCTCAGGCATTTTTGAATTTTGGCACAAATTTTCAATATGGGTTTTGGGACCTCCTCCTATGAATTCTGTCACTGTCATGGCATTAATCGGGCCGAAGGGTGATTTGCAGTCACCGTGCAAAATCACCTTTCGGGACCGATTAATGAAATGACAGTGCCAGAGTTCATAAGGTGGGCTCTCAAAAAGCATATGTTGAAAATTTGGTGAAAAAAATCCTAAAATTGACTGTTTTACGAGTGTGTGTTGCGCTGTTCCTACGCACACTCGTAGGTTCGCGAATTTTCAATATTTTCACTCCAGATTTTCCACATTACCATTTGACCACACTTCCTTATGAGTAGTACAGCTGTCATTTTTCACATCTCTCCCAAAATGTGTTACCGCGCATGTAGCGCACAATGGCGCAGTTGGTGTGCAAAATCAATGTTCGGGACACATTAAGAAAATCACAGTGACACTGTTCATGAGCAGAGGTGATAAAATGGCTATGTTAAAAATTTGGTGAAAAAATTCCCAAAAATGACTATTTTACGAGCATGCGTTGCGCTGTTCCTACGCACGCTCGTAAGTTCGCGAATTTTCAATATTTTCACTCCAAATTTTCAACATTGCCATTTTACCATACCACCTTATGAGCAGTACAGCTGTCATTTCTCACTTCTCACCCAAAATGTGTTTCCGTGCATGTAGCGCACAATGGCGCAGTCGGTGTGCGAACTCAATGTATGGGACACATTAAGAAAATCACAGTCACACTGTTCATGAGCAGAAGTGTTAAAATGGCTATGTTAAATATTTGGTGAAAAAATTGCTAAAATGACTGTTTTACGACCGTTTGTTGTGCTGATCCAACGCACGCTCATAAGTTCGCAAATTTTCAATATTTTCACTCCAGATTTTCAACATTGCCATTGTACCACACCTCCTTATGAACAGTACAGCTGTCATTTTTCACATCTCGCCCAAAACATGTTTCTGCCCATGTAGCGCACAATGGCGCAGTCGGTGTGCGAAATCAATGTATGGGACACAGTAAGAAAATCACAGTGACACTGTTCATGAGCAGAGGTCTTAAAATGGCTAATTTGAAAATTTTGTGAAAAAATTCCTAAAATTGACTGTGTTATGAGTGAGCATTGCGCAGTTTCCACACACCCTCGTAAGTTCATGAATTTGTAATATTTTCAGTCCACATTTTCACCAGTGGCATTTTTCCACACTTCCTTATGAACAGTACAGCTGTCATTTTTCACAACATGGCTGAAATGTGTTTTCACACTTTCAGCACAGAAATGCGTGTTTGCTGTGGGAAATCATTGTTCGGGAGAGAGAAAGAAAATCACAGTGACACTGTTCATGACCAGAGGTCCCAAAATGCCTGTGTTGACAATCTGCTGTAAACAATTCCCAAGCTAATTTACATTCTGGTGCACGTTGCACAGTTTTTGCCTTCATGACCTCAACAGTTTTTAATATTTTCACTGCAGATTTTCAACATTGCCATTTTTACACCTCCCATGAACAGTACAGCTGTCATTTTCACATACTGTTCAGAATGTGTTTTGCACCTGTGGTGACAAATGCGTAGTCGCTGTGCAAAAGCAGCTTCGGCTAACAAACTGATATTGCCACTGTTCATGGGTGGAGTCACAAAAACCCATGTTGAAAATTTGGAGTGAAAATACCAGCAATGCCTGAGGGCATTAGGGTTTCCAACCATAACACCCCACCCTGAGAGAATGACAGGCATCAGGGCTGTGACTTGGGATTGTCACCAGCAATGCTCATACCATTCCACCCCCACCCACACCCTGCAGCCACTGAGAGGCATCAGGGTGCCTTGGACCTTCGGCCCCAAAGTTCACCCCATTCTCCCATACCGCACCCATCTCACAATATTTCCTGATGGAATGGGGTGCTCATAAGAGCCAAAGACCCCAAGGCACACCGTGACACTTGTCGGTGTCTGCACGGTAGGGTGTGGTGAAATGGCGTGGCCGTTATGCCTGATGACCCAAAGACACACCCCAATGCCTGCCACTATCTGCAGGGTGGTGATGGGGTTGGCTTCAGTTTAATACTTCACTGCCATTCCTATTATGCAGCTCTGTAACTCCTACACTACCAATGAAAATGCCAGCAAGCAAACATTCGGCATTGACAAATGCTTGTCTTATCAATGCTTATACAGAGCTTCATTTTTTCCTTTTTTTAAAACAAGAAAGTTTCTCAAAGTGTAAACTTTTAACAGGTTGAAGAGTTAAAACAATATATAACTGAGTTAAACTTCAGTCACTCCTTCAGTCACTTCACTACCAGTCTAGCATTGCTTGTAAAGCGCTTTGGATGTATGAAAAGCGCTATATAAATACTGATTCTTCTTCTTCTCCTTCTAAACTGAATAATATATAAGAAAGTGAGCACTTGCATTTAAAAAAGATACAGCTTTTGTGAAATGTTAGCTATACCATGAACTAATGTATATAAATACTTTTTAAAATATGGAAAGGTGTCAACTGAAAGAAATATTATTGCATACAGATATACACAACAGTGGTAAATGTACTCAATGATCAGTAAGAAATATTTTATACTGTATACAAAAATGCAGAAATCATATGTATAGTCATATAATCTACTTACTGTATTTATGTTTAATTCTTAGAGATCGGGATCTTTGAATCCTGGATTCATTTACTATACTGTGAATTAGAGCACCACATTTTCCAGGTTCTATCATTTATTCTGCTATCAATTTAGCCCACTGAAAATATAATTTCAGGTTATTATTTAGGTACATTTATAATAGTGCTTTATTGTAAATAACCATTATTGTAGCTAATCTTTCCTGAAGAAGTTGGAAAACCAGTGAAACCCTGAAGGTGTTGTTCTATATTAGTGGATCTGGAACATAAAAATTGTTAGAGTTGAGTACAGTTCAGTCTTGTTTATTCATATTTGTACTTGATAGTGGGCCTTGGAACCATATATTCTTCAAATAGATTTTTTGGTTGATTAACAAGATCTTTCTGCTTCGGTTTTGAGTGGAACCAGTTATAGCAATGGTCAGACTTTATTTTCAGTGTCAGTTTCAATGTAACTGCGTGGTATGAAATCATTACTTACATGCAACAGGGGTAATTACACTGTAGTTATACGTTTGTTGCATGCAGCTGTTACATTTGCAATACAGTTACAGTGTAGTTATCCTGTAGCTACACTATGGTTAAGGAAACTTAAAGTGTTACCAATTTACTGTTAGTTGGTTTTACTAGTAAAAGGGAACTGAGAGTACATGTGTCAGCCATTTCGTTTTTTCTCAGTTCCTAAATACATTATGTCACAGTAAACTGATGATCATAACCTATATTGTACGTGCTAAGGCCCAGAGCATTTTTTGTAGTAATGAGATTAATGTGCTGAACATTGTAATTAAACAAAAAGTAGAGAATAAATAAAATGCTGCCACTTTCAGCACCATGTTTTGTTGGCTAAAGAACATTTTTTGTCCCCTAAAGGTTTTTCTAGCTCCCAAGCCTGGCAGGCAGCTCTGGTCCATCCCTCGGAGGGACTCCGTCTCCAGCTGCACTGTTCCCCGACCTGACACACACCTAAATCCCCCGCGGGCCCCCCCTGCGGCAGGGCTGGGATGGAGGGGCACTGGCTTTACCCCCACCCACGGAGCAAAATCCAGACATCGTGGAACGGCTGGGATGCTAGTGCGGCCACTATGGAGCCTGCTGGCTCCATTTTCCTTTTTTCTCTCTCCCGTCCCCACTCCCTGCCGACGTAAGGACTGGTGCGTGTCTTCCCGACCCATACTACCTTCTGACCACCGTCAGAGGGCAGTCAGTGAGCAGGATGTCAAACCTCCCTACTTCCGAGAGAGGAGAGCAGTCTTCTGGATGCTTGATCCTCTCTTGCCCCTGCTGACCGCCGGTGGCCCGGGTTCGTTCCCGAACCTGGGTTGCTGGCGTGGCGCTAGGTGTAGCGACCAGCGCCTCAACCTCCAGCACCACCAGGCTGGCTCAGTTAAAGAACATTTAAGTAAGATGGAGGACAATCCCCAATAAATGTGCAGTTCCTATGTGGTGATAGTAATGAAATTAAAAGGAATTTGCTTATTCTTAGAACGACCACAATTAGAAAATGGAGTGGGAAAATCTTGTGTCCCGATTGGCTGGCACTTATGCCTTAGAGCTGTCTTCTGTACAGGTAGAAACATGCTGGCAAGCAAGACATAGCACAGTAACTACATCAGTGCCTTAAAATAAATAAATGGCTGGCACCTTTACTCACTAAATAAAATCCTCCTGGTCCAAAAAATAAAACTTTCAAAAGAACTACTAGGGGAATTTTTGATTATTGCCCTGCAGTTACAGTGAAATTCCTGGCCTTACTGAAGCCTTCTGTTGTGTGTGCTTTGTGTGGGGAAGAGATGAACATTCACAAATACAGAGGATTTGACAATAGAAAGAGACCAAAAGGCAATCGAATCTGCCCTTAATGTCATACCTCATCCCCACCAACCTACTAGCCTGGTGGGTTGTATCCCCCACCCTTGCTGCCCCCCTTGTGGACTTAAGTCCTTGCCGTGTTCCAGCCATGTTTAAACCCATGAAGGATAGCTGTCCCCACCACTTCCCATCATCTTCCAGTCATGCCCCCTAGTAATTGCATCCCTATTTCTCACAAATAGATTTTCACTGTTTACCTTGTTTCTACCCCTGAAAAACGTATAGCATACGTTTCAGTTACTCCCCCCAGTCCTGTCTGGCCTCCAGCAAGTACATGCTTAAGGTCTCCACCCATTCCTCATAGAAACTGCCCTGCTATCCTTGGATCATTTTGGTGACGCTTCGCTGTACCAACTTTAGTCTGTCAGTGTCCTTCATCAGATGAGGGTTCCAGAACTGAGCATAGTACTCCAGGCGAGGCCTCAGTGGGGACCTGTGAAGTGGGAGAATCGCTTCACTTCTCCTACTGTCAGAACTCCTTCCAATACAACCCAGTATCCTGAATGTACATGTAAGGATCAACCCACAACAGAGCATGGGTTTACTTGGGAATTAATCCACGGCTGGGGGGGGGGGTTGACCATGAGGTTGCAGGCCGAGTGGTTCCAACCAACGAACCATGGATTAATTCCCAAGTAGACCCATGCTCTGGAGTTCGTTAATTCACTTGTAACATGGGGAAGAGAAAGGGTTCAGCGCTCTTTTTATATGTTTCTCTTCTCATAGAAACATAGAAGTTGACGGCAGATAAGGACCGCAAGGCCCATCCAGTCTGCTCATTTCTTTTTCTACCTTATGAATGTACCATTGGCCTTTGCTTTGTCAATAACCTATCTATTCATACTCATGTGTATTGCTCACTTGTGCCTATCCCATGCCTGTTTGAAGCCCTGCACTGTATTCATATCCACCACTTCCTGAGGTAGGTCATTCCATGCATCCACCACCCTTTCTGTGAAAAAGAACTTCCTCACATTCCCCCTTAATTGGCCTCCCTCTAATCTCATGCTGTGTCCTCTTGTCCTGCTATTTTTCTTATATTGAAACATGTTAGACTCTTTCACCTTGTTAATGCCCTTAAGATGTTTGAATGTTTCGATCATATCGCTTCTCTCCCACCTTTGCTCTAGGGTATACATATTGAGCTCCATTAATCTGTCCTCATATGTTTTCTGATGCAGTCCCTGCACCGTTTTGGTTGCCCTTCTCTGGACTGCCTCAGCTTGGTTAATGTCCTTGTGAAGGTGTGGCCTCCAGTACTGCACCCAGCACTCCAGATGGAGCCTAACCAGTGTCTTGTAAAGAGGGATTATTACCTCCCTCTTCCGACTTGTGATACCCCTACTAATATACCCCAACATCCCCCTAGCCTTACCTACTGCTTTAGAGGTCTGCTTGGATGATTTCAGGTTATCTGTGATGATGATGCCCAAGTCTCTTTCTTCCCTTGTGACTGCCAGCAACTCCCCTCCCAGCCTATAGGTGGTTTCAGGGTTTCTCTTCCCTATGTGCATGATCTTGCACTTCTTTGCGTTAAACCCCAGTTGCCACTCTTCCGACCATTTTGCCAATTTATCCAGATCTCTTCTCATTCTGCCCACCCCATCTGGATCATCTACTTTGTTGCAGATCTTGGTGTCATCTGCAAACAGACAAACCTTACCCTCCAGTCCATCTGCAGTGTCACTCACTGATGAAGATATTGAAGAGGACTGGCCCCAGGACTGATCCCTGAGGTACCCCACTTGTGACTTGCATCTCTTCTGACTGTATACCGTTTACCACCTCTCTCTGTTTTCTGCTTGTCAACCAGTTTGCCACCCAGTTGACCAACTTCTGACCAACCCCGAGCCTACCCAGCTTATTAATCAATCTTCTGTGTGGAACAGTAGCGAAAGCTTTGCTGAAGTCAAGGTAGGCGACATCAACTGCTCCCTCTTGGTCCACCATTCTGGTTACCCAGTCAAAGAAATCTATGAGATTAGTTTGACAGGATCTTCCTGTTGTAAACCCATGCTGTCTTGGATCCTGTGCTCCTATGGATTCCAGGTGTTGCACTATCCTTTCCTTAAGGAGTGCCTCCGTAATCATGCCCACTATTGAGGTAAGACTGACTGGTCTGTACTTCCCTGCCTCCTCCCTGCTATCACTCTTGTGGAACGGGATCACATGAGCCCTTCTCCAGTCTTCTGGGACCTCATCTGTGCTCAGAGACTCACTAAACAGTTGTAATAATGGCTCTGCTAGTTCCATCCTTAGCTGCTTTAGTACCCTGGGATGTATTCCATCAGGTCCCATTGCCTTGTCCACACTGAGCTTATCGAGCTCTTCTAGGACCCTTTCTTTTGTGAAGGGACTAGTGCACACCTCCCTCCCCCCTGTGTCCATGGTCTGAGCTGTGGGCCCTGCCCTACCTTCTCTTCAGTAAATACTGAGCAGAAGTATCTATTTAGTACAGATGCCTTTACATGGTCCTCCTCCTGACACACCCTTCTCCCCCTTGATCTTAGCAGTACCCCGTCTGGGCTTTCTTCTTTCACTAATGTATCTATAGAAAGTCTTGTCACCTTCTTTTACTGTTTGTGCTAGTGTTTCCTTGGTTTGGGCCTTTGCCTGCCTTACTGCCTTTCCTGCTTCCCTTAGGGAAGTTTGGTATGCCTCCCTATATTCATCCCGCTGCTATCCCTTATATTTCCTGAAGGTCAGCCTTTTGGCTCTGACCTTTACTGCTACTGTTTTTGAGAACAAAAGTGGTTTCCTTCTTCTTTTGCACTTCCCTTTCTCTCTAACACAGTGGGATGTTGCTTCAAGTATTGCATCCATAATGCTTGCCCACTTTGCCTGTATCACCTCACCTGTATTTCTTTTTGCCAGGGCTAGCTTAACTCTGTTGGCCATCTTATCAAAGTCAGCTCCTCTGAAGTCCCATATTTTTGCCTTGGAATGGGATGATTTAGTTCTAGTCGCCAAATTGAACCACACCATGTGATGGTCAGTGGCCCTCAGGTGACCTTCTGCCTGGAGATCTGTGATCCTTTCCCTGTTAGTCAGTACTAGATCTAGGATAGCCCTGTCTCTTGTGGGTTGTTGTATCAGTTGTTTGAGGCCCTCCCCCTGCAGGGAATCCACTATGTGTCTAGTTCTGGCAAATGTTCCTGCTGGTATTGACCAATCTGTATCTGGCATGTTGAAGCCTCCCATTACCAAAACATCTCCTTTAGCTGTCATGTTTTGTATATCTTCTAACAGTAATGTGTCTGTGTCCTCATCCTGGTCTGGAGGCCTGTAGACAACCCCAGTTTGTATGGCTGTCCCATTTCCTGTTTCCAGGATGACCCACAGTTCTTCTGGCTGCTTATGTGTATTCTGAATTTCTGTAGCTTTGATATTTTCATTGACATAAAGGGCCATTCCACACCCTTTTTTTCACCTTAGTCTCTTCTGAACAGTACATAGCCATGTAATGAAGTCTCCCAAGTGTGGTTACTGGTAAACCATGTTTTGCTAATGGCTACTTTGTCCAGTTTAGCCTCTGTCATCATTGCCTGCAGTTCTGAGATCTTTTTTCCCAGACTGCGAGCATTTATGTACATGATTTTCCATTGGCCAGATTTCGGTGTGTTAGTTGTTGGGTGAGGTCTTGCGTTTCCCCTGTGCATCCTATGGGGAGTCGGACCTTTTTCCTTACCTGGTGATGCAAATGAACTTCAAACATGCTGAACTCCTGTTTGACCACTAGCTGGGGGGGGTGTTCTTCCCATTCAGCGTGTCAGTTGCTGCCTCCTCTCCCCATTTGCTAGTTTAAATATTCTTTAAATCGTCAAACTTCTGCCCAATGCACTGACTCCTCCTTAGTCAGATGCAGTCCATCAAATTTAAAGAACTTTTGCTCCCAAAACTGTTGCCAGTTCCCTACAAATTTGTGTCCTTTTCCTGGCTCCAGCCCTTGAGCCGCGTGTTTAGCTCCCCATCTCCCCTTCTCTGACCTTCTGTCCATCTGCCCCCCCCTCCCAGACTGGCAGGATCTCAGAGAAGGAGATGATGGATGATAGTTTGTTACCCAGTCTGGTCAGGTGTTCCTTAGTCTCCACAACTGACTGGCAGGCGAGATCATTAGTCCCTGTGTGTACCAGGTTGTCAATGTTTTCTCCCATGTTACATTTGCATAAAAGTTATTTTAAAGTACAAAATTATAAAGGTTCCTACCATGGGGAAGAGAAAGGGGGTTGCATCTGACTGGTGAAACTAAATGCTGGAATAGGCTGATTTTTTTTTTTTTTAATATTGTGAGTGCAACGGTGGAATTACTGATTACATGCAGATGTGAGCAAGATTTCAGAATATGTGCTCATTTTGGCTGATTTGCTTTTGTGACCTGTGGAATCATCTGTTTTTCTCCTGTGTTTGCTGTTTGGGATTTGGCTGCTTTGCATTATGGGAAATGCATATATTTTGGTGAAATTTCTGGTCGTTGTTCCTGCAATGCCCGGCCGGCCAACAGATGGCTGTCAAACAATGCTAGCAGCACAGCACTGCTTTACATCCATTTTTTTATCAATTTCCAAATGTACTGAATTGAGCTAATCTGAACAAAAATTTTCATAAACCAAGTAAAAAAAAAAAATTGCATTTACATAAAAGTCATTTTAAAGTGCAAAATTACAAAGGTGGATATTAGGATTCCTACAATGTGCAAGAGAAAGAGGGTTGCACCTGACTGGAGAAACTACATGCTGAACAGGCTTATTTTTTTTTATTTTTTTTTTTTAATATTCTGAGTGCAATGGTGAACAGTCATTGAATTAATGATTACATGCAGATGTGATCAACATTTCATAATATGTGCTCATTTGGCTGACTTACAACTTCTTTGTTCCTGCAATTCCTGGCTGGCCAACAGATGACTGTCAAACAATGCTAGCAGTACAGCACTGTTTTACACCCATTTGTTGATCAGTTTCCAAATATATTGAATTGAGCACAGAAAGAAAGGGTGAAAAAATAGTGAGTCATGCAGTGAGCTTAAAAAATGTGCTGCGAACTCTGCTAAGTCACGGAAATAAGACACTTCTGTGATGTGTGCAACTGTTGTGGTACTTTGAGGAAAATGAAATGTGTCCACTACTGGTACTACAGCTATGTACCACAGCAGGGTCAGGAAACGGATATGGGGAAGACGAAGTGTGTGCACTGTACCATTGATTAATTCTCCAGCAACCATGGATTACTTGAAAATTAATCAATGGTTACCTGATGCTGTTGGACCAATTCTGCACAACCCTTTTGCTTCCCCATGTTACAGTTTGTTGTTTTGGCTTGTTTGCTTGACTGAGTCACTGATTATGACTCCCAGATTTCTCTCCTCTGTTGAAGTGGCAAGTCTAACTCCTCCCTCCAGTAATCTGTGGATTCTGTTTACCTAAGTGCATTACTTCGCACTTCTTGGCGTTGAACCTCATTTGCCAGATTTTAGACCATTTCTGTAGTTTCTCTAGGTCCTTCTGGAGCTCCCACACCCCTTCCTTGTGATCCACCATGCCACTTAGCTTTGTGTTGACAGGAAAGAGACAAAACCTCCCCTGGATACTCTCCCCTGTGTCACTTATAAACATATTAATTTGGACAGGCCCCAGGACCGATCCCTGCGCCACTCTGCTTGTGACCTCTCTGGCTCCTGATTTAGCCCAGATAACCACTACTGTCTGTTGCTTCCCCTTTGCAATATATTTGTTTATTTAAAATTGTTAACTGGGAAAAGGCACACTAAGGCGAGGCTCATTTCCAGGTGTGATATGGGTAAAAGGTGTGCATAGTAGAGGCAGAGAAGTACAAACAATATCTTGTTTCAGATGAATAGTACAGTATTAGGACATTTCATAGTAGTAAGCAGTAAAGTAACAATTGTTGCTAGAACAGACGATTAGAAGAACATCGGGACATTTCATTACTAATAATTTGTATTTGCAGTATAGTACAAGTATATATATAGACAAAGTTACAAGTAGTGGTTGTCCAGAGTGTGCTAGACTAGCACAGAGAAAGTACAGTAGGTAGGTGGTTATGTGGTATGAGGCTGGCATGTGCAATAATGTTTACCTGAAAGGGGTCACTGAGGGTAGGCTAGGCCCGAGTTAAGGAGGTGAGCATCTTGGGCAGGCAGGGGGAGGGAGGAGCCTGAGGAGTTGTTTAAAGGCTGATAGGGAGGAGGCCTGGTGGAGGTTGTTCCAAAGGTGAGGAAGCCGGTAGGAAAAAGCAGGTTGCCCAGAGGCAGAGAGGGGGCGTGGGAGGTGGAAGGTATGTGCGTGTCTATGGTGGAGTGAGTAGCCTGGGAAGATGGCTGGAGAAAGGCAGGAAGAGAGGTGGGGGGAAGGGAGCCAAGCCAATGTTTAGCTATGAGGGAGGCACTGTGGGCGTTCTGCCTTTGCCAGAGTGGCGTCAGGGATAGTGTGGTCTGTAGGAGGCAGTAATGAGAGAGTGGAGGGGAGGCGGTGGTGAATCGACTGAAGGAATTGAGCAGGACGTCAAGTTTTGAGAGGGAAGAGGTAGGAGCTGTGCCACAGATGACGTCCGCATAGTCCAGAACTGGTAGGATGGTTTTGCATACAAATTCACTCCGGGTGGTAAGGGGAAGGCTGGTTTTGTGGCGATAGAGGATGGCCAGTTTGGGCCGGAGTTTGGAGCAGATGGCATTGACATGGGTGGAAAAGTTGAGGTGGGAATCCAGCTCAACTCCCAAGTACTTAAAGGTGGGTACTGACTCGAGGGGAACACAGTCCAAGGTGGAGATCGGTGGTGGGGCAGGTAGGGGGAGCGAGCTTTAGTCTGGTGCTGAATACCATCGTGACTGTTTTTTTTTGGCGTTAAGTTTAAGCTGTTTTTTCAGGACCATGGCTTGTACTCTGTTGAAATCTCTTTGGAGATTTGGGAGTACACTGTCATGAGGGGCCTGAGGAGTAGATGATGGTGTCATCGGCGTACAGGTGCACGTTTGAGGAGAGACAGGCAGAGGAGAGGTAATTTATGAATAGGGAGAAAAGGATGGGGCCAAGGATAGAGCCTTGGGGGACTGTAAAAGGGCCCCCCTGTTATGCATAATAAAATAGGGTAACATTCCCCTTTAAAATAAAAACAAATTCTGTTTCACTCTTTTCTGTATTCTTTTACTTATTCCAAACTATTCTGTTTCTTTTCTTGTCAGGGTGGTCAACCTGACAAACACATCTCTTTGTGCTTTACTATCCCTTTAAGTGCCCCTTTTTCATAAAACAAAATCAAACTCTCATGCTGATTTAAAGAGCAGTTTCCTAATAGAAGCTGCTGTCTTTATCCTGTTTTAAAATGCATTTGTCCCCAAAAGTAGACTACAATGCTGCAGAGTTGTTAAAGAATAGTGGTACCTACAGAACAGAGTCCCTGGTGATACAAGAAAAGCTGTTTTCTGTTGTTATTGAGCCCTGTAAACGTTGGAGGGCAGAGGAAGGTAAAAAGCTGCAGTTTCAGCCATCTGAAATAAACCAAACGGGCAGAAAGAGTTAAAAAGCTCTGTATGGTAGCTAATGAATTGCAATTTGAATTAAAATGACTCTCTGAGGTACAGAGAGCTGTTTTTCTTTCTGTTGTCTTAGTCTGTTTTAAAAGAACAAAACTGTGTATTTTGACAGAATTGTTTTGCTATTATTTAAAGACAAACTTTTCTACTTCTTCTTAAAGCTGTACAACACAGTATATTATGGATTGTGAAGTCATGAAAAGAAAATGAAAGTGATTGTTTTACCAGAAGCTTCAGTAGGCCCTACTTAGGAGCTGGCCAGCCCCAGAATGACAGTTTATATAGGAAGAAGGTATGATGTCACCAAAAAGAGGAGGAGTAAAATGTACCAGGAGGAGACTATATAAACCCCTTTTTGATTGGCTAGGGAGAGGAGATGTGGAGGAGTGTTCAGCAGAGTTCTGGATACTGAGCAAGAAGGAGCTTGTTCAAGGAAGGCTATAGCTGTTAAAGAAGGAAGACAGACCAAGAAGAAGTGATTCCTGTTTGAAGTGTGCTGGACTTAACACTTTATATTTCTTTCTGTGAAGTAACAGTGCTTTATTTTTTTTAATTTATTTTTTTTTTTGAACAATTTATTTTGGACATTTATTTCTGATTTAAGAAATAAAGTGATAAATGCAGTAATTCGCATTTTTTATGCATCAAAGTTCTGTCTGTGTGTCTGTCATTGATCCGACACTTCCACACTGGTGTCAGCAGTGGGATCTTCCTGGTACACTAAGGCTGCTTGGGGAGTGCTACCAGGGGGCATTGTCACATATCAGCGCCCTGGCAGATGGAAGAAAAGGATCAGACAGTAACTGGTGCAGGACATCTTACTAGATCAGTAAGAGAAAGAACTGGTCTACCCTTGTTGCCTGGGTTGGAACCTGGTGCAAGACCCAAGATGAAGACTGATACAGAAGAAAAGGAAGAGTCCAGAGGCTCGGATGGCAGCGATAACCGAAGAGCCAGGTGACCTGTTAAAATAGTTATGCCTACGACAACTGGACTTGGAGCAGCAGAGAGAAGAGGATTGATGACAGCGGGAAGAGGACTGAAGGATGCAGGCCGAGGATCGGAGACGACAGGATGAGAAATGGCAGGATACCTTGAAAGCCATTCAGGAGATGAATCAGGGTCATACAGAACGAGGAGGACCCCGAGATATAAAGCTTACAAAACTTACAGAAATGGATGACATTGAAGCTTATCTAACCACTTTTGAGTGGATAGCAGTGGCATGTGCCTGGCCAGGGACCAGTGGGTAATCAGGTTGGTACCTTATCTTTCAGGGAAATCACAACTTGTTTATAGCCAGTTAAGTGGGACAGATGCTAATGACTATGACTAAGTTAAGGAAGAGGTACTAAGAAGGTATAATATAAATACTGAAACCTATAGGCAGCACTTCCGACAACAGAAAATGTCATCCTATGATACACCTAGAGAGACATATGCCAGACTAAGGGATTGCTGTGTAAAATGGTTACAGCCAGCTACTAAGACTATTGATCAGATAATGGAGCTGATTATAATAGAACAATTTACCCAGGTATTGCCCATGGATATTCAGTTATGGGTAAAAGAACACAAACCTGAATCTTCTGAAGTTACAATAAAATTAGCTGAAGATTATCTGGCTGCTCGTCCCTCTAGACCAGGGGGGCCACCTAGTAATCCAGTCCCAAGTCAAACACCAGCCAGAGTTTTTGTCCCTAACACCCGAAATACTAACTATGGTCAAAGACAACCGGGGGTAGGATACCATATGCAGAAATAACATGCCATGGGTGCCTAAGAAAGGGGCGGATTGTTCAAAATTGCCCCCATAAGACAGATGTGACTCATTTATCCCTTGCCAACACAGGATATGTGACCTCAGTAGGAATTGGTAACCAACAAACTTTGGGATTGTTAGACTTGGGGAGTAAGCAGACCTTATTAAGATCTGATTTGGTGCCAGAAACAGAAATGACTGGTAATGATACCACGGTGAGATGTGTGCATGGTGACGTTCATCAATACCATACTGCCACTATGAACCTAACTGTGGAAAATGAAAGTCATCAAATGGTGGTCGGTTTAGTACCACGCCTACCAGTACCAGTCATTACTGGACAGGACTTCCCCAAGTTTGATAAGTTGTTACAAAGTCAACCAATGTCTTCTAAATTGGTACCTGTGGTAACTAGATCACAGGCTAAAGTACAACAATTGGGGGACGTATTTTCTTTCGAAGAGGACTATTTTTATGAGAAAGGGAAGGCAAGAAAATCAAAGCAAGAAAGAAGGAAAGAGAAAGTACGGTGGCATGGAACTCATGTTAAAGAAGGGATAGAGAGTATACCTGAACTTTCATCCTGTGAAATACAACAGGATCAAATAAATAATGAGACTTTAAAACCTTTCTTTTTACAGGTGAAAAAAGAAGTACAACCTGGACATTCTAGTTTTGTTGTGAATAAAGGTGTATTATATTGTGTAACTAGAGAACCTGATACTGAACAACAGGTAGAACAGCTTATGGTACCAAAAAAATAGAGAGAGAAAATAATGCACCTGGCACATAAAATACCTATGGCAGGGCATGAAGGGCGAGACAGAACCATACAGTGTATCCTAGCTAGATTTAATTGGCCAGGAATACATCAGGAGGTAGCTGAGTACTGTAGAGCCTGTCCCGAGTGCCAGATGGTAGCTAAGAAGGGAAAAAAGGATTTGGTACCATTGCAACCCATTCCCTATGTTACCACCCCATTTGAAAGGATAGCGATGGATGTGATAGGACCACTTGCTAAGACTTCTAAAGGCAACCAATACATCTTAGTTATTTGTGATTACTCAACTCTTTATCCTGAAGCTATTCCAATGAGGACGGTTACGGCCCCTCAAATAGCTGAAGAGTTGGCCAAAGTTTTTAGCCAAATGGGAATCCCAAGAACCATCCTAACAGATAGAGGCAGTAACTTCACCTCTGTCATGTTAAGGAATTGTATAGTCTTTTAGGAGTATCAGCTGTAAAACATCCTCTTACCATCCTCAGTCAGATGGATTAGTGGAACGTTTTAATAAAACTCTTAAAAGCATGCTGCAGAAGTATGTACAAGAAGAGGGATGAGATTGGGATAAGTACTTGCCATACCTATTATTTGCTTATCGGGAGGTACCCCAGGCCACTACTGTTTTTCCCCATTTTCTTTGCTGTATGGTCGGAATCCAAGGGGGCCCCTTGATGTTGTTAAAGAGCATTGGGAAGAGGGAAAGAATGTTTGGTATAATAATACTGTTGATTTATATGGCTGCTATCAGAGAAAGATTGGTAAAATATGTTACAATAGCGTATCAAAATGTAAACCTAAAACAAATGTGTCAAAAAGCATGTTATGATGAAGGCCTGAAAATGAAACAATTTGAATCTGGAGAGAAAGTGGTGTTATTGTTACCCTCTAGTGAGAACAAACTATTAATGAAATGGAGAGGTCCCTATACGGTAATCAGGCAGACAAGCCAGGTTAATTATGAGATTGAGATGCCAGATCATAGGCCCACCCGAAATGTATATCATGCTAACCTACTTAGAAAATGGGTTGAAACACCTCCAAATACTAGTCTCTACATTCAAATAGAACAAGATACATCTGAGCTAGAAATAGCCTATGATCGGCTCGGAAAGAAATCAAATAAAGAAGAAGTCCAGATCAATCCTGACCTACACCCTGAACAAAAACAAGAGATTGAGCATCTCTTAGAGTATTATCAAGAGACATTTACAGGAACACCAGGTCGCGCAGTAAGGGTAGAGCATGAAATATACATCCAACAACATAAACCCATACATCAGAAACCATATAGAATACCAGAAAAGGTGAGACAGGAGGTTATTAAAGAAGTACGAAAAATGGAACAAGCCAAAGTCATAGTACCATCACGTAGATCATGGTCATCCCCACTGGTGATAGTTGAAAAGAAGGAGGGAGGTATCAGATTATGTCTTGATTTCAGAAAGATCAATGCAGTATCTGATTTTGACGGATATCCCATGCCTAGGATAGATGACCTACTAGACCAAATAGGTTCTGCAAAGTACATCAGTACTTTGGATTTAACAAAGGGGTATTGGTAAATACTCCTAGCTCAAAGTGCACAGAAGTTAACAGCTTTCAGCACACCCATAGGGTTGTTTCAATTCACGACCATGCCGTTCGGCCTTCATGGTGCCTCAGCAACCTTTCAGAGGTATATGGACCATATTTTGAGACCCCATAATTTGTACAGTGCTGCTTATCTGGATGACGTAGTTATCTACCGTCCGGACTGGGACATCCATTTGAGACATTTAAGTGTAGTAATTCAGAGCATTAAGGAGGCTGGACTTACAATAAATCCCTCAAAATGTGCCTTAGCCAAAACAGAAACCAGATATTTAGGTTTCATTATCGGTAATGGCAAAGTACAGCCAGAAATAAGTAAAGTGGATGCAGTCGCTAATAGTGCTGTACCCAGAACAAAACGTCATGTTCGATCTTTTTTTGGGTTAGCCAGCTATTATAGAAGGTTTATCCCAGATTTTTCCACTTTAGCTACACCTCTGACTGAGCTAACCAAAAACAAAAACCCAGATAAAGTAAATTGGAACGATGAGTGTGACCAGGCTTTTAGGAGTATAAAAGCTGCCTTGTGTTCAGCCCCAGTATTGTCAAGTCCTGATTTTTCAAAGCCATTTGAGGTTCACACTGATGCTTCTGATGCAGGCATCGGTGCAGTGTTAACTCAGCATGATAAACATGGTGAACACCCCATCCTTTATATTAGCAGAAAACTACATGAGCGGGAGAGGAAATACTCCATCGTAGAGAAGGAATGCCTGGCAATGAAGTGGGCCATTGAGGCCTTGAAATATTATCTTTGGGGTAATAATTTTGAGGTGGTTACTGACCATAATCTGTTGGTATGGCTTAATAACATGAAAGAAAAAAATACACGGATTATGTGTTGGTACTTGGCTCTCCAGCCATATCATTTCACAGTCAGACACAGATCTGGTACCCAGCATCAGAATGCTGATTTCATGTCACGTTTTGATGCAGCATGATGGGAATTGCTGAAGCTGTTTTGAAATGACAATTCGGAGGTCTACTGTAATGTATTTATGGAGTGTACCATTCTATCATTTTTAAACCTCAGGAATATGTATTGATTGAGATATTGATTTATGTCTCGATAAGACAGTGGTCAATACTAAAGATAAAGGGTCCTGAGGGGAACTTCTGGGGTGGGGGGCAGTTCCATCCTTCAAGGAGAGGGTTCAGGTCATCCAACTGATGGTTAGATGTTTGTGTGGGGAGGAATGTAAAAGGGCCCCACTGTTATGCATAATAAAATAGGGTAACATTCCCCTTTAAAATAAAAACAAATTCTGTTTCACTCTTTTCTATATTATTTTACATATTCCAAACTATTCTGTTTCTTTTCTTGTAAGGGTAGCCAACCTGACAAACACATCTCTTTGTGCTTTACTATCCCTTTAAGTGCCCCTTTTTCATAAAACAAAATCAAACTCTCATGCTGATTTAAAGAGCAGTTTCCTAATAGAAGCTGCTGTCTTTATCCTGTTTTAAAATGCATTTGTCGCCAAAAGTAGACTACAATGCTGCAGAGTTGTTAAAGAGTAGTGGTACCTACAGAACAGAGTCCCTGGTGATACAAGAAAAGCTGATCTTACTTCGAGATAGAGCTCTTGCAGCAGGCTATCACAAATTAGGACTATGCCGCAGGCACTAGGACCACACGGAAAAACTTCTGCCAGCAATACCAGCTGGGGACCGCCCCCAACGCTGGCCCCGCCCCGACGTCGGTCAGGGTACAAGAGGGGGCAGACCCAGCACCACCTCAGTTCTTTCCGCTGCATTACCATCGCGTGAATAGCTGCTGCCTGCGATTCACCAGCGAGAACAGATCTTCAATCAAGCCATTTTTCAATGGTGATTCCGTTTTTTCTTTGCTACCGCGACTGACGCCTGCACGGTTACCGCTAGTGGCTCGGTTTTTTCAGCATCTCGTTGTTCTTCCTTCAGTGTTTACCGCTGTTGGCGTCGACGTCAGTACCGCAGTTGGTCCACGCGGGTTCGATGTCTTCCCAGGCGTCCCTTTCCCCAGAACACCTAAACAAGTGCAAGCGCGGCCGGCAAATTTCCGCCAAATACGGTCATCGGCGATGTGTTTTCTGCTTGGGCCCGGACCACGACACCGCTAACTGCACTGACTGCCAAGCGTTTACAAGCCGGACTCACATCCGTCGCTTGAAGGCCCTGAAGGCCTATCTGCTAGAGAAGAAAATGGACCTGCACTCGTCCGAGGGGAAGAAGAAGGAGAAAAGCACCATAGTAAGGAGCGCAGTCGGTCCCGGCACCGGTCCCGGTCTCAGTCCCGCTCACGGTCGCGACCTTCCCCAAGGAAGGCCCGTCCTTCGGGCTCGGGTGAGTCGCCGCGCTCGTCCCAGGCTAAGGCCGGCCCGTCGGAGGAGCAGCCAGCCAAGCCTAAGGTGACTCCGATCAAAGTCATCGCAAAGTCCGTGGCAGTTTCTGCTATGGCCCACAATCCGCGGCGCAGCGCCCGCCTGCTAAGGTGCGCCTCCGGGCTGAAGGACTCTTGGCGCCCCTGTAGTCACCCGTCGTCGGTTGCGACACCGGCGCCGATCAAAGAGCCAGGACCTGGGGTCAGTCATTATCCTGCCGACATCCCGTCGCTAAGTCCGCCTCCTCCCCTGGGCCATCAGGAGAGCTCGCCGTCGCGACCCGCTGCGCCTGAAGCTTCTTTCCTGCAGCGGGCGGCAGAGGTATTCTCCCCGGACGAGCTTAAACAACTTTTTTCATTTTGCTGGGGGCAGGTTCACAAACATACCACCCCGTCGCTGGCCCAGACACCGGTACCGGATCCTGCGGGTGAACCACAGCCAGAGGGCGAGGCCTCTCCATTGAGGTCCCCAGAGCGCGGTTTTTCGCCTGCGTCTAGGGCTTGTTCCTGCTCCCGATCTGAGGACCGCCGACGTCGCTCCATAGGTTCAACTGACCGACGTCGGACACGGTCTCGTTCTTGGAGCCCTTCCCGTGCTCAGCGGGACGGTTCCTGATGTCGGTCATCGCTCCGTCGTCGGTCCAGGGACCAGAGTCGGTCTTCGGACCGTCGCCGGTCTTCAGACTCGTTGATCTTTGGACCGTCATCGGTCCCCTGCATACCGACGTCAGCGCAGGCATGGACATGAGGCAGAACCAGACTACTCTAAGTCGGATAGTTGGTCCTCCTCTTCCTCGTCATCTTCTTCCTCTTCCCTCAGCCTCAAGCACTCCCCTGAGGAGAAGGACATGCCTCGCTCGCTTCCGGACGATCCCACATTCATGGACGTCATGAGGCATATCCAGGCTTCCAATGAGTGGGACACGGAAGACCTGGACCTGGAACGCCGGAGATTGGCCAAATACCTGAGGCAGAAGGAGCCAAAGTCTTTGGTCATTCCTCCTCTGGTGGATACCTTTCAGGACCTGACTAGATCCACCTGGCTGCACCCAGCCTCCATCCTGGCGGTTCCCAAGAAGTCGGACAGGCTTTACAAGGCTCCGAGGGCTGAACCCCTTTTTGGCTGAACACCCTCAGGCAGACTCCACTGTGATCACGACTGCTCATGACAAGTCTCGACAGCCGCAGCACCTCAGCTCCCAGCCTCCCGACTTGGAGTCCCGTTACCTGGATCAGGTGGGTAAGAAAGTTTACGCTGCCTCCACCTGCTCCATTAGATCCCTAAACTTCCTCACGCATATGGTGCAGTTCCAGAATGCATTGTGGGAACAGGGTCTTAAGCTGGCACAGGCCATGCCAGACTCTGATAAAAAGACGGAGCTCCTGGCCCTCTTGCAGTTGGGCTCAGACATAGGCACTCATGTTCTGAGGGCCTTGTACGATACTGCAGATACGGCTGCCAGAGCAGCTGCCTCTGGGGTTTGTCTCCGGCGCCATGCCTGGTTGCGGCTTTCAGGCTTCCACCAGGATCTGCAGTCCGGTATCTGGGACCTGCCGTTTCAGGGTACCGTCTTATTTGGGCAGGAGATGGAGAATCTGATCTCACGTCTCCAGGAATCGGGCAAGTCTATCTGGTCGGTCCGCCAGATGTACCGTGGTGACCAGCGACGCCCCCATCGCCGTCGGCTTTTTCGAAAGTCCTCAGGCAGTCAGACTTCAGCCCATGGTTCCCAGCAGGGGCAGAGAGGTGGCTTCCGCCAGTGATCCGGAAACCAGCAGTCTGTTGGACCATCTGGCCATGGGCCCAAGTCCTCCCAGGCTCTCTCTCTACCCCTGGTTCCGCCCAATGACTCCCTTCCTCTCCCCCTCCATGGTCAGACGTCCAGGGGGAGCCAGTCGGGGGCCGCTTCTCCCTTCATCTCGAAGGGTGGAGCTCTATTACCACAGATCAAAGGGTCTTGGACGTCATTCGGAGAGGACACACGTTGGAGTTCACAGAGTTCCCTCCATGGACTCCACCAAAGCTCTCCCGTTATCCTCCTTCTCACATTCCACTCTTGGAAGGAGAAATTCAGGCCCTCCTGCAAAAGAGAGCCATAGAAAGAGTTCCCATGGAGCACTGCGGTCAGGGATTCTACTCCCACTTTTTTCTGATCCCAAAAAAGACGGGGGACCTTCGCCCCATTCTGGATCTCCGTCCTTTAAATCTCTTTATAGAGTACAAAAAGTTCAGGATGGTGACTCTTCTGGGTCTCCTCCCTCTGCTGCACCAAGGGGATTGGCTCTGTTCTCTCGACATGCAGGATGCTTACATGCATATCGGGGTCTTTCCTCCCCACAGGAAGTTTCTGAGGTTCCACTTCCTAGGAGAGCACTGTCAATTCCGGGTGCTCCCGTTCGGCCTCTCTTCTGCTCCGCGAGTCTTTTCCAAATGCCTAGCAGTGGTGGCTGCGGCTCTCAGGCGATCAGGCCATTATGTTTTCCCTTACCTCGGCGACTGGCTTCTCACAGCCCCGTCAAGGACGACCTCCTCGCTCTCTCGGAGACGCCTATACTCTGTTCCGAGAGCTGGGGATCACCCTGAACTTAAAGAAGTCGTCCCCGGAGCCCAGCCAAAACCTCGCCTTCATTGGAGCGACTCTAGACTCCGTCCAGGGCAGGGTTTTTCTCCCTCAGGACAGGGGAACTCGCCTGCGAAGTTTGGCAGAACGGATTTCCATGGCACCTCGAGTTCCGGCTCGGAACTTTCTCAGTCTAATGGGGCACATGGCAGTGGCCATCCCAGTAATACCCTTGGCCCGCCTCCACATGAGGATCCCACAGTGGATGCTCAGGGTGCAGTGGGATCAATACTCCGATGACCTGGATGCCTTAGTCAGGATCTCGGAGCCAGTCAGGAGAACGTTGCTTTGGTGGATGGACCCCAGCAATCTGGAAATGGGGGTCAGCTTTCGTCCGGAGCCTCCAGGTCAGACTCTGACGACGGATGCCTCAGACCTGGGTTGGGGGGCTCATCTTGGTGGTCACCGCACGCAAGGGGTTTGGTCCAACGAGGAACAGTCCCTCCATATCAATGTCCTGGAAATGCGAGCGGTCCTCTACGCTCTTCAGGCATTTCAAGAGGACCTGGTTCCCGGCTCTCTTCTAATACAGACGGAAAACATGGCGGTCGTCTTTTATATCAACAAGCAAGGAGGCACTCATTCCTATCTTCTTTGCTGGGAGACAATGAGAGTCTGGTACTGGGCACTGGAACGGGGCATTTGTCTGTCGGCGATGCACGTTCCGGGAGTCCTAAACAGTCTGGCCGACGATCTCAGCAGGTCGTGGGCCAGAGTGCACGAGTGGGAATTGCTTCAGTCCATGGCGGATCAGCTGTTCGGAAGGTGGGGCCTTCCCGAGCTAGATCTCTTTGCATCACCACGCAACACCAAGCTGCCACGCTTTTGCTCGTGAGAGCACGCGCCTGGCGTTTTCTGGCCAGACGCGTTACCTTTGTTGGGCCGGGAGGTTTCTTTATGCCTTTCCACCCTTCCCTCTCATCCAGAGGGTTCTGCTCAAGTTACAGGCAGAGGGGGCACGCATGATCCTTGTGGCCCCCAATTGGCCCCAACAGATTTGGTTCCCACTTCTGCAGCAGTTGTCCCAGGAACCTCCAATCCCGCTGCCCATATGCTCGCAACTGCTGTCCCAGGACCAGGGTTCTCTGGTCCACCTGGATCTCCGATCCCTGCACCTTCACTCTTGGCTCCTCCAGACGTAGCTCAGAACAGATATGGGGTTTCTCTGGAAGTGGCTGAGGTCTTTGCATCCGCACGTAAGCCCTCTACTCACTCCGCTTATGCTATGAAGTGGAAGCGGTTCTGTCTTTGGGCCTTGCCTCAGCATTTGGACCCAGTCACATGCTCTGTGAACTCCGCTTTGCAGTATCTCCTCTCCTTGTACGAGAAAGGCCTGAGCCATTCCTCTATCAAGGTGCATATGTGGGCAATCTCAGCCTACCATGCTCTTGTGGGTGACAGAGCATTGGCCCATCTAGAAGTGGCCGCACCTTCCTAGGGGTCCTTCACATGAGACCTCCCATCAGGGACCCTGTCCCACCCTGGAACCTCCTTTTTGTGTTGGAGAAACTTACCCATCCCCCTTTTGAACCCGGAGCGACTTGCGAGCTGCGATACTTATCTTGGAAAGTTTGTTTTTTGGTTGCTGTTACTTCCGCTCGAAGAGTTTCTGAGCTGCAGGCTCTGATGTGTAAAGAGCCCTATTTGGTTTTTCATAGGGAAAGGGTTTCCCTCCGAACTAATCCTAAGTTTCTTCCGAAAGTGGTCTGGGAGTTGACCCTCAACCAGTCGGTTGATCTTCCTGTTTATTTCCCTTCTCCCTCCAATAGAGGGGAGGTTCTCCTCCACACATTGGATGTCCACAGGTCCCTGAGGTATTACCTCAGTAGAACAGTTCAACACCATAAATCGGAGCAGCTATTTGTGGTTTTTGCGCCACACCGCTTGGGTCAACCGGTATCCAAGCAGACTATCTCCAAATGGATAGTCCATTGCGTTTCATTCTGTTACAAGTATCACAACAAACCCCTACTGGGTCCGGTTCGGGGTCATTCCACCAGGGGTGTATCAGCTTCTTTTGCTGCGATGCGGAATGTCGCCATTCAAGACATCTGTGTGGCTGCGACCTGGAACTCGGTGCATACCTTTGTCAAGCATTACAGCTTGGATATCATCTCCAAACACCATGCTGGCTTCGGCCTAGCGGTTTTGCAAGGACTCTTGCCCTGACGGTCTCTGGAGTCAGCATATTCCTCCTCCCGGGGGCGACTGTCTCTTCGCTAGGGAACTGCTTGGGACTCAGTCCTAATTTGTGATAGCCTGCTGCAAGAGCTCTATCTCGAAGTAAGATGGTACAGTTACGTAAGACTTACGTAACAGTAGATCTTCGAGGAGGAGCTCTTGCAGCAAGCTATTCCTCCACTTCCCCCTCGGAGTGTGCAGGTTTCTTCTCTTCTCAAGGATAGGCTTCATCTCCTTCTCTTGTCAGGCCATCTGCTGGGTACTGGCGGGAGAACTGAGGTGGAGCTGGGTCCGCCCCCTCTTGTACCCTGACCGACGTCAGGGCGGGGCCGGTCCCCAGCTGGTATTGCTGGCAGAAGTTTTTCCGTGTGGTCCTAGTGCCTGCGGCATAGTCCTAATTTGTGATAGCCTGCTGCAAGAGCTCCTCTTGAAGATCTACTGTTACGGTAAGTTCTTACGTAACTGTACTTTTTCTGTTATTATTGAGCCCTGTAAACAGTGGAGGGCAGAGGAAGGTAAAAAGCTGCAGTTTCAGCCATCTGAAATAAACCAAACAGGCAGAAAGAGTTAAAAAGCTCTGTATGGTAGCTAATGAATTGCAATTTGAATTAAAATGACTCTCTGAGGTACAGAGAGCTGTTTTTCTTTCTGTTGTCTTAGTCTGTTTTAAAAGAACAAAACTGTGTATTTCTGACAGAATTGTTTTGCTATTATTTAAAGACAAACTTTCTTCTACTTCTTCTTAAAGCTGTACAACACAGTATATTATGGATTGTGAAGTCATGAAAAAGAAATGAAAGTGATTGTTTTTACCAGAAGCTTCAGTAGGCCCTACTTAGGAGCTGGCCAGCCCCAGAATGACAGTTTATATAGGAAGAAGGTATGATGTCACCAAAAAGAGGAGGAGTAAAATGTACCAGGAGGAGACTATATAAACCCCTTTTTGATTGGCTAGGGAGAGGAGATGTGGAGGAGTGTTCAGTAGAGTTCTGGATACTGAGCAAGAAGGAGCTTGTTCAAGGAAAGCTATAGTTGTTAAAGAAGGAAGACAGACCAAGAAGTGATTCCTGTTTGAAGTGTGCTGGACTTAACACGTTATATTTCTTTCTGTGAAGTAACAGTGCTTTCTTTATTTTATTTTATTTTTTTAATTTTTTATTTGTTTTGAACAATTTATTTTGGACATTTATTTCTGATTTAAGAAATAAAATGATAAATGCAGTAATTAGCATTTTTTTACGCACCAAAGTTCTGTGTGTGTGTCTGTCATTGATCCCATGCTTCCACAGGGACGCCCGAGAGGATGGGTGGGGAAGAGGGTGTCTCCTATTTGTACTGACTGCTTCCTTTTCTGGCGGTAGGAGTGGAACCAGTTTATAGCAGGTTGAACAAAGTTGATAGAGCTTGATTTGCGAAGCAGCAGAGGGTGGGAGATGGAATCGAAGGCTTTTGCCAGGTCAGTGAAAATGGCGGTGGTGATTTGGCCGTTGTCCATGGCAGAGAAAACAGAGTTGGTTACTCGTAACAAGGTGGTGGTAGTGGAGTGAAATTTTCTGAAACCTGTTTGGAAGGGGGAGAGGGAGCTGTTTGTTGAGAGGAAGGAGGACAATTTGGACAGCATGAAGGATTCTTGGATTTTGGCAAGGGAAGGGAGGAGTGAGATGGATCTGTAATTTCCCGGTAGGGAGGGGTCGCCACCTTTGTGGAGAGGAAGGATTTTGGCTAGTTTCCAGGCGGAGGGGACCGTGGCTGTGGTGAGAGAGAGAGAGATTTAGTATATATGTCAGAGGTGCGACTATGGCTGAGGCAGAGATATGGTGTAGTCTAGGGTGCAAGCCATCAGGGCTGGTTTTGAACTGGTTCAGAGAGGTGAGTGTTGTGTAGATTTCCAGGGGTGTGAATGAAGGAAAGAGGAAACTGTGGTGGGGGTGGGAATTTGTGGAGGAGGGGTGAGTCAGGCAAGGCACAAGAAATGAAGAACGAGCTGAAGAGTTTGGATACAGTAGCAGGATCAGAGACAATTCTGCCATCAATGTTGAGGATTGGACTGGCTTGCTTGGCGGAGGGTCGATGAGAGAGTTTATCACCTTCCAGAAGGACGCAAGGGAGGCTTAGTGAAGGGTAAGTTGAGCCTTAAAGTAGTGGGCCTTGGTTTGTCGAATTTCTTTGGTGCACTTGTTTCTGATAATTTTGTAGGATAGGAGGTCGCGAGAGGCAAGAGAGGCTTTGTATTGCCTCCAAGCCTTGTCTCTGGTTCTACACAAGGTGATGAGGTCGGGTGTTATCCAGGGGTGATGGTGTTTTTTAACTCTGGCTTTCCTGAGGGGAGCATGGCGGTCCCATGTGTTTAGGAAAATGTTGCAGAAATGGGAGAGGGCAATGTCAATGTCTTAGGCGTCAAAGACTGGGCGTCAGTCTGCATTTGTCAGGTCACGCTGTAGGGCAGATTCGTCGAGGAGATGTAGGGGACGAGATAAGATGAATTTGGACAGGAGTGTGGTGAATGGATTTTGCGGATACAGTAAGTAATACAGTGGTCGCTTAGGGCATCAGAGAGGATGCCTGAAGCAGTGATCCTGTGGGGGTGTGTGGTTAAAATCCAATCGAGAAGGGAGTGTTTTTTAGATTGGTGGTTTAGTGGGGTGGGTTCCTGGATTAGCTGGGAAAGATTTAGGGCTTCGATCCTCAGGGCAGCTGATCTGGTGGAGGAGGAGAGCTAGTCTAGGTTGAAGTCGCATAGTAGAATGAGTTTGCCATTTGAAGTGGTTGAGGAAATGGTAGAGATGGCCTTGATGAGGGAGTCGGGTGAAGTCTTAGGAGGGGTATATAGAACCCCTATGTAAAGTGGGGTGGATGAGGGAAAGGACAGGTGGGCGACCAAGGATTCGTGGGAGGATGGGCAAGATTCTTTGAAAGTAATGGTGCACGAAATAGAGTGCCTGACATACAGTGCTACCCCCCTCACTTGCCACGGTCCTGCTGGAACAAGATGTAGTTTGGGATGGCAAGAGAGGGGTTGGAGATTTTTGCAGAGAGCCATGCTTCCATGATACAGAGTATGTCTGGTTAGTACTGAGTTGCCCAGACAGAGAGGGCATCTAATTTTGGGAGGAGGCACCTAGCGTTAATGTGAAATATGCGGAGACCCTTGGGGAGAGAGTCGGGTGAAAAGCTGTGTTGGGGTGCAGGTGCCGGCGAGGTTTGACTTGGTGCTGAAGGGCCAGGGTTGGATGTATATCACCTGCCAGGAGTAGGAGTAGCAGGGGTAAGGAGAGGGGGGTACTGCTTGCAGCTGCTTTTTTTGGACCTAAGGGGTGGAGCTTGGAGGTTTAGGCACCGGAGAAAGGCCTCAAGACTGAGCAGGTGTGAGTGAAGCAGTGAGGGGGTGAACGGTTGGGAAAGGTTGAGGTGGTTGGAGAAGGGAGGGGAGGAAGGATCAGAGGTTGAAGTGTGGCAATGAGCCAGGGAGGGTTAGGAAGGGGTAACTCTAGGGGAGGGGTGGAGAAAAAGTGGAAGGGAGACAAAGGGAAAACGAGATGGGGAGTGGTGAGGTAGGAAAGTGAGGGTCAGGAGAGTGGAAACTGAAGTTGCAGGCATTGTTGTAGAGAAAGGAGCATAGTGGCTGAGAGTGGTATAGTAAAAGAGTTCTTCATTGCAGTAGCAGCCTCTAGTGATGGGATGGGATAGCTTGCTAATGGGAAACTCGGCTGATTGGTTTTTGCCCGTCATGTGTCCCTGTCGGCGTGGCTTAGTTGGTTGGACATCTGCGTCTGGACCAGAAGGTCGTGGGTTCTCATCCCACACCGGGATTGGACTTGCACCTAAAAATCACTGGCATCCAAGTGCAGTATTGGGGGGTGCTGTACTGCTGGGCTGTGCCATCCTTTGGATGAGACATTAAACCGAGGTCCCTTCTGCCCATCCTGGTGTTGTCCTGGTGGGTGTCCAGGTGGAAGTAAAAGAACCCAGAGCACTCTTTGCAAAGAGCAGGGAACATTCCCCGTGTCCTGGCCAACATTCCTCTTCCCATAAACTGGTTCATGCAATTATCCAGGCCGTGTGTGGGTGATGATGTGCGATATGGCTGACACCACACATTCAGTCACTTCACTACCAGTCTAGCATTGCTTGTAAAGCACTTTGGGATACTGTGTATGAAAAGCACTATATAAATGCTGATTCTTCTTCTTCTGTCTTTATAATGCAGTGATGACCAAGGGTGGTGGGGAGCCGGAGTGAAGCAATGGAGGGGACCTCTTCAGTCAAATGCAGAAAAACACGGTCCCAAATTGTGTCGGAGCTTGCTGGCATACCTGTGGGCTGTTGTGGGGGAGGGCGTCATTCTGCCGTCACCGGACTCTTGGGGGGCGGAGCAATTCTGAATTCAGTGGATGTGAAGAGAGAACAGGGATAATTAAATCAGGTGCGTTTTGGGAGGGCCGCACACCAAATGGGGGGGGGGGTGGCCGAGTTGCTGGCTCCAAGAGCAGCTGCGTAGTAGTCCCTGGCATGGTAATTTAGCACTGCAGTAGCTACTTTTGCATGAATTCTAATTAAGAGGAAAAAATCAGATTTTCGGTGTTGCTGGGCAGTGTTGTCTGGCCAAAGGAGAATTTAAAAACACAGCAGCACGACTGAAATTTCTTAGGCAAACTGTAATTTAAGCAGCAGTTTTGGTCAGGCTTACTACCTAACTAAACCTGGCTGAACTCCAAAGTCTTCCAGCTTCTTCAGCCAGAAGAATACTGTAGAAGATTGAATTCCTGCATTCCATGATAAACATTTAATCTGCTGGATATGTGGATAGACAGATGTTTGACAGCTGGTGATTGACTACTTTTTATCATTACTTTCAACAAAACAAGATACCCATTTTTAATTTAAAAAGTCTTTATTTTTTATTTGTTTATTTTTTTTTTACATTTTCCCATTTTACTCAATTTATAAGCTCAGTAAAACACTTCGTGGTGTGTATTATACCAATAATCTAACTACACTTCCAGGGGCTGAAGGCACTTCATCTGCGGCGTACTGCTTACTACACCCCTGGGCATGCGGTTAGATCAACGTTAATGCACACCCCATTCTGTCTTATTGCTTACGTTTCTTATTGTTTATGATATCTTATGATGTTTGAAGTTAAATTAAGTTCGAGGCAGTATAGCGCAGTGGTCTAAGGCTCTGAGCTGCAAATCTGGTGACATCCAGCAGACCAGACCTGGGGTTTGAATCCCACAGCTTCCACTTGCATACTGTGTGACCCTGAGCAAGTCACTTAACCTCCTTGTGCTCCCAGGTCGCTCCTGTAAAAAAGCTTTCAGCTTAGTGTGCTATACCTGGTTAAACAACTAAATAAAAAAAAAAAAATTTTTGAAAGTAGTAACGTTTGAACTGTTCATCATTGAAACTGTTTTTTAAAGAAAGCTTAGAGTCTGATCAGCATGATAGATCCTAATGATACAGTTCTCATGTGTTCCTACATGTGTATACATGTTGATATACTATACTGTTAAACATAACAAGACTTTAAAAATGTATTGAGCCATTTTGTCTATTTATATATATATATATATTTATATATATATATATATATATTATATATATATATATATATATATACAGTATATCTCATATGGCAGCTGTAGCAATATCTTATATGTCAACTTAGCTGTTTCAAGGTTGCATTTAAAAAGATGTCTCTATCTGGAGATTAAGCCGCCAGAGGAAACTCCACTGCCAGTTCCCTGTTAACAGTCTCTAGGGCAAAATCTATCTGTGGTCCACGGGCTTTTGCAGTCACATCCCAAAACTTCTGGAACAGACATTCTTCCATAGTCCAGAGCTGTGCTTCTTTCTGCTGACTTTAAGAAAGGTGTCAAGGCTTATATTATTGACTGTAACAAGTGTAATTCCTACTGCTGAGGTTACTCCCATTTCCTGTTGACCAGTCGTATCTGTAATATCCCTTCTGTGGTTGTCTACATCTCCTCTTTTAGCACAATTTTGTTCTAAGTAACTTATTCCTGGGTCTGTCATCTTAGTATCTGCATTTATACACTTAATGTTGTCTCTGTAATTGCCTGTACACCAGAATGTCAAATGTATACTCTGTAATTAACTCCAGGTCGCCCCTGAAAAAAGGGACACTTAATTTACATCAGGGCCTACTTGGTTATATCAGAGGGTATTACATAAAAAAGTTAATATTTTTCAACTTTTTCTGAATTTTGGTAATATTAGATGTCATTTAATTAGACAGTGTAGTTTGCAACTTATGTTTAATTCATCTTATGACCTTAATTGCATTGATAACTTATCAGTCTTCCCTCTAGCAGTACATACACTTTGCTTTTGCCTACAAAAACATCAGCACATCATAAATGCACTCAGAATTGAAATAAAGTGCAATTGGAATTAAATACAATACAGGAAATAAGGAAATTAGAAAATGTTCTGGACTGCTCCCTACCGAGTGTAGAAAAGCAAGCCTAAGCAGCAGTTGAGTATAGTAATAAGCAGACCAAGGCAGGTGATGAAGTAATAAGGGAAATACAAAGAGAAGAAGAGGGGGAGCAGAAAATGAAGAGGATTGGACACTGGTTTAACCTACTAGAGGATTCAAAAGAGGCAAACATAAAAACATAGAATTTGTCCACCGAAAAGGACTGCTTGGCCCACCCAGTCTGCCCAGATAACTGGGTGGGCCATGCGGAAGGGCAGACCATCCAGTTAATAGATGGACAGAATTGCAAACCAGGTTCAATGTCCTGGGATTAGAAGGTAGCCAGGACAATGAGAAGACTCCTAGAACCACAAGCTTACTTGTGGAAGACACTCTGGATAAAGCCAGATGAATACTGGTCTTAATAATTCCATTGCATCAGTACACATAGAATAGTGTGGTGGGGGCTGAAACAATCACAGGATTTAAGAATGCATGAGATAGACATAAAGGAATTCTGGAGGTCAGGGTTAAGGTGCAACAGACTTCTAGGAAAACAAACTGAACTTACAAGCTCAAATGGGCAGACTGGGTGGGCCACAGGCCCTTATCTGCCGACACTGTCTATGTATCTATGAGCCCATACACAACAAGGCTATTCTTCCACCGAGTGGTTACCATAACGACGACCTCAAAAGCGACCGAGAGGTCCTCAGTCATCATGGTAACCACAAGGTAGAAGAATAGCCTTGTTGTGTATGAGGGCTCCCATCCATTATTTTATATAGTGTATGGTCAAAGAACCACACAACAAGGCTTTCTTCTCTTCAACGTGTTTACAGAAAAGAAAAATCTACAGTGGCAGAGGGCATATGACATCAGTGATATTGCTACATCCAGAGCATGTGAGGTACTCCTCCTCCTTCTCGCAGTGCGGTTATCTCCCTGCGGCAAGTAGCAAATAGAGAGAAAAATGTTTACCCTACTCAGACATTGATTTTTAAACCATCCTCAATGCGATTTTCCCTCTGTACTTTGCCTCATATGACTGATGAACTGCAACCTCACGGCTCTGCTCCCCCCCACTCACAGCCACAGCCCACTTAGCAGCTCTCCCCAGACCTCTAACCTGATGATGATGATGCCCCCCCCCATACAGGAAGAAAAACAAATGCGATCCAGTCTTTGTGTAACAGTTTTTTTTAATTGAATACCAGACTGACAGTTGATCCTGTGCCTCATCCATTCTTACCGCTTCCAGGGGGAGTGTGCAGCTGCTGAATGGCTGTATTGTGTGACATCCCTAGTGCAGCAGAATGAAAAGTTGTTCTACTGCAGTACGGATGTCACTACTATAGCAGAACAACTTTTTTCAGGTTGTTAAAAGCTATCATGAACAAGCGTTCACTACAGACAGAGTAATATGCAGCAGAATAAGGAGAATACTATTGTTAGCTGTTTTCCAGGCACAAGGGTGCAGGATCTAGAAATAAGAGCAGATAACAGTTTAAAGCAGCAGTGGATGATAGCAGTGAACATTTTGACCTATACTTTTTTATTCTATTTTAGATTGCCCTTTATTTCCTGACTTGTATGATACTCTTCTTCCCCATTTTGAGTCTGCTTTAGATTTTCCTTTTCACATTAGAAATTATAAAAGGAGCACTCTTTTGAATTTGGCCTAAACCAGGTTTTCATCAGTATGCTCAGCTGTTTTTGTACATGTGTACCAAAAGGTCAGGGAGCAGTGTCTGCTGCATGCTAGTTCATTATAGTTGCATGAAAAGTGATCTTAAAAAATTGGTGTTCAAAAGTAACAGAGAATATTTACGAAAACCTTGATACATGCCATAATAAAAGGAGTGCTCCTTTTATTATGTTAACTGTATTAAAAAAAAAGGTGGAAAGGCACACTCAAATTGAGGAAAAATGGGTATCATACGAGTCAGGAGATAGCAATCTAAAATAAAATAAAAAAGTATAGGTTAACATTTTCACTGCTACCATGCACTGCTGCTTTAAAACAATACAGGAGATAACCCAGTAGTAGTTATCCATGTAGGTACTAATGACAAGGTGAAAAAAAATGGATGATATTACAGATGACTGTGAGAGACTGGGTTATAAATTAAATGATAAAAGTTTTGAAATAGTGTTCTTTGAAATCATGCAGTCCCACATGCTTCTAAGGACAGACAAAGTGCCATAAGAGCTGCTAATAAATTGTGCAGATGTTGGTGTAAGGAGAGAAATCTTGGGCTCTGGGGCACATTTTGGGATACATCTAATCTCTTTTCAGGAGATGGTCTCCAACTTAACAACAAACTCTGGTCAGAGCCAATACAGCTGCAAAAAGATGGTACTGATGCAGCTCTAAAAAGTGAGAGGTTGCTTTAGACCGGAAGAAAGCTAAAGATTTCATCAATGCATGAACAGGTGTAGATGTGCTGTGCCCTGTGGGCCGTGTCCTATGGGAAGACTTTGTCCACCTACAGAAGTGCAGGACTTGGCACATTCACTCTTCATAGATTCAGTATACATTCACTCATCACACCTTCACTCTTTTTTTTTTTAAATTTTGACCCCAGATTTTCAAGATCGTGGGGGAGATTCTCAAAGTTTTACGCTTGACGCATCTCAGTTGTGCCGGCGCAAATGTGATGCACTGAGCTCAATCTTTAATATTCACAGAAGATGCGCCGTAAGATGCTCTTGGCGCATCCCCTCTGTGAATACCAAAGTTGCGCCCAACCCGAGATGCACTGGCATATCTCCCAGGTCAGGCTGGGAAACTGATGGGCCAGCGCATCTGCAGATGTGCTGTGCCCAAAGTTAGGATTTGCAGCCCAAGGCATGCAGATGAGGCCATTAGGCATGGAAGGTGCAATGGGGCCATTTACATGTCATTATGGCTCCATTTGCATGACCCTTGCATGGATGCACCTGGCAGAATGCGCCAAGCTCCCTGCAAGGGCTGTGAGCAGTATAGACATAACACGGACCCCTGGTAGCCTAGCATCCCCCCTCCATGCCCATATCCTCATAAATAAAACATGTGGTCCAGTAATCCCTACTAGTCTAGTGGAACCCCTCCCATATACCTGTAAATAAAACATGCGGTCCAGTGATCCTTGGTAGTGTAGTGGACCCCCGTCATATCCCTGTAAATAAAACATGCGGTCCAATAATCTCTGGTAGTCCAATGGACCCCCCACCCGTATCCGTGAGACAAAACATGCTGTCCAATAATCCCTGGTAGTCTAGTGGAACTCCCCACCCGATCGCATTACCATATGGAACCCCAAGTCTCCCTGGTGGTCAGTGGACTCAACACCACTCAGGCACCCCACCCACCCCTCCCCTGTCCCAGCAGGCGTGTACTGTAAGCTGTGATTCACAACCTTGTGAGTGGTGTCATTCACAAAGTTGTGAATGACAGCTAACAGTACACACTACAAGCCCATTGGTTGACAGGGTCTACCAATAGACTTACAGGAGTATAGTACACTGTCATTCACTGATAGTTCAGTCAGTGGGTAGCTGTGGTGGTTTGCGGGTGGACTGCGCAGCCCGCTGAGCTTCTGGACCTGCTGGGATGGGGGAGCGGCGTGGAATGGGGGTGCCTGACTGGGTGGGGGTCCACTGGACCACCAGGGAGACTCTGGGGTTTCATATGATAGTGCAGTTGGGTCGGGGCAGGGGGAGGTTCCACTAGACTATCAGGGATATTTGGACGCATTTTATTATTTACAGAGGATATGGGGGGAGGCCACTGGACTGCCAGAGGGTAGGCATGCACGCCGTGCTGCTTTCTGCAGTACTGCAGCCTGCCTATGGGTGGACTGCCCATAAGTCTACTTTTGTCGCATAACTTTGGGAGGCGCATCTTTGAACTTGCTCCGAAGATGCGCCTCCCAGGTGGGTTGTGAATAGGGATGCGCCACATATGCATGGGCATGCCCCCTCCAGATGCGCCGAATACCATTATAGGTGGTGTTTGACACATCGGCCGGCTCATTTCTGCCTTTTGAGAATCACGCTTGGGTGTAACACTGGGATGCACCAGCGCATCCCTTTTATGAATCTCCCCCAGTCATTTTATGACTGCCTTTATAAACGTGACCTGTAGCATTTCTAGAATATTGGCCGAAATGTCATTTCACACCACAAATGCGAAAAGACTTCTCATCCAGGATTTAAAAAATGACATCTGTCATGTTTATGAGGTGGTGTGGGAAAATGGGACTGTTGAAAGTGTGGAGTCAAAATATTGAAAATTAGCAAACTTATGAGTGAATGTTGAAATATTGCAACGTTCATCTGGATATTTTACTGTATTTGTACACCAAATGTTCAGCATAGCCTTCTTATTAACCCACCTCATGAACCCTGTAGGTGAAAGTTTTCAAATCCCTGCTGAAATATGATTCCGCGCTACAGGTACATTTTGGCCAGGATTTAAAAAATGACAGTTGTCACATTCGTGAGGTGGTGTCACAAAATGAATGTATTGAAAATGTGGGGTCAAAATATTTAAAATTACTGAAGTTATGAGAGGTCGTAGAAAATTTCAATGTATGCTAGTAACCTCGTCATTTTTACATATTTTGACCCCACATTTTCAATGTAGCCTTATGACCCCACGTCATAAACAGTGGTGGTGAAAATTTTCAAATCGTGTCTGAAAAGTGATTTCACCAAGTGACCGCAAAATCGCTTTTTGAGCCTTATTTGCATAATGTCACTGCCATTGGTTATGAGGTGGGTCCCAAAAAGGCCATGTTGAAAATGTTGGGTCAGAATGTGCAAAAATGATAAAAGTTTTGCCTCAAAGTTCAAAACCCCACTGAACTGCATTGAACCACACTTACCATAGTTTGTCATATTGCAGTAAGACTCGTCTTCGATCGGAGAGTGGATCTATGCTGTGTTACATGTTCAGGTGAGTGAGGATGTGCGGGGAGTGTAGTGGAGATATGGGGTGGTTTCTGCTGAGTGGGATATCGAGGTGGCTTGGTCAGATAAACGAGGGACCGTTTTCTTTTCTACAGGGTAAAAGAGAAAAAAAAATTAAGGGACGGTTTTCGTTATTTTATTTATTTCTTTTTTTATTTATTTGAGCATCAGTTTACAACCTTTGAGCCAGAGGCTCATTTCCAATGGTACCTCGTCACATTGAGGACAAATACATTACATTACAGGCTCGTTGTTACATCACATTGAGGACAAATACATTATATTACAGGCTCATTGTTACATCACAGAGTTTCAAGTTGTAATAAAATGACAACCAATTAAATTGACAGCCATGTATATTTACAAATATTTGTAGAGCAAAGGAACTATTCTAGTTACAGTGGTGCTGCTCATGCGAGCATTGTCAGTACGTGGTGGACTAAGTCACGACTAGTGACAGGTGCAATTACTTGCATTAAATAGCTGGTTCCGCAGTGCGGTTTTGAAGGTGGAGATAGTAGTGGTGTCAGAGATGGCTGGTGGGAGCGCGTTAAACCAGGCTGGGGCTGTGTAACAGAAAGATCTCTGTCCATGGCTTGTCCTGGTTCTAGGGATCAGAAGGGTGATTTTGCAGGAGGTTCGGGTATTAATCAAAGGTTTGGCTTGGCAGATGGAGGCTGTCAGCCCAGGGGGGAATAGCCCGAGAAGGTTTTTTTTTCATAATGAGGCTGGTTTGGTATTGAAGTCGCTCGTCCAGATTTAGTAGCCTTGCCAAGTCATATAGCTGACATGTGTGAGGGCCTGGGGGCCCCTGCAATAGGCCTACACGCCTTATTCCGGAGAACGCAGATTTTGTTGAGGGCGGTCGAGTCAGCCGCACCGTAAACAGATAGGCCGTAGTCCACCAGGGACAGTATCGAGGATGTAACTGCTAGACGGAGGGCAACGGGGGGAGACAGTTTTTATGGTGGTAGAGGATACCTAGCCGCACAGTAGTAGCAGAGGCAAGTACCTCAATATGGGTGTGGAAGGAGAGGGCAGTGTCGAAGCTGATCCCAAGGTACTTGTACGAGTGGACTAGTTCAAGGGGTTGCTTGGAGCTGGGGAGGATGTGTAGTGGGAAGTTACTGGCTTTGTTTTGAGGGTGAGCAAAGAGCATCAATTAGTTTTTTTTGAGATTGATGACAAGTCGGTGCTCTTTGAACCAGGTTTCTGCATCATTGAAGGCGAGTTGTAGGGAGTTCTGGAGGGCGTTGGGGTTGCGGTGGGTGGCAAAGAGGACGGCATCATCTGCATATAACAGAATTCTACCATTGCATGCACTGGGTAGGGTGTTTAGTTAAATTGAGAAGAGTAGCGGACCCAGGATGGAGCCCTGGGGGACACCTGAGTGGATGGGACAGGTTGTAGAAAGTGTCCCGTTGATTTTGACACGTTGGAGGCGGTCAGATAGGTAGCTTGTGCACCAAGAGATCAGCCCAGTAGATAGGCCAGTATGAGAGAGGGCTTCCAGTAGGAGGGGGTGGGAGACAGTGTCAAAAGCCTTTGAGAGATCTACAAACACTGCACCAGCTAGGGCGCCGGCATCCAGTGAGGAGTGTATGAAATTTGAAAACTCAGAGCCGTTCCGGTACTGTGCCCTGCCCGGAAGCCGTGCTGTTCTGGACAGAGGATGTTGTACTTGGTTAGGTACTCAGTGATTTGAGAGGCCTCCAGCTTTTCAAGGGCTTTGGAGAGGGGTGGGAGGATGGAGATAGGTCTGTAGTTCCCTGCATTAGACCTGTTACCACCTTTGTGGATGGGCGTAATTCTGGCCATTTTCCATGCAGTTGGGAATTGCCCCAGGCAGAGGGATTTGTTGAGTAGAGTGTTGAGCGGAGCAAGTACCTGGTCCAGCACCTGACGGAGAATGCTGGGGTCCAGGGAGTCACTGCCGGGACTATTGTTCTTTAAAGCTTTGAGCAGGTGCGGTCTGGCTTCCTGGTCGGTTAACCTGCGTAGATGGAAACAAGGGCGTTGGATGACAGGGGCCGGCCGGGAGGGGAGAGGGTCGAAGAAATTACTGGGGAGGACCAAGCTAAGGTCCGTGAAGGTAGTGTTTAGGAATTTGGCTATGCAGGCTGGGTCAGTCGAGGTAGTCCCATCCATGGTGATCTGGGCTGGGGGGGGTGCGGGCACTCCCATTCAGTTGTTTAACGTTGTCCCAGAAGGTTTGCGCACACCCCCAGGAGGAGGTGAGCGTGGTCTGGTAATGGTCAGCCTTTGCTTTACGGATAGCCCAGGTGTACTTGTTCCATGCTACATTATAAGCCTGTCTGTCAGCTACCCGGCCTGTTTCAGTGGCACGGTGTCATAAGTTATCCCTGTGCTTGAGCAGTTGACGTAGGGCAGGGGTAACCCAGGGCGCACTGAGCTTTTTGGTACGTGTTCTGGTAAGGGGTGCGTAGAGGTCACAGGCTTTGTTGAAAGTCTTGGAAAAGAAGGTGAGAGCTGTGTCTATGTCAGGAGCATGCTGTACGGGTGACCAGTTAATCTGGGCAAGAAGTCGTTTGAGACTTTGTAGCCCACCAGGTCTGAGGCACCTGCGGAGTGCGGGTTGGGCTTTAAGTAGGGGGCTGGGGGTCGACCAGCGGAATAGGATCAGGGAGTGGTCACTGAGTGAGTCTGGGAGGACCTGGATATCTTGGATTTTTTGGGGGCAGTTTGTGATGATTACATCTAGAAGAGTACTGGTACCTCTCTTGGTGTTTACTCTTGTGGGCTGGGAAATGAGTTGCGTCAGATCCATAGCCGCGAAGGTATCTCGGGTGGTGGAAGAGGAGGCACTGAGCCAGTTCACGTTTAGGTCCCCCACAAGGATGTGATCAACCTTGTGTTGGAGGGTAGCGAGATAATCGGTTAAGGATAACATCGCCGGAGTTTGGTGCTTTGGTGGAATGTATGCTGTAGTGAGATATAGGGACCCCTGGTGGGTCAGGTGTAAGTTTAAGGGTGAGGGCCTGAGCCCCGTTTACAAGAACCGGGGCAGGGAGTGCTAGCCCAGTAAGTGAGTCCCTGGTATAGATAGCACAGCCTCCCCCACGTTTGCCAACACGATCCTCTCGGTATAGGGTGTATCCAGGTAGTGAGACAAAGTGGTCGGGAGTGGATTTTGACAGCCAGGTTTCTACCAGAGCTGTGACATCTGGTTTATGCAGCATGACCCAGCATTGGAGGGAATCAAATGAGTATGCTGCATATATTCATGGAGGCTATACGGAGACTGGCGGTCCCAGTTGTGGGGCTGGTCTGGGTGGGGCCTGGGTTGGGATGTATATTGCCTGTGAGGAGTAGTAGGAGGATCATGGCTCTAGCTAGGGGGCGAAGTTTAGCGATCTTTCTGTGGGTATTCGGGGTGGGGAGGTCATCAGGGAGGAGGGGTTGGGTAGGGTCAGCACGGTCGGGAGGGCAGGAGTGATTAGTCGCCAGTGGGCGCCAGGGTAAGCGGAGGGGAGGTAACCTGGGGATGGGTGCTGTGGGTTGGGGCACATGGTCATTGTGGGCTGAGATCTTTTTATGTCTGGGGTAATTGATGCTAGGGCTGGCATACTGGATGGGCTGCCTGGTAGCTGGGTTATAGGTACCAGGGTAAGTAAAAGGGGGAGGCATAGTAGGAGAGGGTGGGCTGACATGGTGCTTGCCGTAGCAGCAGGGCAGAAAGATAGAAGTATTTTGGGTGCTGTTCAGCAAGCGTAGATACCACTTTGGCGTAGTGGTAGTGTCCTGGACTCTGGTACAGAGGGTACCAGGTTCAAGTCTCAGCCAGCAGCCAGGGCAGCTGGAGAAGGGACCAGGGTGGGAGCTGAGCTCTGTGTTCTGGGGCTTGAGACACGCTGCGTTGGGGCCAGAAACAGGGTGAGAAATAGCGACTCCTAATGGTCACAGGGTGCAGGCTAGGAGGTTAGGCTGGGGGTCAGAATGTATGTTGAAGTATGGGGTGGGGGCTGGGGGAGATGTAGACAGGGATTAGAAGTAGGTAGAGGAGGGTCAATGTGGCCAGAGATTTGCAGTAAGCAGAAGTAGTGGAGGAGCGAAGTGGCACAGGCTGACAGAAGGACCCAGGAGGTTTGGGGGTAGAGGTTTGTACGACTGTACCTGAGGTAGGGTCTGTGGGTCCATCTAGTGGCTGGCAGGTATAACCTGCAAATGGGAAAGTGGGGACTTATTAATTCAGCAGCCAGGAAGTGATGTCCGCAGCCAGGAGGTGATGTCATCAAAGGGGGTCAATAAAGGAAGGGATGCCCAGGCAGACAATGCCTGGCGTTGTCGACAAACACACACAGGTATCTGGTAGAATGAGGGAGGTCTCTTTTACCTCTTAGCCTTCCTGAGTTCGTTACTGCTCCAGGAGGGAGCTCTGCTGTTGCTGTGGCTGCCGCAAGTGGCAGTGTGCTGGGAGGGGGTCGGAAGGCCTAAGTAAGGGAGCAGACAAAGGGCAGAGATTAGTATGCAGCGGGAGACTGTACAGGTATTCAGGTCCCTACTGCGCATGTGTGAACTGTTGGGCTATGTCCCGGCTCCAGCTCCTACTGCGCATGCGCGAGAGTTCCAAAATGGTGACATCCAGGACATTCAGGTAAGCTGCTAAACTCAAACTGCTAAACAATTACAAGTTAGGACTGTACAGCTATGTAAATCGACAGTTTCAGAGAGTAAAGTAGCCCCAAGAGCACCCCAGTCAGTCTACTGCTAGATAAGTACAGAGCTTAATACGTTCGAGTAACACAGTGTAAAACTACGAGATTTAAAGTAACCCCAAAGCAGTAGTCAGCAGGCAGTAGAACAGAGGTTGTAGCTCCAGTACAAAAAACAATCAGTTGATCTGTAGGGACAAAAAATGCCCTTAATTGTCATTAGAGTCTAGCACAAGAACACCCCACACAGGTATCTAGTAGAATGAGAGAGGTCTCCTTTACCTCTTAGCCTTCCCGAGTTCATTTCTGCTCCAGGAGGGAGTTCTGCTGTGGCTGCCGCAAGTGGCAGTGTGCTGGGGGGGAGTCGGAAGGCCTCTTACCCTTCCTGGGTTCGTTTCTGCTCCAGGAGGAGCTCTGCTGTTGCTGTGGCTGCAGCAAGTGGTAGTGTGCTGGGGGGTCGGGCCTCTTAGCCTTCCCAACCTCGCTTTCTCCAGGAGAGAGCTCTGCTGTTGCTGTGGCTGCGCAAGTGGCAGTGTGCTGGGGGGGTTGGAAGGCCTCTTACCCTTCCGAGTTCGTTTCTGCTCCAGGAGGAGCTCTGCTGTTGCTGTGGCTGCCACAGAGTGGCAGTGTGCTGGGGGGTGGAGGCCTCTTAGCCTTCGAGTTCGTTTCTGCTCCAGGGAGGAGCTCTGCTGTTGCTGTGGCTGCCATAAGTGGCAGTGTGCTGGGGGTGGGTCGGGAGGCCTCTTAGCCTTCCAGTCATTTCTGCTCAGGAGGAGCTCTGCTGTTGGTGTGGCTGCTGCAGAGTGGCAGTGTGTTTGGGGGGTCGGAAGGCCTCTTAGCCTTCCTGATTTTGTTTCTGCTCAGGAGGGAGCTCTGCTGTTAATGTGGCTGCACAAGTGGCAGTGTGCTGGGGGGGTGGGAAGGCCTCTTAGCCCTACCGAGTTCGTTTCTGCTCCAGGAGGGAGCTCTGCTGTTGCTGTGGCTGCTGCAAGTGGCAGTGTGCTGGGGGGTCGGGAAGGCCTCTTAGCCCTACGAGTTCGTTTCTGCTCCAGGAGGAAGCTCTGCTATGCTGTGGCTGCCTCAAGTGGCAGTGTGATGGGGGGGGGGTGGAAGGCCTCTTAGCCTTCCTGAGTTCGTTTCTGTTCCAGGAGGGAGCTCTGTTGTTGCTGTGGCTGCCGCAAGTGGCAGCTCATATTTGGAAAATTCATACAAGGATGGTGACTGGAGGGCAGGGGGTGCCACTAGACACCAAGGAAACATTATACAACTATGGGGACAGTGATTGGAGGGTGGGGGGTACCACTAGACACCAGGGAGTCCTTATACAAATACAGGGACAGCAGTCAGAGAGTTGGGGGGGGTTGCCACTAGACACCAGGGAAACATTATACAAATACAGGGATGGCAATGAGATGGTCGTGGTGGGATGTTACTAGACGCCAGGGAAACATTACATAAATGCCAGAATGGTGATCGGAGGGCAGGGGGTGCCACTAGACATCAGGGTAACATCACATTTATTTATTTATTTTGTTTTTGATAATAACCCGGTAGGTGCACTAAACATAGTAAATGCCTATTTTCAGGCACGACCCGGGAGAGTACAAAACAGGTACAGTCAGTACAGAGAAAGCAGTACAATAAAATATATGAATAGTACATTATGAGATAACACAGGAACATTGCAGACAGTAAAATACATTAGTAAGGTACAGTACATTGGGATAAGTATTAAACAGTAGTAACATGCAGTATACAACAATAACAGTGTATTGGGACTAACTACAAGATAACATACAATGGAACTAATACAATGGAGCTTACAAAATACATTTAGGAGAGTAAGGTGCTAATCTGTAGTCAGATAACGCCTCATGGGAGGGGAAGAGGGGAGTAGGTTAGGAAATAGTGGGTGGGAGAGAGACACAAGTAGAAAGGTGGGGGGGGAGAGGGGTGAATAAGTAGGGTAGAGGAAGATATAGGGCGTGACAGCAAGCAGTAAGTGCTGGTGGAAGGGATATGACCACAAAACAGAGAAGTTATTGCTTAAGGGAATGAAGGTGAGTTTGGGGGGGGGGATGAAGCAGGAGCAGGGGTCAGATTGGAGGAGGTGACTTTTTAGTCGACGATTAAAGCTGGTGTGGGTAGGAGTAAGTCAAATAATAGCAGATAGGGAGTTCCAGAGAACTGGGGCTATGTGTGAGAAGGCCTGAGCACCCATAGCTGCTTTACAGCTGGGTACACTAAGGAGCTGCTTATCTCCAGAGCGGAGGGCATAGAAAGGACATTGAGGAATCAGCAGCTGAGCTAGTGTAGAGGGAACACCAGTGCGCAACATACAATCTGTCAGTGAGCCAGTGGCACAAAGGCGCTTAGCCGTAGGGGAGAGCCAGTTTAGGCTGCTGTAAAGGTTGCAATGATGGTATGCCTATGTGAAGCAAGAGCAAAGCGACAGATATTGTTACAAGTAGTTGCCCAGTTGTGTAAACCAGAGTTTGCGGCATCAGCATAGGTGACGGAGTCATAGGTAAGAGCTGGAAGGAGGATTACTTGGTAGAATTGGACAAAAGAAGGCCAAAGCCCATCAAGATTGTCCCCCACTACATTGTGGGTCAGTATTCCCAAATCCAGTTAACAGTTAACGAATTATCTAAGCCCTTCTTAAAGGCATTGAAGGTGCTAAGATCTACCAGTTCTTGTGGAAGACTATTCCAAACTCTAGGTGTTCTAACTGTGAAAAGTTAAGTCTTTTGTTAGTTTTTATTTTACTAACTTAAGGTTGTTTGTTGTGGAGTCGTGGCACTATTTCTCTCTGTGAGAAGGTTAATCCACACTGCTGCATTAGCATAGATGAACACTGAAGTTTAAAAAGAAACAAGAGGGCCGGCCCGGTGGCGCTGAGGGTTGTGGCGCTGGACGCCACACTTCACACCACGCCGGCGATCCGGGTTTGGGAATGAGCCCGGGTTGCTTGGGGTCGGCAGGGGAGGGAGAGGATTGAGCATCCGGAGGACAGCTTTCCTCTCCCAGGAGGGACAGGGGTCCCGAGTCGGTGCCCGGTTGCCCTCTTGTGGAGGCCGGAGATGCAGCAAGCGCTGATGATGCAGAGAAAGCGGAGGGAGTGACAGACATCGGTAACATGCCTTGACGTCAGGGTGCCAGCCACTCCCCAAGAAAAAGGGAAAAACACCCTTCAGCTCCAGCAGAGACGGAGCACCGGAGCTTGCCCTCAATCTGCGGCCGCCCGCCTGGCACCCTCCCTCCCGACGCTACTGCCTGCTCAGGGTGTTAGGGGCCCACCTCTTCCCCGCCTGGGGAGTAAACAAGGCTACATGGGCGACGGAGGACTGTCCAGGCAGGGCAAACCGCAGAGGGATGACTTCTTGGTTTCTCCCGAGGAGACCAGAGCTGAGGGGCGAAGAAGAGGAATAAATGTGAGAATAATAAAAAAAAAAAAAACAAGAGATCACCTCTGCACCTTCTTTGCTGCAGGGAGTGGAGGCCTGTGGCATGGAGTCTCTCAGCGTACTCTGTAGAAGCTGAATGTGGGACCATCCTGGTTGCCCGTCTCTGTATTTGCTCCATCCTTTCAATGTCCTTGATAAAATAGGGACTCCAAAAGGGAGAACCATAATCGGAATAGGGTCTGATATGCGTCCTATATAGTGGTATTAGACATTCTTCCATTTTGGAGATAAAGGTGCAGTTTATGCGTTTAAGAAGTCCATTGAATAGTTTAGCAATCTTTGTACATTGATCAGTGGAGGAAAGTTTATTATTAACTATTATGCCCAGATCTCTCTCTCCCTGTCTGAGGATTTCAATGGGATATTATTTAGGGTGTAAGTCAGTTTGGGGTTATTTCTACCGAAGTGCAGGACAGTACATTCATCTGTGTTGAATAACATACCATTGGAGTGGGCCCATCGTTCAGTAATCCTTAAATCTTCTGCCAATGTAATCCTTTTTTTAATACAATCAGCTCCCTCCCCCCCAGTTTAGTGTCATCAGCGAATTTTGATAATGTGTTACAGGGGCCTGTCTGCATGTCGCTGATAAAAAAAAAAAAAAAGTTGAACAGAGTGGGGCCCAGGACCGAGTCCTCTGGAACTCCACTACTCACAAATCCCATGTCTGATTGGGTTCCATTGATTTTTACTTGTTGGGATCTGTTGGATAACCAGCTATTTACCCATTTGACTAAGTGGAAGGAAAAACCAAGTATGTTAAGTTTAGCAATAAGTTTGCCATGTAATACCCTGTCGAAAGCACGATTGTAATCTAGTAAGATTACATCTGTGGGGGTTTGAGAGTCGAGTCCTTGACTTGTATGATTGTAAAAAGCTATAAGATTAGAGGTACATGAATAGTCTTGTTTAAAGCCATGTTGTGACAAATCTAAGATGTTAAGGATTTCCGTTTCTTTTTCTAGTAGGGATTTAATTATTTTTTCCATTAATTTGCAAATGATCGAGGTCAGACTAATAGGACGATAGTTCTCAGTGTTTGATCGGCAACCTTTTTTGAAGATGGGTATAACTTAGGTCTTTTGCCAGTCCAGCAGAACCATACCTTGAGATAGTGATTTGTTAAAGATCATTGTCAGAGGTGTAGTTTAAGCTTCGGAAATTTCTAGTAAAAATCTGGGTTTAAATTATCAGGCCCTGGACCTGTATTTTTTTTTTAACGTCTTTAGCACTTGAAGAGTAACTGATACAGTAATTATGTGAGGGTTAGTTATACATGCTTGGGTGTTAGAGAGTTGGGATACTTCTTTGTTGGAAAGGACAGAACAAAAATAGTCATTAAAAGTATCAGCAGTTTCCTTGTCTGATATAATTGTAGAGTTGTTCATAATTATGGGGCCAATTTGCTTGTAGTTTCCCTTTTTACTATTGAGGTATGAAAATAATGATTTATGACAATCCTTAGTATGAGCTATTCTAAATTCTAAGTTTGTTTTTGAGCGTTTTATTAAGCGTCTTAATTCTTTTACTGCTTGTTTATAGTTATATAGTATTTTCCCATTGTCGTTACCACAGGCTTTGAGAAGAGAAAAAAGTTTCTCCTTTTTTTTTATTTGGGTTTTGATAGACTTATTTGACCAAATGGGAATCTTCCTTTTCTTGTTATATTTATTTTTAACTGGGATGAATGAATTTTCAAGGTCAAAAATCATATATTTTAGATAATTCCAAGCCTCCTCAAGAGGGAGTGGTGTGAGAATTTCATTCCAATGGATTTTTCTTAGGAGATCATTAATTTCCTTATAATTTGCTTTTTCGTAGTTTTTAAATATAGATTGATTTATGGGGAGTTGTTTATGTGCCAAATCAAAGAGAATAGAGCTATGGCCAGTATTACCTAGCAGATCGTATATGCTTGGGTTAGATATTTTATTTTCAATATTTGTAATCAGTAGGTCCAAGATGTTACTGCCTCTGGTTGCTTGGTTAATTATTTGTTCTAGGCCTGAATCAGTTAGTGAGGATACAAAGCATTTTTCATGGTGGGTGGTGCCAATAAGTGTGTTCCAATTTATTTTGGGCATGTTGAAGTCCTCTAAAATTAAGGCATCACCTATGTTAGCCAACTGTAATATATCTTTGGCTAATGTAGATGTATAATCAAGGTCAACTGAGGGGGGCCTATAACATGTACCTATAATTAACTGTGGTTGTCCCTTAAACTGGATGTTAACCCATATACTTTCAGTAATTGTGTGATAGGTGAGTTGGAAGGACGGTATGTCATCTCTAACATAGAGGGCCACCCCCAATTTGGTCCGCTCTGTCTTTGTGATGGAGCTTAAAACCAGGGGTTTCTTTCGACCATGAAGATGTCAAGTCCCACCAGGTTTCTGTAACGGCTGTAATACCTATGTTATATAATTTGCTTTTCTCTTCCAGTTCGGCTATTTTAACTAAATATAGTGATCTTGCATTTAGTGACAGTATATTTCATGTCTTCTGGCTTTTTTTGACAGTTGTTCCCCCTGTTAGAGATTTGGGAGTAGCCCCATTCTCCCCCTTATAATCTAGTTTAAATGTTGGTTAATTGCAGTATGCTCTGTGGTTTCACAAGGATCCATTCTTGGACCTCTTCTTTTCAGCCTCTTTTTGAATAATCTTCCCCAATCCTGTCTGGAGCAAATCCTTCTCTATGCCACCGACGCGGTCATCCACTCCACTCACAAAGACCCTCACCTCCTCTGGAGCAAACTCCAACATGGCTTCTTGGTTAAGAGCTGGTTCAACGCTCACAAACTGGTGCTTAACTATAAAAAAAAACAACATGATGTTCTGCAACTCGCATAATAGACACCGGTCCCACCCCCTCTCCATCTCCAACAGCCTAGGTGAAACCCTGGAACAAGTGGCATCCTTCAAATACCTTGAGGTCACCATTGATTATAACCTCTCGTATGGGTCCCACATTGATAATGTCGCCAAAGCAGCCAATACTCTGATTGGCTTACTCTACAGGCATACAAAATGCCTCACCTCTGATGCCTTATGGGGCGCAGTCCAGAGTTCGGTTGTTGCAATAATTGATTAAGGCCTCATCATTTACGGATCCGCCTCCTCCTCCGCCCTCAGACGCATATCCATGGCCCTCAACAAAGCTTGCCGACTTATCACCGGGTCTGACCATCTCACCCATACATGTGACCTATACATTCAAACTGGGTGGCTCCAACTGCCTAACCACATTAAATACCAAACATGCCTTATGGCTAAAAAATCAATTATGGGCCTTGCCCTTCCTGGTGTTCAAGCTCTCATCTGGCCTGCTGTGAATCGTCGCCTCACTAGGTGCTCGGAATCTCAATCACTACTCATCCCAAGATGTCGGACTACGCTGGCTCAAAAATCCTTTGCTTATAGAGCTCCTAGCTGGTTAAATGGCCTAAACAGTGACATCTTCTCCACCCCTAAGATTGGACCCTTCAAATCTAAACTTCGCCTGCACCTAACTACCTCCAGCTCATGTGACTGTCATCTCTAATCTTTCTGCATCTAGCACTTACTCCCCCCTCCTCCTCCCCCTCCCCCCTGCCATACTGCACTTTCTACTTGCACTTTCTGTGTAATGTGAGACCCTAACACTAGCCACTGGCTGCATTTTAGTGTTTATTGCCAAACTTGTCATAATATTGTGTACCCAGTCCTTTGTTAATCAATCTCTCCACTGAATCCATATGTACTCATGTTTTTACCACTGTAGCCTGTTATACTGACATAATGTAAACCTCTGTAACCTGTTAACATGTTACATTGTCCTACCTTGTATTATACCTCACCTGACTTGGAATCTTTGTAAAAGAGCCTTGGCTCAAAGGTATTTGTAATCCTAGATTAAATAAATAAAATAAATAAATACTTTTACCCAGCATGGTACTCCCCTTCTGCTGAGGTGTAGATCATCCCAGCAGAAGAGAGCAGGTTTGTCACAAAATTCCTCCCAGTGAGTCAGACAAAAGATAGCCTGTCTGGTGCACCATTTCCTGAGCCATTCATTCAGAGCCTTGATTTTACAAGTAATTGAAAACGAGGCTCTAGGTACAGGCAAAATTTCCGAGAAGCAGACAGAGCAGCCTTTCTCTACCAAAACATTAAGTGCCACATAGTCCTGTTTTAATTGGTCAAGATCTGTCAGATTAATATCGTTAGTACCTGCATGGATAACATTAAATGGGTTTTCCCCTGCTTTATGCAGTATTTCTTTGGCCATTGAGGTTAGCTTCGATACTTTAGCTCGCGTAAAACTAGAGCATGTGTGACGCAGTTTATCTGGGTTACGTACAGCTCTATCAGTATGCTTGATAATAGAATCGCCTATCACATATACCTTTTTGTCTAGGTGTAATGATTCTCTTAACTGTGATGACTGGGGTTCCTCAGGGGTTGAGTTGTTTATATCCTCATACTCTGGGGTTATAAGGTTGTTGTGTGGGTAGACGTTTAAGTTTGTGAATGACTTTGGTTGATTCACTTGTAACAGGTCGTCCCTGCTTAACAAGTGTTGGGCTACAGGAATTTTCCTCCAGTAAGAGTGGGAGCATCATCTTCATGTATGAGGGCTTCATACTTGTTTTGCAGTGATACTGGGGTGCCCTGGACTATGGCAATTCGGGCAAAGGGAGTGAGTGAATGTTTACTTCTATAGGCCTGTCCAGTCTTAGAGTTGACTGGTTTACATGTAGTGGATATATGGAGGTCAAAGTCTAGAAAGGGGTCTAGGGTGACACCCAGATATTTGAAGGAGATGTCATTTTTCAAAAGGGGAGCCATCAGGGCAGGAGATAGCTAGCTGCCCAAGGCATTTCCTTAGCTTTGGGGCAGACCCAAATAGCACAGCTTGGGATTTACTGGCGTTGAGTACAAGTTTGTTCCCTGAGACCCAGTTTTGGATATGGCAAAAGTCAGAAGAGAGGGTAGAGTTCAGGGTGTCAATGTCCTTGGCACTGTGGCAGAGGACAAGGTTGTCTGCGTAGAGAAGGGATGAGGAGTGGGGAGCATGGTGGGAGGTGTCACTGATAAAGATAGAAAAGAGAAGTTAGCCAGTGATAGAGCCCTGGGGTACACAGACGTTGATTGTAGAGAGCTCTGAATTTGCAGAGCAGTACTATACATATTGTTGCCTCTCCGAGAGGTAACTGTTATGCCAGGCAATAATCTCAGGGGAGAAGCCAAGGGAAGACATTTTGGTCAGTAGTAAGGTGTGATCAGCAAGTTTAAAGGCCTTGGTCTGGTCAGTAAAGACCACACCAGTCAGAAGGCCAGAGTCCATGGCAAGTTTTGGCATCATTCGTGAACTTGAGAGCAGTAGAACTACTATGGCCTTTCCTAAAGCCATGCTGAGAGTCCGAGAGTAGGTTAAATTTGTGGAAGAAGTCCATTGTTTGCAGGGAGACAAATTTTTCAAGGATTTTGCTTGAGACAGGGAGTATGGCAATTGGTCTATAATTGGATGTGTACTTTGTGTCACCTATTTTAAGAACAGGGACGATTTGGGTCATCTCCCAGATGTGGGGAACAACTTCTGAGCAGAGTGATAAGTTAAATATCCTAGCCAGCAGGAAGAGGAGCAGCTAGCTTGAGAAGGCAGGGCTCAAGGCTGTCCACTCCAATGCTGCTACTGTCAGATTGGGCCAAGAAGATCACTGACCTCCTTATTGGTTAACACACAAAAGTGGAAACAGTGGGAGGTGTTGAAGGGGGGACATGTGGGGTTAGGATCAGGAGCATTGGGGGAGGATAAGGAACTGGTGTACTTAGCTAAGTCAAAGAAGTGTTGGTTAAAGGAGTTGGCAAATGTAGTTGGATTATTGCAGTGTTGACCATTAATTACCATGTCGTTGGGAGACTGGAATCCACGGACTCCACAAAACTCTTTATGTGGGCCCAAAATATTTTAGGTTCACCAGCAGCATTGACCAGCAGTTTTTTACAGTAGGTGCTTTTGGCCAGTCGGATAGTATGCTTGCAGTGATTACATTTGGACCGGTATACCTACAGGTCGGATTGTAGGCAAGGGGTTCTAAATTTGGTCCATTTGTCACAGGTTTTTAGATGCGCCAGGAGGTCCTTGCTAAGCCATCTGGATGGAGTACCCCGGATTCTTCTGGAAATGATGGGAGCATGGAGGTGCTGTTGTGTGCAAAACTGCACTAGGAAATAGTCAAGGGCTTCAGAAGCATTGTTAGTGACAAAGAGAAAGGACCAATTAACTCTTGAGAGGTCATACAGGAATCTGGTAGGATCTAGTTGGAGAAATCATGGATGGATATGACCTTAGGTGGAAGGGTGGGTAGGACACGAACTCGCCAAATACAGAAAATAGGGGAATGGTCGGCAGTGGCATCCAACAGGATACCAGCACCAGCAATCCTATCAGTCCAATTAGTTAGGATCCAATCAGTGTGCTAGAGCCCAAGTTATTGGCTATTCTAGTAGGTGCAGTAATGAGTTGGTATGGGTTCTGCCCTTGGACAATTGAGTTTAAAACTCTTGGAGGATTTATCCAGCCAGTCTAGAGTAATATCTCTCTGAATAATAAATTCATTACGGCCGACTATAGAGTTGGCAGCAGACAGGAGTTCTGTTAGGCCAGTGGAGCCTTCAGCTGGGGGGGTGAAGGCGCAGATAATATGTAGCTTCTTTGTTCCCCGGAAAAGGAGAGAGTGAAGTACTTCACGGTGTGAAAGGAGAGGGATAGGGGTAACAGAAAGGTTTAGGTGGGATTTAAAGTAAATTGCTACCCGTTCACCCATTTGGGGAGAGGTGGTCCTTGCATATAAAACTGTAGCCTGTTGGAGAGCGAGCAAAGTCTGGAATTCGGAGAAACACCTATTATATCAGGTTTGCATAGTGTCACCTACGCTTCAAAGTCAGCAAAGTTACAGAGCAGGCTATGAATATTTAAGTGAGCAATGCGTAGCCCCTTTTCCTCTGCCCAGTAAGGATCTGAGTGGTTGAGAGGGGTCACAGGACCAGGGTTAAGTTTGCTGTCATCTGACAGTACAAGGGTAAGAGGACCAATGTAAAATAGGACGCACAATGCAACATAAAGAAGTAGGTGGTGAGGTGGATGATGGCAGCATTTCTTAGCAAACTTGATGATGAGATGAACTTGGCCTGGGGCATGGAGGGGAGTTAAGTTGCAGGAGACAGTCTGGTTGGCAATAAGGTTAGAGTATACAAAGTCTAGGGAGGTGAAGGGATGGCAGACAGGAAGCTGTAGAGGCAGTTCAGTGGAATGGGAGGAGGTAGAGGGAATTACGGAGGAGAAGACATGTAAGGATACAATAGAGAGAGATTAAAGTAAGGGTATTTTATTTTTATGTAGTTTTTGTTGACCGGGTAAGTGCACTACACAAATCCTGCCTATTTTCAGGCATGACCCGGGGAAGGGGGATACAGATGAATGCCAGCTGACCTTAAATCAGATTAAGCTGTTGGTGGTATTTTTAGTGAATGAGAGAAATTTAGCCAGGACACCAGGGAAATTCCCCTACTCTTTTCCTGCAGGGGGGGCCTTGCTTCCTATGAGCAGAGGGGACCCTTTTGTCTGCGGTACCAAGATGGCGGATGACAGCATGGTTGCTGGTGGAATTGCTGGAGATATTTTGGATTCTGACCTGCAGCTTCACCCATGGAGTCAAGAATACCTGACATTACCCCTGAAGAACCTACAAGGCTGCAATCTGCAGAATGAAATACTGAAGGTACCACTTTAAATGAATTGCCAGACAATCATCAAGAAGACTTGCCTCAGACACCACTTTACCCAGTTTCAGGAACTCAGAGCACTTCTAATGACACAGAAAATTATCTGCAAAGCATGTATTTTGCACACAAGGACTTTCTTATTGGTCTAATGCACTCTGATTCAGTTTTCCTCACAGCCTTTTTTGTCAACTTACCCTACAGCAGCCACTTCTGATATGACTCCTAGCATCAGAAATGCCACAAACTCTGCATCGGGAGCTCCTCTCTCTTTGCATCTACGGGACAGTCATCGCACCACAGAGGACATTGAGAGCATTTGGTCACCCACGGCAGCGCTCCATGCTGCTGGCTGGCAGCAACATTCAGAAGGAGCACCCTGGACCTCCCCAAGGGCTGTTTCAGCCCAGGAAATCATCTCTGAGGCATGCAGCGAACTCCGATCTTCAGAAGACACACCATTACCGACGAAAACAGCTCTGGAACCAGTATCTTTCTCTAGTAATGCTTCAAGCACACCTGCTATCTCCCGAACAACACCCGACGTCACAGATACTGTCACGGGCCCCAACTTAGCCAGACATGAATCTACTTTATCCTACTTGACTTCAGAACATAATTTAGCTGATACATCTGAGCCATTTGGTCCATAGCCTGCAGGTGAGGGCACTAACTCGACCCCACTTAAACTCAGTGATCTGTTCACAAACTTAGGTGAGCCAGCACAGCGAAAGAATGCTGTACGTATGAAGTTCATGGGTAACATTGCTACAAGCCCTGACAGAAGAACTGTACTGCATAGTATGTTGCGGGACTCTTTAGGGATGGGGCAACAGAATTATTTGCCTTCATTCATGTGCTTGGGGAATCTGTGTATGACTTAAGTTTTAAAAATGTGTACACTTTGGAGAAATTCTGGGAGAAATATGAGCATGTAAAACATCTGCCACTCTGGGCTCCCTTTATGGTCATCCCCCTCACGAAACCAACAGTGAAAATTGTTACCTTACTGTTTCAGAGTGAGGGGTGAGCACGGACGTCCAGTACTGGTTTGTAAGTAGCGCTCATGATATACTAGAGGTCCCCGACCTATTTTGACGAGGGACCTCAGATGGATTGGGGTATGGAAAGTAAAGGTGCAACTTAAAAACACGGATAACAGTATCTCTCATTTACCAGGCAGCTTTCACATAGGCAGGGACCGTGGCTTATGTTTTTACCCTGGACAACCACGGACCTGTCATAAGTGCGGTTCTTGCACCCACCTGAGCAGCACTTGCAACAAGCCCAGATGTACTTTGTGCTTATCCTAATGACATGTGAGTTTAGGTTGTCCAAACCCTCTATACTGCAATCTGTGTGACGAGCCAGGGCACTTCTATCACCAGTGCCCTTGGACGGATCACAATAGGCTCGACCGCCTTCCCCAGGACCAGATAGCACTTATAATGGATTCCCAGACTCAGGCCTTACGCCGCAGGGAGGCCCCGGCCCCTGCCATTTCTACCCTGGCACAAGAACCTCCTCTCCTGCAATAGCCTCAACCTACGGCCGGACAAGGGGCCATTCCCAAGTCCCCTGGCACCCCTATAGCAGCAGTACCCCCTTCTGAATCAGTCCCTGCTAGTACCCAGGCTACCATGCCTCCCCCCCAAAGGACTCAGACCACTTTGTGGTAATCCCCCCCTTCTAAACGGGGTAAAGGCAAACGAAAAGCAGAAGCTTCCACCCCCAAGAGAACAATTATCATGAGGAATAAATTTCAGGCCTTAGCCAAGAGACGACAATGGGGAAACATGGAAGGGGAAGATGGAGACTCGGATTCTTCTCTAGCCTCTTCCTCCCGTATGGACTTCTCCTCTGACTCCCAGCTTGATCCCTTCCCCCCCTTCAGCAGATGGAGGTGGGACCCATGCTAACATTACCTGACACTAGCTCCTCCAGAATGGCACTGTATTTTCTGGGATGAACCACCACCAAGGACTCTGCTGCTTCACCCTAATTGCATGCAGCATTAAATCCTATAGAAAACAACTCTACAAAGCAGTACCTTTCTGACTTACACGTGACATCTATTTTCTCCAGAACACCTGTTTGAAATCTCCTCATGAGCTTTCTCAAATTAAAACTCGTTGGCATCAGGGCTCTTCCTTCTGGTCATATGGGGAGGATAGGTGTGATGACCTAGGTATTTTGTTTGCAAATTTTAATTTCCAAATTTCCCGGTTGGTAGACATAATACCAGGACGAGCCATGCTTGTAGACTGTACATACCAACAACACAAACTCAGGCTCATTAATGTATATGCCCCCCAGAGTATTGCCTCCAGAACAGACTTATTTAACAAAATACACCCATACCTGTATTCCAACTGGCAAATCTATATGGGAGGCGAGTTCAACTGTGGTCTTACTCTCTCAGATCGGGGCGGCTCCACCCAAAACCTTTTTGCAGATTCAGTTGCCCTGAACAAAATTATTCAGACTGCGGCCCTCATAGATGGACATAATGCTTTACATGGTCCAGGTACCAGAACCTATCATAGAGGCCCATACGCTACCAGGATAGATTTTCTTTTTGTCTCACGGAATATTTCAGTCACACATGCAAGAATTATACCCTGTGAGACTTCAGACCATCTGGGGATCTCTCTGGTTTGCTCCCCCTCAGGGAACTCCTTTCCTGGTCAACCCCACTCTAGGTGGAAATTGAATAGTTCATTGCTGACAGACCCAGCCATTTCAATGCATTGCACAGACCTTCTAAGGGCCCGACTGTCCATATTGGAAGCGTATCATTCCCCTCTACAATGGTGGGAAGACACTAAGAGTGATATCAAGATTTTCTTTCTACATACAGGGAGGAAGAGAACACTGAGTTCATATCTTTGATACCCCACTCTCAGACAAAAACTAGAACAGGCCATATTTCTTTCTTTCACATCCCACATGGACTACTCTCACACAATAAAGTCCATTAAGGAAAAACTGGAACAGTTCCAGTATCACTGAGCACATTCTTTATGGGTGGAAGCTCAACATGGGACACAAGGCTCCAGTCCCTCCTTAGATATCTATAAAAGTTGCACTGACAGGGTAAATGCAATCCACGTAGAGGAACTTTTTGATTCTGCTTCCAATACCCCCCACAATTCCTTGCTGGACATAAAGCGTATTGCCAGCTCTTATCTAGCTACGATGTTTGGCACCACAACTCCTGTGGATAGTATCATACTTTTCCTTTCAGGTATTTCTATTCCTCCTCCATCCCAAGATACATTGAAACATCTCCTTAAACCTATAACACCAGAGGAAACCCAGCAGGCTATAAAACGCCAAAAGAAGCGCACTTCCCCTGGATCCGATGGCCTTATTGCAGAATTATATATACAGTTTGTTATTTTTTTGCCTCCTTTCTGATGTTAATATATAATACCATCATAAGCACTAATTCTACTCCTAAAGGATTTTCTGATGCTATTATGATTTTATTATTCAAGAAAGGGAACAGAGACGATATACGGAACTGGAGACCACTAAGTCTGCTAAATGTAGACTATAAAATATTCATTTCCATCTTGCTCAGTAGGATGCTCCCTGTTGCTGCTCAGATTATTTCTGAGGTGCAGACTTGTGCTCTTCCCGGCAGATCTATCCTTTCCAACCTATCCCTCATTCAAGACATTATTTCAAACAGTACTCCCTCTTCACCTGCCCTGTTACTCTCATTGGACCAAGAAAAGGCTTTGGACTGGGTCAGCCATGTTTATTTGTTCCAGGTTCTTGCACACTACCATGTTCCCCAGAAATTCCTCTCTTGGCTTAAACTCTTATATAGTACTGCTTGGATACAACCCCTATATAAATGGTTCTCTATGCCCCTTTTTGGGCCTTGAGAGTGTGACAGGGCTGCCCCTTAAGTCCTCTTTTATATATTTTCCAACTGGACCCTTTATTATGAGCCCTACTGCTGCACCCATCTTTACCTAGAATCTCTTCCCCATTGGAAGATCTCTACCTCCAGTATGTGCATATGCTGATGATTTGTGCATTTGTACTACCCCTTATCTTCAGGAGATAGTACTTCCCCCTATTTTCAAAGCATTTGAGACAGCTTCTGGCTCCCAAATAAATATAGCAAAAAGCACAGCACTAGTGGTGCCAGCTTCAGCCAGCATGGACTTACCAACGCATATTGTAGATATCCCTCTGGCAATCGCTCCAATAAAAATCCTGGGATTACATTCAGGCACTTCAGATGATGCCAGCTATAACTGGAATATAGTATTAAATAGGCAACACCTCCCTTTCCTTTTGGAAGGACATAGCGATGCAAAGCGGAAAAGAGTGTTTTTATTGAAAACTTTATCTCCCCTCTTCTTACAGGTGGCATCAGTGTTTCCGGTCCCTTTTTCTCTGGAGGCAAGAGTTTACAATAGTTTTTTTCAAGGCTTCTGGGGCAGCCATTTAAATCCCATAAAAAGATCATACACATACATGGATTATTGTCATGGTGGGGTAAGGATGCTGAACCTGATAGTATTTTTCCATAGCCTATTCCTGAAAATCACGATACCCCACTTACTCCATGATCCACCCCTATTTTGGCATTTAATTATATATTCTTTTACCATTAAGGTATGCCAAATATGGCATCAACTCCTGCATGACATCCCTAGGAACTTCAGAAAACTAGGTATCCCCAGCTTCCTCTTCCCCCCTTTTCTGAAGATCTGGCAATAGAAACTCTTCCCTGCACATATATTGACTAAAACCAGGAGACAGCTTTATAACTTTGTTTTAGATACCCATTTTTCTGACTTACCACAGATAGTATCAACACAAGGCTTCCTTCTGGAATTAGAAATGCCCTTCTCTCAGTTAACTGACCCCAGGATCCCCACACAATTTTGGGATATCTCCTGGCTAGCTTGTCATGGAAGACTGGGTGTCAAGAACAACTTAAAACATAAATCAGTAGAGGAGCAAATATGCCCCCGAGACTCTTGCACAGCGGTACTGGAAACCATGCATAATTTTTTTATTGATTGCCCATATAATCAAGTTGTTTGGATCCTCCTTTTACGTGAATGGAAAGAAAAGGCACTTCAGAATGTAACATATGATGTCCTGGTGTACGGGATATAACCCCCCCCCTCCGGATTACAGAAATATCACACAGGGACCTTACGTCTCATCTTTGCATCCTGCCGCTATTATTTATGGCAGGCCAGGTGTGCCTTTCTCCTGCAGCAGAAAGTGTTTTCTGCAATGCAAATAGTTGCACGGATTGTTTCTAGGCTTGTGTTAATCCAAAATGCAGAAAAAAGTTGTTGACTTCTGCTGTATACAGTTCATATTGGAACAATTGTGCATGGATTGAAACTGCAGTACCCTGAAGATGTTTTCCTTTTTTCCTGTCTGTATTAGTAAGCATTTATTTTGCTCCATTTAAACTGAAATGTTTCTTTTGACTTCTTTTTCCTTTTTTCCCCCTCACCCTTGTTTATTGGTTTTATTTGTGGGTTGATTTCCTTTTGTCTTTTTTGCAAACCTTACTTACAGTTTCTGTAAAGTTGACATTGTATTTTGTTTATTGAATGTACTGCACTAATTTTTCTTTAAATAAAACATTCCCCTACTCTTGCTTCCTGTGAGCAGGGGGGACCCATTTTCCTGTGAGACCAAGATGGCGTCTCCCATGGATCCTGGTGGAGGAAGACTGCATACAGGAGAGACAAAAGACAAGGAATCCCTTTCTGTTCCAATATCTCTTGTGGACAATGGTGACTTGCAATTTGCTACAGATAAGGAAAATGAAAATGATGTTCCTGTTTGCTTTCCAGAATCTGACATGGATTGGTCACAAACTGTGGAAGAAGCTACAAACTCAGCTAAGGTACAGTCCCCTTTAATACCTGGTTCAGAACTGTTGCAAAAGAAAGAAAAACTCAGAGTTATTATTGGCAGAGGAAAAATGTAAAATGCAAAGGAAAGCCTTGCAAATGGAGCTGTTAAAGGTGACAAACAAACAGGAGTTAAAAGATCATTCTGCTGGTGTACCTGTGGGTGAGCAGGTCTCCCAGCCTACAGGTCCAGCTCAAGAGTCCATGTCTATGCTATGATGGAAATTGATATTGCTTCACAAATGAAGGAGTCTGACCAGAAGGAAACAGTGGATGTAGCTCATGGATTTTTTTCCACGGATGAAGTGTGGCTGGAACATTTATTACAACAAAATAAATCTTTGCGATTTGGTGACAAGCGGATAACGATTTGAGGAATATGGAAAAAAAAGTTACGATTTCCCCATTGTCTCAGGAGGAATTAAGTCTGAGTGAATTGCAAGCAGCAGTAACAGTATTGTGTGCAGAATTGAGGCACACCATGGTAGCTACAGATGAGGTTCAGAAGCAACGACCTCATGCTAATGATGTGTTAATTTCACCTGCATACCTGCGGTCTGACTCATCCACTGCAACGGGGAGTCTGACAGTAGATCTGTGGCCTGTGACAGCAATGATGACTTCAGTTCCAAACACGGAAGTAATGCAGACTGTGAGTTCTAACCCTATTTTTGTCAATCATTCTCCTCCTACGGTCACTAATCCCCTCGGTTTAAGAAAGGGGGGAGAGAATGACTTTGTAGCAGCTTTACCTTGTGGGAAATCCCCGACTTCGCTGGAGCATTTTCTGCTCACAGCGGGGTGGATGCGGGGAGAGGCCGGCATCTGGGTCTCTGATCCCAGTCACAGCCCAATTCCGGGAACGCCTCCCCCTCCTGTGGTTCAGAATTCCGAAGGAGTAATTTTAAATGTTGAATCGGAGCCCAATGTTTGTTGTTCTACTCCTGGAGTGGCAGAGACATTACCTGACTGTTCTATTCAGGAAGTAGATTCCTGTGTCTCGGAGTCTGAAAGTACTGCAAAACATTTATCTAATTGGGGAGATTCAGAGATAAATGAAGTTGAGCAACCAGTGACTGGAGCTCAGTTTCAGGAACGCACAAAAAAGGCTTGGGAGTCCTTTAGGAAAAAGGATCCTTTTTCAGGGCCCCCCCCCTTGCAAAGACATATTGCGGTCCATTTGGAATATTTGGGTGGACTAGAGTTGGCACCTGACAGACTTTATGTGGGGCATACTCTTTTGAAAGGGTCTTTTGTTTTTTTCTCGACTGAAATTTATGTCCTGATTCATGTGTCAGGGTCAGTAATTTATGATGTTAGTTTTACTTCCACTCAAGGTCTCAACCGTTTCTGGTCCAAATATGACACTTTGAAATACTCTGAGTTATGGTTGCCTTTCAAGGCTATTCCTTTAACAAAGCCCTCTGTTAGGCAGGTTACTGTGTTATTTTGTAATTAATCTATGTCTATACACGATGTTGTTTATTGTTTGGAGAAAAAATGTGATGTCTTGGATAGTCCTAAACCTATATTTGACAAGGAATGTATTTGGAATGGGGTTGGACTCATGTGGTTTGGCTCAGAAATAATAGTTTAGGGCCTGTACATCTCCCTAATAGTTTATTTTTTGGTAGTGAAAGGGGGCATTGCTTCTATCCAGGACAGCCTCGGGCCTGCTTTAAGTGTGGTTCTTTTACTCACTTGGGCTCTGCCTGTGACGGGATCAAATGTAATCTTTGTCTTTGGTCACCATAGTTCCGAGTGTACTGAAGAACTTTGGTGTAATTTGTGTGAGGATATGGGGCATGCTTTTAGAACCTGTCCCTGGGCTACACACAATCGTACTGACCGTGTTAACCAAGATCTTATACTACAGGAAGCCCAAAAAAAAGAAATGATAAAAAGAAAGGGCTTTTGTGCTTGACCACCCCCAGACCATCCCTCTACCCCCCCTCCGGCTCCCTCTCCTCCCTCGGGAGAGGTGGGAGATCGGATTGAGGTAATCCTGAACAGTCCACGGCCCTCATTCAGCCAGTAGTTTCTGATGTCCCTAGTATAAACACTCCACAAACTTTGGAGAGGGAAGTTTTAATCAGTGAAATGCCCCCCCCCCCAAAGAATGGTCAAAAGTGTTGCTAAGAAGAGGAGCATAAAGCAAACAAGACCCAAGTCTAAGGTGGCCAAGGCCTGTGCTCCAGGGGAAGAAGGGATTGTGTTATCCAATAAATTTACTGTTCTGGCTAAAACTACGGTAGATTTAGAACAAGGTGGGGATTCAGAGGCTTCATCCCTAGCTCTGCACTCTTCCGAATCTGAGGGTGATTCATTAGACATAATGCTTGGGGAAGGGGGAAAAAGAAAAAATGCTAGAGTGAGACGAAGCTGTAGGTTAAGGAAGTCACCTTGATTTAGGTTTTATCATGTCTTTTTTCTCAGTTTTCTTCCCGGTTGAATATTGCAACCATCAATGTCAATAGTATTAGGAATGCTAAAAGAAGACTGATTACATTTACTGTATTAAAAGATCTCTGTTGTGATATATGTTTATTACAAGACATAAGGTTAAATGCAAACTCTTTGGTCAGGTCTGCACAACAATTATGGTGTTGGGACCCTTCGTTTTTTTCCTTTGGGACAGGGGTCTGTGAAGGAGTAGGTATACTGTTTAAAGGAGAAGGATTCCGGGTGTCTAGATTGGTAGAAATAAGTCTGGGTAGGGCATTATTATTAGATTTTTTGTTTAAAGGGATAGGGTGGAGATTAATAAATATTTATGCCCCCCTTACAAAACAAGAAAGGATCAGTTTATATCATGAAATTAGGCCTTATTTGATTATTACCAAACAACTTTTATGGGGTGGAGACTTTAATTGTGTAATAGATAGAAAAGATAGAGGGGCAGCAACGACAAAGATGTATTGTGTTTCTAATTGTTTAAAGGGAATTATTGAGCAGGGTAATTTGCAAGACTCATTTAGAATTTTGCATAAGGAAGGTGGTCACATTTACTGTAGGGGAGCATTGTCCACTCAGATTGATATTCTATTTACAGAAAAAATCTGTCAGTATAATAACAGCAGCCATTATCCCAATAGAAACCTCTGACCACGTCATTTTATCTATAAGCATAGGAGCCCAAAATGGGCCACAATATAGCTGTGGGTGTTGGAAACTAAATTGTTACAGGAGAATCAGATCAGAGCACAGGTTGTCGAGTACCTTAAGGCAAGCATGTCAGTGGCATGTATGACGGGAAACATTAGTACTTGGTGGGAAATAACAAAAACAGGTTTGAAGTCTTTGTTTCAATCATACTCTACTAAAATTAGACAGTGCTAATTTAAGGAATATTTAAAACTTAGAATGCAATTAAGTAAGTTATATTACATTATTAATATCCAGAATTTTAGGTTAACTTCCCAGGTCCTTAATCTTAAAACAGCAATGAGTCATTTACAATATTCTAGAGCTACTGCTTTGTTAAATGAGCACAGAATTTGTTCCCCAGGGAAAACAGGATTTGGCGACGCCTTTAAATGTTGTTCTCGAAGAGCATCTGATAAATTTATGGGATCTATTTTAGATACCAATGGTATTCTAACATCAGATGGGCCAACAATTCTGAGGACCGTGTCTCAATATTTATCCACTATGTATATCTCATTTCCTGTTAATGAAAAAGTAGTATTCGAATTTTTGAATAAAATTTCAGTTCCTGGTTTATCTTCTATACATTTAAAATAGCTCACTAAACCTATTACTAAGGCAGAAATTAGGACAGTTATTGCTCATCTTAAAAAATCTACAGCTCCGGGTATTGATGGACTCCCATCAGAATTCTATGGAGCTTTTAGTGATATACTAATAGAAATATTGGAGAACATGTTTAACACGTGTTCTTGATAATTGGAGATCTTTGAGTTTATTAAACACCGATGATAAAAATACTTATGAAAATTCTACATAACTGTTTATTAAATATAGCTTCGGTCCTTATTTCAACAGCACAAACCTGTACTGTTCCAAAGCATTCTATTAAATACAATGTATTATTGCTTAGGAAAATTATTGAACAAGGTAAGGCGGGTCAAGTAAAGGGTTATGTTATGTCTTTAGATCAGGAAAAAGCTTTCGATCAAGTACTTCATAAGTTTATTTCCCTTATATTAGCACACTATGGTATACCATCTCTTTTTGTACAATGGATTTCTTTATTATAACAGACTGCTACAGCTAGTCCCTTAGTTAATGGTCATTTGGGTAATTACATAAATATTTCTTGGGGAGTGCGACAAGGTTGTCCACTTAGTCCGTTGCTGTATGTAATGTGTTTAGATCTGTTACTGAGATTTCTGCAGCGGACTCCAGTATTACTGGTATTCAACCAAAAGGGGTGGTATAGAAGCTAGGGTGACAGCCTATGCTGATGACATATGTGTTATGGTTGCAGATTATAAGTCGGGTATCCGAGCATTAGACCTTATTACTGAATATTCAACCATAACAGGGCTCATCTTAACACAGTAAAGTATTTTTACCTTTGCAAGATGATAATATTTTGCATACTTCTTGGAAAGGATTCAGTGTCAACTGCACCATTTAAATATTTGGGTATATGGTTTGGAGAGGGATAACAGTATTTATAATTGGAAACTGAAGCTAAATTTTGCGGCAACTAAAGTTGCGAGTATGGAAAACATGGAATCAGACAAAAAGAAAAAGTGGTAATAATTAAAACCTTTTACTTCCAATATTTTTATTTCTTAGTTTTGTTTACCCCTTACCTTGGACATTGGAAGCTTCCCTTTTAAGTTTAGTTTTTCAATTACTATGGGGAAGCCGACTAAATCCTATTAAAAGGGAGATTATTTATTTATCAGTGGACAAAGGAGGTTTAAATTTGCATAATCCTATAGTTTTTTTTTTTATAGTATTTTTTTTTATTCTCACTTGATAAATTTATCAAAGCCGACTCTGGCTATATGGTCTATTTTTGCTAAATCTTGGCTTCACCCGCTTTATATAACATGGGAGGAACAGGGAGTTTTGAAGGCACAAGTGAAGATGGCCTGTTGTTTTTGTCGGCTTGCATTAAGGAAATAAATGAGTCTGTGACTCAAAGGTTGTAAATCCGATTTATGAACTAAATAAATAAAATAAAAATAAATGAAAGCACTGGAATATACACTTTTCACAGTTTTCTTTGCCTGCCCTTAAAAACTATTACACATTAATTTATAGTACTATTAGTCCATCAGTGGTTCAATTTAAGAATGTCGAGTCCAAATACTGTTTTATTTTAGAAAGTCTTACAGATCCTGGTATTCTGTCCAGGATTTGGGACATTAGTTGGTTATGTGCCCATGGTCGCCTGTTTATTAAAGGTAATGCCAAACATAAAAAAATTGAAGAGCGACTATGTCCAAGAGAAGGTTGTATCGCTCAAGAAGAATCAATGTGTCATTTTCTCATTGCGTGTCCATTTGTTAGACAATTGTGGGATAGAATAGCTATGGTTTGGAATAATCCTCATTGAAAAAAATCTCACGTATGCTGAAATTGTAGGGGATTTTAGTTTGATGGACATTGGTATACAAAAAGGGATGGTCTGTTTAATTTGTGCTTTTATAAAATTTATATTTTGTCAAATTAGATGTAAATTTGTACTGCAACAATTACTTCATGATCCTGAACAGGTTGTTATCATTATTGAGACTGAAATTTATAAACAGTGTCTGTATGAACAAAAGTATATGCTTTCTACAGTTTGGGTGCATAGGTGAAGGGAGGTACCTATTTTGAAAGACAAAATCAGATAAATTTTGTAATACTTTAATTGTTATTATTTTATTGATTATTGTTTAAGGTATTTTCATTTGTGATTTCTTTCCTTTGTGTAATACACTGTTCAGCTTTCTTTAATAAAATTTTCCCCTACTCTTTTCGAAAAGTGCCATGGGATCTTTAACATCCACCTGAACTACCACCAATCCAGGCAGATGGGACCTCGGTTTAATGTCTCATCTGAAAGATGGCATCTCAGAAGTGCAGCACCCCTCTCATGCTGCACTACAGTGTCAGTACTGGGATATTAACCCAAGTGCCAGATGTGGGAACTGAACCCACAACCCTCTGATCTCCCAGCCTCAGAGGTGAGTGTGCTACCTACTGAGCCACTGATACTGATATGACTGTTATGCATGATCTAAGCAGGCAGGACACACTTGACTTAGGAAAGAAGGGGTAACAGTAGAGCATTAGAGGATGACGTTAGCAATGGGAGAAATTGAGAGGAGGGAATATAGTGAAGAATGATAGAATCAAGGGGCTAAAAGTGAGTGCAAAGATTGAAAGTTAGCATGATTCCTGACTTAGAGCCAGAAAAGTTGAAAAAGATCTAGTTTGCCAGGGCGATGAAGTAGAAGAGAGCAGCCAGAGCCTGAGTTTTTTTTGGGGGGGGTGGAGCAGACCTCCTACGGGGGAGGGGGGGTTAGGAGGAAAAAGGGTGCTGGTTAACTAGGATCTGCCGCTTATCCAGTAGGTAGGGAAATGGGCAGACTGGGTGGGCCAAGTGGTCCTTATCTGCCATCAAAGTCTGTTCTTTCTTTTTTTTTTTTTTACTTTTTATTTATAGCTTATACGAAATACAGCATATACCATATAAAATCACACATGCCCACACAATGCAAAGCATCATGGGCTGCATGTGCAAATCACCACAGAATGTTATGCTAGTCCAACTTTAAGCAGAATTGCATGGTGCCGAAAGGCCTCTCACACAGTTTGCAGAGGGGCTAACAGATGGCTTATAGACACGTGTTTACGTCCTACCAGGACACACGTGTCTATGTCATCTGTTAACTCCTTTACAAACTGTGAAACCTTCGGCCTGTCTAATTCTGCCAAAATTAGACCAACACTCAACATTCTGTGGTGATTCATATGCAACCCATGATACTTTGCATTGTGTGGGCATGTGTGATTTTGTATTTTCTTGAAACTTGGCTTCCCAGATAAATGCCCTTTCGGGTAACCCTTGCCTCAGTGTTTGCGCACAGAGGTTCTTTGTCTTTTATATACCGTTTAGCATACATCATAGATAGAGCCAGCTGTCAAAATCACAACACGGTACAGGAATAAAATGTCACAAAAATGCACAGTATTCATTATTCTACCCTACAGTGCAACCAACAACCTTTAGGTAGCATGGGAGTTAATTCTCCGGCGAGATAATAATGTAGGATATACCACTCTCACCTGTATATGACAGACATAAGCTGTTTGTCATTATTTCTGCCCCTTGTAGGAACCTATACAGTAGTGGAGGGCTAAACAAACCTGTTGAGTAGAAATTAAAGAAGGTTAATACACTTAGGTTGCCTTGGCTCAATTAAGTTGCATTGCACCCCTACCATACTAGTTAGTCCTGCTAACCAGCAGGGAGGAAGGCTTTTAAAAGGATATTGCCGTAAGTTCACAAATTGAGTGGGGTAAGAAATCCCCAAACAATGAGGTTCTTCTCAATAGGCAGGAAATTCAATAACAGAACTTGAACAGTAAAGTCCCCAGCATGGCTCACAATAAACTCAACATTAAGTCTCAGTCAAAAGCTCAGTCTTATCAAGACAGGAAACTTTATCCCGGGGAAGAAAGGCCCCAATTAGATGTCCCAGCATCAGTCATTTGTGTCCGATTCGGAGCCTGAATCTGGAGCGGTTTGCCTTTTTAGCCTCCGATTTCTGGGCTTCTATTAATTTGTGTGCTAAGGCTGCAGCTGCTTCAGGATCATTTAATAAGTGGATCTTACCCGCACACTTAACCTAGAGCTTTGCCGGGAACAACAGCTGGGCCTCAATCCCATTCTCCCGGAGCAATTTCTTTGTGGTTTGTAGTGCCTTTTTTCCTGTTTTAGGACTGAGATGAGATATCTAGAAAAAAGGCGATCCTGCTTCCTTCCCAAATTATATCTCCTCTTTGTCTTGCCGCACATAGTAAAAAAATGCGACTTTCTGGGTTAGAAAGGGTGATAATAGCAGTTAAGGGCCGCACAGTCCCCTGGCCCCTTCTGGAATGCATAGGTATGGCAAAGGCCTTGATTATTGAGGTCCCGGACTCAGCAGGCAGTAACGTCAAATCGGAAAAAAGCAGTCTATTTACTGCTGGCATGATTTCTGTGGTCGACGCAAACCTTGGTGGAAAGCCCGTGATGCGGACGTTCGATTGCCTTTGTGCATTTTCTAGGGCTTCTATCTCATCTCTTAGAAAGGTGAGGCCCTGCACAAACGAGGCATTCCTCGTACACTGGGCTTCTCCCTCTGACTTGAGCTCCAGGATATCGGTCTCGTTAGCTTGTAGTTTTCCATCAATTTCTATAAAACGAGCTTCCACTGCTGTTAATAGCCTATTCGTTTCCTCTCCGGTTTCTTGTATTTTTTGGAGAAGAGCCAAAATTTGAGGATTCTGTGCTTCACTCGCTTTTAAGTCTGCCAAGGAAGATGGCCCCTATCCTGCACTCCTCGATGTATGCAACGAGGAGAGAAATGCATCCATTTTGTGTGCAGCATGCCGTTGATCTTTTTTAGGTCTCATCTTGAAGTTCACTGTACTTTCGACAGTGAATTAAGCTATTTCGGGCTACTGATCAATTCGTAATGTGTTAAAATTAGGCTTTTGTTTTCCAACGAGTCAGGAGCTGAAAATTAAGCATCCGCCATGATGGGAGCTCAACAGCGTCCCCCCAAAAGTCTATGTTTCTAAAAGCAAGATTGTAGGGGTGTAGAAGAGGGCTGAATAGTTTCAGCCGTAGACAGTATTTACTAAATAACTAGTGCCACCCCTGGGTGGAAGGTTGGAAGGGCAGTCAAGCTGTGCCACGTGACCATAGAGGGCCTTTGTCTGAACATGTGCTATGGGAGGATGCACTCTAGCAGGCTGTATGGCCTTGAGGATAGTACAGCTGCCTATGGATGGTATAGGTACAAGGAGTAGGAGGTTTAGTAACCACACTGGGATAGTACTGTGTCTAAAGGAAAAGTGATAAGGAAAATAAGTATGAAGGAAAGGAGAGGAATTTAAGCAGCGGGCTGATAAAATGTTGCGGAAAAATGTTTAAATGTTACCTCATGGAGGAAGGAGCAGTAGCGACCTCTAGTGGTCAAATTATATAAGCTGCTAATTGAAAATTGGGTTGATAGTAAGTCATATGGGAGCATCCGCCGATAAGGCAAATGTTGGGGTGGGGGGTGCTAGTTAGCCACACGACAGTCACATGGGAGCATCCCCCTATAAGGCAAGGCAAGTTTTATTTTTCCAGGTGCCCAATCCTGGAGGCTCTGGGTGCCGTACAGCAAAAACACACCATCAATATAATAAATAAACGTCAAATAAATATCGCAGTAATTGCAGCATAAAATAAGTATGGTCTGTGACTGCACAGAACCTTATTAAAATAGATTATCGGGGGGGCGGGGAGGGAGAAGGAACTCCCAAGGTGGACTAATAAGCAAGGTCCAGGAAGGCCTGACTAACAGATAGGCCTTGAGGCAGCCCTTAAAGACCTCAACCGAAGGGGCCTCCCGAACAGATGGAGGGAGTGCATTCCACAGGATGGGGCCAGCGACACTAAAAGCTCTGTAGCCGGCAGTTTTAAGCCTCATCCTGGGAATCATCAGGAGGCCCCTAGAGGAGGACCGGAGGAAGCGGACAGAGGCAGTGGGTGTAAGAAGGTCTAACAGATAGCCAGTGCCCAACCCGTGTAGGACCTTAAAGGTGAGCAAGCCCACCTTAAATAGGATCCTCCACCTCACTGGCAGCCAGTGCAGATCTTACTTCAAGAGGGCTCTTGCAGTAGGTATTCACATATAGGACTGACCCGCCAGGCGTCAGGACCCTACGGAAAAATTTCTAGCTAGCAGTCACTGGCAGGGGATTGCCCCCACGTCAGGCGATCAACGTCATATGACGTCAGTATAATGGGGTGGTCCCCCATGCCCGCCTTCCAATTCTTTCTCGCCGTTGGCTTGTGAAAGTTTCTCGCAGTTGAACAACGCTTCATCAGTCATTCATCGGTCCTTAAGTCTTCAAACTTTTCTACCTTTTTTTTTCTGTCTTTAAGCCTTTATTTCGATTCGCTGTCTATGTCATCCCCGACGCCCTCCAACTCACGTAAGAATAAGTGCAGCTCGTGTGGTTCCCAACTTCCACACAAGGATGGCCACTCCTTGTGCCTCTTTTGTCTGGGCCCAGACCACCCCATGGAGAAGTGCCAGCACTGCCAAAAAGAAGGCAGCAGTCCCTGGAAGCCCATACCTTAAAGAAGAAAATGGCCTTCATGGAGAAGGAACAAAAGAAACTCAGGCAGGCGTCCACTTCCTCCGAAGGTCACAAGAAAAAACGCGACAAGGAGAAGCACCGGGAGTGGGAACCGGCTTCCACAGCAGCTGCCACTCTGGATGGAGTCACGGCATTTAAGGTAGCATCCCCTCAGGGTTATTGCTCCATGACGGCTGTCTTGGTGGTTACCAAGAAGGTGTCACCCCTCCCGTCTGGCTCACGCTCAGGCCCTTTGGGACCCTCTGGGGCAAATGAGGCCTCCATTCCCGTGAAGGCCGCTTCTACCACACGTCCTTCGGGTCAGAGCGGGTCCGGTAAGTCAGACGTCGGTCCCACTGATGCTCGCCCGGATAAGGCTGCTAAGCTGCTTGCCCCTTCGGGGGAGCATCCAGCCAAGACTACGCCCAACAAGGCCACATCTCCTGTGCAGCCTTCCTCAGGCAGGGAGTCCGATAAGTTGGATGTCTGCTCCTCTGATGCCCACCCGGATTCGGCCAATAAGTCAGACACTGGTTCCACCGACGCCCGCCCGACCAAGAAGCCTGCGCCGGACCCTATGGAACAGTCCGATGTCCCAGGCTCTCTGCAACATTCCAAGTTGCCTTCTGATGTCCCAGCATCTCCTCAGCTGACCCCCAGGGATTATAATCCTCCTTCCCTGGTCGTCAATGGGGATACTGAGATGCTGCCGTCATGGAACCCTCCTTCTGGACCTAATACCCTGAAGCCAGACCCTCTGATGCTGGTCCCGATGCCGGCATACCCGATGCCATTGGGCATCCCCTTACCATCCTGTCCTTCGGACCCTGTCGAAGGCAGACTCATGCCGGGCCCGACGCCTGTGGGGCCAGCATTACCACCTCCTGGCCCGCCAGCAGGGCCTCTGCCAGGTCCCTCTGCTCTTTCAGAGCCCGTGGCACCTGGGTATCTGACACCACACTATCTGGTGCCTCAATATCTGACTCCGCAGTATCTAGCACCTCAGTATCTGACGCTGCAGTGTCTGGCTCCGTAGTACCAAACGCTGGGCTACCTGCTGTCGGGTTACGGATACTCCTACGGATATCCTCAATATTCATATCCCCCACCTCCTTCACCTTCGCCGCCCACTCCCCAGCCGCTGACAGATCTGAAGGAGACCTTGGCCTCCTGGCGGGCTGAGGCCAAGGCTCAGCTCACTCATCAGGTTGAGAGTCATCTACCGACACCAGACCCGGTACAGGATCTCCTACGTCAGAGGTGGGAGACTCCCTCCCTGACACCAGAGGAGAGCCCTCTGGCACCCAAGGAGGGAAGGGGAGGATACACGCCCCAGGGAACTCCCCAAAGGGGCCGTTCCTCCCCCTCATAGGGAGAAATCTTCCTCCTCTTCATCAGATACATCTGACTCGGACTCAGAGACAGGACACTCTGACTCCAAAGACGAGCCGTGTACTCTGGACAGCCCCAGGCCGAGGACCCCTCTGAAGTCTCTTCCGGAGGATCCCTCCTTTCTGGGGTTATTGAGGAAAATCCAGGAAGTCCATCAGTGGCAATCACTGGAGCCAGACCCACAGCGTAAGAAACTCGCTGCTCATTTGGATCTGCCTGAGACTGCTCCTATGCTGATTCCACCCTGGATAGAGCCTCATGCGGATCTTGTTTCCACCATTTGGAAACAACCTTCTGCGTTAGCCCCTTCCGAGGAAGGTAGATAGGCTATATCAGGCTCCTGAAGGTGTAGATTTCCTTAACCTCCACCTCAAGGCAGACTCAGTCATCATCAGCACCGCTCACGGCCGATCCACAAATCCCAGACACTTCAGCTCGTCTCCTCCTGATAAGGAATTCCGGCTTCTGGACCAATACAGGAAAAAGATCTATTCCTCTTCTACCCTTGGTATTAGGGCCCTGGACTATGTGGCACATAAGAGGATTTTCAGAAGACCATCCTTAGTCACGTGGAATCTTAATTGGACTCCCTTCCTAGGTCGCAGACTAAGCAGGAAGTGGCGGATCTTGTCCATTCTGCTCATTCGGCCTGTCAGCACATGCTTCGTGCCACTTACGATGCAGTGGACACAGCTGGAAGGAGCTCGGCTTTCACCGTAGGCCTACGGTGTCATGCCTCGCTCTGCGTGTCAGGTTTGGTCCCTGAAGTACAATCCGCTATCCTGGACATCATTACCGAACTGCAGGAGAAGGGCACTGCACTCAAGTCTGTCAACTCTGTGTACAGGCTCCCTCAAGGGCAGTGGGGTCCTTTTCATAGAGAAAACCGACAAAGGCAAAAACCACAGGGCAAACGGGCCAACAAACGCCTGACCCCTCTAGCAACCAAGACTCCCCCCAGCAAAAAAGCCACGGGAACCTCGGCTGCTGTGCTGCCCCACACCTCCTGACTTCCTGCCTCTCCCACTGCCTTTGGAGGTTCCAGAGGAACCAGTAGGGGGAGATTCTCCTCCCATCTGCCAGGTTGAGAGAGGATAACATCAAATGCTTGGGTGCTCCAGTTGATATCAGCAGGACACTCAATAGAGTTTCTACAGAAACTACCCCAAAGACCACCACCACAGTCTTCTTACTCCCCACATCTTCCTCTGGTCCTAGAGGAAATCATCTCCCTTCTGTCAAAGGCAGCGATAGAATTAGTTCCCAGCCATCTTTGGGGGACAGGTTACTATTCCCATTTCTTCCTAGTTCCAAAGAAGACGGGAGATGTGAGGTCTATCCTAGACCTCAGCTCCCTGAACATGTTCGTGGAGTACAAACGCTTCAGAATGCTCTCTTTGCAGAGTCTTCTACCACTTCTTCAGTAGGGACAGTGGCTAAGCACGCTGGACATGCAGGATGCCAACCTGCATATCCCCAAATGCCCTTCCCACTGCAAATTCCTTCGTTTTTGCTTTCAAGGGGACCACTACCAATTCATGGCCCTCCAATTTGGTCTCTCCTCGGCCCCCTGAGTATTTACCAAATGCCTGTTTGTGGTAGTGGCCCGCCTGCATACCCAGGGAGTTCAGGTATTCCTGTACCTGGACGATTGGCTCCTGGCGGCCTTGTCCAGGGAGGAACTCATGCACTCCCTTTCCCTTACCCTGCAGGTTTTCACCAGCCTGGGTGTCACCATCAACCGGACAAAGTCCCATTTGGTCCCTTGCCAACGCCTCCAATTTATAGGGACGATTCTGGACATGACCATCAGCAAAGCCATTTTGCCTCTGGACAGGGAAGACACCCTTCAGACTCGGGCCCGTCTTCAGTCCAGTCACAGGAGGGTTGGAGCCAGGTCAGTCCTTCGCCTCCTTGGGCTAATGGTGGCTGCCATTCCAACAGTCCCACTTGCTCGGCTCCATATAAGAATCTCCCAGTGGACACTTCGGTCGCAATGGGACCAGACCCTGGAGAATCTAGATCAAGAGGTACTAGTTTCCGATCCCATGATCAGGGACTTGCAATGGTAGATTTTTTATTTATTTATTTATTTGTTTGTTCTAGGATTATAAATACCTTTGAGCCAAGGCTCTTTTACAAAGGTTCCACGTCATTGGTACAATTGAGACAATCATAAGCAAAGATAACAGTTTATAAAATAAAAAAAAAAACATAGTCTTGTAGATGAATAAAAAACAGTAAGGTGAGACCCAATTTTAAGTACTGACCCCCCCAGCTTGCTCCTCACCAGCCTAATTGTTCTCTCTCTTATCAACACTAGGCCCGTCCATCCCCTTATTCTTCCTTTCCCAACCTCGGATAGGAACTCACTACCTTGGGTTGTGACATCCTACCATGCCCCATACTTTATAGCATTCAATCCCGGGGCTCACACATACTCCTTTTCTCCATCCACCTTCTCTACATCCCGTTTTACCAACTCCTCTCTGTGCACCGTGACCTCCTAGCCTTTCTCCCCCTACCTCCCTCCCTTCCCCCCACCTTCACCTCTACCTGGCGTATATTTTCATTTTTTTTTTCCGTTACTTCCTCCTGCAACCTTAGATAACCTGCTTTATCTTCCTATAGACACTTCTATGTATGTAAATACCGTGTAATCTGTACAATATCTGTATAATTCTATGTATATATGAACTTCTTTTTTTTCCTTTCTGTAAAGAGTATTATCTGTATTGCCTTGTAAATATCTGTGTTGACCTGTATATACAATTGTTCTTGCTCCACCCAGGTCCATCTTGCAAATGAGCTTCTGCTCAACGATGAACACCTGGTTAAATAAAGACTTGATTGATTGATTGAAACTTTGGGAAGGGGAAAGGGAAAAGAGGGTGAAATCAGGGAGACTAAGTGGATGGGAGAAAAGGGGAGGTAGGTTGGGGGGGGGACAGAGAGAGGAGAGGTGGAGAGGATATGAATAGAGGTAGTGCAGCCGGTGGCATTTGTCATGGGCCAGCAGGGGAGGTGAAGATGGGGGTGCTGGCAAAGTGCAGGAGTAGATGTGGATCCAAAGGGCATCTTCAGCTGTGGATCAAAAGACATGTTTAGCCATAACAGTCACAGAGTTGGGCAGTGAGTGTTGGGGAATGAGTCTTAAAAGTGCTGGCGAAAGTGAGGATGAGACGTCGCTGGGAAGACCGTTATACCAACTAGTGGCCCAGTAAGCAAAGGATCTTTGGCCTTGTGTTGTGCGGCAATGCGGGATTTACAGAAGCTGAGGTTTCGATCCCCTGGTATGTCGGGTGTGGATTCTCGGTTGTATGAGGGCTCAGACTCCGGAATAGAAGTCACGGGTGTGAGTTAGGCGTTGGGAGCCAGTGACAAGCCGACAGGCAGAACCTATGCCTGGGAGTTCACTTCAGCATTGAACCCCCCCTCCCAGACGTTGACAACAGATGCGTCAGGAGAAGGCTGGGGTACCCATCTAGGGTTTCACAGGACTCAGGGCAGCTGGTCCAAGTTCAAACAAAATCTGCACATAAATTGTGCTCAAACTGAGAGCTTTCCTTTATGCCCTTTAGGCTTTACACTCCCTTATCCTCCCCGGTCATCTCCTCATTCAATCAGACAACATGTGCATAGTCTGGTATTTCAATAAGCAGGGAGGAACACGTTCCTACCCTCTAACAGGAAGCAATGAGAATCTGGCTTTGGGCAACCCAGCATCACCTTCACTAGACTGTGGTTCACATTCCGGGAGTGGAAAACACACTGGCGAACCACCTCTGTCGGTCCTCAGCCAGGTCCCATGAATGGGAATCGGATCAAGAAGTTGTAAACGACATCTTTCAGCAATGGGGAACACCTCAGATAGACCTCTTCACTTCTCCCCAAAACGCAAAACTTCCCACCTTCTGCTCGATCGCTCCAGGACGAGACATTTTTTTGCAGGACGCTCTGTCTCTCGCTTGGAGGGACAGATTCGTTTATGCCTTCCCTCCTATTCCCTTAATTCCGAGGGTCCTGAACAAACTCAGATCGGAGGGAGCTTGAATGATTCTCATCGCTCCCTTCTGGCCCAGGCAAGTTTGGTTCTCTCTTCTGCAACAGTTTTCAGAGGAACCTCCACTTCCTCTTCCTCTGTCGCAACAATTGTTGACCCAGGATCAGGGGACCCTTGTTCATCCAGGTCTCAGATCCCTTCATTTCCGTGCCTGGCTCCTGCAGATGTAGCAAAAGCCCACTTCGGAGTTTCTCTGCTCGTAGCAGACATCTTGGTAGAGGCCAGAAAACCTTCCACCAGGTCTACTTACGTCATAATGTGGAAATTATTTTCTATTTGGTCTACCTCGAAAGACTTTGAACCTTTCTCATGCCCAGCCAATAAAGTCCTGGACTACGTGCGTCAACTGTTCGATCAGGGTCACAGCCATTCCTCATTAAAGGTCCACAGGGCCGTTATTTCAGCCTACCATATTCCTTTCGGGGACAGGAGTTTTGCTTAGTTGGAAGTCTTCAAGACATTCCTCAGAGGGGTTCTCCATTTGAGACCCCCCATCCACATTCCTGCCCCTCCTTGGGACTTGAATTTCATTCTGGAGAAGCTTACCCTGCCTCTCTTTGAGCCGGTAGCTACAGCAGATTTAAAGTTCCTTTCTTGGAAGACACTCTTTCTAGTGGCCATTACTTCAGCTCGGCGCATTTCCGAGCTTCAGGCCTTGATGTGCAAAATCCCGTATTTGATTTTTCACAAGGAATGTGTGGCTGTCACGCCCAACCTCAAGTTTCTCCCTAAGGTGGTGGCTGAATCTACGCTGAATCAATCCATTGAGCTACCCGCTTTCTTTATGCAACACTCCAATCAAGGGGAGTACCTCTTGCATACTTTGGATGTTCATAGAATACTGAGATACTACACCACTTGGACTAAGGATCTTAGGAAAACTGATCAGCTTTTTGTCTCTTTTGTGCACAAAAGAGAAGGCAATGCTGTTTCTCGGCAATGCCTATCAAATTGGTTGGCTCATTGTATCACTTTCTGTTATGACAAGTACAACAAGACCCTGCCGTGTTGAGTCAGAGGCCACTTCACCAGAGGAGTAGCTGTCTCTGCGGCTTGTTTCAAGAATTTCTCAGTGGCGGACATCTGTGCAGCCGCAACATGGACTTCTGTCCATACCTTTACGAAACACTACAGTTTGGACCTTGCCTCTCGCCGTAAAGCAGGCTTCGGGCTGGCTGTTCTGCAAGGTCTCCTTTCTTGAGACCCTTACAGCTGGAGGTTCTATGGTTGTGTAGTTTTCCTCCTCCCGTGTGCTTCTCTGCTTGGGACTCAGTCCTATATGTAATTACCTACTGCAAGAGCCATCTCGAAGTAAGATAGTGCAGTTACGTAAGAACTTACCATAACAGTAGATCTTCGAGAAAGGCTCTTGCAGTAGGTAATGCCTTCCTGCCCTCCATCCCCTCAGCTTTTTCAGCTCCTTTCCAGGAAGGGAAATATCTGCTTCTCTCTCGTCTTGCCTTTTTTGGGCCTTTGATGGGAAAGAACTGGAAAGGGCGTGGAGGCAGTCCCCCACCAGACACTGCTAGCTAGAAATTTTTCTGTGGGGTCCTGACGCCTGCCAGCTTCAGTCCTGTATGTAATTACCTACTGAAGAGCCTCTCTCGAAGATCTACTGTTCTGATAAGTTCTTGCGTAACTGTACTGTCTTCGAGAGAGGCTCTTACAGTAGGTATTGCCTTCCTGCCCCTCATCCCCTATGCTTTTTGAGCTCATTTCCATGGGGGAAATATCCTCTTCTCTCTCATCTTGCCTCTTTGGCCCTGGGACCGCCCTTTATACTGATGTCATATGACACCGTAACCTGACATGGGGCGTGTCCCCACCAGAGACTGCTAGCTAGAAATTTTTCCATGGGGTCCTGATGCCTGGCGGGTCAGTCCTATATGTGAATACCTACTGCAAGAGCCTCTCTCGAAGATCTACTGTTACGGTAAGTTGTTACGTAACTGTACTTTAACGCAGCACCGGGGTGATGTGGCAGAATTTTGACTGCCCCGTCAGCAACCTGACAACTGCGTTCTACACTATCTGCAGCCGGTGGAGGTTATCTCCCGAGACCCTGAAGTAGAGCGCATTACAGTTATCAAGTCTAGATGCTACGAAGGCATGCACTAAGATGGGGAGGTCCATGGACGGAACTAGGGACTTAACCCTGGTGATACCCCTAAGATGGTAAAAGGTGGTCCGGACAACAGATGACATCTGGATTCAAATGTTAATCCACTGTCGAAGGTCACGCCAAGATTTCGCACCCTAGAGGAAGCCTTCAATGGCACTGATCCCAGGAACAAACCAGTTTTGGCACCAGAGGCCATCCTCTGTTCGACTCCACCACCTGTACGTCTGTTTTATCAGGGTTCAGTCACAACCAGCTGGAGGTCATCCAGACATTGATCTCCGCAAGGCAGTTGTTTAGCACTTTCACTGCACTGGATGTCCCAGGGGCAAAGGAAAAATACAGCTGGGTATCATCAGCATAGCAGTGATGACCCAGACCATATTTCCTAATGAGCTCACCCAGGGGCAGCATGTACATGGCAAACAACATTGGTGACAGGACCAAACTCTGAGGTATGCCACACAACAGGAGGCTAGAGGAGGAGAAATTCCCCATCAACAATCAGAGCCGTCCCTCTGACAGAAAATCAGTACATAAATAAATAACTTTTACAACACTGTGCCTCACAATCCCCTCAGAAGCTGGTAGCTGACCATCTCTGCAGGGGGAGGGCTCTTGGGGGAGCCCCGAATGAGAACTCCACCATACAATGATTGGACCATATGCAAATGTTGGTTTGAGTCCTATTCGTGGAGTAGGACTCAAACTAATAGATGACAGAGCCAGTGAGTCTGCAAAATTCCCTCAGGCGGTCAAACAACACACAGTGGTCAACCGTGTTGAAGGCTGAGGAGAGATCAAGGAGAATGAGAATTGTCCCCTGACCCCTCCCACGATCTCTAGCCCTGAAGAAATAATTATGCATCCGAACTAGTGTAGTTTCCATACTATGCCTCGCATGAAATCCAGACTGGAATGGCTCATAGAGATCGAAGGCCATGAGGTGTTCCTCAAGTTGCAGCGTCACAACCTTCTCAACAACCTTCCTTAAAAATGGGAGGTGGGAGATCGGATGGTAATTTGCCTTGACATCAGGGTCTAGAGATGGATTTTTCAGGAGGGGACAAACCAATGCCTCCTTTAAGTCATCTGGAAAGACCTCCTATAACAAAGAGCACTGGACAATCAAGGCAAACACCAGGCCAACAGTGTTGACACATCCCATCAAGAAACAAGTTGGCACCAGGTCCAGTTCACAATATGGGTGCTTTAACTTGGAAAGAACCCCAATGACCGACACCTCCACATGTTTAACCCCCCCCCCAACTAGGAGGAGCGCTCTCTGGGCGACCTAGATAATCACTGTAGGCCTCAGTGAGGCTCACTGGTGGCATGCCCTGTCGGATGGCGGACACCCTGTCCGAGAAGAATTGAGCAAACTCTTCGCACAAAGCATCAGAAAAAGTATTTTTTGGCTGAAGACGGCTGGGTTTAGGAGCCTGTCCACAGTCTGAAAGTGCGCAGTTGGTGGATTCTTCCTGACAGCAAAATCTCTGGACAGGAACTCTGCCTTCTTACGAGTGATTGCCCCCGATACTCACTATAATGGGAGCGCAGGGCCAGTCTGTATGCACCCAGGCCAGACCTCCACCAGCAGCGCTCCAGCCTCCGACCTGCAATCTTCATCACCCTGAGCTCCCCATCAAGCCAAGGGGACCTCACATGATAAGATTTGGGTTGTACATGGGCTAGTGCGAGAGAGTCGAGTGCAGCCAAACACCACCCTATTTTAGATGGTGACAGCCTCATCCGGACCACCAACGCATGCACTACCCACACTAGATAGATCAGCCACAGCCAGAAATCCCTCCAAGGCCCTCAAAAGGCGGTAGCTGACCATCTCTGCAGGGGAGGGCTCTTGGGGGGGCCCCGAACGAGAACTCCACTGTACAATGTTCGGACCAAATGCAAATGTTGGAGTGAAGCTGCTGGGGTGGGGGGTCAACAGCGCCTCACAGTTCTCCCAATACCTGCAGGCTCCGTGGTGTTCAAGGGAGGGAGAGAGCAGCTAGCCCTCTTGAATGTCTCTGGTAGGGGCTGAAGGAATGCTGGAGTAGCCTGAAATGTAGAAGGTAAAGGGATTAGCAGCGTAAAAGGTCACAGAAGAAGACAATGGAGGAGTCAGGACTAAACAGCAAGGGCAGGGGATGGGGGCTGGTTGGAATCAAGTCTGCTGTCCAAGTTCAGGCCACAGCATCCACCTGCAGATCTGATTCAATAGCAGCACTTACAGCTAACAAACACTCCCTGAAAGCTCTAACAAACATTCCCTTAAAGCTCCAGTGTGGCTGCACTACAAATCAGGCAATTTAGAATAACCTCTTAAAGCTCTAGCCCAAATTAGCATTCAGCATCAGTCTAGCACGCTCTAAAAACAGATAGAAAAAAACAATCAGAGCCATGCCTCTGACAGAAAATCAGTACAGAAATAAATTACTTTTCCAACACTGTGCCTCACTGTCCTCTCAATACCTGCAGCACTGTGAGCAGGCTCTGCGGCATCCGAGGGAGAGCAGCTATCCTTTTTGAATGTCTCTGGCAGGGGCTGAAGGAAAACTGGAGTAGCCTGCAACACTGTGAGTAGGCTTCGTGGTGTCTGAGGGAGGGGGAGAGCAGCTAGCCTTCTTGAATTGTCTCTGGTAGGGGCTGAAGGAACACTGGAGTAGCCTGCAGCACTGTGAGCAGGCTCCGCAGTGTCTGAGGGAGGAGGAGAGCAGCTAGCCCTCTTGAATTGTCTCTGGCAGGGCTGAAGGAACACTGGAGTAGCCTGCAGCACTGTGAGCAGGCTCCATGGTGTTTGAGGGAGGGGGAGACCAGCTAGCCCTCTTGAATATCTCTGGCAGGGGCTTAAGGAATGCTGGAGTAGCCTGCAGCACTGAAAGCAGGTTCTGCGGTGTCTGAGGGAGGGGGAGACCAGCTAGCCCTCTTGAATGTCTCTGGCAGGGGCTGAAGGAACACTAGAGTAGCCTGCAGCACTGTGAGCAGGCTCCACAGTGTCTGAGGGAGGGGGAGAGCAGCTAGCCCTCTTAAAAGACTCTGCCAGGGGCTGAAGGAACACTGCAGTAGCCTTGCACCACTGTGAGCAGGCTTTATGGTGTTCAAGGGAGGGGGAGAGCAGCTAGCCCTCTTGAATGTCTCTGGCAGGGGCTGAAGAAGCAATGGAGTAGCCTGTAGCACTGTGAGCAGGCTCCGCGGATTCCAAGGGAGGGGAGAGCAGCTAGCCCTCTTGAATGTCTTTGGCAGTGGCTGAAGGAACGTTGGAGTAGTCTGAAATGAGGAAACAGTGATTGGAGGGTGGGGGGAGCCACTAGACACCAGTGAAACATTATACAAAAATGGGGACAGCAGTCAGAGGGTAGAGGATGCTGCTAGACACCAGGGAAACATTATATAAATACGGACTGGTGATCGGAGGGCAGGGAGTGCCACCAGACACCAGGGAAACATTACATGTGTAAAGGGGATGGTGATCGGAGGGTGAGGTGCCACTAGACACCAGGGAAACATATAAATACGGGGATGGCAGGGAGATTTCCAGCTGCTTGGAAAACAAGTGCTAACTCCGAACCTGGAAGTGAACTGGAAGTGAGTGCAGAGCAGAAAAATAGTGCGCCCTGTTTGGGGGGGGAGTAGGAGAGACCTGCATGTGCTTCTGCTCAACTGTGGAAGGACACAGTCGAGGTATCTGGTCATGTGCTTCCAGAGCCCCTTCTCTCTGTGTAATATCAAGACAGCATAGCTCTGCTATGCAGCCATAAAAAGGGGGGTTGAATACTAAAAAGTGGAATTGCAGGCCACATTAAAAAACATTTAAACTAGTATGGTGGGGGAGGGGGACAAATCCTTAACACACCGGCTCCAGTAGTGCTTTTCCAAGGATTCCATTGCTTAACCTTAATTCAAAATGCTCTCTCAGAACCGATGTCAATAAAAATAATAATTGGTTCATTGTCACATCAGGAGTAATGATGCTAGCAATATGCCAGTAATCAGAATAAAACAGAAATCCACAAAGGATAATACATATAACTTGTTAAATTGTGCTCATAAATGCAAGAAGCCTAACTACGGTGATAATTTTTTTTTGTAACCAGGTAAGGCCCACGAGTACCTGTTTTCAAGGGCAACCTGGGAGCACTGGGATGGTTAAGTGACTTGTTCATAGTCACAGACTAAGCAAGTGGAACTTGTGGGAATCAAACCCAGGTCTGCTGGATGTACTAGGCTCATTCACAGCTCATTACTCTAACCTTTAGGCTATACTTCCAGCTCTGTGTATTTGGAATCCCTTATCAATATTAACAAACTTGATACTATTAGAACCACTGAGAAGACATGATGGTGCACCATTGATAAGTATAATGAGGAAATAGGGGGCTACCAACTCTACAAGCTGGGCAGGACAAATAGAAGTGGTGGACTTGCACTGTATATTAAAGAAAACATTGCCTGAACTGACATTTCGAAATAAAGTATGTGGAGTGGGATGGAAACAGGAACAATATAGGTGAAAATTGATGTGCTAGGCATATGCTATAGGCTCTGGATACAAAAAAACCTGTGAAATCATTAGAGAAATTATATGTGCAACAGAAGTCGCTGGATATTGTGATATCTTTCACTGGACCAACATACGTCTTGTACAAAGATGGTATAGTACACAAGCTTTCGGGGCCCCACAGGCCCCTTTCTTCAGATGAATAACCAACTGTGCAAAATAAGCAGCATTTGTATACACTGTGATATATTGTTTCAGAATAATTAGGATAGCTTAGAACTTAACAGGAAGGGCAGATGGGCAGTGAATAGGAACTGGTCTGTAGCTGAGAGGGGGGATGATTTCATAAGAGAGGCTGAATGGATGCCTGATGTGTTAATTTGAAAGGTATCCTGACAGGAACACAGAATAATAAAGACCTGAGATACAGTGTGTGTGTGGGGTGGGGTGGGGGTGGGGGTTGTCACAGAAGGAAAAAAAACATATTTGTAAAAAATAACTTACAGTATTAAGTTTTCCATAGTGTGTCATAAATCAAGTGAAGTGTTCCGACTGAATTTAACTTCAAATTAAATTGTTTGATCTATTTTAGCTCCCATGTCTTTCTCTCCTGTGTGTTTTTGAAGTTGCCTGTTAGTATAGTTAAAGGGGAGGCAGCATAACGCAGTGGTTTAAGGCTCTGAGCTGCAAATCTGGAGACCTGGGTTTGAATCCCACAGCCCCCACTTACATACTGTGTGACCCTGAGCAAGTCACTTAACTTCCCTGTGCTCCCAGGTCGCACCTGTAAACAAGCTTTCAGCTTAGTGTGCCACTTCTGGTTAAATAATTGGATGAAAAAAAAAAATTATATATATATACTTAATAATCAAAGGTTCTAAATGTGTTTGATGTTCAGTAGCCATAGGAGAATACAGACTGTCACAAAGACTGTTTCTCTAAATAATATTCCATTTCTGAATCTAAACTTACGCGGGGAGAGGAGTGGGGTCCATTCTTGTTTAGACATTTGCAATGCAACCTTTTGATTTTCTGTGGAGAAAATATATAATCATACTTATTACAACTCCTTTATAATTGTAAAAAAGCGGGGGCGCCAGAGAGCCATCTTCTAGGTTGGATGCACTAACATACTAAAAGCCAGCAGAATAGGCCAAATGGTCTGTCATGTCTAGTCGAAAGCCAGCAACCTAATGGCTGTCTGCCTCACCACCCCCCCCATCCCCAAGAGTGTCTTCTCTAGATTCAGTTTCCCCTTGAACCTATCGGACCCCTTCTTGAAGCCCTCCACTGTGCCCTCCTCCACCAGCTTCCCGGGAAGTGCATTCCACGGCTCCACCACCCTCTCAGTGAAAAAATGTCTCCTACTCCCCCTGTAATTTCCCCCCTCCAGCTTCCACCCATGGCCCCTCCTGCAGTCTCTCCCACACAAGGCGGCAAAATTGATTAAAAATATAATTTAGAAGTTACTTTACTTGAAAAACACAAGTAGCTTTGGGTGTAGCAGATAATCCGGAACCAGCACATACCAGATTCAATATGGGTACAGCTACTGATCAGCAGCAAAGACTGCAGAAGGATCCCGGGGCGCACTCTACTAAAGCTGTAGGCCCATCATGCTATCACGGGCCTAGAAGCCAAAAGATCCAGATGGAGCCGATCTGGCAGGCCATTCTTGAGTCCCTGTGAGACATGGACTCAAAGATCGAGCGAACGCTGTAGAAGTTGGAGAACCAAGAGGTTGTCAGCCCACAGGAGACAAAATCAGTTCCAGCAATAGATCCCCAAGCGGTTTTTGCACTTACCGTGGTTACATCCCCGGCTATGGAACAAGTCCTACTACAAGGACACTCGGAAGCTCCGCAGACTGAGCCTGACCTAGCAGTTCGTTCAGCAGACCTTCATAAGCAGAGCATCGCAATGGTTGGGATCGAGGATTCTGGGACCTGTGAGAAGATTGCCATGATCGCTAGAGCAGTGTATCGAATGGAGCTCAGCAGAGTGAGCATTGCTTTGCACCCAGGCATCTCTTGCCGGGTTTGTGCCGCAGGGAGGAAATCGACTATGATGCGACGACGAATTGTTGGCCTTGGAGTTTCCTGCTCCTTTCCGCATCCTGTTGGGTTCCCGGTGGTTGATGGAGGGTCTCCTGGGGATTTATGGGACCATGGGATGCAGACTGTCGGCTGAAGCAGATCGACCATGAGTCTGTAGCTCAGCGAATTCTCACCATGCTTCTGCTTACTGCTGTACTGGGAACTTGAACAGTCTATCAATTAAACCTCCGAGATAGGCCTGGATTAAATAGTTAAAATCTCATATCGCCTACAGTTTTTCATTGTTTAAAATGTTGGCACTGGTTTCGGGAGTCTGGGGAGGTGAAAAGTATGTTTCCTAACTTTCTTACTAAACACTTTGGACAGCACAATAGAGGGGATGGTGTATTAAAAGTGATTTTGGGTCTGTGGCTACAATACCATGCGATGGTTGAGGAACCAACATTTTGAATCCCTTCACATAGTGCTATATGCCTGAACATTTTAAGCTGATAATGAGAGTTATATTGAAGCACCAGAGCTCTACAAGTTATAACTGTAACCTTGATTTATTAGTATTCTAGTAAAGATGCCAGAGTTAACAAGTTTCGCTTGCTATGCTTGTTGGGGGGCAGACTGCATTAGGGGTCATTAATGATGTCTGTTTACTCCCTAGTCATGCAAAAGGTTCAAATAGCAGTCTCAGGATTGTGTTAATATCTTTAACTGAAGCTTCCCTGCTGGACACACCTTATACCATTGAAGAGGCTGGCAATTATAGAGAGACTTTTGGGACTTGATACTACAGGACTTTCTGACAGGACTTTCTGTCCAGGAATACCCCCAAATCCTACTGTACCAGATTACATGGGTTAAATAATATGTGTATCAAATATCTGTGGCTGTGACCATATGTTTCCTATGCTCTGTGTGAGTTTTTTGTGGATGTTAATTGTCTGCTTACAAAGAAAATTAACAAACATAAAGTTAAAAAAAAAAATATATATATATATAGTAAAAAAGCATTAGTGTAATGCTAGATTTCACGTGGTACCTGTTCTCTGTTACCGTTCTCTCTTATATGGTTCCTCCTTCTCAGCTGTTAGGACTAACCTCGACCAAGTCGAAGCAGTGCCCTTTTTATGACCAAGCGCATGTCAGGCTGGTCCTCCTGCGATCAAAAGGTTGCATTGCAACTGTCTAAACAAGAATCCCCCCGTTTTGTCCCAGAAGCCTTTGTTATAGTCTATATTCTCAAATGGCTACAGAACTAAAAACTTTAGTGCCCCTATTAGTTGAGCGATGGCTTTCATTTATATCAAAGGTTACCTTAATTAATGTAAAACAGCTTTAATAATTTATTCCATTGATTTGCACAGTATATGGTGCACCCCAGCGCTCTCATTGGTTAGATGTCATAAAACATCTGAGTGCAGGGACGGAGCTGGCAGACCTGGAAGTGGAATGGATTGGCTGGCTGTCTGTTAGACACACTTTTCAATCCCTTCCCTCTCATAGTGGATTTATGGAAAACACTTTGTTGTCTCAAACGACTATCGCCAGCATAAGGTAATGGGTTAATGTATTTAAAAACTCATTATTAAAACCTCGGAACTTCTCTTTACTCTAATGAGCCTAGAGACCAGAAGACTGAGATATTGCGATATTTGACTTTTATATTTAATTACCGGGTAGGCCCACTGAGACTTTGACAGTCCCTTTTTGAGGGGCAACCCGGGATTAGTTACATGTACCTAATGAAAAGGAAAACCAGTGCTTTGAAACAAACAGGGGAACAAGGCTTACATAGCGAATAAGACCAACAATTGCAACATGTTATACATCATCAACAGAAACACAACACATTTAATTAGAAACAGACAGATCATCAAAAACTGCTTAGATAAGTGCCCTTGCAGTAAAATTCAGTTCTACTTTGCCCCCCTCCCATCCTTAGGCCATGAAACCACTCTAACCACCCCCAGTTATGGGGAAACATTCAGTCGGCCTCAGTTGAGGCAGCAGCACAGAGTCCCAGTATCTAGGTTGATTTTAACGCTTTCATAAAGCCCCTGGGAGTGGCACAGTCCTGAATCTCTCTCAGTAGATTGTTCCAGAGTTTGGGCTGTCTTGGCAGACTGAAGGCCTAGGGATGATTTGGCTCTGGGTATTTCGAGTAACTTTCAGTCAGTAGACCTGAGCTCTCTTCTGCTTGCTTTTGGGGCCAACAGGTCCTGTAGACTTGGGGGGGGGGGGGTGCCCAGGTTGCTGCAGTTTAAAAGCCAGGCACAAGCAAGGATAAGCTAGTCTGGCTTTGTGGGGGTGGCCATTCAAAGGCCTGGAGCACCTTGCAGTGATGCTCCATCTGTTGGGCCCCAGCTGTGAACTGGCTGAACCTGTGGCACAGTGTCCCAAACCACTGTCTTTCTGTTGACCTCATTGTTTGGAGCATGGTCGCCCTGTAGAAGAGGGTGGGTACCTTGGGGGACAGGACCTATGAGGAGAGGCTCGAAGAGCTAAATATGTACACATTGGAAGAGAGGAGGGACCGGGGGGACATGATAGAGGTCTTCAGGTACATGAAGAGAGTAAATAGGGGAGGAACAGTCAGGGTGCTTCGAAGGAAGGAGGAAGGGGCCACTAGAGGGCATGGGTGGAAACTGGAGGGGGGAAGATTCAGGGGAGAAAGGAGGAGGTGCTACTTCACTGAGAGGGTGGTGGAGCCATGGAATGCACTGCCTAGGGGGCTGGTGGAGGCAGAGACAGTGGAGGGGTTCAAGAGGGGTGGGACAGGTACAGGGGAAGGGTTCTGGAAGCAAAATCCAATGCAGCAAGAATATCCGGAACTGGGAAGGGAGAAGCCAGAGAAGGCGAGGGGGACAGCAAGGTCAGCACCCAGGGTGGGGGCTGACCAAACGAGCAGTATTGTCCCGTTGCCGATCGCCTTCCTGGTTTCCTTGTTCATGAAGGGGTTTAGTCTATAGAGGAGGCCCAGTTTTTGCTTAACCACCTTTGTAAGGTGGTCCACATGCTTCCTAAAAGAGACCTCTTGGTCAAGGTACATCCCCAGGTACTTGATGTTGTCCACTACCTTGATCCCCGTCCCTTTTAGGGTGGTAAGGAATAAAAGGTTCGATCTGTCTGGGCCAAGTTTTTTGGGGCCAAAGAGCATGGCTTTTGTCTTCTTACTGTTTAGGACCAGCCGGTGCTCCTGGCACCAGGCTTCAAGGGTTCCGAGTTTCTGTTGCAGCTCACAATTTAGGGACACCATGTCCTTCTCAGTTCTGTACAGCACTGCATCATCAGCATATAACATGACTTTGGCCCCTCCACAATGTTGGGGTAGGTCGTTAACATACAGGGAGAATAGTAGAGGTCCTAAGATTGACCCCTGCGGAACTCCATCCGATAGTGGGTGCTCTCCTGATTTTGCCCCATTCCAACGTACCATTTGTGACCTCCCGTGGAGGTAGTTTGTGAACCATTTTAGAGCTTGCATGTCCAAACCTAGGCCCCTTAGCCTTTCTAGTAGTAGCTGGTGATCGACGAGGTCAAAAGCCTTGGCTAAGTCGATGAATACTGCCCCTAGCATTTTGTTCTGGTCTAAGGCTTCGTACATGTCTGTGGTAAAATTTATCAAGGCTGTATTGGTGCCGTGTTTTTTTCTAAAGCCATGTTGTTTATCCGCTTGAAGGTTATGCAGTTATGCAGTTCCAGATAGTTATTGACCTGTTGGTAGACTACCTTTTCTAACACCTTGCTTAAGGTGCATAGGATAGAGATGGGTCTAAAGTCTTCCACGTTTTCATGTGGTGAACTTTTCGGGATTGGGGTCACAAGGGTGACTTTCCAAAGGGTGGGAATTATTCCTTCAGTCAGGGACCCGTTAAATAGCTGGGTTATGGGACCTGCTATAACTGGGGCTCCTATTTTTAGCAGCTTGGTCTCGAGACTGTCATGCCCTGTGGCCCAATCTGGTTTCAGGCTCCTGAGCAGTTTTAGAACTTCACCAGTCAAGACCAGCTTAAGGTGAAATTCTGAGCTGGGATTGGGGGGGGGTTCACTGGGTTCGCCTGGCTTCCCTGGCCTTCCCCGGGATAATTGGTTCTATACTTCTGTAGATCCAAAAAGAAATCATTGAAAGCATCTGCCGTGTCCTGAGAGGAGGAAAGAGGTGCTCCGTTTGCTTTTATTGCCCCTGCCCCATTCTTCTTGTTGTCCTTTAGTAGCAAGTTAATGTACCCCCAGAACTTCTTTGGATCTGAGAGGTTCATGGTTTGCAGACTGTACAGGTAGTCCTTTTTTGCATTTTTGAGTTCTTTTTTGCAACTGTTCCTAGCTGCCCGGTATTTCACCCAGTCCTGTTGCAGGTTGGATTGTTTGTAATTCACCCAGATTTTGTCCCTTTCCTTCATCCTCTTCTTTCGGTCTGGGTTAAGCCACCTGGCATCCTGGCCTTTAACCCTAATCTTTCTTAGGGGTGCATGCCTGTTGGCTACCGACAGAAAGTGTTTGGTAAAATCTTTGAGGGCTTCGTCTAAGGATCGAAGGAAGGGGTCTATGTTTAGTGTTGAGTAGTTTCTTGTCCAGAAAGATCTGGGGGGTTGCTTGGGAAAGTTGTTCCTCCATACCTGAAAGACCATGGTATGATCGCTAAGTGAATCCGCACAAGTCCCAACCATTTTAGCCTTGTCTGGGTTGGACACTAGCACCCAGTCTAGGGTGGTATGGTTCCCCATCTTTTGGTTAATACGAATAGGTTCTCTAATCAGCTGTGTTAGGGCAGCTCCCTCTAGACTGTCCGTTACTTCCCCAGGTAGCTTGTCGCCCCAGTTTAGGTTGAAATCCCCTAAGATAATTTTCTCACAGTTTGGTAGAGTTAGTGCAGTGTCAGTGAGAGTTTTTAGGGCTCCAGTTGCTTTCTTTGGCATATTGTAGGTGCAGCCGACTATGAGTGGTTTTATTCCCGCAGAAGAAGTTTTACAAATATAACTTCACACCCTTCCCCTTCTAGATCCTGGGTAGTATCCATTGTGGCATTGAGTTGTGACCTGACATAGATGAGGACTCCCCCACACTTCTTGCCTTTCCTATCTTTCCTGAAGGTGTTAAAGCCTCAGAGTTCCACTTTGTGCGGGAGTATATTCGGTTTTAGCCATGTTTCTGAGATACAAATTATGTCTGGGGAGTAGAGACTGGTCCAGGCCTCAAGTTCATGCATCTTGGGCCTAAGGCTATTAATATTCATATGGGTCATCCTCAACCCCCTAGCATTGACCCACTCGGGTATGGTGGGTGCTAGGTTGGGGATGCTGGTCACTGGGGGGCCGGGGTTAGGCTCTGTGTCTCCCCCCCATTAGAAGCAGGAGGCCCAGAAGAGTTATTAGAACTTTACCAGGGACTTTGGAGGGGAGGTTCTTTTTTAACTGATATGCCCGGATATACCTTGTTATATGCATGAAAAGGCCCCTTTTTTCCAGTAGGTATATTGTTGTCATACTTGTCCTGAAGCAGGGGTGGTGCCACCCTGCAGTGAAGTGCCCTCCGTCTGATTTATCACCTCCTTTGTAATGCACATCCTGCCCTATATCACTGTGGTCAATTACAACAATTGTTACAATATACAGGGCTCCCAGTACGATCCCCGCTCCTCCCATTTTTTTTTTCTTAAAGTAACTGCACCAAGATTCTGGTGTGGGGCAGCCTTTCCTGGCCTTGGGTTTCCCGAGTTAGGCCTTAGGAATCCTTAGCCAATTAAACAGCTCACCCTGGTCTGGGAGTGAGAACCAGATCTCCAACAGAGAAAGCTGTTGTGTACTACCAGCGTAAAAAATAGTGTACTATAGGAGGGATACTACAGGGTGTTAGCACCAACGAGGCCAGGTGCACTGCGTGGGATACAAACATAACTCTCTCCCCACCCTCCAGTATAAATAACTCTAGCTGTAGGCCCCTACTATTCAGTTCAGTGAACTGAGCCATGAGATCACTGTGTTTTGAACACCCCATGTTTGAACACCAGCAGTGATCGTACTCCTTTAAGTCGGTAACCTCCGTGTGATACTGTATCAGTTTAGATATTGTAGTGGTTTCGGGGGGCTGAACTGCTCCAAGCTTATTTAATTAAAGGAGGTGGTGTGGGGTGGGAGGGAGAACAATTCCGCCCCATGTAGTACAGTCTCTCCGTTGCGGGGGGAAGGGAGCACGATTCAGGCTGCAGCTCCCTCAACCCCAATGGCTTCTCCTGTGGACTGGTGCATTGGGAGTGCCTGGCTGCCCTTCTTGTAGGGAGCCAGCACTTTCAAATTCAAATTGACGCCTTTTTCTTCATCTCCGGCTTGGGGAGGTTGCGCAGATTGCTGCCTCGCTCGCCTCTAGCCGGCAGGAACAATGTCCCAAAAGCAGTCTCCGTGGGTTGGGGGGCAGCTCGCTCTACTCCCTCTGTCCCAAACCCAGGCTCCTGTTCCTTGAAATTTTTAAATTGCAGTACAGTCTCTCCGTAGCTGGGGGAGGGAGCCCGATTCAGGCTGCAGTTCCCTCAACCCCCGATGGCTTCTCATATGGCATTCTAAAAGATCCTAAGTTAATAGAAAGTTGGGGTATGGAAAACAAACACCTTATAAGAAGACATGACCGTCAATTATGGATTAATCCTATTAAAATTGAAAAAGGAAGTATTTCTACACACAAAGATTGGTTCGACTATGGAATAAATGACCAGATGTTTTTGTGGTTAACTGTACAGACAAAGAGAAATTTAAAACACATTTCACTGAGAAAATGGGGGAGCAGACTATATGGGTTACACTGCCTGCTCTGCTCCTAATTATATGATCCTTAATAGACCAGTTGGCAGTGAAAGAAGAGCCATTTTAAGAGCTTCTCCCACAGGCAAAAATTTTGGATTAACCTCTTTTAGAAGGGTGTCACACCTGTTAATAAGGAGTTACACATTTTTCAAACATTTTTAAACAACTGACCACTGCGCAAGCAACTGACAACAAGCATTGGCCAATGGCAACCATGTTCGCGTGCTAGTATTCGCTGTGTTGTTGGGCGTAAATAGTGCAGCAGCTGCATGTGTGCTATGACAGTATGACTTGCTACGTACGGATGTGTGTGCTATGACAGTATGACTTACTGCATATGGATATGTGTGCTGTGACAATATCACCTGGTGTGTACAGCTATTAAGTGTCTTTTATTTTAATTTCTCCGATGAAATGATGTTGAAATGTGCATATAGTGTTACTGATGTTTATTATTGTGTTTTTAAACCAAATTGCTAAAGCAGGAAAAGTGTCATCTGTTTTTTCAGTGTGGTTCAGTTGGTAGCACATCTACCTCTGGTTCAGAAGCTTCTACAGTAGGTTCTGGTCTCACACAGGGATTGGGCTCATACCATAAATGCTGGCACCCGAGTGCAGTATAATGGGGTGCTGTACTGTCGGAGTGTGACGTCCTTCTGATGAGACATTAAACCAAGGCCCCTTCTACCCATCTGGTAATGTTCTGGTGGGTGTCCAGGTGGTAGTAAATAAACCTGGGGCATGTTATACAAGTGTACAGGATTTTCTGTGGTTCGTGCAAGTATCCAAGGCTGTGTGTGAGTGCTGATGTGCGATATGGCTGCCACTAAACATTCAGTCACTTCACTACCCAGTAAAGCACTTTTGGATACAGTGTGTATGAAAAGTGCTATATATTTGCTGATTCTTCTTCATTTTTGTGGGGGGAGGTGGGGAAGCTGTATTTTCTGTTCACAGGCTCTATCAGCTTTTAGTATTTATTTTTCTGGTCCTATGGGACCAGTGTGTCTGTCAAAAACTACATGCTGGCTGACTGCATCTAGGCTGCTCATTTTGCCTTATTAATTAGTTTATTGTTGTTTTTCAATCAGAATGTTATTTTACTTGGCCGAGCTTCTCACTTTACAGCTTGTCTGAAGTTCCACCCACCTGATGCCTCTGCGAGTTCCTGAGGACGAGAGAATGCGCATCTGAACAAGGTAGCCCCGAACTGATATAAACACTTACATACACGTGCTATACATATTTTAAGCACTCTTGAGATAAACATATGGCCTGAAAGTAGGCTTTGTCCTGCACGTGGCAATGTGTTTTATATTGAAAAACAGTATTGGGAACATGATGCTGATGCACATGCCCTTAGTCACAGTTCCAGTTTTTAAAGCAACTAACCTACTTTCAGGCCATCCGTTTATCTTAGAGTGCTTAAAATATGCATAACTTGTGCAGTCATGAATTCACACCAGTATAAGTCCACCTTGCTCAGACGCACATTCTCTTATCATCATGTGAAGTTTGAACAAAAGAATAATATACAAAATGAGTGACAATACAGTGTCAACTTCTAAGCTGTAAAATCTTTGGACTTCATACTTTAAACTCATTGCTAGTTAGTGTAGACATCAGGGGCTAGATATCCAAAAAGGCGTAAAAGCAGAATGCGATGGTTTGTGCTCCACTTGGACCCGACCTAGAGGCTGCTATATTCAGTCTGATAGCACACCGGTGCTATTGGACTAAATATCAGGCTCTGTTGGCACAGCACTAAGTCAATTTACGCCACACCGACATGGACCTGGGCTGTGTCCAGCCCATAGGGAACTGTGTTCCCAGACCAGATAGTGCTGGGAGCCACAGCATGATATGCAGCCACAAAATGCAAATGAGTCTGTTGGACATGCAAGGCACTAAGGAGTCATTAATATGCCCATTATGGGCTCATTTGCATTGGATGCTGCATTGTGATTGCGCCCGAACTGATGTCTTCCCTGGTGGCTAGCGGCACCCACTGAACACCCTTCCTTCCGATGTGTAACCCATGCCCTGATATCTAGAGGCACCCCCCCACCCTCCAATCACCTGTTCTGGCACATCGCCAGTATGCCCTGGTGTCCACTGGAACCCCTCACCCCCAACACCCATCCTGGTGATCACACTATAGTCACTGGTGTCCAGTTCCCACACCCACGTCCCGATGATGGCAAAATGTCCCTCGTATCTAGTGACACTCCCGTCCTAGAGTCTGAGCACCCATACTGTTGCCTGCATTATAGTTCCTGGTGTGTAGCTGCACCCCCAACCCTCCGATTCCCTGTCCTGTACACAGTCTTATGTTCCTGATGGTTCCCACCCTTCGAGCACCCATCCCGGTGCCTGCAGTATAGTCCCTGGTGTCTAGTGGTAACCTGCCACCTGCAGAACAGCCATCCCGTTGCTACCACTGATTCCCTGGTCTAACAGATACCCCTCACGCTCTGGTCTCCAAGCCCGTATAGTTCCTTGCCCCAAGCATCCAGTGACATCCCCCCATCTCCTAGCCCATGTACCCAAGCCTATCCCTGGTGTCCAGTGGAACCCCCCCCAGACTGCTGGTAACCACACGAACCACTGAACAGTGGTGGTTCCTTGACCCCCCTATCTGTTCTGCCCACACCCAGCATAACACCCACCCCAACAACCCTCTTACTGGGCAGGACATGATCGTGCAGCGCATCCCTCTGTGGCGACCTACACAGCCTTCCTGTCACATCCTCGACCAAGTGCCATATAATAATAATAACTTTATTTTTAAAGCGCCTTTCAAAAATATCAAGGTGCTTTACATCAAAACACAATATACAATATCAAATTCAACGTATAAAAATACATTAAAACATCACTTAGTTAAACCAAGCCATGCGATCATCCATACAATAGCAGATATTTATAAATAGTTTCCATTAATCATCCAGATAAGCCAAATCCCATAAGTAGGTTTTTAAATCTTTCTTAAATACCTCCACGGAGGTGCACTCCCTTAACCAGCGTGGTAGAGAATTCCAAAGAGTGGGTGCAGCATAAGAAAAAGCTCTACTACCAGAAGATTTTAAATTCAGTCTTGGAATCTCTAACAACCGCTCGTCGGCCGAGCGGAGCGATTGGCCGGGGCAGTGAGGCACCAGAAGTTCTTTCAGATAGGTCGGACCCTGATCATGAGGGGCTTTGAAAGTCAATAAAATGGCTTTAAAGGTGATCCGCCACCATATAGGAAGCCAGTGCAGTTCGCGCAGCACCGGGGTAATATAACTGGATCTCCTTGTCCCAGTCAACACCCAGGCTGCAGCGTTCTGCACCAGCTGAAGGTGACGGATTTCAACCCCAGAAAGCCCAAAGTAAAGGGCGTTGCAGTAGTCCAAGCGAGAGGACACAAAAGCGTGGACCAGCATTGGTAGGGAGTCAGACGGAACAAGGTGACACACCCTGGCAATATTCCTAAGATGGTAAAAGGAAGTCCTGACAACAGCCGACACTTGAGATTGAAGGATCAGCCTATCGTCCAGGACAATCCCAAGGTTGCGCACCTGTTCAGAGGTCAGAAGTGACACACCGCCAAGAAAAATTCCAGAGGGCATGCCACCATGTGACCTCACCATCTGACCACCCGGGTCAACCACTAACACCTCTGTCTTCTCTGAGTTCAACTTTAACCAACTAGACTCCATCCACCCTTGGATTTCTTCCAGATATATGTTAAACACCGAGAGTGCTCCATCCTGGTCAGGTGCAAAAGACAAGTATAGCTGGGTATCATCTGCATAGCAGTGAAACCTCAGCCCATACCATCTTATAATGTCTCCGAGGGGCAGCATATATACTGCGAATAACATGGGTGACAGCACTGAACCCTGAGGCACCCCACACAACAAAGAAGTTGAGCTGGAGGAATGAACCCCCAAACACAACTCTTTGTGATCTCCCAGTGAGGAATGAAGTGAACCATTTTAAAACAGTTCCCGGCATTCCACAGATTGACCTCAGGCGTGCTAACAACACCAAGTGATCCACAGTGTTAAAAGCTGATGAGAGATCAAGAAGAACTAGAATGGAACGTCTCTTCTGATCTCTCGCCTTCAGAAGGTAATTAAGCACCCAAACCAGCGCAGTCTCAGTGCTGTGTCATACAAAAACCGGATTGGAAGGATTCGTAGACATTATGGATGGTTAAATGGTCTTCCAGTTGGGCTGCCACTACCTTCTCAATAACCTTCCCAATAAAGGGAAGATTAGAGATAGGTCTGTAGTTTGAAAAACAGTCTGGGTCCAGAGTAGCTTTTTTCAAGAGGGGTGTCACCACCACCTCTTTCAGGGAGTTAGGAAACTCCCCAGACTGTAAGGAGCACCAGACTATTTGCACCATAACTGGACCGATGGTCTCAAAACAACCCAAAATTAGGGGAGTTGGTCCAGGGTCCAAACTACAGCTCGTAGGCCACACACTATGGATGATCCTCATAATATCCACGACTTCCAGTCGGCAAAAGGAACTCCAAGAGAATTGAGGTATTGTGAACTCGCACTGTTCCACAACATCACCCTTAGAGATTGCCGGACGCAAGCCCGCCCTGATGTCAGCCACCTTAGTTCCAAAGAACTGAGCGAGCTCTTCGCACTCTACTTGCGAAAAGGCTTCTTGGACTTGCAGACAGGCTGGGTTGCACAGTCTGTCTGCAGTCCGAAACAACTGAGCCGGTCGATTCTGTGCAACTGCAATGTCCCTGGACAGGAATTCTGCCTTCTTATGGGTGATTGCAGATTGATAGATAGAATAATGTTCCATCAATCTGAGGTGGTCCATCAAGGTACTCTAACCTTAGCCCCGTCTCCGCAACTCCCTCAATGTCCCATCGAACCAAAGGGACCTGGGGTGAAGGGATAGGGAGTGCTCACGAACAGAAGCAGTAAGATCCAGGGCCCCCGTAATGGCCATATTATAGGCCGCCACCAGTGCCTCTGGGTTACTGCTAGTCAACACGAGGGATGAGAGGTCAAGGACCGCTACAAGGCCCTGGGAAGTAATATTCTGCAATGGGCGGTAGCTGACCATCTCCACAGGGGAAGGCCTTCTCAGGGGGGTGTAGAAGTTGAACCTTATGGTGTGGTAGTCAGATCAGGCGACTAGTTCCACCCCCACGTCGGATGAGTCAATCCCTAAGAGGAAGACTAAATCCAAAGAGTGCCCAGATTTATATGTAGCAGTGGAAACTACCTGTGTAAGGCCCAAAGAAGACATAAGTTGGAGGAAGTGATTACCAAATTGTGAGAGTCCATCGTCGAGCCAGGCGCTAAAGTCACCCAGAACCATTAAACTGGGAGACTCAAACGACATATCGACGATGAAGTCTGCTACTTCCTGTAAGAAGCATTTCCCATCTGTGGGTGGACGGTAGATGAGAACGATTCGAACGCCTACAACTGTACACTAAAAGGATTCAGCCTCACCTACTGCCACATTTGTGAGGCCCAATTTAGTCTTAAAACAGACTGCAACCCCCCCCCACGGTCCAATCTCGGGCGGTGTATCACCAAGTACCCAGCCGGAATCATGGCCTCCAATATGGGGCCCAAAATTTCATCTAGCCAGGTCTCGGTGATGCAAGTCAGGTGAGTTGAACCAATAAGATCAGCTAAAATAGCAGTCTTATTCTTAAAAGACCTGGCATTGCATAACACCGCCCGAGTTGGACAAATCTCGGAAGCTGTCCGGCCTATCTGCCCACTAAATTCAGTAGTGCCCTTGGGTATGGGCACCAGATACGGGAACACTGGATTCCATTTTGCCCCAGGGTGCCTTCTGGACTTAATAACCCCAATACGGTGGCCCCGCTCTTTCATCCTCTCTTGTTCACCCACCCCCGCCTTCCTCACTCTCCTGCGAACAATCCCCAGCACTCTATAACGCTGGTATGTCACGAACTGTAGGGGAGGAGTATAAAAAGGGCTGAGGGTGCGAAGAGAGGAGGATGAATAGCGCACCACTGTGGAGCCTGCCGGCCAACACACGATTTAGCTCAAACTAGACAATATAAAACAAATATCTAAGTAAACTAATCTAAAAACTCTAAATGCCTGTAATTAAAATCCTAAAATCCTCCAAAACAATAATAACTTGAACAATAAACCCAACCCAACAAAACCTGCAAAACCACCCTCCTCCCCAACTGGATAGAATTCAAACCCAGAACAACAGAATAAATAAAATAAATAAAAATCCTCTCTCACAGGATAAAATACATATACAAATATAAATTCACCCCCCCCCACTCTCTCACAGCCGAGGGAAAGGGAGAAATTTGGCCACTCTCACTACCCAAAATACACACAATAATCAAACAGGAAAATAGAAATAAACAAAAACAACACAATGAAACAAAAGAAAAATAAATATAGGTGTCCTGGTCCTCTCGCCAACCGGGAGACCAAAAAATAGAAAGTCTGGGAAAGAAGTCAACCAGTGGTAGGAGAGGTTGTAGCAAATCCAACAGTAGCTTTAAATAAACCAATTAAATCCAAGAGTCGTGGAGGATCGAGAAACCAGTAGACTATCGAACAAAGTGCTAGTGCATTTCAGAATCCAGCTGACAGCAAGACGGGCTCTCATCCCCTCTTATCCTGATCACTGAAAAGGTTTCTTTAAAAAACGGCTCTTCTCCAAAAAGCTGTATCCTCAAAACCCAGGCCCAAACACCTAGGCTAAGATCAGGTCAGAGGGCTGTAATCTGAAAGGACCCAAAAGGAGAATGCAAACCCCCAACCCCCAACAGGAATGAGACCCACAGAAAAAGCAGGCCACCCCAGGAGGGGAACCTGAGATCTCAACCGCCCACCAGCCGCTGAGATCCCCAAACCAACAACCACACAGGAGAGCGGCCCTCCGGCCAAAGTCCCCGCGATTCCTCCTAAGATGGCCAAAAATTCCCAAGGAGTCACCCACACCAGGGGAGAGGGAGAATTCTCCTAAACAATCAGGAAGATTTCCCTGTGACCATAGTATCCCACAAAAAGTGTCCAGAATCCAAAAAACAAGGAACAGATTTTGTTTAATGTCCCCCAGGCCCTGGGTGCTCTCACCATCCAGACCGATATTTAGGGCAATTAACAGTCAGCAGGAACTACAAACACTCCCATCTTGAATTAGGATGAGAAAAATGAAAGAGATCTCTACTCACGATCCCAGTTTTTAGTTCTGGTAGATCACCAGTCAGTTCTTAGGGCTCCGATCAGCAGACCTCCTCCTCAACCTTCCAAGAAAGTCAATCCACAATGTCCGAAAAAAGCACCCAGATAATACACCAAGCGATAATCCAGAAGCCAGTCCGAAAGAGCAAAAGTCCATGAACACACACTCCTCGGGGAACTCCCCAACTCCAGCCTCCAACAGTTTCCCCAAAATACAACAAGCTGGCTGGCACAAGACCGCGGGGGTCCACACTCAGATCCCGCAGAAGCCAGGTGTTTTCTCCTCCAGACGTGCTACGATAAAAAAACAGAGCCGCCAGAACCGAGAAGCACTACACCCCAGCGGCTACAAAACAGCAGCTCAGCGCTCACTCCACACGCTCCCGGCAATAGCCGAAAAACAAAACAGCTAAACAAAAAGAAATCACAAAACAAATACGCTGTTTAAAAAAAAAAAAAAAAAAACACAAAACAAATAAAACGGAACAGAGCTCAGAAAACACACTTATTCAGAGCTCAGGCTCAGGCAGCTCACACATACTGCTGCCTTCTTGCCCCAAATCACATGACAGCATATGTTTACAGAATATGTAAACTGTATACGCACTCACTGCAGCTGATACAATGAATGGCCGAAGAGATGAGAGGAGGGCTTCTGTTGGTCGCTGTAGAGGGATGTGCCACACGATCTCTTCCTATTTGGTAAGGGAAGGGTTGAGGTGGGTGCAGGCAGAGCTGGGGGAGGAGTTATGGAACCGCCACTGTTCAGCGGTCCGTGTGGTGACTTGCGATCCAGGGGGTACCACTGGACTCCAGGGATAGTCTTGTGTACGTGGGCCAGGAGATTTGGGGGTGCCACTGAACACCTGGGGAGCAGGGAACTATACAGGCTGAGAGGCCAGAGTGGGGGGGTCTACTAGCCACCATGGAATCAGCAGCACCAAGATGGTTGATCGGCAGGTGGGGGGTACTACTAGACACCAGGGCATACATAAGCATTTAGTGGACTGGTGTTCAGGGGTAGGTGGTTGCTGCTAGACACCAGTGACTACAGTGTAGGCACTGGGATGGGTGCTCAAAGGGAGTAGGTGCCACTAGAGAGCAGCGACAACTTGCCGTCATCAGGACAGGTGTGCGGGGAGCAATGTACATCAGGGACTATAGTGAGATCACCGGGATGGGTGTTGGGGGTGGAAGATGCCGCTAGACACCAGAGAGGACATGCACAGTACTGGGGCAGGAGATCAGAGGGTGGGGGTGCCACTAAACACCAGGGCAACATTGACACATATCAGGACTGTGGATCAGAGGATGGGGGTGGGGTGCCAGTAGACACCAGCTCATCCTCTGGTTCACCAGGACGGAATTTTGGGTGAGGGGGCGGGCGGCTGTAGTACAGCTGTCCCACCACCAAGGTTTTGCGTCCGGTTAAGACTAGGTTAAAAAGGTGGTGAATTATGCTAGAACATACTAAAAGAAACAGCAGACTATATATTTTTTCACAGAGGATTGGGAAATAGTGGAATGCACTACCTGAGAACATAGTGCTGAGTAGTAGCATAGATGTGTTTAAACAAAGATTGGATGATTATCTTTTAAGAAAACGGGTAGGTTGGATCCACTGATGTGGGTGGACAGAGTAGATAGGCCTTTTTGCCTTCTTCTGTCCAAATACCCAGTGTAATAGCACCCCTGTCAGTGCCATTTACCACTGACGCAAATCTCTGAGATTGCCGCTGCACTCATATGCAGGGGGACACCCTCATTTGCATGGTGCAGTGTTACGTTAGTGCTCAAGTGCTAATGGGTTTTGCCCTTGCTACAGGGGTCTCTGACTAGAGACCCCTCCCACCTGACTGACAACAACAACACCCGGTTAGCAGGCAAACATCCTTTAACACCTGAGTTGACTTTTGAGTATCTGGCCTCTGGTTTGCAACTAAATAATTGTGAAGTTGCTTTAAAGTTTAATGCTGACTATACTGTACTTGTTGACTGTCCCCCGAGGGAGGGTTAAAGTAGTAGTATAGTCAGAATTTGTAAAAACATATGTTGTGAAGAGTGTTTTATTTGTGTGTGGGTAGTCTAGTGTGTCCTTCCCTTTGTCTGCTATTAGTTTTTTCTAAATTAGCCTGCTAGTTTTACGGCCCCTGGGGATCTCCATCTTAGAATGTTTTTTATTGCTCTTCTTGTTTCTACAATGCCTCCTGTCTCATGTGACAGTGATGTATCCGGGACCATGGATTTAGCAAAAACTGGTTAACATGGAGTAGAGAAAGACAGGCACCTGATTGGTGCAGAGCCATCAGGTGACCGTTGATTAATCCACAATATACACACAGCAAGTGGTGAAGCGTCCACCCTGAGTGATCAGTGAGTGGACCAGATCTCGTTATTCTGGCCCAAATGCAGTCTGACCATCAGCCATTACTATCATCGTTAAGAGAGTGAGAGCTGAAGGCTGTCATGTATTGTGGCATAGTGCAGCATCAGTGTCTGCAGTGTTCAAACTCTTTGCACTGTTGTGTTTCTATCTTTGTCTTTGTGCCGGGTGTGGAGTGCTCATTGGTGCCCCCCATGCAGTCCTGTTCTTCTCCCTGTGCAGTCCCTGTTTCTGGCTGTTCTGTCCTTAGGCAGCAGTTACTGTCCCCGAATGCAAGCATGACTTCCCACCCACCTGCCCAGCAGATCTCGTACTTCTCCCCATATGGGCTAAAGTGTTGCGCTGTGCCGAATCGCCCTGTTGCTTCAGTGTCTGTTTCCCCAATGCTGGCTGTGCTGTGTTAGGCAGCAGTGACTGTCCCTGCACCCAAGCATGGCTTCCCGCCGCTCACCCCCGGCGACCCATGCTGCCCGAGCTCTGGATGAGAAATATCACCTACTTTCGGATTCACAATCAGGATTCCGAAAAGGGCTTTCCATGGACACTGTGCTTACCGACCTAATAGATCTTGTCTCCTGTATTTGGGGGGGGAGGGCGTGGTGTTCGTAGATCTGTCTAAAGTCTTCGACACCGTGGACCACAGGGTTTTACTTCAGAGACTGGAAAAATTGGGCCTTGATTTTGAAACTTTAGGATGGTTTTCTTCTTACTTATCAGGAAGATCACAATTGGTTCAACTTGAAGATGCAACTTCAAAACAGGTTAAAGTGACTTCCAGTGACGTCAGCATCTGTGGCAGACTGATTCTGTTGCGGCTCCCCGGGACTGCTCCCAAATCTAACCCCATCCATGCCTCACGCTGGCTTCTAGAGAAAAGCAATGTAAAATTGACGATATGATGGCAAAGACTCGACAGCGATTGAAAGAATTTACAGCTGAAAATGAGAAATCAGGCCAGGGCAACAAAGATTCTGCTGAGCGGGATGAAGGCCGCAGATCACTGTGGCGCTCGAATGCCTCAAGCTCTGACCCTGCTTCAAATGACATCTCCGAGGAAGAGGCTGCATTCACAATAACCTCAAAGAAGTTGTATAGAGAATTATATTGATTGGGAGATACCCTAACCCGCATTCAAAAAGATCTATTGGAGGTAAAGTTAGAACAGAAGGAACAAAAAAAGCAAATTAACGACTTAGAGCAGAATGCAACAGAGCTATCTAAATCGATGGATCTACATAATGGGGCTATCCTCCAACTTCACAGTCGGGAAATATGGCTGCAGCAAAAGTTAGAGGATCTTGAGAATAGATCCCGGAGGGTAAATATTCAAATTCACGGAGTACCAGAGGGGACTGTGTCTGGTGAGATGACCACTTTTACTGAGAGCTTTCTCCTCGAGGTCTTGGGCCTGGAAAAGGACTTCCCTTTGAATATTATAAGAGCACATAGATCATTAATAGCCAAACCTGTAGATCCAAAAGCCAGACCAAGATCGTTGATTGTTGCATTTTTGGACTACCGCACCAAATCTGAGGTTTTAAAGCGGGCCTGGAAGAAAAAAGAGGTGGTGTTTGGAGATGTAAGGCTATTCTTTGAGCATGGCTATGCTCCTGTGATGATGGATAGAAGACGGAGGCTCTTTCCAGTATTGAAATTGCTTTGGGCTAAAGGAGTTAAAGCGCACTTAGACTACCCTGCAACTTTAAGAATAACTACTGATTCAGGGGTACGCTTCTTTTCTAAGATCTCAGAGGCTACAGAGTTTTTGAAGCAGTGGGACGTTTCGGTTACCTCTTTACTGGACCCAGAGACCATTCGAGAACTGGAGGGGAGGCGTTGGTACACAGTGGTAGGCCCAAGAGGAAAAACCGTGCGGCTGGCTGGAAAGAATATTGTAGATAATCTCCCTCTCAAGCAGCTTGAGGATGCCATAGTTCCAACCCCCACGCAGGCTACCTCCCTTCCCCAGCGATCGAATAGAAGAAATAAACGCAACAAAGGGCCGAAAAGGAGAGATGCACAGTGGAGCTTACCTGCGGGGTGGTCTGAAGAAAAACTGTGAACTTGTGGGACATACATGTAGGGGTTGTGAGTCAGCCATGGACTTTTGTAAATGGCACGCGGTTGCATTGAGGTAGAATCTCATGCCTGCGCAGATGAAGTGGGATGGGGGGGCTCGTTCTCTCTCTCTCTCTTGACTTCTTGATTAAGAAACCCAAAGGAAGGGGCCTGGAACTAAGGTGGGCTATATGGGTGAGAGCCTACAGGTGTACTAAGGTTGGCTCCTGTATTTGCCCCCTTCTCTTTCTTAGTAGTTCCCCTGTTTTTCTCCTGGGATCACTACAAGGAGTCGATGTCCACCAGGACAGCCGGTGAGGAGGTTTCTACACTAAAGTATACAGAAGGTTTAGATAAACATGGGGATCCTCGGGGGGACTGGAAGAGGAAGGTTGATTTAACCAAGTGCTGATGGGATTCTGTATTCCCTTAGCCCAGTTAGGCATGAGCTGGGTGTAGTCGTTGTTATTACACCATCCTACCTATGTGGCATCAAGAAGAGTAGGTTCTATGAACACATTTGGAAGTCAATTATTAAAGTTGTTACAAATTAGGGGGATTGTTGGGTAACATTCCCCTTTGAGTTCTGTTACTGTTAAAAGATTTATAGTTATAGATATACAATGCCCAGACAGATTGGAGATGAGAGGGGAGAAGATGGGGCAGGATGGAGGGGTGGAGTGACTTGGGTGGGGGAGATCAAGCTCCAAATAGTTTATTTTACTAATAACATAGGATGGCTATAACACTTGTTTCATATAATATTAAGGGCCTTAACAGCCCAGTTAAAAGGACTAGGATTCTGCAGGAACTGGGGAAACACCGGACTGACGTGGCCTTCATACAGGAATCCCACCTTAATGAGTTGGAGCACTCTAAGCACCATAGAATGTGGGTGGGAGAGGTCTAAAGTGCCACGTGGCCACAGAACCTGCACAGGAGAGGTACGGCAATACTGCTTAGAAGAAATTCCCCAGTTAGAGTTTTGGGGGTGGAGGCTGACCCTGGGGGCTGCTATGTGAAGCTGAAGACAGCAATATATGGGGTGCACTGTGTATTATTGAACATATATGCCCCAAACGAACTCCGGGAAAATGGAAGGTTCCTCAGGAAAGAATTACTGAAGACCTTAAATGATCCAGAGGTCTTGCACATCTGGGGGGATTTTAATAATGTAGTCTCTACCAAGTGGGATCAAAGAGGCCAGGGTACACAGATAGGAAATGGAGGTGAGGGTCTCAGGTGTCTTATGGATGAGTTGGGACTGAAGGATGTTTGGAGGTACAGACACCCAGGAGAAAGAGATTTTACCTTTTTCTCTCCACGACATCAAAGCTACTCCTGCGTAGACATGTTTTTATTATCCGGTGAACACCTGTCATGTGTACAGGCCTCTAACATTTTACCTATGACATGGTCGGACCACGCCCCCCTACAAATGATTTTGAGATTGGCCCCTACAGTTAGAAATTCGAACTGGAGACTGAACATTGGGCTCTTAAATTCTGAGGATTTTAAAGAGAGCATGTCTGGGCAGGTGGGGATGTTTCTGGAGACTAATGCAGGTGGAGCCTCCTCCCTGTCGGTAGTCTGGGACTCTCTTAAGGCATACCTCAGAGCTCAAATCATATCCTATAGTGCTAGGGAGAAGAAGAAAAGAGAGTTAAGCCAGAAAAAATTAGAGCAGGAATTGCAGGAAGTGGAGTTCAGGCATAAAATCACTCTGGACCCTAGGGATAAAGATTATTGGTTGCAAAAGAAAACGGAGCTTCAAAACCTTTTGGCAAGACAGGGGGAGGGGATACTATGCAGAATTACTCAAAAGTACTGTGTAGAAGGCAACAGGGTGGGCAGGGTGCTAGCAGCAGCAATGGGGAAACAGATAGTAAATAGAACAATAAGAAGTATTAGAAGGCAAGGGCATGGAAATGCGAAGACAGAAGACCCATTAAAGATAGCAGAGGCTTTTGCTGAATACTACAGGGATCTGTATAGTTCGGAGGTTGGTGGTCTTCACCAGATAGCAGTAGATCATTTTCTGGATCTCCTGCCTTTGAAGAACTTGGGGACAGAAGAGAGGGATGGCATAGAGGCGTTAATCACCAGACAGGAGTTACTGCAGGAGATTACAGATTTAAAAAATGGAAAATCCCCAGGTTTAGATGGCCTCCCTTCTGAGTTTTATAAAGCCTTAAAGGAGGAATTGGTGACCCCCCTATTGTCCTGTTTCCATCATATCCAGGAGGGAGGAGAAGTACCTGACTCATGGAGATATGCGCAGATCTCAGTGATCCACAAAGAGGCCAAGGACCCGGAGCAGTGCGGCTCATACCGCCCAATATCGTTGTTAAATGTAGACCTTAAATTGTTCACAGGGATTCTGGCGGATCGCCTGCAGAAGGTTGCCCCAGATTGGTCCACCCGAACCAAACAGGTTTTATAACAGGAAGATTCCTAACAGATAATATTAGGCGTTTATTAAATATTATTTTGGCTCAAGCAGACCAAAACAAATTTCAATTGGCAGTATCGATGGACGCGGAAAAGGCATTCGATAGAGTGAATTGGGAATTCCTCTACAAAACAATAGAAAAAATGCAATTAGGCCCTAAATTCTTACAAGTAATCAAAAGTCTATATAAAGACCCTCAGGTACAAGTCAGAGCAAATGGAATAAACACTGGTAGATTCCCTGTTCATAGAGGCACCAGGCAGGGCTGCCCACTCTCCCCAGTGTTATTTGCTATTTTTCTTGAACCTTTGGTAGTAGCGATCTGCCAGAATAAGAAGATAGAGGGAGTTCTAACAGGGACCACAGAACATAAAATAGCACTATACGTTGATGTCTCCATATTCTTTTTGAGAGACCCAGAAGTTTCCCTGCCACACCTGCTCCGGGTCCTCGACTCATTTGGAGCAGTATCTGGATACCGAATCCAATTATAGCAAATCAGAGGCACTGACCTTAGGTGGAATATGCCCTCCAGACTTCAAGAGAACCTTCCCATTCACATGGGTAAAACAAAACCAGATCAGGTATCTTGGGGTACAGGTGACCACAAAGTTATCCAGGTTATTTGCTATCAATTATAACAGGCTATGGAATGATATGCAGAAGGACATGGCTAGGTGGTCACTGCTCCCATTGACCTTGGCTGGCAGAATAGATTCTGTGAAAATGAATCTACTTACAAGATTTTTGTTCCTTTTTTCCTCCCTGCTTATCCAGATCCCTAAATTTTTTTGGCAGGAAACAAACTCGGTATCATCAGATATATCATTGGGGGTAGGCCCAGGATTGGACAATCAACACTTCAGAAACCTAAATCATTGGGAGGCCTGGGTTTGCCCAACTTGAAGGCCTATTATTTAGCTGCCCAGATGGGGGTGGTGACCGCTTGGGTGAAACAACGTTTAGACTCGGGGTGGTACGAGATAGAGAATGGTGGAGACTGCCCAATTCCCTTATTTGCTCTCCCCAGCCTGAATCTTCCTAGAAAGTTCATAGATCAAATCAAGAACCCGTGGACACGACATACCATGGAGATTATACAACTAACTAGATACAGAATGGGAGGGGGGAAAGGCACGTTAGGCCCGCTGTCACTTATTAGACATACACCAGACTACTTACCCGCCAAGGACACATCCAGGGTACGAGAGATAGGAGAGGAGCAGAATTACCAGATTTGCACAGCTAGTGAAGGATGGGGTTCTTATGTCCTTTCAACAGATCCAGACGAGGTTCAGAATTCCTAGATCTGATTTTTTCAGATATCTACAGATAAGACACTATCTGAAAACGCCGGGCTACTTAGCTTTGGTGAGTAGGCAAAAGAGCGCATGTGAGGATTTTATATATCATACAGTGAAAATAAATCTAAAAGGGAAATGTATTTCAGACCTTTATCCTTGCCTGAGCCCAGAAGAGGCTATCCCACTAGAAAATATCAAAGAGGCCTGGCATAGGGAAGGGGTAGATCCAATACCAGAAGATATCTGGAGAAGACTGGTCTCCCTGGGCTGGACAGTAACCTCCTAGCCGAATTGGCGAGAATTCTACTGGAAGATCCTAGTCAGGTTTTTCTATACCCCAAAAGTCACAAAGCATTTCCAAAGATCCAACTCGGATAAATGTTGGAGGTACTGTGGCTGAGTAGGGTCCCATCTGCATATCTTTTGGGATTGCCCGGGTATCCGAGGGTTTTGGGAGGAGGTGAGAACTGCGACCAATAACATAATGAAAGTGAATATACCCGGAGACATGACTGAATGGGTGCTAGGCTTACCTACAGTCTTGCAACTTCCAACCCCACAGAGAAAGCTAGCCCAAATCTTTATGGTAGCAGCTCTTAAATGTCTCACAAGCCACTAGCTTAAAAAGGGCCCACGCACATTATCGGAGTGGTGTGGTAGAGTGGACTCTATTTGTGAGATGGAAAGTCTTACAGTGAGGCTAGGTCTCCGAGAAGAGAAATTTAGGGAGGTATGGAACCCCTGGCTTCTTTGGAATTCAGGCCCCAGCCTGGTAGTAGAAGATCTTCAGGAAAGAAGGGAGGAAGGAGAAAACAGGGTAGACTAGTTTTTAATAGACTATGAGTAGGGTAGAACTGGATGTCTCCTCCTCCCCCCCCTTACGCCTAATGGGACCCCCCCACTCCGTCTCCACCCTTCTCTATAAACCACCCACCCCCCAAAGAAAATACCCCTCGTAAATAACTTAAAAAAAGGGATCAAAATAATGAGTAAAATTTGTCTGTGTGAATGGTCCCCTATTGTTTGTCTGTCTATCCCCCTCTCTCTAGTCTGGGTAGAACAGTTTCTTGTATTACTGTTATGGGTTTTTTTTCCCTTTTGTTTCCTTATCAATTGTTAAAAGGAGGTTAAGTTAGAAAATAGTTTGTAATGAGCTGAACAACTATTTCATATTGCACTATGTATAAGTCCTGAAGGATCAATTATATTCAAGACTAGATGCCTGATGGCATATGGTATCTGGCTCTAGATAATGGATTAGTGAAAAAAAAAAAAGTATGTATGGAAGATCCAGAAAACTATAGTTGTGCATATGTAACTTAGATATCAAATTATGTCTATGTTTGTCCCTTATTTTTCTTTTATGGACTGTGTTTCAAACTCTTGAATAAAAATGAGTTGGGGAAAAAAAAAACAGCTTAAAGTCATTAGAGGGGTACCACAGGGGTCCATTTTGGGCCCAACCCTTTTTTTGGTTTATGTAAATGATTTGGTAAAAGTTGCTAGTAATACTAAAATTAAATTATATGCTGATGATACAGTTCTGTTAGCATACAGTACGAACATTAATGAGGTCAAAAAGGGGCTCCAGGAAGATTTTATAGGGTTAGAAAATTGGTTAGCCAACTCAAAATTAGTATTATTGGCAAAAAACTAAAACCCTTCTTTTTTCAACCCAGAAGGGTAAAATAAACCAAAAACAGGAACTGAACATAAAAACATCAAAACAGGAAATATTAGAGCAGGTTCCTCAGTATAAATATCTAGGGGTCTGGGTAGATCAGGGCTTGAAATCTGACATACATGAAGAATCAGTAGGTAAAGTAAATAGAAAATTACGGGCTTTTCGAAGAAATAGGTTTCATACAGATGTTAGAATGCAGAAATCAATTGTAAACCAGTTATTAATTCCTACAATTGATTATGGAAGTTGTATATATGGAAAGGCCTCGGACTTTCTTTTAAGAAAGCTTGAGGTCACCTATAATAATCTAGCTAGGTTTATTTTACAATGGGATTATAAAACTCACCACTGTGAATTGTATTTGACATTGAACTGGTTAACACTTGACAACAGGAGAAAATTGATAAGGGCTTTACAAACACATAGATTACAAATGACAGGAGAACCAAAATATCTTGGGGATAAAATAGAGGAGAAAAGTGTTAGTGTTAAACATAACTATAAGCTAAGAGATAATGGGACCCCTTACATGCCTAAGGTAAAAAATCATTTTGCTGAAATGACATTTAAAGCTGAATATGCTTCAGATTGTCAATTGTTGAATGTTATAAACCAGGCTAAAAGCCATCATTGGTTACCAAATTCTTGACAGAGGAATTGAAAGTTAGATGTATGTGTAATGGGTGAAGAAGATACTTCCTAGTTTTTAAACTGGTACTTCATGTAGTGAAATGAGTTATATAAATCTTGTTGGAATATCAGTATATTTAGTAGATGTTTAAAAGTCTTTGGAGATTGAAAGTGATTGTTGTACTGTGACTGTATTTGATGTAATTTTGAAGTCCTATTGTCAGGACCATCTTGAAAAAAGGCTTTTGGCCTAAGATGTGAAGAAGAACTTCTCCTGAATAAAAATAAATCTTTTACTACTACTACTACATTGCCACAGACAAGTAGTGTGTAACCCCTAGATGGCGCTATCCCAGGGACTACTACCCCTGCCTGATTTGCCACTAACAGGTTGAGGGGCCTGGATCCGATGGCGGGTGCCTCCACCCAGAGGTCAGGGTTTGCAATAGTTAAACTAACTTGGTCACAGCCCTCTGGGACACTGCAACCCCCCTTTCTTCCCACTAGTGGCCCACACAATATATCAGAATTACCTTCACAGTATACACTTACCCCAGGACTGGTTCAGGCACTGGGACCTCCTGTAAAATAAGATACAGTGCAACAATCACAGTACAATACTTTAACATAGACAAATACCTCAGGCAGTATAACTTTGCTGAAACAAGCAGCTCTGAATTATTTAGGAGAATATAACAAGGACAGGGAAATCAGGTTAATTAGCTTATCACTTTACTCATCTACCTATGGCTCTGTGCACAGGCCTAACCCACCACCAGTTTGTCCTGGGTACCCAAGCCCTAGTGGCTAGTCAAACCGTGGCAGCTGGTGAGGCCCTTTCACACAGAGAAAAGAAAAATTAGTTAAACAGTCAGCAGTACAGTAATTCCATTTGGATTTAATGTGGCAATTCAACAGGAGCGACCCTGAATTAGTACTCACGACCTCCAAACAAGATAGGGTCCTTCAACGTCAGCAGGGCTACTCTTGAGCTCACGAGACTCCTCACACATTTATATGACAAACTGCAACAGGCAAAAGTCCTTTAATGGCAGCAGGATTCACTTGAGCTACACAAGCCTCTTCACACATTTATATGGTAAACAGTACAGGCAAAAGTCCTTTAATGGCAGCAGGATTCACTTGAGTTACACAAGCCTCCTCACACATTTATATGGTAAACAGAAGTACTATACCAGGCAGGCTGCTTCTCTATCCCAATCGCAATTACTGCACAATACCCGGGAGAACACACAGCAGATTCAGTTCCTGACAGACCAAGCGCAATTCAGCAATTTCTCCAGTCTTCTACAGGGTGAGCCTGGTTTCTACTCTTCAGATATCCTTTGATTCTCTTCACAGGACGGATTCAGTCCTAACAAGCAGTTACACAAGCTGCAGACCGGAACTCAGGGCCTTACACATGTAACCCCTAGATGGCGCTATCCCAGGGGCTACTACCCCTGCCTGATTTGCCACTAACAGGTTGAGAGGCCTGGATCCAATGGCGGGTGCCTCCACCCAGAGGTCAGGGTTTGCAATAGTTAAACTAACTTGGTCACAGCCCTCTGGGACACTGCAACCCCCCTTTCTTCCCACTAGTGGCCCACACAATATATCAGAATTACCTCTCAGTATACACTTACCCCCAGGACTGGTTCCGACACTGGGACCTCCTGTGAAATGAGATACAGTGCAACAATCACAGTACAGTACTTTAACATAGACAAATACCTCAGGCAGTATAACTTTGCTGAAACAAGCAGCTCTGATTTATTTAGGGGATATAACAAGGACAGGGGAAATCAGGTTAATTAGCTTATCACTCTAATAATCTACCTATGGCTCTGTGCACAGGCCTATCCCTATCAGTTACTGTCCCTGGGTACCCAAGCCCTAGTGGCTAGTCAAACCGTGGCAGCTGGTGAGGGCCCTTTCACACAGAGAAAAGGAGAATTAAACAGTCAGCAGTACAGTAATTCCATTTGGATTTAATGTGGCAATTCAACAGGAGCGACCCTGAATTAGTACTCACGACCTCCAAATAAGATAGGGTCCTTCAATGTCAGCAGGGCTCACTTGAGGTACACAAACCTCTTCACACATCCATATAAAAGAAAGCATTATACCAGGCAGGCTGCATCTGTATCCCAATCGCAATTACTGCACAATACCGGAGAACACACAGCAGATTCAGTTCCTGACAGACAGAGTGCAATTTTCAGCAATTCCTCCAGTCTTCTACAGGGTGAGCCTGGTTTCTACTCTTCAGAGATCCTTTGATTCTTTTCACAGGGCAGTTCAGTCCTAACAAGCTGTTACACAAGCTGCAGACCGGAACTCTGGGCCTTACATGCTTTTTGACTAAAACTGCACACTGAAAAAGCACAGGGCCTTCCTTCTTCACTGCCAAAGCTCAACTGAAACTCCAACTGACAAAACGGGCACTTCCTTTGAGTTCCTCCCAGTTCTTGACTGGATTGGCTGTCACTCACAATAGACTGCTGCTGTTGGTCAAAAAGGCACTGAAGTCTAAACTACATCTCCCAGAGTCACTGCCCATACGATCCTCTTGTGGCTGGCTCAGATTATGAGTCCAAGTTCTGATTCGTCAAGGCACCATTTTAGAGCTAGCATACCCCACACTGATTGGTCCAGTTCAGCAGTTCAAAACTAGAATGGGAACTAGCAGACACAGTTCTGACTGCAAAGAAGCAGGTTAGACAAACTGTAATTTCATTATTACTCTAATAAATTTCTGGCAAACAGTTACATCTTTCAGATAGGTTCCTTTGCACTCCTAGTGACTGCAAAATGAAGTGAATTGGCAGCAGCTTGAGTGGTACTCAGAGAAGCACACAGTCCCCCATACAAACTAATTATGTCTGCAAGCAGACAGCTCTTAAAGAGACAGTACCAGAGGCTCTAAAACACTCACTGATAAATGGCTTAAATGCCTAACACCATTCAGGCTTGGAGCATTCAAGCAAGCTCCTGGAAGTCTTTTGGGAACCCCCATTTGCAGGGGGGTTACACCCTTCCTGGCCTGGGAAAGCTTGACGTCCGCGTCAAGCAAGTACCCCCATAAGTTTCAACTGCAACCATATACATTTGCATTAGGCTCGCACATGTAATCATCAGTCAATATATCATTTTACCAAGAACACATTTCTGAAACATTGCAGTGCGTCACTCTTTACACAGTATTACATACACATTGTACCATAACTCAAGTTATTACCTCTTGTACATGAAACCTGAAGAGAGGGGGCCCTTCCCTATCAGTTACCTTGGGGCTGGATGGGGCAAGGGCACCATATGAAGGGCAACACAAGTAACTTGGAGTTAGCACTGATGCTCAGTTTGGGCAATGAGCCGGGGACACATACACTCCTTTATGGACAACATTGAGAGGCAAGTCCACAGGCCTCCCAAGTGAATCATAACTGAGGTGTACCACAGGCTTTACAGCTCGACCAGTCTTTCTAGGGGAACTGTTATAGTCTCTGCACTCTGAGCCTCATTTTCAGCATTGTCCTCACTTGTCAGGGAGTCTCCATGGGGTAGAGAGGCTAGAACTTGGGGCACTTTCAGCTCCAGGAGTTACAGTTTCTGAGTCCACAACATTTGGCTCGCATGGAGAGCTTTGGACACTGGCAGTGGACTGTCAGGGCACTCAAAATACTCCTCTTGTTCGGGTGTATCACCAGTCTGCCCCAATCTATCATTTCCTCCCTGAAAGCTCAAACAGTTCAACCATGCACAATGATTCCATTTCATCTGATCTGATGCTTTGCACTTCACTTTCTGGGAGCATTGGCTCCAGGGATGAAGCTGGGGGCTTAGACAGTCCAGAAGGCCCAGCTTTGTCTCCAGTATTGACTAGGGGATTGCCCCGAAACAATTGACTCAGTTCGTAAGAAGGATAGTATTCAAAGTCACTCTCACTTTCTTCCGATATGGACTGACAGTCATGCTCAACTGGGACTTGTGGAGGGGAACACTTTAACTTTGCTTCTGTAGGTGCAGACTTTCTTGATCTTTTTGGCAGCAGCTCTAGTCACTGGTCCAGAGGGGGCATCTTCTGGGGCTCAGACTCAATTAAGATTTGTCCAATGGGCAGTAAATGATTTCTATGCATTGTTTTTACATCTTTTGAATTATTCTCAGGCCTTACTTTGTACACTGGCAGATCATCTAGTTTGCCCACTACAATGTGAGGGAGATGGTGCCATCTGTCAGCAATCTTGTGCTTGCCATGCAGTCCCAGATTTCTTAGCAATACCCGATCTCCCTCCTGGAGTTCCTGTGCTTTCACCTTTTTATCATACCTTTCTTTGTTGGCCAGATTTCTTTTGGCAGCCATGGTTTGAGCCAGTTGGTACGCATGAGTTAGCTGGGCTTTTAACTTTTGCACATACTGTAAATAGTTGTCAGCTTGAACCCCATCAGGAGAGACCCCAAAACACACATCTACTGGTAGTCGAGCTTCTCTTCCAAACATCAGGCGGTAGGGGGAGAATCCAGTGGCATCACTTTTGGTGCAGTTATAAACATGTACCAGGGTGCTAATTTGTTGGCTCCATCTAGGCTTGTCCTTTGGGTGCAGGGTGCCTAGCATATCTAGCAAAGTGCGGTTGAAACGTTCAGGCTGTGGGTCCCTCTGGGGGTGGTAAGGAGTGGTTCTGGACTTTCGCACTCCCCACAGAGAAGCATCTCTTTGATCAGGCGACTCTCAAAGTCTCTCCTTGATCAGAATGGATTCTTTGTGGAGCCCCATAGTGAACAAAAAGTTTTCTACAAGTACTTTGGCCACAGTGGATGCTTTCTGGTCTTTGGTGGGAAAGCTTGGGCATATCTCGTGAAATGGTCAGTGACCACCAGCACATTACTGATATTTCTTTGATCTGACTCCAAACTCAGAAAATCAATACAGACCAGCTCCATGGGTGCACTGGTGGTGATGTTAACAAGGGGCAGCCCTCTGGGGAAAAGCTTTCCTCTGTAATAGCGACTACAAGTTCGAATGTGTTGCTCCACATCAGCCCCATCTTAGGCCAATAGAATCTGGATCTCACCAAGTCAAGTGTTCTGTCTATACCAAGGTGCCCCATGTGGTTGTGCAAGGACCTCAGTATGGAGTCTCGAAGGCAGTGGGCAGCACTAGTTGTTGTTTGTCTACTTGTCCCCTCTGTCTACTGTTTCTCTGTATAACAGTTTATTGATCAGTTTCAACTTAGGACCTTCTTTGTATAACAGTGCAGTTCTCAAATCAGTGGGCGTAATTTGGACACATCTTTTCCTGCATAGAGGGCTTCTAAAGCTGCTTTGATCATGGGATCGCGGGATTGAGCCCTTGAATACTGTCATTGTCCAGCTGAGGCAGTGCACCAATGTCTATTGCAGAAAAGTGGCAATAAGCAGCAGGTATGCAATTCTCAGAGGGTCCCAAGCAATCCACCATGCAGTCCACTGCATCCGTGGACATTGTTCCTCCCTGTCAAACTTCCGGCAGAGTGCCCGAATGTCAGGTTCTGCCAATCGGACCCAATCATTCTGGGGAACAGGCCTCCGGAGAGGCATCAGCATCTATGTGGTTCAGGCCTGCTCGGTATTGAGAGCATAGTCATATGTAGATAATGCAGAAAGCCACCTATGGCCAGTGGCATCCAACTTAGCTGAGGTCTGCACATAGGTCAAAGGATTATTGTCAGTTTTTACTAGTATTTTAGCCCCATACAAGTACTCATGGAATTGGTCAACAATAGCCCACTTCAAAGTTAGGAACTCTAACTTATGTACAGGATAGTTCTTTTCGGATGGGGTCAGGCTTCTACTGGCAAAGGCCACTGGTCTCAGGCCATTCTCGTGCTCTTGGTACAACACAGCCCCCAACCCTTGCAAGCTAGCATCAGTGTGCAGGACGTAAGGTTTTCTTGGATCGGCATAGGCCAGCACTGGAGCATGGGTAAGTTGATATATGATCTCATGAAAAGCAGTCTCACAATCAGGAGTCCAGCGGCCCCAAATACTTCACTCGGATGAAAATACACTCTTTCAGTCTTGAGGACGCTGACTTTGGTATTTTTGTGGGTTGGGGATACCCTTGAGTAAGGTTAAGTAAAGGCGGATCACTCTTGAATAGTCCTTGATGAAGCGCCGATAATAACCACAGAATCCAGGAATCTTTGCAGTTCTTTTAGATTTTTGGGCTGTGGCCAGGTGGTCAAGGCCTCAACTTTACTTGGGTCAGTCTCTATTCCTCGGTGGATACTATGTGTCCCACATACTTACTGATGTTTGAAAGAATTGACACTTATCAATGGACAGTTTAAGGCCAAAGTCCTCCAGTCGGTCCAATACCTTAAATAATCTGCTCTCATGTTCCTCCAGTGAGCTGCCAAACACAATAACATCATCTAGGTATACCAGGCACTCTAGTAAGTTCATGTCCCCCACTGCACGCTCCATCAATCGTTGAAAAGTGGCTGGGGCACCTGAAATCCCTTGAGGCATCCTCATGAATTCATAGAAGCCAAGCGGACAGATAAAGGCCGTCTTCTCACGGTCCTCTGGGGCCATCGGGATCTGGTAGTACCCACTGCGGAGATCCAGCACAGAGAACCACTTGCTCCCGTTTAGGCAGTCCAAAGCATCCTGAATGCGGGGCATTGTGTACTGATCAGGGATAGTCCGCCGGTTTAAGGTGCGATAATCCACACATCCTTACTGTTCCATTCTTTTCCTCACTACCACAATGGGGAAGCATAAGGGCTTCTGGATTCTTGTATTACACCAGCAGCTAACATCTCTTGCAGATGCCGTCTCACATCATCTATGTCAGCAGGTGCCAGGCGTCGAGACCTCTCAGGAAATGGTCTTTCGTCATGCAGCGGATATTGTGCTCAGCTCTTGCACGCATCCCACATCCCATTCCTTTAAAGAAAACACCTGGTCTCTCTGGGCAAGCTTCTCACTGATCCTCACTTTCCATTCAGCTGGCAGGGGAGTCGCCGAAATCAAACAAGTCAGGCGTTACTCTGTCATTCTTCCTTGAACTCTTGCTGCTGGGTAGCACTGCAGTGTCTGCACAATGCACATTAGCCAGGATGCAACCTCTGTTTACTCGAATGTCTCTTTCAGACACATTATGAACTTGGACCATTACCCTTCTGGCATAAGCATGGGCTCTAGCGGGCAAAATACTAGGCTTGACCAGCAGTCCCTCTGGCAATTTTCCATCGCCTGGTGCATCCAACATTAATATTTTATTCTTAACATCCTTTCTGACTAGGACCTCTCCTGTAAGGTACACTGGGTATTTAGGCGCCAGGATCAGAGACTCAGGATCCTTCTTCCATACAATTCCGACCGGTTCCTCTGGTTCTGTTTTTCAGCATCTCTCTGTGCCTCATAGGCCTTCTTAATTAAAGCCGGAACTCTTAAAGCTCTACTAGTCTTTGACCCTGTTTTTCATAACACAACTGTGCCAGCCTTCCGAACATATGAGCATTTGTTCCAATCAACAAAGGACACCATCATACAGTCCAGTGGGGGACACACTAAGGCTAGGGTCTCTACTTGTTCGGCTACTCCAGCCACGAGGTGGGGAAAGAACAGCCAAATCGGATATACCGAATAGGGGTAGGCCTCTCACTTAACCCCCATACATGCAGTCCTTCTAATGGTTGTAAGTGCGTCTGACAAATGCTTCTGATACCAATCCTGGAACATAATTGTCACTTGGGAGCCACTGTCTAATACAGCTCTTGTAGACACTCCATTCACCTTTACAGTGGTCTCCATGGAGGACCCACTATTCTGGACCAGTCTGGAGAGGCGGTAGTGGGGGCCTGGGCAACTGACCTTGCCACAAAGGGCGTGAATTAGTATTTTGGTGCCCTCACTGGGATCATGTCGTGCACCTCTTAACCACTGATTTCTTCTCCAAGCTCTCCTTGTAGCCTATATGCAACTTTGTCAGTGTCTTTTGGGACTGGCATTCCCTTTCATGTGCCCATCTTTCCCACAATTATAGCAAAACATACTTTCTGGAGTTTGAGCTGGCCGAGGCGCCACACTGGGAGCCAGGGCGGGGTATACTAACTGGAAACCTGGGTGCCATCTCTGTCTGCGGCGTGATAAGCATTTGAGACATCTCGTCAGTTTCTCCACTTCCATGGTCAAGGAATTGAGTTTGGAGCTGTTATCAGCAGGAGATACGTGGGTGGGTACCCCACCCCATAGCAGATACTGATGGGATATAGGTCAGGGCCCGTACTTGCAGGCGTGGCCTTCATAAAGGGACTGTTTTGAATTCCCGGATCTGTCTCAACAGTTCGCCCCATTGTGGCATATCTTTTTCCTTGTCAGAGCACTCATTGACTGTCAACCTCTGCCCCTGAACTTCCTTGATGGGTCACCCCTCAGTCACTGGTCGTAGCCACAGCTGTTGGTGCAGGTACCTCCCGAGAGTCGCTTTTCTCAACTCCTCGAATTTCTCTCATTAACTCATCATAGGAGGGTGGGGATTCCAGTCGATTTGCCAGGCGTAACTGAAGCAACAGCAGTTCTGAGAAGGGGCAGACTTAAGGATTCTGTCCAGTCTGGTTCGGTCCAGTTCAATCGCTGGCAAACTACCCTTTCTGAGGCATTCTTGCAACAATTTTTCCAGCCGAGAACATACACAGACAACAACTCCCTTGGTACTGTTGTGCATTTCTTACTCTCCACCATAGGTCCTCATCAGAATCTGGGCTCCCATACACATTCTCCAAGGCCTCAAGATAGGCCTGTGCAGTCGCTTCAGGGTTACTGGCCCGTTTAGCACGGATGGTAGCCAGGGCAGGACCTCGGGAGGCTCTCACTAACCCTCTTTACGCTTTTCGCCTTCCGAGCATTGCCATTCTAGCACTTGGGGGCAACATAGTCTATCAGGTCTCCCAGTCATCCTCCCTTGGGGGTGGGGAGGTGCCAGAGAAGATCCTCAACCTTGGTAGAGTCGTGACTAATGGCAGGTGCAGAAATAGGAGTCTGCATTGGTTCCAGCCACCATTACGGGCACTGGAGCAGGAGAGGGTGTTGGGGAGGAACACCCCAGGTGGCAAGAATAGTTTCTTCAAGTCCTCCACAGTTTTCCCTCTCCCAGCAACCATTCAGCAAATTTCTCCTCAAAAGTTTCAGATAGTGATGGGGCTGATTCCCCAGGTCTTTACTGTCCTTAGTTATCACTCTCCAAGCAGTGAGGGCCCCTCTGGGGTAATGGTCTGTGGCACTTTGGAGCTATCTATGGGATCCTTAAACTCTACTAGGGCCAGGAAAGTGTGGGTGAGCAGATTAGCATGCCGACCCACCACCACAGGGTTTGTAAACCTTCCACCTTGGAAAGTACTCCCTGCACAGTGTCCGTATTGATACCCAGGGGATGTCAGGATAAGCATAGCATTTGGGGTCGATCTCCTCCCCAGTACACCACTCCACCAGCGGTGCACAGCCACTTCTGTCGGGTACCCATTTTTTCTTAACAGTGGTTCGTAAATATGGCCACTAGAGGACACACAATCCCAGCGGTGAGCCTCAAGATGTAACCCTAGATGGCGCTATCCCAGGGGCTACTACCCCTGCCTGATTTGCCACTAACAGGTTGAGAGGCTTGGATCCAATGGCGGTGCCTCCACCCAGAGGTCAGGGTTTGCAATAGTTAAACTAACTTGGTCACAGCCCTCTGGGACACTGCAACCCCTTTCTTCCACTAGTGGCCCACACAATATATCAGAATTACCTTCACAGTATACACTTACCCCCAGGTCTGGTTCCGACACTGGGACCTCCTGTGAAATGAGATACAGTGCAACAATCACAGTACAGTACTTTAACATAGACAAATACCTCAGGCAGTATAACTTTGCTGAAACAAGCAGCTCTGATTTATTTAGGGGATATAACAAGGACAGGAAATCAGGTTAATTAGCTTATCACTCTAATAATCTACCTATGGCTCTGTGCACAGGCCTATCCCTATCAGTTACTGTCCCTGGGTACCCAAGCCCTAGTGGCTAGTCCAAACCGTGGCAGCTGGTAGGGCCCTTTCACACAGAGAAAGGAGAATTAAACAGTCAGCAGTACAGTAATTCCATTTGGATTTAATGTGGCAATTCAACAGGGAAGCGACCTGAATTAGTACTCACGACCTCCAAATAAGATAGGGTCCTTCAATGTCAGCAGGGCTCACTTGAGGTACACAAACCTCTTCACACATCCATATAAAGAAAGCATTATACCAGGCAGGCTGCATCTGTATCCCAATCGCAATTACTGCACAATACCGGGAGAACACACAGCAGATTCAGTTCCTGACAGACCGAATGTAATTTTCAGCAATTCCTCCAGTCTTCTACAGGGTGAGCCTGGTTTCTACTCTTCAGAGATCCTTTGATTCTTTTCACAGGACGGATTCAGTCCTAACAAGCTGTTACACAAGCTGCAGACCGGAACTCTGGGCCTTGCACACGTTTTTTGACTAAAACTGCACACTGAAAAAGCACAGGGCTCCTTCCTTCTTCACTGCCAAAGCTCAACTGAAACTCCAACTGACAAAACCGGGCACTTCCTTTGAGTTCCTCCCAGTTCTTGACTGGATTGGCTGTCACTCACAATAGACTGCTGCTGTTGGTCCAAAAAGGCACTGAAGTCTAAACTACATCTCCCAGAGTCACTGCCCATACGATCCTCTTGTGGCTGGCTCAGATTATGAGTCCAAGTTCTGATTCGTCCAAGGCACCATTTTAGAGCTAGCTTACCCCACTGATTGGTCCAGTTCAGCAGTTCAAAACTAGAATGGGGAACTAGCAGACACAGTTCTGACTGCAAAGCAGGTTAGACAAACTGTAATTTCATTATTACTCTAATAAATTTCTGGCAAACAGTTACATCTTTCAGATAGGTTCCCTTTGCACTCTAGTGACTGCAAAATGAAGTGAATTGGCAGCAGCTTGAGTGGTACTCAGAGAAGCACACAGTCCCCCATACAAACTAATTATGTCTGCAAGCAGACAGCTCTTAAAGAGACAGTACCAGAGGCTCTAAACACTCACTGATAAATGGCTTAAATGCCAAACACCATTCAGGCTTGGAGCATTCAAGCAAGCTCCTGGAAGTCTTTTAGGGAACCCCCATTTGCAGGGGGTTACACGGTTCCGACTAAAACTGCACACCGAAAAGCACAGGGCTCCTTCCTCTTCACTGCCAGAGCTCAACTGAAACTCCAGCAGACAAAACCGGCACTTCCTTTGAGTTCCTCCCAGTTCTGAGCTGATTGGCTGTCACTCACAATAGACTGCCCCTGTTGGTCCAAAAAGGCGCCAAGTCAAACTACATCTCCCAGAGTCACTGCCCACTACAATCCTCTTGTGGCTGGCTCAAATTGAGTCCAAGTTCTGATTAGGTCAAGGCACCATTTAGAGCTACCTTAACCCACACTGATTGGTCCAGTTCAGCAGTTCAAAACTAGAATGGGAACTAGGCAAACACAGTTCTGACTGCAAAGAAAGCAGGTTAGACAAACTGTAATTTCATTATTACTCTAAATGATTTCTGGCAAACAGTTACATCTTTCAGATAGGTTCCCTTTGCACTCCTAGTGACTGCAAAATGGAGTAAATTGGCAGCAGCTCGAGTGGTACTCAAGCAAAGAAACACACAGTCCCCCACAAACTAATTATGTCTGCAAGCAGACAGCTCGTAAAGAGACAGTACCAGAGGCTCTAAAAACACTCACAGATAAATGGCTTAAACGCCAAACACCATTCAGGCTTGGAGCATTCAAGCAAGCTCCTGGAAGTCTTTTGGGAACCCCCATTTGCAGGGGGGTTACAAGTGTATGTGGTAAAGTGCTACAGGTCAGAGTATTTTTTCCCTCCATCCCATGGCTTGTGTGGAATGAAGTCCTGGCTGTGGCAACACCATACATTCCTGTAGCAGTTACAGAGTGAGCTGCAGTTAGAAAGGATGACAGCGGTTTGCAGAGAGCACAATAGTAACAGCGGGTCTAAGACACTGAGGTGACGAGACTGCCGCTGTGTGCCCACAGCTAGAGAGAGTGGTCTCATCTTGTGCTCTGGAGCTGGCCAGGAGTGTAACTTTACTTGTGTGGCATGGAGAGAGATATGCGCAGCAGGGAACAACAGCATTAAATCACAGTTACTGCACTCTCCTGTCTGTGTCTGGCAGTGTAGTTAGTGAAGAGTCGGGAGGCAAACGGTTCTGTTTGTGTGGCCACAAACCGGAGTTGTAGCAACGCAGTGACAAACTTGTAGCACCCTTTCATGGTACGACACAGTTGAGAGGGACCAGAGCAATACAGAGAGAGAGAGAGACACACACACAAACAACACCACAGTATACAATTCAAACTTTTTCCACTGTCCTCTATCTGTCTCACTCTTTTTCTCTCTCTCTCTTTGTATTGCGTTCCAGTCATGTATATGTGTGGATTCCTGTTGACCCATTTGGAAAACAGTAGGAGATCCCTGGGCCGGGTGGCAGCTGTGCCTTGCTGCACTGCTGTTACCCGCAGGAGCTCCACTTCTGCCATAATTGTTCTCTGCTCCCTGTGCTCCAGCAGTGTGACAGTAACTCAGGAGGAAGACAACAGGACATGTAGGCTAGCATCTGTGGGTGTGGGGACAGAGAAAGCAAGGTTTCTGCCGAGGGTGAGCCTGAGTGTTTGTGCATACCGCAAGATCCTATACATTGTTGGTGTACCTGACCTTGCAAGCAGTGACTTTTCCGTGTCTTCGTTGTGGCAAGTAAGATGGTGACACAGCGGGAGAGACATCCTGCCATCTACTGAGACACCCTGTCCCTGCGAGGAGCAGTTGCACTGGTTGCCTCACACACAGTGAGCAGCCTGTCGAGAGAGAGACAGAAGCAGCACAGAGAGACACTGAGAGGCAGCTGCTACAAATCGGGAGTATACTGTCAGAGTTCAACAGTCACAGTGACACTGATGTTATGAAGACCAAATGCCAGAAATGATGATAATAGTATTAATACTATATTTCTAGCATTCGTATGTTCATAACATCAGTTCCCTATGCACGAGTTGTGGTGCACTGTTTTTTAAGGTGACTGGATACAGTATAGTTTTTTGTATTTTCATAGGAATAACACCATTGTTCTTACTAATTTTTATGTTTGCTTGCGCGCATGCACAAGAAACATTATGCGGCAGATTAGGAGAGAAACGGGTTGTGGAGGAGCAGCACTCTGACAGCCAACAGGGCACTGCATTTGGGGGCTTGGCACTGGTGGACCAATGCAGGCCCAGTGTCTTGATGGCACTGGTTCTGCAGAAGTGCCACCAAGTTGAAACGTTTTTGCTGCTGCAGTCTGGGTCTGCCTCGTCATTACAGCATCAGCCATTTCGCTGCAATGAGGGAGCGACCGTTATTGCAAGCGGTACCTTGCCGTCGACCCAGTACATTGCTGACAGGGGGCCACTCCTGTCTGCACATATAAACCCCTCCTCCATTTGTTGTGTGCGGTGCGTGCAAATCCCCTCGGCATGCGCCCGAACAGTCTTTCTTGCTGACGGGGCCCCAATCCCCGCCGGCTTCAGTCCCCCAGTTCAGTTTTCAGATGGGTAAGCCTATTCCCTGTCAGCATAATACCCCCCAGTTTGCTGTTTGTGAGGGTGCCCAATCCCCTCGCTCCCCAACTGGTATGTGCCTGCGGGGTGCCCAATCACCCGTCGGCTACAGCCCCCAAAAAAAACACTCGGGTGGCACACTGGGGCCCACCCAGCGTGCCAAAGTCCGTGAAAAAAAAAACAGTCCCACAATGTTTTTTTTTTTTGCTGTTTACCTGTAACATAAATCAGTCCCTCATAGAGTTCGGCCTCCTTCAACCTCGCCCGCCCTCTGTACACCCACCTCCCACCCCCTCACCCCATGCTTACCTCAGAACCCCTGCATGATCTTGGTGAACCGAGAACACGTCTGCACTCTTCAAAGCCGACCTGAACTGAAGAAATCCCGGCAAGCTGTATAATAGCATAAATTGTTTTTTTTTTTCAACTTTGGTGCATATATTGGGCATTTTTGGGAATTGTGGCATCAAATTTTCAACATGGGGTTCTTGAGACCCCTCCTCATGAATTCAGTCACTGTCATTGCATTATTCGGTCCCGAAAGGTGATTTTGCGGTCACTGCGTGGAGTCACCTTTTGGGACCGATTAATGAAATGACAGTGTCACTGTTCATGAGGTGGGCTCTCAAACGACCTATGTTGCAAATTTGGTGAAAAAAATCACAAAAATGACTGTTTTACGAGCGTCGTTGTGCAGTTCCATGCTCGTAACTCTCTAAATTGTAATATTTTCCATCAGATTTTCAACACTAGCATTTTTCACACCTCCTTATAAACAGTACAGCTGTCATTTTTCACATCCTGGCCGAATGTGTTTTGCGCTTCGGCACAGAATAGCATGGTCGCTGTGGGAAATCGGTGTTCGGGACAGATTAAGAAAATGGCAGTGACACTGTTCATGAGCAGAGGTCCTAAAATGCCTATGTTGAAAATTTGGTGACGAAAGTCCATAAAATGACTGTGTTACAATTGTGCATTGCGCAGTTTCCATGCACCCTTGTAACTTTGCAGATTTGTAATATTTTCACGCCAGATTTTCAAAACTGCCATTTTTTCACACCTACTTATGAACAGTATAGCTGTCATTTTTCACATCCTGGCCAAAATGTGTTTTTGCGCTTCTGGCGCAGAATAGTGCGGTCGCTGTGGGAAATCAGTGTTTGGGACAGATTAAGATCGAGTGAGTGAGAGAGGGGGAGTGAGTAAGCTCAGTGGAGCTCTGTTGGGACTGCTGTGGATTTCTTTGTGGGCAGAAAAAGGCACCAATGCAGGCAGGAGTCCAGTACAAAAGGGCAGCCTGCAGCGTCGGGAGAAACGGAATGAGCGAGTGAGGGAGGGGGAGGGAGTGAGCGAGCTCAACAGTGCTCTGTTGGGACTGCTGTGGATTTCTTTGTGGGCAGAAAAAGGCGTCAATGCAGGCAGGGGCCCAGTACAAAAAGGCAGCCTGCAGCGCGGGGAGAAACAGAACAAGCAAGTGAGGGAGGGGGAGTGAGCAAGCTCAACAGAGCTCTGTCGGGACTGCTGCGGATTTCTTTATGGGTAGAAAAAGGCGCCAACACAGGCAGGAGCCCAGTACAAAAGGGCAGCCTGCAGTGCCGGGAGAAACAGAATGAGCGAGTGAGAGGGGGAAGTGAGCAAGCTCAACAGAGCTCTTTCGAGACTGCTGCGGATTTCTTTGTGGGCAGAAAAAGCCACCAATGCAGGCAGGAGCCCAGTACAAAAGGGCAGCCTGCAGTGCTGGGAGAAACCGAATGAGTGAGTGTGAGACGGGGAGTGAGAGAGCTCAGCGGAGCTCTGCTGGGACTTTAGAGTTGCCCACCCTCCACCCAGGTTCCTCTGTGGTCCTATATTACAGCAGGGTCTCTGAGGTGGAGACAAGGCAATGTTTGGATACTTTGAGGAATGCTGTAATAATACAGATTTAGTTTTATTTCTCTAACTGAGCTAAGTACTGAGCTATACTGTTATGATTGCTGTAATACATATTTTGCTTAGTTCTCTGAGCTGAGTAATACTTGGAGTGCAATAGGATTTCTAACTGGGCTAAGTGAAACTATATGAGAGCTGAGAACAAAAAGTATGGTAGCTGAGGGGTGAAAAACGGACAAGGAAGCTTTAGGATTGCTACAGTAATACAGTATCTAATGGATGAGTTTTGAGACTGAATTACCCTGGTCGGCAAGGGGCCAGTAGGGGCACTAGTGTGGTGGGACCTGGAATTTTAGTAAATAGGGGCTTAACAGTTACAGTAGGGTACAGAACCTGGGAGTAAGAGCCCGTAACGTAAGATGGGGGCCAAAATGGGGCACGTGCCACATGTCAATAGGGCGGGCATCTTTGGAAGCATGGTAGGGTGTACAGGGTGTGGGTCTGCCATGATCCTGGACTGGGCTTGGAGGATGGTGGGGGTGTATGCTCTGTAGATGACTGGCTATTTTGAGAGAGGAACTATGGAGGCCAGGGAGGAGTCTAAGTGGCAGGGCAAATGAGTATGGTAGGCATCCTGGCTGTGGGGAGGAATAGGGGATGGCAAGGGGGGGTATGGAGGAAGAATAACTAGGGACTGAAACCAACCCCAGTATCAGAGCACTAGCAGAAAGAGGACAAGGGAGGGTGCCGAGCGAGGGGAGCTCCTGTTGGGGTAGGAAGAGACCACGATAGTACCAGGGAGAGGCAGATGGCTTCTGGTAGGGAGGAGCAGGGGTGGGACCAGGGGTGGCATGGAGGGGAACAAGTAGGAGGGGGTAACCGATAGGAGGAAGAGATGTAGGAGGGGTATCGACTAGGACTAGATTTGAGCCTCTGCTATGGGAGAGAGAGGGGGAGCAGGAACATACTGAAGGGGGGGAGGACAAGCGGAGCATGAGAGGGATGGCAACAGCTTGGGGAAGAGATAGCAAGGATGAAAGGGTAGAAGGCGGGGGCCTTCTGTTGGGGAGGAAGAGACCATGAGGAGTACTAGGGGAGAGGGCAGATGACTGTGGGTAGGGAGGGACCAGGGCTGGGACCAGGGGTGACACAGAGGGGAACAAATAGGAGGGGAGAACCAATAGGGGGAAGAGATGTAGGATGGGTATCGACTAGGAATAGATTCGAGCCTCTGCTATGGGAGAGAGAGGTGGAGCACGAGCATACTGAAGGGGGGAGGACAAGCGGGGCATGAGAGGGATGGCAACAGCTAGGGGAGGAGATAGTGAGGATGAAAGGGTAGAAGGTGGGCTAGTAAGGAAGGAGGGGGTGGTGATTAGAGGAGAGAAGGCTGCGGGAAGGGGGAAGGATGGGAGGGGCATCACTGTCGGGTTAGAAGAGAATAGGGGCTCTAAATCGACAACAGTGGGGATAGGAGAGGGGTTGGAAATCGACAGGGGAGGAGGAGACGTCGACATGGGAAGCCTAGTAGGAAGTAGTCGGGCTGGGAAGGGGTTCAAGGGGGATGGGAGGAATAAGGCAGAGAAAAGGGGTGAGGCGGAAGTAGGAGGTACAGATACAGAAGTCACTGAGGGTGCAGCTGGCAGGGGTAAGGGGTAGGGAAGATCAAATACTGGGGTGGTGGAAGGGGAATTAGAAGGGAAAGGGGCTAAGGGACGGGGGAGTACTCAACCTAGGGGATTGTATACTAAAAGGGGTGAGATAGGGCAGAAGGGGGGAAGGCATAGCTGTATTTGGGTTGAAGCTATCCCCAGGTTGACTGCAGGAGGGGTAGGGCAGGCACTGCTCAAGTGTGCAGTGAGGGGGAGGAAGAAACCTGATTTGCTGTTGCATGTGGGTACAAATGACATGGCTGGGGAGACTGTGGAAGTAGTGCAGGGGAGGTTCGAGTAGTTGGGCAAGCAGTGTGTGGGGGTGGGGGAGTCAGTGGCATTCTCTGAGTTACTCCCCATACCATATGCAAGCATGGGGAGGAAGGGTAGTATTGAGGAGTTCAACAAAGGGGTAGAGGACTGGTGCCACACCAAAAATTATGGGTTAGTGACTAACTGGGGTAGGGTCTGGGGACATAGTGACTTGTGTGCGGGAGACAGGGTACACTTGAGCAGGCAGTGGAGGGGAGTATTAAAGGCAGGATTAGAGGGGTATATCTCTACTAAGGTGGATTTAAACTAATGAGGGGTGGCCAAAAGACTGAGGTTAGTAGAAAGGTCGAACAGGGGAGTCTAATTAGCTCACTCCCCCCAGATATAGGTAAAGGCAGAGGCATAGTAACCCTGGGAGGGGCCGGGCAGAGTGGTCTGAGTGTAATATAAAAGGCACCACCACCCGGTAAGAAAAAGAAGGAGAAAGGGTGCAGACTACCGGGAGGAGGAACATAGGCTAAGGTGGAGAAGAGTGAGGAGAAGTAGGGGTACGGGTGGAAGGTGGTTTCTCTCAATGCAAGAAGCCTGGGGAACAAAACTACAGAGCTTCAGGCGCTCCTTTCAGAGGGGAAGGTGGACATTGCTGCAGTGACAGAGACTTGGGCCACAGAGTACCATGATTGGGGCTTGGCGGTCCCAGAATACAGGGTATATAGGAGGGACCGGGGGGTTGGAAGAGGGGGGGTTGCACTCTATGTGAGGGAAGGGATTAAATGCATAAGGAATGAGGGAGCAGAGAAGAGGACAGAGGTGCTTTGGGTGCAGCTTCTGCACTCCAAGGGCAGAAAGATGAGGCTGGGAGTGGTGTACAGACCACCAGCCCAATCTGGGGAAACTGGATGGGGAGTGGGCAGAGCAGATAAGGAGGGTGTGTAGAAGGGGGAGTGTGGTGATAGTGGGGGATTTTAATCTATCACGGGTTGACTGGAGCACCCCGTCACTTGCAGTACCAGGGAGCGGGTGCTCCTTGATGCATTCCAGGACAGCCTTCTCACGCAATTGGTAAGTGGGCCTACAAGGCTTGGTAGCACTCTGGACCTAGTACTGGCTAATGGGGAGGTGGTGAGGGAGGTAAGGGTGGAGGAGGAGCCACTAGCAGGTAGTGACCACCAAACAGTGTGGCTTTTTGTCGTGCTGGGCAGGAAGACAGGAGGCACGGGCACTAAGGTGGTGGACTTCGGTCGGCTCGGAGTAATACTGCAAAGAAGACTCCAGGATATAAGGCTGGGGATGGATGCAGAACTGAAGAGGGGAGTCATAAAGACTGGGCTAACAAAGGCCACAGTAGCCTGCACCAGGGCCAGGAGTATGAAGAGCAGAGGCAAGAAACCATGCTGGCTGAACAAGGAAGTGTTGCAAAGGGTGAGGGCAAAGAGGGCTGCATACCAGAAGTACATGAGAACAGGGAAGGCAGAGGATAAGGAGGCTTTTGGGAGATGGTCAAGGGGGGTTGCCAGGAGGGTGAAAAATGCTAAGGCCTTCAGGCAATTAAGTTCTGAACAGGGCATGAAAGGAAGGAAAAATGACTTTTTTAGGTATGTCAGGGAAAAGAGGAACTGCAAGGAACATATTGTGAGAATAAAGCGGGAAGGGGATTGGCTGGAAAAGGGGGAGGAGCAAGTGGAAATTCTAAATGAGTACTTCTGCTCGGTTTTCACTAAGGAGAAGGATGGCCCGCTACCAGAATGGGCTGGGGTGGTGGGGAGGGGGAGGAGGTGACGGACAAAGTGATCACAGGAAGTAGGGTGTTAGAGGGGCTGAGGGCAGTAAGAGTGGACAAGGCACCAAGTCCCAATGCCGTCCACCCCAGGGTGCTGAGGGAGAAGGCGGAGCTGTTGGCTGAGCCACTGGCAGATCTGTTCAACACCTCCCTGGAAATGGGGTGTGTGCCCCAGGACTGGAGGGTGGCCCATGTGGTGCCCATACACAAGAGTGGGCATAGGGAGGAGCCATGAAATTATCAGCCAGTAAGTCTCATGTCCATAGTGGGTAAGCTTATGGAACTGATACTGAAGGAAAGGATGGTGGCATTCCTAGACAGCAATGGCCTCCAAGATGGGCGGCAACATGGGTTCATCTCAGGGAGGTCTTGTCAAACCAACCTATCAGAGTATTGTGACTGGGTGACAAGGGAGTTGGACAGGGGCCATGCGGTACATGTCCTGTAATTGGACTTCAGTAAGGCCTTTGATACAGTGCCTCATAGGAGACTGGGAGGAAGCTAACGGCATTGGGGGGGTGGGGAAAAAGCTGACTAAATGGATAGAGAACTGGTTACAGGGGAGGGTGCAGAGGGTGGTGGTGGGGGGGAGCTCTCAGCACCTAGAGCAGTGACAAGCGGGGTGCTGCAGGAGTCATTGCTGGGCCAGGTGCTATTTGGGCCTTTATCTCTGATATAGCATATGGAGTGGGGAGCAGGGTTAGTCTGTTCACAAATTATACCAACTTGGGGGCAGTGGTGGATGAAGAGGACGGATGGGGAAAACTGCAGGGGAACCTAACCAAACTAGAGATGTGGTCGGTGGAGTGGCAGCTAGGATTCAATGCCTTCCTGTCAGTTGCTTACATGACATTCGAATTGTACCATGACCTTTTATCTTCCATGCCCTGTTCCCACGCATCCCCACTGTTGAATCCTGCCGAACTCGTTCATGAATGAGTCAGCAATTTTTGTGGCTGTTAAAGAAAATAGCTGGCAGTGTTATGTAAAGTGCATTGATTTTGTCAATACTAGTATCTTGAGAAACTGAGCAATATTTCCTAAAGAAATCATTACTTATGGTAAAAATCACCGGCACTAGTGTGCATGCGCTGAGTCACGTTTTTACTTTATAAGTAGTGATTTCTTTATGAAATACAACTCAGTATCTCAAGATACGAGTATTGACAAAATCAGTGCACTGTACTTCATACTGTCAACTCTAGTTTTAATGTTGGTGTCTTAAATAGATTGTTAAACATTTTTATTTTGGTATTATGTCAAAAAAGCTGGCATGCCATTTCCAGCTAAATACAGTCTTCTCTGTGTTTCTCACATACTGTATATTGCTAAGATTTTCTCTAAGTTGGTATGCAGGATGAAAATACTGACCAAAATGGTGTTTGTGCCCCCACATTATGATGGGCATTGGACACCAAGTGAATTAAATGCCAGCCCCTTTTCATAGTTTATTTATTTGAAAACTAGTAACCAGGAGAGGTACACTGAGCTGAGGCTTGTTTCCAGGTGTGACCCAGGGAAGGTAAAGCAGTGGAAGAACAGTAGTACAATACTTAGTAACAAGTCACTAGAACAACCTTTGATAAACTAAACAGTACCGAATGTGATAACTACAAAAATAGTAGGCACAAAGAATAAAGTATGGTCACAGTTCAGTCTTAAAAATCTATACAAATGCAGCATAAGTCCAGAGTGGCAGCAAATATACGGTGAGCAAGACAGTACTGGCAGCATGTGAGTGACCTGTAGGGCAGTTTATTTCCTGGCCTCCTAATGGAGTGAGAACAGCGGTAAAGAGGAAATGAAACCAGAAGGCAGGTAGCGGGGCACAGCTGGCAGCCTTCCCAAGGACGGTTGAGGCTCAGACCGAGGAGGTGTCAGGAGGAAGGGTAGCTTGAACAGGTGGGGTAGGTGGAATTGGGGTTTCAGCTGGTGCCTGAGGGAGCCAGGGAATGAAGAGAAGTGGGTGAGGAAGGGAGTTGACTCCAGCATGAAGGAAGTCGATAAGAGAAGGTGGATTGCCCAGTTGGGTGGGGTGGGGGGAGTGCCAAAAGGGCCTGAAATGGAGGGAACAGGAAGCGGGGGAAGTTGGGAGAGGAGGGAGGGAACCAAACAGGTATTTAGATATAAAGGAAATACAAATAAGCCAGGCCAGTGGCGCAGAGGGCTGTGGCACTGGATGTCTCACGTTGCAACATGCTGGTGACCCGGGTTCGGGAGCGAGCCTGGGTCGTCAGAGGTCGGCAAGGGGGGGTGGAACTGGATGGAGTGGCTGGCAGGCAGCTCTCCTCTCCGGGGTGGTGGAGTGGCATCCCTCACTCAATAGCTGCCCCCTGGTGGAGGCCAGGAGGCTGCGCAGGCAGGGTGCTGGCATTAGGCCAGTGGGGTGGGCAGATAGGGGTCATTACTGGGGCTGCAAGGTGCATGCGGGCCTCCACGCGCATGCATCCTCTTGGGGCCCTCGGGAGAAAAATGGTGGACAAAAATACCGGTGGCAGGATGATGACTGACTCCCCGCAGGCACCGCTCCTGGACCGGGCGTAAGGTAAGCCCCGGTAATTCCAGGTGACGGACCTGGGGGAGTCGGTTAGAGGGGGGCCATCTGGGGGCTCAAAAATAGAATAAAAAAAAAAAGGAGAAACAGAGAGCCTGGCGATGTGAGGGCAGAGGGAGGATGGCTAGGGAGGAGTAGACGGAACAATGGTGGGTTCAAGGGGGAGAGTTTGTATCAAAGTGGCAGAAGGAGTTACAGAGAGTGTGCAGTCTGGTGAGGGACATGAAAGCAGTGATACCGTAGACCACATAACATAGTTGGAGACAGGGAGCACCATTCTGGTAACAAGCTACCAGTGGACATGCAGAGATAAGCAGTCTTTATTTATTTTTTATTTATTTGTAATTTTCACTCCCGCACGCCAGGGGAGATGAGAGCTCAGCCCATATTGCCCGCCCACACCCCTGCCTACCGCCAACCATCGCCAAGACCCTCCTCAGCTTGCCCCCTCATGGTGGGACCAGGAAAGGAGTGCACCCCTTCCCCAGAGCACAATCCAAATCCAAGGAGGTGGTGGCAGCAGAGCAGTGGGATGGGAAAGGGCTTCATGAAGCCCCCCTGGATGCCATTTTCCTGTGTCTGGACCCTCCCTCTCGGCGCATGGCTGCACTTGTGTGGAGACATGCACATGCCACGATCACCAGCTGCTGTGCCCTCCCTTGCCTGCGTTACCCCCCAGCCCCCACCAGAGGGCAGCAAGCAGGCTGGACGACAATCCCTCCCTCCCTCCTGAGAGAGGAGAGCAGTTCTCCAGATGCTCTATCCTCTCTTCCCCCCAAACTGACCCCTGATGACCCAGGCTCGTTCCTGAACCTGGGTTGACGGCGTGGCGTGAGGTGTGGTGTCCAGCGCCTCAACCTCCAGCACCACTGGGCCAGCCTAAGCAGTCTCTATTGCGGTACAGGGCACCAAGCCTGGGATGGAGTTTTGTGTGGATGGTATCACTGTGGGCTGAGAAGTCAAGCTTACTGTCTAACCACACATCAATGTACTTGAAGGACTGAACTGCTTCAAAATGCATGCCATCCAGAGTGGTGAAGCCTGGGGGGGAGGCAGCGAGTCTGTCCAGTTTCTGACTGGTGTCAAAGGTCATGGACAGTTTTTTGTTTTTTTTCCTCCCATGCTCCCCGACTGGCTTCCTTCAGGTCACCTAGGACCCCCACTGACACTCCATCCTCGCCGCCAACCACCACCTCATATTACAGCCCCCCGAGTAACCCGATGTATCCCTTCATCGGGCGGGTCCCCCCCGAGGGGGAAGGCGTCAGTGGGGCCAGCCAGTGCTACTTACTTGGCCCAGGTGCTGCTGGGGTGGTCCGGGCTGTTTGGGGCTTCATGGCAGTGGGGGGCCAGCAGCCATCATCCGGCCAGCTAGGGAGTAATTTTCCTGTTTCCCTTTGGGGGGTGCATGACATCCAGGATGTCAAGGCAAGAGCCAGCGTCCATCGTGCTCCCTACACAGCCTGACCTGACATGCTGCCATGCATCCGGCCTCCGCCAGAGGTTGGCAAACACTGGGCCTCAGACCCCCCTCCTCCCGGGAGATGGCAAGCCGTCGTGCGACGCTTGCACCATCTGCCCCCCTGTCAGGCCCTCTAACATCCAGGTCTGTTCCTGAACCCGGCTCGTCTGCGATGCAAGTGGAAATCCAAGTGCTGTGCCAGTGGGCCAGCTCAACAGCTTTTTTTTGGTTTTGACTCTGAGTTGGTAGGATTGGGACCAGTGTAGAATGTTGTTGAAGTCCTGCTGGAGGTTGCAAGGACCCATAACCCCTATCTTGCGTGTCTAATTTTTGTGGGACCCATGTCAACCTAGTTTTGTACCCGGCCACATGCTCTCCTTTTTTTCATTTTCTTGCAGTCTTGTGACGTCTGGGTTTCACTTTTTCATCGTCTTGTACGGCATCAGTCACCGAGTCAAGCTACCAGTTGTCTCTGTATATCTCCAAGCCATTCAGTTTTTAGCAGAGTCTTTTTGGTGCTCTGTCCTCTCAGTTTTTCTGTTATGTGGATAAGGACTGCTTAGACTGCACACAGTTCCTGTTTTTCAGGTGCCTGGATGGCTCTCATCTATGGGGTGCAGCACCTCTACTCTCGAACTGTGTTATTTCTTTTTCTCATTCTTTTTGGGCACAGGTCATTCTATCTATAGCTGTTGTACTTACTGTAAGCATGATGCTGTTTTCCACTGTGCTTACTAATGGAACTGAGGCAGTTAGAGTGTTGTTGACAGTTACAGGTCCCTGCATGCGGTGACATGCTTGTGCTGGTGCCAACACTGTCATCAGCCCCCTGAGAGACCACATGGTGTGGCTCTGTGGAGAAGATATTGTTGAAGATCTTTTTTTTTATGCTTAATTTTTTATTGAGATGTTTTCAGAATCAACCATCATAAGGCATATATTGACCATAATACATCTTACAATAATTACTTAATCATAATATCCAATTTAACATACATAGTTCAGTAATATTTCAACCCCCCCCCACCCATCTCTTGACTTGGACAATCAATTATACATACAGTAATTAATGTTACCGTAGAATGGGGTATCATATATATATATATATATATATATATATATATGTGTGTGTGTATATATGTATATGTGTGTATATATATATATATATATATATATATATATATATATATATACACATACACATATTGAAAGTGGACCATGCGAATACAAAATTTAAATAGTAATGAGTATATTAATAAAGTGGAGGGATATTGTCCATAATTTCTTTCCAAGATTTTCCAGTCGGATCATCAGTATTAGAGTCCATTGTGTAAATAATCTCTTCATATTGTAGAGTCTTCTTGAATATATAACCCCATTTAAAATGCTGAAGGATAGATATTGTGTCACTTTTCCAGTTTTCCAAAATTAAGCTTTTAAGGGCCATAGTCGCCAATGAAAAGATTTATTTTCTACCCCCCCAAAAAATTTTTTTATTAAAATTATTAAACAGAAATATATCCATTGTCAAGGGAATCTCAGTCTTCAATAATGTCTGTCAGATTTTTTGTAAATTTATCAACCAAGGTCGAATTTTAGGGCATAACCATAAACAATGAGTTATGGTTGCACACTGCGAACAGCCATGCCAACATAATTCTGAGTAGTTCGGATTAATCTTAGCCAAGCGTGTGGGGGTCAAATAGGCTGCTCTATTCATAATATTATATTGGATGGCTTTATTTCTTGGAGATACATATATGTTATTACTGAATAGTCTTAAATAATTAAATTCTTCTTGAGTAATTCCAATATTATTCTCTTCATTCCATTTATTTTGAATATGATGGAAATTCCCTTGAGGTGAATCTAATAAGATAACATACAGTCTTGATAATATCTTTTCCATTCCTAAATTTATTTGGGTAGTCTGAAGATCTAAAGCTCTAGAAAGACCATCCTCTTGTATTTTATATAGTTTCAGGAATCTTCTAAATTTGGCCATAATTGTATAAAGGAAAAACGTATCCCATTCTTTCTCTTTCCATTTAATTGATGCCTGATTAAAAGAGGCCAGTTTGCTCTCGATCAAAAGATCTGTCCAAACTTTCGCTTTATTTCTGCTTAATACCTGAAAATTATAGTCTCTACAGTTACCCCAAATCCTTTGATTATATTGTATGGGAGTTAATAAACAAGGAGTGGATATAATTGCTGACAATCTATATATTTCTTGATAAAAGGGAACCAGGAAGCCAACATATGAGTAGAATTCTTATAAAATTCTTGATCTAACCAAATTTGATATGTTGTTATATTCTGCTTATTTCCAAATATCATTTTGTGATAGAGGTATAAATCTCTATCAGGAAAAAATGTCCATGAAAAATAATTGGAAACTATATTGGCTTCCATATACTTTTTTGGATTTGAGCAACCCATCCCCTGCTTTCTAGGAGCACATAATACCCTCCATGCTATCTGTGGCTTCCCTCCTCTCCATAAAAGTTTACTAAATATTTGTTTAACATCCAGAAACCAGTTATGATTAGGACAGTCTATAATATTTTTCATAACAAATATTAAGTGTGGTAATGCCATTATTTTCAACGTATCCACTTTACCACATAAAGAAATAACGTTTTTCCAGTTACTCAATAAATTGGCTATTTTTTTGCCATTATTGTAGTTAATTTTAATATTTAGTTGTTGATTATTGGTAAAGTGGATACCTAAATATTTAAATATAATCTTGTTGCTTAAATTCCTGATTGACAATAGTCTCCTGGACAGTAGGTAATTTGGATAAGCACATAATAACTGATTTACTCTTATTCAGTTGATAGCCTGATAATCTTGAAAAAAAAAGTTAAAGATAGAAAAGCTTCAAAAGAAGTATTTATATTTTTAAGTATCAAAAGGATATCATCAGCAAAGACACTTATTTTTGAATGTATATCATTACATACAAAACCCTGAATTTTGGAATCATTTCTTATGGCTGATAGATAAGGCTCTAAAGCCAAAATAAAAAGAGTTGGGGAAAGGGGACAGCCTTGTCTAATACCATTTCGCATTTCATAATTATCAGTCAAATATTTATTTATTTGAAATTTTACCGAAGTGTTGGCGTATAGTTTTTTAATTAGAATAGTTAAGGATTCTGGTATGCCATATGCTGTGAGGACTTCATAAACATACTGTCTGTTTATTAGATCAAAAGCTTTACTAGCATCTAAAGCAATGGTATAATAATCTTTTTTATAACTTGCATCAGAATTTATTTTGTGGTTTATTATTTGAAATTTTTTATTAGCTTGAAAAATATTTTTATTTTTCATAAACCCATATTGATCAGTTTCTATAAAATTTTCCAGATGTGGGGGAATTCTATTATTAATCAGCTTGGCAATTATCTTGTAGTTAGTATCTAACAATGCAGTAGGTCTGTAACTCTTGGTAGATTCAGCCGGTTTACCGTCTTTATAGATCAGAATAACCTTGGCCAAGTACATTGAGTCTGGAATTAAGCTTTCCCCTTTATTCTCTAATAATTCCTCCAACATCCTTCTTATCCAGGGAGCAAGTTCTGATATAAATGTTTGGAAAAATTCATTTGTATACCCGTCCAAACTGGGAGCTTTACCTCTGGGTAATTGTTTAATTGTGATTTCTACTTCCTTTATAGAAACCTGTGAAAACTCAAAAGGTCTAGGAGTCAATTTAGCCCATTGAAAAGCTGTTCTATATTGTCCTTATTTGGTACAAAATCATTATAATATATTTTCTGATAAGTTTAAAAAAATTATTTTGCAATAGCCATATCAGAAGTAAAAAGTTCTCCTTTATCATTAAGTATTTTAGTAATCAAATTCTTTTGGTTTTCATTTTTAATAAGTTTGCTAACAACTTCCCCAACTTGTCCATGTGATAATTTTTATATTTTTTCATATATGTCATTGCCCTAATAGTCTCTTGATTGTCTACTTTCTTTAACTTCAGTTCTTGCCACTCTTTAAAATATCTATCATAATCACTCAGTACCATATTATCTAATTGACTCAATCTGGTATTCATTAGTGTGTTTTCCCTATTCTTAATTTTAATTTGTATTTGATAAGATATGATACTACCACAAATAGTTGCCTTAAAAGCATCCCTTATTGAAAGAACAATTTCGGCTCCCGAAAAATTATAATACCAGAATTCATTCATAGAATTTTTAATCAATGCCACAAAATTGGGATCCTTTAATAAGGCGTTATTAAAAGACCATGATTTGGTCCACTTTCTTTCATCATCACGTAACACCAATTCTAATGAAATCATTGCATGATCTGTCAAACATATTGAGTCAATTAGAGAACGTTTATCTCTTTTCACTAATGACTTGGATATAAAAAAAATAATCCAATCTAGTAAAATTTCTCCATTTCCTGTCATAATGAGTAAAGTTTTTTTCAATCCATTACTCTGCTTCCAAACATCTACAAGATTTTCTTGCTCCAAAAAACGATTTAATTTGTTGGATATTGCTATATTCTGTGTAGTAGGAGGATTAGATTTATCCAAGACAGGGGAGTGCAAGGCATTATAGTCACCAGCTAAAATAATATCCTGACACTGAATAAATTGTAAACCTCCAGTGATTTTAGCCAAAAAATCTCCATAATGTATAACAGAGGCGTATACTGAACCAATACCTAACTCCTGCTTATGGGTTTGAATTTTTAGGAGCAAAACTCTACCTGATGTCTCTTTATAATAATTAGTCACAGAAATATCCTGTCTCTTTTTGAGTATAATGGTGACGCCCCTGCTTTTCCTAGTCCCCGCCAAATGATATATTGATTTTATCCAATTCCTTTTTAATTTAGTAATGTCCTTATCTTGTAAATGTGATTCCTGAATACAAATTATATCAGCTTTACTTTTTTTAAAATAAGCCAATATACATGCTCTTTTCATTGGAGAGTTCAAGCCATTAACATTCACAGGTACTATTTTGATATTTACTAAATTAGACATAATATAGCTTTAAAGTTAGTAACTATCTCCACATGGTCTCTCATAAGAATAAACTAATACAACTGTTTAACATTCTCACCCCAGGTAAATACATAGAAAACATTGTCCAAGCAAACTTTGTTTTTCTGTAATAATTCACATAACAATTTAAAATAGCCTATCCACTCTATATCTAGAGACATCCCGTTCCTCTTGAAATGCTGAACCTTAAATTCGCCCCCTTCCCCCACACTGATTATTCCATTTCCTCAGGCCCTAGAAAAAAAAATTATTTTTAAAGGTAGGCTCATTTGACCTTAATCAAGACCAATTATCTCAGGTAATTCTTCCCAAGCCTTCTTGACATCCTCAGAAACATATCTAATCCCCTTATAAACATGTTCAATTTAGAAGGGTAAATCATTGTAGCTTTATGACCCAAAGACCATACTTTCCCCCTTATCTCATCAAATTGTTTCCTTTGGAGGATAATTTCATATGACAAATCATTGTAAACAGAAGTATCCGCCCCCATTATAGACAATTTCTTTTTTCATAAACCTTTGACATAAACAGTTATTTTTCTGCATAGTTTAAAAATTTTAGAATAACAGGCCTGGGATAGTTGTTCTTGTTGGTATTATTTCGGGCCCCTCTATGAATCCTCTCCACAACCCAGTTTTTTCAGGCACCTCTAAATCCATGTAAGCAGCAGCAGCAGCAATAATTTTGAAAGAGTCTCTCAGTGATCTGGAAAAGTCCCACGTTTCAGGCAGTCCAATAATTCTAACATTATTCCTCCTATACCTAGCTTCTTGGTCTTGAATCTTTTCATTCAGAGAAGCATTAGACATTTCTAGTTTCTACAGCTGTTTAGCATAGGGTGCCGTGTCATCAGCCAACATGCCCAAGTGTTCTTTAATATTTGTTATATTTTATTTAATCACTTTATTTTCTTCCAGTAAATTCTGAGTTGTAACAAAGTACTGTTTCAGTTTCTCCTGATGTTTACTCATGGACTCTAAAGTCAAAGATATGGAACTGACTTTTTGAAATAAAAGTTTTGCCCATTGAGGGGGGTGGGGAGTCAGAGTCCTCAGTTCCTTTGGATTCTTGGTCAGAAAAATAAAAATCTTCCTCTGATGAAAAGCTTTCCCCGCTAACATCCCCGTTGTTATTATGTGGCAGATTTTGTGCAGCGTTATTTACAAGATAAACATTTTGCACAGATTTAGAATGAAGACCAGAGAAAGAATCTCTTACCCCTGAACCGACTTGCTCATTGTCCTGCCGCTTCCCCAGTTCACAGGTGTCTCTGGAAAATTTAGTTACAGGCTCAGCGTTGGCTTTCTCCAGCAACGTGTCCTGATTAAACACTAAGGACAATGATGTTCTCTGTGGCTCCAAAATGATACCTGCCACCCTCGTAGTTCCTTGTTCTTGTAAAATTAAAGTAGAATCGACGGTTCTGTTTCACCCATCCTTCTCGGACCGAACGTCCACATACAAAGTCGTGCGTTTACTCATCGACAGTCTCTCTACTTGCTTGTCTACTAGCTCCGAAGACTGAACTGGGGTAGTTAGGGATTCAGTAGGTACACAATCAGTCTTTTCTGAATTGTTCCCAGCTATGATTTTCATTTCAGACATACCCTCCATTTGTAGGGATGCCGGTAGAAACAGTGGAAATAGTTTAGAAGTTACTTCCCCTTGCATAACTTCTTCTACTTCAGCACTACTTTGTGAAGGCACATTTTGGTTTATTTGGCTCTCCTGTAGTTTACGAGCTTCTAAATTTAGCTTCCGTTTGGTTTTTACACGGCCTGAAGTTACCGACCCTGCAGACTTCTTCATCATTTGACATGTTAAATTCAGACCATAAGCTTTGAGTAGTTAAGAATTTTTTTCTGGCAGCAGAATTCGTTTGTTCAAAAGTAGCCTTGTTCATACCTTAAAACGATACAACATTTCCAGCGCAGGGTCAGTTGGGAGAGTGTTGTTGTCAGCTTGCACTCACATAGCATTTTAAGATGCCATGTAGCTTCTCTCTCTCCATGATATTGTTGAAGATCTGTAATTACAGGAGGTAAGCAGTAAGACATAATGGGGTGTGCATTGTGCTGCGATAAACACACTCCCAGAGGTGTACTAAGGCAGGAAGCCACAGACCAAGAGCCTTCAGCCCTGGATGTGCATTTCTCTATCAGCACAGTGCACATCCAGGAGTGTCTTATTGCACACAGAAATTGGGTTTGTGTGATTAAAAGGTACAGAGAGTGTTTTCTGAAGATATCTCTGGGAAGATATCTCTGAGATCCTGCCAGTGTGGGGGGAGGGGCAGATGGATGGAACGTCAAAGAAAGGGAGATAGGGGAGCTAAACATGTGGCTCAAGGGCTGGTGCCAGGAAAAAGGACACAAATTTGTAGGTAACTGGTAACAGTTTTGGGAGCAAAGGTTTTTTAAATTCGATGGACTGCATCTGACTAAGAAGGGAGTCAGTGCATTGGGGCAGAAGTTTGATGTCTTTGCAGAATATTTAAACTAGCAAATGGGGAGAGGGGTGTAGCACCCAATACGTCGAGTGGGAAGAACACCCTTCCCCCTCAGCTAGTGATCTGACAGGAGTTCAGCATGTTTGTAGTTCATTTGCATCACCACGTAAGGAAAAAGGTCCAGCTTCCTATATGGCACACAGGGGAAACACCAGACCTCACCCAACAACTAACACACCAAAGTCTGGCCAATGGAAAATCATGTACACAGATGCTCACAGTCTGGGAAACAAGATCCCAGACCTGCAGGCAACAATGACAGAGGCTAAACTGGGCATAGTAGCCATTAACGAGTCTTGGTTCACCAGTAACCACACTTGGGAGACTTCAGTACCCGGCTATGTGCTGTTCAGAAGAGACCGAGGTGCAAAAAGAGGTGGTGGAGTGGCCCTTTATGTCAATGAAAATATCAAAGCTACAGAAATTCAGAATACACATAAGGAGCCAGAAGAACTGTCGGTTACCCTGGAAACAGGAAATAGGACAGCCATACGAACTGGGGTTGTCTATAGGCCTCCAGACCAGGGGGAGGACATAGACACATTACTGTCAGAAGATATACAAAACATGACAGCTAAAGGGGAGGTTCTGATAATGGGAGACTTCAACATGCCAGACACAGATTGGTCAATACCAGCAGGAACATCTGCCAGAACTAGACATATCATGGATTCCCTGCAGGAGGAGGGCCTCAGACAACCGCTACAACAACCCACAAGAGACATGGCTGTCCTAGATCTAGTACTGACTAACGGGGAAAGGATCACAGATCTCCAGGTAGAAGGTCACCTGGGGGTCAGTGACCATCACATGGTATTGTTCAATTTGGCCACTAGAACTAAATCATCCCATTCCAAGGCAAAAATATGGGATTTTAGATGAGCTGACTTTGATAAAATGGCCAACAGAGCTAAGCTAGCCCTGGCAAGAAGAAATACAGGTGTGGGGTACAGGCAAAATGTGCAAGTGTTAAGGATTAGTTATGAAAGTGAGCAGGAATGCACAGGAACTCAGTTCCTGTACCTTTTTTGTAGCAGGAACAGAGTTTATTTATTTATTTTTTATTTATTTGGTAATTCGGATACAACCTTTGAGTATACACTCTTACAAAGGTTCCACATCAGGATGTAAAACAGCAGAGCCATAACAAAAACTTGGCAGTTAACACAAAACATAAGATTGCTATGTAATACAGAATATAGATAAATAATACATTTGAGTAACCTAGACAACTGAAATTAAACAGCAGGAGGGGATTCCCAGTTAGCAACGTATGGTATTGCTGCCCCAGGGAGGCCTATCAAGGTAGAGTATCGGAAAGGGTAGGAAAAAAAAAGAGGGAGAATGCAAACGAGGTTTCCCAATTACCAGCGTGCGGCATAGCTGCCCCAGGGGGGCTTGTCAAGGTAGAGTATTGGAAAGGGTAGGAGAAAGAAAGGGGGGAGAGTGCAAACGAGGGGTAGATTGAAGAGAGAGAGAGAGAGAGAGAAGCGGAGGAGAAGGGGGGAGAGAGAGAGAGAAAGGGACTGGGAGAAGAAGAATGTTTGGGGGGAGAATGGGTAGAAAGGAGAGGTGTTGGGGTACAGAGGGGAGGGAGTTGGAGGAAGCTTGGGGGGGTGGCAACGGATGGCAGGTGGGGGTCCAGGGTAGGTAAAACAGTAGGAACACTGAGACAGACGAGGAGGGTATCCGGGTTGAGGATATGGACTCAGGTTAGGGAGTCAGAGGTGTTTAAGAGCGGGTATCCAGGTTGAAGATATGGATTCAGGTAAGGCAGTCGCAGGCATTTGAGTTCAGCAGGTATTGCTTCCGTTCTCTTTTAAAGGACAGAACATTTGTTGTAGTAGGAGCTGCAGCAGAGATCTCATTTAGCGATAGTGGAGCTCGGTACATGAAGGATCTTTGTCCTAGGGAAGTACTACGAAATAGGACATCAAGCTGTGTTGTCACTGTTGTTCATGTGTTGTATTTGGAGCTTGCTTCCTTTACCAGGTCTGCAATGCAGGTAGGGGTTAGGGAGAGCATGGCCTTTCTCCCTAGCAGGCAAGTTTGGTATCTGATTCTGTATTGAAGTGTTAGTATGTGGGCCAGACCATACAGGGTGCAAGTGTGTGTAAAGCGGTCAGCATTTAGTAATAGTCTGCAAGCCTTGTTAAGGGCAGTGGCAACCCTTTTGAGGGCAATATTAGTGGCAGTGCCATAAACCATCAGCCCGTAGTCGACCAGGGAGCGGACAGAGCTGGAGACTGAGAGCTGGAGGGCTTCAGCAGTTAGGCTTTTCTTGTGCCTAAACAGGATCCCTAATTTAGTGTTCACAGCTTTCACCACCATGTCAATGTGCTGAACATACTAGAGGGTATCTTCCACAATGACACCCAGGTACTTAAAGGAGTGAACCTGTTCCAGTAGGGCAGTCAGGTGATTTGTGATTGTTAGTTCTGGGCATCTCCATTTTAGTTGGGGGCTAGAGAGGAGCATAGTCTTGTTTTTTTTGTAGTTTAGTAGCAACCTTTTGGAGTAGAACCAGGTCTCCAGTTGCTGGAAGGATGATTCTAGCTCAGCCTGTAGGTGCTCTATGCGAGAGTGACAGCTAAGTAGGACAGCATCATTGACATACAGAATGACTTTGCTAGTGCAGGCATCAGTTAGGTCATTCAGGAACATGCTGAAGAGCAGTGGACCCAGGATGGACCCTTGAGGCACCCCTAGCGAGACTTCCTTGGATGCAGATATGGAGTGATCTATTGTGACCCTTTGAGACTGGGAGGTTAGGTAGTCCTGGAACCATAGAGCAGCATTTGGGGAAACACCATGGGCATTCAGTTGAGACAAGAGGAGTGGGTGGCAGACTGGGTCAAATGCCTTTGTTAGGTCAATGAAGATGGACCCAACCAGTTTTCCCTCATCCAGTGCCTTATGGACATACTCAGTGAAATCTACCAGTGCAGTGTCCATGCTGTGGAGTTTCCTTAAGCCGTGCTGCTGGGGACATTGCAGCTGGCATTTGTGAATCTAGTCAGTAAACTGGTCTGTCACAATCCTTTCCAGTGCTTTGAGAAGAAGGATATAGATGGGCCTGCAGTTTGCGGTTCCCTGCACCAGGGTCACCAGCGCTTGTTTCCAAGGAGAAGGGAATTTGGCGAGCTGGAAGGATTTATTGAAAATCGTAGTAATGGGAGCGATGACTTCATTGACTGCCAGTGCCAGCAGTTTCATGTCATTGTTGTCAGACCCCATTCTGGTTTTTCCCAGGACCTTGTTAACATAACCCAGTTCTTCTTTGACAGTGACTCTCTCGAAGTAAAAGTGAGGGTGCGAGTTGATGTCCTGTGGGCGCCTATTATCAGCTTTGATAGGCTTGAGGTATTCAGTTGGTAGAACAGAGCTAAGATCCGTGAAGGCAGAGTTGAACCCTTTGGCAGTGGTGTGGGGCTCCATGGTATTTGTGCCATTAATGTTTAGCAGTGATGGCTGTGTTTTGTCATCCTTCCCTGTGAGTTCCTTTATATTGTCCCAAAACCTCCTCCCATCACCCCAGGTTCTTTCCAATTGATCCTTGTAGAAATTAGCCTTAGCGTTCCTGATGAGATGTGTGCATTTGTTTCTGGCTGCCCTGTATCTTTGGAGGTCACTAGGCTTACCGGAGGTCCTGGCTTGATACCAAAGGTTGTCCCTTGCCCTCATGTGATCTAGAAGGTCACTAGTAATCCACCCATTGTTATGGCCACGTGTTTTTCTTTTTTTGAACGGAGTTCCTGTACTTCTTCCTACTGATATTTGAAATGAAATTCTTGCAACAGTAGCATGACGATTTCTTGGCCTCTGACATGAGATCAGTGGATTTCATCACACAATTTGACTTGCAGGACAATTTAATTTGTTTTAGAAATCAGTCAATCAATCAAGTCTTTATTTAACCAGGCGTTCATTGTTGAGCAGAAGCTCATTTGCAAGATGGACCTGGGTGGAGCATGAACAATTGTATATACAGGTCAACACAGGTATTTGCAAGGCAATACAGATAATACTCTTTACAGAGAGGAAGAAAAAGAAGTTCATATGTACATAGAATTATACAGATATTGTACAGATTACGCGGTATTTACATACATAGAAGTGTCTATAGGAAGATAAAGCAGGTTATTTAAGGTTGCAGGAGGAAAGTAACGAAGAAAAAATAAAAATATACACAGGTAGAGGTGAAGGTAGGGGGAAGGGAGGGGGTAGGGGAGAAGGCTAGGAGGGCACGTGCACAGAAAAGAGTTGGTAAAATGGGATGTAGAGAAGGTGGATGGAGAAAAGGAGTATGTGTGAGCCCCCCGGATTGAATGCTATAAAGTACGGGTAATGGTAGGATGTCACAACCCAGAGTAGTGAGCTCCTATCCGAGGTTGGGAAAGGAAGAATAAGGGGATGGACGGGCCTAGTGTTGATAAGACAGGGGGATAAAAGAGAGAACAATTAGGCTGGTGAGGAGCAAGCTGGGGGGTCGGTACTTAAAATTGGGTCTAGGCGTGGCTATATACCAGTGCAGACACCGGTACTGGGTCTGAGTGGGTGAAGCAGTTACATACTTCTCTGATTGTACAGAAATAAAGCATCTTGAAGGCATTTATACTGATTAGAGTGCTTAATTTGAGGGTTTTTGTAGATCGTTTCACAAGGTAGGTAAACATGACTTATGGCTGCCCTGCCCGGCGGGATTTTGCTTTGATTACTTTAAATGTATTGTGGTAACTTCTAACGCGTTTTCCCAATTATACTCAGGGAAGACAGCAGGAGATATAGTAAGGCAGCTTATTAGAGCGGCGTTTCTGTGGCACCTGAACTTTAGTGATGTCCACCCCACTGCCGCATATAGGGTGCAGTGATGTGTGTCAAAGGAGTGTCCCGTTATAAACCTCAGTGCTCGATGGTAAAGTGTGTCCAGTTTAGCCATGTAAGAGTTGGGGCATTGGCTGTAGAGGAAGTCAGCGTAATCAACCAATGATAGGAAGATGGATTGGACCAATTGTTTCTTGGCATCTCTGGTGAGAAATTGGTTGATTCTAAAAAACAGTCCAAGCCTTTGCCGAAGTCGTTTTTGAAGTCCTCGATATGTTCAATGAAGGAGAGTCTTTGGTCTATCAAACTCCCAGATACTTGAATTTTGTAACAAATTCTAGTTTTTCACCTAGAACTGTGGTAATTTGGAGAACTGTCCCACTGGACACAGGGTTAGCTGTCTGGATGAAAGGGAGAGGACCATCGCTTTAGATTTTTGGCATTAAGGGTAGCTTTTTTGGAGGAGTTGGCTTTGCAAAGGTTGAATTCTGACTGTAGGTCATTGCAGGCAGCTTCAGGTGTTGGCGACTCACGTGAGAACTGTATCATCTGCAAACAGATGGATGTTGGCTTCTTTTATACAGTAGTCAGTGTTATTAATGTAGATTGCAAAAGTAGGGCCCTAATATAGAACCTGAGGTACCCCTCTTTGCAGAGTTTTAAAGGGTACAGGCCTCCTACGACTTTAACTTGTTGAAGGCGCCCTGTAAGATAGTCAGTAAACCAATGCAGAGGAGGGTCCACACCTGTGGTTTGAAGGAGGAGAGGGCAGACTATGTGTCGACAGTGTCAAAAGCCTTGCTTAGATCAAGGAAAACAGCACAAATAATGTTTTGCTCTCAAGATTACGCTGCCAGTCGTTAGTAACTTTGCGAGGGCTGAGATAGTGCTATGTTTAGCTCTGAATCTGGACTGCATAGGATTTAGCAGTTCCCTAGACTCAAGGTGAGTCCTCAGCTGTGCATTTACAATTTTCTCTAGGAGCTTGGACAGGACCGGAAGGAGGGAAATTGGCCTGTAGTTATTGAGATCACCAGGGTCACCTGATTTGAACAGTGGTATGACATGTGCTGTCTTCCATATAGGTGGTAAGGTGCCCTGAGACAGGGATAAGTTAAAAAGGTGGGTGACGGGTATTGCTAGTACGTGGTAGGCAATTTATAGGAAGTAAGGGTCAAGGGTGTCAGCCCCAGCACTTTTTCTGCTATCCAACTGAAGCAAGAGGTCCTCTACCTCTTTCAGTGGGGCAGGTTGAAGCGAGAAAGGCGTCGAAGCTATCGGAGTTTCAGGCAGTTGGCTGGCAGTCTGGAAGCAAAGTATGTTTGCAGGGGAGTTATCAAATGCCATGCCTGCAGTAGCAAAGTGGTTATTGAATGCGTCAAGTATATCCATCTTTTTGGTTATAGTCAAGTTGCCAGAGGTAATCTTGGTCGTTAGTGAATTTCCTTGGGGGTGACCTAGCAGATCATTGATTGTGTTCCAGAGCTTGATTGGGCTCTTTGTGGCAGAGTCGAGTTCGGATTTGAAGAAGGTGGCCTTCGATTCTCTGATTGTTTTGGTACATAAATTTCGTAGTCTCCTGAACTGGTTCCAGTCCTCTGCAGTGTTCAGTGTGTGCGCTTTTTATCCAGAGCTTATCTCTTTCTAGAAGCAAGGACTTGATCTGAGGGGTGAACCATTTACAAGTTTTGGTCCTAGTTCGAACTTTAATCAGGGGAGCATACTTATTAAGGGCCCTTGACAGAATGTTGTGGAAGATATTGTAAGCTGACATAATCGTTTTGGACAGGTAGAAATCTTGCCACTCAGGGGAGTACTTAAGCTCATTTAGGTAGGCATGTTCATTGAAATTGCGCCTGGATCTCTTCATAGAGAACTTGCTGATGGGTGCTGGGTTGTTGGTGGATCTCACTCCCGCAATAAAACAATGGTCGCTGGTGTCTGAGAAGAAGACATCAGCGTGGGAGAAGAGATGAGGTTTGCTCACCATTAGCACATCCAAAAGTGTACTTTTACTGGGGTTCTTCACGTTTGGGCGTGTTGGTTCAGTAATAAGTTGCATCAGCCCATGTTCATCACAAAAGGATGCAAGGGAGGCAGCTGTGTTAGAGAGCCAGTCAAAGTTGAGGTCTCCTAAAATAATAGTTTCTGGCAGCCCTGTCCCAACTTGTCCTTAGATATGACACAAGCTGTAGGCCAGCAGACAGTGGTCTGTAGCATCCTATACATGAGTGCAGTAGTCTGTGTCATTTCCACTTTGAGAATTAGGCATTCGATTCGCTGGCGACAGATGCCAAGGATAAGCAGAAGGCAGAAAATTTGTCTTTAGCGTAGATAGCTACCCTCCTCCTCTGGCATGCCTATCAGCTCTGAACAAGGCATAGTTGGGTATGTTCACTTCTCTATCAGTGGTGCTGGGTCTAAGCCAATTTTGGAAATCCAAGTATGTCAGGAAGGTATGATTACCCAGGTTTGTATTAAGGTTATCTTTTAAGGAGGCTACATCGTTAATATGCAAAGCTTATGCCTTTTAAATTTGCTAGTTCTGCTGGCAAAGCAATAGCTTCTGGGCGCCAGGGTTGGGTTCACGTTGCCTGAACATAGCAGGAGGATAAGTAAAATTTTTCTAAGCGCTAATTATAAACATAATTCCTGCCTTTCTCCGTCTAGTAGATCTGATGTTTTAGGGACTGGAAAGTAGCCACCATAGAAGAGCTGATCTGTTGTAGCAAGAGCTAGTACCCCTACCACAATAGGTGGGAGGAGATAAAAGTCTGTGTGGTGGGAGGTGGGCCTTGTGGTGGGGGAGTGTTATAAGTACTACTGGTATGTGTGGTCCAAGAGCAGGGTTCGAGGTATTGGTACTTGGAATCACGGAGGCAATTAAAGGACAAGTTGCCATGTGGTATACAGCACAAGGTGCCGTTGTAGACCAAACATGATGGTAGTTCAGGTGTCCAATGCTGGGCAGCTGGTATCAGCAGAAGAAGGGGCAGTATAAGGAGCCATATAGGGCCCGACATAATGGTACCTCAAAAAAGGAGCCACTCAATTAGCCCAGGGGCCAGTGGGGTTGCTGGATTAATGCAGCTTATCAGTAGCTTTCTGATCCAGGTCGACCCAAATTTGATAGCATTAAAAATATTTAGTGGTGAAGGCACAGCCAAGGAGAGCCTATGCGTATTAGTAAGGCGAGGCCCTGAGAGTTGGATCCTGTAGGCTGGTCAGAGAAGAGGGGGATCACAAGCTAAGTCTCTATTGGTGGGGCACTGCGCCAGAGGACGTGGACTAATATTTTGGCAGGGGCTACTGTATTTAATAATCAGCGGAGGTGGGGGACAGTCGAAAAAGTTGCGGCATTTGCTGTGCCTTATAGGGCCTTGGGTCCGTGTCTACTTGATCTCGGAGCATCGGCTGAAGCTGACCGCCAGGTAGCTGGGAATCCACAGCTGAGGAGCTGGGAGCCTGGGTGACAGTTCCTCGGCTGAGGAGAGAAGAAGAGTGAGGTTAATAAAGGGATTCACATAAAGGGTTAGACAGAACAGCGGAGTCCAAAATTTGCAGAACAAAAGGGCGTGTATTACTTTGGCACCCAAAAGTGTCTAGGGCCAGTGCGTATGAAGGGAAAGGGCTGTAGACACTAGATTTCTTTCCCAAACCACAATTCAAGTCCTTTCAATTACAGACTGGGTTAACACTTGACTTTTAACATTTGTCCCAACATAAACATTTTTAGGGTTTAAAATCAAAGAGCAGAAGCTGGCTTCCATGAGACCAATCAAGTGTGTGGTCTGAGAGGGCGCTCGAAATCACGGTTGGTTGCAGCAGTTGCCGTACCTTGTGGGACCTTGGGTCCGTGTCTGCAGTCTTGGCGTCAGCTGAGAGGCGCCGACCGCCCGGTAGCCGGAATCCGTGGCTTGGGCTGGGAGCCTGGGTGGCAGTTCCTTGGCTGGGAGAGAGAAGCGAGGATTAATAAGGGCATTCATACAAAGGGTCAGACAGAACAGCGAGAGTCAAAATCTGCAGAACAAAAGGGATGTATGGTACCAGCAATGCCAAAAGAGGTAGTGAGGAATAGTAGTAGTAGGTGGTTGCACCCCAAGGTAGTTGTTTGGTGTTGCTGGCCTGCTTAACTGCTAGCTGGTTTATAGTTGAAAGGGTATATAGTCGAATTAGGGTGAGGTCCCTAACAATAGGTCAGGTAGAGCAGTAATTGAGAGGAGTTAGATGGAGTGGCTGGAGAAAAAGTTGAGAGGAAATGTGTGATCCTGTGGGTGGGACTGCTTTAAAAAGGGGCGGTGAGAAAGTGGGTCAAGTCAGGTATTGAAGACAGGGAGGCCAATAGCATGAAAATGTGCAGCAGTAGAGTAACCAATCTGCTGCTAGGCTGAGAAGGGGTAGAGTAAGGGTCTATTTAATACTGTGGGGGGGGGGGGTGAAAAAATTCAGTCCAGAACACAGCACAGAAAGAGATTTCCCTGAGATCAGGAAGCACCAGGCGTTGGAAAATCAGCCAAGGAGCAAAGCTGCCAATCGGTGCCTGGTCCCTCCACTGGGCATCCAGTCAAAACAGTGGCATTCAAAACCACGAGTTTTGGAGGTCCGGTGCATACCTGAATCTGTCCGGGGGTCAGTCAGGTGGTCTGTTAGCTGTGGCCTGCTCGGAGAGAGCCAGAGCCAGGGCCACAGGAGCAGCTTGGAAAGCCCACAGATGGGCTGTCTGTGGAACAAGGAGGGAAACACAGAGGATTAAATACAGCTAGAGTACAATAGCAAGCTCAGTGGGGGGGGAGGCAATGGGGAAAGACAAAGCATGAGGTAAAGAGGTGGTAAATGCAGTGCAATTATTTGGAGCTAGAAGAGGGTTAATGGGGGTCTGTGCTTTGCTACGGGCGTCTGAGGAGGACAGCAGCAGCGGGGGGTGTAAGGAAAGGGTTTGTAGGTAAGGCAGAGAAGAAAGTAAGGTGTTTAGAGAGATAGCATTACAAGTGGGGCAGAGAAATTAATAATTGGCAGAGTGACCAGTGTGGGGAAGGGGCAGAGTTTGTCAGCAGGGCAGAAATGGAAAACGGCAGCAGTCTTGCTCAGTAGCTAGGTCAGGCAGTCAAACATCGGCTACTATACAATACAGTTTGTCCAGCACTAAGTAACCCTGAGAGACTAGACTAGTGGCTTGTAATAGACTAGCTAAGCTGGCAGGTAAAGTAAGACCAATTGATGCATAACATATGTAATCTACATTAACAAAAATTCAGTCCAGAACACAGCACAGAAAGAGATTTCCCTGAGATCAGGAAGCGCCAGGCATTGGAAAATCAGCCAAGGAGTAAAGCTGCCAATCAGTGCCTGGCTCCTCCACTGGGCATCCAGTCAAAACAGCGGCATTCAAAACCACGAGTTTCGGAGGTCTGGTGCATACCTGAATCTGTCGAGGTCAGTCGGGTGGTCTGTTAGCTGTGGCCTGCCGGAGAGAGCCAAGGCCACAGGAGCAACAGAGCCCACAGATGGGCTGTCTGAATCTGTCCGGGGTCAGTCGGGTGATCTGTTAGCTGTGGCCTGCTCGGAGAGAGCCAAGGCCACAGGAGCAGCATGGGAAGCCCACAGATGGGCTGTCTGAATCTGTACAGGGGTCAGTCGGGTGGTCTGTTAGCTGTGGCCTGCTCGGAGAGAGCCAAGGCCACAGGAGCAGCTTGGGAAGCCCACAGATGGGCTGTCTGTGGGCACTAGTATCTATAGGGATGTGTCTGATTTGAAAGAAATATGGAAACATAGATGTAGACAGCAGAAAAAGGTTCAACGGCCCCTCGAATCCTAAGAGTTATCCTTCACAGTGAGGATCTTAATTCTGCTTTTCATTTGTGCCAGTGTTTTGAGTTCCTCTACTTCTTGTTCACCACTTACACCACTGTTAAGGATGCAATACTTGAAGCAACATCCCACTGTGTTAGAGAGAAAAGCAATAGCAAAAGAAGAAGGAAACCACTTTGGTTCTCAAAAACAGTAGCACAAAAGGTCAGAGCCAAAAGGCTGGCCTTCAGGAAATATAAGGGAACGCAGCAGGACGATGATAGGGAGGCATATCAAATTTCCCTAAGGGAAGCAGGGAAGACAGTAAGGCAGGCAAAGGCGCAAACCGAGGAAACGTTAGCACGAACAGTAAAAGAAGGTGACAAGACTTTCTATAGATACATTAGTGAAAGGAGAAAGTCCAGAGGGGGTATTGCTAAGATCAAAGGGGATAAGGGTGAGTGTGAGGAGGACCAAGGAAAAGAATCTATCCTAAATAGATACTTCTGCTTAGTATTTACTGAGAAGGTAGGGCAGGGCCCACAGCTCAGTACCATGGACATAGGGCGGAGGGAGGTATGCACTAGTCCCTTCACAAAGGAAAGGGTCCTACAAGAGCTCGCTCAGCTCAGGGTGAGCAAGGCAATGGGACCTGATGGCATACATCCCAGGGTACTAAAGGAGCTAAGGGTGGAACTAGCAGAGCCATTATCAGAACTGTTTAGTGAGTCTCTGAGCATAGGAGAGGTCCCAGAAGACTGGAGAAGGGCTCATGTGATCCCACTCCATGAGAATGGTAGCAGGGAGGAGGCAGGGAACTACAGACCAGTCATTCATACCTCAGTAGTGAGCAAGATTATGGAGGCACTCCTTAAGGAAAGGATAATGCAACACCTGGAATCCATAGGAGCACAGGATCCAAGACAGCATGGGTTTACAACAGGAAGGTCCTGTCAAACTAATCTCATAGATTTCTTTGACTGGGTAATCAGCAAAGCTTTCGATACTGTTCCTCATAGAAGATTGATTAATAAGCTGGGTAGGCTCGGGGTGGGTCAGAAGTTGGTCAACTTGGTAGCAAACTGGTTGGCGGACAGAAAAACGAGAGTGGTGGTAAATGGTATACAATCAGAAGAGATTCAAGTCACAAGTGGGGTACCTTAGGGATCAGTCCTGGGGCCAGTCCTCTTCAATATCTTCATCAGTGACAGTGCAGATGGACTGGAGGGTAAGGTTTGTCTGTTTGCAGATGACATCAAGATCTGCAACAGAGTAGATGATCTAGATGGGATGGGCAGAATGAGAAGAGATCTGGATAAACTGGCAAAATGGTCGGAAGAGTGGCAAATGGGGTTAATGCAAAGAAGTGCAAGATCATGCACATAGGGAAGAGAAACCCTGAAGCCACCTATAGGTTGGGAGGGGAGTTGCTGGCAATCACAAGGGAAGAAAGAGACTTGGGCATCATCATCACAGATGACCTGAAATCATCCAAGTAGACCACTAAAGCAGTAGGTCAGGCTAGAGGGATATTGGGGTGTATTAGTAGGGGTTTCGCAAGTCATAAAAGGAAGGTAATAATCCCTCTTTACAAGACACTGGTAAGGACCCATCTGGAGTACTGCGTACAGTACTGGAGGCCGCACCTGCACAAGGACATTAACAAAATGGAGGCAGTTCAGAGAAGGGCAACCAAAATGGTGCAGGAACTGCATCAGAAAACATATGAGGATAGATTAACGGAGCTCAACATGTATACCCTGGAGCAAAGAAGGGAGAGAGGTGATGTGATCGAAACATTCAAACATCTTAAGGGCATTAACAAGGTGAAAGAGTCTAACATGTTTCAATATAAGAAAAATAGGACAAGAGGACACAGCATGAGATTATAGGGAGGCCGATTAAGGGGTAATGTGAGGAAGTTCTTTTCACAGGAAAGGTGGTGGATGCATGGAATGGCCTACCCCAGGAAGTGGTGGATATGAATACAGTGCAGGGCTTCAAACAGGCATGGAACAAGCATAAGGGAGCAATAAAGATGAGTGTGAATAGATAGGCCATTGACAGAGTACAGGCCTATGGCACATTCATAAGGTAGAAAAAATGGGCAGACTGGATGGGCCTTGCGGTCCTTATTTGCCGTCAACTTCTATGTTTCTGTGTTTAAGTGTTTAGTTAATGTATTATTATACAGGAGAAAAAAAAAGACTCAAAATATTATGTGTGAAACAATGCCTCTGAAAGGCCTGACGGAGAACAAAAGATACTGACTGTGGTGTACGTCACAAGAAGGGATGTATTAAATTACTGAGCTTTCTGTGCATGTGGCACCATCGCTCAGAAGTAGTAGACTTCCTATAAGAAAAAGATCTCAGCCTGAGCTCTGTATTGGTTGAAAGTTTACAGTGCCCATCGAAATTCTTAGTAATAGTGGGACTGCACTGAAAATAGGCTACGTACCATTGCAAAACTTATGTTTTGGGTTTACATTTGTGTTGTTGCAAGTGGCCTATGTCTTAAGCAATTTCTGCAGCAAGTAATTCTTTAGAAGCAATTTTTTGGGCAGAGAAAAGTAAAAGGAGACTGTGAAAAAGAAAGTTTCCATTTGTGAAGGAAAACGAGATCTGTTAATAATTACAAAATTCAAAAGGTGTCAGAGTGATTTTTATGGTAATAGGGCAGCCTGGCACCCATACGTTTTTCCCCAGCCATCCATGGTACTGAAATAAAAGCATGGGTACCAGGCTGCCTCAGTCAGTAAGATGCAAACATTTTCTCTGCCTGTTATTGAGTAACTTTCTTTTAAGGTCACTCCCTTCTGGCGGTTGTATGGTTTGACACTCTTGTTATGTTACCACCCATGTTTCTGAAGACTAAATCCAGAACTGGCAGTTCCCTTTTTTTTTTTTTGTCTGCGAGTTGCTGAAAGTTGCAGTTGTTTGCAGTTTCCATAAAGCTAGTCCCTGTCTTACCACACAAAGTGCTGGTTTGCCACTTTATGACCTTATGGTTGAAATCCCCCATTAGAACTATATTCCTGACTATTGTTGTTGTTGTCTACTCTGTTTCTGTCACCAGTTCAGCATCTGTCTGGTAGTCTAAAAGACAAAGATCCTCAGCACAAAAGCACTGAGGTGAGGGTTACTACCTGGGAAGAGCATTGACTATAAAACCAGGTTTCAAAGAAATGCAAAATCTCACATACCCCAGTGATGCAAAGCATCATAGAAAGTATAGGCAAGTCACCATGAAAGAATTTAGACTGGGTCCACTGTAAGTAGGAGTGTGTGGTGCCAAATTGCTTCCGACACACTTTGCAGAGGCTGAAAACAGAATACACAGACACATGTTTTGTGTCTCTCAGGAGTCATCACTGTGCCCCATGTGTTTTAACAACCATGTAGAAGAAGGAACCAGCCATGTTATGGTCCTGCAGGTCCAGGTTGTGGTGAATCCAAAATAGGAAAGCAATCTAAAAGACAAAGAACCTCAGCACAAATGCACTGAGGCAAAGGTTACCCAGGAAGGGCATTGGCAATAAAGCCAGGGTTCAAAGAAATACAAAATAATACCCTAATAATGCAAAGCATCGTGGGAAGACTATGCAAATCATCATGAGAAATTGAGAGGCCATTTGGCACCATACATTCCTGCATAAAGCACAACCAGTCTAAACTCTTCCATGGTAATTTGCCTATACTTCCCGTGATGCTTTGTATCATTGGGGCACGTATCATTTTGTATTTCCCTGATTGTTATTGTCTGCTGGCCTACAGAACCCCAGTTGTAACAGGTGTTCCATTTTTATCTTATGCTTTTTTTCCATGTTTGTCTCCATGTCATTTTGGATGCTTGCTAGAAGCACACAGAATTGGGTAGTTGGAGATGCCTTGTCAGAACTGCAATAAATCTATTTTTTGCAACATACAGTGCCTTCTGCCTGCTTAGCCATCTTGTCCCCAGCACTGCCTTTTTTGTGTGGTTTGGATCTGGAGAAGTGGCTCTCTGAGACTGACTGTGGAGACAGAAGAACCCGGGATTGCGTCTCCATCTGTGTTGCTAGCACTGAGGAACACTTCTCCCCTCTGCCATCCTGTACTAGGCAGAATGAGTCACTAAACATCATTGAGCACCCCTTTGTCTTATCATTTTGGTCATATTATATATTGCAAACATGATGCTGGAGCAAGGTTTTTTAGCCTCTTATATGAGGGTGTGGTATATGGGTTGTGTCTCCTCAAATTGGGCAGTTACAGTAAGGAAACCGTATTGGTAGTCTGTGTTTCTAAATGTTTTTCTTTGATAAGCAAGGTGACTACCTATAAAGTAAACTGAGATGGATCTGAACGTAGTGTCATGTTTAAAAATGTTATTTAGAGAGAAAACCATCTTGAGACATACAGAGTACTGTATAGGTTTAGGCTTCTATGGAAGAACATTCATTTGCCTCCAGTTTAGAAAAAAAACACTTTTTTTGTCTTTAGCCTGCAATGGTGTGGACAAGATGATGTGGTCTTCTGTTATTTATTGTCCGGGGGGTTGGGGGGAGATATAATATGAATTTGTTTGTATGTTTTTTTGTTTTTCTGCAGTTTGCTTGGATTTGTGTGGTTTTTTTTTATGTTTAGATGCTTGTATATGAATGTTAATTGATTTTATATTAAAAGAAATTCCCTTACTGTTCACAAATAGCACCATGGTATGGAATCCTTAACTTTTACCTGGATAGTCAACAGCCGCTGGCTGGAGACACTTTTGTTTTCATTTATATTCTACCAACCTGGATTCTGTTCACTGCTCACACTATGGCAGTTCCACTGAGTGTAGCTTAGCCACTGGACAGATTCAGTGCATGGCTGCTCCCACCACCCTTGGTGTCATCCTCTGGCTCCACCCTTTGCAACGTCAGATCTTTCTTTTCACTGTAAGGGACAGGCTTTTCCTTTACAACTCCTGCTGTGAAAAGAGGTTTTCCAGTTTTCAGGGTCCTTCCTGGTGACTTCTTTACACTTAATATTTTAGTTTTCATCTGAAAATGTGTGCCTCGTCTTCTGGTTACCGCTTAGTCGATGCTACGAAGATTGAGTGCAAAAAGACAAGATTCAAATGCTGCATTTGGTCAGACAAAAAATGTCTTCTACGGATAGCCATGACACATGTCTCTACTGCCTGGGGGCTGACCATGATGTCAAGTGGTGTCCATGCTGTAAGGCTATGCATCTCTCCTCAATGGATAAATGTAGTTTGCGATTCCTCAGAGGTAGGCCTCAGGAAAGGAAATAGTCATCCACGACTGTGGGTTCTGTCAACCTTAGCCTTAGTCCTGGTGGGGGCCAGCCGCTCCTTCACAGGATTGCCTAGAGTTCCTGGAAATATATGTTATATGCAAACATACGAAGAAGCCAGCATAAGAAGGCCATTTGGTCTATAAAGTCTGCTCGTATTGCTGGGTTCACAGTTTGTGCTAATGTCACTGCCCTCCCTCCCTCCCCACTCCTCCCATCCTCCCTACCCATGATCCTTACCTTCCCCCATGCCTATCCCAGCCTCTCTTAAAGCTGCCCACTGTCTTCAACGAGATGACCTCTTCCAGCAGCGCATTCCAAGTGTCCACCACCCTCTCTGTGAAGAAGTGCTTCCTGACCTCCCTCCTAAACCTCCCACCCTCCAGCTTAAGACTGTGCCCTCTTGTGTTATGGTTGCCACTCAGCTTGAAGAGACTCTCCTTATCAACCTTATTTATCCCTTTCAAGTACTTGATGGTCCCAATCATGGCCTCTCTCTCTCTCTCTCGCTCTCCTGCCTTCCAGGGAGTACATGTTCTGTACCTTGCTGTTCAGACTTTTGAGGAGAGCTCCCCTTACCAAAAGAATCATAACAAAAAACATCATTGCCATTGTGGGAGGTGGAATGTTCCCGCTCCTTGTGTTCCTTCAACTCCCCTGACTGGTTGACTGTTGTTGAGCTACTGCCAGTCAAGGGGTCAGTTGTAGCTTCAGGGCTGATGCCGATGGAGCTGTCAACATCAGTTACAGCTGACGATCAGGGTGACAATCAGGTCAACATCTTGCTCAACACAGTTGACCAGGAGTTGGAGAGGGATGAGGGTTCGTCCCTGGCTGAGACCCTTGTGCTTCTTGGACCTTCCTTGGCTGGGGGAGTTGGTCAGAATGCTACCTTAGTCAACCTGACCCTGTATAGACTCAGAGTGGTCACCCCTCCAGTCCCGACTTCATTGCCCCCTGGTTAATATGCCTCAGGTGGTCTGTTTCACTCCACCACCACCTCTGGATTCCCATCAACCCCATGGAGGTTGAGGTCCTGGTCGAGTTCTCACTCTTGGTCTGGTTCATGGCATCACCACATGACTGATGTATGAGGACTTGTTGTGGCACCACTAAGGGATGGTCGGCCCATGTTAGCAGCCAACTGTGACCCTCTTGGGTGCCCACAATGACATAGCCAGTGTGGCTACATCTCATGGTTCCACTTCTGGTGATTCCAGCAAATCAGTCGAGCCAGGGGGAGCCCAGCCCCTGAAGCCACAGGAGGGGGCCTCCAGCAAGGCATCTTGGCCAAACGCCAGTTGCTTAGCACCCAGTCAGTGATGCTCACACAACATAGTCGAGTGGTGCACACTCCAAAACTCTAGCCTCAACCCTTGTTCGGTGGCATCGACTTCTCCATGGCCTCCTTCTTCCAAGGTCAAATGGATATCCACTCATTCAACAAGTCCACTTCAGGTGAGTCAAATTCCTTTGCTGCTCTCCTGCAACATATGTCAGCTTCTCTGAATGTCCCCTTAGAGGAGGTCCAGAACCATTAGAACTACCCCCTAATAAACATCAGCGAGCAGGATAACTCCCCAGTGGTAACATTCCCAGTGGCAAAGCTGTCCTGGGCCCTGTGTTCAGGATCTGGCAGCGTCCTATGTTCTGCCAGGCTACCCCTCACCACATGGACTGCAAATATGCAATCCCTATGGGGGCTCTCTGGAGTTTTTGGGCACCCCCTCGGTGGAGGGACTGGTAAATTGAAGGTACAGGGACATGTGGACAAGCTGTCTGACAAGAAGTCCAAGAGGCAGGATTTCCTTGCTTGCAAGTTGTATGTGATGGCTACCTTGGGCATACATCAGACCAGCTATGTAGTGCTGATGGCCCATTTTGGTCATACGCTTTTTGGTAAGCTCACCAACATGATTTCTCTTCTCTTGGCTGATAGCCAGACAGAGGCAAGGACCCTGTGGGACCCAAAATTTTCACTGTCCAAACACCAGCTGCAGACAGCTCTGAACTTGGGTTACTCATGTGCCCACCTCTATGTCCATGCACAGGAGAAACATAGACTTTGACGGCAGATATGGACCACTTGGCCCACCTAGTCTGCCCATTTCCCTGTGTATTGGATAAGCTGCAGATTATAGTTAACCAACAGCCTACTTCTTCCTACCCACCACCAGAATTGCCTTATGTCTGTCCCATGCATTCTTGAATTCCCCCACTGTTTTTGACCCCATGACCTCTTTAGGAAGGCCGTTCCGCGCCTCCATCACCCTCTCCCTGAAAAAATACTTCCTCACATTGCCCCTGAGCCGTCTCCCTCCATCTTCGAATTGTGTCCTCTTGTTCTCACACATTTCTTTTTCTGAAAGATGCTACCCTCTTTGACTTTGTTGATTCCCTTTAGGTACCTGAAAGTTTCTATCATGTCCCCCCTCTCCCTCCTTTCCTTAAGGGTATACATATTATGCTCCTATACTCTCTCTTCGTACGGCTTCTTATGCAGACCCTGCACCATTTTAATTGCCCTCCTTTGGACTGCCTCCATCCTGTCTATGTCCTTGCAGAGATGGGGTCTCCAGAACTGCATGCAGTATTCCAGATGGGGTCTCACCAACTGTCTGTACAGAGGGATGACAACTTCTGTTTTCTACTGGTGATGCCTCTCCCTATACATCCCAGTATCTCCCCGCCATCCTTACTGCCTTCTCACATTGCTTGCTTACCTTTAGGGCATCTGATATGACTACCCCCAGGTCCTGTTCCATTTTTGTTGTTGTTAATTCCTCCCTTCCCCCCCACTGTGTACTCTTCCTTGGGTTTTTGTTTCCCAGGTGCATTTATTTGCACCACTTTGCATTGAATCTAAGCTGCCATACTTCTGACCATTCCTCCAACTTTGTCAAGTCCCTTCTCATCCTTTCCACCCTTCCCCTTGTGTATCAACTCTGTTGCAGATCTTTGTGTCATCTACAAAGAGGCATACTTTTCCTTCCAGTCCCTCTGCAATGTCACTTATAAAGACATTAAGAAGGACTGGACCCAGTACTGAACCCTGCGGTACCCCACTAGTAACCCCTCTTTCTTCGGAGTGGACTCTGTTTACCCTCTGTGTCCTGTTGTCCAGCCAGTTTTCTTACCCAGGCTACCACCCTGGGACCTACTCCCCAGCTGGCTAATTTGTTTATTTATCTTTTTTTGTGTGGGACTGTGTCAGATTCCTTGCTAAAGTCTAGGTAGGCTATGTCCACAGCCCCTCCCTGGTCTACTACTTTGGTCACCTAGTCAAAGAAATCTATTAGATTTGTCTGACATGACCTTCCCACTGTGAATCCATGCTTCCTTGGGTCCTGTGCTCCGCTGGCCCCTAGGTACTCAACAATTCTTTCTTTCAGAAGTGATTCCATCGTTTTCCCTACCACTGAGGTCAAGCTAACAGGTCTGTAGTTTTCTGCCTCTGCTTTGCTCTCACTTTTGCGAAGGGGAATCACATCCGCCCTCATCCAGTCCTTAGGTACCACACCATCCTCCCATGATTAGTTAAAAAGGGTAGTCAGTGGTGTCAACAGTTCTCCCCTTAGTTCTTTTAGAATTCTGGAGTGAATCCCGTCAGGCCCCCATTGCTTTGTCCACCTTCAGTGTTAGGAGTTCTTTCAGAACCCTTTCTTCTGTGAAAGAACTGGTATCGACCCTCCTATCCCGAGTACTTATGTTGATTGGATTAGGTACCTCCCCTTCCCCTTCTTTTGTGAATACTCAGCAGAAGTATTCGTTCAGTATCCCTGCTTTTTCACTGTCCCTCTCTGTCCACTCATCCTCCCTTTTATTAAGCCTCACTATCCCTTCCTTGGTCTTTCTTCACTCCCTAATGTACCTGTAAAAGGTTTTATCCACCTTCTTAACCGAGTTGGCTATCTTTTCCTCGGTTTGGGCCTTTGCTATTCTGACTGCCTTCCCCACTTCCTTCTTCTTTAACTGGTACAGTTCTCTGTCCTGCTCCTTCTGTGTTTCCTTATACTTCCTGAATGCTATATTTTTCTCCTAACCTTCCCCACCACCTCTTTTGAGAACCATAGTGTTTTTTTCTTTCATTTTGATTTATTTGCTTCACACAAAGGCTTGTTGCCTTTGTAATGGCAGTTTTGGTGTTTCCCCATTGTTCCTCTACCCCTCCTTCTTGCCAGTTTGCTAGTGCTTTGCTGAGGCACTCTCCCATTTTGACAAAGTCAGCCCTCCTAAATTCCAGTACCCTCACTTTTGTATGGCTTGACTCTGCGGCTGTGGTTATCGTGAACCACACTGTTTGGTGGTCACTTGTTCCCAGATGGCTACCCACTTCTAGTTCTGAGATCCTCTCTCCATCCCTATTGGAGAGTACCAGGTCTAATATTGCTTCCTCCCACATGGGTTCCAATACTAGCTGTCTGAGGCATGCCACCTGTAGGGCATCAAGAATGACCCTGCTCTTGGATGTGGCTGCAGCAAAGGTGCTCCAGTTAACATCTGGCATATTCAGGTCCACTGTCAACAATATCTCCCCTTTTTCTGCCAGCCTAAGAATGCCTTCTGTCATTTCCTTGTCCATTTCCTCCCCCTGAGACGGGGGTCTGTATACAACCCCCATGCGGATTGTGGTGCCATTTCCAGTCTCCAGGGAGACCCATAGTGCCTCCCCTCTTCCCTGTTTACCCTTTAGTTCCGTTGCTTTGATCCTTTCCCTTATGTAGAGAGCTACTCCTCCTTTTCTGTGCTCCCTGTCCCTCCTGTATATTGTGTACCCTAGTATGTTGGCATCCCAGTCATGGTTCTCTGTGTACCATGTTTCTGTGCCTGCCTCGATAGCCAGGCGTCCTTCTTCCATGAAGGCCACCAGTTCAGGGAGCTTGTTACCTAGACTACGGGCATTGGTACTCATTACCCTCCATTTTTTGATGGCATTACCCCTTTTTGCCACATCCCTGTCCTTACTGCCTTTGCATTTTTCTCCATTTACTCCTGCCCTTCTCCCTATCGACTTCTCTATCTTGGTGCTTACCGCACTAACTACTATAATTTTTTTTTTTTGGGGGGGGGAGTTAGGATTTCCCTGCTCCTTTTCAGTGCCTTCCCCCTTGGCTAGCTTAAATGCTTGCCAATGAAGCATTTAAACCTATCACCTAGGATCCTGGTTCCCCTCCTGGATAGATGCAGACCATCGCACCAGTATAGGCCTGCATCCCTCCAGGTGGACCCCCAGTCCCCAGTGAAGCCAAAACCCTGAGCTCTGCATCAGTTTTTCAACCATTGATTGAATCCCATGGTGCGGAGTACCAGAGCCTCACCCATGCCATAGACAGGCAGCACCTCTGAGAAGGTTACCGTGCATGCTACTTGTCTAAGGTCCCTACCCCACTCCACAAACTCCTCCTGCACTGCTCTGGTCCTCCAAGGGCAGGAGGACCTGGCTGTGTCTCTCAGCTTTTACTCTGGAGACCTAGCACAAGTTGTCGGATGTACCTTTTTTGTGCACTGACCTCTTGGGCCCTGGGGTGGAAGATCACCTTGCCCATATTGAGAAGTCTAGCATAACTCTACACTCTGTGGCATCATCCCAGCAGGCTAAACAGCCACCTAAAATCAAAAAGAGCTCCTTTCATGCCTCTGGCTACCATCCCCAGCAGAAACAGCAGCAGCAGTACCAGGACTGTCATGTGGCTAAACCCAAGTCCGGTGGTCAGGTGCAGATAATAGAGGAGCGATAGTGCATTCAGAGGCCAGTCGTATGGTGCCTCCTCCAAAGGCAAAAAATAGCAGGTTGTGGGGTGCCATTCCCCTCCCACACAGTCCCTGCTGTAGCACCCTGTCAGTGATCAGCTCCTCTTCCACAGGGGTTCGCTATCACATCTGACAAGTGGGTGCTAGATGGGGGGCATTTGCATTTGTCTCTGGAGTTTGACTGTCCCTCCATACTAACGCTGAGTGCTGAGGGAGTTCATAGTGCCCAAGGACATCCTAGTTGCACTGAAGAGTGACATCATTCAGCTCCTGGAGCGCAGTGTTATCAAGGTTGACCCAGACAACCTTGCCTTGCAGCGATATGTGTCGCATTACTCTTTAGTACCAAAACAGACAGGGGAACAGTGCCCCATCCTAGACCTGCATAATATGAACGTGTTCAAATGCAGGCAAAAGTTTTGTGTGGTCACACTCAACCAGGTCATACCATCTCTGAAGTCAGGGCATGGTTCTGTTCCCTGGACCTCCAGCATGCCTTCTTCTTCTTCCGTATCCATCAGTCACACAGGTGATACCTCTGGTTCTACTAAGGTTTATACCAAGGTTTGTTTAGAGTGGAAGGAAGGCCATGGAGCCCATGTGAACTGCTCCCCAGTATTCATGATTCTGGTGGGAGGGGTCTTGTACTAATTCAAGGTCATGCTGTTCGGCTTGTCCTCTGCACCCAGGGTATTCACCAAGTGCCAGTCAGTTTTTGTAGCTTACCTCAGGCACAGAGGCCAGGGTTTATCTGTAGTTGGACCACTGGCTAATCATTGGTGTCTCCAGGGAGGCTGTGGAGTGGTTCAGGGATCTGGCCCTCGTGACTTTCTAGGAACTGGGCCTCTTAGTGAAACCGGTAAAGTCCAAACTGGTCCCAGATTAGGTGAGCCTGTTGATTGGAGTGGAATTGAACTCCTCCAAGTCAGGGCTCACTTACCAGCAGACAGGATGGAGGAGCTTGCCCCCTTTGCCCAATCGTTTCAGGTTGAGAATTGCACACAGCCTGGGAATTCCTCTGTCTGCTGGGGTTCATGGATGCCTCGACCAGTGTGGTCCATGGGGTCATTAACGCATGTTCCTCCTCCAGTGAGAGCTGGGTTGCAAATGATCTCAGCGCCATGATCATGTGGACCAGCCAGTGTTTGGTGCCACACAGGGTGAGACAAATCCGTTTGTAAGCTAGTGGTCAGTTTGGCCACCAACTTTCAAAATCTAATAGCCAAATCAGTATTTTTAGTGGTCATCATTTGTAATGGCTCAAAAATTACTTCATGGGCAGGTAGCCAGTTGACCAATATTTTCAGTATCTGGCAGCCAATCCACCTTTTTTAGTGGCCATTGGCCACCTGGCTAACTGATTTGTCTCACCGTGGTGCCACAGCCAGTGCGTTATGCTACTGACTGGTGGCTTTGCCCCCAGAAACTCATGGAGAGAATTCCATCTGTCCGTCTAGAGCCAACCCTAACACTGACCATAGATGCATCTCTGGTGGACTGGGCTTACATGTCTTACCACTGATCCCCTGAGTTGTGGTCTCTAAGCGAGGCCCAGTAGCTCATCAACCTGCTGGAGCTCCAGGAAGTGCAGTTGACACTAACAGAGTTTGCTCCACTATTTCACAAGTCCAGATCGACAGCATGACAACCATGTTCTACCTAACAAGCAGTTCCTTTCCACTGTGTCAGGAGGTGCTCTGTACCTGGTCTCAGGTATGCAGCTTGCATGCGGATCTCTTTGCAGGGGGAGGATAACCAGTTGGTGGTCGGTCTTAGCGAAGTGGGAGACATCTCATGAGTGGTCCTTGCACCAGCATGTAGTGACACAGCTGCTAGCCTGCTGGGTCACACCTCTGATGGACCTGTTTGGCTCTTGGGAGAACAGAAAGCTGAGGCTCTTCTGTGCTTGCCCTCTTCCAAATGGGAATGCTTATGGGAGATGCCCTGTACCGGCCCTAGACCCTGGGCCTTCTTTATGCCTTCTTTATGTCAGCGTGGCTCAGTTGGTAGCACATCCGCCTCTGGACCAGAAGGTCGTGGGTTCTCGTCCCACACCAGGATTGGACTTGCACCTAAAAATCGCTGGCATCCGAGTGTAGTATTGGGGGGGTGCTGTACTGCTGGGGTGTGCCATCCTTTGGATGAGACGTTAAACCGAGGTCCCTTCTACCCATCCTGGTGGGTGTCCAGGTGGAAGTAAAAGAACCCGTGGCACTCTTCGCAAAAGAGTAGGGAACATTCCCGGTGTCCTGGCCAACATTCCCCTTCCCATAAACTGGTTCATGCAATTATCAACGCTGTGTGTGGGTGATGATGTGTGATATGGCTGCCACCACACATTCAGTCACTTCACTACCAGTCTAGCATTGCTTGTAAAGCACTTTGAATGTATGAAAAGCGCTATGTAAATGTTGATTCTTCTTCCTTGCTTTCCATTGAGCTACAAGGTTGTACTCAAGGCATGCAGGGACAAGGTGAAAGTGATCCAAATAGCTCCAGACTTGCCCAGACAGTTCTGATACCAGCATCTTCTCAGCCTCAGCAGTAGCTTCCCATGGTGGCTTCCTCTCTGTTTGGACTTGCTGACGAGACATGGGGGAATGGTTCTGCACATTGACCTTCAGTCTCTGCACCTCTCAGCCTGGTACCTGAGCACCTAGAGTTACAGGCTTTGGTTCTTTTGGAAGATATTCTCCAGGTGCTGGAGGCATCCTAGAAGGAGTCAACTTGTAAAATGTACTCTGTCAAGAGGGCAATGTTTTCACATTGGTGTGCAGGTCAGGAGATTAACCTTCTCATCTCACCTGCCCAGTGGTGTGGATCCTTGACTACCTCTAGTCTTTGTCTCAGTTGGGATTACAAGAGACATTCCTTAAGGTTCACCTGGCTGCCATTTCTGTGTACTGGGTGATGGCCAGTATGCTAACGGTGGCACAGGAGAAAGTGGTCGGATGCTTTTTTAAAGGCCTGGACCACCTGTCCCCTCTAATGTAGGAGCCTCTGCCACCATGGGACTTACAGCTGGTGCTTGCTATGAGTAAACCATTCCAGGTGTTACACAAGTGTGAGATTTTACACTTTTCATAGGAGACTGTCTTTGGTTGCTATCAGCGTGCCACAGGTTAATAACCTACAGGTGGGCTCAGTGAAGCCTCTGTGCCTGCTTTTCCACAAAGACAAGGTCATCCTTCACCTCTACATAAAGTTCCTTCTCAGGGTAGTCTCAGAGTTTCTTGTTATTCAGGAGATATACAATATGTCCCTGTCTACTTTCAAAAGCCTACTTCAGATGCTGAGCATGTGCTCCATTCTCTGGATATGTGCTGAATGCTCCTTTAATACAAGGAACACACAGCAGTGGTTCACAGTGCAGCTCGCCAGGTGTGTGTGACCTACACTGAAGCCACTTCAGACAGTCAGGCAGCCAAACAGATGATTAGCCTGTGGATAACCTGCTGCATTGATCAAGTTTGCTGTTAGGGAGCTGCCCAAGAGGTTGAAGGCTCATTCTCAACCATACTACTGCCTCTGTTGCTGCTGCCAGGTACATCCTGAATAGGGAGACCTGCAGGGTTGCTACCTGGTCCAGTGTGCATACATTCATATTCGTCTACAGCATCAACATGCTCAGTCATCATGATGCTACATTTGGGTCCTCAGCCTCCCAGTCTCTGTTCACAAAAATAGTCGGGGTGCACACTTTGCTCTCCTCCTGGAGCATTTCTATAGTGTGGATAGTGAGCTGAATCCAGGTTGGTAGAAATACATGTTACTTACCAGTAACCATAGATCTTACTTCGAGAGTTGGCTCTTGCAGCAGGTAACACATATAGGATTGTAGCTGGCAGGTGGCAGGACCCCACAGAAAGCTTCTAGCTAGCAGTCTATGGCAGGGACTGCCCCTCCCAATGTCATGCATGGTATAAAGGGAGGGTGGTCCCAGGCGTCCCTCAGTTCTTTTCGTGCTGTCGACTCGCATTCATTGGCTCCACAGATCACCTCTTGCTAGTTTGACCGACATTTTGACTAAGATTCCTTTTCTTATTTTACTGACAAAGTTTGCTTTTTCCTCAATATTGTTTCTGTATGTTGTCTTCTACGACGTCCTCCATTGATAGGCACCTCTCCAAGTGTGCATACGGCAAACAGATACCGTCCAAGAACAGGAACTCGACCTGCTTGCTGTGCCTAGGCCCTGACCACGACACTCAGGCCTGCCAGCACTGTCAGAAGTTTAACGGTTGGATGAGGATTTGCTGCCAGAAGACCCTGCAGGCCTACCTCACTGAGCAACGTTTGGCTGCCATGCAGAGAGATTCCTCTTTGGGGATGAGGTCTTCCCACTGTAAATCTTCGGGGAAGTACAAGGAGAAGAGGAAGGAGATGTTCCCTTCCAGATCCAAATCTTCAGGCTCCAACTGTGCCTCCAGGGGCAGTTCGGATTCAGCCTCTCAGGTGACCCATTCTCCTTACAGGCTTATGGTTGTTAAGTCCCCCAACCTGGTCCGGGCGTTGGGTGCTAAGGACCATGACTATGGGCTTCCTAGCCCCATCCTACAGCCACTGAAGGTCCAGCTGCCTGATCAGTCCTCAGGCAGGCTCTCTGACATCAGTAAGGGTCAGACGTCAGCCCACTCCCAGTCGGCCTCTGTCTGTGGTGCCAACTCCCAGGAAAGGTGTAAGACCTCAGGGCACTTCTCTAAGAGATCTGCCTCTCAACCCCCGAGGCCTGCTAAGCTGCCGTTGGACAGGTGTCTGTCGATGCAGCATTCGTCGGGTGGGGACTTCCACCGACGTTGCTGCTTTGGAAGTTCAGCCACCGGCACCGCCCCTGACGTCACTGGTTTCTCCCCCGCCACCAGTGGACGATTGGCCTGGACATAAACCTTCTGAGGACAACAGTTCTGGAACTGAGAGCAATTCTCTATGCCATGCAGGCTTTGAGCATGGTGCTCTGTCCTGGTCACCTCTTCATCCAGACAGACAACATGGCAGTGGTGTTCTACTTCAACAAGCAAGGTGGCACTCACTCTTACCCCCTTTGCCGGGAAGCAATACAGGCCTGGAACTGGTCCATATCCCACCGTCTAGAGGTTTTAGCAGTTCACTTTCCAGGGGTTCAAAACACCATGGCTGTCAGCAGGACTCGGTCCAGAGCGCATGAATGGACCTTCCCACAGTCTGTTGTCAACAGCCTCTTCGACAGATGGGGCAGGCCAGAGCTGGACCTCTTTGCATCCCCTACCAATACAAAGTTGCCCAATTTCTGCTCACTAGATCCAGGGCCTGGAGTTTTCTGGCAAGACACGTTGTCCCTCTCCTGGAGAGGGAGGTTCTTTTATGCCCTTCCAGCTCCTTCAGAAGGTACTTCTCAAGTTGCAAGTGAAAGGGGCAGCAGTGATCCTTGTGGCCCTGTCGTGGCCACAGCAGATTTGATATCCACTGCTGAAACAACTAGCTGCCGAACCTCCGATTCCCCTGCCACTGAGCACCCACTTGCTATCCCAGGACAACGGGATCTTGGTTCACTCGAACCTTCGGGCACTGCACCTCCATGCATGGCTCCTGAGGACTTAGCCAAGTCATGCTTTGGGGTCTCGGACAGGGTTGCCAGTGTCCTGGTGGCCTCTAGGAAACCCTCCACTAGAGCCACTTATGCCATGAAATGGAAGCGCTTTTGCCTCTGGGCTACTGCCCATCATCTCGATGCCTTGGACTGTCTGGTGAGCTCAATCCTTGAGTGCCTGCTGCCACTCTCGGACTCAGGGTTGGGCTACTCGTCCATCAAAGTGCATTTGTCGGCCATTTCTGCCTACCATACCCCTGTCCAAGGCAGAACTGTGGCACAGTTGGACGTAGCCCGCACCTTTCTGTGGGGCATTCTTCATATGAAGCTCCCATTAGGGACCCCGTCCCTCCTTGGGACTTGCCTTTTGTGCTGGAAAAGCTCACCTTACCGCCGTTTGAGCCAGATGTGGATTGTGAGCTTTGCTTTCTTTCCTGGAAAGCATTGCTTTTAGTTGCAGTTACTTCTGCTCGAAGAATTTCCGAGCTTGGAGGTGGAACACTAAGTTTGCTGGCAAAGGCACCTAGCGTCACCTGAGCTCTTTTCTTCTAGGTTGCTTGTAAGGAAAGAGCAAAGAACCTTACCAGAGCAAGGAAAAGGATTAAGGTTTCTTTTGGCTAGGCAGATTTACTGTGTGTTATTTTCTTTTGTATTCACAGGGATTGTTACTGTTTGTTGCTAATATTTTATCGCTTTTTTTTTTTCTCCGATTCATATTGTTGTTGCTGGGTATACCTTCTGCTGCATTATTACAGGGTGTGCCTACAGGTGTGTGCTTACAGATTACTGCTATAATCTTCTGATTCAGATTGTCTTTTGCAAGGTATATCTTCTGTTGTGGCTTTATTTTTCTCTGTAGCAAAGTGTTTCTTATAGGGTATATCTTCTGTGAAATTGTTACAGGTGGTGCTTTACAGTTTTATCTATCATTAGGTTAAGCTTTCAGGGCTGCTACATTTGTTGCTGACTGATTGTTTCTGCTCTTACCTCCTTGTTCTTTCATCCGTGGTTCTTCCTTTTCGGCAGGGGAAGGGCCCAGCCAACCACCCCACACTACACTCCTTTTATAGGGTAGCACAATCGTGATAGTTCCTGTAGCAATGCAGGAAGGGGCAGATCAGAGGGGTATCCACACAGTGATCTCATTTACAGGGGCACAAGTAATCTAACTTGTTATAACAAGTTATACAAAAACAAATCAAACACAAAATCAAAATTTTGCTTTCATTTTCCTCCTTCTAATTACTCTGACCAGGTTATAAACCCAGCAACTTATCTGGAATGAATATTATGAACTGCAGGTACTGCGGGATACTTTTCAAAAGGGCGGTTATAGAGAATTTAGGACACTGTCCTACATGCTGGGCCATTGAAGATCTAAGGGCTTTGCTCCAGGCAGTATGGGCAGAGATTGCGTGCCTCAAATCGCATATTCAGGAGGAAATATGTTATAAGAACTGCCTGCCATTTCCCCAACATCCAACAGTAGCATCTCGACTGCAGAAGGTAGTTGGTCCGGGAGGTTGGCAGGTGGTTAAGAGGGGCAAATCGGGTGCCTCATCACTCAGTGCTCTCCAACATATCACTTCCACAAACCATATAAAAACTACAAACAGGTATCTGCCTCTATCTCTGAAATCAAACAGAGGGGCAGAGGATACTGCAGAGCAGGACACTGCAGCACAGGAGCTAACACAACAAAACTCGCCTAAAACAGGAACCAAAACAAAAAAAGCAAAAAGGAAATTCAAAACACTTCTGATCATAGGAAACTCCATGATTCGGGGAGTTGATACTTATCTCCAGCCAGGAGTAATGGTCAGATGTCTCCAAGGTGCATCAGCGTGGAGAGACACTGACCGCATTGCTAGAATTATACAGGAAGCAAGAGAAAACATCGATGTTCTGGTACACATAGGAACTAACTGTCTCGCCAGCCGGTCAGTTATGGAGACCAAGGAACACCTGATCCGGCTGAGTGACAAACTATCATCCATTTCATCCGGCATCTCCTTCTTTGAGATCCTGCCAGTCTGGGAGAGGGGGGGCAGATGGACGGAAGGTCAGAGAAGGGGAGATGGGGGGCTAGAGATGTGGCTCAAGGGCTGGTGCCAGGAAAAAGGACACAAATTTGTAGGTAACTAGCAGCAGTTTTGGGAGTGAAAGATCTTTAAATTTGATGGACTGCATTTGACTAAGGAGGGAGTCTGTGCATTGGGCAGAAGTTTGATGTCTTTGCAGAATATTTAAACTAGCAAATGGGGAGAGGGGTGCAGCACCTGATACGTTGCATGGGAAGAACATCCTTCCCCCCTCAGCTAGTGATCAAACAGGAGTTCAGCATGTTTGTAGTTCATTTGCATCACCAGGTAAGGAAAAAGGTCCGGCTCCCCATACGATGCACAGGGGAAATGCCAGACCTCATCCAACAACCAACAGACCAAAATCTGGCCAATGGAAAATCATGTACACAAATGCTCGCAGTCTGGGAAACAAGATCCCAGACCTGCAGGCAATAATGACAGAGGCTAAACTGGACATAGTAGCCATTAGCGAGACATGGTTCTCCAGTAACCACATTTGGGAGACTTCAGTACCCGGCTATGTACTGTTCAGAAGAGACCAAGGTGCAAAAAGGGGTGGGTGGAGTGGCCCTTTATGTCAGTGAAAATATCAAAGCTACAGAAATTAAGAATACGTACAAGGAGCCAGAAGAACTGTGGGTCACCCTGGAAACAAGAAATGGGACATCCATATGAACTGGGATTGTCTACAGACCTCTAGACCGGGGGGAGGGCATAGACACATTACTGTTAGAAGATATACAAAAATGACAGCTAAGGGAGAGGTTCTGATAATGGGAGGCTTCAACATGCCAGATACAGATTGGTCAATACTAGCAGGAACATCTGCCAGAACTAGACACATAGTGGAGTCCCTGTGGGGGGGAGGGCCTCAAACAGCTGGTACAAAAACCCACAAGCGACAGGGCTATCCTAGATCTAGTACTGACTATCAGGGAAAGGATCACAGATCTCCAGGTAGAAGGTCACCTGGGGGCCAGTGACTATCACATTATATGGTTCGAGTTTTGGCCACTAGAACTAAATTATCCCATTCCAAGACAAAAATGTGGGACTTCAGAGGAGCTGACTTTGATAAGATGACCAACAGAGTTAAGCTAGCCCTGGCAAGAAGAAATACAGGTGAGTGGGTACAGGCAAAGTGGGCAAGTATTAAGGATGCAATACTTGAAGCAACATCCCATTGTGTTAGAGAGAAAAGGAAGTGCAAAAGAAGAAGGAAACCACTTTGGTTCTCAAAAACAGTAGCAGAAAAAGTCAGAGCCAAAAGGCTGGTCTTCAGAAAATATAAGTGAATGCAGCGGGATGAAGATAGGAAGGCATACAAACTTCCCTAAGGGAAACAGGGAAAACAGTAAGGCAGGCAAAGGCCCAAACTGAGGAAACACTAGCACAAACAGTAAAAGAAGGTGACGAGACTTTCTATAGATACATTAGTGAAAGGAGAAAGTCCAGAGGGGGTATTGCTAAGATCAAAGGGAATAAGGGTGTGTGTGAGGAGGAGGACCATGTAAAAGCATCTATCCTAAATAGATACTTCTGCTCAGTATTTACTTAGGAGAAGGTAGGGCAGGGCCCACAGCTCAGTACCATGGACACAGGGATGAGGGAGGTGTACACTAGTCCCTTCACAAAATAAGGGTCCTACAAGAGTGCAATAAGCTCAGAGTGGACAAGGCAGTGGGACCTGATGGCATACATCCCAAGGTACTAAGGAAACTAAGGGTGGAACTAGCAGAGCCATTATCAGAACTGTTTAGTGAGTCTCTGAATACAGGAGAGGTCCCAGAAGACTGGAGAAGGGCTCACGTGGTCCCGCTCCACAAGAGGGAGGGGGCAGGGAACTACAGACCAGTAAGTCTTACCTCAGTAGTGGGCAAGATTATGGAGGTACTCCTTAAAGAGCTAGTGTACTGCCAAGAAACTGCCTGCAATTAATTATAACTTTCAGATGCAGTCAGCTGTCACTTCTTATATCTCAAGTATTTTTTCTTTTCTGTTTGCTAATTAGAAGATTTTTCACCTGACAGTACTGGGATGATGTGTGGAGCAGCACTCTGTATTGGGGGGGAAAGAATGTCAGTTCTGTTCCTCCCACTACATCAACACTGAGACCACACTGACTATGACATCACTAGTAACCAATGAAAACCATTTCTCACTGCCAGATTTCACTTTCACATGAAGCAGCAGGGACTGGCTCTCCCTGGTTACTAGTGATGTCACAGTTTCCTGCATTTTGATTGGTAGTTTGTGAGAGTCACTGCTCAGGCTGCTAGGATTTTGGTGCCTCAAGATGTTTGGTCTCATTTCTGACGATGTAGTGGGAGGAACAAAACTGACTTTTTTTTTTCCTCCAGACAGAATGCTGCTCCACACATCACCTCAGTACTGCCAGGTGGAAAAGCTTCTAATTAACAAAGAGAAAAGAAAAAATACGTGAGATATAAGAAGTGACAGCTGATTGCATCTGAAAAATTACTATTAATCTTAAGCAGTACACTAGCTCTTTAAGGAAAGGATAATGCAACACCTGGAATCCATAGGAGCACAGGATCCAAGACAGCATGGGTTTACAACAGGAAGGTCCCGTCAAGACTAATCTCATAGATTTCTTTGCCTGGATAACCAGAGTGGTGGACCAAGGGGGAGCAGTTGATGTCGCCTACCTTGACTTCAGCAAAGCTTTCGATACTGTTCCACATAGAAGATTGATTAATAAGCTGGGTAGGCTTGGGGTGGGTCAGAAGTTGGTCAACTGGGTGGCAAACAGGTTGACGGCAGAAAAACGAGAGTGGTGGTAAACGGTATACAGTCAGAAGAGATGCAAGTCACAAGTGGAGTACCTCAGGGATTAGTCCTGGGGCCAGTCCTTTTCAATATCTTCATCAGTGACATTGCAGATGGACTGGAGGGTAAGGTTTGTCTGTTTGCAGATGACACCAAGATCTGCAACAGAGTAGATGATCCAGATGGGGTGGGCAGAATGATAAGAGATCTGGATAAACTGGCAAAATGGTTGGAAGAGTGGCAACTGGGGTTTAACGCAAAGAAGTGCAAGATCATGCACATAGGGAAGAGAAACCCTGAAGCCACTTATGGGCTGGAGGGGAGTTGTTGGCAGTCACAAGGGAAGAAAGAGACTTGGGCATCATCATCACAGATGACCTGAAATCATCCAAGCAGACCACTAAAGCAGTAGGTAAGGCTAGGGGGATGTTGGGGTGTATCAGTAGGGGTATCACAAGTTGTAAGAGGGAGGTAATAATCCCTCTTTACAAGACACTGTTTAGGCCCCATCTGGAGTACTGTACTGCATGCAGTACTGGAGGCCACACCTTCACAAAGACATTAACCAAATTGAGGCAGTCCAGAGAAGGGCACCCAAAATGGTGCAGGGACTGCATCAGAAAACATATGAGGACATATTAACAGAGCTCAATATGTATACCCTAGAGCAAAGGAGGGAGAGAGGTGATTTGAGTGAAACATTCAAACACCTTAAGGGCATTAACAAGGTGAAAGAGTCTAACATGTTTCAATATAAGAGAAATAGCAGGACAAGAGGAAACAGCATGAGATTAGAGGGAGGTCAATTAAGGGATAATGTGAGGAAGTTCTTTTTCACAGAAAGGGTGGTGGATGCATGGAATGGCCTACCTCAGGAAGTGGTGGATATGAATACAGTGCAGGGCTTCAAACAGGCATGGATAGGCATAAGGGAGCAATACAGATAAGTATGAGTAGATAGGCCATTGACAGAGCAAATGCCGATGGCACATTCATAAGGTAGAAAAAGAAATGGGCAGACTGGATGGGCCTTGCGGTCCTTATCTGCCATCAACTTCTGTGTTTCTATGTTTCAGGCCCTGATGTGTAAGGAGCCTTATTTGGTGTTCCACAAGGACCTAGTGGCCTTGAGGACCAATCCTAAGTTCTTACTAAAGGTGGTATCCGAGTTGACTCTAAATCAGGGCATACACCTCCCAGTGTATTATCCTGAACACTCAAACCAGGGGGAGGCTGTTCTCCACATGTTAGATGTTCATCGCATTTTGCATTTTTATCTCTCCAGAAAAAAGAATGTAGATGTTCTGACCAGCTTTTTGCTTCCTTTGCCCGCAGGATCCAGTGGGCTACTGTAGCCAGACTCTTTCTAAATGGCTTGTTAACTGCATTTCATTTTGTTATCAGAAGTATGATAAACTCTTGCCAGACTCAGTGGAGGGTCACTCCACGAGGAGCGTAGTGACCTCTTTTGCTGGCCTTAGAAATGTGTCTGCGGCTGACATTTGTCTGGCAGCCACATGGAATTCTCTTCATACCTTTATCAGACACTACAGTCTCGACATTGTTTCCAGAGGCAGAGTGGGCTTCGGCCTTGTGGTTCTACAGGGACTCCTCTCCTGAGGGCACTTACAGTACCTATGCATGCTTTTCTGCTTCCTCCACCTGAGACTAGTCTGGGACTCCTTTACTGCTTGGGACTCAGTCCTATATGTGTCACGTGCTGCAAGAGCTGACTCTCAAAGTAAGATAGTACAGTTACATAAGAACTTACCGTGATAGTAGATCTTCGAGAGAAGCTCTTGTAGCAGGTATGGCTTCTCGCCCACCTTCCCCCTAGGGGACTCTCTACTGCACTTGATTTGCATTGGCAATGCTATGATTGCTGTCTGTGGGATTTGCCTCAGTTCTCTGTTCCTGATCATGTTCAATCCTCGATGCCAGAGTCTGTGGCAGGAGAACTGAGGGACACCGGGGACCGCCCTCCCTTTATACCATACATGACGTCGGGGGCAGGCCAACATCAGGGGACAGACCCCACCATAGACTGCTAGCTTGAAGTTTTCCATGGGGTTCTACTGCCTGCCGGCTACTGGCCTATATGTGTTACCTGCTGCAGGAGCTTGTCTCGAAGATCTACTATTATGGTAAGTTCTCATGTAACTGTACTTTATGCTAACTGTTAATTCAGTTTACATCCACACAACCCACTTGACCTCCCCTGTCAAGCAGCACACTGATTCCTGCTTTCAGCATGCAGGATCTGACATTACAAGGGGCAAAGGCCAAAGACTGCACCATGGATGGTGTGAGTAGCCAAGCTTGAAGATGTCCAGGGACTGAGCTACGCCTAGTGGAACTGCCATAGTATGGATGTGTACTGAGTACCAGAGCTTCTATTTCTAGTCTACCATTTAGGCTGCAGACAGTTTACAGTTTATTTGCCTAGGATTTCCTGACTGAGATGCAGTATTTCATTTCAGCGTGGTCTTGCTTTTATTGGTTTTTACACTTGGAAGGACTGAAGCATTAAGAGATTAAGTGACTTGCTCAGGGTCTCACAGTGAGTAAGCGGCTCTGCTAGGATTTGAACCTGGGTCTCCTGAATCCCAAGACAGTGGTCTAGCTACTAGAACACACTGACTATACATTTCTGTCCTACTCTGAAATGTCCATTTACTTAAAAGGACTGAAACTTTTGTGCGGTTCTGTTGAAGATCAGAACAAAAACTGTTTGATAATGTGGCCAGTCCTAGGTGCACTCAAATTAAAGTTAGTAATGAAATTCCTCATATTTATCTCCCCATGAGTTATGTTTGGGAACCAAGAGGGACGAGTGATTTTTATTCTTTACCTTTTAATAGGCTGAGTCGGCCTTCAGTATCAACTTTGCCATTCCAAAACAATGTTACATAAAGCAAATTAAATATCTCATTCTCATTCATTGTTGTTGAGATATTAAATGATTTGAGTTGCTTCTTCGGTTGTACCCTTCAAGGTGCATGAAATGTCATCTATAAATCTGCGCCAGTACCTGATCCGATCTGGAAAAGGATTGGCCATAGGGTCAGAGTTGGCAGCCTCCTCCTACGAACCTAAAAACAGGTTGTCGTGGGACAGTACCATCAATGCCTCCATGACCGTACCAGTGACCTTTGGCCACAGTAGGTATTTATAAGGTCAAGTAGTGATGTCTTACGTGTTATTAACTTGTTTCAGCAGCTTTCTTGCACACATATAAACTGTTGATATAGCGTAATTGGTATCCATGAAATGTCGAATTGAGTTACTTTGCCCTTTAAAATGACTATAAAATGCTGACCTGTCTGGGATGGTGCCATCCCCTGACACGTCATTGCCACCAAAGAGCTGGCGTGAGTGTGTCATGTCCTCACTGCAGTAAATACAGTATTTTTACAGATGTCCTAGCATTTTGTGCCTTCAGGTTTGGGGATTGCTGTGCACTGTTATGGGTGAGTGTTGTCTTCCCAGCCTCAGTAAGTAATAACCCACCTTGGCTGCGCCTGCTCCTACAGACCTTTTGATGAGGTCTGAACAGGCAGTTCCTGCACTTGATGGCCTGGTTATTGAGAAGCTAGAATTCCAGATCATTACGCTTTCAGAAAATGTCCTTCATATTCTGGGGCTTCTTTGAAAGAGTTGACTCGTAAAACCTATTGGTTTTAGTGGAAGAGGTTCTCCTGCTGGTGCCAAGCATTCTCTTTCTGTTCTGCTCAATGAGACATATTTTGGACTATGTCTGGTCCTTGTCTCTGTCTTGTTTGAAAGCCGCGTCACTCAAGGTGCTCCCTGTGGCCATTTCTATATAAGATAAAAAGGCAGACTTCCGTCTGTGTTGTCTTCATATCTGGTTTTTCACAAAGACAGAGTCTTTGCTTCCATCCCAAATTCTTGTCTTAGGTAGTTTCTGAATGCCATCCAGACTGGTCCTTGTTGCTGCCTGTGTTTTCTTCCTTAGCTTCATGATTTGGATGCTGAGCATGCCCTTCATACCCTGGATGATCAGGGGTTTCTGCTGTTCTTCAAGGAGTGCACAGCAGAATTGTGTGGGGCCATATGCCAGCTGTTCATAATGTATGCTTAAGATGTTTATGGCAGACCAGTGCCAAGCAGATGGTTGCCAAATGGATCGTTGGTGCTGCCAGGAACATCACAATGGCAGAGATCTGTAGGGTTGGTACATTCATTTCCCATTACTGCATCAATCTTCTAAGCAGCCAGGATGCAGCTTTTGGGACATCAGCCCTCCAGTCTGTAATTGCTTAAAGCTGCTGTGCACCTAGTCCTCTATTTTTCCCCAGAGGACTACTCATGAATCTGCTTAAATGTGGATAGTGAACTGTGTCTCACTGTTTAGAGGAATAAGTTATTCACTTGTAACTATTGCTCTACTGCAGTATTACCCTGATTATCTGAATGCTCTGGAGATATCAGGTTTGTTTGGATAATCAAAAGGTCTGTGTAATCAGGGGTCTGTTGCATTAAGAAAACCAGAGTCAGGGGATTGTGTGTTCAGATAATCAAAAGATCTGGATGACCAGGGTGCAGATAATCAAGGTTCATCTGTATTAGAAGTCAGTTAATATCAACATGAGCTGCCCAACCTCCCCTGACCAGACTTGCTCTTAGGGTCTCTTCTTCTAGTGTTCAGATTTGAAAGCAGTGGGAGCAGAAACCAGACGACATGTGGGAGGAGTCAAGCCTGAAGACAGGTTCTGGAACCTGAGCATGCTCATTCAGTCCTGCCATAGTGTGGATGTGAACTGAATACTAGTAGTAGAACTACAGTTATATGTGAGTAACTTAGTCTTATTGTAAGGCTGCTTCACCTTAGTTTACAGAAAACTTTGCTCTGATGGTTTGTGGCGATCATTGTACATTTTTGAGGGAACTCCTGTTAAGTTATCAAAAGTATGTCATGCATCCTTACTACTGTAACTATAAACTGTTATTTCTGCTTGCAGTAACTGGATGTGCACCCACCCTTCCCAATGACTTGATGCATGACTCTGTACAGTTCACTACGTGTTGTAGCAGTGTCAGTGGCACAGTAGGTAGGATGCTTGCTCCTAGGTCCAGAAGATCAGAAGGTCCTGGATTCTAGCCCCACATCTGGTACTTGAGGTAGTACCCATAACTGACACTGTAATGCAGTGCGGGGGTACTGCACTGCTGAGGTGCCGCCCTTCAGATGAGAAGGTTTTTTTTTTATACTTCTGTTTATTAATTCAGAAACGTTTTATACAATTTGTAATTCATACTTATAGTAACAACATGTTACTTTCCAGCATTGTTAATACATTTTTCAGATTCCGTTGGTATTCTTTACAATCTGTTCATTAGCTTAGTTTAAAATTAGAATTATAAATAATTATATACCAACAATGATTTTAAAACCAAAATAACTAAAAAACTAAAACTAGGATTAAATTCATTCTTATTTTCACCAGCTTTGATACTTCCAGTATTTAATTATATCAAGGGTCATATTTTATACAGCTTAAATTAATGGGATATATAATGCAAACTCATGTAACCCCATATAACATCCACCTAGTCCACCTATTCTGATAGAGTGATGACTGCTGGTTCAGTGTTAGTGTAATTTTTTCCATTTGGTGAATTGATTCCACCACCTCCACCCATTCTGAAATCTTAGGGGTCGGGGTCTGGAGCCATCTTTTAGTGATAGATTTCAATGCTGCAGGCATCAAAATGGCCCACAAATATCTATCATCTTTATCTCTCAGCTCTTTAGGCATTAAGCCTAGCACCATATGTTCTGGACCCACCCCTGTCTGGATCATAAATATCTTAGAGGAATGTGTTATTATTCCCTCCCAAAACTCTCTCAGTAAAGGGCAGGACCAAAAAACATGGGCCTTCATGACATTCCTCTCCCCATATTTCCTTCAACATTCAGATGTTGTTCCTTCTGTATAGTGTGCTGTCTGTGCGGGTACCAAAACATATCTAATTCGTAATTTCCAGCAGAAATCTCTCCAGAATAGCGAACCAGTCGTGGTCCATGTACTTCTCCAGATCCATAGCCATTGATGTTCCATGAGGGATATCTGAAGGTCAAATTTCCACTTGCTTTTTATATGGTGTGAGGTGATGCCCATATCTGCGATGTAATTCTTGTACAGCCAAGTTATGGCTTGTTTCTCTCTTCCTGGGTCCCAAATCTTATGGAATATGGGAATTCCAGTGGGGGTCCCTTTTTCTTTAATTATATTCTGGGTTTGCTTATTTTTTGCGTCCCTGAGCTGATATCTAAATGTATCTGTAGGGGCAAAACCATATTTTTGCTGGAGTGCCTCAAAGGACATGATAGTGGAACCTACTAACATCTGAAATAGGGAATGAAAACCTCTTCTGGATTGTCATTGGTACCATGCGTCCAATTTAGCTGGGGTAAACTGGGGGTCATAAGCCCACCACTTGTAAAGCCAGAGTTGTCTTCAAGTTTCTCCTCTCCTGATCCCTCTCTCCCATCCCTCCAATACCGCCACTGTGCACCTCTGTGTTTTGCTAGGTCCTTGTTCAGAAAAAAGGTCTGCTTGGATTGGGGGGGGGTCACTCTCATTCCCCAGATCTATCTTCTTCCAATATGCATCATATTCTAAATTGTTCCATAGAAGGGCAAGCCTCATCTGAGATGCCACCCAGTAGCCTGTCAGATTTGGAAAGGCCAGCCCCCCTCCTCTTTTGGAAGGTATAGTATTGTCTTCCTTACCCCCGGTTCTCTTATTTCCCCATGCAAAGTTAAGCAAAAGTCGCTGCCATGTTTCTAATTCTTTCTGGGGGACCACACATGGTATACACCAGAACAAATACAGGAGGCGTGGAAGGGCATTCATTTTGAGTGCTTGGGCACTAGCACTCACAGACATGGGTAGAAGTGTCCATCTTTTAAAGTCAGCCTTCAACTGTTTTGTTACTGGGGAGTAATTTAACTCAAGTAATTGTGTATTGTTTATATTAATTTTAACTCCCAAGATATTTTATAGAGTTTAAGTCCCAACACATAGGATACTTTTTTTTTGTGGCCACCTCTGGGACATAATTAAAGCACAGTATTTCTGTCTTTTCTCTGTTAAGTTTATAGCCTGCCATGGTTGAAAATTATTGGACTAGGGTAAACACTATAGGCAAAGAACTCTCTGGATTAGATAGATATAAAAGCACTATATATCTGCATATAACGCCAATTTGTGTACTGTCTCTCCCATCTGAATCCCACTGACCCTTGGGTCCTGTCTGATCATCTGAGCTAATGGTTCTATGTAGAGGGCAAAAAGGAGAGGGGAGAGGGGACATCCTTGCCTAGTACTTCGATGCAGGGCAAAAACTTTGGATATATGTCCGTTTGCCCTCACATGTGCTTGGGGAGACTCATAATCTGAATGGAGTTGTAATGAGCTGCTGCGGGAACCCAAACCGAGAAAGGACCAACCTTAGGAACTGCCAGGATACTCGATCAAATGCTTTTTCAGCATCAAGACTCATTACTAGGACAGGGGTCCATTGTTTATTTATATGGTCGATTATGTGTATTTTTCTCCTTAAATTATCTTGGGCTTGTCTTCCTGGTATGAAACCCGTCTGACCCAAATGGATCAGTGTTGGGAGATATTCTTGTAAGCGCTTTGCCATAATCGATGTTAGGATCTTATAGTCTGTGTTCAACAATGAAATGGGACGGTATGAGGTGCATCTGGTTAGGTCCTTACCCGGTTTGGGCACCACTGAGATAACAGCCCTGGACCACGTGGGGGGGGGGTCCGTCTCTCCCTGCATCACCTCTGCATATAATCTAACCAACTGAGGTGGGATCTGTTTGACCATAACCTTATAAAATTCCGATGGAAATCCATCAGATCCTGGACATTTCCCAACTTTTAATCTCCCAATATCTGTCTGCACCTCTAAACCTGTAATAGGGGCCATTAGTGTTTCTTCTTGCACTCTGGTAAGCTTTGGAAGTTTCAATCTATTTAAGAAAGTCTGGCATCTTATACTCTCAGAGGTTTGTTCATCTTTATACAATACTGTATAATACTCTTTAAAGGCCTCAGAGATCTCATGCACTCCCGCTACCATCACCTTTTTCTTAGGATGCCATATCTGGGTAATTGTGGCCTTAGCTCTCTGTGATCTTAATCTACTGGCCATTAACCTTAAAGAACGTGGGCCCCCCTCGTAGTATTTTTGGTGTAAAAAAAGAAGTTTCTGCTCCACCTGGTAATCCAAGATGCCAGAAAGCTCCCTTTTATACTCTAGTAATTGTTGGTCTCTATGTTTATCCCTATTCTGTTTTTGTTGCCCCTCTATTTCCCTTATATATTTAGCTAGTTCTGTTCTCCGTGCTTCTCTTTTCTTTCTTTTTTTTTTTGTGAGGCTATCTGTATTAGTCGCCCTCGGAGCACTGCCTTAGCTGCATCCCAGATTATTGATTGTAATGTTTCTGAATTAGAATTCTCTTTCATAAAGTTTTTATATGTTTCAGTTATTGCATCCTTAATCTCTCTATCCCTCAACAGGGAGACATTGAGGCGCCAAAAGGTAGTTTGTCTTACCTCCCCTAAGTCTAGCTGCATGTATACAGGTGCATGATCTGAGAGAAGGAACTCCCTGATCGATGTGTCTTGCACTCTATGTATTTCATCCCTGGGGATCAAAAAGAGGTCTAATCTGGAGTACATATTGTGGGCAGCAGAGTGGAATGTATAATGCCTTTGTCTCCCATGTTGATGTCTCCAGACATCCGTCAGACCTAGCTGTGTTATTAGCTTGGCTACTTTCTTTGCTGTCTGTTGCGGCTTTCTAAGATTTAGAGTGGAGGAGTCTAAGTGTGAGTTAAAGGTCGGGTTAAAATTGCCCCCACAAATTAGCTGTCCTTCCCCCCAGTCTAATAATGTCGCAAAGAAAGAGCAGTATTCTGAATATTGTGTTCCTGGAGGGAAATATACCGAGGCCAGAGTTATGATGTTTCCCATAAATTCCTCTTTAAGCATGGCAAATCTGCCTTCCTTGTCTACTTTCAAGTCTGTTTTTTTAAATTGTCTCTTCATAGGGGCTAAAACCATGGCTCCTCGTCTTCTTCCCTTTTTATATGAAGAGGCTGCGATTTCACTAAATCCCAATTTTAAGAACTTATTGTGCTCTATCATAGATAGGTGTGTTTCTTGAAGGAGCAAAAAGTCCACTGAAGCTTTTTTATCTTGACTTATAATTTTGCTCCGTTTTATCGGGTTAGTTAGACCCTTCACATTATATGAGCATATTAATGTGCTTTTTTTAACTCATAAGTATAACTTGATTTAGTACTGGTCCGGTGTTCACTATTACTCCTCCAACAAGGCCTTCTGTTCGGCATATCCCATACTGGTTTAACTTGCACTTATTCACACAATCCTGGTTCGTAATATCTTCTATGGACAACATTAAATTGACTTTAAACTGTAGCGAACGCTTATAAACTGTGGTCAACATGACCTTCAACTTTTTAAATTTAAAACCTTTATTGATTACTTCCAAATGTGGAGATCCTAATTCCAGGATCTCTTTCCTTGCCTGTTTCTAGATCTTTAATAGGCAGGTCTGGTGGGGTTTCTGCCTCGTCTCCACTCGGTGAGACCGCCTCCAGGAGCTTTAGCGTGGTATTAGAAAAAAATCGGCTCTGTGCCACCAACTGAGGGGAAGTAATATTTAACCACGGTTTGGCTACAGTCGTGAGCACCAGGTCCCTCTAAATATTGGAGGGAGGATGGAGGTAAAGGAGAACGTAGGGAAGGGAGACCCCAACGAGAAGACTGCCATGACAATAAGCCTCTTAACTCTCAAATTGGATCACTCACCAACCTCCCAGAGGTCTATTTGCTTATGTTATTGTTTTTATATCAACTTTTATCTTTTACTGGAAGAGGCATGTAGTTAGAAGAGCTATCCAGCAGAGAGCAGTTTGTTCTCATGTCTTTTAAAGAACTGCCCCCCACCTCCTATTTGGGTGCCTATGTGGCTTTGACTCCCCCAACACGCGACCCTTCATGATCGCACATGAACTGAGCACTTGACCACCGCTCCCTTATTAACTTTTAAACATTTTCTTAGGAGGTCATTCCTGCTCTCGATACACTCTGCTGGAATCACACTATCTCCTCAGAGACCGAATCTCTTCTGGGAGAATTGTTGTTGCGTTCTCTCTGAGGCCCCCCACTCAGAGGAAGAGTTCAAACCCCTCTTAACTCCCACTGCCCCTCCTACTATATCCACCCAGCCTTTAAAATATGGATTTGCTCTGTGTCTCAGATAGTTTCCATTTAAGTTATTAGAATCTCCAATTTACGAGACACGCTCTCTCATAACAAAGTAATAACCCAGATCAGAAAACCTGTTTTCCCCTTGTACAATAAACCGTTGTAATTTCCTATGTAGAGTGTACTTGCTATTTATAGTCCCACATTTCAGGTTAAGGAATCTTCCTCTCATTGCATTTCTCCAGATTCTTCATTGTTAGTCTGAGTTGGCTGGATTTGTGTGTTTGAGCGTTGCGCCCCCGTCTCGGGTGTTTCTGCTTACATATGTGTCCCACAAGCCGGAATTGTCCTGAGCCACTTTCTCTCCCCCTGTCTTTTCGGTCCTACCATCAACCACGTTCTCCTACACACTTGCTGTTGCATACCTTGGCCTACCATTAACTCCACGAGATCAATCCCATGCTGTACCAAAAAATCCGAGGCCTCCTTCAGCTCCTGGAAGCAGGTTGGACCCTTTTGGGTAAGGACTTTCAATCGGGCAGGGTATTCTACAAAAGCCTGGATATCTTTTTGTTGAAGTTGTTTAACGACTGTCAAGACTTGTCTCCTTTTTGCTAGAAGTTGGGGTGTAAAGTCATGACCAAAGAACAATCTCATGTCTCCAAAGGTTACACTTTTCCTGGTTCATGCTGTCATAAGAACCTCCTCCTTAACCCTGTAGTCGAGGAAGGCCATCACTATCGATCGTGGCCTTGCTTTCGGGTCTCAGGGTCATGATACAAACGAGCGGTGAGCACGGATGATGTCCAAAGGTTTTTCTTTTGGTACATTTAAAATTTCATGGAGAAAGGAGTCCATAAAGATTAGCATATTCCCCGACTCTATACCCTCTGGCAGCCCGTGTATGTGTATATTATTTCTCCGGTTACGGTTTTCCATCTCCTCTAACCTCTGTTCCAAAGAAATTGTACATTGGTTGAGTATTAAGAGGGCAGAGTTATGTATATCAGTTATATTGGTGTAATCTGTTAGAGTGGTCTCTATAGCGCCAGTACATTGTTCTAAGATTTCTGTTTCTTTTCTGTGATCCGAGACCTTGGCTTTTAGCCGTTGGAGTCTTTCAAACATTTGTCTGAGAGTTTGGCATAGTTGTCGTGAAGTGATGGTGCATTCGGGATCCTCTGTTTGATTGTCCAGTGTAGCGGTATTGTCTTGGATCTCCTTGGGCCTTGCAGTCGAGAGTGGTTGCGTTACGTCTGTAGACATTTTCTGGACTTTCGCTCCTGCCGACTGCGGATTTTCTTTCAGTCGCTGGTTTGGTGCCATTAGGTAGTCTGTAATATTCTTTTTTGAAGACAGGATTGATGCTTTGGGATAGCAATTTAAGTGGATTGTTAAAGGTCGTTCTCTGAGCTTGTAAGCTAAGCCACCATTACTGGATGCTCACCACCGGAAGTCCCTCAGATGAGAAGTTTAACCAAGGTGTCTTTTGACCATCTCTGTTCACTGTCCAGGTGACAATTCTTGAGGAAGAGTAGGGGAACTTTTTATTAAAAGAAAGTAAGTAAGTAAAATTTGATTTATATTAAGCTCCCTTCCCAAGCTCAGGGCACTTTTACAGTAAGTCAAATCAGTTAAAATCACATTTCAAGACAATAAATCAGACAATCATACAATACACTTACTTATTATGTACTGGCAAATGCTAGGGCAAAAAGGACAGTGTTTAGTTGTTTTTTAAAACCTTCAACAGTTAGGCATTCTCATACCTGACAAGGTAGAGAATTCCACAGGGTTGGTGCCATATAGCCAAAAGATCTACCTCCAGACGTCTTTAGACGTACCCTGGGAATCTCTAGCAGTCCCTCATCAGAGGAGCAAAGAGAACGGACACGACAGTAAGGCACCAAGAGCTCTTTCAGGTAGTGAGGTCCTGAATCATGTAGGGCCTTAAAGGTCAATAATGCGACCTTGAAGGTGATCCGCCACTGTATTGGCAGCCAGTGCAGACCACGCAGCACAGGTGTCATATGGCTAGATCGTGAAACTCCCATCAACAACCTGGCCATCGCATTCTGCACAAGCTGTAAGCGGCGGATATCCACCCCCGGCAGCCCTAGATAGAGGGCATTGCAGTAATCAAAATGGCTGGTGACAAAGGCGTGGACCAAAATGGGAAGATCTTCCCGTGGAACCAAGTGTTTCACCCGGGCAATGTTCCTCAGATGAAAAAAGGCAGATTTGACTACGGCCGACACCTGCATCTTCATAGTCAGGCTTTCATCAAAAATCACGCCAAGGTCATGCACTTGGCCAGAGGCAAGAAACGGGGGCCCCCCCCCAAAGATATAAACCCAAGGGTTTCCCAGTCCAAGCCCCTGTTATCCTCCCTCCTGGGTCCACAACCAGCACCTCAGTTTTCCCTGAATTCAACCTAAGCCAACTAGCACTCATCCAATCCTGAATCTCCAGGAAGCAGTTGTTAAACATCATGGTGAAATCAGACTCCTGATCAGGCATAAAAGACAGGTAGAGCCGAGAATCATCAGCATAACAATGAAAACTCAGCCCATACCGTCTTGTAATGTCCCCCAATGGAAGCATATACACCGCGAATAACATAGGGGACAGCACCGACCCCTGCGGTACCACACAGGGCAGCCAATGAGGGCCGAGGTGTAAATTCCAGACACCACTATCTGAGATCTGCCCTCCAGAAAAGATCGAAACCAGCTGTGGACTGGCCCCCTCAGACCACAGAAAAACCGCAGGCGGTCGAGCAATAATCCCATGATCCACGGTGTCAAATGCTGCTGAGAGAGCCAGGAGAACCAAGATGGAACGGGTCCTCTGATCTCTTGCCATCAGGAGATCATTCAGTACCCGAACAAGAGGTGTCTCTGTACTATGCCTTTTCCTGAAGCCAGATTGGAGAGGGTCATAGATATTGTGGTTGGACAAATGATCCTCCAGTTGTAGAGCAACCACCTTCTCAATAACCTTCCCTACAAAAGGAAAGTTAGAGACTAGTCTATAATTTGCTGGGCAGTCGGGGTCAAGAGAGGGCTTTTTCAACAGGGGGCGTACTGCTGCCTCCTTTAAGGGATCCAGAAAGATCCCTCTCTCTAATGACTTCACCACTATCCCAGCCAGGACTAGGCCGATAACATCTACACACCCCACCACCAAGTGAGTAGGGCCTGGGTCCAACTTTACAGTAGGTAGGTGGCAGAGTCTGGATGATACTCTCTAAATCTATTACTGCTGGTAGTCTAAAGGTAGATCAGTACAACTGGGCGTTAGTACCACCCGATTGATCAGTGCAATGTCCAATAGAAGGACACTGGCAGATCTCATCCCTGATGGTGGATACCTTGTTAGCAAAGAATTTCGCAAACTCCTCACACTGTACCTGTGATAATGCTCTGCCAGTCTGGAGACAGACTGGATTGCACAGTCTGTCTATAGTCCGGAAGAGCTGGGATGGTCTATTCCTTGCTGCAGCAATTTCCCTGGACAGGAACTCTGCCTTCTTATGGGAAATTGCTGATTGGTAGAATTTATAATGTTCTAACAATTCAAGTCTATCCACCTCCAGTTGAGTTTTCCGCCAGTGTCTTTCCAAATCTTTGTCCCTTCCTCTTCCACTCACGGACCTCCCCATCAAACCAGGGAGCCCCTAAGTAAAGAGTACGGGGACGAACACGAATTGGAGCAGTGGCATCTAGGGCCTCAGTTACAGCCCTATTATAGGCTAAGACCAAAGGCCCTGGATCCATGCTATCCCTTGGAAAATCTGAGAAGTCCAGCTCTGTCATTAGGCCTTCTGGGGTAACCCCTCTTAAAGGACGGAACTGTACTAACTCCCTGGGGGCAGGCCTATTTCAGGGGGCTGCAAATCAAACCTCAGGGTGTGATGGTCAGACCATCCCGACTGGCTCCACCTCTACATCAGATATCTCCATCCCCAGATGGAACACTAAGTCCAATGTATGCCCCCCTCATGGGTTGCAGAGGTAATTACCAGGGCCCCTACTTTTCTGCAGCACAGTGGGACCAAGTTCTGCGGCAAGACTACCATTTGCCGCAGAACTTGGGCGGCGTGGTTTGTAATTTCAAGTGAAGTTCTGCGTGCACTAACAAACTACCACATCACAGTGTCAGCCTGTCATCCTGACTTCACTTTCATGGCAGTATTTATAGTAATCAGGATGGTGGAAAGCACAGTAGCACTAGTTCAAAAAATAACCGACTTATAAAAATAATGTTATGCCTAAAAAAGCAAAACAAATGTCTCTCCCTTAAAGTCCTAGCCTGTTGCATAAATGACATATGCAAAGGGGATCATATGTGATAAATAAGATATTTCTATATGCATGTTATCTATCCCATTAATGAGGTTTCCACTGTCTATCACTTATATATTTGTATGTGCTTTCTACACCACTCATGAGGTTCCCACTGTGTATCACTTATATATTTATCTGCAATCTGTAGCATACATACAAATATGCATGTGTGTGGTGAGAGAGACAGAGATATTGTGTGTGTGTGTGTGTGTGTGTGTGTATATATATATATGTGTGTGTGTTATATATATATATATATATATATATATATATATATATATTTTTATCTCCATGAACTTGCATCCTCATTCATACAGGTCCCATTGGAAATGGAATAGAGGAGTTATTGCAAAACTCATTTTTCATGTCAACCTGCTTTCCCTGACACACTGCGTAACACCATCAGGCCATGACATGCATGTGAACCAACTGTGAGATGGAGCTCTCCAGCCCATCATAATGTGTCCACCATGTGACAGAACACTGCACCATACCTTCCCAGGCTCCGAGCAGTGATGTGTTCCACCAATCCTTGTAATGCCTAGCCAGCTCCCAGAGCTAATCTCTGAACCTGAGTTGCCGGCACAGAAACACAGCATGCTACCCTCTGGCCCAACAGCTGTTCTTGCACACAACATTTCTCAATAACTTTTAGGTGACTATCAACCAATGACAATATGTAATCAATAACCCTGGCAAAAATGCGTACAGTGCAATTATTTATTTAACAGGTCTATTCTTTCAACAGGTCTACACATTATTATGTTTCACTTTTCTGGGCATAATTACTTTAGTTTTCTGAAAAATTTAGACAGTTAAATTCATTTTACCAGTTATTCATTTCAGATAGCGTCTCAATACCTTAAAGGCACAAATAGGTTTGTACAAAGTGAGGTATGGACTTAACAGGTCTGTGCTATTGACAAGGTTTTGTTTAAGTTGGCCCTAGTGCAACAATGTAAGACTGAAAATTGTATTAGGCTGTAGTGCAGGTTGAGCAAATATCACCATGCATGATGTGCTGTGCCACCGTCTCTGGCAGTGGGAGCTATGGTAGATAAGTGACTGTTCATTGCTGTAGCAGAATGCAGCCATTTCATTAGCTAATGTATGATGTTATAGCAATGATATCACATTCTGAGCATATGGGGGTTTGGATATAAAAAAGAGAAGAAGGGAACCATATTCTATGTATAAACAGAAATATTAATAAAAAATCACCAAGAAGAGTGAATTCTGCGGCACCGCAGAAGTTCTGCGGTAGAATGCAAGTTCTGCGCAAAATTCTGCAGCCGCAGAATTCTAGGGGCCTTGATAATTACCCATGACAGGCCCAATGAGTCCATTAATTGTAGGAGGTTTTGACCAAATGGCGAGAGTTCATCATCGACCCAGGCATTGAAATCCCCCGGAATTTACCTCTGGGAGATTCCAGTACCATATCGGTGATGAAGTCCGCAACCTCCTTCAGGAACTCCCCTCTCATCCCCTGGTGGACAGTAGATAAGAAGGGTCCTGTAGCCTGCACCTGCACCCACTATGCATTCAAAGGAGTTGGTATCACCAACTGGTACTTCCCTGAGATCCAGATCTTGTCTAAAACAGACTGCAACCCCCCCACCCTCCGGTCCACTCTCGGGCGGTGAATCACCGAGAACCCTCAACAGTGTCAGTTGCAGTTGCAGTGTCAGTGGCTCAGTAGGTAGCACACTCGCCTCTGAGGCCGGGAGATCAGAGGGCTGTGGGTTCAGTTCCCACATCTGGCACTTGGGTTAATATCCCAGTACTGACACTGTAGTGCAGCATGAGAGGGGTGCTACACTTCTGAGGTGCCGTCTTTCGGATGAGACATTAAACCGAGGTCCCGTCTGCCTGGATTGGTGGTAGTTCAGGTGGATGTTAAAGATCCCATGGCACTTATCGAAAAGAGTAGGGGAATTTCCCAGTGTCCTGGCCAAATTTCCCTCATTCACTAAAAAAAATACCACCAACAGCTTAATCTGGTTCAAGGTCAGTTGGCATTCATCTGTATCCCCCTCCCCCGGGTCGTGCCTGAAAATAGGCAGGATTTGTCTAGTGCACTTACCCGGTCAACAAAAGCTAAATAAATAAATAAATAAACCCAGCCGGAATCACGGAGTCCAGCACAGGACCAGCATTTCCATGTAGCCAGTTCTCGGTGATGCAAGCCAAGTCGACTGAGGAAACAAGGTCTGCAATCACTGCAGTCTTATTCCTAATCGACCTGGCATTGCTTAACACCGCCCGAAAGGGACGGAAATCCAAGGGTGATCCCACTTCCTGCCTGACACACTCCAAGTCAGTGCCCTTGGGTATGGGAACTAGGCAAGGAGGACCTTGCTCCAGTACCCATTTTGCCCCAGCTCGTCTCCTAGCCCTCACTGCCCGTATCCGTTCTCTTCCCTCCCATCCCCCCCAAGAGTTCCAGGATCCCCGTATCTTTCTGCATTTTGATCTCGTAATGCCGAGATTTTGACATCTAGCATAAACCTCACCTGTAAGTGGAGGTAATTCAAAGGGACGGAGATCCTGAAGTCTTGAGGGGGAGTACTGCCTAACCGTTTTACTTATACCCCAACACATATTTTAAACCAATCTATTCACCCTCATACAAACAAACCCTCCCACCCCCAACTTAAACAACCCTAAAAAGAACAAAAAATAAAATAAAATGAAATAAAATACCCCCCTTAAAATAGTAAAACAACTTCATACACAGAATTCAGATTTGCAGTCCAGAATTAAAAGTCCAATCAATTGTTCCAACTATAAATAAAAATAAAGATCCATTTGAGCTCTCATCTCCAATGGAAAAATAATTAAATAAATAATTTTAAACTAAATCATACCATGTTTATACGTGAATTCCTTGGAGCTCTCACCTCCAATAGAAAAATTAAACCAAATAATAATTTCCACTAAACCAATCTCTCACATTGGTTATAATAATAAACAGTAAACAGTAACCAAAACAAAAGTACTTTAGATTGGAAAGTTTTCTCCAGGTCCTCTCACCACCAGGGAATGTTAATGTCAATGTCAATTTTATTTAAAAAGACGCCCAATCCCAAAGGCTCTGGGCGCCGCACAAAACTATACAGTGTGTCATACCATATACATTCCTTAAAATAACATACATAAAATTCAATTTCCAAAAGCCTGCATAAATAAAAAGGTCTTCAGACGGCTCTTGAAAGCCTCTATAGTAGGGGCCTCTCTCACTTCCAATGGCAGTGAGTTCCAGAGAACTGGAGCAGCAACTACAAACGATCGGTCTCCAGCTGATTTCAGTCTCGCTCTCGGGATTTTGAGGAGGCCGCTATTAGAGGAGCGGAGATCATGGATAGAGGTGGACGGTACCAGGAGATCAGAAAGGTAACCAGGGCCCTGTCCATGTAGGGTCTTATAGGTGAGAAAACCCACCTTGAACAATACTCTCCACCTGACCAGCAGCCAGTGCACTGCTCGTAATACCGGAGTAATATGACTGAACTTTACTTTGTCCAGTCAAAACCGGGCGGCAGCATTTTGCACTAGCTGCAATCTGCGAAGAGAAGTTCCAGAGACCCCGAGATAGAGGGCATTACAGTAGTCAAGCCTAGAAGTGACTAAGGCATGTACCAAAGTAGGGAGGTCCAGAGCTGGAACCAGGGCTTAATCCTGGCGATATTTCTCGTGATGAAAAACAGGAACGAACCACAAAGGATACTTGAGCCCATGGACAAAATTCCTGTCAAAGATCACACCAAGATTACGCGACCCAATGGGAGGCCATCAATGACACAGCTCCTAGCACAATGCCAGTCACAGAGTCAGAGGCCATCTCATCACGAACTCTGTTCGACTTCACTACTAATACCTCAGCCTTGTTAGGGTTCAGTCGCAGCCAGCTGGAAGACATCCAGTCATTTATCTCAGCCAGACAGATATTTAACACATTCACTGCATTTGATGTTCCAGGGGCAAAGGAAAGGTATAGTTGAGTATCATCAGCATAGCAATGAAAACTCAAACCATACCTCCTAATGATCTCCCCTAGGGGCAGCATGTACACTGCGAACAGCATAGGAGCCAATACCGAACCCTGAGGGACTCCACACGGAAGGGAGGTAGGCAGATGAGAAATTACCCATCACAATCTGTTGCTTCCTGTTAGTAAGAAATGACTCAAACCATTTGATGACAACACCGTGAGTCCGCATAACTCCCTCAGGCGGAAAAGCAATACACTATGGTCCACAGTATCAAATGCTGAAGAGAGATCAAGGAGAACAAGAATTGTCTTGTCCCCGATCTCTAGCCCTTGAGGGGAGGTCATTTTGCAACCTAACTAATGCAGTTTCAGTGCTATGTCTGGTCCAATAAGCTGACTGAAGGGATCATACAACCTGTGGGTCCTGAGATGTTCCCCAACTGAAGTGATACCACCTTCTCAACAATCTTTCCCAGAAATGGAAGATTGGAGATAGAGACGATAATTGCCCTAATCTCCGGGTCCAGAGAAGCTTTCTTTAAAGGGGTCTCACCAGAGCCTCCTTCAAGGCATCCGGAAAGACACCCTGACTCAAGGAGCACCGGACAATCAGGGCAAACACCGGGCCAACAGTGTCAATGCACCTCATCAAGAAGCGCGTTGGCACGGGATCCAGTTCACAAACGGTATGCCTCAGATTGGCCACTATCTCAGTGACCTCACGAACCTCCACTGGCCTAAACTCCCCCCACCCAGAGAGAGTGCTCTTAGAACACGACTGGCGACCACTGACAGCAATGATATTACTGGCTGAGGAGACCTCCCGCCAGATCGCAGACACCCTGTCCGAGAAAAACCGAGCAAATTCCTCACAATCCTCATTCGAGGAAACTCTTCCGGGCTGAAGACAGAGTGGATGGAGAAGTCTATCGACAGTCCGGAAAAGTGAGGCTGGTCGGCTTCTCCCAGCAGCAATCTCCCGAGACAAAAATATTGTCTTCTTCCGGTTGATTGCCTCCTGATATGCACAATAATGTGCACACAGGACCAGTTTGTCAGCCCCCAGACGGGATTTCCTCCAGCGACGCTCTAATCTACGACCCAGCCTCTTCATTTCCCTGAGATCGCTATCATACCAAGGCGACCTCAGGTAAGTAGTTCTGGGTCGTACACGGACAGGTGCTAGGGAGTCGATGGCGCCAGATAGTACCTCATTATAGGCATCTACCCCTGCGTCAACTGCTCCGACGCATGCATCACACACCCTTGATAAATCAACTGCTGCCAAATAACCCTCAGGGGTAAGATCTTTTAACGGGCGGCAGCGAAATATCTCAGGAGGGGAAGAATTCACAATGGGAGCACTAAACATGAACCTCACCGTGCAATGATCAGACCAAGCCACTCGACCAACGTCGAGATTAGCGATCTCAAGTCCCAGTGAGAACACCAGGTCCAATGTGTGGCCATCCTGAGTGAGTAGGCATCTGACAGACTGCACCAGCCCCAAAAGGGACATACTCTGCAGTAACTCGTCAGGCGCACCTTGACCTCTATCCCGCCCAACATTGAAGTCCCCAAGAAAAATACATCTTGGGAATTCAATGTTTCACCGCAACAAACTCAGGCGAATTTCTGCAGGAACCCCCCCATCGGTCCAGGAGGGCGATAGATGAGGAGGATCCTGCAGCCAACACCGAGTCCTCCTCGAACGGCCACACATTCAAATGAACCTGGGGTTCCCACTGGGTGCACGGTGAAGTCCAGGCTTGATTTAAAACAAATAGCTACACCACCTCCCCTACGATTTTCTCTTGGGCAGTGCACCACAGTATAACCTGAAGGTTATAAGGAATGCTACACAGTTCTGTCCAGAGCAGCAGGGTTTTAAAATCAGTTGCATTTTCAGAGCCAAATAAATAAATAATGTTCCATATAATGTAGGCAAGCCAAGAAAGAAGGCTCGTCGATTTAGAAACAGTCTGATCAGCTACCACATATAAACAGGCTATCTCCTTCAAGTTATCATAAAACAGCAATCTTGGGCAAGAAAAACCCACAAGACCAGGTAGCAGTCAGAGCCAAACTCAGAGGGCACCAGTGTAGCGAATAGGTCGGGCATGCAGTACAATCTCAAAAGGGAGCCATTCTCTCAATGTGCCAGAACTTACAAGCCCCCTGCCAGATCACCCGCGACCTGCAGCTACAAATCCCAGGTGGCAGGCCACACAGACTGTGCCCCTAAGGGTTTTAGGAGAGTCCCTCCGTGACTCCGACTCCTCTGAGCACACGAGGACAACTCCTGTTCAGTCGCAAGCAGACCCAAGTCGGTGACTGACCCTAGGCGCAAGGGGAGCTCCCAGCCAGTGCAGCTCCCAGCCATGTCACACTCCGATTTTAAACCTGGCTGCAAACCTGGAAAGCAAAACAAACATATTACAGAACATCAAATACAATTAACAAAAAGAAAGAAAAAACATTTAAAGAAAAAAAAAATTAGTCACAAACCACAAATATAACCCTTTACAGAAAAAAAAGTTCTCTGCAAATCAGTCTTGCTTACTCTTCCTAACTAATCAGAAACCAGTGCAATCAAAAGAAAAAAGTCCCTCCTTCACAGTGCAACCTTATTTCAAAAACAAGTACAGGCAGTAGAAGTTAAAGCCATGTAATTGCTTTCCATAATGCAAGAAATTGAGGACCTGGGATACGTTCCTGCATGGTTTCAGCTATATTTACATTAGATAAATATGTAGGTTGTGCCTGTTGCATGACATACTGACTTAACACCTTGCCTGCCACAAGTACAATTTCAGGCAGGCATAAAATGACATTCAGTGTTATTATAGCCCTTCCTTTAAGGTGCATAGTCCTCCAAAACTGAATTGTTGTAGGACAGCCTCTGTATCCGAGGCCAATGCCCGCTCTACACTAGGAAAGTCCAAGCCCAAAATTGAGTCACAGAAGCACATTCCAGAAGAAAATGGTCTTGGGTTTTGACAATCTGGATGCATTCCAGCCTAGAACACATTCTCTTCTCTACACTCTTGTGCTTCAGATTGCCCGAAACCCCAAATCGCCCTTGACTGCACAGTTACAGGATATCCATATCCCATATACGCGGAGGTACCTGGACATCCATCAGTTGTGCCAACACCAAAGAGGTTTTATTAAGTGAACAAAGTGGAAATTCAGGTAGAGAAATGTGGTTCTGACTGAGTACACTCTGATAAAATTGTTTCCTTGTAGTGACTGTTTAAATAATTTTCACTGTGCGATTTTCTGTAAACTTGCCTTAGCATATTGTGGGATATCAAGTGACTTTAGCAGCTTGGGTGGAGACTGCTGCCACTTAGCCAATTATTTCCTTAGGGTACCTTGCAACCATTCATGCCATGGTAAAACTCTCTGATCTAGGCCAGATTTAATTGTAGGATATAAATAAAGAATGGAAAATAAAACAAAGGGTTTATCATATTCTCACTCCCACTTCCCACATACAGTTATGTGATATCCCTCTTGATGTGGTTGAGCCTACTGCCCCACAGTATTAGAATAAAATGTGAGCTTCAGACTCCAAAGGGGGTGGAAACACAAAACATAAATAATAAACATTTCTTCATAACAAAACAGCCATCATCTCTTTTTTTAAAGTTTTAGGATTTCCAGATGTTGACTTGCTTCTACTTTTCCAGTTAAGAAATGACATATTGTTAGCTCCATACCGAGGACCCCAAATCTTTCACTGCCCTTCTTCAATAATCACCTTACCAATGCTCTGTACCTGTGAGCTAGGGGTCTCAATGGGAATTTCCGTACTCTTAGTTTTATTTATCTGGGTCCCAGATGTAGTGGTAAGGGTTTCAGTTGTTTGAATGACAGCAACCCCAGAGGGTGTGTCTAAAATGAACAGATCCCATCCGCATAAGCCATTATTTTTAGTTGAGTATTAAAACCAGGAGAGCATACCCCCCGATATCTGGATTCCCCATAATCTGCCTTATTAAAGGGTCCATAGAAAATACATATAATAGGGGAATCAAAGGGCGTCCCTGTCTCACCCCTCTTTGTATACAGCAAGATTTTCCCAAATTTCCATTAATAAAGGAATTGTCACTGCTGGAGTATAGAATTTTTGTACCTATTTCACAAATGATTCTGGGACCCCATATGTTCTGAAAACATTAAACAGGTACTCCTGTGAAACCCTGTTGATGGCCTTTTCTTGGTCCAGTGACAGGATGTATTGACAGAGCTCCGCTCTAACACCTAATTCACAGACATCCCATAAAAGAAACAGGTTCTCTTGTATCTTTCTTTGTGCTATGGAGCAAGTCTGATAAGGTGTCGAGGCAACTTTAGCCACAGATTGCATATGCTTGCATAGCAACTTAGATAGGATTTTACAATCTGAGTTTAAGAAACTACTTGGTCTCCAGCTTTTAATGTAAGCTTTTTCCCCTTTTACTAGGTGGTGTGTCTGATTTGAGAATACAGTTGAATATTGGTGCCTGAAATTAATTCACTAATTTGTGTAATAAATGTTTTGTAGAATTCGTGTGGTATTCCATCCAGCCCAGGGGAGGAGCCACAACCTAATGTTTTTATAACTTCTTTAATTTCTGTCACAGATCTGTGAGCCTGAAGTGAGGTTTTTACATCTTCTGGTAATTCGGGTGCTATGCTTGGTGGTAACAAGGGTGAATCAGTACATAAATAATCCCTTGCATATATAGCTGTAATACAGTCTTCCACCACTTAAGTTCTGAATCAGACTCTGTCCAAAGGCCCTAGTCTGAAATTATCCACTTTTTTTGTGTGTGCTGCAAACAGATCACTAGATAGGGTTTTCTGCATTCCGAACCATTGAGCTACAGCCAAAGATTTTGCCTGATTTTTTTTTTTGCTTCAGCTTTTAGAAGCAGCAGCATCTAGCAGCTGAAAGGGAGCTGGCGTTTGCTTTTAAAAGCACCTTATTTTGGAGAAAAAAGCTAGCAACTAAAAGGGAGCTAGCATTTGCTTTTAAGAGTACCTCACTTTGGAGAGGAAGAGGGGAATCAGCTAAATCTCACCCTCCCCCCATCACTTAACTGCTAACAGCTACTGCTAAGGGGTGGTATAGTACTACCCTCCGTCCCACCCAGGTTCATTCTACATTTATAGAAGCCAAAGGGAACTTCCTGCAGGGCTCCCAAAGGAAGACACCAGTGAGACCAGGAAGAGAGGACAGAGAAGATGTAGTGAAGTGAGAAAGAAACAGTGGCACGTACAGGTCGGGAGGAAAACAGACATGGAGATCCAGATCTGCCAGAGCTGTGGAGGGCTGGTAGTGAAGCAGACACTCTGGAGACTGGGGTGCCCCTTCTGCAGGACAGTTGCTGAACTACGGAGGGAGCTATGGCAGGCAAGAGAAGAGATCATAAGGCTGCTGAGGAGACTGGATTGGGGATGCCCACCACCCCTTACCCACCCACTCCCCCAAAGGCCCACAGGTCTTGGGGGTGGAGGGCAGTGTGAGGGGGCAGCAGGGCACCTAGAGCTAAGATGGGGCACCACCAGCCACATGCCATCCACATGCAGAATTGTTTTGCCCCCCCCCCGACGGGGGACAGAAACCAGGTGAGGAAGAAGGAAGAATTGAGCAGGACAAACCTGATACAAGAAAGCAAGAAGGAGGTACAAGGAAGGAGAGGAACAATACACAGAGCAACAGGAGGATTCTGGTCTTGGGAGACTGTGTGTTGTGAGAAGTGGAGACAGAGTCCCATCAGTGCAAAGGGAGCTGAAACCACAGTGAAATGCATGCCAGGAGCATCTGCAATGAGAGCTAAGAACAGAATTGGACAGCTGGTGAGAAGAGATCAGGATTTTGCGGGGATAACTGTCCATCTTGGGACAAATGACATAGCTAATAGGACTATGGAAGAAGCCAAGGCAGACATGAAGACCCTGGGGGAGAGCCTAAAGGAGTACACAACACATCTGGTCTTCTTGGAGGTGTTGCTGGTTTGGAGGAAGGGCAGAAGTGAGGACAAGATCAGGAATGAAGAGATCAGGAATTCAACCGGTGGCTCTAGGGTTGGTGCACAGACAACAGGATGCACTACATTGGAGACTGGGGGACCTTCTGGGACAGGAAGCTCTTCAAGCATGATGGTCTGCATCTCACTGGAGAAGGATTGAGAATGCTAAGGCATGAGTTGGAGGTCTTCTTGGAGGGCTTAAACTGGGAGGTCTCTGACGCAGCAGAAAGATACGAAGGTAAGGGGATCAGTGAATGTAAGCGAACCTCCCCCCCCAACATCGGACTAAAGGAAACAGGCATGGCCACCAGCAAGGAGGCTATGGTAAAAAGGAGGGACCCCTGTAAAGTACAGAGGGTCAGATGCAGAAAGGGGGATGGTACTGGGGTTATAACTGGGGTGCATGATTGGAAGGCTATGCGTACCAGTGCCTGCAGCCTGGGTAACAAAATCCCAGCACTTATAGCATTAATGGCCTCTGAGGACCTGGATATAATGGCAGTCACAGAGACATGGTACAATAGCAACTATGCCTGGGAGCTAGCCATTCCAGGGTACACACTGCACAGGCAGGACAGGGAAGGCAAAAAGGGGGGAGGGGTGGCATTGTACATCAGGGAAGGGATCAAAGCAACAGTCCCATAGGACAAAGGGGGGGAAGCAGAGGCACGGTGGGTAACCCTGGAGGTGGGGAGGGGAACAGTACTTAGAACAGGAGTGATATATTGGCCCCCCGGGCAGGCAGTGGATGTAGACAGAAAACTGCTGGAGACTATAGAGAACATGGCAACAAAGGGTGACTTCAACTTGCCAGATGTAGACTGGAGCATCCCGGTGGCAGCCTGAGCCAGGAGTAAGGGATTCAGGTCTCACACAGCTAGTGAGGGAGCCTACAAGGGAGAATGCAATTCTGGATCTCTTCCTAAGCAATGGGGACAGGATATATGAAGTCACAGTGAGGGAGAGCCTAGGGACTGTTGAGCTGTTGAGTTCACCATAAGGACATCGCAGGAGGAAAGCCACACAAGGACTAGAATCCTGGATTTCAGGAGGACAGACTTCCGATAAGATGAAGGACGAATTCAGGAAGGCTATGCAGGGATATGATGACATAAGGGGAGTGGTAGAACAGTGGGATAAAATAAGAGAAGCCCTGCACCTAGTAGCAAACCATTGCACCAGACCCTGCAGCAAGAGCAAAAGAAAGAGGAAACCACTGTGGTTCTTGAGGAGAGTAGCTGAGCTAGTAAGAGGAAAAAAGATGGCATTTCTGAGGTACAAGGCAACACAAAGCAAGAATACTTGGAAAAATGAAGGGAAGTAAACAAGGCAGTAAGGGCAGCAAAGGCCGAAACTGAAGAAAAGCTAGCTAAATCAGTGAAGGAAGGAGGGAAGGCATTCTTTAGGTATATTAGCGAGAGGAGGAAGATGGGGGGGGGGGATTGTGAGACTTAGGGAAGAGGGGAGGCAGGGTAGTGGAGAAAAACATTGACAAGACAACCGTCCTCAACAAAATACTTGTGCTCTGTATTCACGGAAGAAGGCAATGGGGACAGTCCCCCATTAATGGAGATGGGCAAACAGGGAGAAGGGGTGGACATTAGACCTTTTTTAGAGGACAGAGTAAAAAAGAGCACTAGAACGGCTTAAAGTTATGGGGCCGGATGGAACACACCCAAGGATCCTAAAGGAGCTCAGGGAGAAACTGACTAAATCTCTGGCAAAGCTGTTCAGGAGGTAGAAGACTTGGTTTGCTGGCCAAAGCGCCTAGCTTCACCTCAGCTCTTTCCTCGAGGTAGAAGACTTAGTTTGCTGGCCAAAGCACCTAGCTTCACCTCAGCTCTTTCCTTCTAGATTGCGTGAAAGGACAGCGCAGATAACCTTACCAGAGCAAGGGAAAGGATTAAGACTTCTTTTGGCTAAGCAGATTTACTGTGTGTTGTTATTTTTATTTTGAACTCACAGGGATTGCTACTACTTGTTGCTAACATTTCATTGCTTTATTTTTCTCTGATTCAAATTGTTGTTGCTGGTATACCTTCTGCATTATTACATGGTGTGCCTACAGGTGTGTGCTAACAGATTACTGCTGTAATCTTCTGATTCAAATTGTCTTTTGCAAGGTATATCTTCTGTTACTGCGTTATTTTTCTCTGTAGCAAAGTGTTTCTTACAGGGTATATCTTCTCTAAAATTATTCCAGGTGGTGCTTTACAGGTTTTACAGTTTTATCTAACATTAGCATAAGCTTTCAGAGTTACTGCATTTGTTGTTGACTGATTGTTTCTGCTCTTACCTCCTTGCTCTTTCGTCCATGGTTCTTCTTTTTCAGCAGGGGAAGGGCCCAACCACTCACCCCGATCCCCAACCACCCCACACTACACTTCTTTTATAGGGTACCACTGTCGTGACATTTCCTGTGACAAAGCAGGAAGGGGCGGATCAATAGGGCATCCAGAAGGTGAGCTCATTTACAGGGGCACTAGTAATTTAACTTGTTAAAACAAGTTATACAAAAACAAAACACAAAATCAAATCATTACTTGCATTTTCTTCCTTCTGATTACTCTGACCAGGTTATAAACCCAGCAACTTATCTGGAATGGATATCATTAACTGCAGGTACTGTGGAACACTTTTCAGAAGGACAGTCTTATGTGATTTAGGACACTGTCCTGCATGCTGGGCCATTGGAGATCGTAGGGCTCAGCTCTGAGCGGCATGGGCAGAGATTGCGCTCCTCAAATTTCATATTCAAGAGGAAATACATTATAAAAACCACCCGCCATTTGCCCAACATCCAACAGAAGAACCTCGACCACAGAGGGTAGTTGGTGTGGGAGGTTGGCAGGTGGTTAGGAGGGGCAAATCGGATGCCCCATCACTCAGTGCTCTCCAACATATTACCTCCAAAAACTATATAAACACTACAAACGGGTATCTACCTCTATCTCCGAAATCAAACATGGGGCAGAGGATACTGCAGAGCAGGACACTGCAGCACAGGAGCTAGCACAGCAAAACTTGCCCAAATCAGGAACCAAAACAAAAAAAGCAAAAAGGAAATCCAAAAAACTTCTGATCATAGGAGACTCCATGATTCGGGGCGTTGATACCTATCTCCAGCCAGGGGTAATGGTCAGATGTCTCCCAGGTACATCAGCGTGGATAGACACTGACCGCATTGCTAAAATTGTTCAGGAAGCAGGAGAAAACATTGACGTCCTGGTACACATAAGGACTAATGATCTTGCCAGTCGGTCAGTTGTGGAGACCAAGGAACACCTGACCAGGCTGTTTGACAAATTATCATCCATTTCGTCCGGCATCTCCTTCTCTGAGATTCTGCCAGTCTGGGAAAGGGGGGCAGATGGACGGAAGGTCAGAGAAGGGGCGATAGGGGAGCTAAACATGTGGCTCAAGGGCTGGTGCCAGGAAAAAGGATACAGATTTGTAGGGAACTGGCAACAGTTTTGGGAGCGAAAGTTCTTTAAATTTGATGGACTGCATCTGACTAAGGAGGGAGTCAGTGCATTGGGGCAGAAGTTTGACGTCTTTGCAGAATATTTAAACTAGCAAATGGGGAGAGGGGTGCAGTACCCCATACGTCAAATGGGAAGAATACCTCTCCCCCCTTAGCTAGTGGTCAGACAGGGATTCAGCATGTTTGCAGTTCATTTGTATCACCAGGCAAGAAAAAAAGTCCATCTCACCATATGACGCACAGGGGAAATGCCAGACCTCACCCAACAACTAACACACCAAAATCTAGCCAATGGAAAATCATATACAAAAATGCTTACAGCCTGGGAAATAAGATTCCAGACCTACAGACAATAATGTCAGAGGCTAAGCTGGACATAGTAGCAATTACTGAGACGTGGTTTACCAGTAACCACACTTGGGAGACTTCAGTACCTGGCTATGTACTGTTCAGAAGAGACCGAGGTGCAAAAACGGGGTGGCCTTTATGGCAATAAAAATATCAAAGCTACAGAAATTCAGAATACACATAGGAGCCAGAAGAACTGTGGGTCACCCTGGAAACAGGAAATGGGACAGCCATAAGAACTGGGGTTGTCTACAGGCCCCCAGACCAGGGGGAGGACATAGACACATTACTGTTACAAGATATACAAAACATGACAGCTAAAGGGGATGTTCTGATAATGGGAGACTTCAACATGCCAGATACAGATTGGTCAATACCAGCAGGAGCATCTGACAGAACTAGACACATGGTGGATTCCCTGCAGAGGGAGGGCCTCAAACAACTGGTACAAAAACCCACAAGAGACAGGGCTATCCTAGATTTAGTACTGACTAACAGGGAAGGGATCACAGATCTCACGGTAGAAGGTCACCTGGGGGCCAGTGACCATCGCATGGTATGGTTCAATTTGGCCACTACAACTAAATCATCCCATTCCAAGGCAAAAATATGGGACTTCAGAGGCGCTGACTTTGATAAGATGGCCAACAGAGTTAAGCTAGCCCTGGTAAAAAGAAACACAGGTGGGGGGGGTACAGGCAAAGTGGGCAAGCATTAAGGATGCAATATGTGAAGCAACATCCCATTGTGTTAGAAAAGGAAGTGCAAAAGAAGAAGGAAACCACTGTGGTTCTCAAATACAGTAGCAGAAAAGGTCAGAGCCAAAAGGCTGGCCTTCAGGAAATATAAGAATACGGCGGGATGAAGATGGGGAGGCATACCAAACTGCCCTAAGGGAAGCAGGGAAGGCAGTAAGGCAGGCAGTCCCAAACTGGGGAAACACTAGCACAAACAGTAAAAGAAGGTGACAAGACTTTCTATAGATACATTAGTGAAAGGAGAAAGTCAAGAGAGGGTATTGCTAAGCTCAAAGGAGAAAAGGGTGTGTGAGAGGAGGAGGAGGACCCAGTAAAAGTATCTATCCTAAATAGATACTTTTGCTCAGTATTTACAGAAGAGAAGGTAGGGCAGGGCCCAAAGCTCAGCATTGTGGACATGGGGGGAGGGAGGTGAGCACTACTCCCATCACAAAAGAAAGGGTCCTACAAGAGCTCGCTAAGCTCAGGGTGGACAAGGCAATGGGACCTGATGGCATACATCCCAGGGTGCTAAAGGAGCTAAGGGTGGAACTAGCAGAGCCATTAGCAGAACTGTTTAGTGAGTCTCTGAGCACAGGAGAGGTCCCAGAAGACTGGAGAAGGCTCATGTGATCCCGCTCCACAAGAGTGGTAGCAGGGCGGAGGCAGGGAACTACAGACCAGTCAGTCTTACCTCAGTAGTGGGCAAGATTATGGAGGCACTCCTTAAGGAAACGATAGTGCAACACCTGGAATCCATAGGGGCACAGGATCCAAGACAGCATGGGTTTACAAAAGGAAGGTCCTGTCAGACTAGTCTAATAGATTTCTTTGACTGGGTAACCAGAGTGGTGGACCAAAGGGGAGCAGTTGATGTCGCCTATATTGACTTCAGCAAAGCTTTCGACACTGTTCCACATTGAAGATTGATAAATAAACTGGGTAGGCTCGGGGTGGGTCAGAAGTTGGTCAACTGGGTGGCAAACTGGGTAACGGGCAGAAAACAGAGAGTGATGGTAAATGGTATACAGTCAGAAGAGATGCAAGTCACAAGTGGGGTACCTCAGGGATCAGTCCTGGGGCCAGTCCTCAATATCTTCATTTGTTACATTGCAGATGGACTAGAGAGTAAGGCTTGTCTGTTTCAATCAATCAATTTTATTTATAAAAAGGCGCCTTTCTAAAACCTAGGCACCTGTACAATAAAATACATAAAATAATTTTAAACAACATATAAATTCCAACAAAAAACAGTATAAACCACATGACGAATAACCACATCAATCAGTAAAAGCCAGGTTAAAAAGATACTTTTTTAAAGCAATTTTAAAATCCTGCAGATGACACCAAGATCTGCAACAGAGTAGATGATCCAGATGGGGTGGGCAGAATGAGAAGAGATCTGGATAAACTAGCAAAATGGTCAGAAGAGTGGCAACTGGGATTTAATGCAAAGAAGTGCAAGATCATGCACATAGGGAAGAGAAACCCTGAAGCCACCTATAGGCTGGGAGGGGAGTTGCTGGCAGTCACAAAGGAAGAAAGAGACTTGGGCATCATCATCACCGATGACCTGAAATCATCCAAGCAGACTTCTAAAGCAGTAGGTAAGTCTAGGGGGATGTTAGGGTGTATTAGTAGGGCTATCACAAGTCATAAGAGGGAGGTAATAATCCCTCTTTACAAGACACTGGTTTGGCCCCATCTGGAGTACTGCATGCAGTACTGGAGGCCACACCTTCACAAGGACATTTTAACCAAATTGAGGCAGTGCAGAGAAGGACACCCAAAATGGTGCAGGGACTGCATCAGAAGACATATGAGAACAGATTAACGGAGCTCAATATGTATACCCTAGAGCAAAGGAGGGAGAGAGGTGATATGATTGAAACATTCAAATACCTTAAAACAAGGTGAAAGAGTTTAACATGTTTCAATATAAGAAAAATAGCAGGACAAGAGGACACAGCATGAGATTAGAGGGAGGCCGATTAAGGGGTAATATGAGGAAGTTCTTTTCCACAGAAAGGGTGGTGGATGCATGGAATGGCCTATGTCAGGAAGTGGTGGCTATGAATACAGTGCAGGGCTTCAAACAGGTATGGGATAGGCATAAGGGAGCAATACAGATGAGTATGAAAAGATAGGCCACTGACAGCAAAGGACGATGGCACATTTATAAGGTAGAAAAAGAAATGGGCAGACTGGATGGGCCTTGCGGTCCTTATTTGCCGTCAACTTCTATGTTTCTATGTTTCAGTGGATCATTGGAAACAGGCGTGATTACAGAGGAGTGGAGGAGGAGGAGGAGGGCGCAAATGGTACCCCTGCACAAATGTGGTAGCTAGGAGGAGACAGGAAACTACTGCCCTGTCAGTTTGACCTCGATAGTAGGTAAACTGATGGAAACCCTGCTTAAGGAAAGGCCGGTGGACTGCCTAGAGACAAGGGGGCTGCTGGACCTAAGGCATCATGGATTCACAGCAGCGAGGTCATGCCAGACCAACTTAATTAATTTCCTCAAGCAGGTGATGAAGGAAATAGACCAGGGCAGAGTGGTAGATGTGGCCTATCTTGACTTCAGGAAGGCCTTCGACACAGTCCCACACAGGAGACTAATTCACAAGCTGACAAATCTGGAGGTGGGGACAGAGCTAGTCATGTGGGTTAGAAACTGGTTGAGTAACAGAACACAAAGAGTGGTGGTAAATGGGGTTGGCTCACAGGAGGGACGGGTAACAAGTGGTGTACCCCAGGGATCAGTGCTGGGACCAGTGCTCTTCGGTGTCTTCATAAGTGATATTGCAGAGAGTCTAGAAGGGAGGGTTAGCCTGTTCACGGATGATACAAAGCCATGTAACAGGGTAGATACACAGGAAGGCATAGAACAAATTAGGAGAGATTTGAAGAGGCTAGAAAACTGGTCCAAGGAATAGCAGTTGGGTTTCAGTGCAAAAATATGCAGGGTTATGCACCTGGGGAGAGGGAATCCTAGGGTTGAGTATGAACTAGATGGGATAACACTGGAGGCCACCAAAGAGGAAAGAGATCTAGGGGTAGTCTTAAAAGACAACCTCAAAGTGGCTAAATAGTGCGTCAGAGCAGTCGGAAAGTCTAACAGAATACTAGGGTGCATAGGGAGGAGTCTAACAAGTAGAAGGAAGGAAGTGGTGGTACCATTGTACAACTCCCTAGTAAGGCCTCATCTGGAGTACTATGTTCAGTTCTGTAGGCCCCATCTCCAAAAAGACATAGGCAGGATGGAGACGGTACAGAGGAGGGTGACAAAAATGGTATCTGGAATACAGCATGCGTCGTATGAGGAGAGACTCAGAGCTGTCAGTATGTGCTCCCTGAAGGGGGGGACGACATGATAGAGACCTTCAAGTATCTGAATGGGGATCAGCAGGGTACCAGAGGGGAGCATCTTTCACATGAGGGTAAATAGCAGAACAAGGGGGCACAGCATGAGACTAAAATGAGGAACTTGGGGAAATTCTGCTTCACTGAATGGGTAGTGGAGCGATGGAACAGTCTCCCCCAGGAAGTGGTGGGGGTAACCACGGTTCAGGGATTCAAGAATGCGAGGGATAGGCACATGGGACTTATTAACTTAGGGCGAAAGGGGGGAGCTTGTCGTAGCATCTAGGGTACCTTAAGCATTAGAAAGAGGGATAGGGCAGACTGGATGGGCCAGAAGGCCCCTATCTTCCAACAATATCTATGTATCTTTTTGAAATTTAAACATTTCTTATTTATTAATCTGTGTTTGGTAATCCCACTGACCTGCTGCTGCTTTGGTCATCACTTTATATGACTGGTTCTGTAGTGTTAAGTAGTGCATATAGCTGTGTCTTGGAACTTCCTTCCATATTGGATCAATAGCTGCTTAATATCCAGTTTAGTATACTCCCACCACTGTGTAAAGGATCGTCATAAAGACAAAAAACTGTGGTTCTGGACTGTAATAATTAATTTGTTCTACCATTACAGGTGTCTCTAATGAGGAGATATCCATCCTCCATCTACCTGCGGTTCATACTGCAGTTAAACTGGAAACTGAAGGCAAGGATGCCCATTATAGTTCCCATCCGTGAACCCCTAACATGGCGGATTTCTCCTGTTAAGAATCCACTTGTCTAATCTATTTTTTTTATATTCTTTTTTTAGTTTCCATTTCACAACTTCTTTACAGCTTAAACAGCATTGTTACAGCATAAATACAGTTTACATATTTAAAAATATGTATGGGACTTTCTTCACTTTACATAATCCTGTTTTTCAATGTAACAGAGGGGAGGTTCCAGACAGTGCAGTACATTGTTTAGTATATTAATTATAATCGTCGTATTAAACTGATTTCTACGATATTTAGGGGACAAATGATTCATCTGTCTGAGTTATATAAAACACGCATGGTCTCCATGACAGTTCAAACTGTTTAGTTCTTCCTGCCCTCTCAGCTATAATCCACTCCAAACAATATACCTCATTCATTACTGAATGCCACAAAGCCAATGTAGGGGACTTACTGGTGTGCCAGAGGCGGGTTATAATTTTCTTTGCTGCTGCCAAATATAAATACAGTCTGCTCCTACTAGGTGGGATTATGTCAACTTCTCCAATATAAATGTAACTCCCCCCGCCCCCCCGTTACCTGGGGTTACTAGAATCCCAGTAAGACCTAGTGGTAGGCAGGGAAGGCAGCTTGTGAAACTCCAGTTAAATGGATTTCACACTGTCTCACTCTGTTCTCAGTCTCAGCTGAGACTGCGGGATGACATCACCATAGAACTATCGCAGCTGCATGAGCCTCATTGGAATCTGCAGCAGAGGGAGTTAGGTTAGAATGTTTGGAGTTTTTGAACAGTGAGCTGAAGCAGTTGTGTGTGAGCAGTCTTGAAGAGAGGAGCATAGCAGTCTGCACAGGCTCTTGGAGCCTAAGCTCTGATATAGAGCTACTTTTAGGGAAAGGTGTGTTTCCACCAAAAGAGGAACACAGTAAGCTGTTCTTGAAGTGGTGGAGACCGCTGATACTGATCTCTGTGCCCCATCCCTGAGGGGATGGGGGTGGAGGGTTTGCCTGTTATTCCAGGGGCAACCTCCTGGTTCCGGCTAGGGAAGAAGCTGCCTTATTTTCTAAGTTGTGCTGTGGCACCAGAAGCTGTCAAGATTTGCCTGTGGGGCACCTGCAACCAAAGGGTGAGTTCTGCTCTTGTCAAAGGGCCTATGTTTCACCTGAGCTGTGTTAAAGTGGGTATTGGACTGCTGAATTAGTGGGAGGCCTAGAGGAATAGGCTTAGCCAAAGTAAAAATGTGTTCAAGTCCAGCACAAGGGGAAAGCCAAGACATGTAGAGGAGATGTGCTATACATTTACCCTTTAATCTACATTGCCAGGCTTTTCAGGAAGAGATGTTTAAGTATGTTCGAGTTTGGTACAAGGGGAAAGTCAAGACATGTAGAGGAAATGTGCTATATGTTTACCCTTTAATCTACATTGCCAAGCTTTTCCAAAAGAGTTGTTTAATGTCCAGAGAAATGGCCGGGTATGGATTGTGGGAGCTGGAGGTGGGAGACCCCCCCCATCTTTAGTAACCAGGTTCACCTCTACGGAATTGCTCTGTGGCCCTTTACTACCTCAGGCACTTGGCCAGTGCTGAGGAAGTACCCAGACATGGGATTGAAAAATTTCCCTTAAGGAGTCGAAGGCTCTAGTTGGTTTGGGGAGCCACCAGAAAAATGTGTCCACTGCCATATGGACAGGTATCGAGTGGCCGGCAGGGGAGCTGGGCCAGGAAAAACCCAAATAGTGTACAAGTTGGGCTGTGTACCCAAAGCAGCGTGCAAGTCCGGGCTGTGTGCCTGGTGGGTTCAGAGCCTGAGGGCTGAAGTGTTCTGTTACTCTTATCTGCATTACCAGGAATGTAGCCCTGTGGGGGTCCGTCTATGCTTTGTTTGTTCACTTTGGATGTGAATAAAGGCCACACTTTAGAATCCCATTCCTGGTATTGGACATTACAGTTATTGCTTCCTGTATTCGGATTTACTTGGGTGCCCCTGTGCAGAGTAGCCAAACCTAGGCCCCCTGTGCCGAGTAACCTAGTCCTCCCCGAGCCCAGTCCCCACCAGGTACTGCTGTCAGCTTCAACCGCATGCCACCTGTCGTTTTGCAAAAAGGCAGGGGTGAGGGGTTACAAAAAGAAGGGCTAATTGTGGGGTTAACTGAAAATCATTTCCCACTATTTGTTGTATACTGTTTTCTATAGCTTTCCAATATACTGTTCATTTTGGACGGGCCCAAAAGATGTGGGTCGTGTTAGCTAATACTTCCCCACAGCCTCTCCAACATGCACCTTAGCTAATTGGCAAAAACTTGACTAGCTTATCTGGTGTATTAAAAAAAATGTATTCTATATTTCCATATAAATTCTACCCAATATGGAGCCTGTGAGACTTTCATGGATGGTAGAATTAGATCTTATTTCGAGAAACAGCTCTTGCAGCAGGTTACACCATTAGGACTGAAGCCGGCAGGCGTCAGGACCCCACGGAATTCTTCTATCTAGCTATCTCAGCGGGACCGCCCCACGCCAGGCGCATATGGGCACATCCCGCCAGATTCACTAGTTCTTCTCCTCACTGCCGACTTGCATATCTCGATCCTTCAAGTCGCTTTCAGCGCAACGCCGTTAAGTTCTTCCTTCAGGAAAAAGTTCGTTTTTTCGGCTCTTTTGCTGTCTGATGTCCTCTCCAACCTCTGTTGAAGGCCATCCTTCGAAGTGCGCCTGTGGGAAGCAAATCCCGTTTAAGGATCCGCATTCGGCCTGCGTCCGGTGCCTGGGCCCAGACCACGACACCCGGTCCTGCTCTTTTTGCCAGGGGTTCAACAGCCGGACCCGGATCTGTCGCCAGAAGGCCCTTCAGGCGTTCCTGCTCGAAGAAAAAATCAGGACCATGGACGCAGCCTCCAAGGGGGAATCCTCAGAGAAGGCCCAGAGACACCCCGAGAAGCACAGGGAGAGAGTTAGATCCAAGTCCCCATCTAGGGCCTCTGACTCCCGTAGCTCCGGCTCCCGGTCCGACCGCTCTCCTTCCTGGTCCCGTTCTCAGCCTCCCCCCGCAGCAGCGAAAACCCCTTCAGGCTCCTCTTCTGTCTCACAGGCCAAGACCTCCAGGCCTTCCTCATCTTCCTCTTCTAAGGCCCTGGCTAGGTCGGGGGACCGTCATCACCACCATAAGTCCGGTTCCTGCCGTTCCAAACCCGACGTCAGGTCTGCCTCCTTGCCTCCTCCTCCCCAGAGGAAGACCAAAGAGCTTACCTCCTTAAAGAAGCCGTCGGACTTGGCACCGGCCCGTCTGACGCCGGCCCTACACCATAGGTCCCAGGAACCGTCGACCACCAGACGCCCATCGCAGGTTAGGCCTACGTCTTCTCGGTCGTCGGCCAGGGGACCGACGTCCGTACCCATTGAGAAGAGGACCCTGACGCCTCCCACCGACGTCGGTCAGGAGTCGACTACGGAGGAGGAGCTGACCCAGCCCGAGGACCAGACGGGCGAACCCGGTCCTGTCGCACCCCAGGAGCCCTCTCCAGAATCTGAGACCCCTGGGGAGCCGACGCCGGAACCAGACGACCGGCCATCAGAGCCCGGTCCGTCGTCTGGCCTCTCCATATCTGAGGTCAAGGAGTTGTTCACTTACTGGTGGGACACCATAAAAAGGGATGTGGTTCCCACCTCTCCTCCTCCACCTGCGACCCCACCGGCCCCTGCGCCCCCTACTCCGTCTGGGGTGGCAGGCCGAGTACCTTCCCCCCAGGAGCCGGCGGATCCTCCTAAGGGGAGACCAGACAAAAGGAGACCTCCGTCCAGATCTTCTTCAGGGTCACCCAGCCCTAAGAGACCCAGAAGACGCCGCCGTTCGCCTTCGACGGAGGACACGGGATCAGAATTTCGAAGGATCCAGATCCCCTCTCAATCCACATCCCTTCTCCGGACCCACGTGAACTTCCTAGATCTCCTCCGGATGACCCATCATTCTCAGAGATCATGAGGCATATCCAAGAGAACATGGGCTGGGATGCAGAAGAATCAGACCCCGAGAGACTACGCCTCATCAGGTATCTTCGGCAGAAAGATCCCAAGCCTGTGGTGGTACCACCCTTGGTGGGCACTTTCGTGGACATCACCAAGGCAGCGTGAAAGCGTCCACACTTGCTCCCGGCGATGCCGAAGAAAGCTGACTGCCTGTACAAGGCCCCTAGGGAGGACCAGTATCTGGCTTCACATCCTCTGGCCGACTCTCTGGTCATCACAGCCTCTCATGACCGGTCCCAGAGACCGCAACATTTGAGCACCCTGCCACCGGACCCGGAGTCCAAACAGCTGGACGCTATGGGCAGGCGCACGTATGCTTCCGCTACGTGCGCCATCAGATCCCTGAACTACTTAACCCACATGGTACAGTTCCAAAATGCCTTGTGGGAGCAGGGACTGGACCTGGCGGACAAATTGCCAGACGGTAAGCAGAAGGAGGAGATGTTGCAACCTCCGCACGGGTTCGGACGTGAACCCAGGTGCTGCGAGTCACGACGATTCCGCTGACTCCTCGGCCAGAGCGGCAGCCGAAAGGAGCGCTCCGGAGACACTCATGGCTGCCGTCTCCTCGGATTCACCCCAGATGTCCAGAAGAACATCCTGGACGCTTCGTTTCATGGAGAAGTTCTTTTTGGTGAGTCCTCAGAGAAGGTCCTCACCAAACTTCAAGAGGCTGGGAAGGCGGTACGGTCTGTCCAGGCTGTGTACAGACCCAAGCTTAGTTCCTTTCGTAGGAACCAAAGCCATTTTTGAGGCCGGGTGCAGAGACAGCAGTCCCACGCCGGCCCGCAACAGAGGGGCTCCTTCTCCCGCAGAGCCCAGGGGAAGTCGTCCGCGGGCCGAAGCCACCGACCAGCTAAGCCGGCTCAGCCCGCTGGACCCTCAGCCGCCACAGCATGACTCCTTCCCGGCCCCGGCCCCTCAGGATCAATGGGACATCAAGGTCGGGGGTCGCATTGCGGACTACCTGCCAGGGTGGCAGTCCATAACCACCGACAGGTGGGTCCTTCAGTTGGTCGAAAGAGGCCACTTTATAGAATTCGCAGACAAGCCACCCTCAAGGCCTCCTCTGCTCTCCCGTTACTCGGGTCAGCACAAATTGCTTATCAGGCAAGAAATACTCACGCTTCTGCAGAAGGGAGCGGTGGAGTATGTTCCAGAGAACCAGATGGGATCCGGATACTATTCCCACTTCTTTCTGGTTCCAAAGAAAACAGGGGACCTCCGTCCAATCTTGGACCTCAGCAACCTAAATACATTGGTCGCCTACAAACGATTTCGCATGGTGACCCTTCAGGGTCTCATTTCCATGCTAAAGCAGGACGCCTCTTAGCTGCCTCCTAGACATGCAGGATGCCCACTGCATATCCCTGTGGTTCAAGCAAGACAGGAGGTTCCCACGCCTCGAAGTTTCTCGCCACCATTTTCAGTTCTGAGCCTCTTCCGCTCGACTGTCATCGGCCCCAGGGTCTTTACCAAGTGCATGGTAGTCGGGCAGCATCTTTAAGGAGACAGGGCCATTATGTGTTCCCGTGCTGGACGATTGGTTTCATTGCCTCCTCCAGAGAGGCTGTTGTTGGCTATCCAGAGCACCCAGGACCTGTTCCAGTCTCTAAGTATCCTAATCAATTACGAGAAGTCTCCTCTACTCATCACAGAAGCTGCAGTTCATAGGCGCAGTTCTGGACACCATCCAAGGGAAAGCATTTCTTCCCGACGAAAGAGCAGAACGCATCAGATCCCTCATCAGGGACCTCTTGGTGAAGAAGACTGCCCCTGCCAGACTGGTCCTTCATTTGCTCAGACACATGGCTGTGGCCATTCCAACCGTCCCTTTGGCCAGGCTCCACATGCGGGTAACTCAGTGGATGCTCAAGGTGCAGTGGGACCAAAGGCAAGACCACATGCAGCAGCCGGTCAGAATCACGAATGCCGTGATTTGAGACTGGCAGTGGTGGCTAGACCCAGGTACACTCTCTGCGGGTGTTCCGTTCACAGAGCCGTCCCCGGAGGTGATTCTTTCCACAGACGCCTCAGGGCTCGGGTGGGGAGCACACCTGAACGGGGTGAGGTCCCAGGGAACGTGGACCCCTCAAGAAGCTCATCTTCACATCAGCATACTGGAGATGAGGGCGGTCCTTTACGCCCTGCAGGCCTTTCAGTCAGAGATCCCGCCGAATACTCTTTTGCTCCAAACAGACAATACGGCGGTGATGTATTACCTCAACAAACAAGGAGGCGCACACTCTTACCCCCTTTGCAGGGAAGCGATAAGAGTGTGGGATTGGGTAATCCGACACGGCGCGAGCCTGATTGCAGTTCACGTTCCCGGAGTGGACAACACAATCGCAGATGGCCTGATTCGTTCCCAGGCCAAGGTCCACGAATGGGAACTTCTTCAAGGGGTAGCAGAGGATCTGTTTCTTCGATGGGGCACTCCAGAACTGGACTTATTCACTTCCCCATCCAACACAGAACTGCCCAATTTTTGCTCGCTAGATCCAGGGCCTGGTGTTTTCTGGCGAGACGCGTTGTCCCTCTCCTGGGCAGACAGATTCCTCTACGCTTTCCCTCCCTTCCCATTGATCCAGAGAGTTCTTCTCAAACTGCGCAGGGAGCATGCAACAATGATCCTGGTAGCCCCATTCTGGCCCAGACAGATCTGGTTCCCCTTGCTAACGCAGCTGTCCCGGGAACCTCCAATTCCTTTTTTTTTTTTTTTTTTCATACATCCTTTATTTTCTTAATGTTTTCATTTACTTCCATAGTATTCTGTTACATTCATTCAAGATCTTCAATTTCATACATACACTAATTTCAAGGTTCCAACAACCTAATATACATTTCTTTGTTGTTCTTTTCCAGTTTATACAAATAAAAAAATACAAAAAATATAACACACTTATACACCAATAATGAATTCTGGGAACCTCCAATTCCGTTGCCTTTCAGCTCCCATCTCTTGTCTCAGGAGGAAGGTTCTCTAGTCCACCCGGACTTACGCTCACTGAACCTGCATGCATGGCTCCTAGAGACATAGTCATTTTGCGACACGGGGTCTCGCAAGAGGTGGCGGAAGTTCTTTCCGCGGCCAGAAAGCCGGCAACGCATGCGACGTACGCCATGAAATGGCGCCTCTTGCTTGTGGTCGCAGGCATGCGGCCTTTCCCCTCTAGGATGCACGGTGAAAGTGGTGCTGGAATACCTGCTTTCCCTATTCCATTCGGGTCTCGCTTACTCCTCTATTAAGGTGCACCTCTACGCGATTTCTGCTTTCCACTTCCCGGTGGGACAGCGCACAGTGGCACAGCTTGATGCCTCTCGAGATTTCCTGAGAGGGGTGTTACACCTTAGGCCACCCATTAAGGATCCAGTTCCTCCATGGGACTTACTCTTTGTCCTGGAACAACTCACGCTTCCCTTTGAACCTGCCGCAGATTGTGAGCTGCTGCTTGTCGGAAAACGTTATTTTGGTTGCTGTCACGCCAGCAAGGAGAGTTTCCGAGCTCCACGCTCTCATGTGTAAGGAGCCTTATTTAATTTTCCACCAGGACAGAGTATCTCTGAGGACGAATCCTAAGTTTTTGCCTAAGGTGGTCTCTGCCCTCACTCTCAACCAGGACATCGATTTACCTGTATATTTTCCTAAATATTCCAATAGAGGAGAGGCATTGCTTCACACCCTGGATGTTCACCGCTGTCTAAGGTATTACCTGAACAGAACTAAACAGCTTCGCAAGTCGGAGCAACTATTTGTTTCCTTTGCTGAGAGGATGCTGGGCCAACCTGTCTCAAAGCAGTCTCTTTCTCGCTGGCTTGTCCAGTGTATCTCATTCTGCTACGACAGCAAACAGAAGCCCCTCCCGGGTACAGTCCAGGGCCATTCGACAAGGGGGGTGGCTACCTCGTTTGCAGCACTTCGTAACGTCTCCACCTCTGCCATTTGTGCCGCAGCTACTTGGAGCTCTGTGCACACATTCATTAGGCACTATAGCCTGGATATTGCATCACGGCGGAGAGCCGGTTTCGGCCTGTCTGTGCTACAGGGTCTCCTGTCCTAGAGTCAGGACTTGTCAAGATCTTTCCTAGTTTCCTCCTCCCAGAATGCTTACAGATGCTACTGCTTGAAATCAGTCCTCATAGGTTTGCTGCAAGAGCTGTCAAGTAAGATAGTACAGTTACATAAGAATCACTATAACAGTAGATCTTCGAGAACAGCTCTTGCAGCAGGTACCTTCCGCCCACCATTCCCCTTGGAGGAGGCATGGCTTACCGAGCCTTGGGCAGGGGCTTACACCCTTTGTCTTTGGTGACGGATCCTCGGTCTCCCATTCTGATGTCATTCTGCGGCCGGGAGTCTCCGGGGAGAACTGGGAACTCAGGACCGCCTGCTATGTACTACACCTGACGTCGGGCGCGTTCCCCGCTGAAGATAGCTAGCTAGAAGAATTCCGTGGGGTCCTGACGCCTGCCGGCTTCAGTCCTAATGGTGTAACCTGCTGCAAGAGCTGTTCTCGAAGATCTACTGTTACGGTAAGTTCTTACGTAACTGTACTTTCCAGCCATTTCTCATAGGTCTTTTGAATGTTTAATTCCTGATTCCAGGCGTCCAATGTATTCTTAGTGAAGTCAGGCCAGTAGGTTCTTAATGCTCCATAAATGAGCCCTATCAGGTGTGTATTTTTACTACCTTTCATGGCATCAGTGAGGAGTGTCATCATAGGTGGGATGGGATTCGGGAGAGCATTCCAAGGTGGTTTCTTTTGCATAAGATAGGTTCTAACCTACAATTACCTACAGTGATGCGAACTTGGGAGTTGAAAGCGGGATTGTAGAGAGGCAAAGGTCACCACTCCCTGGGCATCCAAGAATTGATATATCAATGTTAGCCCTCTTAAACTCCATTCTTTGAAGGCATGATCTAGTATTGCTGTGGTAAAATCCCTTTTAGTTCTTAAGGGTCTAAAATAGTAGGACATTTTCTTCAAGGCTAGAAATGCCCTACTTTCATACCAAGTCTTCAGAGTATCCCTTGTTCCAAAAGCAAAGTCTCTTAACTTTTGGGGGGGAGGGGTGCAAATACTATAGTATTTATGTTGAATAAATCATTTATTACAAATTCAATATATTTCCAAGGTGGGTGCATCTTACTATTAAGATAGATCATTACTGTTTTAAAAGTGACTGCTCTATGATATTCCCTTAAATTTGGAAGGCTTAAGCCACCTTTATCAAGTGGTAATTGCAGAGTTGACCACCTGACTCTTGGCTGTTTACCTGATCATGTAAACCTCAGCATGATTCTGTTCCAGGAAACACAGTAGAATCTGGCGGGGGTAACAGGCAAAGTCTGAAAAAAATACAGTATTTTGGGAAAAACTGTCATTCGCATAGCTTGTTTCCTGGAATAGAATAAAGCATCAAATGTGACCAATTTCCCATCAGGTTTTCTATTGCTATAGACAATGGTTCCAAATTAAAAAGTTCCAAGTGTTGTAAGTTTTTGGGGAGATACACCCCTAATTATTTTATTTCATTATTTCTCCAGTTAGCAGGAAGAAGTGTTTTCAGGGGTTGGGTGAGAGAGAAATTCAGACACAGTATTCCTGTCTTCTGTATATTTATTTTGTAGCCAGAAATAACCGAGAATAACTGAACAACTTCCAACATGGCTGGAATAGAGCTTTCTGGGTCCAATAATGTTAACAATAAATCATCTGCATACAAGGAAAGAGAAAATTTCCGGCCCCCTAGAGTAATACCTTGAATACTCGGGTGTTGTCGTGTGAGTTCAGCTAGGGGTTCAATATAAAAGGCAAAAAGAATCTGTGATAAGGGACACCCTTGTCTCATGCCTCTATTGAGGGAGATTAGGTGTTGATAGTTTTCCATTTATTTTTATATATGCCTTGGGGGAAGTTTATATTCTTTTCAGAAGATCTATAAATTCTGTTGGCAGACCAAAGACAGACAACGTCCTCCATAAGTATGGCCATCTGACCTGGTCAAAAGCCTTGTCCGCGTCAAGGCTAATAAAGGTTACGGGGATCTTCCTCTGGTTTATATAATCCAAAAGATGTATGGTTCTACGTATGTTGTCTGTGGTCTGCCTGGACCAGATAAAACCAGATTGATCAGTATGTATAAGATGTGGTATCAGTTCCTCCACTCTAAAGGCCCAAATTGATATGAATAACTTATAATCCATTTTCAAATGGATACTGGCCTGTAAGAACTTGGTAGCTCTACTGGTTTATTTGGCTTCAGGATAGGGGAAATATTAGTGTAGGCCCATGGGGTGGGGTTGGGGGAGTCCTCCCTCCTGTACCTCACGAAAGGCTGCTAACAAAGCTGGGGCTAATTGTTTATAAAAGGATTTGTACCACTCTGAGGGTAATCCATCTGGTCCTGGGTTTTTAGAGTTTTACTATGAGAAACTGCCTTCTTAAGTTATTCTGCCTGTGTTGGTGCTTTCAGTCAGTCAACCATAGTTTGTGTAGCTTTAGGAATGGTAATACGGCTAAAATATTCCTTGTATACTGATTCGCTTGACTCTGGGGGTGTCTCGTATAATTTAAAGTAAAAACTCTTAAAGATCTCCATAATTTGACCCGTATTTCTAGCATAAGCATTCTGTTTTATATCCTTAAGATGTGTCAAATATGTTGCAGTTCTGTGACCCCTTAGTCTTCGAGCTAAATGTCTGGCCCCTCTGGGCCCCCCCTTCAAACTTGTGTGATTTAAGGTAAAACAAAGTTTGCTGTGTTTTCCCATCTAAAATCTTTTGCAAGGCTGCTTTTCTCTGATTAATCTGAATTCTAATTTCCTCTAGTTAAATTGGTATTATGTTGTAGTTCTTGCATTTCCGTATGAAGCCGATTATAATTACTTTCACATTTTTTTTCCCTATCTACTGTGTAAGCAATAATCTCTCCTCATATGACCGCTTTCAGCGTGTCCCAAATTATGGGTGCAGTCACTTCTGGGGTAGTATTTTCTGTTAGTATTTGTTTAATCTTGTTTTGGAATCTAGTTTTAAAAGCTCCTTCCTCTACGAGAGAGGTTTTAAAGCACCACCCAGTGGTCTTTTTTGGTAGTTTTAAATCTAATTTCAAAAATAGAGGAGAGTGGTCGGATAGGAATCTAGGCCCAGTAGTCAGGTCTTGTGCCCAATCCAAATGTTCCTTGGATGTGAAAAAATAATTTAACCTTGAATGAGTATTATATCTTAGTGAATAGCAAGTATATGTCCTAGAGGTAGGAAAAAAGAGTGTCTCATTATCCAAAGGTGCACATTCCCCTCAAGGGAAGAAATCGAGGCTCTTCTGCGAAAAGAAGCAACAGAGCCTGTTCCGTTGAACCAGAAAGGAAAGGGGTACTGCTCCCACTTGTTCCTGGTTCCAAAAAAGATGGGAGATTTGCATCCCATCTTGGACCTCAGCACTCTAAACTTGTACATAGAATACAAACGTTTTGAATGCTGGCTCTCCCAGGTCTGTTCCTCCTCCTGCACAAGGGACAGTGGCTCTGTGCCCTGGATATGCAGGATGCCTACCTGCATGTCCCAGTCTTTCAAGCCCATCACTGCTACCTCAGGTTCTCCTTTCAGGGGAAACATCATCAGTTCAAGGCCCTCTCCTCTGGCCTGGCCTCGGCACCCCAGCTGTTTACCAAGTGCCTTGCGGTAGTGGCAGTGGTCCTGAGACCCTGGGGCCACTACATGTTCTCCTACCTCGATGACTGACTTCTGTCAGCCCCATCAAGGGAGTGTCTGGAACTTTCTCTTTCAGCTTCCCTGGCCCTTTTTACGCAAGCGATAATTACTGTCAATTATCCCAAGTCCCATCTTGCTCCTTCCCAGCGCCTCCAATTTATCGGAGCAGTGTTAGATACGGCCCAGGGTATGGCCTTCCTCCCTTTGGACAGGATGGAAATCTTGCAGAAACAGGTTCATTTAGTAGCCTAAAGCAGGTGAGTTCCGGTCAGCTCAGTTCTTCGACTTATGGGGCTTATGGCAGTGGCCATCCCCATGGTCCCTCTAGGCAGGCTCCACATGGTGAATTTCACAGTGGACACTCAGAGCGTAGTGGGATCAGAGGTTGGACGACCTAGATCACATGGTCATGGTCTCCAGTTCGATGCAGTGGGATCTCCTATGGTGGCAGGATCTCAACAACCTCACCAAGGGGGGTTCCCTTCCAGTCCCCTCCTCCCACCCAGACCCTGACTACAGATGCATCAGGGATGGGTTGGGGTGCTCAACTAGGGAGCCACAGGACTCAAGGGCTGTGGTCTCTGTCAGAGCTCTCTCTGCACATAAATGTGTTGGAGATGAAGGCAGTGCTGTATGCTCTTCAGCCCTTCCAGCACTTGTTCCATCAGGGCCCACTATTAGTCCAGTTAGACAATATGTGGGTAGTCTGGTACCTCAGCAAACAAGGGGGCACTGGCTCGTATCCCCTCCGCAGGGAAGCGATGCGGGTGAGGAACTGGGCAATTCTGCACCGGATACAGCTCTCTGTGGTTCACATTCCAGGCGTGCAAAATGTCCTAGCGGACAGTCTCAGCTGCACCAGAGTATGAGCTCACAAGTGGGAGCTCAAGCAAGTAGTGGTCAAAGATATATTCGACCTATGGGGTCATCCAGACCTAGATCTGTATGCCTTCCCATGCAGCGTAAAACTACCCAGGTTTTGCTTGCTCGCTCGCTTACGGGCATGGTGTTTTCTGGCGAGATGCACTGTCTCTTTACTGGGCAGTGAGGTTTTTGTACGCCTTCCCTCCCTTTTCAGTTCTACAGAGGGTGCTGCTCAAGTTTCAAGCGGAAGGGGCTCACATGATTCTGATCGCCCCCTGTTGGCCTCACCAAATATGGTTTCTGCTTCTTCAGCAGCTTGCAGTGGAGCCTCTCATCCCCCTGCCCCTCTGCCATGATCTCCTCACTCAGGAGAGGGGCATGCTGGTCCATCCAGGACTGAAATCCCATCACCTTCACGCGTGGCACCTCATGACATAACTGCTTCACGCTATGGAGTTTCCTCTAGAGTGGCTCAGGTCCTTGTAGAGGCCAGAAAGCCTTCTGTGAGGATGACATATGCCATGAAATGGAAGCATTTCTTCATTTGGGCCACTTCCAAGGGTTGGGTTCCCATTTTGTGCCCCGTGCCTCAGGTCATGAAGTATTTACTACACCTCTCTGACCTGGACCTGAGTTGCTCTTCACCGAAGGTTCACCTGTCTGCTGTTTCTGCCTACCACACCTTAGTAGAGGGCAAAACTATGGCTCAGCTGGAGGTTTCCAAAACCTTTCTGAACGGGATCCTCCACCTGAAATCCTCAGTGTGCAGTCCTGTGCCACTTTGGTATCTCAATTTTATTTTGGAAAAACTGACCTTGCCTCCTTTTGGACCAGCTGGTTGTTGTGATATGCGTTATTTATTGTGGAAAGCATTCTTTTTAGTTGCAGTAACTTCTTCTCAAAGGATTTCCGAGCTTCAGGCCCTGATGTGTAAAGAGCCTTATTTGATTTTTCACAGAGATCGGGTGGCTCTGCGTACCAGTCCTCAGTTTTTACTGAAGGTGGTTTTTGAGTTCACATTGGTCTGTTCAACTCCCAGTGTATTACCCTCTGCAAACCTCTATAGTTAGCAACCAATCTGTTGGTTTTGACCATCCCGGTTTCCAAGTTCCTCTGGGCTATTTCTCCTGAACCAAATTCTGTCCCTAAAATAGTTATTGTATCTTGTGTTAGCAAAAAACCTGCTAAGCAATCATGATTTGGCATAGGGGTATCTCCTAATGTAATTCCACACTCTTACTAAAATTAGAAAAAATTCTCAACGTCTTCGAGGGGGCTGTTTCTTTAGTCTCTGGAGCAAGGGTCAGTACAATATCCTCAGCATATGCAAGTATTTTTACAGGACATACATCTGGTACCGGGGGTTGAACCTATAATATTTTTGTTTTCATTAATGCTTCTGATCAGAATATCAATTCGAAACGCATACAGAATGGGATTAAGGGGACAGCCTCATCAAACACCCCTTTTTACTGAAATGTTCTTTCTAGGGACGTGGACATGTTGTTCAATCCACACTTCTTGGCAGGTAGCTTGCTGCTTAAGATGTGCCAGAAAGTCTTCAAGCTGGCTCCTCCCACCCACCCAGGTGGTAAAACCCTTGGCTCCGCCCCATGACACCAGATCTATCTTACCGCTTGGAAGTCAGGTTCCCTCCTTAGCACTCTTACGTCTCTAGGCCTGGATCCTAAACCTTCGGTTTTACCGAAAATTGTTTTGAAGTTAACGCGACTTCAGTCTTCACCTTCCTTTTCGGCTGCGATGAACTCTAAATCCACTCCCGGCTTCCGTTGGTGCCCTTGCAGGCAGAAGATGTCTCGAACCGACCTGCACGCCCTATGCGTCTACTGCCTTGGTCTTAGCCACAGTCCGCAGGCTTGCGATCTGTGCAAGTCCTTTTCGTCATCTGTTCTCGAATACCGCGCTGCCCGACTCCATGTGGGGTGCCCAGAAAAATGGTTTCCGCCGGTAAAGTCGAAGAAGGCCCATTGGGTGGTGTCCGCAGCGGTGGGCTCTGTGGAGCAGCTGAATCAGTTAATCGCCCTTGAGGAGGAGGTGGCCCAGGCCACGGCGTCATCATCCTCAGCTTTGGCGTTTATCCCACTCTCCTTGGGCTCCTCCTACACTGCTTCCTTTCAGGAGCTTTGTCAGTCCCTCTCCACCAAGGGAGAGAGGCCTTAAGGGACTCACTTTTCTCAGTCGAAAAAGAAGGACCCGAAAGGTAAGTTCCACCGTCAACATTCGTGGGAGCGGGAGAGATCTCGCTCCCCAGACTGTCCTCTATCGACTTCGGTCGAGGTTGTGGCCAAGGCTGCTGGCTTCTCGGTGTCCCCATCAGGCCAGCCGACTGAGACACCCATCGATGCGGTTGAGATCTTCCTCGACCCGTTAGACAGGCTGTCGACTGGAGAGGCCGACAGCCCTCCTTCACCAGTTCCACCAGTGCCTACTGAGGACTTGCCATGGCCTCCTGAGCCGAAGTCCCCGGTCAAGGACCCCGAACCAGAGGATGTGCGGGTCTCTCCCACCCCATCTTCAACCCACTGTCGGCGCCCCCGACGGTCTCGATCCTCTTCCATGTCTGGCAAGTCCCCCTGATGCCGGCGGTCTCTGTCATGACATCACGGAAAGTGGCATTGCCATTCATCCTCATCATCCTCAGAGGAGGAGAGGCTCTGGTGCAAGTTGCATCAGCGCTATGAGGATATGATGTGGCAGCAGCTCTTATTGGCCGGCAACAAGCCGACTCTGTCGCCTTCCCCAGCAATAAAGTGGCTGTCGCCTAGGCGTCGAAGCGATCTCCTGCCCTCCGCTCCTTGGTTGAGAGGAGCCACCCGCGCCGGGATTGCTCAGCCAAAACTGGCTGCTCCACCCACTGTGGTGGAACCCCCGCCTCCTCAGCCAAAGACTGGGGTCCCAGACAAGGATTCTTGGTTGGGTCAGGGCTTGCCTCACAGGTTGTCAGTCACCCTCACCCCTGATCGGCCTCAGCGAATAGAGGGTGGCTGAGGTGGTCGGCAGCTGTTTGCGGACTCCTCAGAGTCCGACGACTCCTCTCTGTATCCAGGCCCCTTGACCTGGAATTCTCCGGGGGTCTGACAGTGGACGAGCGCCCTTCTTCATTCCTCAGTATTCTTCGGCTCATCTCAGAATCTACTTGGATGCAGCTCAAGCCCATGAAGAAACGGGCCAGATATCCCCTCACGGAGATTTTGGACTGAGGGGATTCCCCTACGGAGGCCTTTCCTGTGACCAAAGCCATTGTTGGTCCAGCCTTGGAGTTGTGGCGGCGGCCTGCCTCCTGTCCTACGCCTTCAGCCAGGATTGCCCGCAAGTACGTAGTCCCGACCAGTTCCCTCTCCGGTTTTCCGGAGCACCCCTCGGTGGAAGGACTGGTGACTGATAGCGTTTTCCGGGACTCCGGAAATGCCAGGGACATAGAGAAGCCCCCAGACAAGAGAGTCCAAAAAGCTGGACTACTCTGGGCACAAAGTTTATGCTGCCATCTCCCTAGACCTTCAACAGGCTAGCTCGGCTCTACTGATGGCACACTTTTCACAAGCCCTTTTGGGCTCCCTGGATGAGGTGCTTCCTCATCTCCTGGCTGACCTTCAGACGACGGTCAAGCAGGTGTGGGATAAGGGAAGGGCGGTGGCCAAGCAACAGCTCCAGACTGTTCTGGACATCGGAGACTCTTGTGCCCAGTCAGTAGTGGCCGCAGTAGCCATGCAACGCAGAGCTTGGCTGCGGATCTCGACCTTCATGGCAGGTACCCAGCACAGGCTGGCAGACGTCCCCTTCTTGGGCACCGACTTGTTCGGGCCCGATCGAGAAGTCCAGTACCACCTTGGACTCGGTCTCGTCTGCCCAGAAGGACAAAGACCGCCAGCAACAGCATAAGCCCTTTTGCTCTTCCGCTCCTGCAGCGCAACCAGCCCAGCAGCACCAGCAGCAGGGCAAGCAGGCTCACGCTTGGCGCCCCAAGGCCAAGCCTGCTGCTTCCTCCAACAGGAAGCCCGGAGGGAAGGGTCCAGGTGGCTCCTCGGCTGGCCCTTCCTCCAAGCCTGTCCAGTGATGGGTTGAGGGGTGCCGCTCCCAACATCGTCACACCTCCTCTGGGTCCCCCTCCTGTGGGGGGCCAGCTCAGCCACTTCCTTTCCGCCTGGTCCACTATAAGCATGGACCATTGGGTGTTGGAAGTGGTCGGCAGGGGTCTGCCTCTGGAATTCGAGCAGACCCCTCACTTCCTAGCCAGCGACCCTCGGGGGGGCTACTGGTTCCACATCCTCTCTGTTGGCTCATCGAGCTGACATAGCTCTGCTCCTCCAAAAGGGGGTGGTCAGCAAGGTGGCGGATCCTCCTCCATGCCCAGGGTTTGTGTCCGGGTACTTCCTGGTCCCAAAATGGATGGGGGGCCTGGCACCCAATTCTCGATCCGACCTGAACAAGTTCCTAAGTCCGCACACCTTCAGGACGGTCACTGGCTCAGATCATACCATCCTTGAAACTAGGTGTGTGGTTTTGTTCTCTGGATCTCCAGGACATGTTCTTTCACTTTCCAATCCATCTGTCTCATCGGCAATTCCTCCACTTAAGAGCAGAGGGATCCCTTTACAAGTTCCAGGCCTTGCCCCTTAGCCTCTCTCCAGCTCCCAGGGTCTTCACCAAATGCATGGCAGTGGTGACAGCATTTCTGCGGCGCTGAGGGGTCTGGGTGTACCCTTACCTGGACGACTGACTGATAACAGCCCCTCCAGGTTGGAGGCGGAGTGGTTCAGAGATCTGGCCCTCCAGGTCTGCCTCCAACTTGGCCTCCTGATCAATGAGGCCAAATCAGCACTTGTGCCATCGCTGGTAATTCAGTTCATTGGGGCAGAGCTTGACTGCCTTAGAGCCAGAGCCTGGCTCCCGACGGACAGGACCGAGGTCCTTTCCTCCTTTGCCCAGTCATTTCGGGTTGGGCAGTTGCATCCTGCCCGGGACTTCAATGCCTTTTGGGTCTCATGGCGGCCTGCACCAGGGTGGTCCGTTGGGCCTGCTGGCATATGTGTCCCCTGCAGTGGGGGTGGTCTCAGCACTCCGGTCCTCTGGACCAGCCAGCAACCATGACCCAGAAGATGTGGGATGGCCTGCAGTGGTGGCTCATCCCAGTCCATCTGTAGGAGGGTATCCCGTTTGTCCGCCCCGAGCCAACGGTCATCCTTATGACCGACACCTCCTTGATGGGTTGGGGTGCCCATCTGGGGGAGTTCAGGACCCATGGCCTCTGGTCCCCTCAGGAGTCCCAGTGCCACATCAACTTGCTGGAGCTTCAAGCGATACGGTTAGCCCTCACCGCCTTCGCTCCATTTGTACGGGGTCAAATGGTTCAGGTCCAGACGGACAACACTACGACCATGTACTATCTCAACTGTCAGGGCGGGACGCACTCCTTGCCCCTGTGCAAGGAAGCTCTCCACACTTGGTCTCTCATGATCAGCCTGGAGGCGGATCTCCTAGCCATCCATGTGGCAGGAGCCTCAAACAGTCTGGCCAATGCCCTCAGCTGAATAGGCACTGCATCTCACGAGTGATCTCTCCTGCCGGAGGTAGTTCAAGACCTGTTCTCTCATTGGGGCACCCCTCAGGTGGATCTGTTTGCCTCCAGGGAGAACGTGAAGCTGAGGCTGTTTCATGTCCGCCCCCTTAGTAGGGCTCACTGCAGGGGGATGCCTTCTTGAGGCCGTGGACCCCGGGCCTCTTCTACGCCTTCCCTCTATTTTCCTTGATCCACAAGGTGCTTCTCAAGGTGAAGAGGGACAAGGTGCAGGTGATTCTGGTAGCCACAGACTGGCTTTGCCAGTTCTGGTATCCAGATCTCCTAAGCCTCAGCTCCAGGCTCCCGAGGCGGCTTCCAGTCCGCCTGGACCTGATCTCAGTCAGCAAGGGGAAGGTGTTCCATCCGAACTTTCAATCCCTGCACCTGACTGCCTGGTTCCTGAGCAGGTAGAGTTCCAGGCCTTGGATCTTTCCGATGAGGTCCTCAACATCGTTGAGGCATCCTGTAAGGAGTCGACCAGAAAATGTTATGCGTTTAAATGGAAGAGATTCTCCATTTGGTGTCAGGGCAAGGGGTTGGACCCTTCATTATGCCCATTGGCTAGCATTTTTGACTATCTGTGGTCCCTTTCTCAGCTAGGGCTTCGGTCGATGACCCTTAAGGTGCACCTGGCAGCCATCTCTGCTTACCGGGCGCGGGCCGGCAAGCAGTCGGCACAGGAGAAGGTGGTCTGGCATTTTTTCAAAGGCTTAGATCACATATTCCCTCCAGTGTGAGAACCTCCACCTCCGTGGGATCTACTGCTGGTATTGGCCAAGCTCTTGGGCAAGCCATTCGAACCGATGCACAAGTGCGATATCTCCCACCTGTCATGGAAGACCGCCTTCTTGGTGGCTATCACGTCAGCCAGAAGGATGGGAGAGCTCCAGGCGCTTTCCATAGAGTCGTCTTATCTGGTCTTCCACAGGGACAAGGTTGTCCTTCACCCCTACCCGAAATTCCTTCCGAAGGTGGTGTCGGAGTTTCAGCTGAATCAGGTGTTGACTCTGCTGGTGTTCTACCCCAATCACACCTCGGAGGCCGAATATAGGCTCCATACTCTGGACCCTAGAAGAGTGCTCGCTTATTATAAGGAGTAGACGGCTAAAGTTCGGGGAGAGGTTCGCCAGCTGTTTGTCACCTACGCTGAAGCCGCACCTGGCAGACCTGCAGCCAAGTGGACGATAAGCAGGTGGGTCACCTCCTGCATAGATCTCTGCTGTAGGTTGGCAGGCATGGAGCCACCCAGAGGGATAATAGCTCATTCAACCTGCCATACCACTGCTTCAGTGGCTGCTTCAAGGGATGTCCCTCTCCAGGATATCTGCAGGGCTGCTACCTGGAAGTCAGCACACACCTTTATTTCCCATTACCACATTGACCTAGAGTCACACCGGGATGTTGGTTTTGGGACCTCGGTTCTCCAGTCCTTATTCCCCATGTAAGTATAAGGGGATGCGCACCTTGCCTCCCTCCTCCTGGAGAACTGCTAGGAGTCTGCCAAAAAGTGTGGATTGAACAACATATCCACGTCCCTAGAAATACAGGTTACTCACCTGTAACAGGAGTTCTAGGAGTGGTATATGTTGTTCATCCATACGACCCACCGGACCTCCCCGGCTTTTTGACAGGCAGCCTGGCTTCTAGCGGGCTAGAAATGGCATCATGGGGCGGAGCCGAGGGTTTTACCACCTGGGTGGGTGGGAGGAACCAGTTTGAAGACTTTCCTGCACATCTTAAAGTGGCAAGGTACCTGCCAAGAAGTGTGGATAAACAACATATACCACTCCTAGAACTCCTGTTACAGGTGAGTAACCTATATTCCCCCGCCACCCATTTATCTTTGGAATAAGAACAGCTTGGTCATATAAACATTTAATCCACTCAGTAAATTCTACAGGCAATCTGAAGGCCTTCAGTACTTCGAAAAGGTAAAAATGACAATCTGTCAAAGGCCTTTTCATGATCAAGGCCAAATACATACCCCTGTAATCCTGATAATTTGCTTTTTTGAAAAATCTCCCTTAATATTATTAGCTTATCTTGTCAGTACCTATTTGGAATGGCAAAATTTTGAACTGAACTAATTAGTTTGTCTGCTACTTTAGTGATCCTGTTTAATAGAATTTACTTAATATTTTAATATCTGTATTTAATAGGCTTAAAGGCCTCCAATTATTCAAATCTTCCCTAGTTCCTTTTTTGTGTAAAAGAATAAGTACTGCTTCACACATTGTCTGCCAATTTCTTTGTCTGTAACATGGTTAAATAGGATGACTAAAACTGGAGCTAATTCTTCAATAAAAATTTTGTACAGACCAGTCCCTAGTCCATCTGATCCAGGTGCAGCATCCTTTCTTAGGATATTAATGGCTAAATGTATTTCTTCTAAAGAAATTTCTCTAATCATATTATGTGCATCCACTTCTGTGACCTGTGGTAGATTTAAGCAATTTATCCTTCCAGGGTGTGGGTACACTGGAGGATTTACCACAGCTGGTGTGATTCGGTCATGAGGCACAGCCGAGTGACCGAATCACACCAGTTGTATTAAGTCCTCCAGTGTACCCACACCCTGGAGGAATAAATTTATATTATACAATGGTGAATGTTTTTTCTTTAATGTTTTTTAACTATTTCCTAACTCACTGAGGTCTCTACACTTCGAAAGAAGATGTCATTTTGTAAACAATTTAGCACAGTGCTTTAGCGAAGTGGCGACGGGACAAATCGCGGCAGTTTCGTTTGAACTGAAAGCGACCTGATTAGCAGGCTGTGAGGTTGGCTGGCACTTCTTCCAGTGGGTACACTGGAAGATTTATCACGGTGGTAATTGTGCCAACCGACCAATCAGGATGCAGGATTTGGGACATTGGATTTACCACATTGTATAATTAATTTTATCAAATGTTCGGTGTCCCAGACAACATGAGGGGGTTATCCAAGTATAGATTTAATGTGCCTTTCTACTATTTCTACCATGTATATTGGGAAGAAGTAATATGTCCGGATTCAAATCTTAACTCTGTAACAACTCTATGGTCCACTCGATTTCTTGCACTCCTTGAAAGGGTCCGTGGATCCTTTTTTCATTTGTGTGCTGAATCTGAGTTCTTGATCTAAAGATTTAGCACTGTCGTACCGGATATCTTTCATCAGTATTTTGATTACTTGTATTTGAGCCCCATAATCGATTTTATTTAATTTTGTTTGAGAGATCAGCTTCTGTAGCTGACCCCTTAATTGTAAATAGTTTAAATACTCTGAGAGTTTGCCATATTTTTTGATTGTGTTTGAAAGAAAATTTGCCATGCCAGTTTAGTATCTTCCAACCAGTCAACTAGTTCTTCATGACATCCTGCCACTGATAATCTGTCTTCCCATTCCTTTTTCAATAACTTTCTCATTTCTGGATTGTTTAACATACTCACTTAACCTCCAGCTATTCTTTTTACATCTTGGTGAATTATCCCATCCAACCTGTACATCTGTTGATTAGTGATCTGAAAATTCCCAAGCTTGAGTATGAATACTTTGAATTCTCAGTGTAGGGCTAATAAAGATAAAATCAATCCAGGTGGAAAATGGACCCCTAAAATAAGTATGCCCGCGTGTTGAAAATGTCATTCTATATGAGTCTATTAAGTCTGCTGTAGTAACTTGTAAAGCCAGAGTATCACAGAAGAGTTTACTAGTTCTCAAACCTCTGTCTGTAGTCTCCAAACCACAATTAAAATCACCCGCCCAAATGATTAATCGCACAGTATGTAAAAAGGGCTGAATTTCTTTAAATACTGATACTCTCAATGCCTTAGTCTGAGAGGCATAGATGTTAATTATTCTAAATCTTTCCTGGTGGTAATTTATATCTAATAGAAGTGCCCTTCCCAGATGGATAGCTACTAATCTTGATACTCTTAGCTCTGTGTTAGAAAAAAGTATGCCTGTCTCATCACACGCATCCTCCTCAACTGACCAGAAGGCAGACCCTCTGGTCCAGGATTTTGAGGTCTGTCTAAGTTCCACACGTGATTTAAGTCTGGTATCTTGAAGGCAAAAAATATTGATTTTTAAATTCTGCAGGGAATGATACACCCCTATCCTTTTTTATTACCTTTGATGCTGTTTACATTAATCGTGATGATGGAAAGAGACTTTATGGCACTTTAAAGGATGGGTTTGAATTATTCCATACATAGAACTAAGGAGTTTTTGAAGGCCTCCTATGTCTGGTTCTTTTGACTATAGAGCCCCCCCCCCCATCTACGTCTGAAGTAAGATTCATGACGGTGGAGGCCGCTGAGGAGGAATCTGAACCTTCGTCTCCTGAATCACCCCTATCATTCTCAGCTGCGAAAGATGCATATTTATTTCCAGCTTTCCATGTGGAACATAATTTCCCTTTTCTTTTCTTTTTCTAGTGAGAGGATCTTTTGATGAGGGAACAGTCTTTCCTAATCTAGATCTCTTCTTAGGGAATACTGTCTTAAATGGGGCATCCTGAGTTGGGGGGTGGGGGCATAACTTCTATTTCTGAAACAGTATTTGCTAAGGCTGTTTCAGTCTCATTTACCATACTCACATCCTCCTGAATATTTGTTTCAGTGACCCAATCCCCATCATGACACCGTCAGTATTTTAATTTTCCACCAGCTGTATAGTGCTAGTAGTGGCTGTATCTTCTTTCCTATTTCTGATCCTGTTTCCATCTTCCACTGCCACTCTGTTAGCCTGCATTTGTTGAGCCCTGTTAATAAGCCCTTCATGTGAGGGGGCAGCCCTCCCTATAATGTGAAGCCCAGGGACATCTGCCATATGTATGCCCTGTTCTTTCACATAAATTGCACTTAAATAAGTTCAAACAATTTGTGGCTACATGACCATATTCCAAACAGTGGCTACACTTTACCATATCGCAGGCTGAACATAAGTGAGTTCTGACTCCACATTTAAAACAGGAGCATGGTTGTCCAGCACAAAAAAGAGATCCTCTGTCCTTCCCCACAAAAAAAACTGTTTGACAAGTGGACTGGCCCTGTATTGGAAGAATTTTCTGATTTTCCAGCCCCCATTCCATATTTGTTTGCTGTCTAGAATGGGGGAGGGCCTATCCAATACCTCACATCTCTGTCAGAGCCAAAACAAAATATCTTCAACATTGACTCCTTCATTTTTAAATATTATAGTTATGTTTTTTACCAAATGCTTAGTTGAATGCAGCACTAGAAAAGGAATCCACAAAGGTGAATTTTTTTAAAATCTGGTATTAGGACCAAAACCTATCTCGACCTGTAACTGACTTAAAGCTTACATCATAGTTTGAATTTCCTATATGTATCAGTGCAAAGATTTCCGATGAAAAAAATGTCATAGACACTTTTAACAGTAACTTGGCAATATACAGTCTGTCCGGAGGGGTTTCTAGTCCACCTTTAAAAATTATTCTGATGGCATTTCTTCTAGGGACAGGTTCACCTTTATTTTGAAGTAAGTCTGCTAACTTAAACATCGACTTCAGCCATGCCCTGCGTTCAGGATCCCTTCAGATTTCTTCTGAAGGCCTGATATGGTTAGAAGTATTCTCTCTTTGGTTAGAATTCAAAACTTCTGGGGCTGAACATTTGCATCGATAATATTATTGCAGGCAACAATTGTTTGTTCCAGTGGGGTACCCCTGTTTGTCACTTTGTTCAGTATTAACAGATTCTCTTAAAACATTGGTGGCCACTTTATTTTTTACGTCAGAGCTTATAAGATTATTATATTCTTTTACCCTCTCGTCCTCTGGCTCTGGAATCCAGCTGCCATCTGCTGTAAAAACCCAGCCGGCATTTTCCAAAGCCTGGGCCGGTGACCAAATTCTTCTCCATTCTCTGTGTCTCTAAGCATAGAAGGGTCCGGAGTGGCTGTACTGCAATGAGCTTCTTCCCTTTGGACTGTAACTGGAGGATCATTCATTACATCAGCCTCCCATTGTAGCCTTTGCTCCACCGGCACTATGGGATTTCCTACAATTTGTGCATCCTTTGTTCCTAAGGTCCGCTTTGGGTTGAGCCTCTGCCGGCTCCTTTGCACAGGTCCCGACTACTTTTTTTGTAACTTCTCCGGCAGTGCTTGGCACATGTCTGCCCGAACGTTTGAACTGTCAGCCGCATTCGTACTAGGAGTAGCCGGGACATTTCTGATAGCTTGTGATGGTCCTGAGGCCTCAGGCTGAACTGCAGTCTCCTTTGATGCAGCTGCGTCATCAAGCAAGTGTTTCAAACTGACAGGTTTCTGGCTCTCTAAGACAGCTGCTGGGCTTTTTTGCAAGGACTTTAACCGGGCTTGTAATTCTTGTTTTTTCTTTCTAAAACTTTGCTCCTCTTCATCTAGCTGTTTTAACAGAAGCTCCGTTTGTGAGAATTCCATCAAGTCAGAGATATGACTTGTTTTTCAGTCATATCATTCACATTTACTTTTACTAAATACAACTTCTGCACTTACGTCCTCTGTGGATAAAAAAATCTCTGGATCAGTTTTATCTTCCTGACTGTCTGTTACCATCATTTCGTCTTCTTCAGCCTCTAGAAGTTCGAGGTCAGGGGAGGAGGCCTTCTCCCCTGCCTCAGACACATCCATCTTCTCCTGAGTCTCAACCACAGTGGCCATCTTGGCAAGATGGCCAAGGGTTCCCCCTACTGCAGAGTAGGGGAATTGTCCCGGTGTCCTGGCCAAATTTCACCCAATCACAAAAAAATATCACCAACAACTTTATCTGATTCAATCTCAGTTGGTTACCATCTGTATTCCTACCCCCCCCCCCCGGGGTCGCCCCTGAAAAAGGGACTTCTAGTCTCAGTGGGTCTACCCGGTCATCAAAATTCAATAAATGAACAAATAAAATAAATAAAAATCAAAATGTACCAAACAGAATTGTGTAAAAGAGGGAAAAGATCTGTGCACCTCTTGAAACTGTAAGTCCTTGGGTATAGATGACTGTGACAGACTGTTCTCTCCCAGACTCAACCTGCGACTCTTATAAGCTTTCTCGACCTTTCAGACACCTGAAAGGTTCACCTTGGTATTCTGTCACCTCTCAGCCACAGCCTCACTTGGGGTGTGTCTAGGTCCAAATCCCGCCAGAGCCACTGCTCACACAGTAGTGTTCCACCAAAAGGGCAAGTGACACACCTCTCTGTCACAGCTGAGAATCACTTTGCTTTTAATATAACCATAGCCTTCTCTTTAGAGACAGACCACCAGTTTTTGTCATTTGTGACCCAGTTATCCGTACCTCAAAGGAATCATTCACAGAAACATGAAGTATATAAAAAAAATAATGTTTAATACTTCAGATAAGATTTTGAAAATAAATAACTGGCTATGTGAATGGGCCCTGGAAAAAGGAATAAAATGCCTAACACACTGGGAAACATTTGTGAGAAACAGAGATGTATATAGTGTAGCTGGGCTACACTTAAGTAGGAGAGGCAGCAGGGTCTTGAGGAACAACATAAGGAATTATCTCGACACGGATTTAATCTAATTGTCAAGAGGGCCTGGGAGTTAAAGAAAATGGATGAAGGGGTTTAAAGAGTACTTATAAAAAAAAAACATAACGCAGGCAAAATGAGTAATGATCTGAAACTAATATTACTACTACTGACTGCAAGAAGTTTAAACATAAAAAATCAGAACTCAGTTAATAACAACACTGTCATATGTGCAGTAACTGAAACATGGTGGAATGAACATTCACAATGGAGCAAACACATAAATGGGTATAAATTGTACCTTAAGGATATAATTGAAATAAAGGGAGGTGGAGTGGCTATGTACATAAAACAGAGTGTAGACAGCACTGACTACATGGTTATAGAAAATGAGGAGCATGTAGAATCACTAGGGATCCAGAGTCCCCTTCAGGAAATAGAAAATTGCATTTTGGAGCTATTTACAGGCCACCCGATGTAACAGATGGAGAAACAAGGATAATGATGCAGGAGATGGAGAGAACGGCTAATAGAGGAAATGTGGTATTAATGGGTGATTTTAATTTCCCGCACATCAGCTGGGATAAGTTAGATACCAAGGGAAGTAAGGAACAAATATTACTGAATACAATGTTAAACAGTGGTTTATACCAACTAATTAAGTTCCCAACTAGAGAGAAAATAACATATTAGACCTTATTATTACAGATATACCAGACAAAATTAAGAAGATTAAAATTAAAGAGACACTGGGTAACTGCGATCATGATATGATTGATTTCCATATATCAACAAAAGTCAGTAAGGTAACAGAGACAACCATAATTAGAAACTACAATTAAGCAGACTTTAAGGGCATGATAGGTAAATTACAACAATGGGAATGGAAACGTCATTTAAAAGGGAGAAGTGTGGAGGACTTTCGGACAGTACTGAAAAATAAAATAGAACCCGGAAAATGAGTTTGTACCTACCCAAAACCTTTATAATAAAAAGGGTAAAATCCCGTTATGGGGCACAAAAAAAACCCTCCATCAATTAGATATGCAGAAGGGTAGAATTGACTAACATAAGGAAGTATAAAGATGAATTAAAAAAAATCTATGTACATGATAAGAAAGGAAAGGAAAACGTGCTTAAAATAGCATATACAAAGGACAACAGGAAAACATTTTATGCATATGTAAAGAACAATAGAGGAAGTGATACATTGATGGAGCTGATTGTAAGTAATAATCAGGAAATCAAAGAACCATATGAGATATCGAACATTTTTAACAACTACTTTTGTTTTATGACAGTGTGGACTCATTAAACAGACAGGCCCTCACTGGTAGTTCTAAACATTAATATGTCCATCTGTATTCAGTAAAGGAAGCCCTGAAACTGTTAGAAGATTCACCCTAGGTTATTAAAGGAGTTGAGCAATTGGCTAACAGAAACCCTAACAGCACTCCTTACTTCCAATAAGCTTTGTATGAAGTCTGAACCATCCATTGCTGACCTGAGACAAAATGGCCACTCAGGACAGAATAAGTTAATACATGTAAAGTGCCTAAGGACTGGGCAGCTGCTATTATTGTGCCAGTCTTCAAGAAAGGTGATAGATCAGTTGCTTCTCACTATAGACCACTAAGCCTGATGTCCATATCTGGCAAACTAATGGAGAGTCTGATAAAAAACAAAATGGAGGGAAACATGGGCAAGTTTGGTTTAAATGATAAAACACAACATGGGTTTAAGAAAAACAGATATTGTGTTACAAACACATTATGTTTTTATGAGAAAGTAAACAAACACTTAAGTAAAGGACAACCAGTGGATATAATCTATTTAGACTTTAAAAAAGCATTCAACAAAGTCCATCACTCAACATTGTTAAATAGAATGACAATTGGATTGTTAGATGGGTATATAATTGGTTATACGCAAGAACCCAGAGAGTTAGGATTAAGGGGTGCTTTTGCAGACTGGACCAGTGACGAGCAGAGTTCCCCAGGGCTTGGTCCTTGATCCAGTTCTTTTTTTCTCTGTTTGTTGGAGATCTGAATAAGGGTATAGAGGGATGGCTTATCCAATTTGCAGATGACACCAAGCTAGGAGGGACAGTAGAGACTGTTGAAAATAAGATAAAATTAGAGGAAGATTTAGAAAAAAGAGAAGAGTGGGTAGTTAAGAACAGGATGCCCTTAGACTTAAAAAAATGTGCTGCAATACACCTGAGGACAAATAACATAGGATACAATTAAACACTAAACTGCTGTGAAATAAAAAAGTGGACAGTCAAAAAGATCTCTGGATCATCATAAGTAAAGACCTTAAGTTTGGAGAACACTGTAACAAAGTAGTCAAAACAGCAAACAGCATCTTGGACTATATTAAGAAATCATTCGCTAACAAAAGTGAGCAGTGCATCGACCTGCTTTTATAAATCCTACATTAGGCCACACATGGACTACTGTTCCCACCTGTGGAGCCCGTATCTGCTTCGGGACGTAGAGAATATTGAAAGGGTGTAGCACAGGGCATTCAAGCTGGTGGCATGTTTAGGAGACAAGCCATATGATTCTATATTAAACACCCTTGGGCTGTATTGCTTGGAAAAGAGTCGCTTGTGTGTGTGTGTGGCGGGGGGACCTTGCAAATGTACAGAATTGTAAATGATGAAAATCGAAGGATTGAAATGGGTATTGAGATTACCAAAAGGAGTATAGTTTAAAGTCAGACGACAAACAAATAAGACTTGAAAACTATACAAATAATGACCAAAGATGGTTTTACACCCAGAGAACAGGGAGATAGTGGAACAAATTGCCAAAGGAGATAGTCCTGGTAGATTCACTTACACGGTTCAAAACAAAATTAGTTTCTTACTCAAAGGGGCCGGGGTAAATAGGACCTGCTAGTGCAGAGGTCAGAATAGATGGGCTCACAGTCTCCTTCTGACTAACTACCAAGTATATTTTCTAGTACAGGATACTACTCTAAGACGGCACGGGGTCATACCGCCGTAGGAAAAAAACCCTCGGCTGTAAATGCCGCAGCAAAACAGTGCGGCACAAAAACAGAATCCGGGAAAACACCAAACTGTTCCATGCACCGCGTGCATTGAAGTCAGTGGGTGCATATATTTTTATTGCCCCCCGCTTCACCCCCCCCTCAGAACTTCAGTAACAAACTCCACGGGGGGGGGGGACTTCGGGAATGGGGGAGAAACTCAGAACGGAGGAAGTTTAATTAAAAAAAAACATGCTGGCAAAAGTTGCAGCAGGGGAGACCTGAGGGGAACCGAACCACAGTCCCAGGTCTCCCAACTGCGCCTTGTGCTGGTGCCCGAGCCACTCCACCATGGGAGCAGCTTGATCAGGCACCGAGCACATGGCAACTTCCCCTCCTGTTATATGACTGTGCAGTGACAGGGGTAGCGGTAAATCCATATGGCTATTCTACCCCTGTTGCTGTGTTTTCATGCGCTGCATGTACAGTGCGATTAATACCGCGCTGTCTTACATGTGCGATATTGACCAGGTACCCTCTAAGACTATGGAGAACAGTAATTCTGCAGAGATAAAATGTTTTCAGTAGTAGGTAAGACACAGAAAAACCTATCTCGTGGTTCTCTTTTTAACGAAGCAGAACAGCTTACCACAAAGAAGCATGGAAATATAGACAATGACGGCAGAAAAAGGCCAGAGGTCCATCCAGTCTGCCTGAGTAGTTGCCTTGGTGGATTAGGGCAGACGCTAACCTTTGACGGTAACTGCTTAGAGTCTGAGCCTAACAACTCCCTTTAGGCTCTCGGCAGATCTCAAAAGCCTTCAGCTGCCAACCTCCCATGCTGAATCATCAAATAGTCACTCTGACATCATAGATTCAGCACTTCCTTTGTCCCTTGGGAAACCTTACATCTGGAAAACTGGTCTGAACTAGATTTGTGCTACAGACCCTGGTTTCGAGGATTGCAATGTCCACCCTTTTGTCTTTCTATCTGGTAAATTCCATGGGGAGTCCATCTCTCCTGCTCTGGCTTTGTCTATACTCAAAACAGAGCCCATGGTTATGAAAGCAGTTCACATGTTCAAAGTGTAACTACCCTTTAACTGACAGAAACTCTGTTTTCCCAAAACACCTCTAGCTGACTGCCTCAAGCCTGGGTTCCAGTGACATGCAACCTTCAGACAGTTTTATCTCAGCTGAAATTCTTACAGTGGTCTAGCTGATAATAAAAATTAAACACAGAAAGAAAAATATGCACAAAAGTGGTTATGATGGCAATATTCATCAGCTGCTGTTTTGTGACAGCTATAAATTGCCAAGAGCTGAATAGTTAGCACCACTGCTGAGAGAGATTTTTACTCCACAGTCACATTGTATCATGGCCCCTATATTCAGAAGGTTAGTGCTAACTGGGATTAGCACTGGCGCTCCGGGAGGGGCCATATTCAAAGGCTCCTGGTGCACCGCCCTAACCCGATAGCAAGACTGTACAAAAGATGCCGCTGCACTTGTGCAAATGAGGGATTCCTCATGCATGAATGGGAAGTGGTATATTCATAGGTTTTGGCAGCACTAAACAGCTTTCTGCATGGCATCACTTGCTGCCGCTTAAACCTGGCCTTAACCGTAAGGCCGCGCCTACACCCCCTGTTGCCCATGTATAAGAACCCCTTCTGTAGCCCTCCCTGGTAGTTTAGTGGACCCCACTCCCTCAACTGCCCATTTATTAAACCAACAGTACTTTCCCTGGTAGTCTAGCTCACCCCCCTGACCGAGGGCCATCCATCCCTCCACCAGCTCACCTACCGAGGACCCCCAACCTGCAGGCCTCCACCCTGCTTTCAGGTATGACTTGCAGCACTGGTGACTGGCACAGCCCTCTGCTCACCTCCTTGACTGGCTGCCTTCTGACATAAACAGAGCATGATTGCAAGTACAGTACTCATATGCATGTGAGATAGCAGCTGGTTGAGGAGGTGAGCAGAGGACTGTGCTGGTTGCCGTCACTGTCGGTTGTACTGACAATTGGGGTAGGAATCCTTGGTGGGTGGTGAGATGACTGGCACTTGGTTGTGGGGGTGGTGTGTCCGCTAGACTAACAGGGAAAGTGTTTTAGGTTTATACACGGGCGATTGGAGCAGGTGGGTCCATTAGACTACCAGGGAGGGATATACAAGGGATTCTAATATTATACATGAGCAATCGGGTAAGAGGGTCCACTTGACTGCCAGGGAGGGATATACATGGGATTTCAATCAGAAGGGGGTAGCTTTGACCCCAGGTATGACAATCATGTGCACCACATGGGCACGAAGGGGCTGCTGTGTGCATGCAAATGAGCCAATAATGGGCATACAAATGACCTCTTAGTGCAGTGAATGCCCAGTGGGCACATTTGCATGCTGCGGCTGAATATGGCCTACATGAGCCCAGGTCCTATCTCATTTTGGGTGCACAGTCTTCTGTGGGCCATATGCAGCCTTGGACCATGTCAGCACAGCTTATATTCACTTCGCACCACACCAGTTTGGCTCTGTACTCGGCACGCTTGGAACGCACTGTCTGAATGTAGCTCAGAGCCAGCTGAGTGCTATGTGCAGTGTACACTACCGGCTTTCACATGCTGTCGGCTAGCACCAAATATGGGGGCCCATATCTATTAGACTCAAATGATCCCTCAGTAATTTACAGGGTAGCAAGATTTCTGCATGCTATAACCATTGCGTGTTTCAAAGAACAGTAACTTTAAATAACTAGGTCAGACTTGGCATGACCATTCTTCAGTTTACTTTACTTGCTCCTGTTTTGTAGCATATTTGCACTAATATTTTTTACTGCTGCTATTTACTGTATCTTATTTGCTTTATATTGCTGTCCCATTTCTCCTACCCCTAGACACATCTGTAAAACAGACTTCCTACAGTAGGTACAGTACCTCTATATGCTTCTCCTGGATTAAACAACATAAATTAAGTAAATAAATGAATACATTAGAAATCTCTGGGTTCCTAAGCTTGTGCTCTAGCCTCTAGCCCACATTGCCTCCAGAAATATGAAAGAGTAGCTTCCTGGGATTACATCATGATGCACAAACCTTGCAGATCAAAGCCATGAAAAACACAGAAAACAAACTCTGGTCAGAGCCACAAAGGCTGCTAATGCATTAATGTGATAAAATATTTCTTTATTTTTGTATTGATGCCATACTTGTGAGTATATGTAAGGGCACCTATTTAAAATATTTTTCTTCCTGAGGACCTAGAGTGAAAATATCGAAATATTCTCACTCTAGGTCCTAAATATACCTATAGTTTAGTTATTTATGTATTTATTTACTGAATTTTAGTCATCGGGTGGGCCCACTGAGACCATAGGTCCCTTTTTCAGAGGCGACCCGGAATTATTACAGGCAAAAATTACAAAGTACATAACCAACATGAAATTCAAGATGGTACAGATGTGGGTAAGGTAGACCACTCTGTGAATGATAAACAATCATAAAAAGACAATGTATGTGAGATGCAACAAACCACAGAAATACAAAGATTCAAGGCCTGAGGCTCCAGATGCAGTAGCCATACTTTATGGGCAGGGACATTTTAGAAGTCACTCATTAAATCAGTCTGAAATGAGTATGATTCAGTGGTAGCAAGTGCATTGGCAGCACTCTAATAGGTAGGATTTTAGCCCTTTCTTGAATCCGCTAAGAGCTGAGGAGTTAGTTAAGGAGGCACATAGTGAGTTCCAGTAATAGGGAGCAGAGTAGGTAAAGGACCTTTTGCCCAAGTGAGTCCTAACTCTGGGGATATCAAGTAATTTGCAGTTTGTGGTGTGCAGTGATTGCCTCAAGGTCTTAGGGGTAAGCAGTCCATTAAGGCTAGGGAGTGTATAGACTCTGGTCAGTTTATAGGCTAGCCCAAGGAGTGGATAGGTCATCCTGTCACGTAAAAGGAAAAGGGAGGTCATAATTCCACTATACAAGACACTAGTGAGGCCCCACCTGGAGTACAGTGTCCAGTTTCGGAGACCTTGCCTACATAAGGACATAGACAGGGTGGAGAAGGTTCAGAGGAGGGAAACAAAGATGGTACAGGGATTGCATCACAAGTCCTGTGAGGACAGGCTGAAGGACTTGAATATGTACTCCCTGGAGGAGAGAAGGGGGAGAGAGGAGATATGATAGAGACATACAAGTACCTTACAGGGAGGAACAGGGTGCAGGAAAACACTATTTTCCAGTGAAAAAGGTGTTCCAGGACTAGAGGACATGGGATGAAGTTGGAATGAGGGCAATGGTGGGCCATAGGCCCTTATTTGCTGACAGTATCTATGTAAGAGTGGGCCAGCTCAGCGAGGAGAGGACCTCACAGTGGTGACTCCATGGGGAAGACTGCGATGCAGAAAATGGCTGATCTTATTGTGCAAAACAGACAGTTTAATGGTCTCCGAGTTCTTGAGAGTCTGGTGCACTGTGGCACTATATAGCAAGGTGGGGAGAAGGATACCATTTGCTATGCTAGACTTGTCTCAGGGGCCAGAGAGCTACCCATTTGATATAGAAGGCCTAGTTTCTGATGTATGACTTTCATGACATGATCCATGTGCGACTTAAATGGAAGGTCTTGGTCAGTGTAGATGCCAGGATATTTTTTTCTTTATCCACTACCTCTAGGGGTGAGCCAGAGGAGGTGTATAGGGTTAGTACGTGTTGCCTGGCTGTACCAAGGTGCTTGGGTCCATATAAGACTGCTTTGGTCTTTTTTTCTTTCATTACTGACATGTTAGCAGCAAACCATAATTCAAGTGCATTCAGACTTGCAGAGAGCATAGATGCAACAATGTTGGCATCAGCAGCACTCCAGCAGAGAACTGCATCATCAGCATATAGTAAGAGGTTTGCATCACCATAATTGTTGCCAGTGTCATTAATAAAGTTGGAGAAGAGCAATTGGCCAAGTATAGAGCCCTGAGGGACACCATCATTGATGGGAAGGCAATTTGAGTGAACCCCTTTCCATTTATCGACCTGCGAGATAATTAGTAAATCAGGTGAGGGAATGTCTGTCTAAACCGAAATGCGTCAATTTATTAAGGAGCATGTTGTGACTGACCAAATTGAATGCTTTGGTCAGGGCAATGAATATGGCTCTTGTAAGTGACCCTTTATCGAAAGCACTTGGAGTATCGTCTGTGAACTTTACAAGCACTGTATCGCTCCCATGGGATTTCCTGAAGTCATGCTGCTTATCAGAAAGCATAAGGTGGTGTTCTAGATAATCTTGTAGCTGGTTATACACCAACCACTCCTGTACCTTTGCTAGTGGGATGAGGATGGAAATGGGCTGATAGTTTTCCACAGGCTCTCATTGGCTGGAGCTGGCAGCATGAGCAGCACATTTTCACTTTCAGAATCTTACAGCACACTTGCCTATCAGCTTCAGCCATAGCTTGCTCCCAAAACAATTCAGTTGAAAAGCCTCCTCCAATTTACCTTTTTTTTAATACTCTTTAACCGTATCCCAAACTCTCTCCACACTACAGACCTGTCAAGTCACTGTCACTCCCTGTTCCCAAATTCTCCAAAACAGCCGCCGTCTTAACCCACGCATGTCACAGACCTCCCTCCCTGACCTTGTAGCCCCAGTCTCTCCGCTTGGGCAGCACGTTACACCTCAGCGCACTCCACGTACCAAAACAAGCAGGCTGCAAAACACTGAGGGAGGTATGGCATAAATGGAATATGCTACACCCTACTGGAAATATTGCTGACATTTTTTGTTCTCGTGCCGCCTTTTTTTTCCCTGAATCTGTTTGTATCTCCGGTGGACCGGAACTCTCTTGTGCAGTCCACTTGCCTGCCGCTGTACCGCCCACTGTGACCGTCCGCCCCCTCAAAGTCGTTAGCGCTCCCCACGGGCCCAAACCCGTGAGGAGATCAAGGGGCAGAGGCCCAGTGTTGGGCGTGTGGCGGTTGAGGCACTGGGATGCCATCGGCTATCTGGCCCACAGGTTTTTTTTTTTGGGATGCTTCCCTGTCCCCCCAAACATGACATGTGGTGATACCATGGCGCATGGCAACCCCACCAGTGTCTGCCACGCTCCCCTCATTGCTAGTCCGGGATCCTGCAGTACCTCTGGTCTCCACCTGGGATCACTGGGACACCGGTCATCCCCAACACCCTGCCCCCAGGAAAGGAGAGCTGTCCTGAGGATGCTCAGTCCCTTCCCTCCCTGCCGACCCATGGCACCCGAATTCGCTCCCGAACCCAGGTTGCCGGCATGGCATGAGGTGTGGTGTCCAACGCCTCAACCCTCAGCGCCCCCAGGACGTGTTCTCGTGCTGCTTGACCCGATGACATCACTCGTGGCTTCACCACTCGTGATATCATCGGGTCAGTCAGCACTGGAACAGAAAATATCAGCAGTATTTCCAGTAGGGGCTAGCATAGCCATTATTTATTTATTTCAAAGGTTTTACCAGGAAATACATACTAAGCAGGTGGTAACTCATTTTCAGATGCATCCTGCGGGAAGGGGAAAAGAAAAGATAAGATACAGAAATACAGAATACATAGAAATGGCATAAGTGCAACAAAAAATAAACAGAGCAATTATGCCTAGGAAAAATTTACAAAAATAAGTTACTAAGCAGTAAGTTGTGGAACTGACCAAAGGACAGTTAAATAGTTATGAATTTAACAAAGTGAAAACTAGGGAATGACTGATACTGGGAGAGAGATATAGAATTGATGTGTGACTTAGGTGTACTTGTATTATTGTGATGCAAAAGTCCCACATTTACACCACAATAGTAGAAAAAACAAAACCATAAATATCAAGGTAATGCAGTGAACAGTGTTTTTGGTTCTGGACATCTGGACATACACACCACCTTGAAAATACACACACACGTAGCTGTTACAATAAGTGTGCACACACCAAGAGTGTGAGTGTGAGTAGCTGGATAGGGCAGCTGAGCTGCAGTGTTTCATGTTTGTGACAGGGTTGAATAAGGCCCTGTCCCATTTGTTACGCAGAAATAGTTAAACACAAGGATCTGTTCTGCTGTCTCCTTTTCTGTCTTTTCTCTGTCTGATTGCACACATTGTCTTGTGAGACCTAGGAACTGATCACTCTGACTGTCTCATGATCCCTTTCCTGCTATCTCCCTGCCCTCACTTGCTGTTCCTATCTTTTCTTCCTCCTTGCTTATCTGTGGTTATAAAAATATATGTGAAACTGGGGTCCCTTGGTTTAAAAATGTATATAGTTATACTGTTGAAATGAATGCAAAAATCTATTTGGAACTCGGGGGGGGGGGTTAACTCTGAGATGCAGTTTGACCTCCACAAACTCTTTTGCAGAGTTGTCAACAGGAGATTACTGTAGTTCTGAGACACTATGTTCTATTTTGTTCACCTGCAGGAAAGAAATTGACAAGAACTCTTACACATTTTGTGTGAAAACAGGAGTTAAATGAGATCAGGATGCAGAAATTAATTGCCAGGCAAAGACTTCTTATAAAAAGAGAGAGAGAGGGACTGAAACTCAGAATTAGAGAGACCCTCAGAGGAAGGACTTTGTTTTGTTTCAACTGCCTGTGTTTAAAAAACATTATGTGCAGTTTTCTTTTTATGTTACTGTTATTGATGATAATAAAATGCTACTTGTGAATTTTATAATTGTTCCTGGTTTTCCGGTGCTTCCTGACTTGCGCCTCGATGACAATTTTCAGTGGGGTTCTGCTTTTACACATTTTTACAGTGTGTTTAGTAGAGTTAGGACAGCTTAAATGCAAAACTCATCTTTACTGGGGTCCTGCTTTTATACAGTTGTAGTTACCTAAGTTAGGTCAGTTAACCTGCAGTATCTCATTTACAGTGAGGTCCTGATTATACCTCTTATTACAGTGTATTTTCCCAATAGTGACCAGCTGAGATGCAGTATCTTGTTCTTAGAGGGATCTTGCTTATAGTGTATGGTGGAATGCTGTTATGCATGGAATTCTATGCCTGGAATATGCTTGTTCTGCTGCACTAGTGACATTATTATGTTGTTCTGCTGCAGTAGTGATGTCACTACTGCAGCAGAACCACTTGGAATGCTGGCACATGGTTGCTTTCCTCTATTTAATTCTGTGGTAAGACAGTATTCTAGAACTTCTACAGACTTCACAAGTCAGTTCATTATGAAAAAGAGAAAGAAAACACAATGTACGCATTTCACATAATACTACTATGCACTATAAAAAATACAGGATGAGCAACTTTATGCACAGCCTATGTGTTCTGTCACCTCAGGGTTCTGATTCCCACGGACCTCTCAAGCTTCGCTCTCGAGGTCAGAGGGAATCAGAACCCCTCTGTGGCAGAACGCACTGGTTGCGCATAGTTGCCCATCCAGTATTCTCTATATGGCAAATGCAAGTAGTTATTTACACAATTTGTCATTTCAGTAGAAGATGGGCATTTTTGTTTCCAATTGTTTAACCAGGTGAGACACACTAAGCTGAAAGCTTGTTTACAGGTACAACCTGGGAACACAGGGAAGTTAAGTAACTTGCTCAGGGTCACACAGTATGCAAGTGAGGGCTGTGGGATTCAAACCCAGGTCTCCAGACTTGCAGCACAGAGCCTTAAACCACTGCGCTATGTTGCCTCAGCATAGAAATACAGAGTTGGTGAGGTGCTGATATCATAGAGAGCATCCTAATGTTGTTTTCAATTTATTTACCAAGGACAACTCAAATGAGGCGTAGCATCTCATTTTCAGTGGGATCCTGCATCTGCCTACAGTGTGAAGTACTATAGTCCCTGATACAGAATTCTGGAGCACAATCAGCAACAGTGTTAGTTTACATTGACCACAAATACTGTACAATCACAATGCAGAAATAAATAAGTTATTGCAAAAGTCAGACTTCTGTTTATGATTTTGGTCACATTAACACAGTGCTTTAGCGTTGTAAGACAGAAAGGCTTTAGTCTGAAAATGTCTCAAGGAGTTCAAGCTGAAGACTATGTGATCCCCAACCACAGTCATCATATGTCTAATGGAGTTACAGTTGAAGCCTTTATCTGATGCCCACCACATTCCTCCTGCACTGTAAAACTTGAAGCTGTATTAACCCTTGCTGTGCCATGGACTGATACAACAGTCCAGACTTCCTGTACCTTCTCATTTTGTCAGTGACGGCAGCCTAAGGGTTAAACGTTTTTTTTCTCATGAAGAAAATAGTTTGGTGGGGGAGGAAGGACCTGCACTATACTCAGTGGACAGGATATGGTGAGATGTTATCCAGCTCCAGTCTGTGGAAGCAGACAGTCTGTGCTGCGTTAAGAAATATTCCAGACATTCCAGAGCCTCCTTTCTCTACTGATGACTTGCACTACGTCAGCATAGCTGTGCAGCCATAAAAAGGAAAATAGGCAGACGGCCTGTGGCACTGAGGCACTGGACGCCTTACCTCACACTATGCTGGCAACCCGGGTTCGGGAATGACCTCTTGTCACCGGGATGCTGGCACGGGGGAGCGGAGTGGGATTGAGCTGCAGTAGGCAGCTCTCCTCTCCTCTCCTGGGTGGTGGTCCGCTCCCACTGGGTGGAAGTCCGGTGGGAAGCGTAGGCAGAGGGAGTGATGGTGAATGCCAGGGGTGAGGCGGAAGGGGCTGAGCTGGTACCTGGCATGCGTGTGCGCCTCCATGCACACACGTGTCTGCCGGGGTCCTGGGTCTGGGGCACAAAATGGGAAAAAAAAAATTACAGATTATATATCTATAAAAAGAAAACATAAGCAGCCCGATAATGGTGATGGATATATGACACACTAATGTGAGAGACCTGGGTTCGATCCCTTCCTCAAAATAATAATGACTTAGCTGGCTAATTTAATTTTATTGGCTCCTGTAAGAAAACATATTGTCCTCTCCCCAGAAATACTCCAAGGTAGGAAAAGATAATCCTGTTCTTGACCTGTTTTTTTGACCATGCCCACGGTCTGGGTTCTACTGGTTTGATTTCTTTGTGATTAGTGCCATCTGGTACAATAAGCCAGAGATAAAAACCATTCTCAACAAAATAGCAAAGGAACAGAAAGATGGTCTCCTTAGCGACCTAGCCTGTTGGGAGTGTCTAGTTTTGAATGGCCTACATTCTGGCACTTATGATGTTTCTTTGTGACTGTGAGCTGGGAAGTGGGATAGTTGCAGTGTGAGTATATGCCTGCAGTCGTGTTTGACTGTGTGACGTGTTTCCCTGTGGGTGCTTGTTTAGGTATTTGCTCACAGGAGGTCTTGTCTCCTCTGCTTGTTTCAGGAATCTGCGTCAGATCTTCCAGTCTCTTCCACCTTTTATAGACATCTTGATGCTGCTCCTGTTCTTCATGGTCATTTTCTCCATTTTAGGTAAGATCATTTAGTTACCTTTGTGGTATTGGTGGTGGTGGTGGGGGTTACAGGACAGGTGTCTCAGTCTGACCTTTCAGCAAGTAAATGTGTAGCTCCAGCCTCTGAAACAGGAAACAAATGATAAGGGGACCACATGCTTAGCTGCTGTACCTGTATGTTTTCTGTATTAATCTTAGTGTATACTTCCCCCAGGAGGCATCTGGAATCGAGTGTTATTCCGCTCAGTATGCCTTCCTGGTAACACTTTTAAATAAATAAATATGTTTAGTGCTATGTGATGCTTCGGTAAAGCAAGTTAGAATTATTTTTAGCTTGAATGTCCATAAAAAGCTGCAGTACAGTATCAAATATTAACAGCTCTTTGTGAAGTAAGAATAACTGCATTTGTAAAATGGGTCGTGCTATGCCCCAATGTGTAGGACTTGAAAGGTATTTGAGGGGGGGTTAGGAGTGAGCAGGAACCAAAGGCTCCCACTAGTCTAGAAAGGAGTCCAGGTCATGACGTATTCTGTCCCAAATCACTACTGTGGAATTTCCAGTAGACCAACAGAGCAATGGAGACCGGAAGAGTGCATATACTGGGCTAGGATCATGAATGAAGTCCAGGTTTGGAGAATAAATTCTAAATGAAAACATTTTGCATAATGATCAGATGCATCATGTGTACTAGCAATCTTTCAGATACATTTCTATATTAATATTAAGGTTCGTAGATACAAAGTTAGTGCCAGTAAATCGTTTTCAGACACTGGCTGTGGACCAGTTGTCTGTGAGAACAGTTGTGATGATGTTAGGTTAGTCATAAATTAAGGAGGGGCCCTGCGGTGTGGAGGGTTGGCTGCAGGATGCCTCATCTACCACCATGCCAGCAACTTATTTATTTATTTATTATTCATCTCAGTTACAACCTTTGAGCCAAGAGCTCATTTACAAAGGTTCCTCATCATGAAAATACATTGGAACATACAGTAGGATAGCAGTGTAGAACAAGAAACATGGAATATAGTACAACAGAATTGCAATTACAAAAGAATACATGGTTGTATATACAAAGAACATCTGGAAAAGATTATGTACAGCTAGATTTACATCTTTTATTTACTTAGAAAATAACAGGGCAGTCAGAGGTTAACTTTGTCCAGGTGAGGTAGGTAGAAGGGAAGGGGAGGTAGCGGGAGAGGGGGTAAGAGGGAGGGGATAGTGGGGGATTAGGTTTACATCTGTGTGTATACATAAAAATTAACAGGGCAGGCAAAAGTTGACTTTGTCCAGATGTGGCAGGTAGTAGGAAGAGAAAAAGAGGGGGGGTGGTGGGGATGGAACAGCGGGTGAGGTAGCGAAAGAGAGGAACACTACATACCTGGTAGAGGAAGAGGGGGAGGGTTGCTTATGAGTGGCGTGGGACAGAGGGGAGAGGAGAGGGAAATGGGTAGGGTGAGGGGCGGGGGATTAAGAGGGAAATTAGGGCTGGCAGTCGTGGTACTCTGCATGGACAGGTGTGGGAGAGTAGAATGGAGGTTAGGGTTGGCAGTCACAGGTACCCAGTGTGGTCAGGTGCTGGACTAGTTTGCACTTAAAGGGGCCGAGCTTTGGCTCAGAGGTAATATCAGTGGGGAGGTCATTTAGCCAGCCAGGTGTTATGTAAGCAAAAGAGCGTTGTGCTAGGGCCATGCGGTGAAAGGGGATGATTAAAGTGTTCCTGGACACACCTCGTGTCAGGTGCTGACTGTTAGAAGGAGTAAGAAGGTTTTGGATGGAGGGTGGGGTAAGAGCGAGGATGGATTTCTTCCCAAGCAGGCACACCTGGTATTTGATTCTCCCTGGAGGTTAAGCTATTTAATCTGTGCTTATAAGTCACAGGTGTGGGTAAGTCTGTGGGCTCCAAGGACTAGCCTTCATGCTTTACTAAGGGCCATTCTTACCCTTTTTAGTGCTGTGTCAGTAGCAGTGCTGTATATAATGATCCCGTAGTCTATGACCAAGAGAATGGAGCTGTTTGTTGCCAGAGACAAGGCTTCTGGGGTCATACAGTGACGGTATCTAATATGTCTGTTGATAGTCTTTGCAACGTAGTCTGTGTGCTGTGCGTATGATAGTGAACTATATAGTGTGACACCTAGGCATTTATTTAAAGGTGGTGAAACTTAGATTCAGGAGTGAGCTCAGACAATGGGATTGGCTGGGAAGAGAGAGGATGGAGTATCCGGAGGACTGCTCTAATGTCCTGAGGAGGGGGGATGTGATATGCCTGATGAGCTCCCCACTCAGTAGAGATGCGTCTGTGGTAATGATCTTTGTGGGTGAGGGAGCTTAGAATGGAATTCCTATTGATTGGTTGGGTATTTCTTTCCACCATTGTAAGGCCAAAGTAATGCCTCTGTTACTGGAACCACCTTTGGACAGAGGATGGCTTTTTTGAGATCAGTGAGAGTGAAGGTGATACTGTAAGTCTCTCATTCAGAATCTGACTCCTGGGACCACAGCAGTCATCGATGCCACATGACCCAGGAGCCTCAAGAAATGTCTGGCTGGCCTTGGCTGGCCAGGACAAAGGAGTTTGCCACAGATAAGGTAAGGCTTGTCTGTTTGCAGATGACACCAAGATCTGCAACAAAGTAGATGATCCAGATGGGGTGGGCAGAATGAGAAGAGAGCTGGATAAACTAGCAAAATGGTCAGAAGAGTGGCAACTGGGATTTAATGCAAAGAAGTGCAAGATCATTCACATAGGGAAGAGAAACCCTGAAGCCACCTATAGGCTGGGAGGGGAGTTGCTGGAAGTCACAAAGGAAGAAAAAGACTTGGGCATCATCATCACCGATGACCTGAAACCATCCAAGCAGACCTCTAAAGCAGTAGATAAGGCTAGGGGGATGTTAGGGTGTATTAGTAGGGGTATCACAAATCACTAGAGGGAGGTAATAATCCCTCTTTACAATACACTGGTTAGGCCCCATCTGAAGTACTGCATGCAGTACTGGAGGCCATACCTTCACAAGGACATTAACCAAATTGTGGTAGTCCAGAGAAGGGCAACCCAAATGGTGCAGGTACTGCATCAGAAGACATATGAGGACAGATTAACAGAGCTCAATATGTATACCCTTGAGCAAAGGAGGGGGAGAGAGGTGATCTGATCGAAACATTCAAACACCTTAAGGGCATTAACAAGGTGAAAGCATCTAACATGTTTAAATATAAGAAAAATAGCAGGACAGGAGGACACAGCATGAGATTAGATTGAGGCCGATTAAGGGGGAATGTGAGGAAATTCTTTTTCACAGAAAGAGTGGTGGATGAATGGAACGGCCTACATCAGGAAATGGTGGCTATGAATACAGTGCAGGGTTTCAAACAGACATGGGATAGGCTAAGGGAGCAATACAGATGAGTATGAATAGATAGGCCACTGACAGAGAAAAGGCCGATGGCACATTTATAAGGTAGAAAAAGAAATGGGCAGACTGGATGGGCCTTGCAGTCCTTATCTGCCGTCAACCTCTATGTTTCTGTGTTTATTACCTCATTTTATGAACCTGGTAGGTGAAAATTTTCAAATCCCCACCAAAACATCATTCTGCACTGCAGGTATGAAAACACATTTTGGCAAACATTTTAAAAAAATGACAGCTGTCACATTCATGAGGTGGTGGGAAAAATGGCTGTGGTTGAAAATTTGGGGTCAACATTTTTTTAAATTACCAGAGTTACAAGCAAGTGTAGAAAAATTTCAATGTACGCACATAACGTTGCCATTTTTACTTATTTTGACCCCAGACTTTCAACACAGCCTTCTTATGACCCTTCTCACGAACAAGGGTGGTGAAAATGTTAAAATCATGCCCCAAACTTGCATATTTCCACTGCCATTGGTCATAAGGTGGGGTCAGCAAAAAAGCCATTTTGAAAATTTGGGACCAAAATGTGCAAAACTGACAGTTATGCATCAAAGTTCAAAATCCCATTGCAATACATTGAACTGCACTTACCTTAGTTTCTCATATTGTAGTCGCCAGTTTCAGCAGCAAGACGTGTCTTCGATCACAGAGTGGATCTTAGTCCTGGGACATATTCAGGTCAGTGAGGGTGTGTGGGGAGGTCGGGGTGAGGTGGGTGTGTGTGGGGGGGGACAGATTGGAGAGGGACCATTATCTGTTTTACAGGTTTTGAAAAAAAAATCAAGAGGCAGGTTTCTTTATTTAAGGGCTATTCCGACACTGGAGATTGGGCACCTTAATGTCAGGCTCGTATTTGGTGGCACCGGGGCTGGGAACCCCCGGTGTCACCACCTATATAAGGAATGGGTGGGCGACCTGGGGGGTCAAGAGAAGCAGTACTAGGGTGGATATCCCAGTCTGCTTATGTATTAAAAATATATATATAAAGATTGGGAAGGGCGGGTGGGTGGGTGACCTGGAGGGAGAGGGAGAAGGAAGCAGTACTGGGGGTGTGCACCCCGGTCCGCTTAGATACGAACATACGAAATTGCCAGCAGAAACAGGCGTCATGGTCTATCGAGTGTGCAGCTAGCCCGTCATCTCGCAGCTGCCCCTCCTGCCCCTACCAGCCCCCCAGATAATAGATGGATAGATGGATGGATGAATAGATGGATGTAATAGTGCGTATTAGCAATTTATCAAAGTCCAAATTCCTCCTGTTTGTGTGTCTGTGGGCTCTCCGATGCTTCTGGTGTCCCTGGGGCCAGAACACACTGAGGGGTTCATGCTGAACAGCCACCAGAGTGGCTTAACCCAGAACGCAGGAGCACTCACAAAACATTTGAGCTGGCAGGCACTAGCTTGCACGTTTGAGCAGGTGGCAGCTTGGACGTGCACACTCTTTCAGTGTGGCTTCTCTTCTGTACCGCTAAGCTGATGGTACACTGTAAACCTCGCTTCTCTGGTCCCCCCACCAGGCTGCAGTCCTGGGGAAGCAGGCAGCAGCACAGAAGAATGAAAGACTGGTCAAGGGACTGACGGGGCAAGCAGACAGCACCTGGAGAGCACAGACAGGTAAGCCTTACCTGTGGGAGGGGTTACATTAATAAACAGCCACCCAGGTCTGCTGCGAATGTCCGCACCCGATGCCAAAGCGTGGTCGCAGTTCTAAATAGCGTCAAGGCTTGTGCGGGGACTATTGTACCCGAGTTCAGCTAAATACATTTTCTAGTGCTACAAAGAAAGCTGAACTCAGGAAAGTGCTTATTTCTTAGAAATGGGGGCTGAAAATTAATTAAATCACGGTCTGAAAGTAGAGTTGTGATACTGGGCATGAGCATATGCATATCCATATCACAGCTTATCTTTAAGACCGTGATTTAACTAATTTTAACCTGTTTCCAAGAAAAAAGCACTTTCCCAAGTTCAGCTTTCTTTGATAGTAGTAGAAAATGTATTTAGCTGAACTCGAGTACAGTAGTCTGCGCATGACCCTCAGCACCAGTAATAAATAGTGTGACAGAGGGGGAGAGGAAGCAGCCGATTGAATGGAGAGGACAAGGAGAGATTGCATTCCACTGTAATGGAAGGATGTAGCCATCCACAGCTCTGCTGTGTTCATAGTCACATGCCACCAGCTGTCCAAAGCTGTGCTCTGTTTGCACTCATGTGCTACCAAAGCCCCTTTTTCAGTGTTATTGCAATATGTCATGCATAGTTCTGCTATGCAGCTGTAAAAAGGACAAAGAATTATACTGTCACGATAGTTCTACTGTAGTTAGATTTGGGTGGGCACTTTAATGTTAAATCATATATCTTCCTGGACATAAAGTCTCCACCACTCATTCACACTAATGGGATCTACGCCGGAGGCGCTAGGACCCAGCGGGAGCAAACTTTTCGAGAGGGTCGGCGCCAGAGATGGAGCCGCGAGGAAGCGGCACTCGCGAGCCGTAGCTCGTGCAGTAAAGACTACCTCGGCGTCGACCCTCCAATGCCTCTGTTCCTTTCTTCCCCACAGTCGAGTGCGCTTCAGTGACGACGTTGCTCGCCCGCCGGGAGTCAAACTAGCAGCATAGTTTTCAGTTTATTGTTTTGTATTTATCTTCACAGTACCGAGTAGATTTAATTAAATTTACTGATTAATAAAGAAGTCTTCAGCCCTCCATTAACGGAGTCGACCATGAGCGGGTCAGGTGACGGTAGGGAGACTTCGTATGAAAGCTGTTCAGTCAGCCGGGCTGGGTCCGGTCCACCGCCCTCCCCGGAGGGTGGGTCTGACAACGGATGGTCCAATGCTTAGGGAGATGGGCGGTCCCCCCGAAAGCATAAAAGGAAATGGTCCCATTCACGGCACCGTTCGGCCTTGGGTTCTTCTTTGGCGCACAAGTCGAGAAAGAGAATGCATCACTCGAGGTCGCCTTCTGGTATGTCTGTGCATCAACAGTCGGTCTTTAGGGCTAGGCACCGGTCTCCTCCCCTCTTGGAGTCGCCAGTTTCCAGCTCCGGTGCCCGACCTCTTCGACATCGGAGACTGACCCCGCCTGTTGGACAGGCCTTTGATGAGCAGTTTCACCAGTGGGCTGCTGTTATGGAGCAATGGGCTCGGAGGTTGGTCCAGCTGCCTGGCCCAGTCACTCCGGGGCCTTCTGGCTGCTTGGGGGACCGGGTAGGGTGGTTGGACCTTCCTAGTGGTGCGGTGCCTTATTCGGTGCCATTGACTCAGGCTCTGGTGGGACTTCACATGGCTGCGGTGCAGGGGTCCACACTGATGCCTCTATCTCCTGTTAACTTCCCTTCTTTTCCTTCAAATTGCAGTTTTTGGAACCTTGGGACACTCTCGGAGCTGTCCACAGTGCCGGGGGCTCTGTCGGCACCATCTGTGGCACCAAAGGCTCTGTCGGCTCCGTCTGCAGCACCGAGGGCTCTGTCGGTGCCGTCCGTGGCACCTGGGGCTCTGTTGGCACCGTGGCCTTTGTCAGCGCTGTGTGCCGGGCTGTTTCCGATGGTGCTGACTTCCTTGGGTTCGGGGCCGTGTTCTTCATTGGCACCGATGCTTGATGCAGCGCCGTGCAGCCTCCAGGGCTTTTTGACTCCGATTCTTTCCTCTTGTAATTTCCATTCTGATTTTCACTCCTTTCCTGTCCATACAGTCCCCCCTGGACTGTCAGGAGATGATTTTGAGCCTGACCCAGATCTTCATCTGGGTGATGATGTTGAAGGAGCAGGGATTAATCCTGCTGCAGAGCCTGTGGTCGAAGACCTTTCCTTTAAGTCTCTGCTGAAAAATTTAAATTCCACTCTTTCTCTCCAGAGTACAGAAATCGATCCTGGGAAGCTTTTAAGACTCCAATACCTACATGTCCCAGAGATCCCTATGGATTTAACTCCTCTGGTACACCCATCTTTTCAGACCCTTTCTCAGATGGTATGGAACAATCCTGCTCTCATCCCTTCCATGGCTAAGTACAGAGATAGGAAGTACGCTGCTCCCAAGGATCAACCCATATTGGCCTCACAAGCCTTTGCTGATCCCATTGTAGTCTTACCAGAGAATGACAAGGCCGTCCTCCCTCAGGCATCCTCAGCCCGGCATATCAGTAAAGAATCTCATAAGATAGACAATTTAGATAAGAGAGTCTTTGCTGCCTGCACCTCGGGTATGCGTATTGCCAGCTACCAGGGCTATTTTTCTCAATATGAGTATGTCCTTTGGCATTCGCTCAAGCAAATGATAGAAGCTCTGCCTAAGTCGGAAACTAATTCAGAGCTACTTCACACCATAACCAGGTGCATCGAGTCCAATAACCAACAGGTTAAAGCTACAATGGATGCTTTCGATACTGCTTCTCGAGCAGTGGCGGCGGGCATTTGTACCTGTCTCCACTCTTGGTTATGTGCTTCGGGCTTCACGAATGATACCAAGCAGCAGGTCATGGCCTTACCCTTCAGCGGTATGTATCTGTTTGGACCCCAGGTGGAAAAAGCTGTGGAAGCCACACAGAAGACTAGGTCAGCCATTAAGATAGCTCGACCCGCACCCACCCCCTCTCGGTGGGGGGTGCCAGTAAGCGTCAGTTTCACAACTGTCAGTCCTTTCGGGGCAAAGGGGGGGCTTTAACAAAAGCCACACCCCGCAGCCACAAAAGCTGCAGAAGGCACAAGGCCCCAAAGTGCCCAGTGCCACCTTCTGAGTTCTCGGCCCAGGTCCTACCTCAACTGCCCGAGGGGACTCTTCCTCAGCAGTGGGAGGACGTCTGACTCAGTTCTATGACGGGGTGGAAGTCTATAACATCAGACAAATGGATCCTCTGGATAATCCACGAGGGGTATTCACTCAATCTTTCAGAACCCCCCAGATCATCCCCCTAAATGACAGCCCAGGCTGTCAGCAGTACAGTCAGACCTTCTTGCTTCCGAGGTGCAAGGCCTTCTGAACAACAGTGCAATAGAAGTAGTTCTGCTGGACCAATGAAACACAGGTTTCTACTCCCATTACGTTCTAGTTCTGAAGAAAACTGGAGGCATGCACCCCATTCTGGATCTCGGAAAGTTAAACAAATTCCTTCACGAGGAAAAGTTCAAGATGATATCTCTAGGTACCCTGCCGCCTTTGATTCATCAACACAATTGGCTAGCCTCTCTGGACATGCAGGATGCCTACCAACACATTCTTGTACACCCAAAGCACCACAAATACCTGAGGTTTGTGGCATTGGGTCAACATTATCAGTTCAGAGTCCTGCCCTTTGGGCTATCCTCAGCGCCGCAAGTTTTTACAAAGTGTTGCGCAATTCTTGCAGTGCATCTCAGGAAAATCAGAATTCAAGTGTTTCCATATCTGGATGACTGGCTTCTAGCAAGCCCTTCCAGGCAGGAAACTCTGGACGCCGTAGCCAAAGCTTCAGACTTCCTCACGTCCATGGGAGTCCTGCTAAATCACAACAAATCACAGTTGCAGCCCTCCCAGAAACTCCTTTTCTTAGGAACTCTTCTGGATACCAACAGAAGGATCGATATCCTACAAATGTGTGGATACATCAGAGAAAACAGCTCAGTTCGAGCTATCTCGATACAACAGATGTTGGGTTCCATGGCATCCTCGGTGTACACTGTACCTCTAGCACATCTCCACATGAGAACTTCTCAGTGGATGCTCAGTACTCAGTGGTCCCCAACCACTCTCCCTCAGTCCTTTCCCATCAAGGTGACAGAACCTCTAAAGAGGTCACTCACCTGGTGGTCGCAGGAGAACAACCTTCTGGAAGGGTATCCCTTTGCTCCTCTGGATCGTCAGATCTCGATTACAACAGACACATCCCTGATGGGGCGGGGAGCTCACTGTCAGAATCTCCACACCCAAAGTACAGTACATGGACTCAGGATGAGTCCCAGCTTCACATAAATGTCCTGGAAATGAGAGCCGTCCTCTATGCAGTCCAGACCTTGAAGGACATACTATGTCACAAGAATATTCTCCTTCAAATGGACAACAAAGCAGTGATGTATTACATCAACAAACAGTACGGTGCACACTCTTACCCATTATGCAGGGAAGCTGTGAGAGTGTGGGAATGGTGCCTGGAGCACAAGGGTCTAATCCACGTGGTTTACCTGCCAGGCGTGCAGAACGAACTGGCAGATCGTCTCAGCAGAACGGAGACAGATCCTCACGAGTGGTCTCTCGACTTAACCATTGCTCAGTCACTCTTCAAAGAGTGGGGAACTCCAGACCTGGACCTTTTTGCATCTCCTCTCAATGCAAAACTGCCTCTCTTCTTCTCCAGAAATCCAGGACCCGGCATTTTCTGTCAGGATGCGTTCAGGCTGCAGTGGACAAAACACTTTCTATGCGCCTTTCCTCCTCTTCCTCTAATTCAGAGGGTGCTCTCAAATTCGAGTCTCAGGGAGACAGAATGGTTCTCATTGCTCCCTTCTGGCTTTGACAGATGTGGTTCCCGCTGCTCAACAGCCTGCTGGCAACTCTCCCAAAGGCACTTCCCCTTCAGATGAACCTTCTGACCCAGGGGCCTGTGGTCCATCCCAATCTGAAGGCATGTCACCTTCATGCTTGGCTCCTGAAGAGATAGAGGTGAATAGGTTCAATGTTTCCCATAGGGTTTCAGATATTCTCTTGGCTGCACATAAACCAGCCACTAGAAAGACCTATGTTTCTATAACAAGGGGACACAATTTGAAGATAGAGGGGGGACAGCTCAGGGGCAATGTGAGGAAGTATTTTTTCACAGAAAGGGTGGTGGATGCATGGAACAGCCTTCCTGAGGAGGTTGTGGGGTCTAAAACTGTGGGAGAATTCAAGAATGCATGGGACAGACATAAGGCAATTTTTGTGGGGGGTAGGAAGAAATAGGCTGTTGGTTAAATAGGATCTGCAGCTTATACTCTAGGTAGGGAAATGGGCAGACTAGGTGGGCCAAGCGGTCCTTATCTTCCGTCAAAGTCTATGACTATGTTTCTACACAGCCAAATGGAAGTGTTTTTCTCCCTCTGGTGTGGAAAATCCTCTTCGAACCCTTTTTACCAAATAAAGTCTTGGAGTACCTTTTAGACCTCTCAAATTCAGGTTTGCAGTACTCTACTGTCAAAGTTCATCTCTGCCATTTCAGCTTATCATGAGCCGGTACATTCCTTGTCTCTGGCTCAGTTGCCTGTAGTTAAGAAGCTCCTTAATGGCATTCTGCATATCAGACCTCCTATCAGATGTCCAGTCGCAACCTGGGACATTAACCTTGTGCTAGACATGCTCACTCGGAAACCTTTCGAGCCTCTAGCTACCTACGAGTTGAAGTCCTCACTTGGAATACGACCTTCCTGGTGGCCATCACGTCGGCCCGTAGAGTTTCTGAAATACATGCTGTGGTCACAGATCCCCCGTACACTGTATTTCACAAGGACAAAGTAGTTCTTAGGGCTCACCCTAAGTTTCTTCCTAAGGTTGTCTCAGAATTTCATCTAAACCAACCTTTAGTCCTACCTACCTACTTTGCTGACTTTCAGAATGAAGGGGAACGTGCCCTGCATTCTTTGGATGTTAAGAGAGCACTGCGATTCTATCTGGATAGAACAAAAGAAATTCGCATGGCTCAACAACTGTTTGTTTCCTTCAGCGAGACCCGGCTGGGTCAACCTGTCACTATTAGATACATTTCAGCATGGCTGGTAGCATGCCTCTGCCACTGCTCTTCTGTGGCACAGGTTAAGCTAGAAGGCAGAGTGTACGCTCACTCTACTAGAGCAGTCGTGGCATCTCTGGTGGAAATCCGCAATGTGCTCATTGCAGACATTTGCAATGCGGCTACATGGAGCTCAGTGTGTACTTTCGTTAAGCACTATGCTTTAGATGTCCATGCCAAATGACATCTGTCGTTTGGTAGGACTATTCTTAACGGACTTCTGTCCTAAGTATGTGAGCTCTTAGTTTCTCCTGCGGCCATCTCGGGGTTTGTTAGCTTAGTACTCTCCATTAATGTGAATGAGTGGTGGAGACTTTATGTCCAGGAAGATATGGAAGTACATACCTACCATAATTCTTGATCTTCTTAGACAAAGTCTCACCACTCATCCTATACTCCATCCATCCCTGAGCTCACGTTTCTGTTTTGGTCTTCACTCCCTCAATGGCTGGACTGTGAAGACTCTCTTATTGACCCTTCTTACAAAGGTTTTTGGACTATCTTATGTCCGATTTTGTTGAGTTAGACCTCTAGGTTAGTTATGCTGCACCTCCTCGAAAAAAGGTACTGAGGGGGTTGGAGGTCGACGCTGAGGTAGTCTTTACCGGACGAGCCATGGCTTGCGGTGCCGCTTCCTCGCGGCTCCATTTCTGGTGCTGATCCTCTCGAAAAGTTTGCTCCTGCTGGGTCCTAGAGCCTCTGGCGTAGATCCCATTAGTGTGAATGAGTGGTGGAGATTTCATCCAAGAAGATCAAGAATTACGGTAGGTACGTAATTTCTGTTTTTCAGCCACTTATCCCTCTGCCGTTCCTTGACGGATTTTCATGATATTTTCAAAAGTGTGTATTTAAACAACAAGAATTCCTAATGTATTCTGACATATGCAGTTAGACCTTGTTGCTCTGCTGCCCTGGAGAGAGTTAAAGCCTACATTCTGAGTTGGTTTCAAATCACTGTCCCCTGGTACATTCTATTCAACCGTCAGATTCTTTACTCCGCCTTATTGTGAAGGCACCTCAGCATCTTGTCGGCTTAGTGGTGTATCGCTGTGGTTAACTTACCGATTAATATTTTTCACTAGCGTTTCATTTCTCATAGCTGTCCCTGCAATATATTATACATTTTGTTGGTTTATGTCACCGGGGTAAGTCTCGGTACTTTTGTGGTTGCCGTCCAACCATTGGAGTATTGAGTCCTGTTCTCCTTTTCTCTCTTTTTTCTCTATGAAAGTTGTTTAGTTCCGGTTAATAAAAAAACAAGTTTGTTGGTTTTTTTCCGGACTGCCAATACCGGTTTATTAACCAGAGCTACTTTTGGATTCTTATCTGGCCTAACTGCCACTTGGATAAGCTAGAGATGGAGTCACAGAAATCCAAAAAGAAAACTGGACCAACTGGGTTTCACCAATGTGCGGAGTGTGGGGAAACTTTTGCCAAGGCCGATCCCCACACAACTTGTGTTGTATGCCTAGGGTTGGAACACCTAGAGGTAGACTGTGACATTTGTAAGAATTTCCCTCAGTCGACACTTGACAGGAGCCTTAACTGACTGAACAAGAAACTGGCTGAGAAATCCGTTAAATCGGATGGCCGAACCGGTTCAGGTCCAAAAGAACCAGAAGGGGAAGGTGATACTTCTTCTTCAAAACGAACTGCAGATACAGCCCTTGAACTGGCTACCGCGAAAAAGAAATAGAAGGAAAAGCACACCGAACCGGCTTCTAAGACGTGAGCAGTTACGGTTCTGACCGCGGAGGAGATTGCTAATGCGATATGCATTATTCATTCCTTTCGGTCTAGTCCAGCTGAACCGGTGGTACGTATGGGTGCTGCTCAACCAGTTCAAATCCACTTGGATCCCTCTGGATGTGATTACTTGTGGGATCAGGAGGCTGAACAGGATGAGGATGATGAGGAGGAGGACTTTTACGATCTTACTGAGCTGGAGGTTTCTCCAGAACATGAGAAGGGCATTTCTCCACCCAAACAGTTGGAGGATGCCCTCACTCATTTCTCTTTTATGAAAAAGGTGGCTGAAACCCTCTAGTTACCGGTTCAAGAATCCTCGAGGAGGAGGAAGAACCAGTTTATGTTGAGATGATGGATGCCCCTGCCACTAAAAGGCTGGTGATACCCATCCACAAGTCTCTTAAGAGACCGACACTAAAAATCCTGGGTACCCCTACTTCTCTCCCTCCTGTAGATGAGGACAGATGGAAAGTATCCAGTGGCCAAAAATGGCACAGAATTTCTGTCTGGTCACCCCAGCCATGAAGGGGTAGTTCAGGCTGCTGCCTGTGAAAAGGCAAACATCCCATTGTCTTCCCACCCTCCAGAGAAGGACTCCAGGAGGATTGACTCTGTGGCAAAGAAGTCGTACCTGGGCTTCTCTCTTATTGCCAGACAGGCCTCTTACATGGCTTATGTGGCAAGGTATCAAAAGAAGTTGTGAGAGGCTGTGTCTTCTCTGGCAGCTAAAATTCCTGTTGATTTAGCTGCAGATTTGGGAGAAATGGCTAGGAACGGAATTGAGGCTTCTAAGTAGTAATTCCATATGGCAGTGGATGTCAATGATTCGGCATCCAGAGTATTGGCCACCTCTATATCCCTGAGAAGGTTTTCATGGCTAAGAACCACGAACCTGTCAAAGGACACCCAAACAAAGGCCTTGGATTTTCCTCTGGTCCAGAATTCCCTCTTTGGGAAACAGACTGAGGTCTACATGAGGAAAATGGACGGATATAGGACTTCCTATAGGAGTGCTGCAGCCAAAGAAAAGGCTGCCACACCTCAAAAACAGCAAGGCAGGGGAGGCCTTACCAGTGGCCTTTCTACCAAGTCCAGGCTTTCCCTATCTATCAGCAACAGCATGGATACTTTAGGGGAATGGGCAGGAGAGTTGCCACTCGTTCCAGCCCAGCATCCCAACCCAGGACACCAGCTAAACAGACTCCCTGAGGAGTCGTGGATCACCTTCCCAGTTCCAGTAGGGGGCAGGCTTGCCCACTACCTCCAGAACTGGCAGTCTGTAACATCAGACAAATGTGTTCTGGAGGTGGTGGGCAAAGGCCTTGCTTTAAATTTCAAATAATTTCCCAGATTGAGAGCAAGGCTGTTCAAGCCTGCCTGCCCAGCAGGAATCTCCCTATTGGAAACAGAAGATCTTAGTTCGAGAGGGTTCCTGCAGTAGGTCTTCACATATCGGACTGTTTCCCCTGGCGTCAGGTCCGCACGGCAGACTTGTAGATAGCAATCATCAGGGGGGACCACCCCCTGACGTCCGGTGACGTGACGTGACGTCAGACCGACTATAAAAGGGGCGGTCCCGGGACTTCCGGTGACATCACGGAGCCAGCAGCTGCACATTGAGGCGAGCTCTCCTCCTCAATCCCCTTAAATTAAGAGATTTAAAAGAAGGCTGCACCCATAATCACAGAAATAGCGATGTTAAAGCCCCCAAAAGATAATCGGAACCGTACGAAACCTAAAATATCCTCGCGGAAATCAGATGCAGGAGGATTAAAAACCGCCTCTCAGGAGGCGAGCCGTAGCCCTTCACCGGCCAGCTTGCCAGATACCGACGAAGAGCAAGAACAACTAACTCGATCGCATTTTGACAGGTTATTCAATGAAATTAAAGCAATGCGGGCAGAAAATAAAACGGAGTTTAAAAACTTAAATCAATATTTGCAAAGCCTGGAGAAGAGAGTACAGGAAACGGAGAGCCGAATCAGCAATACGGAGGACACCACTGCCAAAATGAATCTGGCCCTTCAGGCATTACTACAATACATAGAGCAGCTGCAAAATAAATGTGTGGACTTGGAGGGAAGGTCCAGAAGGGAGAATATCCGGATACATGGGCTCCCTGAGGGGTCGGAAACTGGTCGAATGACAGAATTCATGTCAGATTTAATCAAGGACGTGCTGAACCTACCTGCAGGATTTCAACTAGGAATAGAGCGAGCACACCAAGCATTGCAGGCAAAACCTCCCCCAGAGTCAAGACCTTGATCAATCATTCTGAAGTTTAACAGCTACAAAGTTAAAGAAGAAATCTTAACTACAGCATGGCAACAGAAAGAAGTAAAATACCTTTCACACAGACTGTACTTCGATCACGACTACCCTCCTGAGGTTCAAAAACAAAGGCTTCAATATGCTCCCCTCTTGAGGATTTTGCGGACTAATAATGTCAGATTTAACACTCCTTACCCAGCCCGGCTTAGAATAATGTGGTCAGAGGGTACACAGGTCTATGAGTCACCTGAGGAAGCTGGTAAGGCCTTGATATCGAAGGGCCTCATGGAGGCACCGCAGCAATCGTCTCAAAACTCCATTTCCCAACATGACAAGTGGGTGCTCAACGATTGGCTACTTATGACATCCAAGAGAAAGCGGGGGCGCAGCCTTTTGACGTCATCACTGAACCCGCTCACGGTGATTCGAGCAGCGTTAGCTGAAGTGCAGCCTAAGAGAGGAATTCAAATTGAAGACACGCAGGACTGAAAAAAGGAGATGAAAAAACATCTTTAATTCTTAAACCTATGGAGGTTTGTGCTTTGGTGGAAATAGGATCATGCCTACTCTCAGACCATGCCCCTATTTTAATGCATCTAACAATAGGCCCCCCCCCCCAAACGTTCCACTTTTTGGCGTTTGAATCTGTCTCTGCTTCAAATTAAAGAAAAAACATCATGAAAAAACTGAAAAAACAACTTAAGAGGATAACTCCTTGTGGAATTCTTTTTTTTTTCTCCCACAACGCGGTGTGATCTTGATGCCTCGCATTGGACCGATGGCGTTCTGGTTAAAGCGATACTCAGACTTCATGTGCAGCTTCATTGGACTGGCGAGCTCTAGCTAAAAGAAATGTTTTGGTTATAAGTCTACTTGGCCCAGACTACCTCAGAGTTCAGAAAAACAAACAAAAAAAAAAGGGGACAAGTTGATGAGTAATACTGAAATTGCTATATTGGTAGGGGGCGGAGGTATTAGGAGAAGGCAAGATTTGGGTGCATCTTTGGATTGGAAAGATACGGGGGGGGGACGTTTTCTTTTTTTGCGGTGTTTACCTAACCTCAGTATTAGGTAGTGTTTCACACTGGTACTCTGGAAGGACTATCGACGTTCCACACTGCGCTGAGCTTTTTTGTTTCGGTGACAAGAGCCTAAAAAGAACTTAGCAGTCTCGAAGGGGGATCCACTATATATATAGTGGCAAGAGGAAATTCCTTTTTTTTTTTTTCCTTCACCTCCTTCGCCAGGTACACATCCCTCTTGTTAGGGGAGGGACCTGGCCTTTAGAAATTCGCTGGGAATTCAAGTGAATCTCCTAGTTTGGAAGTCAATAGATGATAGAAAGTAGGACTAAATTGTTCTCAGTTAGACAAGTTGCATGTTTAGTTAGATTGTTAAAGGGAGAGAATTTTACTGTCATGCCATGTTGTTTATTATTTCTGCCCTTGGAAACAAATGGAACAACAAAGATGTTAAGGGGTACATGTTTATTGCTGACCTGTACAATGGCACGCTCTGAGGTGGAAATCATATCCTATAATGTGAATGGTTTAGCCCATCCTATTAAGAGAGCTAGAACAGTATCATTTTTAAAGAAAACCGGGGCAGCTTTTATTTTATTGCAAGAAACTCATATGAATAGAACAGAGCATGAGAAATTGGTAAAATTCGGTTTTAAAAAAGTGGTCACATCAGAGTATGGTAAAGTGCTTAGACGGGGAACAGCTATCTTAATCCCACATTCCCCTCCATTTGACCTTAAGGACACTTTGATAGATAAGCAAGGCAGATATTCTGCAGTCAGAGGTCTGTATGACGGGGCTATGCTTACACTAGTATCAGTGTATGCTCCACCTGGAATAGAATTTGCTTTTTATAGAGACTTACTTCTTAAGGTGATGCATTGGGCGGAGGGCTACTTGGTCTTAGGAGGAGATTTGAACTTAAGGCTAAATCCCACCTTGGACTCTTCGGGGCAGTACACAAAAGGGGAAAGAGGATTGGCTAAGAAGGTTAACA